>JAILYF010000007.1:5030990-7546486 GCA_025491095.1 Brachionus asplanchnoidis
CTATCAATGCATTGCGCCTAATTGCCAGCTTTAAATCTCTACCATCCACTCCACTTTTGCACTCACCGCGACAATTAATAAAGCTAAAAAAATTAAAATTTTTTTCCGATTTTTTAGAATTCTTATTTAAATGAGCCAAATTATCTCCGCAATTTTTTTCTATCGATTGAATGTAAAAATTTTTTTTTGACTGAAAACTTCCGCTATTTGAAGATGACGAAGGCACCGATTGTTTTTTTTTGAAAGTAACTCTTTTTCGATTGACATGATACTCACTTAAAACGCTTAATTTTTTATTCCGCATTTGGGTGCAAGTATCAAAATTGTTCGAGGTTACAGAGGACTTGGAAGTAGCTTTTTTTATGCCACTTTCATTTATGGAACATTTATTATATGGGCTGTAACAAAAAATGCCAATTTCAGACCTGGATCTTTTGATAATTGTGATAAATATCTTTGAATAAATTGCTATCATACCAATACATGGAACATAGAAATTAAATATTGTGGTAACTATTTTGAATATCTTGTCTGTCTCGAAGTCTGTTGTGCACCTCTGCACAATATTATTTTCGATTGATATTCTTTGCTTGTCCTTGAAGAAATGTGACCATAAATTAATTGGTATAATCCAAAGTGACGATGTAAGCCAAACTATCAAAACTGTTATTTTCGCTTTTGATTTTGACTGATATGTCATAAATTTCAAAGGATATGTTATAGACAGATATCGCTCGACCTGGAATATAAATTTATTATTTTTTTAAATAAAATTAAATATTAATCAATTTAACTCAATTAGAATTAGTGATGAAATCGAGTATGCACATTCTAACCGATATTCGAATAAGTAGCATTTTGAATGAAAATTAAGTTTGAATTTAATTTTTGAATATAAATAATCTTGAATAATGTACTTAAAAATTAATTTATTTAAATTAAAAATTGAATCTCTAAAATATTCGAATTAAAATTTGAAGATATAAAATTTTGGGATCAAAATCTCAATATAATGAATATTCGATTTGATACTTGGAAATAAAAATTAATCAAAAAAATAATTGAAAAAAAAATTTAAATTAAAAAAAGAATTCATAAAATAAATTTAATTTAAAAAAGATAGTTTTCGAATTTAATTTAAAAATAAAAATAAATCAAATCTTTATTCAAAATATATTCAAGATTTCGAATAAACTAATTTAATCCAAAAAGCTAATTCGATTTAATCACTAATTAGAATATATTTAGTTTTTTTTTGAGGTAAGGAATTTTTTTAATAAAATTAAATTCATCTTTATTTTATACGGTAAAAAAATGGATCCGAAATTTCATTCATAATCAAGAATTCAAGGTTCGATTTAGCAATAGTGTATCTTCAAAACAAAGCATCAATTGCAGGGTACTTCAAGTTAGCTGCCTTTCACCTTATATGTTTTTTATTTATTTCAGCGAGATATCCAAAGTAATCTTTGAACCAGGACATCATGCCATCTATGCAGTATACATTTGCATCTAGTAATTTGAACTTCAGACTCAAATACAAAAGACCTGCAAGAGAAACAGTATTACTAGCTTCTGTAACTTCAATGGGCAAATTAATAAAAGTAAAACTACTCAAATTGCTAGCTTTAGAAAAAACTATTGACTATCAAAGGAAAGAAAATGCCAATCGACAGCAAAGTAAAATTTATAATCAAATTTAAAAACTTCAAATATGCTCAAAATATTTTAAATGCATAATTTCATCATTTGCAAGATTACACTTGGCTATCCTCTTTTTTCAAATTTAAAAATATGGTTTTTGAAGTTTAAAATATTTTCAAATCTGCAGTGCAATCAATTTCACATTAAAAAATTTTGAGCACAGGATATGGTCATTAAAATTTAAAGAATTATTTTCGAAATTTTTAAAAATAGTTAATGATTTTTTGTCATTAAAACTCAATTTTTTTCTATTTTACTTTGTAATGTCACCAATTCAAATCGACTATTGAGTTATATTATCTAGCTCTTTAGCTAACTATCGAAGGGTTATCGATATCATAAAGTTATTCCGATCATAAGATATTGGGGCTTCAAGTACAACATACTTTTAAAAGTGTCTAACTTTGCCTATTATTTTTCAAAGGATCGAAATTTTCAAAGCATTTTACAGAACTAAATTATTTCTTTCAGAAAAAAGTTATTTGAATTTTTCTGAATTGAAAAGATCGAACTTCACAACTCCAAAATAGCACAAGCTCGATACTTATTATATTCAAATCTAATCAATGATCCGACCAATCTTTGGCTACAGTTTTCTTATATATCAAGCAGCATCGCCCAGCTTCAAAGCAAGCCTTAAAAACTTAAAATATTTATGCTTAAAAAATCTTTTTCATTCAAGACTCTAAAAATTTAAATTTTCTTTTACTTTTTAACTTATTTTATTATTTATTATGCTACATTTTTTTAAAATTTTTTTTAATTGATATTATTTATCTTTATTTTATTTTATATTTTATTTTGAATGAGCTCGGTACAGATAAACAAATAAATAAAAAATAAAGACATCGATTGTATACATGAATCACAGTTTAAACATTAAAACAATAGAATGAATAAACTATTTAAAAATATATTGCATCAAACAAAATATCGCATTCTTTATCAAAGATTTTACTAGATAACCACTTATTTTTAAACGCTTTTATTTTTATTTGTATATTTTAATTTTTTTCAATCAATAATTTTGAGCAAGCAGGCTGAAAAGAGGGTTTTATTCCGCTCGGATAAGTCTGGAAAGGTAACCCTTCTAAATTATATTTTAAATAAATAAAACGCTAAATTAAAGACTCTCTTTTATCCAAATAACAATTAATATTGTAAATCATAACTATTATTAATTAATGGTAAAGATACCTAAAACATACAAAATTAAATGAATAAATCAAGACGAAGAAATTTAATTAAGAAAAGTGTTAGCCATATCAGGACACTTTTATCAAGCTAATATTGATTTTTTAATTATTTTTATCTGAAGTCCTATCTTATCTATTTTAGAATGTAATGCTTTTCCTTATTTAAGAATATGCGTCCTTTTTTTACTTTTTAATTTTTAACATATTTTTATAATCTAAACATAAAAACAAGTTCCTTAATTAAATTAGGATGATGAAAAATTTTAGATAAATTTTAATATTCAAATTATTGAAAAAAAGAAGGAAATTTCTCAGAAAAGAAGCTAAAAAGTGTAAAAAGGTATTCTTAATCTTGAATCAAAAAACTTATTGTATAAATGAATTAAAAGAAACTAAATGTAGATGGTAAAAATAATGGATAAAAATTCCAAAAAATTTTTTTTTCATTGTCAGCCTATGGACTAGTAAAGCATTTAAATTTTTATTTATGTCAATTTTTTTTAAAGAATTACTTAGTAAAGCTTCAGTTCACATAATTTTAATTATTTAGCTGGTCACACACACTTTTTCTCAACAATATACAAAGTGACAAATCTCAAAATTATTACATCAATTTTTGTTATAAATTTAAAATTTTTCAGCATTCAAAAATAGTAATTATAAAATATACATTTATTGCTTTGATCTTAAATGTCAACTAATTTCATGTCCTAGCGCAATCATCCTAGATTCGAAGCTATTAAATTAAGTATTCTAAAGATTTAAATTTTCTTTTAAAATAATTGAAAATAATAAATGTTTTTAAAGCGTTAATTGAGCAAAAATTGATGAGATGCTGAAAAGAAAATTTAATAATAAAATTACTTACGCTAAGTGTAAACAAATTAAATATTGACGCAGTTGACGCAATATAATCAATTGATAGCCATGAACGACCTTTTGAAAAAAAATTTAAATTAAAAAAAATTTTACTAGAATTTTGATCGTATTTATTTACAAATATATGGACCCCATAGCCATTTATCAAATATAATTATTGTGCCACTCAATGGCATAACAAATAGACCGATCATCAAATCTGATATTGATAAACTCAATATAAATATATTCGAAACCTACAAAAAAACAATAAATAATTAATATGATTGTCAATTCATTATGGGATTAAAATTCATTTTAAATTTAATTTTCTTGTTTAAAATTTTTGAAATAATAACTTAATTCAAATTTTTCAAATTTAATAAAAAAGATATATTTTTATAATAATCCCATTGTATTACCAAATTTTAAAAATTACTGTTCTCAAAGATTTGTCGACTACAATTGCTGCAATTACGAGAAGATTGCCGAATATTGCAATGAACGAAATTATTGAGATCAAACAGCCCAGTGGTATTTTGTAGTTTACTGAGATTAAGTTGAAAAAAGTAAATAATTCTGATTTACTTGAACTGCTATTCGAATCAATCACTGTATCATTCAGAATAATCATCGCAAGGATAAATTATATTTTATCAAGAGTTTTACATTTAATCTAAAATAAAAATTTGATTGTAACCTAAAACAATAAAAGATAAAATAAGAATGCAAATGAAAATAATGAGCTCAGCATAAAAATTAGAAAAAATTTAAAAAACAATGGCATCAATGTCATTTAGGAATCATTATAATTTTTCTAAACATTGAATAAAATTGCTTCCATTTATCACATATGTATTACCCACTTGATTTAAATGTTATGTATCCCTATAGACGATATTTCTAAATTAGTTTTAGTTATTTTCTGAGCAAATATTTTAATCATATTAGTTTATTTGATTTATGATTGAATTCTTGGTAAATATTGAAAATTTCAACCGTTTGCTGCCTGTAATGCGCTTAAATAAACAAATTGAATAACAAATTCTTTCTAGATACATTTATTTAAAAAAAAATTCTTCAGTATTAATAGCTTTATAATTGTAGATTGAAATTTTTTTAATTTATTTAACAAAATATTCATGAAAGAGAAAAAAGAAGAAATTTAGGTTCAGTTCGAAATCACAATATAGGAGTAAAATGAATTGAGAGGAAAATGGAAAAAAAAACGGAAGGTTTTTAAAGTAAAAAGAAATTCTAATTTTTAATTGAGATAAAGTATAAAACGAATTTAAGAAATTGTCAAGCATCTTTAATGCATTTAGTTAAATTCTTATTTAAAAAAGTTGATCCAAATTCATCGCTATTTGTTTAAAATTGGCACCGATCCGAAAGAATTGTTCCATTTTACATAAGCATCCAAATCATCATTGGAAACTGATGCGCGCACTTGCTGCATGGCGTCCAAAAAATCTTGCGAGTTGATTTCTCTTACCTATCAAAACGAAATTAAACTTTTAATTTATTAATTAAAAAAAATAAGCTGATGAATTTCCTTTGAAATAAAAAAAAAGGTTGTAAAAGATTTATTAATTTTATTTTTTTGCATTTTTGTTTAACAATGATATTCTAAGAATGTGTCTTAGATTCATTCTAATTTTTAAAATGCTGTGAATTTCCTCGATTATTGAAAATAACTCAAAATTCCATTTCCTAATGAACTGGATGTTTAGGTTTATTGAATCAATTTTCTGGGTGTATGACAATTGAAAAATGATTTACATTTTGGGTAAAACGTTATAATCGATATAAGTTGTTTTTAAAAAATAGACAGAATCAAAAGAAAAAACTAAAAACAATTTTCTCAAGAAAATGCTGTATTTTTTATCTAATTTTAACGACTAAAGTCTTGGATAAAATAAGAAAATTACAAAAACACATTTTCTTAAATTTTAGTTTTAAAAAAATAATCAATCTAAAAAAGAATTACTAAATTCACTTTTGACAAATCTCAGGGTTAAACAGAAACTAATGTTGTTTTGACTCAAACCAAATAAAAAATATTGAAAAAGTGATGCAATAGCACATATTAATTGAATTTCGATTAAGATTAGTTTTAAAATTTCATTAGTTATTTTTAATTTACTTTTGGGAACATTGTAACCAATTTGAAATAAAAAAAAAACCGAATGCATCAGCAATTTTTGCAAATTAGCTAAAAATTAAATCATACAAAAAAAATTCAATTAACATTTTATATTCTAAAACTTTAAAACATGGACTTAATTAATTTCCGAGATTAAATTGAAAATTTGCTTAAAATTCTAAATAAAAATCTAAAACTTGAATTAATTTGAGGCAATAGAAAAAGTCTTATAAGCTTTTAGAATGAATTAATAGCTCTCAATAAGTCTCGGCTGTCAGTTCTTAAGCCTTAGTGATTTTTAAGATTGTAAGTATTAGGAAAAAAATTAGATTTTTTTAGGTTATTGACGCTAAAGTATAGTATAAGACTAATCACTTAAAAATAAATTAAAAAACCCATTTACGTTTTAACTAAATTTTTAATTATATGATGTAATTAGACTTTTCAAAACTCACCTGATCCAAAGCTACTGTCTCTATCATTCCTTCAAGATTCCTAATAGGACCAATAGCTACAAAAACAAACACACTTTTATGATCTATTAAAAATAGATGCATTTAAGAAATTACCAGCTTCTCTGCAAAGATGCGTCATATCAGCCCCGGAATACCCTAAAAGAAATAACACAATTAATTTTTATTAATCTTTGGGTGACTAGACAATAAGAAGAAAAAACATAGAGACTCTATGTCTGATTTTGATGTCTAAATTTAAATGAATCATATAATTTAAGAGAAAATCATTTAAATCACGAATACCTTCTGTTAATTCTGATATTCTATTTATTTCTTCCTCAGTTAAATTACATAGCTGAGTTTTCATTAAATTAATTATTATTTGCTTTCTGCCAATGAATTCCGGTAATGGGATGTATAATTTTTTGACAAAACGTCGTCTGGCTGCGTCATCTAACTCTTGAGGTCGATTTGTTGCACCGATTAGTAAAATTCTTTCGTCACCTGTTGTTCGAGCACCATCCTTTAAAAAAAAAATAAGTCAAAAATATTTTTAAAATTTTTCTTGCCATTTGAATAAAAAATTCTGTCTTAAGACGCCTTGAAGATTCACGGTCGTCATCTGACCTCTGTGACAACAACGAGTCAATCTCGTCCAAAAAGATTACGGCTGGCTGATAGCTTCTGGCCACTTCAAAAAGAACTTTGACCAATTTTTCACTCTCGCCTTGCTTCAAAATTAAATTTAGCTATTTTTAGTTTCTTTTTTATAGATTTTTCCAATTACCCATTTTGAAGTTAGTGTCGAAGCAGTGATGCTGAAAAAAGTCGATTTGGACTCATTGGCAATGCATTTGGCAATCAAAGTTTTCCCCGTACCTAGAATTAAATATTATTTTTTTTTAAACAAAAAATATTGCCAACCTGGGGGTCCAAATAAAAGAAGACCTTTCGGAGGACCACGAAGTCCATTAAAAATGTCTCTAAAAAAATTTTTTATTAGTTTGAATTATTTAATAGAAAAAAAGCTGTGATAATTTTATTATTTAATTAAAGATTATTTTATGTAAAATTAAATGATATGTTCAGCAGTTTCGATTAGTTTAATGTCAATTTCATTCGATTTTCGCTATCAATTTTTACTTTTAGAATAACTGATAATCAGTGTCTTCAAAGTGTAAAAAATTAAATTAAAGTCGATTTTAATAAAAAAAAAGTTGCACTTGACTTGAATTCAAACCATAAGTTTCATGTAAATGTAAAAATTTAGATACTGAAATCATTATTTGATTTGCTTAGTTAGAAAAACTCTTTTTATCTAAATTAAATTTTGGAATTAATTGAAACTCCAGTAATTAATGAGAGATTTTTCCGCATTCTCTATCGAATAAAACCAAATAATTTAAATTTGAAAAATACAGAATGAATTAGTGCTGATTCCTAGTTTACTTGAAAGATAAAGAAAACAGTTCCTCAAATTTTTTAAAATAATTAACATACGGTCTAAGCATTGGCCAAATGACAATTTCTTTAATTGTTTTTTTCACAAATTCAAGACCAGCTATATCGTTCCAAGTAATTGGCGGCGTCTTATCCATTACCTAGAAGAATAAAAAATTTAAATATAAAAATTTGAAAAAAATAAAAAAAAAAACAAAAAAAAGCTATTTAAAAGAAAGTTTTGGATCTTATGTGTGAACCATAGTTTATCTAAAATTTAAAAAATTTGCCAAAAGACATTTTAAGGTGAAAAAATGAATATCTTGAATATAAGAGAAGTTAACAAAAATCTTGTAAAATTAAAACTTAATTTAGTGAAAACTACTTATTTCTAAAGAGATTATCTAAAAATAATTAATGTAAAAAATCTATTAATTATTTTGAGGGTGATGGGTGATAGATGTCTAAAAATGTACCCATAATAAAAAGAATGAAAAAAATAATTTTTTTTTTATTTTTAATTAATAAATTTTTTCAAGGCCATAAATTATTTTCCTTTTTTTTTGTAAATTCAATTTTTTTGCTAGCTTAAAATATTTTTTTAATTATTAGCTTTTTTGATAAAAGTTACCAAATTTTTAACTGGACCGTAAGCCCTGGTTTGTTCACATATTAGGTGAACCATGTTTGACCTATCGAACTAGAACCAAAAACAAACTGAATATTACTTCACTCATGATAGTTTCAATTAATTTTTGATCAATGTTTTTCAAACTTTCAATTTCTGAATTATTGTTTGGCTGAGTATTTTTACTTTGATTCAAAAAGCTCGGTTGATTCGAAGTTTGCTCATCATTACCATTTCTTATAGGAAGATTAAATTTACTGTGAACGCCTCGTCTTAAAAAAAACCAAAATCAATCTATTTTAAGGAGCTATTCAAAGAGACAAACTTGGCTGGGTTGCTTGCAGGAGGGTTATTCATGGGTCTTTTTGCCATAGAATAATAATTATTTTGTTGTTGATTTGGCTGGTGTTGTTTTGAATTATCCATCTGCAATTGTTCCTTAGCAGATTTAAAAACACTCGTATCAACGTCATAGTTTCCATCATTGCCTTGTTTTTCTTCATCTTCATTTCTTCGTTTATAGCACTTTAAATCCATTTAGTTAATTTATTAGATTAATTAGAAAAAAATTTACTTTGGTAGCTCTGGGTTCATATCTCAAAGAGGAGACTTGTCAAAAATTACTAATTAATTTTAAATAATTTTTATTATTCAGCTTACATTTATTAGAAAATCCATTTCCGCCAAGATTATTGTTAAAAGTGTTGCTATTTAAACAATTCACAGGATTAAAATTGCTCCCATTGGGATTATTAGTATTATGATTGAAAGTGTTAAAGTTCCCAGAGGAATTTTGAGTTCCAGATGAATTTAAACTACTCGATTTATGCAGACAAGGTTTATACGAAACATTTTGTGACGGTGTTTCATTAAAATTAGACACAACTCCTTGATCACTATTTGAACTTATATTTTGAGTTTGTTTAAAGAAATTCTTTTCAGTGGGCGGCTTATTTTCTTTTTGTGTCTGAGATTTATTGCATGAATTAGTTGAAATTTCTTCAAATAAATAATCAAAGTTATCGATGTATACATTTATTTTTTAAGGGCTACTTTGGCAAAATGTTGACTTTTCATCAAAAAAATCTAATTGACTGTTTTGACAAAGTGGCTTAAAAGACGTTCTATTCAAATTGAACATTTCTTTTTGGTAGTCGGAAAATTTTTGAATGCTCAGATTGTCCAAATCATAATTGTTCGTAACTTTTTTAAATTGTTTTAATAGAATTAAAGGATAATTTAAAATTTTTACATTGTGAAGAAGTCAAAAATGCATCAACGGCTTAAACATTAAAAAGAATTAAGGATAAAATAAAGTCTTTAAAAGAAATAATTACGATTTTTTAAGCCGAACGTTGATGAAAAGCTGCCAATTTCCTTCAATTTTGTCTGATAATTTTGAATAAAACTATTTAAAATAAGATCATAGCCATTTTTATCAATTCTTAAAAAAAACATCATATTGTTACAAAATTTTAAATGCCTTTTGAAGATTATTAAGAAAAATTCTTTCTCTATCCACTTTTCCTTCCCAGCAAAGACACGCAAAGGAAGTAAAATTATTGTAAAAAATAAAAATATCTTTTATCTCGACATTCATAGCAAAAGCTTTTATTTAAAAAAATTTAATTAATTACAAATTATTGCTAATCGCATCATTGAATTCGTTTATGTAGCGTTTTTGATTTCCGACTAGATAATTTTCGATAAGGTAATCAAAATTTTTGTCACCATTTCCCAATGATATATAATTTATCAAATTTTCGTTCGCTTTTTTCAACCGTTTTAAAATTTCATCATTCATTTTTAGATATTTTTTTTCAAAATTAAATCTAATGCGTTTATTTGATTTAGTCTTATTTTTTGACTAAATAAAATATTTTCAAAAATTAATTATGACCATTTTAAATTATAATTCTAAAAGATTTAAATTTTGTATTTTAAAAAACTTTTTCCGATAAATAATAATTTAAAAGTGAGACTTATTTTTTTGGTTGTTAATAAGCTGATTTTTTTAGAATTTAATGAGATTTTTTTATTTTTGACTAATTTTATAAGAAAATTGAAAACAAAAATTATTTGCTCGTTTTTTTTGATGAATTAAAAAAAATTGTATTTCAAAATCTTTTTAAAATAATAACTTTTGTTCAATTTTTTGAAATAATTCTAAATTTAGATTTATAATTAAAACTATTTTACTTGAAAAAATTATCTCAAGCAAAATTGATGAATACTCTTAAAATTATTTTGAAAGTGACATCAGCGCTTTATTTAAAATCAAACGAATCGATTAGTTAAGTGTATATACATTTCTATTAATATTTGTTTGAACATTAATTATAAAAAAGATAACTAAAAAGTATATAATTATAATCTAAAAAATACTTGAATAAATTTAGGCTTAAACAGATCGAACGAAAAAATGTGATTTTTCCTGAATTGAGTTTCAAGTGTTTTGCATTCAGTCTAGTTACTTCAATTTGAAAAATTGAAAGCAATTAAAAGAAGTATAAATTATCTAGATTATCAAAAAATTATATGATTATAGATTTACTAAATTTATCCTTTTAATCAAATTTATTTATTTACATATTAATTTATGCTCCGAAACCCTCAGGTAGTTTTTAAAAAAAATTCTTTTTTTTCAGCCCGCATGCAACTAAAGATTTTTTTAAACGAATAAAATAATTCTAATAATTAATGAGAGTTTATACAGAATTACAAAAAAAAGATTTATTTAAAATTCAAGTAAAGACTGAAAAAATACTAAGTGGCTTTTCTTTTGTATTTTTTAAATAATAATATGGTCACATTATATTTATTTTTATTTTTACTTGTGATCCTTTGATAGAGAATACTTAAACATAAATTCTGGATAGAAATTATTTCATTTTGATTTAATTGAGAAAAAAGCTCATTTTATTTACTTTTTTTAAAAGTTCGGTTTTAAAAAAAATTTGTTTCAACAGGTGTTTCATATTCTATTTGAAAAAAAATTTTATAGATCAAAAACTTAGAAATTTTCCAATCACTCGATTTGAAATGATTGAGACAGGTATTCCTGGTTCCTTTGATGATTAATAAGTTGTTATTTATCAGTCACAAAATTTTTAGTCATGTTTAAAAGATATTTCTCTTTAATTTTTTTCGATTTGCCAAATCTAAACATTTTATACGAATTATCGACGCTAAAAAATCTCAAAATTACCCCAAAATTTGTCTTTAGGCTTTTTAAAACAAAATGATTAAATATCCAAACAGAATCCAAATTAATGTATTTTCAAAAATTAAAAAATTTAAATTTTATGGAAATTAAGAATGATATTCAAATTTTGTTGAAAATTAAATTATTAAATTCAAATTTGGGTAATGTTTAAATAATTTATTTTAATTGTTTTAATTTTTGAGCCTATATTTATTTGAATTATTTTTAAATATCACCTGAGACTAAAGTGACAAGTTGACTCCAAAATTCGCTGGACTTCTGTAAACCTTAGTTTTTTACAGTCGTTTAAGAACTATGCATTTTTCTTTTAAAAATTTAGAATTCCAAATTTAGATATATTTTAAATTTGAATATAAAAATTTAATTTTTAAAAAGAATCAAATTTCTTATTTGAATTAATATAATGTTTATGTCTTTTTTTAAAAACTCGACTTAATATTTTAAAACTAGAAATGGAAATAATTAAAATTATAAAAAAAAAATAAATTTTTTTTAGTTTTTAACAAAAAAAAATGTTAACTACTTATTTAAAATGTTAATTACTATTCCTTGAAAACAGAAAAATTATTTTTATTTTCATTTATAAGAATCTACCTGATAAATTAATTTTTTGAATTTTTTTCCTATTTGTGAGATAAAAAGCTCAAAAAAATCTTCCCAATTTTACAAAGCTTTAGGGTTCAAGTGAATTTTTCCGAATTATAGAGTTAACTTTGTGGATTGGTAAATATTTTTTTGTTTTTGTTTGTTTTCCATTCATACAGCGGCAAAAAAATTAATTTAATGCCAATTTTAATTATTATTTTAATTTAATAGGTATTATGTCAATATCTTTAAAATTTAATGGTATCATGCTAATTTCTTAAATAAATGCGACTATGGTACCAACCAACTCAACACAACTTAAAATGCAGTCAGAATTTTCCGAAGACAAAAAATCAAAAGTTTCAAAAAGATGCTATTTGATATTTGGCAGCACAAAAATTTCAAAAATATTAGACTAAAGGTTTATCATCATAAAAGAATTATTATTAGTCATTATTGCTTATCAAAAACTTTGCAACAAATACATCTTTTTATTTTGTTACTAAAACTATTTATAGTCATAAATCTAAATAAATTTAAATTTGAAATTTATTAAATAATTTTTTGTTTTCTTAAGATTTTAACTTTTTAATTGCTATAATCCATGATATGTGCTTCAATAAAAATTAAACAATCTACTTAACCTAAAATTCATAAATTCAAAAATAGCTGAAAATTAATAAATTGTATACAGTTTTATTTATGAAATTTTCTTGTAAAAAATCACGAAAAATTCTTTTCCGTATTTTATTCCTGCAAAATCATCTGTTCGTTTTGATTTATCGAATAAATTTAATTTAATATTTTTTAAATGCTTGCAAAAAATTTAATTATTTTGGAGCCGTTTTTTTTAAATAATAAAATTTTTTTTGTAGACTCAATCAAATGTCATAAGTTTACAAATTCAAATGAGTTTGTAGTTACATAAATACAAAATTTATTATTTAGTGGCAACACAAAAGGCTTTAGGAAGTGTATTTGCTAAAATAAGCTTAGTAGAATTTTCAAAGCTTGCTTTCTTCTAGGTTTATGGCAATAAATCAATACATTCAAGAAAAATTGAGTAGCCATGGAAACGATATAGTGCCTTAAATTCATGCTCTAGTATATTTCTGCTTTTTTTTTTAGTTTTGAGAACAAATAATTATTTAATAAATTGTAGGTTTTATCTCAGAATTTTGGCAACAATCATAGCATAAGTTATATGTTTATTTAATATCAACATTTTATTTAATTCCAAGTTGGCACTTGCGCAAATATCTGATAAGCCAGAGCAAAACCTCTTGGCATAAAAATTAAAAATTTAAATGCTCTTGTAATAAAATTAAATTTAAAAAAAAAATTTTTAATCAATAAAACTAATTAAAATTCACCACATTTAAAATTTTTAAATTTTTAGATTAGAAAAATGGCCGAATGTCCAAAGATGTCCAGTCAATCAGCAAATGTGGCACCAGATCAAATTGTAACTGATGACTGTGAATTCGAAAAGTCTGAAGAATCCAAAATGTGCATTTTGCTTCTAAAAAATGCTTATGAGGAAAAAAAATTCAATCTAGCCGACGAAATAATAGAAGACATGGTATCGAAATCTTTGGTCAAAGGCCTTATCAAACTTCACACAGCATGTGGCTACGGCCTAGTAGAATTAGTAGAACGCTATCTAAAAATTGACCGAATGGACCCCAACGCACTGTGTTCCTTTAACGATTTAAACAATATAGCCCCGATTCATTTCTGTGCTGGCATAGGCCCCGACCCTCTAACAAACAACAGACACAAATGCATACAACTGCTTGTTCAATATGGCGCTTTGGTAAACGCCCTGACCACCCGCAACGATTCTGCCTTGCACTGGGCCACAAAACTAGGCGACTTGGCCACTTGCGAAGCCTTGATCAAATGCGGAGGTGATGTCAACTTAATCAACATTGATAATTGTACATGTGCCCATGGTGCTGCCTATTACAAAAACATACCAATTTTAGAACTTCTGATTAAAAATAATGTCAATGTTCTAGTAAAAGATGTGAGTGGAAAAAACATTCTGCATCTTTTGTGCAAAGATAATGACCAAGGTGGCTTACAAATGGAAACAGAGATGGAGAGACCAAATTATGAGGAAAAAAAATTCTTCAAATTGATCACCATGCTGCTTGACGAATTCAAGATGGACTGTAACGAGACAGATTTGAGCGCTTGTACACCATTTATGTACGCTTGTGAACAGGAAAATTTGGAATTATTGCAAATTTTATTTGATCATAAAGCAAATTTAAATTTAACTAACAATGAAGGTGTTACATGCATGGTTTTTGCCATTATTAATTCTTGTCCAAAAGTAGTGGATTTTTTGCTAAAGAATGGCTTTGACTTGAACATTCGCCACCCAAATTGTTCATATGTGACAGACGCGGCCTATTTAAACAACAAGGAAATACTTTTAATGCTATTAGATGCCGGATGTAGTGCAGATGAGACTAGGGAAGATGAAAATGGCGTGATTTTGAACCCGTTATGGGCTGCATGTGAAAGAAGCAATACTCAAATAGTGGAACTTTTGCTGCAAAGAGGCGCCAACCCGGTTGTAAAAGCCGAGTTCAATATGACTGCATTGCATTGCACGGCAATGGCACAATATGAAAATTTACAAATTGCCAAATTGTTGGTAGATTACCAATGTCCGATAAATTTGAAAAGCTCCCAAGCGGGCGAAACTCCCCTATTCTTGGCATGCAATTCGGGATTTTGTGAAATAGTTGAGTATTTGGTCAGTCTTGGGGTGGATGTAAACGATTGCTCACCAATGACCCGGACTTGCTTTCAACAGGCTATTTTTCGCAGTCATAAAGACGTCATTATGCTATTGCTCAATAAAGGATATGTTTTAACTAGTGAGGATAAGAATGATTTAAATTTGCTTTTAATGGACCTTTACCAAGAGAACGATGTTGAAATGTTAAATTATTTGCTGGAAAAAAATTTGACTTCCAAACAGGCCATTTTGGAATGCATCAAAAACGTGCATATATGGAACAAGGAAGATTGTACTAGTCAAACAGATGATGCCTCTTTAGTAGCCACTTTGACTGATTTAAAACTTGACTTTTCTCAGCCAGAAGCGCAAATCTATCCGAAAACAATCGAAGAATTGAATGCCTTTCTCGACACAAAACAAGAATTAGGCTTCGATTCATCGGATAATGATGAAGTTAAATAAAAATTTACTTATTTTAGTAGATCTAGTTAAATAGATTCGAATAAATTTTAAAAAGAATAATTTTTTTTTATAAATTTTAAATTAAATTTTGTAGAATATCATGTAAAGTTACATGAAATAATTTCAATAACGAATTTTAATAAAATTTTTTTATTCTTAATTTGTTATCAAAAGATCAATGACTGCAGAAATTGAAGCAAGTAGAAATCTGATCTAGTAAAAAACGCAATGAAAATACGATGGTATATTTTTTTTGATGAAAAATTACCAATTTTAGCTAATAAAATTATCGAACTTTTTGTTCTATTGTTAAATTAAAATTTATTAAATCGAAATTTTTCACAAAAAAATTATTCATAGTTGAAAAAGATAGAAAAATAACTTTATCTTAATCAATTAATTGAATTACATTGATAATTTGATCGAAGGTTTTTGCATCATTTTACATAAAATTTTTAAGGTAAAATTCAAAAATAAATAAATAAAGATCTAGTCAAATTTTTAATACTAGATAGACGATTGTCTTATTTAACTTTTGTTCACATTTAATAAAATAATAACAAAATAAAAATTAAGTAAAAGAAGTTTACTTTTAGAGAGTTTTTTTAATATAAACAAAACTGATTGACTTTCTGGTTCAATTTTATATCAAAAAATAATTTGAAACAAGGTAAAGAATATTTATTGTTTTATTATTTGATTAAATTAATTTCGTCACAAAATATTATTCAGAATTTTTTTTAATAAGTCTTTATCAAAAATTTATATTAATGAAATACATTTTAACAAGTCAAATTTTCAAGATGATTGATTGCTTGTAGATTTGATTTTGTTGGCTTAATTTTTGGCAGATTTTCGTTTAGTGGTTTCTTCAAACTTGCTAAATCGATAGTTGCGACCGATTTTTTTCGAATAAGATTATTTTTACCTTTTTCAACCATTTTGCTTTCCCATTCAGAATAATCTCTTTTGTACTGTTGCATTAACTCGTTTGCTTGGTCAAAAAATTTCTAAATAACAAATTCTGAATAACCGAATAGTTAAAGTTTAATTTTAGTACCTGTCTATCTTGTTCACTCATTTGTTTCCATTTATCAGCAGCATCCCGCACAAAATCTTTCGTATTAGCTTCGCCTCTGTCCAAAGTCTCGCAATATAAAAAAAACGCACCACTTGGTCTCTTCGGAGCATTTTGTCTAATTTTTTCCTTTTGAAAATAATAATTAAATCAACTGAATTTATAAAAGTACTTTTTTAATTCGTATCTCTTTGGTTTTTAAAAAACGCCTAAATTTTTCCTTGGTAATATCATATGTTAAATTTTTGACATCATTCTTATTCAAAGTTGATAAAATATTCATTTTTTGTTGAGTCAAATTTTCCCTGTTTTTATCAGCAAGATCAATGTATGGCTAAAAAAATTTATTTGTAAATAAAAATTTTAACCAACAAAAAAAACTTTTTTATCTATATCAGACATTGAATTCCATCTTTCTGCAATATCTTTAATTCTTTTTTGTTTTAAGGATTCTAAATTATTAAAACGAATAAATTATTTTTTCAGTCTAATTGTGATTACTTGATTTAAGCTGTTCCATGACAAAAAATATATAACCTGATATTCTTTTGTGACGCTGGATGTCGATCATTTTCCAAACATAGTATTTGGGATAGGAAAAATTTGTAGAATAATTCATGAAAATTGGCTTGTATTTTTCTACGTCATGACAGTTTGAGATAGTTGTATGATTTTTAAAACTGGCTAATGCAAGTTGTTTTGGAAAGAGATTCAATCTTTTTGAAATAATAAAATTTAATAAATAGTTACTGATTTTTTAATACTTATTAAAGCATCTAGAGCTTTGGCATATTAAGTTTTTGATCATATTGATACTGGGTTAAAAAAATTCTTTTTAAATTTATGAAATTTTTAATTAATTGTATTTTCTAAAAATAATTTTTTTTTCTAGAATAGCAAAATAAATTTTACTCTTTTTTATATGTTTTATTTAATTTCATTCAACATAATTTTCAAATATGAATGTCTTATTTGAAGTAAAAGTTAAGTAATAAGGATCATTCTCTTCATATCTCAATTTTTGAAATCTATAAGACTTGAAGCAGATTTTACAAGAAAGTTTCGATTTAAGCAATTTTTGTAGAAATTATTTAATTAATTAAGACTCCTGTGAAATCGGATTATGTTCGCATTAAAATTTCACCAAAGACTGAAGTTTTCCTCGCAGAGTTTTAGAAATTTCCTTAATCAACTTCAATAAGAATATATATAAAACATCAAATAAATTTCTTCAAATGAATTTTTAATTGAATTTTGAAATATTAATGAATCATTAACTAAATAGCTTTTTTCATCAAAAAAAAATACTAATTTAACTGTATGAAAAGCCAATTTATTATTACAGTTTATTATTTGAACAGACAGATGTGGACATTTTTTTGCTAAATTTAAGAACCAACCTATTTAAGAATCAAAAAAATAAATATTACTAAAAAAAACCTTAAAAAATTTACTATTTTATTTGAATTAAATTAAATCATATAATAACTTAGTTAAATTAATATATAATATTAAATTTCTAAATCACATTAATATTTAAATTTACTTGTATATCCATAAAAACTAAAGAAAAAAAATCATGTTTTGCTTTTATCCAAGTAAATTTACAAAATTCCAGTCAACTATTGTGTAAAACATTTTTTACAGTTTAATTTACTAAATGTTGATTAAGGCTTCACTGATGCTTGGAACTTGATTTACCTAATAGCTGACATTCACTAATAAAATTGGTTATTTGAATTACTTGAACTTGTAACTCTGTATGTCAAAGAATCCGCTTAGATTTTGTCAAAAAGTGTCCAATTTAGCTAAAATAGACAAAACTATTAGTGTGAGGTAAGCAAATGCAAATAAAAAAATTATTGGTAGTGGTCAAATCATGATGAAATTCAATCGTACTGGTCAAAAAAATCAATGCGTTCTTAAACAGTCACAATTAATGTGTAACTGTAGATTCTATGGAGGCAACTAAAGCTGCAAAAACAAAAAGTTTTACATTTTTACCCGATAGATTAGAAGTATGCAGATTTATATTTTAAATTTACGGGCATTTCTAAGGTTCATTTTTAGCAGATGCACAAGTTTTCAGTCAAAAAGGTTTTAAAATTAACTGAATTTATTTTACAGTTTAATATTTACAGTAAATACAAAACATGACACACATTATAGACGCGTATGGGGTTTATCTGATCTTCAGAACCGTTTCATATTTAAAAAACTGATCGTAAGGGCCCATAAATACAAAATTGATCAAAAAATTGAACTAAAAAATTATTCCTTTTTTCCAATAAAATCAATAAATTTAAAACTCAAAATTTTTCAGATAATCAAAAAATATGAAGAAATAACGTAAAAATGATTTACGGGACCTTTAACTTTATTCAACAGACAAAGTATTTTCAAGCATTAGTTGTGTTCCTTGACTTTGCCAAGGTTTTCGACAATGTGGCACACGAATTCCTGCTGGCCAAACTTGAATGTTATAGCTTTTCAGGTAAAATTATAAATTGGCTCAAAGATTTTCTTACAAATAGAAAGTAAAGAGTAACTGTTGGTAAATCTAGCCCAAAATGGCTTAAGGTCCTTAGTGGTGTTCATCAAGGATCGGTCCTTGGACTGTTGCTGTTTATCATTTTCATAAACGACATGCCAGAATCAGTACGAAATGCATGTAAACTTTTTGCTGACGACAGCAAACATATCTCCACAATACGTAATTCGCTTAACCTAAAACTTGTTCAAGAAGATATTGACAATATAGTTAACTGGGCTGACACTTGGCAAATGAAGCTTAACCACATGAAATGCAAAATTATGTGATTTGCCTCCAAAGGTTCTTGCTCAACTCAAAGATGCCTTTAAATTATGGACAACCAACATATTTAGAAGACTCTTCACTGCGTTTGTAAGACCGCATCTTGAATACTGTACAGCAGCTTGGGTTAGCTTGCAAATTCTTTGCAAAAAGACATTAAAAAGCTGGAAAAAGTCCAACGTAGAACTACCAAATTAGTGCCTGATCTCAGAAATCTCAATTATCTCTCAAGATTAGCAAAAATTGGTATTATAAGCTTGAAAGTAGAAGGAAAAGAGAAAATGTAATCCAACTTTTCAAAATTGTCAGTAAACAGAGCATTGTTCACCTACATGCCTTCACAGATTCAAGCCAAGCTCCAAAAATCAATCAATAAATCTACGAAAAATACCAAGACTCAGGAAGCAACTCTGCTTGTCAAAGCCAAGAGAAAACTTCTTCACGAACAGAGCTGCATCCTTATGGAACGAGCTACCGGACACTGTCGTTTCTGCAGCATCAACAAATGCATTCAAAGACAAGTTTGACAAATTCAGATCTCAGCAATTGGCGGCTAATGATACTACTATAGTCATATAATGATACACTTTCATATCATATCGGTATATTTTATAATTTTTATTTTGGTTGTTTTAATTATCTTCATAGATATATTCTAATGTTTTTTATTAGAGGTATGTTGATTCTAAAAAATTTGTTTTAATTTTATTTTTGTTTAGACCTTTTTACTGAAAATTCTTAATTATCCAAATGAAAAAGAGTATAAAAATAATTTACACATCAGAATTTGAAACGATCTTGATTGGGACAAGATCACTTTTATTGAAATAATCTTACTTTTATTTTTATTAAAAATATTAGTAATATCAAAGGATTATTCCATATATAGCTCCAGTGCAATTGTGGCAGGCCAACCTTGCATTTTCTTAACCATATCAAATATCTCTGTTTATTTTCGGATTTTGTTAGGCACTTTATATAGCTTATTTAGTAAATAAACTTAATTTTTTCTAAAATTTATTTTATTTTGTTGTTTAATTTTAAAAATTATTACTGAATTAATTTTAAAATATTAAATTTTAGAATTAAATGTTCCCTAAAGATTTTATGCTCAGGAAAAAAATTTTAATCAAAAAGTTTATTTATTTGATATACAAATTTTATTATAAGTAAGCGGTGTTTAGTGTTATTATTAAATTTTTTTAATGGCATTAATTATATTAAAATTGATAAAATATCTTAAAAGTAATCTTAATAGAATAATAAATAGGTTGATTTTAGCTTTATGAAATTTACACACATGAATATTTTATATTTTTATAAGAAAAAAATTACTTTAAGCTTTTTGAGATTTTTTTTAAATAAAAATATCTTGAAGTAAAGTGTCTATTTATTTTACAAAGCTTCGAATGAGCATTAGAGTCAATAGGGGCTTGAATTGTTTAATTTGTTTATTTTTTATCCGTGGATTTTAAATAATAACCTAGTTTAAATGAAGAACTTAATTCCGTTTTATTTATTTAATTGCATAAGGTTTCGGTCGGTTCTTTATGCTTAAAATATTATCTTTTGCTTAAAATTTCACTCGAACGACTCTTTTGTTGTAAATTCTTGCAAGTTTTTTTTATCTAAATTAATTGAAATGCAATATTTCTTTTATTGAGATTAAGGAAGTAGAAAATTTTCTTGTGGCCTAAATAAAAGATGTTTTTTTTGCTCATTCTTAAAGCAATCTTCAAATTAAACCCTTAAAAAATATCCTTGAGTTTTTTTTAAAGAAACCAAGGGATAATTAAAAAATTCAACAATTTAGCATTTTTTTATGATAATAATTTTTTCAATAATTTTTTTTTAAAGACGTGATAATATGATCAATTTGAAATCAAAATTCAGACCCTTAACTCTTAGTCACATAATTTCCATCAAGTCATTGGATTTTATTATTATTTCATTCTATTTTTTATTAAAATTTAATAAAAAATTATTCTTTATCTTTTTAGGTTTACTGACTAATAATTCATGCTTTTATAAAGTTTTAAATTTATATTAAAAGTTTATTTACCGTTTTGGCAATAAATGGTTGAAGCGATTTTATTAAATTTTCAAGTTTAGAGTGGAATTAGAACAAGTCGATCTTTAGTTTTTTTTCTACATTTCTACATATAATTTTAAGGACCAGTTTAGAAAAAACTAGGATATCTGAAATTATAAATCACGTCAATATAAATTTGGAATAAAATTGTGGAGGCATGTGAAGCACTTAAAACTATTTTAATTAGAACCATTTGCTTATCAGGTAAATTTTATATCAAACTAAGTTAACAAGGTCATTTAAAATAAAAATGAAATTAAAAATTAAGTTTATGATTTCGGAACAAACTTAATAGGCAAGACTTTTTTTTAATTAAAGATTTTTCCATATGATGAAATATTTAAACTATTTAAATCGATATTTTTGAAGTTTTATATTTTTTTATTCCGAGCTAAAAATGCAAACACATTCACAGACAACACATTTATTAAAACAAACAAACTCTTCTACTAGTCATTTTAATATTTTTTTTATTGATTTTTAATAAAGTTTTTGGCTTTGAGTTTAAATTTATGTCCAGAACTTAGCAAAAAACTTTCGGTTAAATCTTGAAATATTTCGGCTTTTAGATTGAAATTTAGAACTCGGAATTTTAAATTTGATAAGAAACAAATATTTGAGATGCTTTAAAAGAGCCCAAATTTGGCAAATTGAAGGTCTGATTAAATTTGCTCAAGTTCTTATTTGAGTTTGTCTGGTCACTTTTTTCTGTATTTAGAAAAAAAAATCACAGGCAGAATGTTTGCTTCAATTTTAAATCTACTATTTTTTTAAATATGTTTTTATTGTTTTTTATAGCTAAAATTTTTGAAAAAATTTTTTTTTACGAGATAAATCATACAATTAAATCTTTAAATAAAGGTGGCTAATCTTTATTAAGTTTTTTAGGTAAATTTCTTTTCATTTTCTAAGCTTTATCGATTGTTATTTTTTTTAAATAACAGAGAAATTTTCCCAAATTAATCCAAATCTTTCAACCATCTTTGACGTAGTTTGACAGATGAATTTAAACCCTACTTACTCGTTTTTTAAATTTGATCTCATAAAACAAATTTTGTTTTAAAAGGGATAAGTGAATGAAATTTTTGATAACTGATAAGAAACAAAGTATTACTTTGTTTAAAATAAGAATGTCCCATAATTCAATTGAGTGGTTAGAGAGAAAACTATTTTCTAATTGTGGTCAAAAGACATATTTTGCGGATGTAATATTTAAGTCGATAATAAATGTCATAGTTTATTTTTATTTGAGTAAGCTGATTGAAGTTTTAAATTTCAATTTTTTCCTGACTTAGTTAAGCATCGGATTCATTGTTTTATAGATGCGACTGTCCTAATGTGATTAATTTAAAGTTAAATTGTCAGATTTATTCGTGCAAAATAGAGCCTCAATTGCTTCAAAACATTTATTTTTAAAATTTCCTTTTCGTATCTGTTTAACCGAACATGATTTTATTTTCCGATAAAAATCCAACACCTTGTCATACATCAAATCAGTAAATTCATGAACAAAATTTTAATTGCCTCGTTTTAGCTCACTTAATTAAGATTAAATGAACTGTACTATTTCTTTATATTTTACTAATATTTCGAAAAAAATATTAATTTTGTGTTTGTATTCGATATTTAGTTTGACTATAAATCAAAAGCTAAAAATTCTCCACAACAGTTTAAAAGCACTAAAATTAATAGATTAGTCTTTGAAGAAAATGAAATTTTATTTTTATTCAAGACTCGTGAGTCCTTTTAATCTTTTTTTGTTTAATGACTTAAAATTGATTAATCATTGAAAATAAACTTTGTGATTCTCCTGAACAGTTTTTTTTCAGAATAAATCTAATATTTTAAACTAAATATTAAGTCATTAAACTGGGTAAATAAATTAAACAATATTGACTCAATTAATGACAAAACATGTTGAATTCGTTCAGACTAAAGTTCTCTTAATAAAACAAAACACAACAAATGATTCATTTTTAGTTAATTGAGCCATTTGAAACTTTCATAAGTTTTCAAAATGGTAAAAGCAATTTTTCGGATTTTAAATTATACGAGATCCCGAAATTTAAATTTTCAAATTATTAATGCATTTGAATAAAAAAAATTTTTTTTGATTTTTTTATTGTTTCAAATTAGATATTAGAGATTTCAAGAAAAAATAAAGTTTTTTAAACGGCAAAAATATTAAATTTATGATCTATTAATTAAGTAAAATACTCCCAGATTATCTATCAATGAAGATATTTGTGCTCGAGAGAACAAACACTTATTCAAGTGATACTTAAGTTTAATAATATTTTAGGCTTCGACAAAAAAATTTTAAATAATCAAAGGATTAGCTAGTCCATAGAATTGTTTAAAACGAGTCCAGAAATTTAAAATTTTGATAAGTTTCTTAGGCAACTGCGATTTATAAATACAAAATGATTGTTTTGATAGTTTATTTGGCTTATCGTAGCAAAACCATTTCTCATAAATTGTGTATGACTCTTGATACCTGATAGACTTCAACCAAATGATATATATTTTTTTGGCCAGTGTTTAATTAAGGCTTCCTTTTTTAAATAATAAACAAGTTTTTTTTTTATAGTTTCTGGCTTCCAATTAATTTAAAACGAGCTAAGGAAATGTATAAATTTTCGGTTATAAACTCTTTTTGAAAAAAACTTTTTTGTCCATGTCCTAGTTTAAAAACAAAATTTTCTAATTAATTTTTGTGTAGCTTATTTTAAGCGATTTCTAGTCGATCGTGTACATATCATTACAATCAGTTCAATATTTCAATTTGAATAGGGTTATTTTTTCGAAATTCCTATTTGTTATGTCAGTATCTACAAGACCATAAGCAGATAATTATAATTTGTAAAATAACATTATATTATTTTATTTTATTTAAAGAATAAATATAAGACTCAATTTTTTTAGCTGGCATTCAATGATCTTTCCTAATTATATCCGTATCTATTTTGGAAATAAATATCACCAAAATTAGAGACAAAATTTAGATTCACTTTCTAATTTTAAAATATTATTGAATTTGTTGCTTGTATAGGTTTATTTGGAAAAAGAAGTACATGTCCAAGTGAACAAATGAACATTTATTTGATCAAAGAAGATCACATTTGACATTGTTTTATTAGAATCAATTTCGATTGATTAATAGCATACAATTATACTTTTATTATTTATTTCTCTTGAGTAAAGTCATGCACTAATGAGCCAATATTCAAAAGTAAACTCCATTTTTTATGACATTATATTTCTTAAGGAAAAAACAAAATAAATATTAAAAGTAAAATATATTCGAATAGTTTATTTAATTGATGACTTGAAAAAAAAAATTTAATTAAAATTCAAATTTGTATCCAGACATTTTTAAATAGTTAAAATAACAAAACCAATTTTTTTTTCAAATTTGATTAAATTTAAAACAAATTTTAATGAATAAAAATTTGCAATAATTAGACATTGTAGAGTACTAAAAATTTATTCACAATGTGGCAAATTGCATCAAATTTTGTGTTGTTTTATTACTAGATATGCTATTAGTAAAAGTGACTTTATCGAATTTTAAAAGATACTCTAGCATTTTAAGCTTGGGCATATCTTACAATTATTTTAGCTTTTAAGACATATTCGGCTAAAATAAATAGAAAGTAATGGGTTTTAATTAATTTTTCTACGATTTCAAATAAATTATTATACTCGAAAGAATTTAAAAAAAAATTTCATCTATTTCCTCTATTTAGATAAATTATTGTTCTAATTTCAAATAGCAGGAAATCGTTAAAATAAATTTCTAAAAACATAGATGCGTTTTTTTTGTTCTATGTTGTTTTTATTCTGACTAATACACTGGAATACTCGAAAGTGACTCTCATGATTATTGGAAGAATATTTCCGCATTTTGGATTCTGCTAAGTGAAAGATTGACTCTACCATCACGTAACAATTTCAATAATGCTACGTTTGTCCTAGCTAGTTTTTTTTTACTGCCTCTAAGAAATTAAGCCAGCAAGTTGGTGTCCATTTTCAAATGACTTTAAGAATTGATTTTTTGTTTAAATTTTTTTTTTTTCAGTTTAAATAAATCTAGATTTTATTTAAATTAATTAATTAATTGATGTTTATTTTTGTAAGTCAAGTCGGCAATTTTATCAGTAGGCAATGATTTTCGCATCGATTATTATAAATTTTGAAACTGGTTCAAAAAGATGATAAATTAGCAAAAAACGTCATTTTAAATTTTAATTGTCCGTTTAAACATAAACTTATATGTGGTGTTCTGTTATATCTTCCAGGTTCATCCGAGCATCGGCTGAATCAAGTTTTAGGCCAGAACAAAATAAAGAAAAATTTTAAACAAAAAACTATTAAGGCCTCACATTTATCATCAGATATAAGTCAAAAAAATATAAATTAAAAGACATAATCTGTAATCTTAACTCTTATTATGACCTAAAAATTAAACTGCATTTCTTTTTTCAGTACTTTTTTATGTGTTATGTGCAAGGTGACACCCTAGTAAGCCACCTCCGCAAACTAGTCTTGCTGTAGCTTATACATATTATTATTATTAGATAAGTTTTAAAATTTTATCATTTTTTATTATGCTTTTGATTAGAGGTGCAAGAAAAAAATAAATCCAATCTTTCTGGTGGAATTTTTAAAATATAAAATCAAAAGATTTAAAAATGATAATGATAGTGCGAAATTTTGTCTCACTGTTTAATATTTAGTCTAGCTAAATTGGGATAAATAAAAATCTGACATCCGTAATTTAGTATAGAAAAAAATATATATAGATAAATATTTATTAAATTATTCATAAAATTTTGCAACTCAACTTGGCTAAAGATACTAAATCGAAATTAAAATGAAAGAATTTAAAGAATTTTCAAATTCAAAAAAAGTTATCTTAGGGTTTTTTTTTCGTAACTAAAACGTGAACTCATAAAAATTTAATTACCATCTATGCATTCCGAGAGTCCACTGACAAAATAGCAACTCTAATCATCAAATATTTAAGTAGTTTGATTTTATTTGAAAAAAAAAGCTCATAAAAAGTCATTACAATAAAACAAGTTTATATTCTGGGCAAATTACGGCTTCAAAATTAAAGATTCATGAACATTAGCATAGTGTTTCGCTCGGTTAATTAGGACCTCGAAATCTAGGGCTTAATGATTCATTAAGGACAGAACTTTTGGCAACTTAGGCATGGACAAGATCGGAATTTAATCGATAATTTCGAACATTTAATCAGAGATTTAATTTTAAATTAATCTTTGGTATTTTGACAAAAATAAAAACGTCACAAACAATTCATTTTATCAGCAATTCTATGCTTGATTGACTCGATAAGTTCGACATATGATAACTAGGAAATGTTAGACTTTTATTGTTAAAAACAAAAAATGAAATTCAATATAGTTTATTTAGTTTGTAGATGTGAGAATTATTAATTAAGAGAATAAGTTGAGTTTCAAGATTATTCAAAGCTAAAATTTAACCTTTTGGCTAAATATCATGAGATTTGGAAAAGCTAGTGGACGCCTCTTAGATTTGTCCAGAAGTGCGCCGTCAATTCACTAAAAACCCTAAGCTCTCAAGCCAACAGCTTAATGATCCAATGTGGTATTTGGTTTTTTTGATATCCACATGCAAAATCTAATGAATATTTCATTAAAGGTTCTCCGAAGGTATTTAGATTTAGAGTTAAGAAACTAAATGTCTTGGCAAAAATAATATATATAAATAAGTGTATAATTGAATTTTAAATGAATACTACGGGGTTTGTATTGAAATGTTAAGCACTTCGGACTTGATATATCATATATAGTTTTAATTATATCTAGTTGATTTATTCTTGTTGTTTATTGAAATGCAAAATATGATTTATGAACTTGAGTTTGTTTTCTAGGCGTTTTTTTTCTCGAAAATGGTCGGTAAAAATTGTTTTCAATCACTGACCAACTTTATTCTTCAATAAATATTAAATATTTGATCAATTTTCAAACTAATTATCTTTTTAAAAGTCTTTTTCTCTTCCATTTTGTGTTCAAATCAAAATGATCAAAGTGCTAGATTTTCTCTTAATTAAAGGTAGCTTTAACCTATTTTTGCTTGGCTACAATGCGGTCGGTCAGCTGCAATAGATTTATTTCTATCAATTTCGATTAATGTTCAATATTTTTTTGGCAATTGAATGTACCCTTAAAATTTTTGTTTTAGAAAAAATCTTTATAAATCATTTGCTTTTTGAAAATGTGAAAAAAAATTAAAGACAATTTTTAAATTTTGTTTAGAATTTATTTTATTAAATAAATAAAAATTATTTTCTATCTGTGTTTAAATCAAGTTTTTGCCCAGATTGATCGATATTCAAAGAATTCCATTAATTTTTGTTTACCGAGCTTTTTTTATTTGATTTGGAACAAAAAGTGAAATCAGCTTCAATCTCAAGCAAGTAAGCGATCTAGTCTTTTCGAATGCACTTTTAAATTTTTTATTTCATCAATATTAATTTTGTCTTAATTTTCTAAGCAAATTACCGAATCTTGTTCGAACAAAAATACAAATCATTTTGTTGAGAGTAGAATTATTTGTTTTTTTTGTTTTCAAAGTTATCTTTGTGTTTAAAAATCTTGTGATTTTGAGCATATGAGTTAAATAACCTGTTCGAAAAAAAAAGACGAGGGTTTGTAAATTTTTAAAATCTAAAATCTAGTTTTTTAAGCAATTAACAATATTTTTTAAAGCAAAATGAATATGAAGATTAAAAAAAGAGATTTAGTAAAAATAGTTTTGTACTTGCTTTTCAATGACATAAATAGTCAGTTGAATGAAATTAAAAGAATTCAAATTTTTTAATCTCTAAAATTGTCATTTATTTTAGCAAAAAAATATTTTTTTTTTCATTTTTATTATGCAAAAATTAACAACTCAGATATCCAAGTGGTTATTATGTTTTTCGGCCAAGATTATAAAGTTTTTAAATGAGCAAAATATTTATACAAGACTTTTGAAATTTTAAACCACTTTAAGAAAAGAGAATTGCCCGTTCGGGAGTAGTAGTTACTATGTGGTAATTAATCTAGAAATTTAATATGAACCAAATTAACAGTTAGACAAGACTCTAGACCTCGTGTACTCTAGGTAATCATGCACTGATATCAATCAAATTTTGTTTTTTATTTTCTAATAAATCCTCTCTATATGAGTTTTTGCGTTAACTTTTTTTAATTAGAATTTTTTTTTTAGATGATTAGCTACATTAAAGAATCAGTTGATTTTATTTTTTGAATGAAATTAGACAAGAATTTTGAAAGCAAAATTTTGGCAGTTTAAACAACCAAATTTGGATACCAGCCTCAGGAATGAAGTCACTAACGAATATAATTACAATTAAAATTTCAAAAATTTTTTTGCTGCTATCATGTTTTATCACGTATTCTAAATCATATATTTGTAAGAAATTTATCATCTTGTTCAATAAAAAATTGTTAACATTATTTTTTTCAAAGGTCCACTTTTTAAATGTTCACCGGAAATTGTTTCTTTAGATCAGCATAGCTTGAATTCAACATTTGACATTCAATGTTTATTTTATAAAAAAGTCGAAAATCCTACGGACATAATTTGGAGGTTCAAACTAGGAAATTACCAGCGGCTCATAACCAATTTGGAAGGGGACCTTCTAGCTCCATTTAAACATACTTTAGTTAACCACAATATAGATGATCCAAATGTTCAGTCAATTAGCAAGCTGACAATTTATTTAGCTAATGAAAGCTATTATACCAACTACACTCTAGTTCATTTTTCTGAAATGTGCCAACAAACTATTCATCTTAATTTACAAGAAAGAGGTATTTAGAATTTGAGAAATTCTTTTCTAATTTAAATTTAAATTTTAGCTTCAAGTCTTATCAATACTGGTTCATCGGAAAAAAAAAACCTTCTATCCAATTTGATCTTTATTTCTGTTGTTCAACTTTTGATTTTTCTTCAATCCGAATTTTCAATTATTTTTTAGAAATGTTTTATTAATCAATGCGACGAATAACAGTGAATATTTGATTTGGATATTGGTTTTGAGAAAAGCGAAAATTACATTCCTTTTTGGGCTGTCTTCAAAAATTTCGATATAATTGAACAAAATTTTTTAAATTGTAAAAATTTAGTTTTGGTAGTAAAATTTTTTTTTCTTAAATAATTATGTTTTTTTAAAAAATTAAAACAATAAAATTTTTGATATTTATTTTAAACTAACTAAAAAAATCAAAAAATTAATATTATTTGCTTAAATAAAATAAAATTTTTTATTTTAATTTATTCAAGGATTTTAAAAACGAGTTTATTCGTTTGATAATTTAAGCAATTTTGTAATCAATTAATAATTTATTATCAAAAAGTTTTGCTTATCTCAGTCTGTTTCTAAGATATTAAATTTTTGAATTTTGTCATTTTTGTAGTCATAACGAAAATTCAATAAATTTAATATAAATCGCGAAATAAATTATTTAAAAAAAATGAAAAACGCAAAAAAAAATTTGTACAGAAATTTTTTTATATTTTTCTCCGGATGGTAAATTAAGTTGTCCTAATCATCAAATCAAGCAAATAAAATTTAAAATTTTTAAGGTATGTTTTTCAGATTTTAAGAAAAGTAGGTTTTGTTTTAGTGATTTATTTTATGATGCTATTAATGGTGTCTAAATTTCGGACTATGATACAGATGAAAATTACTCTAGAACAAGCGATAAAACAAAACAATGATATGGCTCAAAAAAAAACATTAAAAAATAATTCTCGTGACTCTAATCTTATCACCGCAAACTAGTCCAATTAAATGATATTGAATATTCAAAAATTTCTCTTTTTCTTTTTCATAGAATCAAAAATGAAATTTAATAAAATAAATATTATTTCCCTAATATTTATGTCAATACTGTTCCGAGTGTCCAGTAAGCGAAATCATTTTGTAATATTTTTTATGGCCTGTTTTTTTTTCAAGGTAAAAAAGATTCCGATGAGTCATCAAGTCACGAAACTCAATCAAGTAATTTAATTTTTTTCTATAAATTAAAATAATTTTAAAAATCAGACATTGATTAAAGGAATTTCAAAATGTTTAGCCTATGTTGACAATTATGGCTTTTCAATGGAGGAAAAATCTTGTAAAAAATACTGCTGTGGTGGTTGTCACAACCGCTACTGCTGTTCAACTAAAAAAGAAGCTTTAAAAAATCAAATTAATTGTCTGAATAATTTTAATTCATCTAACATTGGTTTAGGTTCCATTTATGTTCAATTTTTTTCTTTGTAAAAATTTTTACATTAAAAGGTCTAGTAAAGCATAAAATTTGTTTAGCTTATTTTGACAATAATGACCATCTTTTGCCTGAGAAAACATGTGAAAATGAATATTTTTGTTCAGGTACATGCAGCAAAAGGTTCTGTGGGAATAGGGATTACGACTGGCTTGATCAAATTAAGTGCAGAAATGGATTTAATTTAACTAACACAACAACAACAACAAAATTCAGACACCATAAAGTTGATAAGTAATAAAAAAAAATCACTGATTTTTCAAATTAAAATTTCTTTTAGATTGTTTTATTTTATTGGTTTTGGACTAGCAACTTTTGGATTCTTGCTTATAGCTTATAAACTGTTGACTAATTTATTTGAACAAGAGATGAAAACAAATTCAAGTACCATTTTTAATTAATTAATAAATATAAAATTTTATTTTATTTTTGTAGAGTGTAAAAAAATGGAAGTTTCGGTAATTAAAAAATATGAAAATGATAAGCCTCCACCATATCCTGGTTATTAACTTTTTCAGAAAATTTAATAAGAAACGAAAACTTTTGGTTCGAATACAAAATATTCAACTAACTTGTATGGCCTTTAAATTAGGCAATCAGTTTGAGTCTTCAAAAAGAGGATCAAAAATATTGCCCAGCTTGATTTTGTTTTTGTATTTTTTTTACTCAAGTTAAACTTAAATAAATGCTTGCTCGAACAAAATCCTTAAAGAAAAAAAATTCCTGAATAAATATCTCTATAAAGGTTCTATGAAATAAAAAGAAATCTAAAGAAAAAATTCAAAAATTTTAAATTTTAATCATTTTTTAATTCAATCAATAATTAAAGGATAGACTTTTCTTAGCCATATAATATTTGCCAAAAGGTAGCATTTATGTTACTTTAGTTCAAATATGTGGCATTTTTTGCTAGCCCACACTTTTTCTATTGAGGTTAGTAAATCCGCTTTGTTGAAAAAAATAAATTATTTTATCTTATTTTTTTTTCTTTATTTAAATAATGGAATGTGTTTTAAAAAAAAATGTTTATTCGTTATTCTCGATTTATTTAAAATATAAACTATTTAGATTTTAAAAAATCCTCAAAAAAAATTTCTAAAAAAATTCGGCCTAAACAAGACAAATTTAATTTTTTTAAAAATTTTTTCCAAAAAATAAGTAACGACATCGATAATAAGTATAATAACTAAAATTTTTAAGAAGAATAGCCAGCAGCAGCGCTCACTGCAGTTCCATCAAGTGGATAATAGCCAGTCGATTGAGTTTGAGCTGCATTTCCGGCCGGGCTGTAAAAATTGTAATTGCTCCAGTTTGATTGAGGCTGAACAAAAAATTGACTATTTGCCGATGCAAATCCTTGACCAGCCCATTGTTGGTGCTGCATTTGGTTATGAATATTGTTCTGTCTCCATAAATTATTTTGAGAATTGTTCCAATTGCTCATGTAACCATGCTGCGACACTTGGTTGTAATTTTGTGAAAACATTTGCTGTTGTCTTTGGTTATGCATTTGCGGCTTGACTTCAATTTGTTTCCCGTTAAATTGAATGTAGTGTTCTTTGAGCACTTGATTGGCACTCTCTTCCTGCTCAAAAGTAATAAAGCCAAATCCCCTTGGTCTTTGCTTGCTTTCGTCATACATCATTCGGAATTCCTTAACGTTTCCGTATCTAGAGAAAAAATTAATAACATCCATGTCTTGGGTACCATGCGGTAAACCACCGACAAAAACTTTGCAATTGTTGTACTTGTTCGTATTAATTGAGGATAAAGACGAATTGGAATAAGACAAAGTTGGTAGTCTCAATGGTTGTTGTTGTTGCGGCAGCTGGTGCTGGTGCTGTTGCTGCTGCTGTTGTTGCTGGTTACATGGTTTGACATCGACCACTTTGCCGTCTATTGTGTGTTGATTGCCCGATGACATTACTAAATCGGTTGATTGCTGATCTTTGAAGGTTACAAAGCCAAATCCGCGAGATGCGCCCGTTTCAGGATTCCTCATCACTATTGAGTCTGTAACTTCGCCATATTTCATGAATTCATTTTGCAGCATTTCTTTAGTAGTGTTCCAGCTTAGACCGCCGATAAAAATTTTATTTGCTTGGCTGAAGTTTTTCATTTTAAATTTAATCCAAAAAAAATAACAAAAAAACTGGCTATAATTTGTTGAAAAAATTAAACAGTAAGTCTCGTATATTTATATTTTTTTCGACATGTATCCTTAGAATTATGGTACAAATCATGACTTGGAAATTTCAGCGATAACTTGTTGCTTTATTTGCCATGAGCTACGAGTCTGATGAGAATTTGTCTTATGAAAAAGACAAAGAGTGCAACGCGATTTGAATAAACATGTATTGGCAAATGGCGTATTCTTATGAAATTTTGCAGAAAAAAGGATAAATTTTGTTTTTAAAAGCAAAATTTAAAATTAAACAATATAAAATTAACCTTTTAACTAGTTTTTTTTAATAAAAATTTGTAAAAAAATCTTCTCAATTATTATTATATCAAATTTCAATTGATTTCGAAATTGATAAAAATTAGAAGATTATTTTTTAAAGACTCTTTTGAACATCTTAAATTCATGGGTGCAATATTTTTATAATCATTTTTCTTGAACTTTTTAAATTTTTTTCTAAAGAAATCTAAAGGATAATTTTGAAGGATTTAATTAATTTTTTAATTTTGTTTTCAAAACGAATTAAAATTTAAAGCCATTTAGTAAAAAAGCGCTCAAACAAAAATCTTATCTTTTTAAGATGACTTGAATTTAGATAAATAATTTCATAAAGTTTAATTTTCAATTAAGAGTAACGCTAAAATACTGAAAGATGTGCTTTTGATTTTTCAAAGCTTTAAGTAAGTCTAAATGCTTCAACATTCAAAAATAATTTTAAAATTTTCTTCAATGCATCACGTTTATTAAAAATTTATAAAATCAAAACGCATTCATATTTTCAATTCCATGAGTGATTCTATATATACAACATTTATGCAAATTTGCCCAATTAAGCCCTAGAAAAATCTTAATTCGTACTTAGGACCAAACCAATAAATTTTTCAATTATTTTAAAACTGTAAGATATTTTTACTTAATTTTAATTATTTAAATTTGGATTTACGTCTAGTTTTAGATTCATATCTAGTGGTTTACTTGAAGCCAAAATAGCTATCATCAAATTAGCTTAATTTTAGCATATCAATTTTATCACGATAACATTATCGAATTAGATATTTTTAGTTAATTAAGCTAAGATTTTTAAAAAATACTAGGTATCATATTTGATTAAATTTTGTCATAAAAAATCTGAAATTCATTTTTAAAATCTTTTAATTCCTGCTTCCTCACATTTACAATTTTATTTTAGATTTTATCTTTTAATCAGAGAAAAAATGATTGCCACTTCAAACGCCGAGCAAAATACATCAAGCACTGTAGAAGTGAATCCTTCAATTGTGGATGCAAGGCCCAAAACTGAAAACCTTAGTGAAAATAATGAGTCTTATTCATCCGAGAAGACTTTGGATACATCTATTTCCAACACTTCCCCAAACATATCAGAAACAATTGCAAGCATCGAAAACAATTTTAAATCGGCCAAAAATAATCCTCATTTTTATGATCCATCAATGAATGGATATCAACCAAATTATGGCTATGGCTTTTGTCCGCCACAATTTTACGGCTTTGATAATCCACAGATGAATAATTTTGGTTATCAATTTGTGAATCCATATTATGATTATCAACAGCAAATGATGTTTTACCCGAACTATCCAACATATTTTCCAGCAGATTTTCCACCAAACTGGAATTCATATGGACCAAAAAATTTCTATCAAGACAACCAAAGAAAATATAAAAATAATAATAATAATAATAATACTAATAATAATAATCAAAAAATGAATCAAAATGCTGATGCAAACGGCTACCAGCAGCGAAGATACAAAAAACCATTCAATAGAAGGACAGAGAATCAAAAGCCCGAGGAGGAAAAGCCCAAAATTGTGGACTATGATCTAATGAAGAATGAGCAGGTGTATGTGGATGCGTTTCCGGCATTGGAGCCTAACAGTGGTGAAAAAACAAGTCAACAACCAGCAAAACAAGATGAGAATAATTCGACCGACGAAGCTAAAGGTGTAAATAAGGAAAATGAATTGAAGAGAGAAAACTCTGTCGGATGGTCAGGGAAAAAGTGGTCCGAAATTGTGAATGGTAATCAAATGCATCCTGAGTACCATGAGGCAAATGGGTCCAAACAAATGGATAACAGTGAATCAAACTTGGAAAAACAAATGAATGGACTTAAGATTTATAGTGACTCGGATTCGAATAAAATGTCATGTTGGAGCCAACCTATTAAATGCTAAATTTATGTCATCAGAAGGATGAAATCAAATAAAGCGAAAAGATAATTAATTTTTCAATAAGAAACAGTTTAAAAATAGAAAAAGAAAGCAAGGGTTAAGGGAAATATGATTTAAAAAATATTAAAAGAAACTTTGATAGTTTGTGGATTATTTTTAAAAAGATAAATTATTTTTATTATTTTAATAATTGAAAATTTTAATATTTTTCTTTTTTTTTTCTTTTTTGAATATTCAAAAATCTTTAAATAGATAGAAATTATTATATTAAAGTCATATAAAATTTGTTATATCCATCTAATAAAGTGAAAATTTAAAAAAATGAATTTTATCTCTAATTTTTATTTCAATCGGTAAATGATTGAAGAAACTGAAAATCATGACTCCAAATAAATTTTAAACAAATTTCTACAGTGCCAATGTGACACGTGGATTTATGGTTTACCAGAAAAATCACCAGAAAATTACCAGAAATACTCGTTTCAAATTCAAATATTTACACCTTTGTATATAAATAACACTTAAAATCATCATTAAAGATTGTCAGCCTAAAAAGAGACAAATTAATTCGATTTATTTATAATTCTTTTCCTTGATCCCTATCTTCTCTTTTAACTTCAATTTAGGTGATTTTATATAAAATTAAATATTGTCATCTTATCTATGCTAAGGATCATCATTATTACGTTTCGAGTTCAGTTAAAAAAAAACAATAAAATGAGTTCACTTAAAATTTTTGAATCTTTTTCTTTTTTGTTTTTTACTAAAATTAAATTCGAAAATTTTAGTAAAATAAATTTTTTTTAAAATAATTAGTGTAATTACATATTTTTACATAATTTATCTTATAACCAAGCATTTTAACTTAAAAGTTATCTTTATAATACCACCTCCTTTATTATCTGTTTATTAACGCCATTAACTTCATCATAAAAATATTACAAAAAGATCGTGGCTTTGTTGTAAGCGAACTCAAGACAATCAAAAGAAGTGACATGGTCGATTCTAATGACAACATGGTATAAAAAAACATATTTAATTTTTTTAAATTGTTATTATTGAACGAAAAGTGAGTAACTGAAATAAATTGCTGTGAAATTTACCGTTTATTTTAGAGTATAAGAAATATAGATAGTTATTTGTGATTTTATTTTTATAATTTATATCGAATAAATCCGAGCAATTTTATTTTAAATACACAATTAATCAGCAAAATATAAATTTAAATAGATGCAAAAAATTACTAATAAAATAGCTTGTACAGTATTCAAGTTAGTTTATTATTTTAATAAATTGGACTGATTTATTTAAATTTCTAAGATATAAGACACAAATTAGCTTGTTGAAGAGAAAAAGAAACCATTTCTTTTTCTTAAAAAAATTAATTTAATAAAATTATCATCTAAAAAATTTTTAAATAATAATTTTAATATTATTATTATTATTTATTTTCAATTTACGCCAATTCTGGCAATGGCAAAATTAAAAAAAAATCTTTTTAATTTATCTATATTGATAAGAAATGAACGTTTCTGTTAAGTTTATATAATTTTTTTATTAAGAAGAAATAAAAATATCATTTTGTTTGTTTCCTTTTATATTTTACAAAATACCGTACTTCATTACATCCATTAAAATTTTATTTGCTTTTCAACAAAATTAAATCATCTAAATTATGAAGTATTTGATCATAAAATTACCAGTTGTGGTCTATCTGCTTCATACTTAAGAATATTTCCAAAGTTAAATTTCAAGGTGTTTTTAAGACCAGTTTTAAAAGTGTATATTTGGATATCTGAATTAATTTTTTTAATTAATTTATTAGTTAAAAAGTAAATTTGAGACTAGGAGTTTTATGCAAATTAATTTTTTGTAGAAAAAAAATTGAACATAAATGAATGGAATCGTCTGATCATTTTATTTTTTAATTTGGCAAAGACCAAGAGGTATTTTTAATGAACCAAAGCAAAGACTGCAATTGATAAGCTATTGGAAAAGTTATCTGTGCGCTTAAATGGAAATAATAATTGAAATTTGTTACCTATCAAATCCGAAACCACTCTATCAACCCTTCTAAAGAATCTTTATAATAATAAGTAAAGAAAATTTTTGAAAAATTTAGCCTTTTGGAAATCAAATTTTGTTATATTATACAATTTATTCAAGCATTAGTTTATTTAGAGAAAAAAAAACAAAAACATCAACACAAAATTACTTTTTCTGGCAACATTTACCATTTAAATTAAATGAATAATTTTATATTGGTTTTATCTTGAAATGAAGACCAATCAAAGAGAAAACTAGACATTTTACATCTTGAACCAAATAATAAAAGCATCTTAGGCCTTCAGGATCCTTGCTGTTGTTGATATCGACTAAGGATCCTATTTTAGAAGTAGTGAACGAAATATGTTCATCGCCCATTACGATTTCCAACTCTTGTCTACCAACCCGATCCGGCGGAGGCCACAGTTCATCATCTTCCTTCATTATCTCAGAATCTTCTATAATTCGCTTGAGCTCTTCCATCACAGTTTTGTTCACGTATGCCTCCTTACGGATAAGAGTGTCATTTTTGTAATTTGAATTGTTGGCATAGCGTAGTTTTCCATCGGGCCTGAATTCAAACTCCAAAAACTCGTGACCGAACTTGCCCTTGTGTCCCACGTAGTAGCGTAGATAAAAATCACTTGACATCTTAAAAAATTTTAGACCAAATAAATGCTAATAGACTAAAATAAAAATAAAAATTTTGAACACATTTTGAAATTTGAATGTGAAAACCATGAGAACATGTTTTTTTTTTCTTATTCCGACAAAATTTTTCTATACCCATTTTAAACTTAACAAAAATTCTGCTTGCATTTAAAAGCGTTCAAATTAGTTGCTAAAGCTCTGAAGCTTTTTGTTGATTCATATTGCTTTTGATTCAGCATCAGACAATTAATATCTATTCAATTTTTGATAAAAATTTCAATTTCAATTTATATTTTTAAGGAGACATTTCTTAACCAAGCTAAATGAGCCCGGAAAGCGAGTATTTTTTATTTTTTGTAAAACTTCCGCCATAAAAAAAACTGCTGATGTCATGATTTATGAATGAATTTATGTAACTCTGTTCACATACGAGTACTTTAGTAATTTAAAAAATTAAATAAACAATCCAAAGTCTAATTTTAAAATCATTTTCCCAAGGTTTATGAAAAGAGTTTTTTTTTAAATCGAACCATGTCAATTTTTCATGTCCTCTTTTGGTCAATGAAGACGCAATTTTTTGATAAAAATTTCAACAATTTAAATTTTTTTTTCTATTTTTTTCATATTTAAGTGCTTTTATGTATATGTAGTACATTTGAATGCTGTTTCTAATTTTTTTAGCGTTTTTGATTTCGCGTTGATGCTCTCTAACTCATTCGTCGTCATTAGTTTTATTGGTGTTTAAATCTTTAACATTTTTCGATAAATTATGTAAATTTATAAAATTTATAAAATCTAGTGTTGATGGATTTGTGTTTGATTTTTTAAATTTTATATTTACTAGTTTATAGAAATATTTTAATTATTTTTGGCTGAAAATGCCTAGTGGCTCATGTGGCTGACCAAAAAGAACTTAAAGATTTGCGCACCGACAAAAAGTGTACATGATGCAACATTACTAATTTTGTTTTTTACCTAAAATAAGCATTTATGTAACAAATTTATTTAAGGGTGCCAACTAACAATTTAAATAATGTCAGGCTGGATCAAGATTAAGTACGGGTAATTGGCTATAAATGTTGACTACAAAATCAATGGTCTATTCAAACGAATAGAGCATAAATAGGTTATACTGTTTTGATTAGTCATCATGATGTTTGTTTTTTTAATAAATTAAGGGTTAATTTATTATTTGGGTTCTATAAGATGAGAGGTAATTTAAAAAAAATATATTAATCTTTATTAAATTATTATTTTAATTGATTACAAAATGGTTTAAAAAATTTATTAACTAAAGAGATGATTGCGTTCAAAAAAGTTCGATTAATGAAATGTATAACTCTGTATCTCTAAATCACATGTATTTTATTTGTTTTTAAGGAAGTAAATATTTTTATTAGTTATTTAATGCGATACGATTATCGGAATTATACTGTAACATTTATCTAGTTTTTTTTTTATACTGTGAAGATAAAATTTCATTTTCCGTTTGTTTTCAAATGATATTGTTCTTTCCAGAATTCACGAAAGTTATTGAAAATTATACTTCCTTTTGAAAGAAGAAAAAATCATAAATATAAAGTTAAATAATAATATATAAGTGTGTTATTTTTCATTTAGAATTTGTTTATGATTACTTTTGATAGAATAAGATAAAAATTTTAATATTTTTTATTCTATGGAGATAAATATTTCGTTAATCTATAATTATAGAAATATCAGATTAATTATTAAAATTGAATTTAATTTTTTTACTCGCACTTTTTTAGCAAAAGCTAAATTTTAAGTCACTACTTAAAAATAACTTTTTTAAACGCTTCTTTTTTTTAATATAAAATAACTTAAGAAATTGTGTAAGAAATTTTGATTTGCATCACTTTTCCCTGAAATTCATGCGCTCTGTTTTCTAAACTTATTTTTTTAATCATCATTTATCTCCAAATTCATTAGGCATATAATTTTTTTATGAGATTACTAATATCTCGTGAAAGCATCTCTAATTTAAAATTTAAAAATTTAAAATCAGGTAATTGTCCAAATTGCATATGACTTGTTTACTGGAGGCATTGAAACCTTCAAAAAGCTCCCCCCCCCTCTGGGTCATTCAAATGTTACATAAATTTTTTTATCACAACAAATTAATGTTTTTTTTAGATAACACTAAAAAAATTTTATTTGTTTATCCAGGTGTTAAGAGTATTACGTTTATTACACAACTTGTAAATATTGAACTCTATGTCGCTTAACAAGGTCAAAAGATATAAAAGTATAAAAGTTCATTGAAGATAAATTTTTATAAGGATACCGTTATAAGTAAATATTAATGTACTAGTTGTGTTTTTTTTAGATTTTGTTTACTTTAAGAGAACAAAATAAAAAGCGAAAAAATATTTTTTTAATATAAAATTCCTAGACTTTTCTCAAAAACAAAAAATGATTGCCTCGGAAAATTTCGATAACATCAATGAAAAAATCGAAGTCACCAATCCGGCGACGTCCCATGACGAAATCAAGAAAATTGATTGTGCCGAATCGAACGTCAAGTCCTCAAACTCGTCAAGTATTCCCTCAGTATCCTCATCATCTTTTAACTCGTTTGTCAACTCTCCAAATACATCGACCTCATCCTCACCAACAAACAAAGAAAGCAACACCAAGAAAAAGTTTGCCAAAAGCAATTACTCTGACCCGTTGCTCGATTTCTACAATCAAAGCTACGGATATTATTTTCCATACAACGACATGTCCAATCCATTGGTGAATTCTTATTACGAATATGCGCAAATGTTCGGATATCCAAGTTATCCAACATATTTTCCGGTTGATTTTTCTCAAGGTTGGATTCCTAATGGACCCAAAGTGTACAATGGGGACAGAAAAAAGGACAATGCTTTGAGCAGCAGTCAGAAAATGAATCAAAATGCTGAAGCTGATGGCTACCAGCAGCGAAGATACAAAAAACCATTCAATAGAAGGACAGAGAATCAAAAGCCCCAGGAAGAAAAGATTGTGGACTATGATCTAATGAAGAATGAGCAGGTGTATGTGGATGCGTTTCCGGCATTGGAGCCTAACAGTGGTGAAAAAACAAGTCAACAACCAGCAAAACAAGATGAGAATAATTCGACCGACGAAGCTAAAGGTGTAAATAAGGAAAATGAATTGAAGAGAGAAAACTCTGTCGGATGGTCAGGGAAAAAGTGGTCCGAAATTGTGAATGGCAATCAAATGTATCCTGAGTACCATGAGGCAAATGGGTCCAAACAAATGGATAACAATGAATCAAGTCTGCAAAAACAAATAAATGGTCTCAGTATCGAAGACACACAATGTAATAGTGAAACCTGTAGCCAAAAATCTGAGAGGACAAACTCAAAAAAATCAAATTATAAAAAAAATAATTATGATCCAAATTACTATTACAATCAAAATAGTCAAAGTAATGATTTTAATTTTTTAATTATATTTTTATGTTCATTAATTTATTTCAAATAGTTCAAAAAACTTAAAAATTAAGTCTGGACCATGTTTACTATATTTTTATTTTTTTTATTGTGATCACAAATGAAGTACTTTTATTAAATTTTTGGAATATTTTCAGGAGAGCTAGAATACGGACTCTCACCACTAAAAAATAAAATTAATCATCAAAAATCTCAGCAAGCTGTCTAAACTTTAATTTTGTGCAAGCATCAAGTCTCAAAATTTAGAAAAACATTTTAAAATTATTTTCCCATAAAATCTATAATTAAAACAAGCTAATTTTTAACATTTGCTAATTTTAGCATTTTTTCAACCAAAATTTTTTTGTAATCCTTTTTCAAACCTGATATTTATAAGTCAAAGTCTGAAAACTCAGAAAAATTTATTCAAAACTCAGAGTTCCAATTTAAATTTTTTCGATTTTCTGAAATTATCTGAAAGGAACAAGAGTAAACGAAAATAATTTTAAATTCTATCAACCATAATGATTCTAGATTTCGAATTCAAAAGTGCAAGTCATGACTTTTGAATAAAAAATCGGACTCTGAATTGAACTTTGAATAGCAGTTTTTGTTTCAACTTTTAGACGTTTTCTTTAAGTCTGGTTTATCAATAAAACATTTGGCTTAAAAGAAATTTTTATTCGCAAAAGTTCATATGAAATATAAATAAATATTTATTGTGCATCAATTTCGTCTTACCATTTTATTAATTATTAAAGGTTAATTTATAAATGCCTAGATTTCATTCAGCATAGTTTTTATCAGAAAAATTTCATCATTTAAGTTTCTAGATCTATCAACAGTCTTGTGTATTATTAAATAATTTTTAAACTTCAACAAAAAATCTATACAAAAATTTACTAAATGTCAATTAAATTTTTATAAGAGATAAATTAGAATTAAAAATGATAAATATTTATTAATGATTTTTTTTTTAAATTTAAAAAAAAAATTAAAAAAAAAATCATTAATGCCTAACCAGAAAATCTGGTAAATAAATAAAACCACAGAAAAGAGACACTATTTTTTTGTACGAATTGTAGTTCTTGTAGTCCTTGCTGAGACATTCTAGTATTTAGAACATCTAAGCCCATCAATAAAAACTCATTGATGATTTAAGCCTAGAATCTGATTTGGTACAAAAAACAAAAACAAAATATTAAAAATGCCAAAGCTTAAGTTCTGAAGAACTAAAACATGTTCTGTAAATTGTAGCAACTGATTGATCCTTTGTACCACCAATATACTGATTCTACAAAACTCAGAAAATTGTAAATTTGAGATAATATTTTACTAAAAATCCAACTCAACTTTAAGTGGTGTACAGAGGATGTATCAGTTAAAGTCGGTCCAGATTAAAGATCTGGCGTTTTTTATATTTTGTTTTTGTTTATTGTACTAAAATTCACAATTTTCTGAATTTTGCAGATTTATTGCAGAGTTTTGCAGAATCAGTATATTGGTGGTACAAAGGATGTATCAGTTGCTAAAATTTACAGAACATGTTTTGGTCCTTCAGAACTTAAGCTTTGGCACTTTTAATATTTTGTTTTTGATTTTTGTACCAAAATTCACAGTGCCGAATCTTTCACCATAAATTTCATGCCATTCTTTCCAAACTCGAGGCTAGAATCTAATTTGGGTTTTGTTAACCAAGACGACTAGTTCAACTTTCTCAAATCCATTACTTACTTATACATCTCAACCAAGTATCATCTTACCAGTCTTTGACTTAACTTTGCCAGTCCATTTCTCCACATCCTCTCCAATCATTTATATTTGAATTAATTTTTTTTTAATTCTTTAAAAAAATACAATTAAAATTTTTAAAATTAACTTTAAATTAAATATTGAATATAAATTTTGATGAACAGAAATTTATTTCTTTAAAAAAAACATACTTAAAAATAATTACTTATTTTTAATTCAGATTTTGACTATTATTTGCAACAACAATTTTACAATGATTACAAAAACTTTTACGGCCCCAAAATCGACATTGATAGCTCAATAATCGACTCGCTGAATCCGAGTGAATTTTGTTACGCAGGCGAGCAGGAAGGTGCAAAGGACTCGCGTTTTTTTGTCATCAAAAGTAACTCACGTGATGATGTACTGCACAGCATAAAGCATGGAATTTGGTGTTCAACCAAATACGGAAACAATAAGCTCAATCAGGCTTTTTTGGACAAGAAAAGTCACGCTTCAATCTATTTATTTTTTTCAGTAAACACATCTGGCATGTTCTCAGGAATGGCTGAAATGACGTCCCAGGTGGATTTTGATACCAAGTCGGAATTGTGGACCCAGGACAAATGGAAAGGAAAATTTGATCTAAAGTGGATTTTTGTCAAAGACGTGCCAAACTCCAAGCTCAAGCATATTACCTTGCCAAATAACGAAAATAAACCTGTGACACATTCACGTGATGCTCAAGAAATTCCCTTCGATGGCGGCGTCGAAATGCTTAATATTTTCAAAAGCTATAAGCACATGACCACTCTGTTGGAGAACCAGGCTGACCTGTATCAGGCAGATAGCTACATGTACAATTTGATGTTTCATTTTTATGCAGCCCAGGCAAGGTATTCCAAATACCATTACAGATCCAGTGATTATAAGTGGAAAAATCCGTCTCAGCAAAAAGGGAATATCGCGGCTAGCTCAATGAGCGACACAAGCACTGACCCAAAAGATTGTGCGCCAACGTACGAGAGTGGCCAAGCACCTTCCAATTAGTTTTAAACAATTTGTGTGTACCACCACAGCCTTCAATCGATTTAATATTTGTTCTTTGGTTTATAATTGAGTGTGTCCCAAACAAACATTTTTTTTCAATCAATCAATTGTTATCATAGTTATTTTTTAGGTTGGAAACGCAAGTTTATAAATCTTGTACAGTTAGAACCAAGATTTTTAATTCAAATAAGCCGAATCGAGTAAAAATCTTTATAGTGAATGTTATTCTCGTTACTTACATTTATTTTTTTCTGTTCATTTAAAGAACTAAATGTTTTGGCATCACATAATTCTGTGAGTTTATCTATTATTTTATCTATATTTTGAATTCGATAAATTTTTAAATGAAAAATCAATTGATAACTTCTATATTCTGCTATTTTTTCTTCATAGACTTTTATTGAATATTAGAAATTTATTTTTACATTTTTCGAAAATCATTTTTTTTTATATATGATCACATTTTTCTTCATTTCTTTTTATACCTTACTAATGAGCACAAAAAAATTTAAATCGCTAATTTCTAGTTATTTGCAGTTTTATTATCATTTATTTTCGGCGAATAGCGAAATTTTGGGATTTAAGTTTTTTTGTTCGTATGAATTTTTAGTAAGGTACTCGTATAAAATTTAATCACAATAAAAGAATTTTAAATTTATTTATTTTTTCAATATATCAATTTTTAATTGACGATTTTAATTTAATTTTAGATTGACAAAATATTGAATAATTTAAGTTTTTTATTCAAGTTTAATATTCAAATTATAAATAATTCCGACTGGCAAAATTCCCAAAGATTAGAAATCCCACAAAACCTCTTTGAAAATTTTTCATTTTATCTTATATTTATTATTGAGAAAGTGTTACCAGAGTTTTCTATTTTATTACTTAATTGTTCTAAAAAAATGTCAAATTTATTTAATTAACGTCAAGAATTATTAGTTTATTGCTCAAAAATTTATTTCAAAGTAATAATATCATAATTAATTAGTTTATTGTCTATTTTTTTATTTACTTGTCTTTTCAACAAATTTCAACAACAAAATTCAACAACAAAATTCAACAAATTTACAAATTACTGTTTTTCCAAGGCTTTCTTTGCCTTAGCCACCTTACCAGCTTTTTTCTTTGGTTCAATTGCTACCATAATATAGCGATTGGGAATTGTTAGACAATTTTAGAACAGCTTTAGTACCTTGGTATGATATTTTGTTTTCTTTACACTTAGCCTCTCAAAAATAAATGGTTACTAAATGAGTCGTGTTATACATAATTTAAGTTTGAACAACACAAAAAAAAATTTTGACAGTAAAATAATTTTTTTGAATTTTATTAAAAATTCTTAACGTTAAACCAAGTTTTTGAAATAAAATAAAATAAATAAGCAATAAACTAATAAAGTCAAAAAAAAAACTTGCTTAATTAAATTAACTCTTTTTATTAGCAATAAAATAAAAATATTGACAATAAAATAAATTTTAGAATATACAGGTAATGAACAGCCTATATTATTTATCTAAATTTTCAATCAGTTTATATTTTTGAGATATTTTAAAATTTTAAAATAGCTTGAATATTATTGAATGAACATTGGACTCGCCTAAAAATATATTTTAATAACTATAAATTTTTAAAAACAGATATTCAACATACACAATTCACTGGTAAGTTGGTCAAAATACTGAGGTTTTGACACGTTGTTGTTTCTTATTTAAGATTATAAATTTCTTTAAATTACCATCAGAAGCTAGACGCATTTATTATTTATCTGTTTATATACATCTCGTAAATTTCTGTGAAGATTTTCTTTTTCAATTTGTTTTATTACTAGATAGCTTAAAATTATTTTAAAAGTGTTTTAAATATCAGTTAAATGTTTCAATGAAATATTTTGATTATTTACTGACCATTTGTTTTGTTCTACAATAAAATTATTAAAGTTAAAATTTATAAATTTGTCAGAAATAAGTAAAATTTTAAAGAATTAGGTTTTTTAGAGAATGTTTTTAAATGATCCAAAAAAAAATTCTGTAGCACAGCAAATTTTTAGCAAAAAATTAATATTTAAAAAACCCTATTAAGGTTTTGCTAATAGGTGTGTCTGAATGCTTTGAAAAAAAACAAGGAGAGTCATATCTTTAAGCTTTACACGCGTTGTTTTCAAAAACTTTATGAAGAATTGTTAAAGCTGCTTTTTTAGCATAACACACCCATCATAAATTTTTTTAGATATAACTATTAGTTTTATCTTTAATTTTTACTTTTGAAATATAAATCTTTAATTAATATTAATTCATTGAATTAATTATTAATTTAATATTAAATATCTAATTAGGTGAAACAAAACGCATGTTATATCAATAAAAATACTATAAATTCAAGAATCCTTTTTAAAAAAAAATTAGTAATAAAAATATAATAATAATTTAACATAATTTTGAAATTCAATTTAAGTTTGCAAAATTAAAAAAGATTCTACAAGTTTAATTTTTAAAACGTTTTGTTAGTTCTATTCGACATACTTATTGTAAAAAATTAAATATTATAAATTAACATTAAAATATTTTAAATTTATATATGATTAATTAAAATTTTACCGATTTGGTTTTTAGAAAAAAAATTTAAATTCAAATGAAAAAAATTCTTAAGAGCTTATCCGAATGAAAATTAATCTATAGATTTTTAAAAAAATTTTACAGATTGAAGACGTTGGTCGATCTCTTTCAAAATTCAAAATACAGTTAATGTACCGTGTATTTTATGAAATATTTGAAATGTTGTGAACATTTTTCGGACCTTAAAAATAACCTCATCTTAATTAAATATTTAAATCAAATTTTTCTTCTTTAAATCTTTAGGTTTGAATAAATTCGAGAGAAAAATAATAATTAAAAAACAGTATAAAAACGTAAAATCGGAAAAATTTTAAAAACGTGTAAATTCTTGAAAAAAGATGTAATCTTTATAGAATGCAATTTTAAAAAATTTATTAATCAAAATTTAATTTCAAGAATTTACCCGTTTTTAAAATTTTTCCGTTTTTTTTATGCGTTTAGATCCGTTTTTTCACATTTTGACGCCTCAAAAAAATCACGTTTTTTAAATTAATTGTTTTTTTTTCTCTCGGGAAGTTTAACTAAAACAATGATTTTCAAATTTATTTTCATTCCATTAAAATATCCTTTCGATACTCCATTTTTTTGAAAATGGAATACAATATCCATATTCAATTTCATCGTTGATAAAAATTATTTTATTTAGTTTTATTTAATAATCATTTTCACCTTATTATTATTATGATTAGAATTTATTTTAATCAAGTTTAAAATAATAAAATTATTTTTGAATTATTTTTAGCTTTTAAATTAGTCTAATATATTAACATTTCAATATTTTTTGAATAAAAAATGATTTCGTACATAAACAAAAATATAGAAATTGATTTTTAAAATAGTAAAAAAAAAATTGCTTATTTCCTTTGGCTAACTTCAAGGTCTTCTGAGCATATTTTTGTCATTTTTTGGTATTAATATATGCTGCATTTCAAAATTGATCCTAATAAATTGATCCGATGTAATTTAATAAATGAAAAATTTATTTGATTTTATAATTCAAGTTGTGAAAATTCAATAGTTAAAATTTTGATTCAATATTTCTTAAGCTAAAGCCTGGCGGAAAATTTCAAAATCTCCCCACAGTAATTTTCTTAATCGTTTTCTTAAATAATATATTTTGATATAACCAGTAGTGATCGAACTTAATAGCTTTAAATATAATTTTACAGTTAGTCCATTTTTGAATAAATTTTTGATAAAATTTGAAAATTTTAACAGCAAACTAAATATTTATTAAACATCATTCGTGGCCTCTCTCACCGCATCGCTTTAGCAGTCCTCTCAAGAATCTCACAACGAGTAAACTTTCTACCCGGTAGAATTGCCTTCACCTGGAACAAGCTCTTGTCTGGTGCCCTTGTGTCATCACCTAATATAAATTGTTTAAAAAACTACAAAGAACCTTATAATCAGTTTTACTCCTTTTTCTCTATATGTTTATACATATTCATATATTTATTCATCATATAAAAATTAATTTTATGAAAATATTAAAAATATTAATTTTTGTATAAATATTAATTAGATAAAAATCATATCTTGTTCTCCGACTACCATAACTCTTAAGTAGCAAAGCTTAATTGTCATAAAAAGCAACCCATAATTGTCATTTTTTATTTAAGAAAAAAATCATTTATTTTCCATTATAAAATCGATTTTAATAGAGAAATTTTATATTGAATTATTTAAATAACTAAAAATGAAGAAGCTTTGCTGTCAAGAATCGTTTTTATTTTTTTTTCCAATTTTATGTGAATTTCTTTTTCAAATACAAAGTTACCATTAAAATCATTTTTGAAATTTTTCTTTTGGTTTCCTTAAAAACATTTGACTGATAGGTTTGAATGTTAAAATATTTATTAAAAATTAATTAGCTTTTATTTAAATTAAATTTTTTATTTTTTAATTTAAATATTTTTCAATAATACTCAGATGAGACACAAAATAAAATCTTTACAAAATTAAAACTAAAAGCTCAAAGTAATAGATTTTTACAAAAGGAATGATCAAGCTCTTTAACAAATAACACCATGATATTAGATCATTTGTCCGCTGAAATTTGTATTCATGTAAACAGGCTGATTATCATCATATTCATTGCGGTCATTATTAAAATTTTGTTTGCTTTGAACATGTGAGTATAAATTTTCGTGTGAATTGTCTCTTCTAAAACTTGAGTTGTCAATACCTGAGCTGTTTGAACCATCACGATACGATCCCGCCACAGTGTAAACCGGAATAGATGGTAAAATTGATGGAAGTGTAGATTGATTATTGGGATTTACATAATTATTAGCCACTGCCTCATTTGTTCGAGTTCCTAACCCAGTGACCAAATTCTCGCTCACTTGTTTAAAATTCCTGAAATCCTTGATATTTGTTGGATCACTTATGATTGTATTTAGCTTTTGGTCATCTGATTTTGAAGCTTTTTTCGATTTAATTGAGTCTTCATTAAACCGAACATGATTATATCTTTCATTTGTAGTTGTCTCTAGCATTTCTAATTTGGATTGCTGATTTATTTTCTCAATTCTGTGTACAGACTCACTATTTATCAGCGATTTAGACCGCCTTTTTATTCTAAATTAAAAACCATTTATTTTAAATTTCAATTTTTTTTTTACAAAATTTACCTTTGCCTTACGCAGCAAATGGTTAGAACAAGCATTGGAAAACCAATAGATCCGGCGGTCAGAAGTACCCTTTTTTGTTAATTTTATTTTTAATTTCTCAATTTCTTTCACACTTACCAAACGAAAACATCAAGTCCACTAACTAAAAAATTGAAAAATTTATTGAAAAAATTAAATTTTTGAGAGGTTCTTTATTTATTTATCAAGTATTTTTTAAATAAAAAAAAAAGAACCGCAATGCTTATTCAATAATGGCTTACCGCTATAACCGGTGTACCTAAAACCAGCAAAATTACTATACTGAGCATATCCATTGCTACCTGTGTAGCCATTCATTTTGATCAATTTAATTTAGTGGTAAAACAAAATTTCAAAAAACAAAATAAAATTTTTTCAAAATGTGTTCTTTTAAATTAACTCGTTTCGGATCAGTATGCAAAAAAGTATTCTAGTATTTGCCGACACGAAAAATATCGAACAGCTAATCTAAAATATTAAAATAAATGTAATTTGTGAACGAGTTGAATTTATGTTACAAATTTTTAATTGTCCAATCTTGAAAGCAATTTAAGAGAGCTATATCAATACGAAAATCAACCAAATATGCACACTAATCTAAAAAATAATATTTTTATAAAAAAAAATTGCAAATAAATATAATAATCAAGTCTAGACAGTTTTTATATATAGTGAGCCAAATGAAAGTCCAATGACCTAAAAATCTTACCTATACAGCTTTTTTTATTACGAAAAAAAATAAAGAGTAAATTGCGGATTCTATGTCCATAATTAGTAAGGCTTAATGCAAACCTTTTGAAATGTATAAATAAATTGAAACTAGGTGATTACAAGTGGTTGCGATTTGCATGTATGACAGTAGACTAGTTTTTAAATCATGAAAGGATTTAAGTCGCTCATTTGAATTAGTTCAAGAACAGCAGAACCACAAGTGCTGCGACAGAAAAATCAATAATTTTTAATAGACTGAAAAAATTAAGGCCAAATTTTGTTTAGATTATTTTTGACTAATTTTGTATGTTTTGATTTCGATTTATTGAAAATTTTTAAAATTCGGTCTGAGACTATGTCGGTTGTCATGAATACTAATTACAAAGCCAATTTTTATTTGAAATTATTAAAAAAATTCGATCTCAATAAATTCTTGATTTACAAAAAAATTAATATACATTAATCATTTAAATATTGTTGCTTGAACTATTGTTTAAGTACCAAAAATTTTTAAAACCTTAATACATCAATTGAAGTAAATTTTTATGGCTTAAAAAAACTTGTTTTCCGAAAAAAATAAGTCGATAAGTTTATAAAATTGTTTGATTAGCTTATCGAAGGCTTTAATATAATAAAATATTTCAAATAATTTAAATGTGAAAAAAAGTCGATATTATTTGGGTCTCCAAAAGTTAATTTGCATTGATAATATTTGAATTTTTTTTTATTTAAAAAGATTTTTAGTTACTAGGCTAAATAAACAACAATTAAAAGCTATACTTAAGATAAGCTTTAAAAGATAAAAATCAACAATCTAATGGCAATAAAAATAAAATCGATTTTTCAAAATATTGGTTGTTTTTTTTTAAATTCTGTAATATAAAAAGATATCAATCTAATTTGGATTAAAATTTAACAATCGAAATTACAGTCTTATCTTGATTACTAGTTTTTTTCTAATTTTCAGAAAATTTTTAATTTTTTCAAATAAAAAACTAAGCTGTAAAAATTAAATGCATCAAAAATTTTAGACTCCTAAAATTAAAAAGCTAAACACATTGAAATTCTTTGTATATTGTCAATTAACAATTCAATCGTATCAAATTTTAGTGACAAATTATTTTTTCGAAATACTTCGAAATAGAAAAAATGTTTCAGAACGATTTTTATTAAGCAGTTTTAGGTTTAAAAAAGTAAACATTTAATAATTTAAGATAAAAATAAACAAATATATTCTTATTTAGGATTTCTTTTCCAATAAAGATTTTAAATTTAAATCAATAACTGTAGAAAATCCCAAAAAAGCTAATTTTTGTCCCATTTCTTCATTAAAAAAAATATAAAATTACAAAATTTTTGGAAATCAAATCTTATGAAGCTAGATTAATTATAAAATCTATATCGAAAATTGCTCCTTTAGATAAAATAAAAAGAATGAAAAGTATTTTTTTAATATTAAAGAAAATATTAAAAATATAATAAATTATATTAAAAAATAAAAAATATGCATTTAAGGAATTATTTTAGATAGATTCGAGAACGAGATAAGTATTATTTTCTCTTTCATTCATTTTCTAAGATTCAACTAAACTGAATTTTTGAAATTCCAAAGCTGAATTTCGTTTAAATTAACTATAGTAATAACTTCATAATAAAAAAAAAAGAATTAATTAATAACTGGAAGATTATTAATTTTTTTGAAAAAAAAATTAAGTCTTAATTTGAGATTAAATCTTATTAATAAATAATCGATTTTTGTCCATGTTCTCTGTCGCCTCTTCTTCATTGTCAAAAGTAAACTTTCTCAATTGACTTTCGCTCAATTGTTCCAGCTTTTTTTTCATTTCCTCAGTTCGTTTCTGTCCCTCGGTCAATATGTCATCTATTTCCTTGTCTGTTATGTCCGAATCCTTTGATGAGAAAATATAATTGGCTCTGTGTCGGATCATGCTCAACATTTGGTCTTTGTCCAATTCGCTTGCTGAATCAGACAGTCTTCCTTGCTGAATTACCACATGGTCAAGTCTGAGTTTGGTCTCTGCTCGATAAATAATTCTCTCATCGACAGTGTTGTCTGTGATCAGTCTGAAAACACGCACCGTTTTAGTTTGACCAATGCGGTGAGCTCTGTCCATGGCCTGCAGGTCCGATTGCGGATTCCAGTCCGAATCGTAAATGATGACAGTGTCTGCCGTCATCAAATTGATGCCCAGACCGCCAGCCCTGGTGCTCAACATGTAGATGAATTTTGTTGATTGTGGCGCATTGAATGCAGCAATGGATTGAGTGCGGATCTCATGGTCTGTTGATCCATCCAATCGACAGTACTCATGGCCTTTCCACAAGCAAAAGTCTTCTAAAATGTCCAATACTTTGGTCATTTGGGTGAATATCAGCACTCTGTGTCCTTGTTGTTTTAATCTTGTCAAAAGCTTGTCCAAAAGAACCATTTTTCCGCAAGAGTCAACCAAATGCTGATCGGTAGTGTAGGGCGGACCTGGCTCAACACCGTCAAACAAATACGGATGATTGCACACTTTTCTCAACTGCATTATGGTGTTCAACAAACGCACTTTGTCTGTTTTGCCAGGGCCTGCGTTCAACAAGTCAAAGTCTTTGAGCAGGATTTTTGTGTACAATTGCCGCTGAATGGCGGACAGACCCACGTAAAGTTTGGTCTCTATTTTGGGCGGCAGTCGCTTTTCCACGTCTGATTTAAGACGTCTGAGCAAAAATGGTTTCAACACTTGATGCAATTTTGTGACCAGAGTTTCGTCTTTGTCCAAACACTTGTCCATGTCGAAAAGCTCTGTGAATTCGTCATCTGATGAAAATATGGTTGGCACCAAAAAGTTTAGCAGAGCCCACAATTCGTGCAAATTGTTCTGTAGTGGTGTTCCAGTAATCAAGAGACGATTTTGAGAGGAAAATTGACGCACTGTAACTGACAGCAAGGACTCGTCATTTTTGATTCTGTGCGCCTCGTCAATGATTAAATACTTCCATTTGATTTTTTTCAATGCTGACTTTTCAATGATGACCAATTCATAAGTGGTAATCACCACTTCCCACTTGCTCTCATTGTTCAAAATGTTCTTGATAAATTCATGCCGCTCGTCCGCATTGCCTTTGAGACAAACAACTGTCAAACTTGGACACCATCTTTTAAACTCGTTCATCCAATTTTGAAGCGTTGACTTGGGAGTAATGACCATGTGTGGACGTGCATTGTTGTGAAAGTGTTTCATGTAGCCAACTAGTGAGATTGTTTGCAGTGTCTTGCCCAGACCCATTTCGTCGGCAAGAATTCCATTCAGACCGCTCATGTACAGCGAAATCATCCAATTGAGACCTCTCACCTGATAGTCTTTCATTTCTCCGTTTTTGATGTACCAAGGTGACAAGTTAAAATGGGTTATTACTTCTTGTTCATCTTCTAATTCTTTTGCTTCAGCCATTAACTCTTCGTCTTGATCTTCTTGGGTCATGCGATGCCGATTGTTGCCATTAGAAGTGTTGTAATCTGCTGATCTAATCAGGTATTTTTTCTTCTGTGGCTCGCTCAATGCCTTTAGTTTTTCGATTTTTTCAAGTATTTTTTCCATATTTTGACAACTTTTTTTCTTTTTAATTCCAGGTCCCAATTTTTTTCTTTATTATAAAAATTGCGAAAAAATGCATTATATCTGAAAATTTCAAAAAATATAATCAAATTTCAAGCTTATAATAATTTCTTTTTTTGACAAGAGTGAACTTGTTTGATTTTTTTCTGATTTTTTTAAGCTAGTTAAATTTGGAATTCCGAAATATTTTTTTCAGCGTGTGGAATTATTTGTATCATATAAAATGTGAACATATTTATTTTAAGGTATTATTTAGGATGGTAGTTCTTCAAAATCATTATCGGTATCATTTAAGATCATTTTTGAGTTAAATCGTTAGTTGCTTATTTGTAAATTTTTTAAAAGCTAAATTTCTAGTCTCAATAAAAACGATCAAGTAAGTAGAAATTTATAGTTTTGAATATAAAACTTCAAATAAAATTTAATACAATTCAAAAACCTTAAGAATAATTTAAAAAATATTTATCAATGAAACCAACTCAATGAATAAGGATCATCGAACTGGATTGGGGTTTAATAAAGGACATTATGCACATTTTAATATATTAGATAATAAAATGAAACAATAAGGTTAAAAATGCGATTAATATGAAGCAAACTCTTTTTACATCACTAATGCTCTATCGAATAATGATATTGTTTTAACTTATGTGATAATTTTTATAATAAGACGAAAAAATACATTAATATTGCTTTTCGCATTTAATTTCAAAAATAAAAATAAATCAATTTATGAAAAGCTGCTTTAGCAGTAGGAGCACATCTTTTGACTTTAGTTTTCAAAAATCTGGATAACGCGTTAATTGTAAAAGATTTTCCGGCTTCAGCAATTCTGTCTATAATTAACAGGAGTTGTTTATTAAAGGTTTGGAAATCTTCAACAATTTTATTTGCCATTTCGGATAAAATCATCCATTGGTCCCGGGTTAAAATATTTTCTGGTTCAAGAACTATTTCTTTTCTGGCTTCTTTAAGTTACATTGAAAGCTCTATACTAAAACCTATCATTTTTAAAGCATCCGGCGCATCTTTTAAAAAAGTGTTCCACTCTACTTTAACTTTATCTTTGTTTTTAATTTCATTTAAATTGGTAATAGCCAAATTGCTGTATTTTATCATCTGGTGAAAACAACATAACTTGTATTTTTCAGTGTCATCTGGGTAATACCTAATTTTAGGGGGTCCCTAGTTTTGACACAACAATTTTTTTTTAAACATCTCAAAGTAAAATTAAACACAAAAAAAAATAAAAAATCTTGCAATTAGTTTTGACACGCATAAAAACGTTAATTGTTTTTTACAAACAAAAAAATCTAAAAAACATTTATTTAACACATAGTCTTTAAAAATTAAAACATCATTTTGAAAAAAAGAAATTTTGTAACATGGATGATGAAAATTGTAGTCAAATCTCAAACTCAGAGTATGACCGGGTGCTAACAACATCAGAAAGAGGATGTGAGTGAGTCGAATGTTTTGACCAATGATACTGGTGTTCGAGGTCGAGGAAGATTTAAAAAATCCACAGGTGCTTTAAATCATTAGTTTACTTTTTTATGTTGTAATTGACTTTAGAAAATTTCTCATGTTATAATAAAATAATTCTTATATCTAACTTATCAACGACCTGAATAAAAGTATGATATGCTCTATCACTGATACTCAGCAATTGGAGACCAGCTTAACAAATAATAGACACCTAAAATGTAAAAAATGGTGGGATATCGAGCTCCAAAATATGAGTAAGGAAATTAAAAATACTTAAGGAAAACTAAAAAAAGTGGAGCATGGACATAAAAAAAACAACCTCAAAGAACAACTATAAAAACAAAGAAAATTGTACCGAAAAAAACAGTGACAGAACAAAATAACAAGTATGACCAAATTGACAAGAAACCTAAATAACTTGTATTACGAACATAAAGAAAGGGACTCTTGTCGCCTATGTTATCGGTAGATAACCAAAAAGGTAATCGAAGTGGTCACTGCTGCATAGGTAATCTACTAGATAACCTATTGGTTATCGGTCAGATATGTTATCTGAAATTAAAAAAAAAATTTTTCTTTTAATTCAGGTTATCTAAACTTAAAATACCTTACAATAATTTTAATGAAATTTTAATAAAAAAAATTATTATATAATTTTATTTCGAGTCTATAGTCAATTATTTTAAAATAATAGTAAACTTAATCAGGATACAAATTCTTATTAAAAAATGATAAAAAACCTATTTATTTTTTGTCTCTATGACTTCGAGCTAAATGCATATTTACTCCACGCTCACCTTCCATGTAAGGACCACAAAAAGGACATGGCATCGGATTTTTTTTTTGCTCAAAGTTTTTTTTAGTAACTCATTAGTATCTATTGAATTTTTAGGGTAATTCGAATGATCGAATTTCACACAAAACAGCCTTTTTTTTCAAATCAGAATATAATTCATCTATTTTTTTTGTTATGCTTGAAATCCTTAGCTGATTATTAGGAAGATTTGACACAATTTCCTTATCCTTATCATCTGTAGAAATATCTTCAGCATCACAAACACTATCGAAGAGTCCCACGTTTTGATTAAAAGTACTAGATCCACTTATCGATTTTCCAGCCACAGTAAACTCTTCTTCTTCATCGCTTGCTTCGATTTTATCAACGATTAATGCATCGGATTCATCAATAACTTTTTCATTTTCAAAAATATTCCCAAGGTTATTTTCTTTAGCCATGTTTTCACTATTTTCTTAGTCTTCAAGGTCATTTTCTGAATTGGTTTCCTATCCTGACTCTGATTGAGAATCAAAATCAAAAATACTCATTGTCAGTTGGAATACACTTTTCAATTTTTTCTTCAAAATCCCTTAATGCCTGTCCTGGATTGTAATTTTTTTGCGATTTCATTTAATATTGGCTTGTACGATTTTTCGCGATTAGTGATACAATTATTATTATATCCCCAAACATACTCGTCAATGTAAGATTGAATCATCGAACGAGAATATCCATTCATTTCTTTGAATTTAGCTTTACAGCTCCTTCATAAGCTCTCAATTTTGTTTGTACAAGCGCCTTAATTTTAGTTAAAATCATTAGAAAATTTAAAAATAAAAACCTGATTCTGGGTCAACATAATAAAATGAATTGTTAACAGTCTTATGATGAAAGTTTTTGAGTTGACTTGATTTAGAATATGATCTCCAACAATCAGAGTATATGATTGTACCCTCAGGACATTTTCATAAATTATGCCGAGTAAAGTCAAAGCCTCGCGATCAGGTACAAGCACCATGTAGCATTTACTATTATTCTCAATTGTCTCTACTAAACCAAAGACCCAAACTTGGGCTATTTTTAGTTCTTTGCCTTTATTAAATTTAATTCTTGCATACAAACTTTCGTCAATCTCTACAATTTTTTCAATCCCACCCAATAAAAGACTTCCTTTATCTTACCCAAGACTGCACATTTGACGAAGATGGTAAAAAACCAATGACATAAAATCTCTTCCTTAATCTTCTTCTAAGTTTAGTTTAATTAAACTAAGGCTTTTTGCTATTGTCAACTGTGAGCTCCAATATTTTATTAATTCAACTAATATCTAAGGTGATTTACTGAAGAGAGAAAAAAAAGGCCCATCGTAAACGGTCTTAAATTTGCAACATGAGGAACAATGCCAATAAAGTAATACATTTTTTGCATCCTTTGAACGTTTTTGCAAATATGGAGCCATAGTTTGATCGTATTTTTTACAATTTGGATCAGCACATTTTCGTTCTTTATGAACTAAACCGGAATCGGAACGAGCTTATACTCTTCAGATTCAAAAACATTTTTTTTCAGTTTTAATTAAATTCAAAATTTTTTTTTAAAATTTCAAAAAAACTTTTTGCTTTTACTTTTTTTCAAATTTAATGAGTCACATATTTTTCAAATTATTTATTTATTAAGTTTTATACAATGGAGACAAATTTTTTTGTAAGTTGTGTTAAAAAAATTTAATTTGATTTTGGTTATCGGTAAAACATTTATGTTATTGTATTGTTGTTATGTTAGATAACATATCTGACCGATAACCAATAGGTTATCTAGGAGATAACCTATCCAGCAGTGACCACTTCGAAAACCTATTTGGTTATCTACCGATAACATAGGCGACAAGATCCAAAAAAGGTTTTGGGAAGAACTGAAACGAAGGCGATCGAATGGCCCTATCGTGAACATTGGAATATAATCTTTTACTGAAAACTTCAAAAATCTTTTAACAACAAAAAATTAATCAAAACCAGAGAACGATGAACAAACACAATAAAAATTAAATAGCTACACAAATCTAATTGAGAAAGAAATTGGTAAAGGCGAAATTGAAGTAAATGTGCAGACAATTAAAAAATATAATCGAAAATTTCTGCGAATGGAAAATCCCGCGGATTTTCAGAAGTGAACAACGAAATGCTCAAATATGGACAAACTGACCAACTGGCTTGCTTAATTGCATTTATATTTAAAAAAATGTTGGAAAAAAACGTTAATTCTTACTTTTTAAATGTTGGAAAATAATCCCAGTTTTAAAAAAATCGATGAAAGAAAGCGACTCAGATATTAACAACGTTAGACCAATTACAATCTCCGACCCACTGGCAAACATTTTTGAAACATACATCCTAGAGAGATTGAAATATACGTACAATGACTGTGAGACACATTTTGGCTTCGAATCAAACAGCTCAACAAATCATGCTGTATTTGTACATGATGAAACAATCAAACACCATAAACTGAAAAATGAGCCAATCTTCATCTGTGCAATTGATGCGAGCAAACCTTTGATAAGGTCAACAGAGTCAAACTAATGCACTCACTTATTGGTAAAATTTCTCCAGAAATATCGATACTATTAAAAAATTATTATGAAAACTCACATACATTTGTCAGTAATAGTAAACAAATCGGACCTATATTTATAACATGCGTTGGAGTTAAACAAGGTGGCCCACTGTCCCCTAAATTATTCTCTATTTATGTAGAACAATTAATCGAAGAAATTAGGAACTCAAACTTAAAAACAGAAGTAAATGGAATCCAAACAGGATTGCTTATGTACGCGAATGATCTACTTTTAATAACAGAAACCCCGGAAAACCTTCAGAAAGTACTTAATATTTGTGAAAACTTTGGTCAAGAAAAAGAAATTAAATTTAATCCTCAAAAAACACAAATAATGGGAATAAACAGCAAGAAAGAGGTTAAATGTTCGCTCTGTAATAAAGAGATAGAGTGGGGAAAAAGCCTAAAATACTAAGGTGTTACCGTTACACAAAATAATAAAAAGTAACACTCACCTGCTAGATAGACTCTATGCATTTGACACCGAACCGGTCGATTTGAAAATAAAAAAATCAAGTATTCAATTGTAAAACGACTATTGCAAAACGACTACACGCTTGGACTCCTGCAATCGATTGAGAATAAAGAATTCGATGATAATAATTTCAAAAATAAATTTCGGAATAAAAGGGATCTTAAAAACCTGTAAGTGAGTGATAAGTGAGTAAGTGAGTGAGTGATAATTGGAAGAAAGTGTAAATAAGTGAGTGATAATTGGAAGAAAAAATGAAAAAATTAGAGAAATAGATGGTGAAAAAAAATAATGTCAAAGAATGGCATAAGTGAGTCATTAAAAACATGCTTTGCAATGATGAACAACAACGATAAAAATGGGAAAACACTTCTCAACCTTCTTATAAAGGCATTCTAAAAAAACGGGACAAAAAAAAACAAAAAATATTTTTAAATGTAAGATTAAATGAATAATTAATTAAAAAATTAAATTATTTAATATTTTTATGTTTATAATGAAAGAAAAATTAAAACTTTAGTATGTACAAATTATAAATTATTCTTTTAATTGAAACTAAATTAACAAAAAAATCTTCATTTCATTTTTTTTACAAATTTGTATCATTATTTTCTGTCTTACATTTTACTATTTACATTTTTAATTTTTTATTTTAATACATCGCCAAAATTGGCGAAAAATGAAATAATTACTAAATAAAAAAAAAAAATTACTGGGATAGAGAAATATTTTTATTTCAGAACAAATTTTTTAAGTCTATCTAAAATTTTTTAGGTATTCATATAGAAACGGAGATAATAAAGATTGTCAGAATCAAAAATTTCAGATTGTATAAAAAATCAAAATAGTTAGTCAGAAATAAAAATGTCAAACCAATCCTGATTTTTTGTTATATTTTTTTTTTATTAGAAGATAAATTTTTTTCTAAATTAACTGACAATTGAATATTAATTAATTTAAATTGAATACTAATTTTACGAAGAAAAGATTGATAAAGTCGGACATAAACGAAAGAAAAAATAGTATTTGTATGCCCTTTTAAAAATGAAAATTTTTTGGAGTGAGTTGATTTTTCAAATTTATTGATTAATCGAACAGCTGACTATTAATCTTCATTCACTAAAGAGCAATTTACTATATTAAAAAAGTCAAATGCAATTCTTTTTATCATTTTAATCCAAAGTCAACCAGTTCAACAAAACTAGTACTTGCTGTGGGATCATTTACACAACTTCATTTAGATAGAACACAACCATTAGAGCTAGTTCCTGCTAAATTCAAAGCTAATAAATCGGGAGAAATATATTTTTTAGAAGCAAGATCGTTTACTGATTATGAGCAGGTTCCTATTTCTCTAGATCTTTTACAGCTCGATAAAAAACAATAACTAAGTAATTTGCACATACATTAGACTCGCGTTAATCCGCACAAAAAAAGCCCAATAAAAACTACGTCCGGATTATTTTTTCCGACTTATCAAAAAAAAATATAAAAATACATTTATTTTATCATAATATCAAATTTTTTGGTAACAAAGACAAAAAATAATTAAGATTTAACGAAATTCATTAGTTTTTAACAAAAATTCCATCTAAATTAGATTGCTTTTTATTCAGATTATCTTTGTGATAAATGCATATTCTTCTTTTGAACTCATTATCAATTTCATTTTTTGACCTTTTTTAAACCTGTAAATTATAAACCTGTATACGGTTTAATGCGATTCTACTGTAACAGAATTCCAAAACCTTATATTTAAAAAATTTGGTTCAAATGGTTTGTTTATGCCCGATTATTATTCAATTAAGGGCACTCCTTATAATCCTTAAGTACTTGATGAATCACTTTTAATCCAAGTTGCTCATGCTAAAAATCACTGGGTCGTCATTTCAAATCTTAATCTAAGTGAGCCTGCTTGTTCAAATAATTGGTACATTTCCGATGGCTTAAATAATTCCGGTTACTATTTATAAACTATGCTGTGGTTTCATACACAACTTCACAAAAAGTGTAATTTTCATTAGTCCCTCACGAAAGTGAAGGTCTAAAAAAATTACACTATAAATGCAACCCGTTATATTTCTTTTCTTTTCCTTCCTCACTCTTTTCTTTAACCACGCTTCGTTAAATAAACTAGGCCTGAAGACCCAACAACAAACAATTCTTTTAATTGTAGAACTGTTAAATTTTTGGTAGGAAACAAATTCGGGGTTAACCTAACCATTGGCGTCCCTAGTAAACTAGTAAAGAATTCAAAAATGTTGTTGTGTACAAATAAAGTGTTGTAAATATTAGTTACAATTAGTATAATGTCTCCAAACGTAAATGCACACATGTTCGGTTTTTGAGAGCCATCAAATTGGGAGATTATAAGCAAACTCAAAAATGAAGGTGTAGTGTTTGTCCGAGATATTTCGTTACAACTCGTCAAATGGATGATTTACAAACGAACAACTTGTAACAACCTTATTAATAGTAAAAGTGATACTGATTCGATGTCAGTTAAAAGCAGGGAGGAACTCCACGCAGAAATCGAGTTCAGCATCGACAACCAATGTAAATTTGTATTACACATTACAATTGGACGCCCAGGATCATTTACAACCAGACAACGGAGGAATTATATATCCTAATCTAGTTCAAATAGTAGAATTTTGTTTAAAAGATAGACATAAGAAAGACTGGGTTGGTACTGCTATAACATATATTGATTCAAACATTATATCAAAAATGAAAGACCTTCAGAGTCTAATCAAAGACGAAAATGGTTTCGAAAATGGTAAAGAACTACAAGCTCTAGTCATGGCTATCGAATATTTCCACCAATATCTATATGGTAATCCATTTTTCATCAAAACAGACCACCTACCACCCACTTGGCTATAAACAAAGAAAAACACTAATGCGAGATTAGAACGCTGGTAATTACGGCTGAGTATTTACGATTTCAAAATTCTTCATGTACCTGGTAAAGAAAGTGAAAGACAGTTTCTCAAGATTTTCAGATGAAAACGAGGTAAACACTGATCTATACGCTGATTATTTTTACACACTTTTTGCCGAAATTTTCGAAGAAAGAAGTGATGCAAACGTCACTCAAACAAAGGAAAAATCAATTGAAAATAACGAGATTACAGACTTGATCGAACAATTTCATTTAGTGATGAACAAACGCAAGATGCCGACATTGTGTGGATTATAAATTTAATCAAACAAAGCAAGATAAAAAACCAGAAGTTAAAAAATTCGATAAAACAATGCAAATACTTTTTTATGGAGAATATGGCAATTTACGTTTAGTAGGAAATATATTGTATCGAATGGTTAAGAGCAAGGATGGATCAATTATAACCAGTTTGTATTACCCAAACAAATTCAAGATAAAGTTATTGAACATATGCATGAAACAATTTATAATGGACATCTTGGTAGGAGAAAAAAAATCGATAAGATTACAAGTCGATTTTATAGACCAAATTTGCAAACAGCTTTAAAAAAATTATTCGTGAATCTGAAGTTTTCCAAAAAGTTAAATGCACCTTATCAGACAAAAATGCTGAACTTATTAACCTTAAACCATGGTATGTAAACGAATTAATAACGACAGATTTTGCAGGTCCATTTAAATAAACCAAACGAGGAAATATTTTCAAATTATCATTGACCATTGTTCAAAAGTATCAAAATTTTTTCCAACTAAAAACACTCAAGCTGAAACAGCTGCAGACAATTTAGTTGAGAATTGTTTTCCAGATGGCATTCTCTCCGATCAAGGAACACAATTTCAATCTAAACTGTTAGATTTAGTCTACGATCATCTCGATATTAAACGTCTGAAAACAACACCCTATCAACCACAATGTGACGGTCAAAGCGAAGTTACTGTAAACTGCTGAAGAACATGATCAAATGTTACATTGATGAAGATTAAGAAAATTGGGATTTAAACTGAGAAAAATATGCTTTTGCATTCAATTTATCTGTCCATAGTTCAACAAATCAAACACCGTTTACGATACAATGGTAGAGAACCTCGTATACCAATTGATGCTTTATTTCCAAACTTAAATGAAATAAATCGGAAACCAATACTCGAAAGTCAAACAATTAAATAAACGAATTTGAAGAATTAGAAGTTTTAGCTGACTATGAGTCAAATCCAAAAGATATCCCAGAAAATGCTAAAATTTACATAAACAATTTAACGAAACCTTACAAACGTCATTACAAATCGCTCTCAAAAATCGTGATATAAACATGCATAAAGCAAAATGAAATCCCGATAGAAAAATTAAAAAAAATAATTACAAAATTGGCGATCTTGTTTTAGCAGACCATCCTATACTCAAAAAAGGATTATCTCAAGGTATTGCTGGGAAGTATTATGGTCCATTCGAAATTATCGGAGTAAACCCGAATGGTGTTGATGATTTCATTAAACTTGCTTGATCCAAACGAGCAAAAGTCAAACAAATTCATAAAACATGATTAAAAATAAATTATTATAACAAACTAAATTTTGGCCCGCTTAAAAATGAAAAAGATGAAACATATATTACTAGCAAATCCATGTTAAAGGGTGAAAAATTTATATCATCAAAGAACAAAAAAAAAAAATAAAACATCTGAGTCATCATCAAGTGAAAATAAAGCGGAATGGAATGAGAGCGAGAAGAAGCTTTGTTAAAAATCAAACAAAAGTTGAACAATAATATTTTATAAAAAAAATAAAAAAAAATTTAATGTTTAATAATACATGTTATTCAACTAATCTTAAATATTTTTTAAACTTATAATTTCAGGCTTTAATTAAAAAATTTACGATAAGACAATGCTTAAAACGATGCAAAATGCTTATTTCATATTAAAAGTCAAACAGAAATTAAATAAAAATACAAACAGTTTAAATATTGCAACATTTATTTAACAAGCCATGTGTTTCTAAATAAATAGAATTTGAAAATTTTTAATTTAAAATTCATCATGTCATGTAAAATAGTCAAATAATCTAATTTTTTTTTCAAACAATAGATAAACAAAGAAGCAAAAAATGTTGGAAAACGACGCCGATTAAGATCTGTACTTACAAATCGTGAGCAAAAACGCCGATCCGGTCCAAACATCGATCGATTTGTACCACGAAATCAATAAATTCCTTCAAAATATTGGTGGTAGTCAACGATACGGCGAAATTAGCTACGTGATCATTCCGCGAAACAAAAATCCAAACAGGTCGGATAACATAGCCTTCGTGTCTTTCAAAAGAACAGTAATCCACGAAGAGGTCGCCAAGGTCCTCAAAAATTTCCATTTTAACAATGTGAAGATTTCGATACGAGTCAATGACAAACCAGCGTCCAACGCCCAACGTCGAGAGAACAAAATAAAATTTAAAACAGAGTTTGACGGGCGTTCAAAGATCAAAAGGGACTCAGCAAATAAACGCAAATGAGACGACTTTTCATCGAGAGAAGTTGAATCTCGTCTAAAGTCTTCAAAAACAGTGGAAGCAAACGCCGAGGAATCTTGTGACTCTTTCGAAAGCGTCGTTCTCATCAAGGATGAGCCAAGAGAGGAAACACAAACGTTCACAAATGAGCAAACAATAGTGAAGCTTACTCAAGTTGTAGAAGACCTCAAACAAGAATTATTTGAAACAAGAAAAAGAGAATGCCAACTAGCGATACAGTCGGCATTAAAACAAGTAAAAATCGAAACACTGGAAGAGGAGAGATAAACACTTCTCAGAGAGAAGAAAGAGGCAGCTGAGTTAGCTTGCAAATTTCAAGCTCTGTATAACAAAAGGGAAACATCAAACGAAGGGCCACAAAAATAGTAAATTTCTTTTTCAAACTTGAACTTTTGTATTAAAAACTAAACTACATTTTGTTAATTTTGTAAATTTTGTTTAAATTTAATTTCATCAAAACTTTATTTTTTTTTGTTAAAATTGTAAAATTTAATTAAACTTTAATTGGTGTAAATTTTTCCCAAAATTTTTCTAAAAATCAGGTATCTAAATTCTCCGGGGGGAAGGTATGTTGTGGTTTCATACACAATTTCAACAAAAGTGAAATTTTCACTAGTCCCTCACGCAAGTGAAGGTCTAGAAAAAATTAAACTATAAATACAACCCGTTATATTTCTTTTCTTTTCCTTCCTCACTCTTTTCTATAACTACGTTTCATTAATTAAACTAGGCCTGAATCCCCACCAACTAAAGATTCTTTTAATTGAAGAACCCCTAAACATTAGATAGGAAACAAACTCGAGGTTAAAACCTCAACAACTAAAAAAATGTACTAAAAAGAATTAATGGTGGGTCTAGATTTATCAAAATTAATCATATTCCAGTTTCTAAACAAAATGGATCGATTGACTGTGGCTTATTTGCGCTTGGTTATGCATTGGCTCTAGCAATGAATATCGATCCTGGTAAATTAATTTTTGATCAAAAAAATATTAGAGATGAATTCATTTTTATAATTCAACTCAAATCTTTTACTTTATTTTCTTATTCATTAATTGATAATTATTTATTTATAATAATTAAATTACTTTCGACTTAAATTAATATTTTATTTCTGATTTTTTAACTAATTATTTTTGTGATTATTTGTTATCTTTTAATATATTTCTTTAAACAATTAAACCAATAAAAAAATTATCGCTATCTCATTGTAAAAGTTGTCAAAAATGACAATTTTTTTTTCTGACTTTTTTTTCTCTGACAATCTTGACCATAATCAAAAAAACATTATGGCCTCAATTTTTTCAGGAGAAATTTTATTTCGTATATCCCACACTTAATAATTTGCTTTCGAAAATAATCTTTCTCATATTGAACTTGTTGCTGGTGCAATAGCATAGTTCTCGAAAAAATTCGTTAAGAATAGGATATTTGTAATTGTTTTAATCAGAGTTGTTTTTAAGTCACAAGTCTTAAGTCAAGTCAAATCAATGACTTAAATTTTTTTTTATTTTTAAGTCAAGTCAATGACTTAAATTTTTTTTTTTTTTCATACGAAATTTCAAATGGTGGAAATTTCAAATTTCTACTCATTTTTTGGGTTAATTAAAGTTTAAATTAAAATATTAAAAACTAAAATTTGTTCAAAATTTTTTCAAGTTACAAAAAATAAATAATTTATAAAAATAAATAATTTCTGCAAATTATTTTTATTTTATAAAGACTTTTTTATTTTATGACTTAAAAAAAAAATTTAAGTCATTGACTTGACTTTAAAATAAATATTTAAAGTCAAGTCATGTTTTTGACTTTAAAAAAAAAAAATAAAGTCAAGTCATAATTTTGACTTAAATTTTTATGACTTAGACCTAAAACTGTGACTTAAAAACAAGTCTTGGTTTTAATTCAAAAAATCTATTGCATTACCCGGGTAGAAAATTACGGATAAATTTACGGCATTTTTACGTATAAATTACGCGTAATTTTGTAACTAATGTTAAAGAAATATAGGTTATTACGCCACAATTACGCCGTAAAAAAGCGATACGTAAATTAGACAAATTGTGTCGTAATTCACTATCACTTTTTTACGCGTAAATTACTGGTACATATTTTGTAAAATTTTTCAAAATACTTATGATTTTTAGCAATATTTCCAGTAAAATAAATCAAAAAAATTAAAATAACGCGTTTTTAAATAATAAATTTAGAAAAATACTGAAAATTACGCGTAATTTTTAAAAAAAATTAAAAAAAAAAATAAATTGTCCATCAAAATTTTTATTTAAAAAAAAAAAAATTTTTGAAAATTATTTAAAATTAATATAATTTTTTTTAATCTGAGCTATAACTACTAATATAACTAGAATAACTTTTTCGGCACGAGCTAGAAGAGGATTCGATTGACAAACGGTTTTTCTTCTTCATTGTCTTCACTTCTTGTTGATCAATTACTATCTTCTTCTTTTGTTCAGTTTTCTTTCGTTCTTTTTTCTCTTCTTCTTTGTCTTCATCTACTTTTTCATCAATTACTATCTTCTTTTGTTTAGCTTTCATTCGATCTCTTCTCTTTTTTCTTCTTTGATCTTTTCTTTCTCTCTTAATTCTTGCTATGATATAAGGCCCATAGTTATTCACAGAGCTTTTGACTCCTTTCCATACCTTAGGAAGTTGCTTCTTCGATATTTCGAAACGAGCTTTTACTGCCCCTAAAAAAAATAAGTACAAATAAAAAAAACTTTTAAGCTTTCCTAATCTGTATGTATCAGTAAGCTTTTCTCTTTTTTTGATGACCTACGACGTGCTTCATCCGATAATATGGAATTGGCAAGTTCGTCCAGAGTAAATAAGACATCTGCACATGCATATGCAAATAAATTTACTCGGTCGCCTTCAAGAGAAAGTAAGTTCACCCCATTATGATTCTTAAAAAAATATTTATATATTTAAAACGGTTAATAAATTAAAACGGTACAGAAAACAAATTAAAAAAAAAAATTAAGGTTTAATACGTTAGAAATAAATTAATACGTTAGTAACATTATAACTATTTCTAACAAATTTCTAATATTGCAATATTAGAAAAAAAAAAAGAATAGCAGTTGCAAACGTTTTTGATTGGATAACATAATTTCTAGTTTAATTTTAATTGGTCATTTTTTAAATAAATTATGTAAAACTATTTACGCGTAATTATGTTTATAAAAAAAATTACGCGTAATTTTATTTAGTCATATATAATTACGTGTAAATAGTTTTAGTCATATATGATTACGCGTAACTTTTTTTATAAATGAAATTACGCGTAAAACATGGCGTAATTTTCTACCCGGGTATAAGCATTCATTTTCAATATTCTTCAAAAAAAGATTGTTTCTTTATTTAAGTTGAATGAAAAAACTTTTTCCCACAGAAATTCATTAATCCCTCTCAAAAACTTTTAAACACAGAAAACAAAAATTTTTACACAGTTTTTTTTTCAATTTTATCAAAATATGATAATACACTAAATCAAAACAGTTTTGATTTCCTGTTAGGCACAGAAAAACTATGTTAAAAAGTTTCTTAACTGTAGTTAACAGTATTTTCACTGTGGGCAACCAATTAACTCGAATTGAAGTCTGAAGAAGAGTCCGAGTAGTCAATCAAATTAATATTAACATCATCTACAAATCCAGCAAACTCACCTGCATGATCATAATAATCTATCACGTCTACTTGATTCTTTTCTAGAAAAGCTTTTAATTTACGCTAAAACGTTTCCATTAATGCTTTGCAAATCAATAACAGTCAAAAATTAGGTGCTTATATGGGACTTAAATATAAAATTATTGTTTAATAGATTAATTTAAAAACATTAACTGAATCAACCACACTTGAACATAAAGTTAAATGTTATTCAAAATTTCAGAGTAAATTTAACTTGCTTCACTTAGTGTCACTTGATGAAACATTTAATGTACAGGGGATAGTATCATTGAAAAATTGCTTAGTTTCATATAATTTCCTAGAGACATTAGATCATGTCGCATTTGAGTTACAACTGTGATATTACGCGAGAAAAAATGGTACTGAAAAAAAATAAAAATGGCCTAAAAAATGGCATCAATGCTTTTACGTAATTTTTCGAAAAATTACTTAAAATTACCAAAAACCCTTGTTTCAAATCAGTACTTCAATGCTTTAACACTAAGCAGTCAATTTCGACTCATTTTTTGGGTTAATTAACGTTTAAATTAAAATATTAAAAACTAAAATTTGTTCAAAATTTTTTCAAGTTACAAAAAATAAATAATTAAGTGGATCTTTGAGAATATTCTTTCAACGAGAATCAAAAATACTGTGAATAAAGAAAAGACAAAAAAATTTATTTGACTAACAAAAAATTATGCAATATTAAATAAATTCAAATCAACTTTCTTCATTTTAAATTATCCATAGTATTAAAAATCTTAGTTTTCTGCAAATTATTTTTATTTTACAAAGTCAAGTACAGTAAGAAATACAGCACACAAAAAAATCATCACCATATAAATAAAAGTCTATTTAAATAAAATTGATTTAATTAGATACTTAATTTTTTAAATCGACAAAAAAAAATGGAAAAAATACTTGAAAAAATTGAAAAACTAAAGGCGTTGACCGAGCCACAGATGAAAAAAACGCTGAAAAAATCAGCCGAACTAAACACTTCCAACGACAACAATCGGCATCGCATGACCCAAGAAGATGAAGACGAAGAACTAATGGCAGAAGCAAAAGAATTCGAAGATGAACAAGAAATAATAACCCACTTTAGCTCGTCGCCTTGGTACATCAAAAATGGAGAAATGAGAGACTATCAGGTGAGAGGTCTCAATTGGATGATTTCGCTGTACATGAGCGGTCTGAATGGAATTCTTGCCGACGAAATGGGTCTGGGCAAGACACTGCAAACAATTTCACTTGTTGGCTACATGAAACACTTTCACAACAAGGCACGTCCACACATGGTCATTACTCCCAAGTCAACGCTTCAAAATTGGATGAACGAGTTCAGCAAATGGTGTCCAAGTCTGAAAGTAGTGTGTCTCAATGGCAATGCGCAGGAGCGCAATCAAATTATCAAGAACACTTTGAGCGATGAGAGTAAGTGGGAAGTGGTGATTACCACTTATGAATTGGTCATTATTGAAAAGTCAGCATTGAAAAAAATCAAATGGAAGTATTTAATCATTGACGAGGCGCACAGAATCAAAAATGACGAGTCCTTGCTGTCAGTTACAGTGCGTCAATTTTCCTCTCAAAATCGTCTCTTGATTACTGGAACACCACTACAGAACAATTTGCACGAATTGTGGGCTCTGCTAAACTTTTTGGTGCCGACCATATTTTCATCAGATGACGAATTCACAGAGCTTTTCGACATGGACAAGTGTTTGGACAAAGACGAAACTCTGGTCACAAAATTGCATCAAGTGTTGAAACCATTTTTGCTCAGACGTCTTAAATCAGACGTGGAAAAGCGACTGCCGCCCAAAGTAGAGACCAAACTTTACGTGGGTCTATCCGCCATTCAGCGACAATTGTACACAAAAATCTTGCTCAAAGACTTTGACTTGTTGAACGCAGGCCCTGGCAAAACAGATAAAGTGCGTTTGTTGAACACCATAATGCAGTTGAGAAAAGTGTGCAATCATCCGTATTTGTTTGACGGTGTTGAGCCAGGTCCGCCCTACACTACCGATCAGCATTTGGTTGACTCTTGCGGAAAAATGGTTCTTTTGGACAAGCTTTTGACAAGATTAAAACAACAAGGACACAGAGTGCTGATATTCACCCAAATGACCAAAGTATTGGACATTTTAGAAGACTTTTGCTTGTGGAAAGGCCATGAGTACTGTCGATTGGATGGATCAACAGACCATGAGGTCCGCACTCAATCCATTGCTGCATTCAATGCGCCACAATCAACAAAATTCATCTACATGTTGAGCACCAGGGCTGGCGGTCTGGGCATCAATTTGATGACGGCAGACACTGTCATCATTTACGATTCGGACTGGAATCCGCAATCGGACCTGCAGGCCATGGACAGAGCTCACCGCATTGGTCAAACTAAAACGGTGCGTGTTTTCAGACTGATCACAGACAACACTGTCGATGAGAGAATTATTTATCGAGCAGAGACCAAACTCAGACTTGACCATGTGGTAATTCAGCAAGGAAGACTGTCTGATTCAGCAAACAAATTGGACAAAGACCAAATGTTGAGCATGATCCGACACGGAGCCAATTATGTTTTCTCATCAAAGGATTCGGACATAACAGACAAGGAAATAGATGATATATTGGCCGAGGGACAAAAACGAACTGAGGAAATGAAAAAAAAGCTGGAACAATTGGGCGAAAGTCAATTGAAACAGTTTACCTTTGACAATGAAGAAGAGGAGAACAAGAATAAAGAGTTCAATGTGTACAATTGGGAGGGAGAAGACTGGCGTAAAAAACAGCACTCGGCCTTTGGCATCAAGTGGATTGAGCCGCCAAAGCGGGAGCGCAAGGCCAACTATGCAGTTGATTCCTATTTTAAGGACGCGCTGAGACTTGGCGAGCCCAAGACGCACAAAGCACCGCGACCACCCAAACAGCCCCTTGTCCAGGACTTTCAATTCTATCCGTCCAAATTGTTCGAGTATTTGGAGCGCGAGATCTACGCCTTTCGCAAGTCCATCAACTACAAGGCATTTAAAGATTTGGAGCTGGCGCCAGATGAGGCCGAGAAACAACAGCTCGAAGAGCAGAGAAAAATCGATGAGGCAGAAGCGCTCACCGAAGAGGAAATGGCCGACAGGGAAAACTTGCTCACACAAGGCTTTGCCAACTGGTCCAAAAGAGACTTTATACAATTTGTCAAGGCGAATGAAAAGTATGGCCGCGACGACTTGGACAGCATTGCCAAGGAAATAGAGGGCAAAAGTGCCAAAGAGGTCAAAGAGTATGCCAGAGTGTTTTGGGAAAGGTGTCAAGAGCTTCAGGACTGTGAGAGAATAATTGGACAAATAGAAAAAGGCGAGCAGAAAATTCAGCGAAGAATCAGCATTAAAAAGGCGCTCGATGCCAAAATGGCCAGATACAAGGCGCCTTTTTACCAGCTTAAAATTCAGTACGGGTCAAACAAGGGCAAAAATTATACGGAAGAAGAGGACCGCTTTTTGATTTGTTTTCTGCACAAACTGGGCTTTGACAAGGAGAATGTGTACGATGAGCTGAGGTATGCGGTGAGACAGGCGCCTCAATTCAGGTTCGACTGGTTCATCAAGTCGCGGACATCTGTGGAGCTGCAGCGCAGATGCAACACTTTGATTACTTTGATTGAAAAAGAGAATGCCGAGCTGGAGGAAAAGGAGAAGGCAGAGAAGAGGAAGAGCGCCTCGGCTAACAAAAGCAAGAGTGCGTTGGCAAATTGTGACATGAACAGCAGTCAGAATGGTACCAAGTCGTCGAGAGCGTCCACTTCGCGCTCCTCGACCAGTGTTAAAAATGAAGCGGTCGAAACGCCCAAGTCAAATTCAAAACGCAAATCAGAGGCTATTGCCAAAGTTGAAGTCACCTCATCGTCCACGACCAGCCCCGCTACCAAGTCGAAAAAGGCCAAAAAGTAAATTGTAAATAGCTCGGCTTTTTAACTCAATTAAGTCACACTGGTTGGTTTTGTGAACAAAAGATTTTAAATTTTTAGATTATGATTAGAAAAAATTCAAGTCGAAAATTGTTTGTAAATGTGATCATGGATCTTTCTTTTTTTTTTCTCAATTTATATTTTTTTTTTTCAAAATTTAAAATTCATGTTTGTTTAAAAAAATTCACTAAATAAAATGCAATTTTACAATTTTGTTTTTTTTTCTAGTTCTTGTTTTTTTCTATTAAATACACAAAATGTTTACTCTTGTATAGTGATTTTCAGATATCTCATAAATTTAATAAATTTTAAGTAAAACATACTAAATTTGGTTCAAATTTATTTAGTTAGATTGATAGAAAAAAATTTAAATAGAAAAATTCTGAAAATTTTTCATTAGAAAAATCATAACCACAATATCTTCTTTCTTTCCTGAATCGTTCATTTCTTCTCATCATTAAAATTTACTTTACCTTATTTTGATTTTGATTTAATTTTTTCTTAAGCCTTAAATTTAATTTAATTTAATTTTTAGCATATAATTTGAGGCAGCTTTAGATCAGTTCAGTCAAACAAATAAATATAATATATAATATAGTTAATGCTGCATTATATTAAAAAACTTTACTTTAAACGTGCTCCAATACTCGAAATACAACTTTGACGCATGCGGTGTAATTTAAGAATGTTTTCACATGGGCGAGATGGTATTTATTGCCTGCGCCAAAGATGTGTTTCGGGTTCTGATGCTACAATATCGAACGAGGGAATATGGTAATTTGAATGAGACTTTTGGATTATTAGACTGGTGACGATTCCGCTAAGTCAAACTATGGTTAATTTCAGTGTTAGTTTTCTTTAACTGAAATTTATTTGAAATTATTTTAAAACGGAACAATGCTTTATTTTCTTAATTGTATTTATTTTTATCTTTTTTTCAAAATATGAATAAGTCGAATAATCGAATAATTGGTTTAGATTGAATTTTTTCCATGACTGGTATAATGCAGCATCAGAGCCTGATAAACATAATAATCTAATGTTTAAAAATTTACCCCAATAACTTCTTATAAGATATATAAATTTCTTGATATAAATTTTATTTCTTTATTTTATGTATTTATTAAATAATTTGAGGTAAACCTCAGGCCACACAGAATGGAACTAAGTCCTTCTTTTCATTTTAGCGATTGAAAAATTAAAAAAAGTACAAAATTGAGTAAAATAAATTTAAAAAAATAAAAAATATTGACAGATATTGATTAAATAATTAAGGTTTTTTATCGGATAAAAAGAAAAATTTTAATTCTAAATTAAATTTTAATTCAATGACAGATTAAATTAAGGAACGTTGTAATTTAAAACTAAATTTATTTGAGATTTTATCAGATAAGTAAAACTTACCTGGACAATATCATAGCAAAAAAAAAAATCATATATAAAAATATTTGATAATATTTGATTTGATAATCAAAATATTTGATAATATTTGATCATTTTTATTAAAAATTATCAATTTAAATGAATTAAATTTCAAGAGGAAAGCATTTTTTTAACAAGAACTGAATTTGTTTTAATTTTTTATTTGGCATTTTTTTATGGTATTACTATTTTTTCAGAAAATCATCATTTAATTAAAAAAAATCCTTTTGTATAGAAAGTAATTAAATATGTTAAATTTCAAAAAAGTAAAAATCGCAATTTAATCAGTAATCAGTGGAATTTTTTTGTCAGGGACATTTCATCAAAGCAATTAAGATCAGAAAATGTAAAAAGCCCATTAAGTGTTATTGTTTGTTTACTACACCAATTATCAATCTAACTTAGAGTCGTAGCCTGTGGAGAATTATTAAGTAATTTTTAATTTGAGTTGCTTTTGATTTCAAAACTTTTTTTATTAAATTAACTTATAATTTGCTTTGTTGTTATGATCCTTTTGTTGATTAACTTTCTAAAGACCTCTTGTGTATATTTACTTAGTAAAAAAACAATTAAATTTTTAAATATTCAACAAAAATTCAAGTTTGGAATTTGCTTAACTCTAGTTTAAAAAAAACCTAACTCAAGGTTAATCTTTTCATGCAAAGAAAATAAAGCGAAATTTGATTTTTTTCAATTATTATTATTTTAACCAGATTGTACTTTTAATGTATTCTTTTTTTCATTTTCGATCCTCTTACGTATTTTTTTGTCTCTACCAGAGCAAGAAAAAAAAGCAGAAAATTGAGATTTAGTTAATTTATTTTCGGGAAAAAAATTACATAACTAAATAGGAAATCTTGACATTTAGTTAATTTTAAATAATAATAATTTACTGACCTGAGTATCATTTTCTAAAAAAGAGAATAGATAGAATTTTTTAATCAAATGAATATATTTATAAAATTTAAGTTTTTTTTATGTATACATCACCTAAATGGTTACAATTAAAATTGAAATAAATAAATTAAAAGAAAAAAATTAAAAATTTTGCTTTTTATTGAGATTTCAAAATTCTTTACTTTTTCGTTTACACAAAAAAGTAACGAATTTAAAATTGATTTTTTATCTTTAAAGACACTAATTGAAAAATTGAAATTTAATAAAAAACCAAACCTTGTCTTGAAAAATATTATTATATAATAGTTATGGTAAGTTTTCTTAGTTAATATTAGACGATGACATAACAAACCAGGACCATGTTATGTGATCAGATGAATAAATAAAATTTAGAGCAAAAAAATTTTTTTTCAAATTATCTAAAATTAGAATATGCTTAACTAAAATATTTTATCAGAAAATAAATTTTGAAATTTTGCAAAATATCTAAATCTTAACATAAACGACAATGTAAAATAACTTATCAATTTTTGCTCTAGTTTAAGAAATAAAAGTTTATTAATTTTGGGAAAAAAATTTTATTCATTTTTATTCATTATTAAACAAAACAAATCCAGAAAATTATACCATTGACATTTTTTCTTCTAAATTAGAAGTGCGAATGCTCTTTTTTTTCTCAAGATCGTCAACATTTTTGTTAATCTCTTCTTGAATAAATTCAGTTATCTTCAAAACCTTATTTGCTGTAATATCAACACATCTTTTTATCTATAAAAAAAATTAAAAAAAAAATACCAATTTAAATTTTTAGTTCTTACTTGGTCTTTTAACAAAAGCATATTCCCAGTGAGCTGCATTGTACAAATTTCTCTATGACGATTCATGCCTATTACCAATTTTCCATCCATGCATTTCTCTTCTAATTCAGTCGGATCAACCAACAAATACTTTCTAAATTAAAATAGATAAAACAAAAGTAATCTTTGATTATTGTCTTACCCTTGGTCAAAAAAAGCAAATGAAAGAGTTATAGGCATGTGTATAATTATCAATGGAATAGGATTTCTTTCTTCTGGACTAAACTATGAAGAATAGTTAAAAATCACTTTTGAAAGAAGCTAAAAAAATATACAATTGTTATTTGATCTCCCGTTACTGAAACTTCTGGTAACCTGAAGTGAGAAACAGCACATATGACAGCTAAATTTGCACAATCGAGTATATTTCCATCATGATTTAACACATTTAGATCAACTCTAATTTGCCAAACTTTTTCACCGGCTCGTATACACAAAGTTTCTATGTCCAAGAATCGCGATTGCTTGAGATTTCTTTCCAATAGTCTATTGAGTTCAACACCTTGTTCTGACTGTCTTAATAAATATTTTTAAGATTCTTTTTATTCTTGATTTTTAAAATAAATTACTTTCCGACTTCAAAGTGTTGTGCGCCCATTGGCGAGAGATCAAGGTTAAGCTTTATAATTCCTTCATTTGGACGCGAGTCTTTAGGTTTTACTATCTCAGCTGAAACTTGTGCAGATACCCTTTATTAAATTTAATAATTAAATTTTTTGTTTCAATTTTTTAATTTACTGAGTATTTCCGATTGATAAAAGGCAAGAACCTCTTGTTTTGAGAAAATCAATTTTTATATCCCTTATGTCATAAACACTTCTTTTGTCAAGTCTCTAAATAATAAATTAATTTGAATATTATTATTATTGATTTAAGTTGAAATTAAAAATTGAGCCTCACTAGATTTTCTGATAATGCTTTGATGACAAAGTCATATTCACACAAAGATAGCGGAACTTCTCTCATTCTCTAAAGCAAATTGTACTGTTGTTATTTTTTAATAAATATCATTTGGCATACCAAAACCAATAGATGTGAATGGAATTTAGAACATTTAAGTTTAACCTCCATTAAATAATTTTATTAACGAATTTGTACTAAATCAGTTACAAATACAAAAAAAATTTACAAAAATATTTCGCTAATTTATTTTAAATCTTAATGGAAAGTCATTTTTTGGATTTTTCTTTGTTTACGTAAAGCTTAAAGCCTAGTCATTTTTAGGCTAACTAATTAATAAAATAAAGTCTAAGACTTAACATTGTGTCGATTTAAATGATTTTCTATAGCGAAATTAAGACAAAAATATCTTTAAAAATTTAAAAAAAAAACAACTTTTTTTCTAAACTTAAAATTTAAATAAAAGTTAAAGTTGTTTTTTAACTTCGGCTGACTCTTCTTCGTAAACAGTAGGCTCTTCACCAGGCCTTAACAAATTACCAACAAGTGGATATTTTTCTTTAATTATTAAAATTAATATATTTAAGACATGACAAACAAAAAATATTATACCCAAAAATTGCATCTCCCATTCTTTGATACTTTCCATTTGAGAAGTCTTCAAATCGCTTAAGTCATCGTACTCATCTTTAAATTGGGATTTGTCCACGGAAAAGGTGCCCAACGCTCTGGATGCATCGCGACCCGCGAATACGGAATACGGACCGCCCGGTCCATAGAAGTCCTTCGCTTTTGAAACATCAAAAACTTTGCCCAACACCCCAATCAAAATTCGTCCATTTGATTTAATCCCGTCATATTCCTTAAGCTGTTCCAAAGTAAAATCTTGTTTCGGCATTTTATCCAAATCATTTTCTGACTTGGAGTTTTTTTTCGCTGGTTGTTTGGTACTATCTTTTTTGATCAATTTGTACGAAAAATAACAAATCAAACCTACTAGAAAAATATTGACCGGAGATGATATAACATCGTCAAAGAACCGTCGGGCCATAGCAAACGCTTCTGGCATTTTCAATCTGAAAAGTTCTAAAAATTAATTTTCTCTAATTTTTTTAAATTAAAAAAGCGCAATTAAAATCATTTAAAGATAAAACCGATTAAATGTCTAAATCTAAAAATGAAAGTTTTTATAGCCAAAAATTTCTGTCTTAAAAAAAACTAAATTTACTAATTTTAAAGAATAGTTTAGGCTTGACAGCTCCCAAAATAGATTAACAAAAGACATATGGTTCAATAATCAAATATTTCTTTAAAATGCTTTCAATCTACCTAGCTAAAATAAAAAAATCAAATAAATATTAAATAATTTTAGAAACTGGGAGTAATTGTGTTCATTTTAATTTGGATATAAATTTATGTATACCGGGCATATATTTAAGCTCTATTTTTCATCTACATTGCATACACCCGAAACAAAAATGACTTCAATTTTAAATGAGAAATTTTTTATTTTAAATATAAAAAGCAAAATTGAATTTTTTTTAGTCTTTTTATCTTCAATACTACATAGAAATTAACCAGGTGTATCTTAATAAAAACTAATTTATATTCATAATAATGCAAACTTGGTTGGATTTCTTGAATTAAATGATGCTAGAAAAAATAGTCTTTTTTAAAAGAGTTACCAAATTCTATTTGACTCGATGTAAAATTTACTTTAATTTTCGTTTGGAATAATCTCTTATTTTTGAAATGAGAAAAATGTTTGAGAGTGTTTTTACTTAATAAATTATCAAAAACAATATTTAAATCTTGAAGCTATTTACTTTAATTTAGCTTTCTTCTTCAAGCTTTTGTTCATAAAGACAAAAAATGAAAACGTGGAAAGTTCAGTGAGCTAGTTTACTCAAAAAGGCTGATTGTTTTACTTAATTTGATGGGTCTAATGGGTGTCTACTTAATTTTGGTCATGAGCTAAATTATCTTAACTTTATTTTATTGTGTAGCCTTGACTTCAAATAGGTATTTTTAGTAAATTTTTTTAAATAGAAGTGTTAAATAGAGAAAATATTTTATAATAAAAAATTATAATTTCTAGCAAAAATCATTTCTGGAAGTAATTAGTTTTTGATTAAAAAAAATTGGCAAAAATAGGAAATTTTTAGATTAAATTAGTTTATTTGAAAATTGTTTGAAATGGGTCATCAATTAATATTTTTTGGAATCATTTGATTTTTTAAATCAATTTTTTGAAATAAAATATTGAAATTATTTTCCTAAAATTTTAATAAAATATGCGACCAAAGTGTATGCTTGTAAAAAATTGATTGTTTTATTTTTTAATTTCAGAACAAAATAGCTAAGAAATTTTTATGCTTGTTGGCTGATTAAATTTGTTGTAATTCAAAAAAATCAGCGTACGATAGCCTAAAAAAGGACCTGAAATGAAATTTTTGAGATTTACGTCGATTTTTTTACTTGGAATAATTTTCAGCAATCCATCCTCTATTTCAAGCGAAGCCATTAAATATAAAGAAGCAGACCATGTAGAGGTCTACGTAAACAAGGTTGGACCATATTGGAATCCAGTAAGTTATTTCATTTATATTAAACAGTTTAATTTTAAAAATTCTTAAAAATATTAAATTTTTAATTATAATTAAATAGTTAATATATTAATTTTTCAGCATGAAACATACCATTTCTATTCTTTGCCTCTATGTAGACCAGAAAAGGTAAACATTTAATTTAATTTTTATTTTTCTTCATAACCATTTCTCATGATTAAGATAGAGCATCGAAGTTTAACACTGGGCGAAGTATTAGATGGTGATCGTATGGCCAAGTCAATGTATGATGTCAAATTCAAGCAATCTTTAGATTCGGCTCAACTTTGTACCATTACCTTAAATCAGGAACAAATTGAACAATTGAAATTAGCAATAGAAGACTTGTATTATTTTGAATTCGTAGTAGGTAATGCAACACTATCAAAGATAAATTTATGTTTTTTATTAATTATTTAAAAAAAAGATGACATTCCAATGAGAGGATTCGTCGGACAATTAGAAGAAGGAAATCTCATTCCTCATACACACCATACATATCTTTATACACATTATGATTTTTACTTTTTTTATAATGAAGATAGAGTAATTTTTGTATATTTTTTAAAATATTTTATTTTAAATTTCGAATAAGATTATTTATGCAAATGTTTCGACCAAGCAAAGAGCGCCGTCTAAGTTGGATGACGTTATTGCACCTATTGAGCTAACATTCACTTACAGTGTATACTGGGAAAAATCAAAGTAAATTAAATAAAAAATTATTAAGTTTTTTAAAAAAAAAAAAAACTCTAAAAGTATTACATTCCAAAATCGAGGTAAATTGCTCCGCTCCACTGGATTTTTTCCAAAAACTCTGGAGGTAACAATAATAAAATTTTTAATTTAAAAAATAAAAAAAATATATTAAAAGATTCACTGGCTTTCAATTATTAATTCAATAATTTTAGTTTTTCTTCTACTTGGTTTTGTAGTCATTATTTTGGTAAGCTAGAATAAAAATGAATTTTTGCCTAATTTTTTTTTATCAAGTCAAGAGTCTTAAAAAATGACTTTTTGCGCTATAATGCCGAAGGAGAAGAGTCTTTAGACGATGAAGATTATGGATGGAAGCTAATTTCCAATGATGTTTTCAGATTTCCATCTCATAAGCTTTTATTTTGTTCAATCTTAGGTGTAGGCACACAATTTTTAGTATTGGCTTTTGGAATTCTATTAATGGCAATGCTTGGTTTATTCAATGTCCACAGACACGGAAGTTTAAATACGGCTGCATTTTTACTCTATGCATTGACATCAGGAATAGCTGGATTTGTGAGTTCTAAAAATTATCGTCAAATGAATGGCGAAAAGTGGGTTTGGAACATAAATCTCACAGCATGTTTGTACACTGTTCCATTCTTTTTAACATGGAGCATTATCAACACAGTCGCATGGGCTTATGGAAGCACTCAGGCATTACCATTCACCACTATAGTTGTTCTCGGATTGGTATGGATAGTTATTGGATACCCTTTGACTGTTTTCGGAGGTATAATTGGTAAAAATTCATCTGGATCGTTTGACGCTCCATGCAGAACCAAAAATATTTGCAGAGAGATACCACCAATACCTTGGTACAGAAGCACTTTATCTCACATGATAATTGGAGGGTTTTTACCTTTTTCTGCTATTAGTGTCGAATTATATTACATTTTTTCGACTCTTTGGGGAAGAGACCAGTACACACTCTATGGAATTTTGGGAATAGTTTTTGTGATTCTCTTGAGTGTAACTGCGTGCATTTCAATTTCTTTGACTTATTTCCAATTGGCATCGGAAGATTACAGATGGTGGTGGCGTTCAATTTTAACTTCGGGGTAAAACGATTTTTTTTTAAAATATTTTTTTAATGCCTCATTTTTAGTGCCACTGGTCTATTTGTTCTGGCTTATGCGATTTTTTTCTTTGCTAAAAGAAGCAACATGTCAGGCGGTCTGCAAACACTCCAGTTTTTTGGGTATACTTTATTGACATGCTATATTTTCTGTCTAATGTTGGGAACAGTTGGATACTACACAAGCTTGAAGTTTATTAGATATATTTATTTTAATATAAAGATGGATTAACTTTAACCATTGTTTTTTTGAAATAAGTTTTGGATCATTTTGATTTGCAAAAAAGAAAGCTTATTAAATTGATAAATTATTTTTTTTAATTTGTTTTTAGAAATAAATTTTTTATTTATTTTGAATTAAATATCCATTTTTTTTAATTTTGTGCTATAAAAAAAGCAATTTTTTAAAAGTTAATCAAAAATCAAATTATAATAAACGGAATTTAAAATTTTTAAATTTCTCTGAATTATTTATAACATAGAATCACGATTGACTTTTTAAAAAAGCCTTTAATTGGTATGTTTTTTTTTATATTTTTGGCGATTTATTTGTTTTAACTAAAATTACTGAAAATTTAATTAAAACTAGAGCGCCCGGAGAAAGAATTTTAAAAACAAAATTCAACAAAAATAGCTATAAATTTTGATATTTTTTATCATTCGATAGATTTACTAAAATAAAAAAATCCCAATGTTAGATTGAATTCCTAAATTCAAAGGATTTTTTTAAATTTTATCTCATTTTAGTAGATTATTCTCTATCCTTTTTTTATTAGGTATAAAGAAATTCAAAAAGATTTTGAACAATTGATTTTATATCTTATTAAAAAATCTTTAATTACTTAACAAAAAATAAGGGAAAAATTTAATATCAAAATTAAATTAAAATAAATACCATTTTTCACCGATTAGAAGTAACCAAAAATACGGTAGAAGAAACTTGCTAGTATTTGAGTCAAAAATTGGCCTTTATTCGAGATTTTTTTCTCAAAAAAAATGTATCTCGATTAAAATAAAATTCACCAGTCATTTTTCATATAAAACATCCATTTTTTTGTTTATAATAGAAGAAAAAAAATGAATAAATTTCTTTTAGTTGAGTCACTTTTTGGGAGTGAAAAATTTTCGAATAAAAGAAACCCTTTGATGACGGAACTTTCTTTTAATTGAGGAAATACGGTAATTTCTATTTAAAAATTTAATTAAAAATTGGAAAAACTAGTTTCAAAATTGATTTTTTAAAAAAATTCACATTTTAATATTAATTAAGTGATTAGATTAAAAGAAAGGTATTTTTATATTCATTGAGTAAAATTGGTGAAAGATTAGTAATCAGTTTTAGTTATTGAATTAGCACACGCCATTTTTTTCAATTCTAATTTCTTCAGAGTTAGTTCTATAGAGTTAGTTGAACTTTTTAAACTATAATTTAATTAATTTTGAAAAAAAATATTCAATCATTTTTTTATTTAATAAAATATAAAAAAGAAAAAAATATTTGCTTAACCATTATTTTTTGGCTGATATTTTACAATTTTGATACATATTCATTTGAATGGTAAATTATTTTACAAGACGCATTCAATTGTTGAAATAATGAAGCGGTGGAAAATATCGATCATTTTATCACTACTAAATTGTGTATCGAAAAGCCGGTGACATAATATTTTTTAATTTAATGAAGACGATAGATACTGTTTTATATTTTTAATCAAAAATAAAAAATTAATTTTTCAATAATAAAATGGCTGCGTTTTTGATCACTCGATTTACATTATTGAACACATGCAGCAACCAGTTTCGGATTGATGAATTTTTTCTTTATTCGAATTGTCTTAAAATTACAAAATTAAAAAAGTAAATAATTATTTTATTCTCACTTTTATCTTTTTAAATAGACTTAAAGCAATTAATAACTTGAGCCTATTTTAAATTTAAATGCATCAATTTTTGACAAAATATTTAATAAAACTAAAAACTGAAACATCATGATGACATTTTAGTTTCATGATAAAAATTTAGAAAACCTAAATTTTTAATATTAAAATAACAAATACAAACCTATATTAGGCTGAGGAATTTTCTCTCTTGGAACGAGATGCATGACACATTTTCGTCCTGCGTGAATATTTAAAGCTTTTAATTTTATAAAAATTAAATTAAAATTATTTTAAATAATCAATTAGTTTACAATTAAGAGTGACATTTTCATGTAAAAACCTGCCTTGGTATATTAAACGTAAAACTTCGGCTCGCTCGACTTTGTTTGCTTGCCATTCCTGAGGCCATTCGTCATAAACTTGTTGGGCTATTTGAGCAGCTTTGAATATTATATTTTAAAAATAAAACTGAATATTCTGAATTTAATTACCAGTAAGACTGGGCAAGACATGAAATTCTTTGCCTGCTTGGTCATTACCGGCAACATAGATAAGTTTTAGAATAACCTTAAAAATAAAGAGAAAATTTTGATCGCAATAAAACCTAATAACAAACTACTTTGTCAACTGGAATTGTATTTTTGACCATTACTTCATAAACTCATATTTTAAAAAAATAAGAAAAAAACAAAAAATCAAATTAAATTAACCACAAAATTGGTCGATCGACTCTTAGACCAAAATAATCTAATTAAATTTAAATTAAGCTTTAAATTTAAAAATTTTATTAATAGAAAAAATGAGAATAAATTTTTTTTTAAATACAATTTTTTTTTAAACTTTCTATATTTAAACAAATACCAAAATGAAATTCTAAGTCAAGAGCATAAACTGCATTTTTACACTTGGTATTTAATGTATAAGTGGGAATCATGCTGAAAAACTTTCTTACATTATTATATAATTTTTAGGCGTTCATCAATAACCTTATCGCTCGAGGATACTTTATTGAATAATAAACTAAGTTAAGAAATTAATTATTAAATTAAATTATTTTTATTTGTTCGCTCAAACATTATTTCATATTTTGTTTAAACATAAAAGATGGAATCATACAGCTAAATACTGGTTCCTAGAGCTATATTTTATGCTAATTCTAAAATTATTTTCAAGATTAGTATCAATGTTACTTAAGATTGCTTTATCGAAAAATAAAAAACACATGAACGAATTGCTGTTAGTAATCCAAAGAGATATAAAATTCTTTTTTTTCAGTAAAAGAAATTTTAGCGCATGTTACTAGGGTTTGAATTATGCTACAGAAATTAAAAAAAAAAATATTATTTAAATAATGTTACATTAGCTTATGCAATTCTTGTGATAATTTTTTTTCGATTTAAATAAAAACGAGTAAAACAAATGGGACTGTTTAATTTTAGAATAAAGTTTCAAAATAATTATGCTTAATTATTATTTAAAACGAATTTTTTGTCGAAAATGTCTAAAATTATGTGAGTTTTTTTAAAGATACGAAATAGCTAAAAAAAACTCCGCATAAAATTTATTAGGTAACAACGAGCTTTTCAAGATGTTTCATTTATACGAATAAATGTTAAGTAATTTGTCTATAAAATTATCATTTTAAATAAATTTCTTTCTGAAAAATATTATCTGAAAATATTTTTCTTTGTCTGAAGTGAGAATTGCATCAATTTAATTTATTTTATAGAATAATAAACAGTTTTTTGATTTATATTAAAGATATACATTTTTTTTCTGATTAAAAATACAGAAAATTTCTAAAAAAAAACATTGAATTGTTGATGCAATCAATTAAATGAACTAAAGAGAAACATTACACTCAAACTAATGAAAAAAATCTAGTCAAAATTTGATATTCCTGTAAAGATAAACTGATAAAATGATAAATTAAAATATGTCTACAACTTCACTCCAGACCCTTCGTAATTTGATTATGCATAAATTTTTAGCTGTTCAAAAATCAAATGGTGAATTATTTTGATGAAAGACGTAGAATTTTATTTTATTTTAAAAAATATAAATAATTTTAAAAAACAATCTAAAAAAAAGATTAGAAGTAAATAAAAAATTGACTTAACAACTATCAGTGAAAGAGTTAAAGCAAACTTTTATTTTTGATTATTGTAAAATCAATAAATTAGTTTTTTTTGTCAAGTAAAATGTTTTAGATTTTAATAGCCTCGTATGTAATTTGCTTAAACGCCTTATTCTGAATCAAATTATAAAAAAAAAGACGAGATTAAAAATTGATATTAAAATTCAGTTTGCATTTAAAATAAAAAGTTATGCAATACAAAACTGGTTTTAATAAACTTTTTTATTTAAATAGAGGGAAGTGTATTAATATTAATGAGATATCACCTTTAAAGCGAACTGTCCTTAAATACAAGAAGTTTAATTATGAGCTTATTTTTGAATATATTTTGATAATTTTAGAAATCTAGTTAAATATGTGACAACAAATGAAATGATTCGTTTGATATACAACAAAAAAATTTTTGACAAAAGCTTGAGTTATTAAAAATAAAATTATAATGCTACAAAACTTGTTATTAAAAAGATTTGATTTTTAAATGTTTGTGTATTTGAATGATAATTTTAAATTAAGTTAAGAGACAGACACTTTTAGAATTTGTTTTAATTTTGAAAATGAATTATTGTGTGGCTTGAATTTCTGAAACAATAAGTTATATAATTTAATTTTTCTTTGAGGTTTATTTAAAATCTGTCAAGCTTGAAGCCCAAGTCTCATACAAAAAAAAATTTGAATAGCTTTCTGCATTCAAGGTTTCTTAGATTGGATCTTGAAAAAATTGCAAATTTGAAAAATTAAAAAAAAATTTGTCTAAAATTTAATCAATTGAATAAAATTTTTAGATTTTAGATTGAATAGAATTCTGTGACAATTTATGAATGCTAAACAAGATTGAAATTTTGGATGATTCAAATTCGAGTTTGTAAAAGCTTAAAGCACCCTTGAACATAAAACATCGACTTCTAATTGATTGGAATTTTTCCAATAAAGAGAAAACTTTCAAGAACAAATTATAGATTGCATAATTTTTTATTTTTTTAAATGAATTTCTTTAGCTAAATTTATTTGGTCTTGTTGTTGTAAAAATTATTTTGCAGTTAGTTCTATTAAAAAAGAAAATAAATAAAAAATTTATGATCAATAATAAACTCTTGATATTTTTATCAGTGTTTAAAAACAATCAATAAGGTTTTATTGTTTTTAAAAAATACTTTCTATTTTTGAATTAATCATTCATTATGAAAAATTAGTAAATTCAAGAATAGACTGGCACAATTTCTTAGTTTCTTCTCGATAAACAAAAAATGAATGACTAAATTTAGCTTAATTTTTTCAAAATTATAAATAAATATTCAAAATAAATAATAATAATTTGGATTTTATTAATTGCAATAAAAATAAACGGCATATATCTAAAATTTTATTAAAATATAAAAAATCTTCGAACGCTTCTAAAGTTGAATATTAATATTTGCGCATTATTTCAACTTTTCAATGTGAATTATATTATAATTTTAAAAATATTAATGAAAAAAAAATTTTTCATAAAAATTTACTTGATTTTTTATTTAGTTTCTTAAATTTAAAACTAGTGTCTAAATGAAAACGGATCCTCTAGTATCAAGTAAACTGGTATTTAACAAGTATTTTAATTATTAAAGGTAAAATTTATTTTGATAGCATAATTTTGTGACAATATCTGATATTTTTCATATTTGATCTACATATTTCAGAGTTTGCATTTCTTAACAAAAAATTTAAGAGACAAATCAATTCGGTAAAATTAACAACTTAATAAAAATATCAATATACAAAAAATCAATTATCTTCGAAAAGCCTTCAAGGTGGCTTCAAATCATTTTCTATTGCTAGCAGATTCAAGAAAATTGAGGTTTTTTTACAGACATCCAATTTTAATGTAGCTTTTGTCGAATGAATTAATCTTTCAAAATATTTTAAAACTTATCTGAAATTGAATAAATAAATTTAGAGAAAAAGTTGCATAAAAAATTAAATATTTATTATAAGTTTTTTTATTATGCAATAATTATAAAAGATTGAGTTTCTACTAGCATTATTGCTATATTTGATTAATTATATTTTAAATAAATAAGTTTAAAATTCAATCTTATCAATTGAATAGGAAATTAATAAAATTAATTTTATAATAGCAACTTTTTTAATGAAAACTTTAATTTTCAAAAGCTTGAGTTTTTTGGTGAATAATGTTACAATAGAAACAAAAAATTTAAAGATGTTTTGTTAAGGTGTTTGACAGTTTTGTGAAGTTCAGTACAAAAAAACAGAACAAAGTGTAAAAAAAATTAAATTACTTTTTTTCTAAAAGTTTAAAATAAATTCTGTGAATACAGCATGGTGCAACATTCAAAGTTGCATCAACTGTAAAAGTCTGCTAATGATGTGCAAAATCTGCGCAAAATGCACTCCGCTCGATTATATTGAAATTGATTTCTGATAAACTCTGCAAATTTAGTAGACCTTGATATTTGATGCAACTTTGAATGTTGCACCATGTTGCATTTACAGAATTAAGTTTAAATTTAAAAAAAAAAGTTATTCAAAATTTTTTTACTTTTTTTTTCTGTTCTTTTTATCATTTTGTACTGATTTTCACAAAACCGTGTTTGACAATAAGAATTTATTTTAATATTTATGAGTTCATTTGAAGGAAATTTTTTTCTTCCCAAGATGAATTTTCAAGTTATTTAAGAATAAAAAATTATGGTGTATGTTATTATTTATTTGTTTTCTGTTCGAGAATACGCTCCTTCAGATAAAAAAAATAAAATAATTAAAACAGTTAAAAAAATTTTGAATTTAAAGTAAGTTATTCTAATCCTTTTTATCTTTCATGTCGTTAATTTGTAGTCATCAATTAGGGTATATTAATTGTAGCGATGGAAGCTCGAGCGAAAATTTCGCTCTCCGATCCGATCGACGAGCCATTTTTAAAATAAAGTTTGCTCGACAATCCGATCTTGAGAGTAGTTTAGACTCAGCTATCGGATCGAGCGACAATGATCTATCACTCGGATTTAATTACCTAATATTATCGATTTGAGTATTAAGAAAGATTAAAGTAAACATTATTTATTTTCTATTTATTTAATTAAATGGAATTTAAATTTGGTAAAAAAAAGACTTAAATAAAACAAAATAATCTTTTAAACATAAAAAAATAAAATTTTTAATTTAACTTTTCCTAAATGAAAACTATTTTTTCTAAATTCGAAGCATTCAGTCGATTTCTCTTAGGCCATAACAGATAATTTGATTTGGCAAAAAGTCGTTCATACGGAAAACCACTAGTAGGACTCGAGAAGAAAATTGAACCAATCTACTTAAAATTAATATCAATTTTATTCTGTGCACAAAATTCATCCAAATTTTCATTAATTTGTTACAGTGATAAATATACAAAAAATCTTTTTTAATCTCTTCCTTTTGATCTTCTGATTCTTCGCCAAAAAATGAGACGTATGAATCAACACTGGGATCTCTTGACTTGTTTTAATTTGTTAGACTTTGTTCTTCAACTGAGTATAAAATATGATTCTGAGCTATCTCAATAAACTTTTTTCTCATTTCATCAGTTGACCAAGTTAAGTTTTAAAATTTCGGATTTAATAAGATCGAAGTAATAAAATTCTCATTAGAACAATGTTCAATTAAAACACAAAGCATTCCTTTAACCCGGAATTTACAATTTTAAAATAAATTTTTTGAGTCAATTTTTTCTAACTAAAAGCGAGATTATTCTGATTAACTTTTTCTCTTTTTTTCCTCGATTGGATCGCTAGAGAAAATTTTGGATAAATTTTAATCAATTGCATAATATTAATCAATATAACAACATAATAAAATGACAAGACAAAAATTAAAATTTAGTACTTATATTTTAAAATTTTTTTTAGTTTATGAATGCAATTTATTAGGTAAATAGCTTGAGGGAAAATATAAAAATCAGATAAAACTGATCGAAGCACGAAAAATTTTTTTTCATAATTTTACTCAATAAATTACTTAACTTAGAACAAATATTAATTTACTTTACTTTTTGTAATTGATCTCATTTTTCTATTTATGTCTGCTTTAAATAATATTAGGATTAACAATTTATAAACTGCAACTGGAAAATATTCATTATCTTGATTCACTTTTTTTATTCAATTCAAAGTCTTAAAGAAAATAGATTTATTTAAATAAAATATTTGTTTGCAGCAAAAAGTTCAATATAAAAAAAAACTCAAAAGATCACTTCATCATTAATAATAAAGTTAATAATGTAAAAGTGTGAAAAACAATTATTTGAATATTTAACAAAAAATAAAATATATTTGAGCTTTTAAACGTCTTCTTTTGATTCTAGTTACTTGAAGAAAAATTTTAAAAATAATTTTAACTTGGTTTAAAGTGAGTTATAAATAAATTTATCAAAGCTAAAATAAATTCAACTTTTGCCAAAACTCTTCAATTTTTTTTCCTTGCATATTGTGTCGTTCAAATTTCAGGAAAAAATGTAGTTTTTGCAGATTTATATTTTTTTTCATCTTCAAAAGCTTTAAATTTTTTTGTAAAAATAAGTATTAAATAATCAATATTTGTTGGTAACGATTTAATGCTTATACTACTAAATCATCCAACTTTTTCTTAACTTTTGCTTTTTTATCCAACTTTGATTCTTAATTTCCTTTCAGACAATTTAATGATTGTTTTTTAAGTTGATTTTTAAGTTCATTTATTTTATCAAAATCTCAAAAAGTGACATAAAAATGAAAAAAAAGTAGCAGCATTGTATAATGAAATTTAAAGAATTTTAAATTTAGTGGAAATTTTTTGTATATAAAATGAGTTCAATTAAATATTTCTTATTGCTAAAGCTCTATATTTTAAACCATTTTAGGTAATCATTAATGCTCTATATAAACCATGTTTGAACAATAAGTTCCACAAAAAAAATGATTTAAATTATCTTTTTACATTTTTAATTATGTTTACCACGTGAACCAAAAGTTTTAAAGAATTGAAATTTTAAAGGCTTACTATTTTTTTATCACCAAAAATATACTATTATACAAAAAATTTATGCTGATTTATAAAAAATCATACATTAATTAAGTTCTATTTATCAGTTAAATTTATCTTTTAATGTATAAAATGTTGTTTTTTAATTCTAATTTATATTCTTTGCGTATTGGACTTTGAAAACGAGGTTTTACCACGCTTTTTTTTGAAACCTTAACTGCGGAGTGCTATTACAATATGTTTGCCAAATTTTCAAATAATTATTAAATTTCAAATTATTAAATTTTTCAAATATTATTAAATAATTTTTACATGTGCAGGTGCTAAATTGCCATATAGTTTTATGTGACTTTACCCTCTTTATATATCTATAAGTACATTAAATTGATCAAAATCAAATTTAAAATTCGTTGTCACTTTTGAATTCAATCATTTTATAAATGTTTATTAGAAGAGTCAGTAACTTTTAATATTTAAGATTTTTTTTAAATATTGAAAAATTTTTCATATGTTAAATTTTCTTATGCATCTAATAATATTTTAGGAAAATAAATTTTTTGAGCGAAAAAAATTATTCAATAGTCAGAAAACAGAAATTATTCACATTTTTTAAATAATTTTCTAATAGTTAAAACTTTTAAACCATCAAAATCCTAAATATCATAAGTTAATAATTAAGTTAATCGCCAATTTTTAAAGTACAGTTTCAGTTTATCTAAATTTTATTGACTCTCTGTAAAGAGATTTTTTTATTTTCCTTCAAACTTTTAACCTTTTTAAGATTAATTTGCATTTATAACCACATGCCTGGTATTTAAATAAATCTCTTTTTGTGATAACAAGGTCGATGAATCTCTTGAAAGTTTAAAAATAAATAGAAAATTAAATGAAAAAAAAGTGACGAAGAATTTTAAAATTCTAGTTTTTGATTTGAAAAATTTATGAATTTGATTAGCTTATGTCAATTTTTTTGATTTTTATAGAATTAAATAAAAAAATTATATTTTAATGTTTATAGACTTTTAGTGCGTTGAATTTAAAAAATGATTTTTACACATTTTATATGTCCTTACATAAAATTATTCTCATTTTGGAGAAATTTTAAATTCTTAAAGGAAATAAAAACTTCAAATTTATTAACTCCCAAATTAAAAATAAAAATTCGGTAGTCCTAGTCACAGCATAATATCACTGTACGAATCACCTATTGAATAATATTTTTAGTAATTAAAAAATCAGCTATAATTAGTTTTAAAGTCAATTATTTTGATTGTTCAAATGAATTAAAAGAAAATAAAAGAAAATAAAAGAAAAAGTCTTAAATAAAAAAAAACAACCAACTTTTGACAGAGCTTCTGGGGATAATATACCTGCATTCTGAGTTTGAATTTTTTATTTCAAAATAAAAAAATCTTATTATATTAACTTTCTTAATTGATTCTGTAACATGAATTTTAAGCCCTTTTTGTAATTTTACTTTAAATCTTTTTAGCATAAATTTGTAATATAAAATGAAAAAGTTCCAGGAAATTGGAATTATTTTGTTTGATCGAACTTTTTGAATTAAAATTTTTTCTTAAAATGGCATCGAATTTTAATAGAGGCTGATTTAATTCTAGGAAAATCGTAATTATAAATATTTTTCAAATAATACACTTTTTTTAAAGGATACCGTTTAATACAATTTGCAGTCTAAAAAATATTTAGCTAAATAAGATTTATTGTTCAACAAAAAAATAAGCAATTAACTTTTCAGTGTTAAACACCATAAGAATTTTCTTCAAAATTTTGTATAGTCTCACTATATTTTTACTGTAACTCGGTCAGTGCATGATAGAGCCTTTTAATAAATAATTTTTATTCAAGAGTTGTTAAATGATTTCTTTTATTTCCAAATTTGTTTTTAATGTAAATAAAATTCGAGCAGAGCTGATTATTTGAAAATGGATTAAAAAATGAAACGATTTCAGCTAAAGTTAAATATTTTCAAGATTATCTTTTTAAAAATTTTCCGCTTTTTAAAAAAATCTTTTTTACATTTATTCACGAAGTCTTGATAAAAGGACAACTAGTTAAATTATTTATTTATATATTTTAATAAGAATAAATAATAAAATTCATTTTGGAGAGTTAAATAAATAAATAATTTTTTGGGGTTTACGTAAATTTTTTTAGGGGACAAAATGAACAAAAAAGCCTTGAATTCTGAAACATTTACAATCTTTATATTTCTTAATGAATTCCTAAAAAAATATTCTTATAGCGTTGAAATAAATATTACTTAGATTACCTGAATTAAGAATTTCTTTAAAATAGGTTTTTTATGTCTTATTATTTCTATTTTAAAAAATAAAGCTTACTTTTCAGAGACTTAATTATTTAAGGAAATTTTTGAAAAGAATTAAAATTTGTTTTCTAATCTTTAAATTACAAATTTTCAAACAGGCATATATGGAACCATGCCTTCATGCAAAAGTCAAGTACTTTCCCCAGTTAGAAAAAAATATTTATTTGCTGATTAGAAATAAATATAATCTGAAAGAAACTGTTTAAAATTAAAGGTTTAAGAAAGTAAAAACATTTGAAAAAAGTGAATATTTTCCAACAAAATTGAAAAAATTCAAAAATTCATTAACAATCAAAGAAAAATTAAAATTCGTTTTTTCAGAGATTTTTAAATATTTTTTTTTAATTTCGTTCAAATTTGAAACAAAAATTATTTAAAATATCGAAATAGCTATTTTGTTCAAATAACAACAAAATAATATTCATTTTATTCAAAATATTTACCAAAAATTCTTACTTAGTAATCTGCAAACTCAAAAATTTATATATTTGACTTTGCAATAGAAAAAAAAATCCATAAGTCAGCTGTTAGCAGTGGACCCATGAAAAAAATCTGAAATTCTATTAAGTGCCTGGATTTTTTAAGTTTAAACCATGATTTTAATGATTGTTTTTTCTAAAAAATTAATGTTTTTCGAATGTTTATGAATACATTCAATTTAGAAGAAACCTTAAAGGCGACAATAGGTTTAGATCAAGTCCTACAATTAAAATCAATTTAAAACAATTTTTTATAATTATGAGATTTTATCTAAGTCTTCCAATCGGTAAACATTTTTTTAAAATTTAGATTATTAAAATTCGAGTGAAATGACAAAAAAGTCAATCGTTCAATAAGATGATCACAAAAAAATTGATTTCGCAGACAATTCCTACAGTTTATAATGACAAAAATGAGTTTAATAATTTGAGCGAAAATTTCAATCTGACATCGAGCTCATATTTGCCTCAAAAAAAGCAAGAATTGGACCATAAACAAATGGATTTGAAATCTGTTAATTATTTTGGAAGTAAAAGCAGCACGAATTTTAAAAAAGTAAATAAACAGCATGTTAATTCGAATGATTTAAACCAAGCTAAAAAATCCAATTATTATAATTTTAACAGTAATAGCTATAATTTTTATAATACATCTTTTTCGAATGAAAATCTTGAAAAATTTAAAACAAACAGCATAAATTCGGATTTAAATCAAGAGTCGTTTATTTTGCCAAAAAGTAAACAGCAATCATTTCAAAAATATGCCATCGAGAGGCACATTAACCATTTTAAGCCTCAGAACTTGAACTCTAACAACACTAAGATGATGATTACCAAAATGCTCAATGGAAATATTGACGATGGTCCGCGAAATGAACCTAATTTTAATTCAAAGGACACAAATTTAAAACAGACTAAAACTGAAAACATCAAGATTGTAAGTGAATATTTAAATATTTTTTACCAATTATGGGAACAATCATTCGGTACAAATTGTTAATTATTTACAATATCTAATAAGAGTACTTTAATTGTAATATTTTTTAATTATTAAAATATTCCAAGCAAAATTGTAAAATTTTATTAAATATATTTTATAAAGAAACAAAATTTAAAGTCAATGGAAAGATAAGATGTTTGATAAACAACAAATTTTAAGTAAAATGAAATAGTAAAATATTTTATTAATTTTTTAAAAGCATTTTTATAAATGTTTTAGAAGATCTTTTTTTAATTTTGAGCCAAGTTTGTTTAGATTTTATTGAAAAAGGAAAAACTAAATTTCACTTAATTTGATTAATTAATCTCAAGCAGCTGATACAGTTTCTCAGTCAGCAGTTTTTTAGCTTATTTCGACCACGTAATCTAAAAAAAGTTTTTGAAGAGTTTTTAGAAATTTATATCAGTACTTATGAACTTGAATTTACACAATTAATATCAATAAATAGTGTATAAATAGTTTTATTAGAAAGTTTTAAAAAAAAATTGATTTTGTACCGACCATATGAAATTAAAAAATCAAAGAGTAAGTAGAATGAATTTTGATATTTTTTATCATTTTTCGTTAAAAAAAATTAAATCAAGTTTTTTATTTTAATTAAAGATAAAAACTCATTTTTACTTCAACACATCACCCAATCTAGCGTAATCTATGTAATAAATTTAATTAATTATTTCCAGAAAGATTTCGTTTTTTTTAATATCCGAGTAAAGAGCTTAATTTCAAAGTTTTTCAAAGTAAGTTTAAATTAAAAAATATTTTTTTTTTCAAGACAAAAGCAATTAAAATTGAAAAAAAAATGATAATTTAAGATTGCATTAAATTTTATTTTTTTATTAATATTAATTAAGCTAACTGGTTCTAAATTTTAAATAGCTTTTTGAAGTTTTTTTTTTTATTGACTTTCTATTTGCTTAGTTTTTCTTACAAACAGTATTTGATCATATATATATGGGTTCATTTCAAGATTTTTAAACTTTTAAAAAATTAAGGCTGTTTATTTTTGATTTAAATTCAAAAGAGTAAGATAATTTAAATTTGAAAGGTTAAAAATAAATTTTATACTGATCAAACATCTTTGTCTCAATGCTTTTAAATTCAAAGCGTAGTTAATTTTTCAAATATTTTTCTATTTATAAAATATAATTAGTGTTATAAATAAAATCTCAATTGTTTTAAGGTAATTTTGATACTAATTAGTAAAGACAAGCAAAGAGTACGTGATTTAAGTGGGCCAAAAAATTTGATTACTAATATTTGAATTAAGAATTAAATCAAGCGTTTAGGTCAATTCATTGCATAAAGTTACCAAGTGTTCTTAAAAATTCTGACGAAATCTAAAACAGTTTGTCAATAACCAATTACTTGGCACAATATTTTATTCCTACCTGATTTTTGTTTCACGTGGGTAATTTACTTACGTTTGTAGATTGTGTTTACCAGAACTTCCATCTCGAAAAACATTCAAAATCTCATAAACTATACACTACTTGAAAAGAAATAAACTATGTTTGTATTCTTCTAAAGCGATTTATACGTCTAAAAAATCTGATTCTAAAGTATGCATTGATCACATAATGGCAAAAACTCATAAAAACCTTTTTATTTTTTCCAAACTTAGATACATATAATAAAAGCTAAAATAATATAATCAAGAAAAATGAAAACAACAATTGAGTCAAACGCTCTTAATGTGTTAGATTAAAAATTTAAAGTGTTTAATTTAAAGATTAAATTTAGCCATGAAAACGATTGTCAACAACTTTTTTTTTAAATTTATTCTAAACTAAACTGAAAAAAATTCTTTAAGGCAGGCTATTTTTCCAAAGTTTTATTGCGTCGAGGAATCCAACCGAACTTTTTTTCAAAATTCCATGGCACCAAATTTTAAATTAGCTTTATAATTTAAATTGATTTTATAAAGTTTCTGTTTATTTAATGATAAAATATTCATCTAATAAATTCTCAATAATTTCTGTATGCCTTTAGTTTATCGAGCTTAGATCTGATTTTGTGCAGGTAAAATATTAATTAAATCTCGAGCTGAGCTCCTCGAAAAATCCTGCCCATTAATGAACTCATTCATTTTTCTAGTCACAACAAAATATTTTATTTCTAATTGATTTCCAGATTCTTTCGTTTTTTGGCTGAAGATTAATATTTAAATTACCAATTTTTAAACAAATTTCAATATTGGCTCACATTTGTTCTGGCAACTAGATTTGTTGTTATTTTTAATTGAGAAATGAAATAATATTTGACATATAATGATGATTACGTCACTGTTGGAATCGTCTTCTAAGCGTATGAGCAAACTGCCCAACTCACTGGATTTTTCGAACGAGTCCATAAACGGAACGGCGCTGATCGCAGGCAAAAAGCTGACAGTTCCTAAGAAAACAGACTCGGGACTATTTGATTTGTTCAACAACCAAAAGTCCCAAAGAGAGCTCAGAGCCAACAACTTGAACCCAAGCTATGAAATGCGACTATCCAAAAGCGACAAAGACGTGGTCATTAAGCCCAAAAATGAGGCCAAATCTGATGCTGTACCATTGTACATTTTGTCTAAAAGCAACAAAATTTATCCGAGTGAATTTTATGACACTGACAGCAATCAAAATAAGCTGAATTTTATCAAAAAACTTCAGCAACATGAATTGAAAAGTCAAAAACACTTTGACAGCTCAAGCAGAAACCGAAGCAAAAATTCCAGCAAAGAATCTCTGGAAAATTTAGATGCCATTGAAAAAAATTCTATCAAATCGACTAGTCTAGATAGAAAAGAAATCAAGGTTTGTTAGAATTAGGAAACAACATCAAAACTTGTCTGTCTCGACTTGAATGACTCATAGAATTGTATTTAAGAATCTAATTAAATTTTTTTAAACCGAAAAATTCATTTATTTTTGGTTGTTTTTTTTTTATCTGCCAATGTGAAATTAGGGGCAAAAATATTTTTTTTCTGGTGTTATAAACAAGATTAAGCTAGTGGAAAAGATGGCTTGAAAATTAAGCTCTAAACTAAATTTTAAATCAAATTAGATTTAAATTTTGCAATTTATTTAATATTTGTTGATAAAAAAAATCTAGTATGAAGCTTTTTACATAACTGGAGGCTTAGCTTATTTATAATGGTCTTTAAGTATCAAATAAAAGTAATATTTCTGATTATGAAGTTAAAGTTGCTTCACAATCAAAGCTAAAAAAGAGAGTGCCTTGAAGGAAAAAACCTTCATATAAATTTGTACACAGATATGCGTTTAAAATATTTGAGACCTTCTACAAAACGCTAAATTTTTCTAAGTAATTTTTGAAAATATTCGGCTAAAAAAATGACGATATTAAAAACTTTTTTTCCAAGCCCGGTAATTAAAAGATGAATTTTAATATGCATTCAGCTTGAGGAATTTTACGAAATAAATTTCAATTGAGAAAAATAATTTTTTGTTCAGTTTTCATGGTAATCAAGAAGCTGGTTCTTTTTTTGTTTCGCTTTTGTTTCTGTAAAGGTCCTAGGTTTTCATTATTAATTGTTCTATTCATTTATTTCTAAACTCAATCTCTTCTAGCTAAGAACAGCGAAAGAGTTGTTTTCTAACCAGTTTAAAAAATTGAATAATTTTAGAAAATTTTAACTCTTTTTATTTTAAATTAAAAAATTTCAAAGATTTAAAAATTTGGCCTTCACCAAAACTAACTGACTTGTTCTTTAGGATGAGGCTTCAGCAGGTAAATATTTTATAATTCAATTAACAGCGGGTGTTTATTGGAAAGTTCTTAATATTTTTTTTTTTTAGCTTGTGAATTTTTTCAATAAACAAATAGACAACAATTTTTAAGATTTTATCTCAAAACTTAGAAATAACTCGAAACCATTTAAATAATCTATTTGAATGAGTTTAAAAATTTCTAAATTTAAATTTATTTTAAATGACGAAATTAATTCGTTTAGCAGCTAAATTAGCGGATATATTAATTAAAATATTAGAACTGCATTTAAAGGATACAATTGGAAAAAAATACCTCTTAAAGATTAACTTGGTAACGGAAGTGAAATAAATAACTTTTATTTGGAAGTGATTAAATAAAATCCTCACACAAATTAGGTTCCAATTAACTGCGCATGAATTTACTTTACTTTATGTAAAAGCTTTTTTCCTATTTATTACACCTCGAGCTGATTAATTTTCAATTAAGCTGCCTTTTTCTGGATATGAAGTTGAACAGAAAACCTTGTTTTCAGTGGATAGAGAAAAAATATTAAGAATTTTCACAATAACATAAAAACTATCACTTTTTTGGTCATAGGAAGAAAATTGCTCCAAATAGCTTAAATTCAAATGAAAAAGGTAACGATTGGCAATTACTTTTTAGAAAAAAATTAAGTTCTGCAGCACATGGAAACTGCTGTCGGCTATAAATTATTACTTCATTAATTTGAAAATCTTGAAACCATTTCTTCTAATTAAATAAATTGATTTTTGTTTAATTCGACAGCGAAATTAGCAAAGTAAATAGTAATTATGGGTTAAAGTTTTTGCTTACAAACAGACTCGTTTGTTGCCTTTGGGCAACAATGAAGCTTTCAGAGAATTAGTTATATAATAGCTAACCTCATATTAGATAGAAGAAAAAATAGCTATTTGTTAACTGTCAAAATTTTTAAAAGCGTTCCAAAATTTGATCCAAACTATTTATTTTTTTTAATAAAAATATAGGGCCTTTAACATTGAGATAAAAATTTGAGCTTAATTTAATTTAAAATGGAATTTACATATTTTATTACGTTTCTTAGGAAAAACCTGGCACAGTTATGTCATCTCGAGAGGCTTATTATTTATTTAAAGTAAAATGTCTATGGCCATTTAATTTTACAAAAATGAGATTCTAAGGCTTTTGCAAAATCTAGAGTAAATACTTGAAAAGTAAAATTATACTCAAAGATGTTCATAATTTGTTGAAATGTTGGCGAATTTATGATTTATTTAGTAATTTTTTTTTAAATGGTCCTAATCGATTTGAAGAATGGCAAATTGGTAAATTGTTAAATTATACCACGATAATTTTTTTAAAAGAGATGAGAAAACACGATTTGGCAGATTTAATGAAAATATTTTTTTTTTAAAAACTACCTTCAAGTGATACGTAGTTAAATAATCCATTTTTAGAAGGTCTTTAATAAAAGTAATTTAAGACAAACGAGGTCATTAGCACCATGAATTACAAAATTAACTAGTTTATCTTTATAAAATTAAGTTTCTAATTTAAACTTTTTTTTTCTTTTTCATATTTTATTTTAAAATTAAATGTTAAAATATTTTTGTTTTCAAGATAATACCTTTGAATTATAATTCACTTTCACTCTCTTTCTTATTCTGTGTCGTTTCGTCTGATTTTTTAGCATTACTTTTCTTCTCAAAAATCAAATTAAACAAATTACTTTAAAACTGTCAAAATATTGGCCAAAATGTCTAAAATTTTCTTCTTTTTTTTCTCAAAAAAGTTAATTTGTTTATTAAAAAATTGAAAGCAAATTAGTTTTTATAAATTTATGGATTTTATGGCTGTTTAATGCACTCTCGCTAGTGAAATCAGTTACCATGCTTTGTTTACCTATATTTAATATGTTTTTAATTTTTTTTAAAATTATTTCGTACTTTAAGGTGTTTTTCAATATAATTAAGCTTTTTTTTTTATGTTTTTCCAAAGCGCTCTTTTCATAATTGCCTAATTTGTCTTTAACAATTTTCTTATTGAAAAATATTTTAGGGTTCTTACAACAAAGCAACAAAATCCCTAGCAGTTCTGAGCGATTCTAATTTCTTAAGCTTTAAAAACAACTAAAATAAAATGTTCCATTAGCTAATTACTTTACCTTTTCAGCCTGTCAACGGACACTCATCGAAACAAACAGCTACTTCGGGTGCTCAATCAAACTCTAAATCGTCCACTTATAGCGAAATGGATGTCTCTAGTCCGTTTGCAGACTTAAAACAAATATCTGTGCAGAATAAGCCACTGGGCGGAAAGGTACTTGATTAAATTTTGGTGAATTTTTTGGAAATTTTTTTGAAAATTTTTTTTTTGTTGCCACAGAAGATCCAAATACAGAGTACGAACCCGTTCTCTGCGACCAAGTACGGGCTGGACGGCAAGCAAGTGTCCTCCAACCCGACTGTGACTAAATATGCCAGTGTGTCAAATGGAACGCTGGCAAATTCGAATCCAAATGGTTTGGCCAACACCGGTGCAGTAAATGGAACTGGCTCAAACAATCTAACTTCTAATCTAATGCGGTCCCTTCTCAGCTCTTCGAACAAATCTGGAAACCGTAGCTACTTCAACCACTTGAGCTCGTCCAACAACAACAATATGAACACAAGCAACAACAGCTTGAACACAAATAGTACTAATAATATTTTTGTTGACAACGACCTGAGCACCTACTCGCTGCTGCCACCTGATTCATACAAAAATCAAAATAGCTCATCTTACGTAAATTCGAACAATTCCATGATCACAGCCACAATGCCCATTCATCAGCATGCGGGCTACAACGCCATGCGCGGCATGCAAAGCCGCGAAAAAACAATTGCTCAGCTCAATCAAAATATAACAGATAGAGCTAGTCGAGATTCCAAGATAAATCCCATGTCCAGTGTACGAAAAGAGAATAGTTTTTATGCCAATTCAAAAGAGAACAATTCCAATGGAAATGTGAGTCTGGTAAATGGCAAGGAGAAGCAGCACCATCATCATTCACAAGTTCCAAATTCGAATGCGTCCCATGTGGACGCCAGCTCAATTGTAAACTCGTTTTTCGGCAACAATTCCACTATTTCGACCAATTCCCAGCAGCAGAAAATTCGCTCATCGAATCTAAACCATTCACGAAGTGTCCTATCTAGCAAACAGTTGAACAGCCAGACACCAATTGTTATACACCACAAGAAAGATGACTGTTTGACATCTACTGGCAAGTTTTCTTTTTTTTTTTTTTTTTTCCAACTAAAATTTTAACTTTTAATTTTAGAAGCACTTCAGCTTTATGGTGATAAATTGTCCGATTTTGAAAAACAGGAAATAAATGAATATGCTGAAATTTGGTATTTGGGTCTGGATGCGGAGAAAATAAATGCCCAAACAGTCAAAGACTTTGATGATGAAAACGGTGCCTATATCAAAGTGAATAAAGATCAAATTGCTTACAGATACGAAATAATTGAGACCCTTGGCAAAGGCAGTTTTGGACAGGTCCTCAAATGTTTTGATCACAAGCGTAAAGAGCACGTGGCTGTCAAAATAATTCGAAGCAAAAAAAGGTTTTTATATTTTTTTTTAATTATTATATTAAATTGTATTAAGCTTGGTTTTTATTTAGATTTCAGCAGCAAGGCATGGTTGAAGTAAATATTCTGCAGCATTTGAAAAATATGGACCATGACAACAGCATAAACGTGGTTCACATGAAAGAATATTTTTATTATAGAAACCATTTGTGCATATCTTTCGAAATTTTAGGGTATTTTTGTTTTCTACTCAATAATGGACTTGGTGTTAAATTTTAGTTTACTTATCCAAAAACCAGAAATATAAAAGTGTCTTGATTTTTTAAAAATATTTTTGCATCATTTATGTTGATTTCTAGAAGGCAAAAAATTTTAATTTTTTTAAAATTTTAACCTCATTTTAGATTTTTGTTGTCAGCATGAGATAATTTATGACTTTAAAAATAAGAACCGAAGCTTAGCACAGCTTTTTGAGCTTTTTTTTTTAATTATCAGTCTAGTCCAGTCCAATCTCTAAATAATAAATTAAAATTTTTTAATGTTAAACTTTTTTAGAATCAACTTATATGAGCTTATAAAAAAGAACAATTATCAAGGATTTAGTATTCATTTAGTAAGACGATTTGCTTATTCAATTCTACAGTGTATGAAGGTAATGTATAAAGAGAATATTATTCATTGTGACATGAAGCCGGAGAACATCTTGCTGAGGCAAAAAGGTAGCTCGGCTATTAAAGTCATTGATTTTGGCTCAGGCTGTTTTGAGTCACAGCGAAGTATAGTTTTTTATTAGAAAAAATGAAGAAAATTATTAAATTATTATTAAATTAGTCTATACTTATATTCAAAGTCGATTTTATCGAGCGCCAGAAATTATTCTAGGAATACCATACACCACAGCCATTGATATGGTAACTGAAATTTTTATTTATGAATGTAGTGAAATTAGTTTGAATTTTAAGTGGTCTTTTGGCTGTATTTTGGTTGAATTATTTACTGGTTATCCAATTTTTCCTGGTGAAAACGAAGCCGAACAATTGGCAATGATTATGGAAGTTATAGATTTGCCACCTGCTCACATATTAGCCGAAGCATCTAGACGAAAATTATTTTTTGACTCAAAAAATATGCCTCGTAATTTAAATACAAAATTGTTCAAAAAACGCCGAGTTGGTTCCAAATCATTGGCTCAAATCCTAAAGACAACTGACACCAATTTTGTTGATTTTGTCAGCCGCTGTTTAGAGTAATTTATTTAATTTTTTTTTAATTCTGAATTAATTTTTAATTTTTTTAGTTTTTTTATTTATTTTTTTTTTTCTTTAAAAATTAATTTTTAAAATTTAAGTTGGGATCCAGCAGTTAGAATGAATGCCGAAGATGCTCTCAAGCATCCGTGGATCCTTGAATTAAAAAAGAAAAGCTCAAAAGATGTGCGTCCAAAGCATCGACATCGCCGAGAAGCCGAAACAAGCATAGAACATGATAATACTCGTAAGTGATTAAAAAATATTTAATAACCAAAATTTTTGTTATACTGTTAGCTCATGATTTCTAGTTTAATTAACTTAATATTTTTATTTTACAAGATTATGCTAGAAATGAAAGATCATTCCTTTAATCAAACAAATAACTAAAAGGCTCGTGATCTCTTGATTTTTTATAGTAATATTCTTTGTTTGTTTTTTCCATGCTTGCTTGGATAACATCTTAACAACATTTCAGCTACCAGTCTTTCAGAATATTAGATGATTTTATTTTTTATATTCCTTTGAATATTCTGGAAGATTTAAATCTGCATTGATTTAATGATTTTGTTAAACTAATAAAAACACACTGCAAGTCTTGGGTTTTATTTTTGCTGAAAGTGACAATCAAATGATCACATAATAAGACTTTTCTCTTACATAAATGCTAACAGTAATTGATCACTATTAGTTCTTAGATTAAACATTGGCTTTTTTTTTAAGATTTTAACAACGATAACACATTTAATGAGTACCATTTTCAAAAACATATGAATATCATGCAAAATACCATCGATGTAAATGAACACGATTCAGAGGATAAGAAAAACAGTTTGAATACTTTCTTCCCGCCGTTACACTAATCCGAATTTTATTTTATCACTCATTTTTTTCAAGAAATAAATGTTTAAATTTATGATAACTCAAACCGAATGAGCTTTCAAACAATTTAAGATTGAGAATAACGAATTTTTTTTATAAATAAAAAAAAACTTATTTATATTTTAATCAAATGGATAAAATTTTAAAACCGTTTATATTTTTGCATTTAATATTTCTAAAAAAAGATTATTTTTAAAAAAGAATTGTTTTTGCTTGTTCTATAATTTTTTAATCTAATAAAATGTTATTTTTAAAAATGGTTAAAAAAATTTTTATTTCTAAAAAATAATATTGTGAAAATTATTTCATTCATTTAGCTTTTTTTTAAGCATTAAGGTAAAAGATAATTTTTTAAAATAAATTGTTTGTCTAAAAAAATCTCAGGTAAAAGCTTAAAAATGGAAATTTAAATTTGTTTTTTTTAATTAAAATTCAATTAACTTAGAAAAATTTTAATATAATTATAAACAATATTAAATAAATCTAATCCCTTAAAACAATAGTTTTTTTAGTATTTATTTTAGAATTCTTGTAGTGTTAGAAGTTTTTTTTTTGTTTTACTATTTTATAAAACAAGGAAGCCTTAAGAAAATTCTGATTTTTAAGTTGGTAGAAAATGGAATTGTTTATAAAGAAAAAATAATTTTAGCTCGACGAATTATATATATGTTGTAGTTCTAGTCTATGGTTTGATTATTTTTGGTTTAATAAATTAATCGGCATTACATATTTAAAACATTTATTCATTTTACCAAAAAATAAAATTAAAATTAAAGATGGTTTTATTACTAGACTGAAAAACTTAACTCTTTCTCCAAACACTAAACCCGATCATTTGATAAGTACTAATGATATCATGGTGTGGAAGAGTCACGAAATTAGTCAGCAACATGCAATTTTTCTAACAAATTGAATTAATGAATTTAAATTTTTTTTCCATTTCGTCTTAAATTTGAAAGTATCGACTACTCAATAAATTTATTAGTCAATCATAAGGTTCAAATTTAAACATATTTTTAAGACGTAAGATGATTCCGATTTAATATTATGAATAAATTGATTAAAAATCGGTTTTAAATTTTTAACGTAATGTACATATAACTGATTTCAAAAATTAAATTTACCTAATGTTTTTTTTTTAAAGTTAGAAAATTTACAAATGAAGTAATTCCTGAGAATTCAATTGATTCGAAAAGCTTCAAACTAATCGTAAGAGCAAAAGCTTACTTTGGAAAATAAAATTAAAAATAAATTTATTTTCACATGTAATCCTCATTTATTTATTATTTAAAAATAAATAAATAAAATTAATACAAATGTTGTCTACAAATCATTTAGCCATACACTTATATGTGTGACTTAATACGCATTCTAAAATTTTCAAATTCTAATAAACTGAAATTACAAAAAATATTTTACCTTATCTATTGAAAATCGACGATTTATTTGATTGCAGATATAATAATATTTAATATAATATTTGCTAATTATTATTTGAATTCTTTCTTTTTGAAACAAAAAATCTGACATGGTCCCAATAAAATCTAAATTAAAAATCCTGGTATGGTCTGCGCATCTAGCTACCATTGATGTCTTTCAAGTATAACATCCTCGCTTGACTAATTGCCGTAGTATATTGTTATTTTTATATATCCAAGATCTGTATTTTTAATGGATTTATTTATCATCATGATAAATAAATCAAAAAATGTCTTCAATTGAAAGTTTTAATTGAGAACATTTTTTGATAGAGCAATCACATGATTACAGAAATAGTAATCAATAAACTAAATTTAAAAAATGACTCTTGAAATAAAAAATATATAATTGTTATCAAATGTCGGCAACTAGCTTTTTTCTTACAGTAAATTATTAAACTAAAACAAAATTAATCAAAAAATTATTGATCCCTGAATAAGTGCAAAAATTGTAGCTTTTTAAATTCATACTTTCGGCTTTCATGCTTTTTAATTATTCGGTCCACTCCTGTTCGTTATCTTCATCAACGATATGCCCGTGGCAGTCATCCATCTAGTCAAACTATTCGCCGACGACAGCAAACTGATCGCAACGATACGCAGCACAAACGACCTAACCACACTGCAACTCGACCTCGACGCTTTATCCGAGTGGTCGAATACTTGGCGAATGCTCTTCAATGTGAGCAAATGTAAGGCGATGGATTTCAGCAAGTCTGGCAAGATCAACCACGCACTGCCTGAACTACATATGGGTGAGGATGATTCCAAGAGCGCGCTCGCTCTCGTCGACCCCGAAAAGGATCTGGGAGTCACATTCGCACGTAACTTAAAATTTTCTATCCACATTAAAAATCAAGTCAACAGAGCCACAGGAATACTCGGCCAGTTGAAGAGATCTTTCAGGTTCTGGACCTTAGATACTTGTAGGACCCTCTACTGTGCCTATGTTAGACCCCACCTGGAATACGCCGCTGTTGTCTGGTCCCCCCCTAGCAAGAAAGACGCCAAGATGCTGGAACAGGTGCAGAGGAGGGCCACCAAACTGGTGCCCCGTATCAAGAACTGGCGTTACGAAGATCGCCTTGCCGTTTTAGGTTTAACTTCCCTCCACGAGCGCCGGGTACGTGGAGACCTGATCCAGATGTTTAAGCTCGCCAAAGGCATCAACGAAGTTGAATGGGTGAACCCTCCGGTTCTAGCAAACTCACTCTCCCTCACCGGACCGGCTAGAGGCATCAGAGGTCATGCGAGAAGACTGTCCGGCCAGGCCTCCATCAAGTGTCTTCAAAGAGACAATACATTCACGAACAGAATGGTTAACGAATGGAACGCCCTGCCTGCCTCCGTCGTCAACGCCACCTCGGTAAACCAGTTCAAGAACCGATACGATGCCGTCCGATCTTGTACCCAAACTACCGTTCCATAGGCACCACAAACAATTTTATTATTTATCAGTTCTATTTTTTTTATTCTTGCAAAAATTATTTAACTTTTTTTAGCCCTAAAATTTTGATTGTATATTTCTATCAGTGTTTTATCTCATTATGTGCAACGAGCTACCATAGGCGTCCTCTCATGTGGGACGCCTCCGCAAGCTAGTCTTGCTGTAGCTTTTTTATAATAATAATACTGTTAAAAAAATCTTTGAGAAACTATTATTATTTATTAAATTTTTTCCACTGCTATAATTTGAACTACTACTACTCTAAAACTAAATTTTATCTAGATAATAAGGAGACATCTTAATCATAGTTTTGTAAAGCCAAACTAAACTTGTTAAAAAAATATTAACATTATTTCAATTATGGGAAAATATTTGATAAATGGAATGAAAAAACATTTTTAATCAAATAATTTTTTTTGTATATTTTGAAACTCGACTTAGAAATACTAATTTGATGGAAAGCAAGTAAAAAAGCTTTTTTTATAATAGTTTCTTAATATGTAACTAGAAGGATCTTGCGAAATTGATCAATCAAAACTTATATACATAAGTTTTGACAAATAATAAGCAATAAGCTTTGAATTTTTACATGTAATTGTGCATGCTGATATTTTTTGTTAAAAATTTGTAAAAATTTTAATTTTTTCAATTTTATTACTCTGGTTGCTTGATAAAAGTTAGTTAAAATGCCAGGTGATATAATAATAATAATCCTATTAGGATTATAGTTAAAGTTGGGGTATTGTGAATTTCTAATACAAATTGAACAAAAATTCTTTATTTTTTAATAAATACAAATTAAATATATTATAAAGTTAATTAAAAATATTAGAAAAAATACTGCAACCTAGTGCAACAAACTTTGTTGCACATTTTTTACCTAAGATAAAATTTTAATTTTCCTTTTTATTTATATATCAAATAAATAATATATTTAAATCTAATTGATCCTTTATTTTTTGTGATTTTTTACATGAGATGAAAATGTGCAACAAAGTATGTTTCACTATATTGCAGTATTTTTTCGGATATTTTTTAATAACTTTAATTTTAATAATGACGATTATTTGTTCAATTTGTATTTTAAATTCACAAAACCTAAAGTTGGTCGAATCGAAAGAATTTTGTACAATATTTTTTTTATTTAATGATTATTAGTGACAATAAATAAAAATAAAAAATAAAAATTAGATTTGACTAATTATTAGCAATAAATTTATTTTGACAGTGGAAAATTTTTTTAACAAAGTTTCGGACAAAAAAGGATTATATTTTTCAATATAGGTAGTATTTACTCGTTTTATACCAGCTAACAGAAATTTTAATCATTAATATTAAATTATTCAAATAAATATTTTATTATTTTTAAACATTGAATGATTTTCTACAAATTTAAATTATTAAGTACCTTTAAAATTTCATTTTTTTTTCAAAAACTTTAAAAAAAGATTAAAAAATTAAAATGAAGTTAAATTAAAATAAAATTATATTAGGTTAAAATACTCTGAAAAAAGTTGAAATAGAGAAAAAAGCCAAAAGTTATAACAAACAAAGTTTCCAAACCTTTAAAAAAATAAATTTAAAAAAAAACATTTGTCTGAGGTTTGGCTTTTTTATATAATTTCAAGCTACATTGAATTTTTTGGCAAAGTAAAATTTTTGATCGAATTCAATTTTTCAAATTTGATCAGAATATTTTTAAATGGATTATTAAATTTCATCGTAGAATTAAAAATTTTTATAAAATTTCAAAGCTTTATATTTAAAAAGGATTGTAATTTGTAAAAAATGCACTGAAATTTAATTGCACATTTAAAATGCTTGAAAAATTAAATTTGATCAAAACATTTTACTTTGCCGAATTTTTGAATCGAAAAATTCAAGTTGTTTTTAAAAAAGCCATCTATGTTTAATCATTTTATGGAATTTTGAAAAGATGAGTTATTTTATTTACAGTGGTGTTCCGGATTAAGTAATTTACGATAATTTACGTAAAAATTGTTAAATTTACCAAATTTTACGTAAAATGTTGTAAATTTACGTAAATTTATCAGATTTTACGTAAAATTTGGTAAATTTCGAACATTTTACGTAAATTTATGTAAAAAAAAAAAAGGTCTAAAAAATTTAAATGAAATTGAACGCCAAAAATGCAATTTCATTTCAATGTAATTTCATTCGAAGTGCCAAATTATTTCAATTTATGTAAAAAAAAATGTCCAAAAAATTTACTAAAATTAATTTTACGTAAAATTTGGTAAATTTAACAATTTTTACGTAAATTATCGTAAATTACTAAATCCGGAACACCACTGTATATGAAGAAAAATAAAATTTGAATATTAAGAATATTAAGGAAGAAATTTAGATAATAAAATTAAACAATAGAAAAAATTGAAAAAATTTATAAAAACGAAATTTGCTTTATAAATTAAAATTATTTATGAAATTCTGTTAATCTGCTGGCTACTTTTAACTGAATTGATATGGCTGACCAGATTATGACCGGTTTGCCTGTGGATTCGACGAGTTCTAATACACAAGCACAGCCACTTTTAATGCCGCCAACTTCAACAGTCGTAGCACAAAAGGCGACTTCACAATCATCGAATAATCGTGAACGTTCTCAATCCTTCTCGAATTCATCAAAAAAATCGCATGAATCGATAAAAAGAATTCGGACCGATCTTGAAGAGAGCGATCCTGAAGACTCTGACGAAATAACGAGTATCTTCGACTGTCTCGACGATTTTCCATCTCTCGGTATCGGCAAACACTCAATGGCTACGAAGAGACAATACAAATGGATTCAGGAAATTGCTATCGCCGTGAAGAACTTGCGTGAACAACAGAGGAAAAAGGACAAGAAGATAACAGAACTGACTAATTCGAATTTGGAAAAGAATAAACTCAGAGATGAATTCACTCGAAAGTTTGAATGACTTGAGGCGAATCAGAATGACAGAGTTATGGAAGAGCGCATGGAGGTGAACGATATTCGTGAGCTGATAATTCGAACAGTTCTAGTTTGTCTTACTCAGCTATAACTAGCAAAAACTCTGATTCACAGGTAATTATGCTGACAAAACTTCAGGTCGAGCTCGAACAACGCGCAAAAATCGACAGAAATATCATTCTCAGCTGACTCGTAGAAAAGATAGGTGTAGAGCGGGAAGAGGCAGAAGCGACCGAGAGTGAAAAGATTGCGCGACTCGTTCGAACTCTTGGAATCGAACCATCAAAAATCAAGAGGAAAGCCCGTCTACGAAAGAAGAATGTGGCGCCTGACCCCTCTAGACCTAGTCAGCTACTTGTTGAGTTTGAAGATTGTCAGACTGCAAACTCTGCCTTCACTAACGCCAAAAAACTTGTCGAAGTAAGCGAGTTTAAGAAAGTGTATCTTAATAAAGAACGGACGGAGGTAAAACATCGGAGTGAGGCGTGTCTACGAGAAGAAAGGAACAGACTGAACGCGGCGCTTGTGTACGAGGAGAACGGCCTACGATTTGGTTTGGAAGAATCTACGAAACGGCGCTATTACTGGGGCATCCGTGACCTTAGAATCGTCAAAATATACCGTGATCACAGAAATGACTGACTTAATATTCTTTTTTTAGCAATTTTATTTATTCACTTAATTTATTTATGGTTTTTGTTTAATAAGAAGGTGGTAAGGGGTATCGTTTCTTGTCGCTCGCGAAACAAGCTTTGTTTGGTTGTCGTCACAGTGTTCATTTCCGTTGTCAAGTTTACGTTCATTTTCATCATCGGCATCGTCTATTTATTCGTTGTCGCGCTCGTCATCGTCTTCTCGTTCGTCTTCTTCATCGTCTCGTTCGTCTTCTTCATCGTCTCGTTCGTCTTCTTCATCGTCTCGTTCGTCTTCTTCATCGTCTCGTTCGTCTTCTTCATCGTCTCGTTCGTCTTCTTCATCGTCTCGTTCGTCTACTTCATCGTCTCGTTCGTCTTCTTCATCGTCTCGTTCGTCTTCTTTATCGTCTCGTTCGTCTACTTCTTCATCTTTTTCGTCGTCATCTTCAGATCCTTCGTCACCATCTTCATCGTCGCCCTTACAACCCACGACTGAGCCGTTCTTCATAACAAATTCACCAATTAAACCACAGTCTAATTCAAAAATTTAAAAAAAAACAAGATATTTGTTGTTTTTACACTAACGCCACATCGCTAAATTCAGAGAAGCTTGACGAGCTTAAGACCAGATGTCAAGAAAAAGGGATCAAAATAATTTTCATAAGTGAAACTTAGTTTTCAAGCGCGTCAACCGTAAAAATTCCAAACTTTAAATGCTTCATGAAGAATTTTTGTTCACGAAAGTCTAGATGCTTTTGAACTGAATAATAAGCCATTAATGAGTAGTCTCGAAACAGATTCTGTGGAACAAGTATGGTGTCAGATGGGACGTGGATCGGAAGCCATTCTCTTCGGCTGTATTTATCGACCACCTATAAACAGTAACGACCCAAATCTCGTTCAAAGTCATTTTTTAAATGCCAATGCCATAAACACAGCTCTTGGCGCAGCAAAGCGCGCAGTCGATATCAAGAAATTTAAGAGCATGTTGTTGCTTGGTGACTTTAATTTTCCTCGCATCTTATGGCATGCGAGGAAAATTGTGTCCCTTCGAGCGATCATACGACATGCACCAAGGGCCGTCTCGCGTACGAATTCTGGGGAACTATTAACGATCTTGGCCTATCTCAGTGCATTCACGAACCTACATTTTTTGACGTAAATGAACGCCCAACCAACACTCTTGATCTATTAATAACTGATGAGCCTGGTATCATCAGTGAAATTTGACTCGATCCACCACTTGGAAAAGCAAACCAGAGCCATGCTTCCGTAAATTTCGAATTGTCAACAAAGTTCAATTATTCACGCTCTTTTGAGAGTCGCAAACTTGACTATCGAAATGGAAAGTATTCTCAACTAAGCCTAATATTATCATGAATAGACTGGTACGGATTATTTTAGAACAAATCAATAGAAGAAGCTTACAAGGATTTTCTTGTTAAGTACAACGAAGCATGTGAGGAATGCATTCCAATCAGGAAGTCTCAGACTAAGAAGAGACCACCATTGTTTAATCGAGAAGTTGAAAAAATGGTCAAAATGAAACGCGATCTTTGGCATTAATGTCGTAGAACTAAATGGCGCAATTTAGAACTTGTATGCGAGTACAAACAGGTACGCAACGAACTGAGGAAGCAAATACGTCATAAAATAGCATCGTATGAGCTTGAAATTGCTAAAGACAAAAAAAATCCGAGGCGACTGTTTTGTTATGTCAACAGCAAACAAAAAAAAAAGAGAGGTGTCTCTGCAATTATTGACAAATCTGGAGTGACTCAAACAGATGGTGAATTGGTGGCGAAAGCCCTTAACAATCAATTTAGCTCCGTTTTCACACAAAGTATTGATAACGCCATTCTCCCTGAGTTCGCACAGAGATCTTTTGAGACGACATCGGACACCTTCCAGATAAACAAAGTTGAAGTATCCAAGCAACTTAAAAAACTAAATCATCACAAATCTCCGGTTGGCGATGGAGTTTCTTCGCTCGTACTTAGAGAATGCGCAGATTCGTTCACAGCCCCATTGACCATTCTGTTCAATTTGTCGATAAGTAATGGTGAGCTTCCAAGTTCTTGGCGAGAGACGAATTTGAGCCCCCTCTACAAAAAATGCAGTCGACTAGATCCGGCCAACTATCGACCAATCTCTCTCACGTCAATTGTCTGCAAGACGTTTGAGTCAATTGTACGTACTAATCTTATGTCTCATTTGCAAACGAATGGACTTATTAGCAAACAGCAACACGGATTTGTCCTGAGAAAATCTTGTATGACCAATTTACTTGGGACCATCGACTTCATTACACTCAACTTAAGTAGAAAGGTCCCTGTTGACATATCCTTTCTAGACTTTGAGAAAGCGTTCGATAAGGTGTCGCATCAAGGCTTACTCCATAAACTAGACGCGTATGGAGTGCGTGGAAAAGCATTATGTTAGTTAAAAGCCTTTCTATCTGATCGTAGGCAAAGAGTAGTACTTGGCAGCTCGGTATCACAGTGGTGTGACGTTCGCTCTGGAGTTCCTCAAGGCAGCGTTCTCGGACCTGCCCTATTATATTTATCAACGACTTACCAGATACTTTTCGGAATACTTGCAAACTTTTTGCCGACGACTGCAAGATCTTGACAACAGCTAGTAATGTTGAAGACTGTTTAAGGTTTCAACGCGATCTAGAGGCCGTGCAGAAGTGGTGTAATGATTGGTCGATGAAGCTTAACTTCAGTAAATGCCGAATTTATTGCCAATGCGAATGTGGTAAACGCAATAGTAATTTCATGTACAGCTTAAATGAAATTAATGGTCGTCACCAATCGCGCTTTGCAAGCAAATCGCGACTTGTAGCCTACCCCTTACTACTACTACTACTAAACAAAAAAAAATGAAGATTGACAATTTAAAAAAAAAAACAAGAGTTCAGTTAAGACTGAAAATAAAAATATATAAAGCAAAAATTTGTAGGTATAATATTGATGACCGCAATTTCTTTTGTTTAAGGATATTCGTTACTTAATTTTTTCAATGCATCTGGAGATTAAATAGCACCATTTATAGTTTAGATTGTGATATGGCACTTATCAAGAAGAACCTTACAAGCGAAAGGACAAAATTAAAGGCAATATTTTCCTCTATTTTATGATTTCAATTAAAGAAGCTAAGGATTTATTATTTTAATTTAAGTCTAGTTATTACATTTTATTATTTTTTAATCTGATTATAGATCAACAAATATTTAATTTTTAGTACTTCATATTTGACAAACTTTATTAAATTATTAAAACTTGGTCAAATACAAAACTTAAACGATACATATTCGAATGTATCAGTTACATGTCCAAAAGTTGTTTGTAAAGCTATTCATGGTGTCAGATGCATGTGTGATGTCGCAAAATAACTGTTTATGCAACATCGGAATCAAAAAAATTGAGTATGAAATTTAGAAAATACCGTTTTATTAATGATGGACATAAAATACATCCTGTCATCAGAGCAAACGATTTTTGTATCAAATAAAAAAAAAATGTGTTATCTGCATAACTGACACTGAACTTTTCCCAAGTTAACTGAAGATTTTTTTCCAAGAGGTAGATTAAGTGCTTATAATGGTTTCAAAGAAAACAGTTTTTATCAATTCGATCAGCCAAAAGTCTTATGTCGAAAATTATAACTGAACAAAACAATGTGAGATCCTGATAAATTCAGTTTTTTTGTTTGTAAATTTAAACAGTTATTTAATTTAAATAAGGAAATTTACAATTGATTATATTTTTGTATCATGTTTAAAGTATTATTAATAAAATTTTTCCAAGACTTAATTTCTTTAATTTATCAGCTTCAGTTTAATCACGAAAGAAATAGTCCTTACGATTTAAGAAACATGAATGCTTTAACACAGCCAAAGGCATCAATGAAAAGTGGTGAAAATACGTTTAGTTACTTTTACTCAAAATTTCTTTAATCAAGTTTTATTAGAAAAATTTAATAATTCAATGTGTTTAAAAGAGTTGAAGACTCATGTAGCATTGAATTTAAATATTATTGTAAATAAGGTAGTTATTATATTTGATAGATTAAATTTTTTATATTAAATATTTGTATTCGTTTTGTTAAAAATTTTTTAAAATTTGATTTCATTATTTTTGTATATTTTTTAATATTTTAAGTTAAATATTTAAATAAGTTCAGATAACTCGTTTAAAGCTATAAAAAATTAAGTATTAACTCATCTAATGAGTTAATAAATAGGCAATTAGCCTTTTTTAGTTTTTGTAATTAAATAGATAAATTATTTTATCTAAAAAATTGAATCAAAACTATTAATTTATTAAATTTTTGGTAATTTTTAATATTTTTTGAAAATCTTTATTAGCTAAAAAATATATTATGATTGCAATTTATTGCTAACTGGATATTTAAACTTAAAAACTTTATTAATATTTAGACTTATCCGATTCAAAAGTGACCAAAATGAGATTTTCTAGAGATTTGACCTATTTCGCAGTCAAAAAATTGAATCAATTTTTCAAAAATTTAATAATATACTAATTTTTAAAATGAAAATTTTTTTTGAGGGATTATTGTCCCAAAAAATTATCTTTCTTATCAATTTATTATTTTTATCATTTTATTTTAATTGTGAATCTTGGAACCAAGCATAAAAAAAAAATAAATCTTTAGTTACTTTTAAAAATTAATAATTTTTTTAATTATGATTTAAAAAAAATATATTTTAATTTTTAATTTTTGATTTTGTTTATTAAAACGAGCTTTTGACAATGAGCTTGTCTTCATAATAGAAAAATATTTTATTATTATTTTGTGATCTTTATTTTTAAAGGTATTTCATTAAAACTTCTTTTTTAGTATAGATAAATTCATATTTAGTTTAGTACAGTTTGCGGACTTTTGGTGATCTTTTTTTCTCATAGTATTAGTCTCATTAGTCAATACAAGCAAAATTTAACCCTTTTTTTGAAAAATGAATTTGTAAGCTTTCGTGATATCCGTATAATTACAAATATTCCAATAATTCCAATAATTTAATTTTTTTAATTAGAAAATTATGCAATAATATTTAGTAATAAAAAATTTGAGAAAAATCTTTTGAACGAATGATAAAAAATTTATATAGAATAAAAAAAGGACCCTTAGACATTAAAAAATTTTAAAAAAAATTCTTCTTATAATAGTATAAATAAACCGAACTTAAATTTTCTCAGCACACATCCGGCTTCTTTTATCAGGTTCAGTAATTTCATTATTAAATGAAAGACTAGCTGAAGATTGGGCAACACTAAATGAAGCAAGAACAACTGGAGCTTCAGGATCATCTACTTCTGGATATTTTTTCAACTTTTGGATTTGGAATTCGAATTCAATTAAACTCAGGCTTATGCACTGAGTTATAGTTAATCAATTTGCTGCATATTAACTCAATTGCGACCTATATGATATATCAATATGATAAACACATGTATAGATTGCTCGGTAACTTTATGATTTATAATTTATACTTTCGAAACAAAAAAATTTATATTCTATATTTAAACATTATTTTATTATTTAAAAAAAATTAATTTTTGTGCTAAAAAAGTTTTAAATTATTCTATAAAATCATTTATATTCCATAAAAAAATTTATTCGTCAAAAGACGTCGCTCAAAAAAGATCACTATTTATTCTTAACTCATACTTTTTCTCTTAAAATATTAACTTTTAATGCTTAATTAATTATTAATTAAAAATACTAATTTTTAAGTAATAATCATTTCAAATTTGAAATTTGATTTTAAATAAACTCGATTTAAATTATAATGATATTCAAAAGTAATCCTCGAAAAACTTTATTATTATGTATCACAAATTAATTATTTGATGTACACGATTTATTTTTTAGAAATATTTGCTTAAAATCGCTATTCTTATTATTAAAATTATTTTTATTCTAAAATATTGATTCAATCGGCTCTAGAAGCTTAGACACTTCGATTGGGTCGATATAGATCTTAAATGATCTTAAGCAAAAAATGTTAATTTAATTTTATTTTATTTTTTAATTTAAAAAAAGGTAAAAATATTTTAACAAGGAAGAATAAGGATAGAGTAAAGTGGAAAAACAGAACAAAAAAAAGTATTTTGAAAATTTTGAAATTTTTTTAAATAATTTAACAAAAAAAAAAGAACCAAAAACCATAAGTTACAAGTCAAAACTTTTAAAATAACCACAACAGAGTGTTGATTATTAATTTTAGAAATTTTTAAAATTTTACGATTTTTGAGTATAAACAAAATTTTGCCAGTCAGCAACAACAAAAAAAAATATAAATGAAAAATAATTTAAATCGTTTTTTATTTTGATTCAAGGACTAAAAAAAATCCTGTGGCTCTAATTCGTTAAGACGCTGCTTGTCACTCAAACAAACCACCAGCACCTTGACTATGTACATTTGAATATTTAGAAGAAAATAGCGGCACAATTAAAAAAAAGTATTCCGAAACTGGATCGAAAGCTGCCAAATTTTACACAATTTTGCAAGCAGTCAAAAATTAAAAAAAAAACAGCTCTTTAGACCATCAAACAGGAGGCTTTTTTATTTGTAAATAAAAGCCTCCGAGCCTAACACCAAACCGTTTTGATCATTAAATAAATTAGAATATTTTTAAACAAAAAAAAAATATTAAAAAAAAAAAAACTTTACAATTGACCACAACAAAAAATGCTCTAATTGAACATGAGAATGCTTGAGCTCATGTCCGCCTCCAGGCTATTGTTGGCTATTTGAATACTATCAAGCATTGAAGCGTTCATCAGCGAGTTGTAGTTAAAAAACAGTGGATTAGTGGACTTGATAAGACTGCTGGTCATCGACTGGTCAACATTGTTGACCGAAGAGCAAGAATGCAAACTCGGACTATTCTTGTAGTTGAACTCGTATTCGTTTGTTTCTGCACTGGACGTGGAAGAGGGCGACGGGCTTGAGCTGGTGGAGCACAGCGACAAATTGGAGTCGCTTGGGTCGTGTGGAACAACAGTGTTGCGCTCGTCCACCACCAGCGACATCAAACTAGTCGGGTCCAGCTCTACATTTAAATTGGCATTTTTTTTTGCCAGATTGGACAATTTTTTGTTAAGTAAACTTTTGGTGTATGTCTTGTACTGGTCGTGGTAAAATTTACTATTGAACAAACTGTAACCGGGCGTTTGACTTGAGCCATGCAGCCTTCTATTTTCCATTTTGGAGTTGAAAATTTTCTTCAAGCTCAAATTGTGGGGCAAAATGGGCGCTATTTGGTCGCGTTCCTCCTCGGTTATTTTCACTTCTTCGTCCTCTTCGTTGGACGACGGACTGACCGAGTCCGAATCGTGGTCCATGTGGGTGGTATCGGCGCCGCCTTTGGCCGGACTGTAGACAAAATTCGAGTAGTCCGAGTGATAGCTGTCAATGAGCACGCCGGAGTCCTTGCTCAGATTGGAATAGGATTTTTCTATGTTGTGGTTGAGGTTGGTAATGGCCGGATCGAGGTCTTCCTGGTAGTCGATTTCGAACTCGTCCTCGTTGAACAAGTCGCCAGTGCTGGCCTCGCATCTGTACTCGTGGTCCTGGTCGAGCTCGTCGTAGTAGATGGAGTGGATGCGCTGCTCCAGATCGCTGAGCTTCTTGTGGAACTTGGGCGCCCGGCGTCCCATGTTGGACGAGGTGGACGCCGAGCGCACAAAGACGCGGTCGCTGGTCGGCGTGGTCGGTGTGGTGGCGTGCGACGTACAATTCGACTTGGACTTGTTAGGGGTGCTGGTGCTGGTCAAATTTTTGCCAAAGCGAGCCGACTTGTCCAGCGAAAGGTAGAGCTGGTCGCGCTGCCGGTTCGCCTCCAGCATCCGGTCGTACTTGTCCGCTATTTCGTAGAGCTTTTGTTTGTAGCAATTGGCCAAGTGCATGGGACTCTCGTCCTCCCATTTGCACTCGATTATGTAGTTCAGATAGAAGTTGCTCAGGTTGCACGTTTCGAACAGCTTTTGTTTGATGATGTCGTCTTTTTTCATTTTGACTTTTCTTCTAAGCTGAATGTTAACCACCGTTTAAGCATAGATACAAAAATTTAAAATTTGAAAAAAAATTTTTTTTTTTTTGGTGTTTTTCTAAAATTAGAAAATTGAGTTTAGTGTGCTTCAAATTGGCTTTAAATGATAAAACAAATGCGAAAGAGGGAGAAAGAAAAAGAGAAAGAAAAGAAGAGAGAATGGTAGAGGAAACCCAAGTTTATTAGCACGCTTGTAATGAGCATTTGGCAGCAGCTGATTTTTGAATAATTGGAAAATTACGCAACTCTATGGTCATTTATGTAATAGCTTAGGTGTTGTTAAGACACTAATTGGATAGAAAGCAGAGCTCAAGCCAACAACTCCGTTGAAAGATAATCGATTCCATTTAGAAGGCTGTTTATGCAAAACCTTTTGCCAAATATTTATTTATTCATACCATTATGAATCAACTAGATTGTTGGCCTATGATTCAAAATGCGTTTTATGATTTTAATTAAATTTGCTTTTTTTTTTCTTTTTCTAGCTACAAAAATAAAAGATGCTTTCAATTTAATTAAATTTTATCTTTAGCAGAATAATTTGCTAAATTTTGTTGAATTTTTTTTCTTAATGCACTTCTCAGCCATGTCATTGAGCCTAATTGCTCTAGTCACATAACCTAATTAATTTAGCTCTTGTTCTTTATTATTATCTAAACCTAAAAAATAATATGTAGAGAAAAAATAATTCATACCCCCGAAATTGGACACAATTAGCCTTATTTTTTTTAAAATAATCTGGAGGAATCTCAGTCTTTTAAAATGCCAGTGGATGCGCAATGGCCACTTAATATCACTTTAATTTGTCTAAAATATATCATATATCTAAAATTGCTTTAATATTCTTTTTTTAAAAAATAACTGAATTTTATTAAATTAAAAACTATAAAAAGTTATACTTTAAAAATTAGAACTAGGCTCTGAATAGAAAATACGAATGGTTCTGACAAGCTATTATGATTTTCCATCTAAATTAATTTCTATATAAAAAAAAATTAAATCTAATTCCGAAGGAAATAAAGAATTTATCATTCTGCGTATCTAAATAGCCACTTAATCTGACTTTAATTTTTCAAAGAATAAAATAAAATCCAAAATTAGAAAAAAAAATTAAAAACTGAAGAATTTTAAATTATTGTAATATTGTATTATAAAAACAAAATTCAATTAGATCCTTACAATTTAATTCCAATAAATGCATAGTGATGAACAATAATCATATTAATAAATTGTCAGTTTTTTATAAATGAGAGACAGCGTAATGAAACTACAACAGGAATTGATATTGAAGTGATATCCCTTACAAATTTTTAAATGGAAAAATCAAGTCATTGCATAAATTGACAAAGAAAATCAAATATTAAGTTTTGTCAACAAATTTAGAATTTTAGGCTGCTTAATTCTGAATATTCAACTTTTATTTGCTCTTTTTTAGAATTTTTCGAGCCAATTTGGTCACCAATTCAAAGAGAAGAAATATCACTGAAATAATTCAACATCAGTTGACAGGAGACATCTAAATGCATCAAAATAAAATTATGAATTGAGTCGAGAAATCGTTTTTAAATTATTAAAAAACAAGTAGTAGATCACTTCTTTTAATTAATTTAAATTAAAATTTCAATTAAATATGAACAGAATATTAAAGGAACTCTTTGCCAAGCTAATTAGTTGAAGCAACTACTGCTTGAGCAGCGATCAAAAATCTCCTGTCCTAATTTGCCTGACAATACACTCATTGACAACAGACAGAATTAATAAAATTATTACTTTTACTAATTACTAAATTGAAATTAATTAAAAATTTGAAAAATCAAAATTTTGGAAGTGGAGGCTTGCAATTTGGAAAAAAGACACAAGTTGTTCTAAGTAGCCATGACGGCCTCCCATCTAAATTATTTTCTAAATAAAAAATATTTTTTATTCTAGAGGAATTTTAGACTCTTATCGTGCAAGCCGATACGGATGAGCCATAAAATCTGACTGTAATTTGTCAAGACGCTCAGACCCACTTGAAAATGATTTACTAAATTTAGACAAAAACATTAAAACTCGAAATTTTAAAATAAATATTAAAATGAGAGAAAATTGTTGAAAAACGGGAGGTTGGCGTTATTTGTTGAAAGCGAAGCCTTTTAAATATAAATTTTATTATAGCTGCATAGATGTAATAATAGCCAAGGTAAAAACAAGATAAACATTCAACAAAATTCACCTTTTTGGCCTTGAGCTTTCTAATAAAATAATAAATTAAAAAAGCCAAGCTAATTACGTTATTGTACAAAAATTAATTGCAATTTCTTTTATAAAAATATCATAAATTAAGTCACTTTTTAAATAAGCATTGCATATTATAACATGAAAACTTATTCAACAATAAATTACTATTTTGAAACAACAAATAAAATTTATGAATTCAATTTTGAAATTTCCCCTCTAAAACTAGGTAATCGAAAACAATTTGCTCATATACAAACTATTATCTAATACCTGAATTTATTGTATTGGCCTTTGATGTTTAAATAAAATATTTTATTTCACAAAGCTAAAATAGTTTAAGTTTTTTTTCTTGGCAAAAATTGTACACACTCAACACTCGGGGATATGTTAATTAAAATACTCGGAAATAAAAATATGCCGGCTCTCTTTTGTTTGCCAAATGTTCACCAAAATTGTATTTGTTTATCTAAATTTTTCAAAGTTTGTTTATTTGTTAAACAACAAAAGACAATATTGTTAAACTTGACTGTCACAACCTTCTTATTTCTCAAAATTTCACCAAACCAGCTCAAATGGGCCCAGAATTTGTTTTTTTTTTTATTTAATAATAAATTTAAAAACTAGTCAAATTTTTTATTAGAGGTGTCGATTTTGTAATATTCCCTACTAATGGATCAGAGCTAAACGAGAAGAGATTTTCTAGTCTTGTTTAGTCGATCGATAATTCTAATTAAAAAAAAATTTTACTTTGGTCAAATACATAAAAATTTGGGTTTCCGTCAGATTTAAAATTAAATCAAGTAAATCCGTACTAATTCGGAGCCAAATTTTTAATTAAAGATAACAAATACTTCAATGATTGTAAACTTTTAAAGTTAAACTTATCGTTTACCAGCAAACAAAAACACTTATCTATAAACTAGCATTTGGGCCTTATCTTGTTGTTAACATTACATAACCCAATATCTGTAATTATTGGAAAAATAACCGATGCTAATTATATGCTAGAGCCAAAAAAAACAAGCACCCAACAAAATTTCAAAACAATTAAATCTGTGTTTTTTTTTATTCAAAAAAAAAAATTACTAAAATTTTGAAATTTAAGGTACAAAAGAAAGTCTTATTCATTAACTTAAATAAAGCTTTTAAAGATTAAACATTGTTTTATTATAAACCGGTTACATGTATGTTTAGACCCAAAATAAAAAAATTAAAATTTCTTTAAAAAAAAAATTCTGAGTTTTAAATTATCGATCTAAAATAAAAGTTGTTTTTTTTTAATTTAATTTAAAATTTCTCACTTTGTTTTTTTTAAATGCAAAGTTGAATTGGTTTAGTCTGAAGCAACAAAAAAAAAAGCTCACGCGGATAAATTAAAGACAACCTTGAAATGTGTGTCATTAGTGCAGTTGATGCATAAAGACCTGGCCAAATGGACAGCCGGTGATTTGAGACTTTGAATGGATAATTTCGTCAAGTCAACCTAATGGATTAAGATGGATAATTTAGAAATTCAAAATAAATGTGCTTGATACTAGTCAAACAAAAGAGAGAATAATTTACCTTTGAAAAACATGAGTCTAAAAGGCTTTTTATTAAATAAGCTTAAACCCGAGTAATTGCAAAGGTTCTTGGCTCAAATGATGACGCAATGTTTGTTGTGTTTTTCTCGTTCCAAAGGGTGAATTTAAATGAAATTAATAAAATTAGATTGAAGCACTAGTAGGACTTTTGTGCCCTAAGCCTCCACTTGATTAATTAAGTTTGCTCAAGGACGACTTATTATTGATCATTAAGCCCTTTTAGTCACATGAACTTTTGTTTACCATAAGCCAAGCTAACTCTAATTCCGCAGCCCACTCAGCAAATAAATAACATCCCGACAGAATTGCGCGCTTTAAAATCCCAAATGCTCTTGTTGATAATAAAAAAGCAAAATTTTTGCATTCTTTTCTTTGCCAAATCTATCGATGAAGCAATCACTCATTATGATAAATTCCCCTAATAGGTTCTATGCTGATAGAAATAAAAAAAAAGTAAGAAACAAAGAAAAAAAATAAGTAAGATATAAGAAAATTATTTAGTTTAATTATAATAAAATATATTTATAAAATGATAAAACAAGATCTGATTTTAAATGGAGAAAATATAAATATTTTATATAGAACGAAATAGTTCTATAGAATAATGAATATAAAAACGACGCTTAAAGATAAATGCGTAAATATCGATTATTCATTCATTTTAGCTATTTTATTCGCGAACTCAATGTAAACTTGATTAAAAAAATAATTCTGCTTTAAACTGTGCAAGATTTTAAGATAAACTTTTAGCTGATAAATTTTCTCAGATAGGCTAAATTTGGTTTAAGCTTTTGTGCACAGCAAACTCAATGTCCTGGCTACTTTTTTAATTTTCACAATGTCTCTAGCGTGTGTTCATATTTATCATTGTGACAAAGACTAATGAATAAAAATTGACCACATCCCCAAATATAAAATTTGTTCCCAGCTTGATTTCATTAGAATTGACATTAATCTAAATAAAATATCTCTGTGATGCAATTTAAACCATTTTTTCTAATTCTAAATGGCATTAGCTGACAATTAATCCAAATAACACTCAACTCCCTTTCTATTAAACTTTAATAAAATTAATCTCTGATTTTTTCATAAATCCACATGGTCTCTCATTGTTGATCTTTGCGCAAAAAAAATTATTTGAAAATGTCTTAAAAACTTTAAAAAAAAAATTTATTGAAAAAAAATGAATAGATTGTTTTTAAAGTGGTGTTTTAAATTCAAACGCGCTCTATTGGCATCTATGCACAATTAATTTGGTTAAAAAATTTAATAAATGCTTTAAATAAATTTATTTTTGAAAATAAAAATGTTTATTTTTGAAAAAAAAAATGTTTATTTTTTTACTTGAACTAAGTTTTTGAGACACTTAAGCTTGCTACCTTATAAAAGATATTTTGAAAGCTTGTGCGAAATCAAGAATCAATAGTCACTTGAAAGTATTTAATTAAATATGAAGAAGTAACCTTCACTAGTTAATATAATCGATTATTTTTATTGATAAAAAGATAAATTGTTTAGTACCAAAAAACTCTTTGGATCGTCATTTAAACTCGATTTAATTGTGACAAATAGAATTATTTTAAGTCTTGACACAAAAAAAAGTTGAACATCTTTTTAATCGCAAAAAAAGCCATAAATGACCCGGAAAGATATTTTGAATAAGTTTTATCAAAAGAAAATTTTCTTTAAAGGAAAAGAATAAAAACATTAAAAATAAATGACCACAAATAAATTCAAAATAATAAATATAATACTTAACAAACCTACTCTTTGCTTCGAGGAGGATATAGCATTTAAGTTTACAAAGAAAAGGATTTACTCATATGCTGAATGATCTAAATTTTTTTTGGATTAATGTCTAGTTTTGGCCATTTCACCTTTTTTTTTCTCTTTTTAAAGAAGATTGAAGAATTGTCTTTGACAATATTTTAATTATTGAAAAGCGTGCTCGAACAATACAAAACAATCAACCATGGATAAGTGCTCATTTTGATAGAAATATTTTTGTTATTCAAATAAAATCGATTAAAGAAATTAAATTCAAGAAGATTTTTTTAATTTCTGGATAAATTTAAACTTTAAATATTTACTCTATGATTAGGTTTCATCTGATAAATAAATTGGACTCAAGAGTAAACAGAATCTACTATTAGCTTTTTTGAATATTAACAATCAAAAAAAAAAAAAAAATTCATAAATAATTCTAATAAAGACAGATACAATACGGCTCTTAATTATCTTTTTTTTCAATTAAAATAAATTTAAACGAAACGACCTTAGATATTTCAGCAATTTATATATTTTGAACTAGGAGGGTTTAATTAAAAAACTTATATAATTAAAATTAGTAAATAAAAGGCTTTGATTAGATCAACCATTTGGAAAGTGTCTATTAAAAGAATTCTTTTAAGTTTTTGAGAAAAAACTTGATAAAATCAATGCTACGTCATTTATTTCTGATAGATATCAAATATTTTTACTAATTAATTACTTTTTTATCTTGGTTTTTAGCAAGAAAAAAAATTCTCTCTCTCTCTGTGATACTCACAGGAAGTCAATTAAGCTTGACTAATGAAAATTCCTTAATTCGTTTTTAATTTTATTTACGGCCCAAATTACTTCGGAACAAAAATCAGCATCAAAAAGCTTCATGGTGCTTTCAATCAAACTCATAGATGGTCAATCATGTTCGAAAATTAGACTCTACTGATCTCCACCACCCTCTGTCTTGATTCAAATACAACCAACAATGAAACTGATCTAGAAACAATAGAAATTTTGTTTTATCATGAAATATTTTAGTTTATAGGTCATTTGAGAAAAAAATTTGCTCCAACTTAAAATTACTAAATTAACTTAATTAAATTTTAAGTTTAAAACACCATTGTTCAATTGAATAAATTCTTAAATTTCAAATGAAAATTAATTGAAAAACTTTTAAAATTAAATAATCGGAAAAAATACAACGAAATTTAATATTTGACCTATTTGAAAATCACATGACTTTCTTATGCATCTCACGAACTAAAGCTACCTAGAAGCTAAAAAAAATTTTCAAAGGTTTTCAACTAAATATTCTATTTGTAAAAATGATAAAGTATTTGAATATAGACCAAATTAAAAATAGAAATTAAGATGACTTTACAAATTAACTAGTTTACAAACTTAGTAATTATTTATTTTAAATTAAAAATTAATTTTAAATTGCAACTTGATATTATGAATGTTTGTTATTATTAGAAAGATAATAAAAAAGTTCAATTCGAGTAATTAAATCTCCAACTCTAATATATATCATACAAAATAGTTAATAAATAATCTTTGAGCATAGTTAGCCAACACAAATCAAGTTTGAGTAATACCAACTTTGAATTATGATTAAAATAGACAAAAAATTAATTAAGTTGAGTAAGTGTTAATTATAAAATAATCAAGATTTAAATTTAATTAAAAAGATCGTTTAAATAAGCATTTTTTTTCAATTTGATCCCTTCAGTGTTCAATATGAAGAGGACTTTTGAACAAAGATAGATTAAAGCCTTGATTATTAGAAAATAATTTTCTAGTTCGGCTAATTTTGGATTATGGTATAAAAAATACAATAATCTTTTATTTAAATATATTCAAGTTAATTTTTCAAGTTTATGAAAGGAAATTGACAAAATTATTTTTATTTTCAAACTTAGAATCAGTCCGTCTAGATTTTTTTTTAATTTAATGTAGGTTAGTCTTTAGTAAATATTTTGAATTTTTTTTTAATTAAAAAGGTTTAATTTATTCAGTTTGAAGTACATCACATTCTATGATTTTTCAATGAGATGCTAGAAATAAGCTTTGAGAAATGTAGCAAATTTTAATTCATGAGAATATTTGAATTCTTTTTTTCGGAAAATTTGGATTAAGCTCTTGACAAAATAGAATTAGTGTAAAACTTCTTACTATATCACAAATATGTTTTAAAAGTTAAAATTAATTTAGCTAAAAAAATTTTTTCTTGAATTCTTGAAAATCCAGGCTGTTGTTTGAAAAAATTTCCATGTTGTAAGAATAATTTAATTAAACAAGTAATTTTGATAAACTTAAAATTAAAAAATTATAATTCCTTAAACTATTAAAAAAAAAGAATGATTATTGTGAGATATTATTGTATTTATTTTTATAATTTAGATTCAACCGATACAATAATAATCAAATTAAACTTTTAAAATAGCATAGTTAAATTATTTAAAAATAAAATATCTTTCACTATTATTTATAAAGGAAACTATCAAAATAAATTTACGCATATTTAGAGTTTAGAAATTTTGTCAAAAAAATTTTTTTTAATTTTTTATGAACTATAAAAATTAAAATAACAAAATCTAATGGAAAAACAAGTTTTTAAAATTATTTATTGTTTTTTAATTTGAGAATCAATTTTTAAAACATCTTATTAAATTTTCAAGGAATTTGAAGCTAAACAAATATTTCGATTGAGTTCTATTATATTTTAAAAAAAAATCAATGATTGCTTTATCTAAAAATTAATTGAAAATTAAGTCATAAAATAAATGATGGAAATATTTGATATTATATTGGTTTAATTAATGAAGCTTAAAATTTTAAATGCATTTTTTAAATTTCAGATATGTAACATATCCCAAAAATATTCATTTTAATATAAAGCTAACATAAAATCTCATACCTAATTTTATCAAATTCTTTATTTAATAGTTCAATTCGAATCTTAAATATCCAAGCATTTAAATAAAAATTTTAATTGATTATTCAAGTAATTTTTGATAATTTTTTAATTCAAGTGTTTTTATAGCTATGAATAAATATGAATTTAGATTATTTTTTTTTAAATAAAAAGACAAATCTATATTTTATTTAAAATTTTTTATTCATTAAAAACAAATACAAAATAAAAAATATAAGACCCACATGTCCTCCTTATATTAACCTGTACCTTGTCTATGTTTCTGATTTACTTATGTAAGTTTAATGTCCTCATTAATATTTAAACTGTTATTCTCCACAACTAATTATTCCTTTTCTCTTGCGATTGTCAAAAAATATTTTAACTCAAAAATACTTAAAATGTTTATTTTTGTTTATCCTTGCCAATTTTAAGCTATAATTAAATAATGTTGTGAATTTAATCAAAAAAAAGTTCGTAAAAGCATAATTCTTAGTTTTTCTTAGTCAAATAGGTCATATATTTTTTAAGATTATACCAAGTTTTAATATTAATTGGAAAGTCTAGTTGTCAGAATTATTCAAATTTGATGCAAACAAATTAATCAAATTTAAAAAAATCCTCAATTTACCTTTTTGAAAGTTTTAAAAGTTTGACGATTTTATATATTTACTTATTTGAAAAAAAGCTTGGGCGGACAACCGCATAAGTTAAAAGTCTTCTTTTCAGATCCTTTTTAGCAATTGGTTTGGTATAAAATTAAATAAAAATTCTTTAATATTAAAAGTTTAACGATGCTAACCCATATTTCCACGATTCATATATTTATCTTTATTTATTTACTAAATTTATTTATTTTGAATTAAATTAACCTCCTTCAGGAAAAGTAAGAATAACAATCATAAAATAAAATTCCATAAAAATTTAGTCAGCTACCATAGCGAGACTAAATTTTAAATTAGTAATTTTGATAATCTTAAAATTAAAAAATTATAATTCTTTAAACTGTTAAAAAAAAAGAATGATATTATTGTATTTATTTGTATAATTTAGAATTAAAATATAAGACCCACTTAATAAAGTCCCGCTCCGCATGTGTCCTGATGAAGCTTATCATTATTATTTTTACTTTAATTTGAATAAAAGAATATTAAAAATAATTAAAATTGTAATAAAATGAAAAGGAAATTGGTATTGAACTTCTTGGACATCAAGCCTTGAAATTAATTCAGGTCTTAATAATTCATTTAAAATTAAACAATAATCTATAAACCTTAAGTTTACTTAACACATTTTGATAGAATCAGAAATGCCATTATTGATGAAAAAATTTCCTATAACTCACTTTTAGACTTACTTATATTACTTAAAAGTAAAGTAAAATCTGAATAAAAATGGTTAGTCAAAAGTTAAATATCTGCCTTTAAATAGGCACTTTTACTTTTCCCGTGTAAATATCCCCAGGCCATACGTAAATTGTGATAAATAATTAGTTTTATGTTTAAAGGCTTTAAGAGATGGAGTCATTTTAGTAATTTATTACCATAATATAACCAAAATTCAAAAAGAAAAAATTGAATTAGTTACCTCCTGAATAAGTTTCAAATATTTATTATATAAAAATAATTTTTTCAATTCAAATCAAACAAATAAGTAAAATTAAAATCATAATGACATAATCTGCGAAACTAAGACTTGTTCGCGGTGCTGAGGTTCTATGGGAGGAAGATATGGTAGATGCTTTACATGATTTCCATTAAAAAATTAACAGACAATGTATTAATTAAGTCATTCGGAAGTTAGTTCCATATATTTTTTGTTTATTTTTGGATATTAATTGTGATTGGGAAGACATTTTTTTTGTATCTTTAAAATTTTTAATTAACATTGTAGTTTAGAAAGATTCGATTTTTATTTTAAATTATTTTAAAATATTTGGTATGCTTAAATAATTTATTAAAATATAAAATCATTTATTCTAAAATCATTATCAGGAATAAAATTTCAAATATTGACTTATTTAAGAAAAAAAAAATATCAATAATGATCAAACTAGTTAACGTCATAGAGTTGGCATTAAAGCCATCAATACGAAAAATTCTTCTTCTGTTAAAGAGCTGCCGGTTTCAAAACAGATAAAATTTACATAAAAATCTTTACAATTTATTGAAACGTTTAGCTATTTTTCGCTCAGCTTTGACTCTTGATCCGACACTGGTATCGTATGATTGACATGCTCGTTCGCATTATTCTGAATAGAATTATTCAAATCATTAATATATATTAAACTTGAACCACTTATGTAAGTTCGGAATACATTGACCATTTCGAACGCTTGATCGAACAAAATTTCCTGTGTGTCCCTTGACTTGGTAACAGGTTTATTTTCGTTGTTTGGCAAAAAAATGTGCTTCAATGCTCTATTTGGGATGTCTTTTACAAAAATCCAGTTCAAAAAAAATTTTCCCTTCCATTTATCTTGTGCCCAAAGGTCCAACTTGGTCTCAAAATCTACATCAGACGTCATTTCAGCCATGCCACAAAAAAGGCCAGATCCATTAACAGAAAAAAATAAATAAACCGAACCGTATTTTTTTTTCGAACACTCACTGAACGCTTGATTTAGCTTTTGATTTCCATTGACAGTCGAGCACCAAATTCCATTTTTTATACTGTGTTTAACATGGTCTACCGAATAGCTTTTGATGACAAAAAATCGGCTATCGCTTGCACCTTCAATTTCTCCGTTGAATTTAAAGTCATTTTGATTCCAGCTATAAGTATTGGCGTTATCATTTAAATTGTTGTAAGGAAAAAAGTCTTGATTTAAATTTAAATTGTTAAAATTGGATGCAAGTTGAGTGGGCATGAATTGATTGTATATTGGACTATGGTAACTTAGATGGTACTGATAGTTTGGCAAAAAATTATTAAAATTTTGATTGTCTTTTTGTAGTGTCTGATTATTTTCGAGCTGAGAAGGCAAAGGTAGATTATTAAAATGATTTGAAGCATTTGTATTTTCTGGATTTGGAGAAAGTTTTCTATTTTGAAATGTTTTCTTTGATTGTTTAAAATTTTTGCGGTTAGACCTGTTACCAAACTGGTCAGCCTGATAATACTGTGTGTCATCAATAGGGTAGTTATTTACATTATAAGCTAAATTTTGATTATTCCAAAAATTATTTCCATTTCGATAGTACATGTAAAATTGATTGTTGTATTGAGGAGGTACAAAGCGATATGGAGGTACCAAGTAACACATGGCCGATTGCATATAATTAAATGGACGGGTATCTACAGTCTCAGTTTCGGACAGTGTAGGAAGTTCAGCATTGCTAATTTCCTCTTCTTTTGACTCATCATTCATCAATTTGTCATTATTGTTCATTTTTGACTAATAATGTAAATCCTAAATTTAAATCTAGATAAAAATTACAAAATTCTGACTTTAAACTAAACGCGAAATTAAATTTTGAAAATAAAAAAATTTTGACAGAAATTTGCTTAGTTATAAAGTCTCTTAAAGTGGTAAATTTTAATTTCTGTTTCAGAATTTTTTCATAGTAAGTAGATGTACTAAAAACATGTAATCGATTTTGAAATTTAAATCAGGAACGTTATTCAGTGAATAATTATGTAAAATTAAAAATAAAAAACACCTTACTATAGTTTATTTTTTCCAATCGAAATTAACGTTTTAAATTAAAAGGAAAAAAGACAAAGCTCTGAAGTTTTTTATATTAAAATCTGAAAAATATGAAAATTATTATTTTTATGAAAAAAACTGCCAAACGGAAAAAATTTTAATCAAGCTTAATAATTTAAATTAAGTTTAAAAGTTCTATTATATCATACCTGGATGATTTTTGTCTAAAAAGAAAAAAATAATTTGAGAATCAAGGAAGTATTGGCTTTAAGATTGCCAATATTAACGAAATTTTTTAATTTCTTTGTAAACTTAAAACTTGGGAAATATTTCTGCTTATTTAATAGAAATAAAAATGAAAATATTTTAAATTAAATGAGATTTAAGAATTTATTAAATGAAGGTAATAATTGCGTGATCGATCCGAATAATGTTGATAAAATTAACTTAGTGATCTACTAAAGTAAATGTTTCTCGAAATTTAATAAAAATGTTGAAATTTTGTGTCAGGTGCTATGTATCCTAATAAATGTTTTGTCGACAATAAATTTGTCTTTAGGTTTCAAAATATTTTTTTTTAAAGATAGAAATTTAAAATTTTTTTACATAAGAAAAAAACTATTATTAACTTTAGCTTTGGTTAAGAATTTTTATGAAAATCTTTTTGAGCCGAATTTATTTGTTATATTTAAAAAACAAACTAAAGATTAAAATACACTATTTAATTAGTCTAATAATGTTCTTATTTTTAATTGCATTTTCTATCCGAAACAAGATTATTAGCATCATATAATAATATTATAAGCAATGTCTTTAAAAAAAAAATGAAAAATGTTAATTTAGAGCTTGAAATTTTATTTTTTCGATAGGTAAAATCTTGACAATAAATTTTAAGAAATTTACATAAATTTTTCTCAATAAAATAAATTAATCATATAATAGGATTGTTATCAGCATTAAATATTTTAAAAAATGTGTCCAATATTGAATTTTTACTTTATTTAATTCCAAAAAAATATATAAATTTTTTTTACATTAATTTAAATAGTGAGTTTAAACTTCATTCATTTCAAGTAAAAATTGGGTCTGAAGACGACGCTGCATTTGTTCATGCCTCAGCTCTTTAAATCTTTTCTGTTTTAGTAGCATTTTTTCATATTCTTCTTGTTTCTTATCAAGAAATTTTATTTTACTGAGCTCAGCTTGCTCTTGAATCGCTCTAAGTTCTTCCTCCTCTTCTTCCTCGTTCAATTTTTCCTCCTTTTGCTTGCGAATTAATTCCAATTTTTTCCTGGTTTCTAAATCATCATCATCATCGGACTCGTTATCAACTAATTTTTTAAGATTCACATAGTAAACCTTTTGAATAAGACGTCTATAAAATATCACATAAAAATTAGAAACTAGGACTAGTTGAATCAAACATTTGCTTGACCCAATAACAAGTAGAACAATTACGCTTCCATAAACATAATCCCAAAGAAAGTTTTGCATCGGCCTAAGACATCCTTGGTTTAAGTTACAACTTGCTGGAGCCATGTCACCAAATTGAAAAGGATTTTGATAATTGCAGCACTTGAATTGAATATTTATTTTATCAACTAAATTTTCCTCCAGAGTGTTTGTGGCCACATTGACAAATTTAAGCATTGCTTGGTTGTTATCTATGACCATGGACCTTTGTTGTTTTTCATATTGTCGAATTATTTTGATCAAAGTTTGAGGCAGCTCATAACTAATTATGTATCTCATGTTAAAATGTAAATACAACGCATTAAAAAAACATGCGCCCAGAAATACCGAAAGAGTTAAGAGAATTTGAATGACCATTAAAAATTGGATATTCACCAAAATAGTTTTTAAAGTGCGTCGAATTTTTATTCGGCGTTTTAAAGTTTCCACTTCCGAATCATCTTTAAACTCATGTTTTATATTAACCAAGGCTCTTTGATTTTTTATTATGGACAAAATGTGGTTTGGTCTGTGTGAATTTAAAAATTTTTTTATAAATACGAAACTGCCAAAATTAATGAAATCCTGAATAAAAGAAATGGAAGATATTGCCAATAATTCGAATGGCAAAAACCCGATTAGCCGATCAAAGCTTGAGTAGAGGACAGAGTTGGCTAACCTTGTAATTAGAATAAATCTTTCATCGATATTTACCCAAAGACTGAGGCCTAATAAAACTAAAGTTAAAATAAAATTTGTGAAAATAAAAATTTTTTGAATTGTCAAATAAAGAGCTTTTTGTCCAACCCACTTTAAAATTAACTCTTTGAAAAAATTTAAAAATATATTTCCAGAAGTGCTGCTAAAATTTTTTCGATTTGTATCAATTGAAAAATTTTCATCGATTTGAATGTATTCTTGATTTGATCCATGGCTAAAATTACTGGTTGTATCTTCGTTTATAGTTCGATTAGTTTTTGAACTAGCTATAGACTTTTGAGAACTCGATACTTGAGATTTAAGCATCTCGGTTAAACAGATTTAATTTTTCATTTTTTTTTTTATTTTAGATATTACCACTATGAATCATAAATTTTAAATTAATATAATTTTGGAGACTGAGTCAAATAAAAGATAGAGTTTTAGACTGTTATCAGTTAAATTTTGATAAGGTTGCAAATAAGAGTTAATATTGCTAACAATGTTAATATTTTTTTAAATCATAATTTAAATTAATGCCAAATTATATTGGATTTTTTCATAAATGGTTGTTTGATTTTTGTTTTGGATAATAAGTTTCTCTTGTCTTTAATTTAAAATTCGGACAAGTTATTTATTACTTTCTATTTTAATAAAAATCAATTTTTGAAAAGAATTTAAAATTTTTACAATAATTAAATTGAGACTTGAGTACAACTATAAAAAAGAAAAACTTTATTAGATTAATCATACATTCAATTATTTTATTTCAATAATTTAAGGAATATTTTAATTTTTTGAATTTTTTAATAGTTGTTTCCAAAAGAACTTTCAAAAATTTTTTTTATTTATTCAACGAAAATAATTATCAAATTGATTTGTTATTGTATCATTTTTTAAATTTTAAGTTAATGATATTTAAATTAAATTTTTCACAATTCTTAAAGCATTGCCTCATGATAACGAATAAAAAGATTCAGATAATTAGATAAAAAAACTTTAATTTAATATTGAATTCGTTTTTATTTTAAAGATAAACATTTAAGAGGGATTACCTCTTCCAAAAGGCTTTATACCTTCTTTTTAACCCTCATGTTTTCCACATAAGATTTGATATTAAAATTCAGTTGAGAGTTAAAAATTGTTTTAGAATGAACAAAAATTTCTTAAAATAAAGTATAAAAATGATACTTGATCTTGAAAAATTAAAAGCAGAAACAATAAATTATCGTTAACCCTTTCCTATTACTCCAGGGACAAATTTGAATATTTTTAATTATATCATTCGTAAAAATTCTTTTCGGGACCATTTCAATATCTTTTTAAGTTAAGTTAATTTAATTATGAAAATAATAAAAATAATTAAAATGACCTTGATGGGAACTTAATCAAAAGAGTAAGTCGAAAAATATATAATCAAATCAAGATATTAGAGAAAAAAAATAATAAGCCACAACAAAGTTTAAACTGTAGAGCAAGTCCCGAATGTCTCACTATGAAATACAAAATTAGTTTTTAAATAAATTGTTTTAATTAGTTCTGTGCCATCAAAAATCATCTAGTTATTTTTTTAAAAACAAAAATTTAAATTATGTAAAAATCAATTTTTTGTATTGGATTATGGATTTTAATTTATTATATTAAAAAACTTTTTTTTCATTTTTGTAATGCAATACGAAATATTCTTGCAATTTTTTTAGATGGAAATTAATAAAATTAAAAATATAATTTTTCTAGTGGTCTAAGATTCAAAAACTTCTTCTATAGTAAAACACAATTTATTATTATAAAGTAAAAACCTACTAAAATTCTGCAAATTATCTATGTAATTATTTTAAATACTATTAAATAGAGTGCAATTTCTCAAAATTTTGCTTTGATCTAGCAGATATTCGCGGTATGTAAAACAAAAGTTACTTGAGGAATTTTTGGACCATTAAATCAAAAAAAATACAATTCCAAAATTTATATTTTAAACATCTAAATTATCATCATAAATGTTAAACATCTTAAAATTACAAAAAAAAATTGCGGTCAAGAATGCAAATGTGCCACTTGAGTTTCAGTTGTTTTAATTTTGCCTATAATGTAATATTTTTTGCTGAAATTTATTAAAACAAAGCAAAAATGTTAAACAAAATATTTTTTTTTCAATTAACTTATTTTAGCAGAATGTAAAAAAAAACTCTTTAATTCAAGATTTTTTATTAAAATTCATAAAAATAAATATTCTACTGGTACTAAGCTTTAGCTAAGGGGCTTTTTTTATTTTTCGATTTAAAAATACTAAAATAAGAAAGGTTAGGTAAATTTAAAAAATAACATTTAAACAAAAATATCATGAATTTATGTGATGAACTAAAAAGTAAAAGATAATCAAAATATTCGCACCAATTGTTTAATATTTTCGGCAATATCTGGTAAATAGGCTCTTGCTTGCTACTCTCGAATCGCGAACTCGAGTTGCTGCTGTTATACAAAAAATGATCATTCAAATAGTTTTGTGTCGAATTCGATATTAGAGTGTTTGACGAGAGATCATTGGAAATAATCAAATCTCGGTCTTTAAATAGTAAAGTAACAAAAAAAAACATCATCAAAACATTACGGACCAACACCGAAGGCAATTCGAGCAAAGTGCTAACAATTGAAGTACTTACAATACACTTGACTAAAAAATATCTATCTCTATTTTTTATTTTTGTTTTTTCCAAAGTCTCCTCTTCTCTAATTGCATTATTTGACTCTGCAGCAAAAGAAACACTTTTTCCATATAAATTGGATCTATTTTTGCCAAAATATTTCTTGAGTAAAACGAATCCAAAAATTAACTTGATTAAGCCCATAGCTAATAACAAAAATACATCTATTGTTTGAATTAATACTGGCAAAACATTAAAAGTGGGCAATTGACATCTACCTATAAAACTTGTGGCATACATTGAACCATTTAAGTAATTCAATTGAGAATTTTCATATTTAAAACGAAAGTCTCCGATGAATTCCATTTCTCTATTTTCTATAAGCATATAAATCCAAATAAGATGATAATAAAATAGAATAATTGTTATTCCTATAAAAAAAGCTGATTTTTTGCCAAAATATTGTCTGATTAGATCAGAATGCTCAGATTTAATGAAACGCTTAATATCGAATGTAAGTTGAGTGTTCGGGATCAGAATTTCTTCACAGTCTTGGTTTTTTTGACCAGATTCACATGACGCTATTAGTTGATAGCGTTGTTGACTTTTTTTGGTTGATAAATAGTCGCGATTCATTACTTTCATTTTTAAGAGTCTGTCAAAAATGCTTGCTACGGTGTATGCGTAGGACGCTTGAAGGGAAACTGTAATTAAATATGAATTGAGTTGACAAACACCTTGGATGTCAATTAATCTAATTTTGATATATCTTAAGCTTTGGCTCAATTGCTCAATCAAACTATCGAATGAAGTATTCATTGAAAAGTCATAGGATTCTACTGGAGAATACAAGCTTATAAATTTTTCCAAGTCACCTTCGTAAAAAGTCAAATTCTGGTTTATCTGAGGTAAGTTATGGCTAATTTTGGAAAATTTTTGAATTTTTATTTCAAGTTTTGAAATCAACCAGCTAAATAAAACCATTATGTCAGAGATATTAACACCGATAAAATACAGATATAAGTTCCAATTATGTCTGCGATTGAATATTTTGTTCTTGTCTAAAACTACATTTGTTGAGTCTTCATTTAAATTAATGTTTTTTTTTGAGTATTTGTTTTTGTTGATTACTGGGGTCTTGAACTTGGCTATGCGACGATATAACAAAAAACATGTTATGGTATTGCCAAAAAACCCGATTATAAAAAAATACCAGATGACTAAAATTTCAAAATATTTATCGTTAAACACAGACATTTTAAAAATAAATCTAAAATTTATAATTCAAATTACTTAAATCAATTAAATTTTAAAGCAGAGTAAAGAAATCAAAATAAAACCTTCAAAATACAACTTAAAAATTGATCTGCAAAATTTCATGCCAAGTTAATAAATATTTATAAATCTTTTTTTCAATTTTTTTGTTGTTGACCAGTACTCTAGGCTTTACAAAATTTAATTGAAAAATAAATAAATTCATAAAAAAATAGTTTTGTATCAAAGTTAGAACAAATAAGAATAAGAACTTATAACTTGAATTTATACCAAATATGGCCTTTTACCTTGAATTAATAAAAAGCCATGGGCTATCTTAAATTCATTTTTTTAAAAGTTAATAAAAAAAAATATTTTTAATAATGATAATTAGCTGCTGCAAGAAACTTGCGGATAAGTCTTATACGGATGATTACTATGCAAGCTCTTACACCGTACATTTATCTTATCATTAGGCTACCATTTATGGTTATATTGTATTTTTTTTTGATAAGGACTTTTGAATTTATCGTACTAATTTTTAAATTGATTCACTGAACTAGAATTGTTTATTTCCTCAGGTAGCTTATTCCACTGATTTATTACTCTTTTGGTAAAAAGTGTTCCATCACACTGCAATTTTTAATGGTCTGCTCGAATAGTCTTGTTGTGTCATCTGATTCCCTGAGCAGCCCTGATGAAGATATCGAGTAACATCTGATAAGAAGTTTTTTTCAGTTAACTTGATTGATACCCATTTGGAATTTAAAAAATTGGATTAAGTCACTGTTTTCTCTTCTTTCGCTAAGCGTAGTCAAAGCTAAAACTTTTAGTCTATTGCTATTTTTCTAGATACGGATTAAATTTTTGGATCTTCTCTGTACATTCTCAAGAGCTTTAATATCCTTTGATGTATGAGGATACCATAATACTGCGGCATATTCCAGATGAGGTCGTCCATAACCTGAATGTTCGCCTCAGTTAACCCAAAACAGCACTTACCTGATTTGCTTGCATCCTAATATGCGCTGAGAACTTTAGATCGTGTGAAAAAGTCACTCCAAGATCTATTTCAGAAAATTGTTAATTTTTATTTAAAATACAATTATTATTAATCCCCTGCTTGGCACTCGAAATGCCTGGAATTTAATACTTAATTTAAATAATAATATTAGACTGAAAGGTATTAAAAGCGTTCAAATGTTAAGCTTGATATTTTAGCATATGGTATAATAAAAACAAAAAACAAAAAAGTTTGATTGAAATTATTAAAGACTCAGACAATTTATCAATTTTTTGGAATTAAATCAAAATTAATAAAAAAAATTTTTATGATTTAAATAAAATTTTTAAATTTATATCTAATGTACTGAACTTAATTTGTCCAAAATTTCGGAAGAAGATTAAATTTGAATCTGGATTTGCATTATTTAAATTGATAAATTACCCAAAATTTTTTTGATGATGATTGATTCATCCTTTCAAAAAGGAAAGAATATTTTTTTGTATTGGATTATGGATTTCTTAACTTTTTATTTTCTTAACTCTAGAAATAATTTATTCTTGTTATTCAAATTGCATGCAATTTTATGGTATATAAGAGACTTCTTTTAACTTAAATTTAATTAATAGATGGGAATTATTTTCCAATTAAATTAACCTTAAATTTTATTAAATTTAATTTAAAGAATGCATCAAATGTTAAAAAATATTCAAGAAATTAAGTTAATTTTATATTTATGAAAAAAGACTTTTGAAATTAATATTTAAAAAACGGATTATATTAATAGATATAAGACCACTTGAGAATTATTTACGATATTTAAAACATTTTAATTTATATATTATTTCATACTTTAGTTTGAGCGAAAATTCCTATCTTTTCATCTAGTTTTATTTTATATTTTTTATTACCCAAAATTGAATAATAAGCTATCTAAAATTATTTGTTTTTAAAATTAATGATCAGAGATCGGACATCGGTTCCTTTTCTAAAAAAAACATCGCTTATAATATTACTTTTTTACTAATTAGCTTTTATTTAAATTTTTATCATAACCAGAATTAGCGTAAATTAAAAATAAATAATAGTAATAATTAAAGATATTTAATATTGTTTTTAAACATTTTTTTCAATTTCATTATTCTAAAATAGAAGAAGTTCAGAAAAGAGCAACATAGATAATCACTGCACTGCGTTATCATGAGAACTCAAAGAGACTTGATTTTTTTAGATAAACTAATCTTAAGAAAAGACTTTAAGAGAGGCAACTTGAAGTTCATGATCATGATCAAATGATCAAAATTTAATAGATTATAATCTTAATAAAAATAATATTGACAATAAATAAATACGCAAAAAAGATTTTATTTTAGCATCCAAATAATTAATTTAAATACCCATTTAATAATAATCCTAGGTTAATTAAAGTTTACTTAATTAACCTAGTATTATTATTATTAGGATATAATAATTTTTAAATATATAAAAGTAAATTGAGACACAAAGTACAAAAAAATTAATTTTCTTATTCTAGTGAAAAATAATTATTAATTATATCTAATTCGGAATTAATAAGCTAACATCAATAAGTTTTTTATTTCATAAATTATACACGGGACTTTAAAATTTTAATATATGATAATAATAATAAATAAATTATATCAAAAGATTTATTTGTTTAATAATAATCAAATCTATGTATATGAACCTAAATTATATTGTACTAAAAAGCATGAAAACTAAAAAGGAAAGTAATTAGAGTTAAAAAATCTGATTAAACTATATGGAATGTACTGTGTTATATTATTACTATTTTTATTTAAAAAGGATGACAGATCAAGAAATATAATAAAAGATTTTTTATTTTTTTAGGCTTAAAACAAATTTTCAAATAAAACATCAAAAAAAAAGCTTAACAATTTACTAAGAAAAAAAACACAATATTGACACCATGATTGTAAAAGTATTTTAACGTCACTTTTATTTATTAATTCTAATGTTTTAAAATATTTTCAACTTTGAAAACAAATTCACATCTGTTTTTTAGTTTAATTTTATTTAGTCCAACTCTGGATTTCTTTTGAATTCGAATATTAGGACTAAAATGTGACTCACAGCATATTTTTCCCGTCAAAACTTCCTTAATTTCCGAAAATATTTTATTTTGATAATTAAAATTTATTTTACGCTTAATTTTGATCAATTTTTTGATTATCACGATATCCTTGATCAGTGTTCATTCATACATTATCTTTGAATTTTGATTTTTTTTATTATCTTAAATAATTTATTTTTTTCTATTTAGATATATTAAGTTTGAGACATAAGAAAAATCTGCAAACGCAAAACAGACCGAAGATACTTTAGATCTCTTGACGATTTAGCATGAAAATGATTATATTCTGAAATATCTCTACATTATTAATGAAATATCGCTTTAATCGAGTAAATAAATAATGTTTTTTTCACATAGTTTACTTGTGTCTTCACACAAAAAAGACTTAAAACAGCAAAAAAAGAATATATAAAAAACCTTTAAATCAACGCATTTATATCAAAAACTTTTTCGTGTTGATTTAATAAAGCTATTTATTTAATCTGAGAAAATAATTTATTTTTCATAGTAAAATTAAGCTTTAAGAAGAGACAAAGTATACGAATCCAATTGTTTTTCAAAAATTAAGGATGATGTTTCTTTTTACATAAAAAAAAATAACACACAAAAGAACAGATAAAAAAAGATTTTAACCTTGAAAAATTTAATTATCATTTTTTTTCGGGAGGAGCTTTGTAAATATCCCAGCACAAATTTATAATTAAGCAAACATTAAAATTCGATTCAGTTAAAAATCTGAAAAATAAAAAATTTGCATCTTTCCAATTGTAAAAAAAATTAATAAATCTTAATTTTGATTATTTGATACTATAATTTGTATATTTTTGTGGAGCTAAAGATCCAAAAGTTTTGAAAATATAAATAGATGTAATAAAATAAAAATTTGAAACGAAAATTGTTAGACTAAATTCATGCTTAAATATTTAAAATTTAAATCAAACAAATAGTTTAATTGCTTGGATTGAAACTTTTGGGGAAAATAAAAAAAAAGATTATAGAAACAAACTAAGCATAAACATGATTATACTTAAATTATTTCAAGTCTTTTTTGTTTATTTCACTTAATAAATATAATTGAATAAACAATTCCTTTAGTATTCTTTGTTAAGCTTTAAAAATCTTAAAATTATAGGAAATGGAAAATAAAATTAAAAATACTTAATTTTTTATTTTGATTTAATTACTGATAATGTATTTTTTGAAATATTACCTCAAAATAAGAGTTCATGAGCAGATTGATCTAAGTAGCTATTATAGAAGCATTTTATATTTGAGCAAATATTTATAAAAAACTAAATATAGTTTTGAAGAAAATTAAAATAAATCAATAATTGAATTTAAAAATAATGTTTGATTTGTTTTATTTCTTTGAAATACCTTCGAATTATTAAAAAATTTATTAAAAACACACTAATTAAAAAATTCGCAAATTTTATTAAATCAGTCATTAAAAATTAAAATTTAAATAGATGTTTATTCTATTCATTATCCTATATTCATTTTCTTTCAAATAACCTAAAATATCGAAAGGATTCTCTCCTGAATAAAACAAATAATATTAAAACCTTAATTTACTAAAGGTGATACTTTACCGTGATTGACAAAATCAAATGCTGAGAGACTTTATCATAATTTTATCTCAGAAAAGCATCAAAAAGATGAATTTCAATTTTGTATAAATTTTAATTTACCAGAAGCGCTTTTAAGATTTTAATAGAATCTAACACATTTTCAAGTATTCTTTAATGCTTGCCAACTCAAATACTTATTGGATATATACTTATTTAATCTTTTCTTAATTTAAAAACTGCATATTTATTTTTGAGGAGACACATCAAACAAAATTAATTAAAAATTTACAGTTTTTGATCTAGAAGTAAAAAAATTTGATCAGAAATTTATTTTATTACGCTTGTTTAATTGACTTTGATTTCACTGAATTCATTAATTCATTATATCGAAAATTTATAATGCTAATTAATTTTCTATTGCTAAAATTAATAGATGAAGTTTAAAATTATTTTTAATAAAGTAAATGATAAATATAACACTAAAATAAGCCTAAAATTTAAATTATCGCTTTGTAATCTTAATTTTGTTTGATAGAAATTGAAAAATTTAAACTAAATCAATCATTAATCATTATTACTGCTTAATTAATTTGTTTATCTTGCATATTATTTCCAAATTATTATTTCCAAAGAAACAAAAATAATATTAATCTCAAAATAGTTGAAAATTTTTTGCGTGTCGATCAAGTTTTTCTTATTTAAATAGCTAAACTACTTTTGATGAATAAAGGTAAGACCATTTATTCTTATTTTTTTTATTAGAAAATGCAATTCGATCATATAAAGCTTTATTTATTTGTGGCATGTTTTCTAAATTAGATTAAAAAATAATGAACAGCCATACTTTTTGATAAAATTGATAATTTAATGAAAAATTAATATATATCTATATTAATATATATAGCCAAACTGCATTGTTGAAGCGGATACTGTAAACAAATTTAAAGCCAGACTGGATGGTTGGTTGTCAATCAATGGGGAAAGGCTGATCTAGAAGCACCGAGTTAATTAATTAGGAATCGTTATTATTTCTATTTCATTTATAGTTTTTATATTTTTTTTTATATTATTAGTTTTTCTAGGTACAATATTCTATTTGGTTTTTATCAGTGTTAAATTATTTATATAGAAAGACTAAGACTAAAATTTTGAAATTTTTACTGCTATAGCTGGACGTTACTACGTTGCAGCTTGTGGACAAGATCCACGCAGTATTACTACTACTACTACTACTATATTCTTCAAAAAATACAAAAACAGACCTTTTATTAAATTAAAAATTAAATTAAATAAAAATTATTTTAAAACTTGAAAATTAATAAAATCTCAATTAAGTTTAAGTGTCGATAAAATACTCGACTATATATAAAATTTGTCGCAAAAACAACTCTATAATGCAGCTATTTAAAGAAAAAAAATGTACCAAAAAAACACAATAACATTCATTTGGACATAACCAAGAAATTTTGAGTGTCACAACTTGGGAGTGATTTTAATTTTTTTTATGTGAAATCAAATTTATACTTATAGCAGAAGCGGGTAAAATAACTTAAAATCCACCATTGATCCAAATTTTGCCTAGAATTCATAATATTTTAAACCTTTTTGATAAATAATGAAGACCAAATAAGCTAAAAATAAAAATCGAAAAACATAAACGATTTTGATGAAAGGAAGGATCATGTTCCGTGCCGACCTGCCCGGGGATATCCCAAATTATACTTTTAAATTAAAGTAATAAAATGAGCTAAAGATCTTTATTTTAAGAAGTATGACATTTCTATTATATCCAAAAATGAAGGTCTCTCTGTGTTTCATTGTGAAATTTTCATACAAACCTTCCAAAAATTACCAAAATAAAATCCCTTTTCTCTAAATTTAAATAAGAAAAATTGAGCGTTTTAAACTTTGATGATGAAATAGCATGAAACAAAATTTGTTTAACTAAATCCAACAAAAAATAATAATTTAACATAGGAAATATTTATGATCAAAAAAATATCAATATTTGAGATTTATTTTTTTTCTCTGTGATCTATTCAAAATTGAATTTTTTACAATTAGTAAATTTATTTTATATAAATTTTAAAATTCTGCCACACTAATTGAATAATTTTGAATTTGATGGTTATAATTGTAAAGAAATACAACTTACTTGTTTAGACTGGTTTGTTTTTAAAGTAATTAAAAGTTAAGTAAAGCAAAAAAATTAATTTTCAATTCTAAATTAACATACAATTTGATTAAAAATAATCAATTTATTGTCAAACAATTCTTTTAATTTTTTTCTTTAAATGAAAAATTTTTTGTTTCACCTTTTAAAACTTATCACAAAAACCATTTTTTATTAAGAATTTAAATTTTGTATTGGAATTTTTGTATGAAAATTCACAATGCCTCTCTGTGTTGCTGTTTTAAATACTTATTGTAATGATCTTTCACTGCGGCTAAAATTGCCTTTGTCATCATTTGAAGGAACTAAATCAAATTTAAATTATAAGATAAAAAATGACTATTTTAACTGATAATATTCTCTTTATTTATTTGAAAAATATTTTTGAAGCTGAAACTACATACGGTTTTGAACGGTTATATCTTTCTTTACAGGTGCTTTTAAAATAAAAATTTCCTAATAAGACTGTAAAAAAAATTTTAGTTAATAGACTATATTGAATAAATATAAATTAAGATTTAATTTAATTTAATTGATAACTATTTTGCAATAAAATTGAGAAAAAATCGATTTTGTTGAAGATTTTTTTTGGTAGGATAATTTGAATTTCTGCTTGAAAAATTGTTGAGAAGAGTTTGAATTTGTAATCATGTCACTAAGTACTAGAAATTATTAAAAGTACTTTAAATTTAATTAAAAAATTAGATTTTGAACTTTTGAAAAAGAATAAATATATTTTTAAAACTCAAAAGAAGAAATAAAAAAAAAATTGTTTATTTTCTTAAAATTAAACAAAAAAATACTGTTTACTTAATGAGATTCAGTTAACAATTTTTAAAGTAAAATTATTTTAAAAATACATCACTTAGTGAATTTTCAAACTTAACAATATAATTTGGGAAATATATATAGAGGTTTGATTAGTCAATTTTTTCTTCCTTTGAGCTAAATGCTTAAATTCAGTGCTGAAAACGATGTTTATTATTTTGAAAGTGAATAAAATAGAAATATAGATTTTTTTCTAATTTGAACGCCAAATAATAAGTTATTTTAAGGAATACATCTTTTTTTAAACACATTGTATTTGTTAAACAGACTTTGAATAACTTAAAATGAAACTTGGAATCCTAAAGATCTTTGTTACTTTCGATGATTTTTTCTGAAAGATTTGAAAGATATTTTGACGAAAAGAGTTTAATTTTAATCTAAGTAAGTATCTTAGAAATAAAAGTTTTGAACGGGTAATATTTAATTAGTTTTAATTAAGATTTTTAATTTTTGAAATTGATTTGATATTGATTGAAGAAGCCATTACGATGAAAGAAAAATCAACATTTTAACAAATTTATCATTTAATTTTTAATAATAATAATAAAAATTCAAAACTTTTTTTTTAGATTTTCGAAATAATTAAAATTGTGATCTAAAGATTTTAATCATAATTATTAAATATGATTATTATTATAAAATCATAGCTTTTTATTTAGTAAACTTCATCATTAACCTTAAGCGAAGTTTTTCTCAATTTGAATTTTAGCTTCCTATTCTATGGAATATTTTTTCAATTTAAAAATTAAAAATCAAATGAATTAGACAAAAATGAAATAATTTACTACGCCTTCCAAAAAATATTTATTTAACAGAGAACTTTTCAGTAAATGGGATCTCAATCGATAGCTCAAAAACTGGCCTTACAGTTTTCAAAATTTTAAGCTAAAATTTTTTTTCAATTAAATCCTTAATTTCTTAGGACGTTAGTAAACTATAACCATAAAAATAGTAAAACATACCACAAATTTAATAATACAACCACTAATTTAGAAATAAATTCACACATTTTAATTTTTTTCCATTAATTTAATAAAAATACTACAATTATCTTGATCAAACAATATTTTTAATAAAAATGCCCTTATATTCGATTAAAACTCCACTAATTAAGTAAAAAAAATTCAATCAACTTGATAAGCGACTCTTATAAGATGAGTTAACTCTTATACTATTTAAACCAGTAAAATGAAAGTTTTTTTCATTCAAAAATGTCTGAAACACAGTCAAAAGAAAGCATTTTAGAAGATCCATTAGACCAAACTTTAGATGACACTGATCAAGATTGGGACGACGTGTTAAAACCACAAAATCAAAAAAAACGTGGCAAAGCAATTACTTACGAGCTATATCAACCATTCCAAGAATACGACCAAATTGTAAAACAAATAAAAGAAGGTAACATCAATGGTAACAATTGGATATTCAAGAACAAAGATGGAGATAAATATCGTTATTATTGTAAGTTTAACAAACAAGGCTGTCGCGCAGCTCTTTACTTACAATTAACAAGTGGCTCTTGTGGAAATTGTTTCATTTCTGATGAAGAGCATTCAAATCATGAAACAAACACAGAAACTCCAAGAGAAGAAATAGATGATGCAATGTATCAAAAAATTTTAGAGCTTGAAAATTTGGGTATCAAACCAGAAGGTATTTTAAAAAATCTACTCAAAAATGGATTTCAACCACCTCAAAAAACAAAACTAAACAATATTTTAAAAACGATTCGAAAAGCAAAAAAGTCACTAATCAACCAACAATGAACGATCTGAAAAGGTGGTGTGAACAATACAATGAAATTCCTGCTTTTTTTTTTAGAGCTATCAAATCAGCATGTTTCAGTGTATACGGTCATTCAATCAGTCCATCAATCTTAGTCGCTGATAGCGCTGATGCCATAACGCTCGGATTTAAAAAAGTTTTCAATTCAAAATAAAAGATTAGGAATCATCGAATTTTTGAATGAGTGTCGTTCGAATTTAGTCGAATATTGGTCCCAACAACGATCGGAAACAATTTCAACAATCAACCAAGTTACCAACATTTCAAACGAGTTCGAAAATTTAAATCACAAAAAATTTCACACAGAGCCAATTATTGATAAAAATGATCTCTTAGAAGCTTACAAATGGAACGTCAAAAAAAAAACAATACAACATCTTGGCAAATTTTACATGGTTAAAAGTGGTAAAGACAAAAATTCAAAAAATTTGTCACGTGACGACTGCAAACAATTTTTACAACGCTTAGATGAAAAACCTTGGGACAATTTCAACCAAATGATCAATGATGTTTTTAGTATTCGTTTGATTAAATTAAATCAACAAAATTGGAAAAACACAACTTGTACATGTGTTGATTGGTTAAAACAATACAAATGCTATCATACAATTGCAATTGCGTATCGTCTCAAATTGGTCAATTTCAATAGCATTTTTATGGATCTACCAATATGCAACAAAAGAAAGAGAGGGGCTGCAAAAAAAACTTTAAAAAGCTACAATACCAACCTTCAGATTTAGTTAGTGATGAAGAAGAAACTAATGATGAAGAAAATGGTATCGAAGAAGAAATTACACAACCGAATAAAAGGATTCGTAATAATATACCAACAACAAGCTCAAATAAATCAACTTCTAGTCTCTCAAACTCTGAAAATATTTGCAAAAAATGTAATATGCCTATGAAAAAAAAGAAATATTTCTACTGTATTAATAAATGCAAACAATAATTTTTTTGGTGGAATTTTGAAACAAACAATAATTATTTTTTTTGGGGAATTTTGAAATTATTTTTGTGTAACTTTAATGAATTTTTTGGTAAATCTATTAATAAAATGGTAAAAAAACTAAATTTGTATTATTTTTAATTATTTTGAGGATAAATAATTAAAATTAAGATAAAAATACTGAAAATATGATAATTTTATTAAATTTGTGGTATGTTTTACTATTTTTGTGGTAATTTTTAACTAATTTTGAGGTATTAAAATATTATCGCTCAATTTCTTAATCTGAAGATTGGTTAATTTTTTTAGATTTTTTTCTCTCAATTAATCATTAAAAAAAAATGAATTTTAAATTATTTTTTATTAAATGGATAAGCAAAAAATTTACATTTAATTTCCTTTACAAAAATGAATAATATATTTTAATTTACATAAAAAAGTTATCAATTAAAGGTGATGAAGCTTGCAAACACGATAAATCAATATCAGTAAAATCAGCATCTAGCTCAAAAAAATCTTGATCAAAAACAATAGAATTGGTAAATTCCGCATTTTCCAATAAACTCGACAAATAGTTGATGTATTCCATTGCAGTCCTCAAAATTTTTAATTTAGAAACTCGTTTAGAGCATAAGGACTTGATTGAACAGTTTGATTCATCATTGCTACTTGTGTCCCATCCATTATTGACCCTATCTCTACAGAACTCTGAGTTCAAAATTATTCTCCGCAAATTTTCGAATTCATTATTGACTAGTTTAACTCTATTTCGTTCTCGCGCATTTCTTTTTTCGACTCTATCCATCGAGTTAACATCCACTTCTGTCAAACACATTTTCTTATTAGGTTCATCCGCAGGATCAATACGTCTCTTGTGTCCATACGTCTGCTCCTGATTTAAAATCTTGTCAATAACTTGAAAATCAAAGTGATCCATGATTTGCTCAATAAATTTATTTTACTTTTTTAAAAATCTATCAGTGCTTTTATAGACTCGAGAAAAACGTGTCATGATTCTTATCAAGCATAAGCGTATCACAAATTTATTACGCGTCAATGAACACTTACATTCTTTATGTTTTTCTTTTTCCGATTCACTCAATCTATTGGAATTCAATGTTTATCTATTTAATTCACTTAATCAGATCATTAGATCGAGAAAAAGTCAAGTATAGCAAAAAGGCGTAACATAAACCAATAGTCTCTAATTTAAAGTCGAGTAATAAATCAAAAGACACTCTACCTAATAACAACTCAGATTGCCGACTTTAAGTCTTTGTTCATTACCCTCTATGTAATTAAACTATAACTAACATATTTTCAATTTTATTAACAATCTTTAAAAATAAACCAATGAAGAAGTTAAAAATTTGAAAATTAAAAAAATTTATTCAACCTTTAATTGTTCAGAAGAGAAAATTAAAATAATGAAATTAAAAATAATTTATCTAATACTGTAGTTACCGAAAAAACAAGCTGAAATAAGCTATTATAATTGAAAAAAATGAAACAAACATTCAACAAATCTATTTAAGAAAAAAAAAATTAAACATTTTTATAAAATAGTATAATAATGAAATAACTTATGTAATTAGTTTAGCAAAGATGATAAAAGTCCCATTTGGAATTTAAATTATTTCTTGTTTCATGGTCAGCTTGAATAATTTTATCTTCTAAGGAATTATTAATTTCAATTTATTAATTATTTTAATTCTATTATCAATTAATACTATTTTTTAAAATATTTTTAAAATCTTTAAAAGCAGAAACAGGCAAATTGTAGTTCATGATCGAATGTTTATTTCAAATAATAAATTTTTAAAGATTTTTGTATTATTAAATAGTTTAACTTTACTAAACATTATTTGTTTGATTCAAATAATCAGAAAAAATAACATAAGTTTTAGAACAAAATTAAAAAAATTAAATTAAACATTAATCAATATTTGAAATTTTAAAAATAAAAAATTTGACATGGTTTTTCTGTAACTTGTTTCGTGTAATAAAATTAAATTTGAGCTAAGCCATAAATTCGTTTTCTTTGTTTTTTTTTATTTTTAAAACCATCGAGCCTTTTTGTTGATTTAAATTTGTCTTAAAATTTTTAATAAATATTTTTAATAATTAATTAAAATGGAGTTGAGATTTTTTTTAATCTAAAAGATAAAAAATTTAATGTTTAAATAAAAAAGCCAAAATTAAAATCTTATTTCATAATTTTTATCAAAATTTTAATTTATTAAATTTTATTGACAATTTCACCATGATTTAATATTGGATTAGATCAGTTTATTAAAATAAAATTGAAGCATTCAAAAATTTGTTCAAACGTGAATTAAGATTTTTGAAAAGGAGTAAAACTACTCGTTTAGTGCTTTGATTGCTAACAAAACATAAACCAAAAATTTAATTAAATTGATTTAAATTCAGGACTCACAAAATGTTTAATTTGATAATATCCATATAAATATTGGCTGTATTCGAGCCAGCGATCATAAAGATAAATTTTTATCAAAATTTATTTTTTTAAATCTCAGAATACTTAATAAAAGTTTAATAAAAGATTTAATTTTGTTCCAGAATATGTGATTGCTCATGCTAATTGAAAGTATCTTTTAATTTAAAAGGCTTGAAAAATTCTTTTATCGGACAAGTATTTTTTATTCCCTTTAAATTTTGCTTTTTTGGATCGAGATTAAGAATTTAAGCTAAAAATTTGATCTGGGACACTTTCAATGTTTTTGCAGCTTCTAAGCCCTTTTTAAAATTAAATAAATAAATATTTTTTTTTTCAAAGGTTAAAATTTTTGGTGAAGCTATTTTTAGTTTTTTATTTTGAAAATTTATCAATTTTCACCAAGTTTAGTAGATTAGGTTTATAAGGTTTTTAATTTTTGATACTAGGTGAAAAAAAGCTTTGCGATAAATCTGAATTTCTATTTAAAAAAAAAGAAGAAATAAGTTTATTGAAGTGAAGTAAGTGGATTTTTGAGTGGCAAATTCTTAATTCTTGAAGAATTAATTTAAAGAAAAACTAAAGCTATTAGCTCTAAAATTTTGAGAATGAAAAGTATTGGCAGCAAAATTGCGAAATTTAAATCCGAGAGTGTTCACCTTTTGTTGAATTATTTGAAAAAAACATTCTTTAAACATTTACAAAAAAAAATTCTAGTGAATCGAATTTGCTTCATAAACCTTAAAAATTATTTTTTAACAACAATTGAAATCCTGGCAAATTATTACTTATATTGAATATGAACTCAAGCACGATCAATATAGGGAAAACAACTTTACAACAGAAATCTTTTGAATTTGCGATGACAGAAGGAGAAGATAATGAGTTTCTTTCGGAAAGCTTCGATTTTATAAATCAACTACCATTGATTAAGCGAAATCCAAAAAAAAATCGAAATATCAAAATGATTTCAGCTCTTTACAACCCACCTTCAATTAAAACTACACCGATTAAATCAAAATCAAATCCAGAGGATATAAAGCGAAAAATGGAAAAAGTCGTTCATGCTCATGAAGAATTACAGGAAGAAAAACTTCTAAGACAAGTCAGTCCAAAACTTTTTAGTTATTTTTCAAATAGGAGCAAATCAACAAATATTATACCGCGATTGTTCGATGACAGACATCGGAAAAGCATCATGTATCTAAGAAGAAGTCCCAGTGTATCACCTGAAATTCAGCAGAATCTGTTCTCTGTATCATTCAACAAAGAACACCCGAGTCAGGCTAATTTATTTTTTCCTCTATTAGTACGGAAAAATTGCGTAAAAAATACTCATACGAACAAAGGTTTTCCTAAGCTTGATCCAAGTGGAGTTTTTTTTGTCCAAAGTATTTCATATCTGAAGCCAAAAAATGTTTAGCTTTTTTTTTCTCAAAATCTTATCGATTTAAAATCAATAAATTTTTATTGTAAATTTTTATATTTTAAAAATAATCTATCCACGTGATTGAATATTTCCGATTGGATTATTTTTGCAGAATAAATATATCAGATAAATACTTTTTTATTCAAACTTTAACACCTCTTTTATTCAAAATGTTTGTTAAGCTGATTAAAATCGATTCATTAGTAAAATATTTAAAAAAAAACTTGTCGGTCTCATGAAACATTAATTCAACTATTTTAAAATTATATTTAATGGGGCAGCATTTTACGATTGAAAAAAGATAATTCTACTAAAGATCATTGATTAAAAGATTTAAATTTGATTTACAAAATTTTTAAGATTTCGGTGTTTTGTACTCTAAAGATTTTTAATTAACCACCTTTTTATTTATTTTAGGAATTAAATTTTCAAGATCTAAAAATAAGAAAAATAATTTTGAATTCAATGAATTAAGTCATTTTTTATTTATTTAAATAAAGAACATTGTTAATTATTTTTATTTGATTTTTTCATTCGTATGATTTCTAAAAATTATAAAATAACATAAAAAGATCGTGAGAAAAAAATTTAATTGAATTTAAAAATTCGGTAAAATTAGAACAAATTAAAAGATGATTAGTTGTTTTAAAAAAAATTAACTCATTAATCTTATGTTAGATTAAGTCTTTCAAAAAGTTTAAAATGATTTGAAAATAAATAAGTAAAAAGCAAAATGTATGTTTGTTTTACTTTCTTCTTCCTTTACTCAATATTATATTTTAACATCGCCAGAATTGACGTTAATTAAATAAGATGATAATCAATTTTGGACAAGCCTAAAGAAAGAAGCAAGAAAAAAAGCATACAAGCTGTACCAAAAAACTTCAGTCTTTAGATTACTTATCACCTATTTTACGATTTAATAGAAAAAAAGCCTGTATTTAATTATTTGATTTCTCTATTTTAAATTTTTTCTAAATTTAGTTTTCTTTGTAATTAGTTAATTAGCTCTGAGATAGAATTTGATATTTAACAAATTATTTTTCTCCGTAAGCTCAAAATTTTATTTTCAAGGTTTCATAATATTACTTTCTATTTTTAAAAATTAATTATAAAAGCAAATTTTAGAAAAATCTTTCCATTTCTTAATTTTTTACTTTTTTAGAAAAAAATTTTTATTGCTAGCTTAAAAATTTATTTTTGAAAGCGAATTATTTAAAATATAATTGAGTCTTAAAATTTCAAAAAATTCATGTAAATTTCTGTATAATTTTAAATATTCTAAATTGTTATCTTTAATTAATATTAGATAATACAATAGAAAAAGTTTAGAATATCTAATTTCAATAGATTAAATATAATCATAGGCCTATGTTTTCCAAATAACCTCTAATACTTTTTGTTTAAAGAGAATACTTAGTGAGTAAATAATTGAATTAAATTTTTTAGGACATTATTTGTTCTGATAATCGTTTTACTTTGTTCAGTCAGGTCAAATAAAAGAAACTTTGAACATCTTTAATTTGAGTGATAAAAATATTTATTTTAAAATTGCAAAGATCAAATAATTAACAAAGTTCAAAGGATAAAATAAAAAATAAATTAAATTTATTGCAATTAAAATCTTTGTTTATAATTGAAACTATTTTTCGATTTAAAAGTCTTTGTTTTATTGAAATAAATTTTCGTAAAAAAACACTTAAACTAATATTGATTAAAATTATTTCTAGGAAAAAAAATATAAAATTAAAAAAACAATGTTCAGTATGTGAAATTTTAATTCGAAATTAACAGAATTTTAGCCTAGAAAACATTTAAAATGCTTCAATATGCATCAATTTTCTTTGCAAAAAATTTTATTTACTTAAAATTAGAAAAAATTTAAGAGAAAACTTTTTGAGAATTTCGTAAAGTCCTAAAAATTTATTAAAACAGTAAATAAATAAAAAACATCTAAAAATCTTAAATAAAAATTTGAGTTAAATTGGTTTCATAATTATTGCTGCACCCATTTGAAGCCATTTTTTGTTTTCACCATCACATGGAACATCAAGCTTAGTGACTAATTTCTCTCGTGTATTATTGAAATATACAGGTAAGGAAATAACTCGCCTCTCATCATAAGGCATCGAAGCTTCTTTCTGAATCCAACCAATAAAGCAAGGTGGCAAAGTAATAACACTTGGAGAGTTTTCTTCACATTCAACCAATTTCGATCCATCGAACCCACAGCCTTCTAATTGAAATCCAGTAATCTTAACATTTAAAGCTACTCCTCTCATAGGTCCACTAAAACTACAAACAAGTTTTAGGCCGTCCATAGAAACTTTTGCCTCCCTTGCAGAATGTTGTCTTATTGAATTAAAGAATACATCTGGTCTAAACAGCTCGGACAAGTCCAAAACTTGGTCGAAAAATTTTGAAATCGAGTCTATGCTCGATACCCAATTGTCAAGTGCTCTAAATCTTTCTACAACTGCTGTCAAATATTCTTGAGGATCTTCTGGTCCATCCCATTGATCTTGCCATGAACCGGGAGTCTTGAAATTAAAATTATTTTTTTATTCTTTCTTATAAAAAATATTAAAAAAAAAACTTGTTATTATTTTTAAAAATAATAAATTGAAATAATTTTTGAGCCTTTTTGTCTAGTTTTAAAGACTTTATACAAATAAAATTTGATTTAAAGATTCATAAACATAATTAAAATTTTAACGAAATTTTTAAAGAAAATTAAATCTCAATTTTTTAAAAAATTACAAAAAAAATTTTTTTCTTTAATTATTTCTGAATTTAAATTACCTGTTGATGTATCAATTGTGTAGCTAATTTTTGAATCTCTTCTGATAAAAGCATTGAACCAGTTATAAATCCATGGATTGATTTTAAATTTTCATCAATAGTATTTATTAATTTTATCGATGACACTTTTTCCAAATAAATAAACGATTTGACTGGAGATTTGTCATCATCTGAATACTTTTTTCTTAATTCATTTGGATTGATGTTTTTTTTCAAAGCCTCCCAAAGTTTCCAGATCGGTTTAAATCGCGGTTTCACGCTATCTTTGTCAAATTTTCCGTCCAATTTAATATCGCTTAATTTAAGTAAGTTAAGCTGTGAAATAACTTGACCACTTAGAACTTTCTGAGTTGATCTGTCAATATTGGGAGGTAGGCCAAAGAATTTTGGCAAATCAGACTCTGGTAAAGAGTCTATTAAATCTCTGTAATCCTTAAAATAAAATAAAATAAGTTACATTTTAGATATTTATTTCGGACTTGTATAAAAGTCAGGAAAAAAAGTCTGAACAATTCAAAGTATGACTTGGACTTGAAAATATATTTTTTTAAAAATAACAAGTCTCGACTGTTTTAAAAATTAAAAAAAAATAAGTCATAAATTTTTTATATCTTGATATTTTATATTTTTTATAAATTTTTTTATTTTTTTTATCTTTAATTTAATTTTCGTTTAATTTATTTCTAAAATTTTTTAAGCACAAATATTTTTTCGTTTTTTACTAATAAAATCACTTAAAAAAAAGAATATGATGATTATGTGAATTGCTTTAAAAATCATGTTTCAATTTTAACATTGGAAAAGAAATTTAAACAAATATTTTTCCTGAATAAAAAAATTCACGACTTAAAATTTTTTTATATATTTAAATTCTATTCTCAAAATAAGTAAAAATCTTGACTTGTTTTTTTAAAATTTTTGAAGCAAGACTTTGACTTGCTTACACTTGACTTGTGTCTTTTGACTTTTATACAAGTCTGATTTATTTATTTTTTAATTACTCTATAATCAGTTGAACTGGGTAATGAAATTCCTGGACCAAGTTTAAGTTTAGGACCTTTGCCAGTTCCCGTAAAAAGATTATTTGAGAAGTAATCTTCTAAATAAGAAATCAAAACATCACTATCAACTGGATTATCAATTCGACCTCCATACACAGCTTGATTAAAAAGACCATGGATAAATTCCCATTGAACTTCACCTCGATCTAAGTGAAAAAAATCATTTTTGCCAATTGAAGATTTTTAAATTTACTTTTGGATGCTGAATCGCACAGTCTGTCAATTATATCTGCAGCAACTCTCAAATCAGCATTGGAAAACTCATAAAATTTGGTCCATCCCTTTAAATTGTTTTAATTAATTTAATTTTTTGAAAAAATAAAGTTACTTGTGGAATATAATTTCGTCTTTCTTGGATAATAGCATGGAACCAAGCTAAAACAAACATTGCTTGAGACCTGTAAACCAGACCTCCCTTAGAAATAAACTCTGAATTCCAATTTTCATATGCTCGTTGAATGTTCTTTTTTATTCCGGGTGGAGACTTAAAATTTTGTTAAATAATTTATTTTTAATTAAAAAAAAAAACTTTATTTTACTTCATAGGTAATTTTTAAACTCGATTGAAGAAGAATACTTGGAAAGTTCGGATGCATTTCGGTTGTCATCCAAAGTCTAAATTTTTCATTCGGTTTCAGCAAATTAAGTTCTTTTTCTAGAGTCGACAGCCATGAAACAACAAGATGCAAATTTTTCAAACATAACCAATCTCCATTAATGCTACATTTTTTCAAAAGTTCAATTGCTATTTCCATCTGGCCTTGGCCCATAGCAATCTTTAAATTAAAAGATTTTATTAATTATTTTAAATAAAAAATTTGCATAAAAACCTCATGGTAGCTATTTTTTCCAATTGTAGACTCGGCCAATTCCCTTAATTCTTCAGAAGGGTCGGAACCTGGCGAAATAATGATAAGAATAGGCTCATTAGGCGCTGTTTCCTTTTCATAAATATGTCGAATATTTGTACTTGATGGCGATATGTCTTTAAGATTTAATACTTTGCAGGTAAATTCTCTCATGGCAGTTTGAAGCCTATCTGGTCTCAAAGCTTGTATGATTAATATTTGTTGGAACAAAGTGAGTTTTCTATCAGATGGGAATTTACGCTCACAGTCATTTATTTCCATCCAATCTAGCCATATTGGGTCATCTAAGCCTACTTTTTGGAACAAGTCGGGTAGATTTGTCTTTAAAAGCGAATAATCTGATGCTCGTTCAGCTCCTACCCACTTTGGAACATTGCTTTTTTTGTCTGATTTCAAATCTGGAATTAATGTGCGAGTAAAATGCTCCCATTCCTAAAATATTTTTAAATAATTTTTTTAAAGAAAAAAAAATCGTTTAAAATCTCACGTTTTCTTTAAACTGTTTGCTGAACATTGAGTGTACAACGTGCATAGCAAACATCATTCTATCAGCTTTGAACAATGACCGACTTACATTATTATATACCATATTAATTAAAATTTGCTTTAGACCAACAATTTTATCTTCAGCTCTGTCATATTTCTAAATGAATTTATTTAAAAAAAAAAAAACTAAATATATTTTAAATTTTTGCCAATTAATAACGAATGAAAACAGATTTAAAAAAAAAACTAACTAACTTGAAAATTTTAAATAAATAACAACGGTGGAAAGTTCTTAAAAATATATATTAAAGCAAAATCTGAAAAAAATTCAATGTATTGAAAAATTTTATTTTACAAAGAATTCTTTAAGTTTATGACTTTTTTAAAGTCTTTCTAGTCAGATAAACGACAAGATCAGAGCTAAATCTAATTAAATATTAAAAGCACCAAGGAAAATAACTGGTTTAAAATAAAACATGGGAAAAAAATTAAGTTTTATTTGTTCCATCCTGCTTATAAGCTTTTTAAAATTTGATATCAGGCAGATCTTAAAAATTTTCCAGATTTAAAATTTAAATTAGAGATTAGAGAATTTCAGAAAAATATTTTTAAAAAAAATTCATTAAAAACAGCTGCATTAAAAAGATTTGTACAAATTTTATTCTAAGAAAAGTGACTAAAGTTTGACAGAAGCTTAAAATATCAGACAATTAAATGTTTACATTAATTGTTCTTTTTATCGATGAATGTCAAGAAAAAAAATTCAGAAAATTTACACTAGCCACGAAAATTTGATATTGAAAATGATATTAAAAGTGATATTGAATTTGTAAAATTGACCTAATGGTTGCTAAAAATTAATAAAATAAAAAAAACTCATAGAATACATTTTGATCGAAAAATATTGCATAGAAATAAACTCATTGAATTTTTTTCCAGAGAAATATCAATTTTGTAACATCTTTAATAGAAAAATATTGAAAAAAAATCACAAGATTTGATTAAATTAAATCAATTTAAGTTGTTTTTTCAAAAAATTTTAAATGTATTTACCTTTTATTTTTTCATTTGAATTTTCATTTTCTTTAGATTTAAGAAAATTTTTTTTTTATATTTTATCAATTTATTGTCTATGAAAAATTAGGAGAGATTTTATTCTGAAAAAAATTATACGATCAATTTTCTATTGATTATTTTCTATTTATTATTTTTATGCCTATTCTAGACCGTTTAAATTCATATTCTTAATTTTCCTTTATTAAAGTTACTTTGAATTTTTATTTAGTGGCAAAAACTTATTTTATAAGGGCTATTTAAGAAAAATAAAATAAAAATGTGTTTACTTCTGCTCTCAATTGTTTCTAAAAAAAAAAAAAATTTACTAAATCATATTTTTAGAAATTATTTAATGCTTACATCAGCCTTTTTTAAAGTTTTTTGAAAAATGTGTAAATAAGAGTTGAGACTGAATTTGTACATATTATTAATCGAGTCCAAGCAACTAATTACGAAATAAAGCTTGCTTCCAGTTTCGGCTAATGGTAAATAAACTTCTCTTTCCTATGTTAAAATTTTTAAAAAAAATATTTAAAAATATTTAAAATTATTACTTTGTCTAATGAATCTGTCAATTTGATTGATTCTTCAAGAGACTTTTCAATAGTTGCTGAACTCTCTTTAGTTTTGTTAAGTGATTCAAGAAGTTCTTTGTTCTCCAGGATGTTTCCTTTGGCGCTGGCTAGTTCCTCCAATAAACTATCTTCCAACTTGGCCAATTCTATCTTGAATTCCTCTTCAGTACGGAGCAAATCAGTTTTCTTAGTTTCCAATTCTGGTTTTTCATGTTGAATTGTTGCAGCAAGCAATTGACCACTTAAACCAGCTCGAGTAGTCGTGAAATTGACCACTGTTGTTATTGCTATTGCGTCTGGCATCAATTTTGGTTTTGTATTTCTAGTTGTGATATAAAGCCTAAAGTCGCTGTTATAATCAACAATCTTATCTCCAATTTGAACCACATATCTAGGTCCTTGGCTTTGTAATTCTCGTCTCATTATGGGATACAATGTTGGCTCTATTGAATCCATTTCTTGAATGACCAATGTTTTTCCGAATCTGACAGCTAATTCAAGCTGAGTATTAAAATTGCTGTCCTTTAAAATTTAATTTTAATATAAAATTTTTGAAATAAAATTAGCTTGAAAATAGATTTTACTTGTTGATTAATAACTTCCAATTTTTGCTTAGACATATGTTTTTTCAGCCAGTCTGAGGCTCGGTTTGATGGATCGATCATCATTACACTATCAAGACTCTTAATTTTAAAAAAATTTAAAATATATTCCTTCTAATTTAAGTTCGATTAAAATGCTATTGTTTCGTTTTTGAAAGTAAATTTTCAAATGATCGAAAAACACTAACTTAATATCTCGATATAAAGATGGTGTTTTTCAGTTACTTTTTAAATGGTCTTTTAAAAAAAAATTTTAATTGACACGATTCTTTGTAAAATTTTCAAATAATATAAAAATGCAATTGAAAAAATTTGATAAAAAAAATAAATTAGGCTAAAAATTTAGATTATTTAAAATATTTTGATCAAATTATTATTTTTTAAAATTTTTTGTCTGTTTAAAAAAGTAACTAATTATTTTACTAAGAAATGGAAAGTTTTTTTTAACTGGTAATGTAATTAAACAGCCACAATTATTTTGTAATAAAAAATAACTCTTATATTCTAAATAAATAAGAAAAGAAAAAAAAAACAAATTGATTAAATCGTTTGTTCACAATATATTATCCCATTGAGGTAAATTGATGAAAATTTCACAGTTTGTGTGAAATTTATTTAGTTTTCAAAAATAATAAGCTCTTTTTAAAAATATTTTTTAGGCACTTTTTAGACTCGTGAACCATACCATTAGACCTTCTTTGTCCTCAATGGTAATGAAACTTTGAATGCTAGTTGGATAATTTTAAAGAAAATTTATCCCTGATCAAAATATGCAAAAATTTTAAACATAAATATATATTGTGTTTAAAATTAAAACTTATGCATTTAGCTTTGGAATGATTTACTTTTTAAAGTATGATAATTTAAATTCTTTTTATTTTAAAAAAGCTTATCCAAAAATTAAAAAATAATGAAAAAAAACTTTAAAATTTTTATTTTCAAAATATCACTTAATTAAAAGCTTCTTTTCGATCTAAAAAGTGTGCAAAATTTCAAGTCAATTAATGAACTTTATCAAAAGATATTAAAAAAAAAATGATGAATTTTAACCAAAACCATTAGTTTTGAAGTTTTTTCTACATAACTTCTACAAAAATTTACAGATAAAAAATAATAACCTTTTTTCTTTTAACTTTATTTTTAATCAGGATAAAATTCTCTTTAAAATAACACATCGAAACAGTTTATTAAATTTAATAACCACAGAGGACAAAGTCCGGTCAGAATATTAGTCAATTCAATAAAATTTTAAAAAAGATTAGTATTTAAAAAAAAAGATAAAATTTTGAACATCGTTAACAAAATTTTACCTATATTTAATCATGTATTTAACTGAAATCATGGAAAACTATTCGTGAGCACCCGTTAGAATATCTAAAGGTATATAAAGAAATCAAATCTTTAAATTTGACATGAAAAACAACGTTTCAACTTTTTATTAATATAGCTCCATAAGTCTGGATAGAAGTGGTTGACTAGAAGTGGTAGACTTACTCCCAATTGATCAATTTAAAAATAGGCTAGATTAGCTAAATGTGTCAAGCTATCATTGAGGATCTTAAATTCCGCTCTGTGTGCTTTTCACCACATCATAGCTTATTATTATTATTAATAAGATAATTTTTTACCTCCAAAATAACTATTGAATTTTCAACACTGAGTTGATCGGATGGTAGACCTTCAGCTTTCCAAGTTAATAATTCACTTTCAGTGCACAAAAATCGTCTCAGGTCAAATTTTTCAATGTGCAATTTTTCCATCCAAGACTTTAAAAACTCGCTCCTCTCATCTTCTGGCTTAGATGACAAATATGTGATAAAGGCTGCGCTTAGTAGACACAACTTGGGAAGTTGATCTAGTTGTTTTTGCAATTCAGAAACTTGATTATTCCATCGATGATATTCTCCCTCTAATTTTCCGACCAAGTTTTGTGCAGAATTCATTGTTTCCTCAGCTTTTTCCAATTCAATTTTCAGTTTAGCTGCTTCGGTGGTTGTCTCCTCGAACGTTTTTCTTAACATGGCCACTCTGTCATCTACTTTGCTTAATTCAGCGCCAACTGTTGACATTTTAGATGTTACTCTTTCCAAAGATTTTTTTAATTTGTCTTGTTCTTCTTCGAGTGGAAGAATTTTTTCCAAAATTTTAGAATATTGAACATTTGCTTTGACCCATTGGGCTAGAGGTGCTGCAGCTGTTGAAGCTCTTTTAGCTATCTTAAAAAAATTCTGATTTAATATTTGATTAATAATCATTGATAATACCTCTGGGTCAAATGAGTCGGCATTTTTTTTTAATAATTTTTCTACATTTTCCCGGTTATCGGATGTTATAAGGCGCGGATTAAAATTAGTTATGTCTTCTTTGATACCACGTTTACCCAAAAAACTAAATAAAATTTAATACAAATTTGATTCATTTAAATTAAAATTACTTTTTAATTGAAGTCCAAGATGTATCTAAATTACCCATTAGTCTTAGTACACCCTCGAGAATATCTCTAACAACATCGGGTGGTGCACGCAGCGCTCTTATTTCACTCAACGATTCCGGTTTAATTTGGCCGACGGCTTTTTTGGCTTCGTCCACAATTGGTTGCACTTCTTTAAGTTCTTCCTCTATTTCTCCTTTTCTCTTGGCCAATTTTTTATTCTCAGCCTCAATTTTAACTTTTAATTCTTCCATTTCGTTTTTTTGCTCTCCAGCGCCTTGCATACTTCTAGTTATTTCGTTCAGTGCTCGATCAGCTTCTTCTTGTTTTTGGGCCAGTTTTTCTCGCTGAACCTTGGCTTTTTTCTCCAATTCGTTGACCACAGACTTAGCATCGTTAAGCTTAGCAACACCATTTTTCAAATGTTTTTGTCTTTCGATTATTTTTCCGCGCTTCTTCTTGAAAATCATTTTGAATGAATTTAAAAGCTTAATATAATGGCGCGGTGATGATATTTTATCGTCGAATTCATGGACAATTTTGTGAACATCATAAAAACCAGAATAAAAATCGGCATCCAGAAATTCGGATTCAATCGAAAGCATCATATTTGGAAACTTTGAAAAATTAATTTTTTTAAATTTAAAATTAGTTGTTACAATTAATTTTTTTTAAACTTAAGATTAGTTATTAAATTAATTTTTTTTTAATTTAAAATTAGCTTTTAAAATCAATTTTTTTTAAATTTAAATTATTTTTTTTAAATTAAATTTTTTTTTGGTTAAATTTTTTTTTTAGTAATAGTTGTAGTAGTGTGAGCTGTAACACATAAATGTGAGTGCAGTTCATAACGCTGCACTTTATCAGCTTGCAACCCAGGTTGCATTAAGTCAAAGTTCCTCAGTATCAGATTCTGTAAACAGATCTTCTCCAGGTCTCCGACTTCATGTGTCTATCAATTTTAGCCTTAAACTGATTGACCGTATCAGTCCCTGCTATTTCCGAGGGTAAAAGGTTCCAGGTTGTAGCTGTTAGGTTAAGTAAGAACTTATCGCTCATTGTCCCTCCTCGCTTTTCTCTTGTTATTTGGCTATTGTGTCTCCTGCTTGTCCCCTCACTTACTCCCTCATTCACTCAAATATCTAAATCTACCCTCTCGAACCCTTTCCTTATCTTATATATTTGTAATAAGTCCCCTCTTTTCCTTCTTGTTTCCAGGTCTGTTAAACCAAGCTCCCTAAGTCTTTCTTCGTACTCTAATCCTCTTAATTCTATTATCATCTTAGTCGCCATTTTAATTAAATTATTTTTTAAATTAAAATTTTGTTTTAAATTTATTAAGCAAATACTTTGATCATTGTTTTTTTGGTCCAGCCTTCCATCCAATGCACAGAACACTCTTTAAACAAAGCTGGATTACTCTCACAATTCAGAGAAAAATTCGGATTCGTGTAATCCATCAATAAAACAATGTGAAGATTTGTTTTGATTCCTAAATATCATTTAATTTTAAAAGCTTATTTAATTTTTTAAAAGAATACTTTTTGCAAAATATTGGAATAGAGTTCCTTTGAAATTTTCCTGATAGCTGTCTTCTCTAATCGGAGCTAATAATGGCTCTAATTCTTCAGGATTATAAAGTCCAGGGATTTCACCAGCAGAAAGCAAACTGTTGACCATTTCCAAGAAACTTGCGTCTATTAGCTGATGATCTTCGAGCAAAACAATCATTTGCTGACCTTCTATGCCGGCCAGCTGCATCACAGACTTTAGATCAATTTTGAATTGTTTTATTCCGTAGGACCTGGTTATTTTTGGTGTAAATATTTTTATGTTGCTCATGCTACTTGCAATAGCAAGTGCAGTTCGTCGACCCACCCCCGATCTACCACACAGAAGGAGAGATCCACCTGGTGCCGTAAGAACTCGATCAAACCGGCTAATGTTATCCAAAAGCTCTTGAATTGGTAAAGCTCTAATTTCATAGTTTTCAGAATCTTTTCATAGAAATAAAATAAAATTAGTCTTTAATTATTATCAAAATATACTGAATCGATTGATGGCTTTAACTAAGCTGTCTTCGATGAAGTCTGGTTTTACTCCTTCCAATGTTTTACCAAATGGTGGCAAACGAGCTGTTCCACTTGAGTTTACCCATGACACATAGTAGAATGCTGGACAAAAAAAATTTAATTGAATTTTATTAAAATTTTTGATAGTCAACCTTCTAGTTTTGACAGGATTCCATTTGCTCTCCATTCATCTTGAAGAACATTAGTTATGATTGAAATAAATTGTTTGCGAGCGTCTCTATCGACCAATCGGTCAAAAAATATTCTAAATGCTTCATAAGTCCAAATTTGAAGAACCGAATCAACCGAGGTATCACTCTTTAACTCGGTTAGATTGTAGCGGAGTAAAGATAAGCACCAATTAGTTAACTCTCTTGGAGTAAATAGATAATGACTGAATGAGTCCCTAGAAAATTTGTTGAGAACCTATTGAAAAAAAAAATTATTTTAAGCTATTTAAACTAAAAATTGATTAATTTCAAAAGAATTTTAGCAAAAATATTTTAAAAGATTATTTAATTAATAATTTTTTGGAAAGATTAAAACTCTTTAAAATAATTAAAAAATTTAAATATTGACTGTTACCCAGATCAATGCAATTTACTGTTTTTACACTTATATGGCTATATTATTTACTTGTATTTTATTTTGAAACTTAATAAAAAAAGGGGTGGTATTTATTATATCATCAAATATCTAAAATTTATCATCAAAAAATTGAGTAAATAAAATCAAAATTTTAACATCAAAAAATGAAATTTTATCGCCAAAATATTTTTATTTTCATTACCAAATTTATTAAAATTTCATCAAAAAAAAATAAATATGAATCAATTAAAATAAATTCATCATCAAGAATCACGAAAATTTAGATTAATTAAGTAGAAAGCATGCATCAAAAATTTTTTTGTTATCATCAAATAAAATAATTATTGTAATTATTTTCATTTACATCAGCTGATATCTGGAAGGTATATACTTTCATTATTTACAAAATCATCGAAATTTTTTCTTATTTTTTTTCATATTCATATTTTGGGCTTTTTGAACTAACTATTGATTTAATTCGAATTGTGAATTGAAAGATGTCGATTGAAAATAAAATATACAATTATTTGCTTACAAAACTATTTGTATAAGTATTTACAAATCATATGTAAAATTCCATAATTTTTACAAAAAATAACGTATTACTGATTCATTTCAAAGTAATTTAATTTGAAATAAAATTTTAATTGAATGCTTTATTTTTTTTTTTGAAGCGTAATTTTCTTTATTTGATTCAGAGAAAAAAAATTTATGCAAAAAAAATATTTTGCTAAATTATTTTTTATTTGTTGTTAAAAAATATTTTAATTTTGGTGGAAAAAATTTTATTTTGATGATAAATTTGAGTAAAATTTGATGCCAAATTCTGATTTATTTGATGATGAAATATTTATATCCAAAAAAAAGAAGTCATATGGCTATTAACATTTACCATCTAAGGTAAATGAAATGTCTATTAATGATTTAAAAATAAATTAAAAACTACTCTCTTCCTTTTGATTACAATCTGGTTATATTCTATATCTTTTTGTCACCCCTAAAAAGTTTAAGCCTTAATTTAAGTCTAAGATTTAATGAATAAATAAAGAATAAAAATCATAAAAAAATTGAAAAAATTTTGACAATTTTTTTTTCTATAAAACAAAAAATGGTTCCGTAAATTTTTTCATTTTATTACTAAGTTCCAGAAATTCAAAACTTTAGTGCTATCTGAAATTTCTAATGTTTATCTTGAAATTCGTAAACTAAATTCGTAAATTCGTCCTTTGAAGCCCTAAATTTCATTTTTATTTTGGTAGGCCCAAAAAAATAATTTCTATACCTAGGGTTCTATAAATAATAACCTTTAAACCGTTATAGTTCTTTCAAACCCAGCTATTTATTGATAAAATTTGAAATATTTTTGAAATCATAAAATTTTCTACACTCTGGTGTATATTTCTAAAAAAGAGTGTGTCAATTTTTTTAATTGAAAAACAGACTAAAAAAACTCTTTTTTTTCTTGAATCGTATATATAGTCCCAATGATCACTTAAGACCAACATTTTTTTGTAAAATAAACAAGATAAAATTCTTAAGAAATATTTGGTTTTACTTTTTTTGAATTTTTTACAAATTAAGTCTTAAAATAATTGGAATTTTAAGAATTTTCATTTTTTTTTAATAAAAATATAAAACTTATAATACCATGAATATTAAAAGACAATATAAAAGATGAAAATTTGGTTTTTAATTAAGTTTTTTTTGTTTTTAACGTTTACTTCAATTACTTTAATTTACATTATTTAAAATTCTCTTTAAAGAAAAGTCAAAAAGTCCAATTTTTTTATTTTTATTAAAAGTCAAGTTAATTTATCAAAGCTATATTACCTGAGTGTAAATGTTGATCATAGATCCAGCTAATTGAAACACATTTGAATTAGAAGTCCATTTGGGATGATTTTCCATAGTTGATTTGAAAATATTTCTCAAATAAGTTGAATAAATAGTTCTCAATTGATCATCAGTAGGATATCTTAAAAAAATTTAAATATTCTATAAATTTTCTCAACTTATTTTAAAAATACTAACGAGATTGAAAAAATTCTGACAATTGAAGTAAACCTTGAAGGAAGTTTGTGACGACCTATTGTAATGTTTGGATTCATACTGCCAACTATTTGAATATTTTCCAGGCGAATAAACTCCAATGAATCGTCATAAAAGCCATTATAAGTTATCAGTTGTTGCAAGAATGTAATTAGCTGAGACGTTCCCCATTTGTCTGGTTTAGGTAAATTAATATCCTTCAAGAACAAAATTAAATTTTCGCACTCTTTAGGCTTTAAAACCCGTCCATTGATTGAATTTATGGGAATACAACTCTGAGCTAGTTTTTGTATAATATTGGTTGGATTAGTTTGAGCCGAACAGTGAACTATAGCTACTTGAGTAGACCTCAATTCACTAAAACATTGCTTAAGAATTAAGCTTTTGCCACATCCATCCGGACCAATTAACAAAAATGGCTGTTTATATTTGGCGTCAAACCAAGGCGTGATTCCATCAGCGCCACGCATTACTTGGGTTGTCTTGATAACAGGCAATTGAGTTGGACTGCTAAGTGGTTCATTAGAAGAATCAGTATTTTCTTCATTGGAATATGTGCGAATACAATCGGCTCTCATGTCATAGGTTATATTGTAGACTTGATCTTGGTCTGCATGGTCACCTGTCATCCTAAGCACCGATTTGGCAAATTCATTCAGGGTCTTTTCTGGTAAATTACCACCCAGACCCCGTATCAAACCTACTGCAAAGTGAGATTTTTCTTTGATACAATGCAAATGCGAAAGTCCATTCAGCACATTGCCCACAAGACTTGTTTGAACCAAAAATTCATTCTAAAATCATTTATTTTATTTATTTAAATATTAAAAAAAGAAAAAAAAAAATTTAACAAAAATTTTACTTTATTCAAAATCCATTCAAAAGCTGTGTAAAAATATTGATTTATTAATTTTTCAGTAATTGATCTTGTATCTTCAGGCTCGTTTTGAAGCCAAGAGTCGACTATAGCCTTAACGTCAGTGTCCTCATCGCTCAAAAATATCATGCCCATGCGAGAAATAGTGGCGGGCGATGCACAGCTCAAATCATCAGTTTCGAACAAAAAGTTTACATTAGGACCAAACTGAATACGGTCTCCAGATGGCATGGTCAAGAGTCTATTATCATCCAAAACTGAGTTTAGGGACTCAACCCATTCGGGATCAATGTCACCATCACAAACTATCCAAGATTGCACCTCAACTGGCTCTTTGATTACTTGTCTACTTGCCGCTGTTAGAACACCATCCGTCCATTCTCTGGTGTCCACATCAATATGACCTAACAGCTGGTGTCTTGTAATAGCCTTGGGGTTCATTACATAAGTTTTGATCATTTTTCCTGTCTTAATCAACGCTTCTTTAAGCATTTTCCATAGGACCGACTTTCCCGACCCAGAAGGTCCCACAACTACAACCCCCATTCTTTGTCTCAGCTGCTCGTACACTTCCAGCGCTTTTTTTAATTGTATATTGTTAAATATTAATTTATGCTCCTTAAAGGCTTCGGACAAAGCTTTCTTGAGCTCATCGTACTCAAATTCTGTGATGCGCACATTCGGGAAAATGTCTCTTAGCAAAGCATCAAACCTTTTTGAGTCGCTAAACGTCAGCTTAGACATTGTGTTAAATCTAGCTGCTTTGACAATTATTTCCATTTCTTTTGAGTTATCCACTTGGACACCTTGTTTCTTGGTCTGGTGCAAAAGTGAACCACAACTTTTGAGCACTGTTTTAAGAGCTCTTAAACCCCAGTCATAATGTTGTTGTAAAGATAAAAGTTGACGAGATAGATTGAACAAAGAGACCAGCTTTCTTCCAAGACTTTTGGCATCCTTGAAACCCTCGGAATAAAGAATAACCTCGGCAATCAAGTCATTGTCGGGCTTGGTCATTGCAACAGGCCTGAACAATTGCTTCAAATTGTCCGGTAGTTTGCTACGACCACCGTAGCCTTTGCCTGCTGGGTTAAGAGTGACAAAAATACCTGAATTGTGGTCAATTTCAATCTTAAAAATTAATTAGAACAATTTTTTTTTTTGAAAAGAAAATAAAAAATTACTTCTTTGCCAAGTAGAGTGGTTTTTTCGGATCGACTTCTTAGCGAGTCTTGTATTACTTGAATTTGCATTGATACAGCTGATAGAACTGCCTCTTCCAATCGATTGAATTCATCAAAGCAACCCCAAGCACCACATTTACAAATTCCAACAAAAATACGTCCAATTGATTTGACATCAATGCCTTCATCACAGTTGAATACAAGAACTTGTCGACCGAACAAACCGCCTAGGGCTTTGACTGATTCGGTTTTGCCAGTACCAGCAGGTCCATAAGGATTACCTCCAAATCCCATATGCATACCTTGGGTTAGTGTTAGATAACATTTGTCGGTCAATGGTGTGTGCACTAGTTTTGGCGCATTGCCTTGGTATTCATAGGTATAGTCGAATTCAGCATCGACCATTCGAATGACAGCAATGTTATTTCGATTGAGATAGAATTTTAATTGACGTTGCCAAGGCCAGTCAGAGGGCGCACGAGATCCTTCGCGAATTAATTGTTCCACAATGTCTATATAATGAATAAGGTCCATGATCAAAGCCTTGTATTTTAGCTCGAGCAAGGCACCATCGGAAGTTTTTCCGTAGTCAATGCTGGTATATTTTTCAAGAACAGTTTTTAAAGTTCGGTGCAATGATTCAAGGTCTCCAGCTGATATGGATCGTTCACATTTTTCAGTAAATATGATACTTTCGGCCAAACACAGTATCTAATTTGAATTCATTAAAAAATTAAAATATTAAAAAAAAAAGTCTTGTTAATTCCATGATCAAAAGATCACAGTTTTTTCTTCAAAAATTATCCTCAAACTTCAAAATTTTATACACAAATTTTTAATTTTAAATTAAAATTTCTTACAGAAAAATTGAAAAGACCCTTTCAAAAAAAATAAAATCTAAAAAGACTTCAAAGACTTTTTTTAAAGTGATATTTAAAAAATGAACATTATAATTCTTTCTTTAGTTTCTGAATTTTTTGGGCTCTATGTTAATTGTAAATAAGTGTCTTAAAAAATATTAGCTCAATGCTAAAAATTAAAAGGCAAATGATTAAAAAAATATTATATATCTTAAAGCAATCTATCTTTTGGTAAACGATAGATTTATGAATTTTATTGTAGAAAAAAAATATAAAATGTACAAGATCATCAATAAAGTTAAATTTTATGAATCTTTAGATCATGAAATTGACCAAGCCCCACTAAATAATTTTTTTTTCTAAGTTTTATACTTTTTAGCTTATTTTTTATAAATTAAATAATAATTACAAACTCATTTTAAATTTTATTTGATAATTTTTGAACGTAAATGAAATGATTTTGAAGAGACTTTGAAATGACTTTCTTTAAATTTTACACATTTTAGATTTTTTTTTTGAGTGGCGGTGAAGTTTGAAGCAAAAGCTGTTGTGAAATATATTTTATTTAATTAACCACCATATCATTTTTTTTTTCAATTATTATTTATTTTAAAAATAAATGCTTTACATTTTTAAGCATAATTTGAAAATAAAAACAATTTAATTGTACCAAAAACAAAAACAAAGTTTGGAGAGCTAACTTTTTATGATTTTTTTCCAAAATTAATTAATAATTTTGTTATTGATCGTTTATGCTTATCTTTCAATCATTTCAAAACATCTATTTATAATAATATAAATATCATTTTTCTTAAATCAATTAAAATTTTTGATAAATTTAAATTAGTTTACAAAAACTTTTACAAATCAATTAATTAAATTAATTAAATTTTTCTTTTTTTTTATAATCTTTTTATATAAAACATTTTGATATATTGTATTTTTATGAATATTTATTTATTTAAATTGAAATAAATGAAGAGTTAATCATTCTATTCAATAGATAAGGGCACTAGCCTGTTGATTAACCTTGAAACTTTAAAAAACTTTAAAAACTTTTTTTGACTTTTTTCTTAATTAATAAAAAACTTTTTGATTTTATGCTAAAAAATTTAAAACATTTTTCTTAGCTATAAATTTTTTAAGCTCCAAACTTCACCGCGCTTGAATCTGTTCAAATTAAATTTTATTTATGTCAGCAATGTTTTTTATTTACAAAACTAATTTTTCATTTCTTTAAATAAACCTTTAAGATTTTTATTATTTTTTTTGTAATCTTTTGTTCTGAATATTTCAAAATCCTAAGACCTAAAGCTTATCTCATATCAGAAAAGTCACATTCAAAATTAATTTTTCCAAAATAAAATTTTACTTGAGATGGATACTTGTCCACACTATAATTTCCAAGTTCTCGTTTTGACTCTTGCAGAAGACTTATAAGTAATTTTTGTAAAGTATTCTTCATTTCTTTGGCAAGTTCGTCAAGCCAGTTCTAAAAAAAAAGTCAATCACTAATTGCATACAAAATATTAATAATTATCTAAAAAAAGACTTGCCTCGACTTGATGAGTTATTTTAACTTTATTTGCCAAAGGAACTACTTCACCTTCTAACGATCTCATGGCCACAATAAACTCATTTCTTTCATCAAATTTAACTGTATGAATTCCAGCAAAAAGTTTTTTCAAATGAGTCTGAATAACAGTTGGATTGGTAGCCTGGCCTAAAATTTCCAACAAATCGTCATCACCAATAAAATAAAATCTTGGAAAAATAGACCGCTTTTCTTCCAAGAACTCGTTTAAGGCTTTTTGGCAACGCTGTAGTTGATCGACCATATTTTTCAGCCTGTTCGATATATCTTTGCTTTGAATAAGGGATATCACTCGGGTGTCTTTGACTATGTCCTGCATTATATCTCTAAAGTCACGGTCGACCCCTTTAAATCTAGACTGCTCCTTTGGCAAAGCTCCACGGCCAAAAATCGGCTCCAAATAGACCCATTTTCTTTGAACTAGATTCAAATTATGCATGCATTCATCTAAAGTGCCAAGCTTTTGCTCCCAAGTGCTTACTTTGTCTTGGAAATTTTTGTAGTACGGCGAGTCCTTAAGGGACGAAAGCAGCGCCTGATTATCTCCAACTTGACTGAACAAATCCTTCCAATCTTTAATAATGGGAACTTTGACTGATTTAGAATCTTGAAAATCGGTGAGAGCAAACTGTGCACCAGCTGACCAAAGTTCTAGTTCTCTGAGAGCTTCGCGAATTGAATGCTCACTCTGAGCTCGTGAATTGAGCTCTTTAATGGCCTCAGCCTGCTGGATTATTTCATTTTTAGCCTTGAGAATGTCGCCGAAAGTCAATCGTTCCAGACTTGTTCCTTTTGGCATTTTTAGCATTCGGAACAAGTCAAGCCAATGTTCGGAGGACAGAGCTTCGCCTCTCACCCATTTGAGACAAGGTGTCAGCTCTCTATAAATGTCCAAATCATTCTGAATTTTTAGCTGCATTGTACTTGGTTTTTGTGAGCTAGAAATTTCCTTTTTAAGCTTTTCTTGCCATTGTTGCAGAAATTCATCAAATCTGTAAGTCTTGGAGCGGAAGGAGACCCAGTCTTCTTTGGCAAAGTCATTTAGTGAGTTCTGGAACTCTTCGTAAACGCCCCATATTGATTTTATCTTGTTAATGTCAGCGTCAATTTCGAACAACTCTTTAAACTGGGGCTCATCAATTTGAAAATTACGGCATTCTTCTTGTATCTTATTAGCTTGCTTGATGTATTCTTGAACCTCCTGATCTCGTTCCTTGACTGTGTTCAACGCTTCAATGCACTTTTTCTCATCCTCGAGATCTCGATCCTTGGGCTTAAATTGGTTCCATCTGGCGGCCAATTTTTCAATGTCTTGATTGAATGACTCGATGCGTGACTTTAAATTTTTGATCAGCACATCAGTTTGATCTTTCAGGACTTGTTGATGAGACTCGATCATATTTTGAAATTTTTCCATTTTAATCTGAAGCTGGAAAAGTTGTTCATGGCCACCACCAGCGACAGAACGCAGGAGTTTGTTCTTAAGATTGGCATCTTCGAGCAAGGGTGTGATATTTTTTCGTTCTTTGTACAAATCAGAATGTTTTTTGTAAGCTTCGCCAATTTCTTCATGAGTTTGAGGCCTTGAATTGAGCACTTCGATTCCATTAGTTAAAAATGTGTCCACAGACTTTATGTCTTCAGCAATAGCACGTTTTAGGTGATAAACCATTGAATCGTTCAATTTTTGAATCGACTCTTCTATAAAAGACTTAATCGGTCCTGTTGACACAATAAAACAATCAACTTTAATTGAGCTTTTAAAAAAAATTTTACTTTAATTATCATTTTATTTTAAAAAATTTTGAGTAGTTCATAAAGATTAAAAATATGAAATTTTTTATTCAGTTCTTTTTATTTTCTGACCTGATCCGTTTTATTTCTTAACTTCATATTTTAATTTTCAAATTTTTAATTATCAAAAAATTTCATGCTATTAATTAATTTATTAATAATATGTATAAGCTACAGCAAGACTAGCTTGCGGAGGTGGCCTACTAGGAGGTCACCTATGGTAGCTCCTTGCACATTACTCATAGAAAAGTACTGCAAAAGGAAAAAACTGTTTAAATTTTTAGGTCAAAATAAGAGTTAGATTTAGTAAAATTAAAACTAAAAAAGGCTTATTGAAAACAAATTTAAAATTTAATTTTACTGAGCAAATTGAGTCATTGATTTTTAAGAAAAAGACAATGGCAATTTGAAGTTTATGATCAAAAAGATCAAATCAAATTTAAAATACTAAATAAATTGTAATTTCTTAATAAAATTAATGCAGCGATACATTTTTTGATTTAACATTCTATGCTAAATAAAAAGGTAAACTTTGCAATTTCAAAATGCTCATTGCAGAGAGTACTTCATTGAGATGATGCTATTTTTAGTGGACATATTTTTACAGACATTTACAGATTTTACCTTAAGATATAACAAAGAATGTTAAATCAAAAAATGTATCTCTGCATTAATATAATTAAATAATAACAATTTATTTGATAGTTCAAGCTTTATTTGATCATTTGAGTAGCAAAAATTGATCACAAACTTCAAGTTGCCAATACAATCCCTAATAAACTCGAACTGAGAAATTAATTTTTTTAAGCAGCTTAGTGATAAAAATTATCTATAATTAATTTTTTGAAACAAAGATTCAATTTTGAAATCATTTTCTAAAAAATTAAGCCAACTACAAAGATAAAATTCGGATTTAAAAATTGTTTTCGATTAAGTAGAACATTTCCGTTTTAAATGTAACTTTTAAAATTAAAATAAAATTTTAAGAAGAAAAGAGAGGAAAATAAATTTCTCTTTGCCTTTTCAAAACTAGACTTTGGTTAAACTATGGAAACAAGTTCAAGATCTATTTTATAATCTTAAATTTTGTTTTGTTTTTTCCTCGATTTTGTTTTGTTTTTAATTTTTTTTTCTTTTATTTTTTTAGTTAATTTTGGAAAATCAAATAAAAATCAGACCACAAATTTTTTGGTTTCCAACAAAATATAAGTTTCAAGTCAGATTTCTACATTAAGTTCCAAATGCGGACTAGAAAAAAGAATAGGAATTTACTCAAGTTTTGGACTTAAATGATTAATAAAATTTTACAAAAATAAACAAATAATTTAATAATTTTTTTGAGCAAATTATTAAATGTTATTTTTCGGAATAATAAAATTTCTAAAATCTGACAAAAAAATAAAATATTAGAAAATAAGAAAAAAATTAAAAATTTTAATTTTTAGTTCCTTATTTAATAAAAAAGATTTAAATGATATTCTTACTTTGGAAGTTTTTCAACTTCTCGTCCTTTTTGTTTAAGAGCGCGAAAATTTACTTCCCAATCACTGACATCTTTGAGATTCTTCTCGACCAAATCTTCTATATCAACTTGTCCAAGAACAACAAAATCTTTGAACATATCTGTTACGTTCATTAAAGCTTTAAACAAATCTTGGCTCCTTAAAAAGCACTGCATAAGACCTGGTGCATTTCTCTCCACTATTGTTTGATAAATTAAATTTTTTTTCGTTTCATTAACACCTTTAAAATTATAAGGAATCGAAATGAATCTCTTCATATCTCTGTAGTAGCGGGATTTTATTTCTTCAATTGGAGGACGAAACTGAATTTTTTGCCTAAAAGTCAATTCAATCTTTATCTCTGGCATATTTTCGTTCAATGTATCCAAACCGAGTTGGTACTGGTACTCCAAAACCTTGTATAGTTGTCTGTCCCAGTGTGCTTGCCAGGGTTTCATGTTAGCCTCGGAGAACCCCATTTGAACTGCTTCATTCATTATTTGTCTTATTTCATGCAAATTATCTTTCCATTTGGGCAATTGTCGCAACAAATCTGTGTTCATGAGAGTCAAAACAATATCAAGTATTTTTTGGTGAAGTTTTCTAAGCTTTCTATTTTCTGTGGAAAGTTTTTCGGCTGCTGACTGTAAAGTTAAAGTATAGCGCTCTAAATCTTCCGGATTGTCCCATGTAATTTGACCTGATGAACTCTTGGAACCTTTGGGATTTTTGATTAGCTTTTCAAAATGCAGAGCGCTCTCAAGCATCATTGACTGCTGACATGGAAGCATTTGTTTATCTATAGAATTATAAAAGTGAGCTAGCTGTTTCAATATCATGGCATGCTTTTGGAATTTTTGCCCAACTTTGGCACACTCGTCTATTTTTAAAGGAATTTTAAATCCATATGATTGTAATTGTCTAATTTCTCTTAATAACGTAATCAATTTGTCGCCATACAAAATTTCCAATTTTCCATCTTTGTGGTTCAATTCCATCAGTTTGCCATTCGTTTCCAAGCTTAAGTTTGAATTTGAATCGCTTATATTTGAAATGGTTGTCTCACACCAATCTTGGAAATATTCATGTTTGGCTCTCTTAAATTCGTTTAGCAAACTATTTGTATTAGACTCGAATTTTTTGTATCCAGCTACATCATGCAAAAAAAACTCGGTGTTTCTGTTTATTTCAAAGAGCTTAAAAAAAATAAGTAATTTCGTCTAAAAAGAATTTTAAAATCATTGTACAAAATGCTCCGACTGACATATTCTTTAGATTTTGAGGATTAAAAAAAATCCTGTTTTTTGAGTTTTTTCTATCAGAAAAATTCCGGATATGGTGAATTGTGTAACTACTGGTCATTTTTTACTTGACTTGTTTTTGATTTTATGATCAAAAAATATTTTCTTACTAATTTGATGTTCAATTTTTTTAATGATGAAATTAAACTTAAAATTTAGAATTTTTTGGTAATTTTTTTTTATTAAAAATAATGGTCCTATGAATAAGTTCCATTTTAGTCGACACGATTTTTTTTTTAATTTACAAGTATGATAAAATGTGGGTAAATTATTCATTTTTAAATTTTGGTCTATTAAGAGTGATTCTACTGATTAAATTATTATTTAAGTAAAATTTTTTGTTTGATCATATAATTTATTTTTAAATTTATGATATAGAATATGATCATTTAGTCAAAAAATTGACCAGCCACAAAATTCCTTCTGGAAAGTTTATGACATAAAGCGAATAAAATGTCTTCGGAAGCTTTATTTTGTGGTTCATTTTGTAACTTTTTTTTTCTCGGATTATTTTTTCTATTTTAACAAATTCGTTAGTAAAACGAATAAAAAAAACTTTCACTGAGAAATGCCAGCAAAAGTAAATATAAATATATTTTTTTAAATTAAATAGTTAAACAATGCACTTTAAGTCAATAAATAAAAATATTTGAAAATTGTTTAATAAAATCAAAATTTTTACAAACTAAATTTTTAGATCAAAAAAATTTGGTTTAATGGTGATATCTACAAGAATAAGATATGAAAAAAAATCATTCATTTTGAATGCTTGTTCATTTTTGGTATGAAGATTTCCAAGAAAATGCTGACCAAAAAATTTGTTAATTGAAAAAGTAAAATTTAAGAATAGATTTAGTGTATCTCAAGATTTTGGTTGTGTTTCATTATATTTGAGTTAAAATTTATCAATTTTATTTTGGAATATTAATTAATGTTTAAAAAATATTTGAATTAGTTTATGATTTTGCTTTTGATCCAGATAAAAATATACTTTTTGCTATTTCTGATTTAGTGAATTCGTCTTATGTTACTTTAAATTATAGCTGTACAAAGATTTACAAGCGGCTATTTGACCACTATTAAACAAAATGTATTATCTTAATTAAATACACTTCAAAATAAATGCATAGTTCTACAATCTTGAAAATTATACAATTTAATATTTTAACTAATTTGAAATAAACCAAATTTAGCAAAAATTTAAATGATTTAACAATCTAATTTTACCGTATTTTCACTTTGAGTTATCCATACTATGGTCCTAATGGTATTTGTCATATTTTTTCCTTTAGGCGCACTTTTAGTCGATTTTAGATAATAAGTCAATTCTTCATTTAATTGTTTACAAAATGATTCCAATTGACCAATTAATATCTCTCTAAAAATTAAAATTAATTATTAATTTAGAATAAAAAAAAAAAACCTTTCAGAAGTGAGCTCATTTTTGACTCGTTCTCTTCTAATCAAATCTGAATATCTCAGAAATTCGGCGAGCAATTGTCGGGGATTTGATTGAGCTTGTCTCAAATGAGCCTTGAGTATTTGGGCTGTCTTCTGATCAACATAATTCATAGATCTGTCATAATTTTGAATAGCCTCTTGCCAAGCAGGTTCCGTAAATGGATTATACTGTAAAGGATCAATCGAATCAAAATGACCAAAACTAGGATTTTTAGAATCATCAACTTGATCATCTTTTACAGTCTTTAGCAATATTCCATATTGTTCTTTTGCTGAACGAATCCGCAAAACTTCACTTAATCTTTTGCAGTATTTTTCAATTGACACAGGTACAAACGGATCATTCTCCCATCTATGGGTCTGGCTTCGTTTCCAAATGCGCCCTGTTAAATTGCTACAAACTTCTACCCATCTATCACAGACTGATATTGAATGCTTTAGCAATTCCTTCACATCAGTGTAACTATCTTCAAATGGTTTCAATTTAGAAAGTTTGTTCAATAAAGCTTTTAGAATGGTCATTCCAGTTATTTCTAATAAATTAATCATTCTGTCCTGGGAATATGGAGGCTCATAGTCGATTTGCTGCCAAATGTAATCATAGGAGTCCTGGGTTGCTTCAATAATTTCCATGATTTCATTTATTGGACAAGAATCAATTTTTTTAAAATGCGGAATTAATTGTTTAAATTCATCATAGAAAAATGTCGCTCTGTCTTGCACTTCTTTTGATTTTCCTTTTTCACTAATATCTGCCCAGTATTGAATTTCGTCTAGTGGCGAAAGAGCGCTTCGTTTCGAGTCACCATGCTCTGATCGACGGATTGCCATTTTTAAATTGGATTCCAAATCTGCCAATGTGTTGGTTAATTTTGAATCATAGGCATCAATGCCTCTGGTATTTGATCTGCTTTGTTGAGATTGTATTACTGGGGAATAAAGGTTGTGAATTAGATAAAAAAGAGTATCGATTGGCGAGTCAACTATTGATGATATCAAAATATTGCTTTTCATATTGGTTGGTGTAATTGCCTCTTCTTTGGCCTTAAAAAAGGCAAGAGTTTTTCCGTGAAGAGAGTTTATGTTATCAAGCTTTAAAAATTTTTTAAAAAAATTATTTAATTTTTATTTAATAAAAAAAAAAGGTTACTTTAGTTGTCAAAATTATGTCTTTATGATAGTTTATTGCCAATGTTAACACACTCAAATCGTCCAGAAATTTAGATAAATTTTTGTCTGATGCATATCTCTCAAATTCCGAAGGATCTTTGCTGAAAAAATTTGCCGCTGTGTTCAATATGAACGCTTTTCTTATGTCATCCGACATTTTATCAATTTTTTTTTATTGATTATTCAGTTATTAAATTTCTTTTCCAAAAAAAATTTTTTTTTGTTTTCAGTAAGGTTTAATTTTCATATTTTTGAAAAATATTTTCATTAAAAGTATTGTCCTTGACATTCAAGGTCTAATCATGTTTCCATAGTTACAACAAATAAGATCAATAAGCTCTCAAATAAAATTAAACTTTGATATTGTTCTGCAAATGTTAGTTTTTTTCTTTATAAAATAAGTAAAAATAAAATAAAAAATAAATTTAATTTTAAAAATAATAAATTTGATTAATTTTATTCTAATGTGCTGTTCCGGGATAAAAAATCTGACTCATGAAATCAGAAATACCAGAAATGTTCATATTTTATCTTGATAAAATAAATTTAGATATTTAGAAAAATTTTCGATTAACTTTAAAATTATATTTTAGAGTGTATCTCATCTCTTTGACTTTTTTTTTAATTTTGATACTTGCCAAAAAAAAAAATTCAGTATTTTTTTAAGCTAAAAAATTATTTTGATCGTTTTTAAATGAAAATTTTTAGACTTTGGATCTAAGTTAACTTGCAAATATTTTTGATTAAAAATAATTAAAATTTAAGCAATGAATATATAGATGTTTTATTTTATTTTCAAAGACAAAATAATTTATAATTTTAGAAAAAATTCAAAATGTCAAGAATTCTTTTGAAAATCCCGAAAAATTCTATTATCTGCTCGTCGCGGACGATTAGCACTGCTATACCAGTAAAAAAAAATAAAATATCAAAATAGTATTAATTTTTTTCAAATTAGCTGAATTCAGCTTCAAGTTTACCACCTCCAGACTTTTCCGATAATGCAAAGCGTTTTCCAGCCATCAAAACACCGATGCTTCCTGAAAATACTTTTAAAGGAAAAATTGCATTCATAACTGGTGGCGGTACAGGCCTTGGCAAAAGCATGGCATTGACTCTTTCTAAACTTGGTGCCCAAATTTTTATCACTAGTCGAAGAGAAGAAGTTCTCAAGTCAGCTGCTGAAGAAATAACTTCTTTAACAAATAATAAAGCCTCTTTTTATCCAGCTGATGTCAGAGTTCCAGAACAAATTGAGAAGAGTTTAGACCATTGTGTCCAAACTTTAGGAGGTCTCCCTTCTATGGTTATTAATAATGCTGCCGGAAATTTTATTTCACCGACTGAACGCTTATCTCCTAATGCTGTCAAAACTATAATTGATATTGTTTTATTGGGCACCTTAAATACCACTTTAGCGGTCGGAAAAAGACTAATAAAAGCAGACCAAGGTAAGTAATTTCAGAATCAATGAGAATTATTTTAATATTATTTTTTAATAGGAGCCTCATTTTTAAATATTATTACTACTTACGCTGAAACTGGTAGTGGGTATGTAGTTCCATCAGCCTCAGCAAAAGCTGGAGTTGTTGCCATGACTAGATCCTTGGCTGTTGAATGGTCAAAATATGGAATGAGATTTAATGGAATTTCACCAGGCCCAATTTATACCAAGGTAAATAATTTAACTTTTAATATTTATAAATTGATTTTTGGATGAATTTAGGGTGCCTTTAGTAGGTTAGACCCAACTGGAAGTTTTGTTGAGCATGCAAAGAATCGTATTCCCATCGGTCGGTTGGGAGAAACAGCTGAATTGTCAAATTTGGCTTGTTATCTTCTGAGTGATTATTCAAATTGGCTTACTGGTCAGATTATTGACTTAGATGGTGGTGAATTAACTTATTCGGTAATATTTGTAAATTTTTTTGAGTACATATTTTAATATTAAATTTTAAAGTCTGGTGAATTTAATTATTTGTACTCAATTCAAAAAGAGCAATGGGATATGATGGAAAAAATGATCAGACAGTCAAAAAATAAATAAAAAATTAAAAAGAAGTTAACTGATTTAATTTTAAAAAATTTATTTACATAAATTTAGTTATTGTTCTACTATTATGTTTAAAAATTTTTGAATATTTTAAATAAAATATTTTATTAATTGAAAAATTTAATTTTTACAATGAGAAATAATTTCCGTTTGCCAATAAGTAGAATTGAGCCAATGTTGAAGCGAAAGACAAAGTGTTTGCTGTCAACGAAAATGAGTGATAAATGCGAAAATTTTTCTTGGCCAATTGATATTCCTTTAAATAAAATAAAAAGTTAAATGATAATTTCAATTTGTATAATATTTGTTTTTATTTTTTGATTTAAATATCAATACAAAATACTAAAAATGACAAATAAAAGATCAAAAATATATTTCAAACATTTTTGCTTTAGTTTTTTTTATTAAATTTATCCAATTCAACAGAATTTTTTAAATTATATTTTAATGCTTTAAATTAATTATGTTTTACACTATTTTTGTGTACTCAAGCTCACAAAGCTAATTTACATCCAGATTTAAATCAAAAAATTTAAACTTAAATAACTTGAATAAATTCTATTTTTATCTTAATTTTGAAACTTAGTAAAAAGCAAATAATTTTTGGATGGCGAAAAAATTGAGCTAAAAAATTCAAACTCTTAAAAATTAAATCAGAGCATTTAAATGCATAACTTCTACCAAAATCGCATGATTCCTAAAATAATGAATTTTCTGCTGATATTCTAAATCTTTGATGGTCATTATTCAATTTTTACTCTCCAATTTATTTGAGATTTTCTTAAAATTAAAAAAAAAAATTCTTCAACAAAATTTGACTTACCGGATCACTCTCAACCTTGCTCTGATGCTTTAGCTGACCAATAATAGTGATACCAACACCAGCATTTTTTTCTATCTGATGCATCTGTAAATTGTAATCGATAGTCTTTTTATTGAACCATACCAAATTGATGAGATTCAAGGCAAATGAACCACCTAAAAAGCATCCTAAGACACTTTTATCACCGCTCCAACTAGAAATCGGATTTACTCTCAGATAAGAATACAAACTACCAAAACTGAATGTAGATGTAAGGAAAAAGAACTTGGGAAATAGGTTAGATTGAACAATTCCAAATTGATGACGAGGCAACAATCTAATCATAGTCATTCCTTTTATTAATTAAGTTAAATTCAATTATTAATTGTTAATCTAAATTACCAGAAACAAATGAAATCCAAATGTTCATTCCGAGATTAGATCCCATGCCAAATAGAAAGACCAAATTATTTGATGAAGATGATGGTTGTATTTTTTGATCAATTAACTTGTATCCAAGAAAAGCCATCAGTGTGGCTGACCAAAGATATGATGGTCTTAGCAAACTTAAAATAAAATCAAAATAAAACCTAATTTTAGGTGTAAAATTTATTGATTTTCACCTGTTTTTTGGGTAGTGTTTGTCATAAAGATGGTCAGTTACATCGTACAGTAAGCTAATTGCTTTTCCCATTTTTCGCGACTGAAAAGTAAGCTTTGTCTTAGTTGTGTAATCTAAAATTAAACGTTTTTGAAACAAATGAGTTGCATGCACTAACATCGTGATAAAATTAAATTTTCATGAAAGAATTCTAAGTGAAACTGTAAATAATAGAGATTTTGGATTTATCAACAAAATTTAATATTAATTTCTTCTTAAAATAGTTTATGTGGTTCAAGCTAAAAATCGAATAAAGAGACTATGATAACTTGATCGATTTTAAGACTAAGTTAATGTTAAGTAAATTAAAATTTAAATTAAATTTTTAGCTCAGTCTGCATTTTGCACTGATAGACTTTTTTTTTGGTTTTGTTTGAGGAGGCCCAACAAAAAATAGAAATCTACATACAAAGCAAATAATAAATACCTTTGAATTCACATTTAGAAAAACGAGGAGTTTTTAGTCAGAATTAAAATTAAATTTGAATTTTACAAATCCAAATTAATCAGTATAAAATGGCCCCAGTGAGTTTAACTTTGACAATTGGTCAACAAAAAAAATATTAATTTAAATTCTTTGAGCAGAAAGTAGCAACCAAAAAGCCGAGCCAAATAAAAAAAGTTCAAAAAGGCCAAAAAAAGAAGAAATTGAGTTTGAGATTTACCATTGATTGCACTCATCCAGTCGAAGATGGTATCTTGGATATGGTCAGCTTTGTAAGTTGAATTTACAGAAAGCCCTGCACGCGCGAGACTCTGAAGTAGACGATCACCCCGTAATCATACTGAGCCTAAATACAGGGTGAGGGTTATCTTCCCTCGTTCCTGCAGGGACACCTGTCTTGCGGAGGTGATTTTTAACTTAAAACAAAATCTTATTAGGAACGATTCTTGTTGGAAAGAATCAAAATCAATGGAAAAACTGGTCAATTGGCTGGACAAGTAAATGTTGAACGAACCAAACAAAAGTTGGTTGTTAGTTCCGAAATCCCGTTCTCCAAAAGGTAGTTCACTGGACAACAAAATTTTTTCCTCTAATTAACCTTTTTGTTCTTTAGATACTTGAAATATTTGACCAAAAAATTCTTGAAAAAGAACAAATTGAGAGATTGGTTGCGTGTGATTGCCAATGCCAAGGACCAATATGAACTTAGATACTTCAACATCGATCAAGATGAAGAAGCTGAAGAAGAATCGAGCTAAATATTTTAAAATGTTTAGTCTTTTGTTCAAATAAAATAATTAAACAAAATATTTTTCCTTTTTAATTGCTACACTAAGGCTGCTTTGAGAATCGCTATTAGAACTAATTTTAAATTGAAGCGTAGACTGATTTTTAATATAAAATTGAATTTACATTAAATTACTACCTTAAATATCTAAAAATAATGTCAAAAATATAATTTTGAAATAATTTAAGCAAAAAATCTCTAAGAGCTTATCGAGCTTGATTTTAGGCATAATAATTATTTTTACTGAGCAACCTATGAAAATAGTGACTAAATTTAAGATATTTAAAACTAGAAACCAAACATTAGTCTTTTTCAAAAATAATAAAGCTTAGAAAAATGGAAGCGATTTTATTAAGCCTTATTTTTAAAAATTGATAGAATTTTTTTTTCTAAGAATATAATTAAATAACAAGGTCTATAAAATAGAGCCGAAATGCACTTTTTACACACCCTATTTTAAATTATTGTTTTTACATAATATATAAAAATGGAAGATTCTTTTATTTTTAATGCTTTTTTAACTTTTATTTTTGATGCTTAAACCATAGAATTCAATTAGAAGGATAGTTTTAATTCGAAAACATAATTCATTTCACTAACTTATCTTAATAGTTATTCATATTTTATTAATTTAGGATTAATTGAATGTTTAATATTTTTTTTACTAGAAGCTTATTGATATTCATTTTATTCTTTTTTGAAAAAATCAATTAAAACAGAGGATAAGGATAAGGCAACATAAAAATTCTTATCTTTAGATCATTTTTATTTTTTAGTAAATTTATTAATAAATTGTTATTAATTTGAGTTAATTGGATTTTTTGACAAAAGGTCAAAATTTTAATAAATATCAATTTTTTTAGACTTTTAGTGCAAATTAAGAGGTAAAAGACTTATAAATATGTCCTTTAAAATTTAAATTATTTCTAAAAAACTTGAAATCACTTTTCAAAAAAATGAAAAATTAAAATATTTTTAAAATAATCTTTCTCCTCTTTTTGGAAACATGAAAACATTAATAATTTATGTTAAATTAAAATTATTTTATTTTTGAACTTATTTGACTTTAAAAATTTTTACAAAAATTGAAAAATTCTTGAATATTAATCTTTTTGAAAAAATTAACAGTCTTGATTTTTATTTATCTGTTTATATGGACCGAGCTAAAATAGAAACTAGAAGAAGATGTTGATTTTCCATTGATAAAATTTAAAAATAAACCTAGTCAACTAATTTTGAATGAAATGTCAATGAGGACGGTGACAATTCATCATGTTACATCGATGATCACTGTTTTTTTCATGGCATAATAAATAAATTTTTAATTATAGGTCGATTTAGTCTCATCGCTTTTCCATCGAAAACTGATGAATTATTCATGAACATCGATTTAAAAATCAATAATAGTTGTCTAGAAAATATAAATTTTTTAAAAAAAAAAAGCTAATTAAAAAAATTTCAATTAGAATTTATAAAAATTATTTGAAATTTCTCTCAAATTATTCAATAATTTGAAGCTAATTTATATGACTAATTAAAATAAATAATTAGTTAATTTGAAATTAGCTTTTTTCTCTAAAAGTGCATAATTTTCAAATTCTTTGTCTAAAAATTAGAAGCATAATTTTAAATTAAAATCCTTTTTAAAAAGATTGGAATGCTGAAAATTTAGGTCTTTAATTTTCATTTTTTTTAACTAAATGTCTAGTTTAAATTTCAGAAAGTTTCTTTGAATGACCTACTAAAAATGAATGGTCTAGTTAATAAGCTTGATAATTCTTGATGACCTAAAGCTTTAAAATAGAATTTAAATAGCTAGCTTTTTGTTGAGATAAATTGTTATTTAATATGTTAATTTAGATTGAAAATTCAAATTAATTCTCACTCATAATGAATCGGTGAAATGTAAAACAACCGGGCATATAAATTCAAGATTTCATATTTTTTATTTTTATTATTACTAAAAAGAGAATTTTCGTTTCATTTTTTAATTTGTAATTCTCAATAAACAGCTTACTCCAGAACCAGTTTGGATGCCAAAATCATCAGTTGTCATCAATCGTATCAAAACCTGCACGAATTATTTTGAACAAAACCAATAACTATTTGTGGATATGATAAAGATTCAATTAAGATGTCCTTAATCGCCAGCAACATTCTCAGTGTAAAATCTATTCAAGATAAAATTAAACAATTCGATGGTCCAAAAAGTTCCAAAACTAACTTCAATCTATCTAAATCTATGCAAAAAAATGCACATTCGGAATTGTTTTTTACATTTAGAGTTTCTTCTCTATTAGAAATGAGTAATTAAATTTTTTTAATTCTGAAATAAATTTTTTTTAAATTTCGGTTTAAGTCAATCATAGCCAAATAGAAAACAAAAAAAAATTGATTTAATTCACAAATTTTTTAAATACAAAAGGAATGGTTTGTGATTGACTAATTCCTGGTACATAAATCAATTTAAGAGACTTATTTTTAAGATCAAAAGTTAAGCAATTATTTAAATGGAACATTGGAGTTATTTTCATGGTTCAAATCAAAATGATTCTCTCAAATATCATAGTTGACAATTCCCAAAATAGAAATGTAAATATTTTAAATTAATTTTTTTAACGAAATCTTGTTTTTTTTTATTTTTTTAATAAAATTTGGAAATTCAATTGTTTTGTGTTTTTTTTTAATTTATTTAAAATCTTAGGAATTTGATTTGCGTGAATTGTTATTAAGTAATTTAAAGAAAAAAAGCGACTCAAATTGTTTAAAAGGTGAATTCAGAGAATTTGTTTGAAATCGAGTAAACACTGTGAACAAAATCAATTCAGTAAATTTAATCCTCAAATTTAAAAACATGTTGAAATCAAAATTCGCACAAATTATCAAGCAATTTTAAGTTATCGAGCAACAAAATATTAAAATAATAAAGAAAAATCTAAAAACTCCGCATATTAGATATTAAAAATAATGAAGAAACATGACAATTTTTTTAATTTCAAACCATCTTTAAATTGAATTGATTATCAATTTCTAAACAAAAATTTCAAATCAAATGGTTTAAAAAAATGAGTGCTGCTGTTGCCATTTATTTTTGGGTTCTTAATGGAAAATTAACGAGATGGCTATTTTAAAAAATACCGAAGATATTGATGATGAATTGAAGAATTGTGTTCACAATAAGAAGACAAACTGGTTATGACCAGCAAAAATAAAATTTTTTGGTGTAAAAGATAATGAATCGAGATTTGGAAACATTTTTAAATAACTTTCATCTAAGAGAGAAAATCAAATTGATTTTTAAAGAATGACTGACCAGAATTTAATAAATTTATTATAAAAAGTCAAAAAAAATTTTGAAAAAAGATGAATGAAAACTTTTAAAATGTAAATCTTTGAACATATTTTGGATACTCTAAAAATTGAAAGAGTGTAACAAATTTATTTTAAAAATTAAATATTCTTCCTAAAGCAGTATTCAAATATTCGTCTTTACCAAGATGTTCCGAGAAAAATAAAGGTCTGGTTGAAGCAGTCAAGTGTGTTTTCTCTAAGCTAAGTCAGGTGTTTACACAAGATCTAGATTTTCGCGAAGTCCTTAACTTGCTATTGAAATAAGACTAAAAAATGCTACTGAAATAAGACTTTAGTCGTATAACTTAATTACTATATTTTTATTGTTTTTAGAATTCCTTTTTTTTACTTTAATTTTTTCTATGAGTTTTAAATAATAATAAATAATCAATCAATTAATTAACTTGATCGTAATTGTTTGCAGAACATCATATCTCATATTATATTTTATTAAATTTTGATAATTTTTTTTCAAATATAATTAAAAACGAATTTTAGATTTTGCTTTTTGTTTTTCTTATCAATTTTTCCATCAAATCCCATTGATCATTCGACACTGAGTACAAATCATTAAACTCTCCAGACTTAATAGAATTTTGAAAAATTATACTCAAAATTTTTCAAAATAATACTGAATAAGTTAATTCTCCACCATCAAAATCTATTACTTGGCCAGTCAGCCAGTTTGAATAATCACTTAAAAGATAGCATGCCAGATTGGACAGTTCTTCTTTTTCACCCAATCTGCCAATCGGAATTTTATGTTTAATATTATCAGCAAACATTCCTGTTGGATCTAATCTGCTAAAAGCGCCCTAAAAATTAAAATGATTTAGAGTTAAAATTTTTAATATAAAACAATGAAATATCTGATTAATAATATATGCTTTAGAAAATTTAACAAAAAAATTTGCATTACTTCAGTATAAATAGGTCCAGGTGATATGCCGTTGAATCTCATGCCGTATTTACACCATTCAGTAGCAAGAGATCTAATTTATCTTTTTTGAATTTAAAATCATAAGATAAAAAGCGAAAAATATTAACCTAGTAAGAGCAGCTATTCCTGATTTGGCGCATGCTGATGGAACTACGAAACCGCTTCCTGTCTCAGCATAAGTTGTGATTATATTAAGAAAAGAAGCACCTTTAAAATCATTAAGATAGTGTGATGATTTTAAAATTTTTCAAAATACTTTTTCCTTCTTTTATTAAACGTTTTCCAATTATTAAAGTGGTATTTAAGGTGCCCAATAAAACAATATCAATTATAGTTTTGACAGCATTTGGAGATAAGCGTTCAGTCGGTGAAATAAAATTTCCGGCAGCATTATTAATAACCATAGAAGGGAGACCTCCTAAAGTTTGGACACAATGGTCTAAACTCTTCTCAATTTGTTCTGGAACTCTGACATCAGCTGGATAAAAAGAGGCTTTATTATTTGTTAAAGAAGTTATTTCTTCAGCAGCTGACTTGAGAACTTCTTCTCTTCGACTAGTGATAAAAACTTTGGCGCCAAGTTTAGAAAGAGTCAATGCCATGCTTTTGCCAAGGCCTGTACCGCCACCAGTTATGAATGCAATTTTTCCTTTAAAAGTATTTTCAGGAAGCATCGGTGTTTTGATGACTGGAAAGAATTTTGAATTTGGAGAAAAGTCTGGTCGAAAATTTTCATTCTTAAATTTATTTTTTTTATAATGATATTTTTAAATTAAAGTAAAAATACCATTTTATCTCAAGTTTTTTTTATTTTTTCTAAAATCAAAGTAATCTTTAATATTTTTTTGTCTTCGATTAAATTTACTGCTCCTCAGACTCATTAAATCAGTTTAATTTTAAGCATCATCTCTTCGAATAGCTCAAAAGTGGTATCATCATTTGGAGCAGTTTTTGAATAAAAATGTGTGAGAAAAAAGAATTTGGTTCGACTTTTATAAGAAAAAATGCCAAACAATTAAATTCTTTTTTAATACTATTTACCAAAGATTTTGGCCCTGATTATATACTAATAAATATATAAACGGAATTTGACTTCTTTGGAAAAAAAAATATTAGAATAATTGCTCAGTTAAATGTAAAAATCATCATTGATTAAGTATGAGACGAAAAATAATTAAAACATCACTGCAATAGAATTCAAAATTATGATTCAAATGCTAAATATTTATGAACAAAGTAAAAATTTTTATAAGCGTTTGTAAATTTATAGTAAAGTTTATTTTGTATATCTGCAGAAATTTCAGCTAAAATCAGTATTTATCAAATCAGTTTCATAAATATACATAGGACTCTAGACACAATTTAAGCAAAGAAATGAAGCTAAACATTGGCAACTTGAAGTTCATGGTCATGATCAAATAATCAAAATTTAATAGATTATAATCTTAATAAAAATGTTCAAATTAGCTTTTTTTAATATTTTTTAAATTAAAAATAAGATGTTTATTATTTTAATTGAAAAAAAACAAATCTTTTTATTCTGATTGATTCTTAATTGATTTTTCTAAAATCTTTATTTGAAAAGTTTAAAGACAAATTTAAAATCCATATTTAGGTATTCAATGTATGCATGGTATGGCTTTAAATGATATTTTAATACTAATAAAAATATATTACGGCAAAAAACAGTTAAATTTTGTCTTGCAAAATTTAAAAATTTTGATTAAGATATTAAATTACTTTAGATAAAAATTCATATAATTTTCTTTCTAAACATAGATTAAACAAATCATGTTAAATAAAGTTTAATAATTTTTAATTAAAAAATTGAAAAAAAAAACCTTTTAATTAAAATCAAAAACTAAAAATTTTGATTTGAAATTTAAATTTGATCATGAACTTCAATTTGCCCTAAACATTTATATTTTTTGATTTTATTATATTTTAAAAAAATTTTATTTTCATAAAGTTATTTTTTAATTAGAATGATTTTTAAATTTTTTTTCTGAAGGTAACATTTCTTTAATTATGGTAAATCCACAAACGCATTTTTTTATTAAACTATTGTAGCAAATTAAGTACTTTTTGCTTACAATATTTGGCATTAGTAGATATTTGAAAAAAATCCATATTTTTATATTTTTTTTTAGTTTAGTTTAGATAATAAAATTTAAAAAATTAAAATTAAATTTTTAAAGATTTATAAACAAATTAAATTTGAAAATGAGAATCAGTGTTTAAATGTTTAAAATTTAATCACAATAACTATTAAATAATAATAATAGTATTTAATTTATAATAATTTTACAATGCTCGAGAATTAATCTAAAATTAAGGTAAATTTTTTTTTTGTTAAATAAGAATTCAAAATCAAGTTGAATCTGCACTTTTCAAGCTAAAATTTTTTAATTTTTATTCGTATACCAGAAAAAAAAAATTGTAAAATATTACTTAACCAATATTTCAGATTAATTTAAATTGATAGAAAAAAAGCTGTTTCTGTTGTTCTTTGAATAGAAAATAATGATTAAGCAACTGTTAAACAAAACATTTATCAATTCTCTAAAAAACAATGTAAGTCATATGAGAACGATTCATATAACTGATGTCCGAAAATATGCCCCTTTGATTCCAATTGTTATTGAGCAAAGTGGAAGAGGAGAAAGAGCTTATGATATTTACTCAAGATTACTAAAAGAAAGAATTATCTGTTTTATGGGACCTGTAATTGTTTTAAATAGTTTTTATTAAGATTAATTAATAGTGATCTTTAAGGTAACTGATGAATTGGCAAGTGTTGTCATTGCACAGCTTTTATTTTTGCAATCCGAAAGCAGCAAAAAACCAATACACATGTATATAAATAGCCCTGGTGGATCAGTAACTGCTGGTTTAGCAATTTATGACACAATGCAGTACATAGTTCCACCAGTTGCGACATGGTGTGTTGGTCAAGCATCGAGTATGGGATCTTTACTTCTTGCTTCTGGTTCTCCTGGAATGCGACATTCATTGCCTCATTCAAGAATTATGATTCATCAACCTTCCGGTGGAGTTCAAGTAATCAAAACAAAATTTTTATAAAATTATTATCTTTTTTATTTATAAATAGGGTCAAGCTACTGATATTATGATTCATGCTGAAGAAATATCAAAATTGAAGAAGCAAATCAACAAAATTTATTCAAAACACACGGGAAAACCAATTGAAGAAATTGGTAAAAAAATATCTAATTCATGAATAAAATTTAAATCTAAAAATTTTAGAGAGAAATATGGAACGAGATAAGTTCATGAGTGCAAGTGACGCACTTGATTTTGGTCTTATAGACAAAATTTTGGCACATCCAGATCTTGATCCAAAAACAAACTGATTAATTAAAACAATTTATCTAATTTTAACCGATTATAGTAATCGTTCATTTTGATAAAAAATTAATAATTTAATATGTAAATATATATTAAATAATAATTTCAAAATAATCTTATAGTTTTATTTAAATCATGTTTTTTTAAGCATTGTTTTTTTTTTTATCAAGTTAAAAAATTAGCAAAAATTTTTAAACTTAAGCTTTAACATCAATTTTTGACTGTTTGATTCTTAAAATTTTTTTTAAATGATAAATCTCTCAAATTCCTCAAATTTACGATTCTTTACCATAAAAATTTTGTATAAAAATATCAAAAAACTTTTATTATATTCTCTTTCAATATTTTCGATTTTTCAAAAGTCGTGATTTGAAAACTATGATTTAAAAAAAATTACGCGAATTTACATATTCATTTAATTTGTCTTTAAATGCAATTAAAAAATTAGATAAAAATTCAAAAATATAAACCCAATCAGATTGTTTAAATTTTTCAAAATTTAGACTTTTTTTAAACAAATTTCCAAGTGATCAACATTACACAAAAACAGTTCTTGTTTAATCAATTCAATTTTTCTTTGAATTTTAATGAAAAAATTTCTTTAAAGATTTTAATTTTTTAAATCGTTGGAAGTTTAACTAAAAAAATAAAAAATTTAAAACGGATTTTTTAATATTTTGTATAAAAATTTGTGTATATCATATCATCTTTTGATATATGTGTATAAGGTTGAATTAACGCTCATTTTTATGTCTTGCCTTTGGTATCAGTCTCAAGCTTTTTTCAAAATTGATTTCCCTAAATGATTTATTAAATTAATTTGAATGATTTAAAGTGCCTTTTATTCTCTGCAGATAATTGTGTTTTTGAAAATGACTTTTATGAATATAAGTTGCATCATAATACTGCAAACATCCAGGTCCAATAAGAACGGTGAATCATTATTTATTTTGAGATTTTCTTCATTATTTAAATTAATTAAGGCTACTTATTCAAAAAAATTTATGATGTTTTTTTATTTTTTAACTTAATATATGCCATTTCAAAATAACTTCCATTTCAATTTTTAAGAAGAATATATAGAATATGCTGTTAACTTTTTTAAATTTAGATTTTTGAGTAAAAAATTTGAATTATTTTAATTTTTTTTTATTAAATCGAGTTTTATCTTTTTTCCTTAGCTTATTTTAAATTTCGATTATTTTAATATCAGGAAATTTATTTGTGAGCTTTTTAGATTTTAACCTGGGCAAAAATAAAATTATGTAACATGCGATAAAGCTTCCCTGAAGATTATATATCTGGAATAATTTATGAATAAACTCTTATCAATAATAAAAGAAATTTATAAAATAAATAGGAAATTTAAAATTTTCTGCACATGTATTTATTTTCATTACACATTATTTTTTAATTAAAATTGATCAAAATGCCATCAATAATTCTAGAGAAAAAATTCCAAATAGATTTTCACTTCAAAATTATAAAAACTTTATATACTATTTAATTTTATCAAGTTATATTCATGATTAACATTTCGAAATTGATAATCTAAAATTTACATTCATGAATTAGAGTTTTTTTTAAATTTTTTAATCTCAATTACTTATTGCTTTGCTGATTTATTCTAAATTTCACTAATTTAAATAAAAAGCAATTTAAGGAAAATTTTCTGATCATAAAGGATAGTCTCGAAATTATTGATTCTTCATTTTGGCATAAGATTTAGTTATATGATGAATTTTAAAACAAATTTCAAATCATTATTTTTGACAGAATTTTAAAATCAATTTTAGAGATTAATAAAGCTTTTTAGTGAAAAAGAAGGAAACTTACAAAAGGATTTGAATTATGCTAGATAATCCAATTTCTTTTAATGGAGGATTATTATTGAATTTTATTTTTAATCAACATTCAGCATTTTGTTTAACTAATAGTAATTGATTTTAGTATTAACTTAATTAGTTCGAATTTTTAAAATTATTTTGAATATTTTTGGAGGTAATTTTTGCTTCTTAATTTGCATCTTCTAATTTTTTTTCAAAATGCCAATCTTGAATTCTATCTATGGAAATTTTATGTGATTTAATTTTGTAATGTTAGTTTAGCTATGAGCCTAGCACCATAGTGAAGGCAAATTAGCATTTATTATATAACAAAAGATGAATAAAAAATTTTCTTATTTTATTAAGTCGATGATTCAAAAACTCAATTTAGAATTTTCTCTAAGTTAAAATTATTTTTTTTTAAATATACAATTGAAAGCCTAAGAATGGATTTTTTTTCTAATTTATAAATTTTGAATTGCTGCATCAATTAAGTTAAACATTTGCTTCATAACTGCTTTAATCGATACTGCAAATGTACAGAGTAAGTGTTCAAATTCTAAATTTTCTTTTTTTTTCAATCATAATTTAAATAATTCTCTTCATAACACCTATCTAATGATTTATTTGATTTGAAGCGAAAGATAAATTGAAGCTGCCTAAAAGCTGATTTAATTCTATCAACTAAAAGCTTAAATTTTAATTTAGACTAAAATGAAATATTCGATTTTTTAAAATTTCAATTTTTTGGATAAACAAATCGATAATGGAAAAACTTGTGTATAACTGCCTGCGATTAACAAAGTGGATACCAGTTATTTTCATAACTGCCATAATTGCTTGGTCCTATTATGCTTACATTGTACAATTATGTCTATGTAAGCTTCTTTTTTTTATGTTTCTTTTTTTTAAAATAACCTTTTTTAAGATCATGTTGAAGAAATATCCAAAAGAAGTAAAATTTTTTATTCAATTTTAAGAAACAACAAATTTTTTTAATTTGTTAAATGAGGAGAAAAAATAATTTGATATTGTTTTTAAAAATTCTTCCTAATTATTAATTATTATAAAATTTAATTTTAAGTTAAAAATGTTTTAAGAAATATCAAGATTCATTAAAATTTATTAAATTATTCAAGTTTTTTTTTATTGGATTTTCCAACAGCATGACTTTTATTCATTCTTAGAAGTCTGAAGTTCTTTGGAGATATTAAAAAGTTTAATTCTAAATTTGAGATCTGAAAATTTTCAGCTTTAGTCATTAAATCACCTTGATGTATCTTTGTCAATAATTATGTCAGATATTCGAACTATAAATTATTCATCTTTTCCTTTAATGCTTTTTGAATTTTAAAATCATCAAATATCCCAAATTTAAGTTTTGATTAATTTTAAGATGAATAATTATGATTTTTACATTTGAATATTAAAAATTTTAGAAACCCATTTAAGACTTAATTAAATTTAAAATGATTCAATGAGATGAATTAAGGTTTGATTAACACTAAGCACTAGGTGGGTCTGAAAACGTAATCTTAAATCTCATAATTCATTTTTTTTAAGTTTAGCATGTTTGAAAAATATTTTTTTTTTTATTAGATATCAATCTAAAATTTATCATAAGATGCAACTAAATCAAAATTGATAAATAAAATTCTATTATTATGTAAAGATTTATAGCTTTTTAGACTTTTCCTCATCAAAAGTTTAAAACTCTGAATAAACATTAGTTTTTTTTTACCTAAATAATTTTATTTTAAGTAATCTATATATTTCTGTACCATATATTTCTTATAATGCTTGCATGGTCATACTATCAAACCATATTCACTCCAATGAAACAGCCAACTAGCGAAGTAATTTTACTTTTTTTCTTTAACTAAAAAAAATCAAATTTTTAAAACGAGATAAGTTTTATTTAAAAGAAACTGATATATATCAAATGCAATTATCGGAGAGCGAAATGACAACAAAAGCTTTAATAGATAAAAAAGCAAAAGATCTACCTATTTTAACTCGGACTAGCAGTGGCAATGCACGATATTGTGACAGATGTAAGTGTATTAAGCCAGATCGGGCGCATCACTGTAGCATTTGCCAAGTATGTGTTCTAAAAATGGACCACCATTGCCCATGGGTCAACAATTGCGTCGGATTCTCGAACTACAAATTTTTCGTTCTTTTTCTCTTCTATTCTGTTCTGTACTGCACTTACATATGTGCAACCAGTTTAGAATATTTCATCAAGTTTTGGGACGTAGGATTCAGTAATTTATTAATTTAAATTTAAAATCTAATTTAATTTTAATAGGAAATTCAGTCATTCCAAGCTGGAAAATTTCATCTATTACTTCTATTTTTTGTAGCAATAATGTTCGGTATAAGTGTGAGCACCTTACTAGCTTATCATATTTATTTGTCTAGCAAAAATTGTACCACACTAGGTAATAAATATTAAAAACTCGATTTGACTTTATTTAAAAAATACATTTTCCAAGAATCATTTAGGTCTCCAATATTTATGAGCACCGGTTTAGCAGACAAAGATGGATTTAATCTAAGTGCGTCAGAAAATTTTAAGCAAATATTTGGTGGCAGCTGGTGGAAAGCACTGGTTCCTATTTTTACAAGGTAAGTTACTTTTTCTGCAAGTAAAGATGAGAAAAGTTAAAAAATAAGGGTCGGTTTACTTTTTTTGCCTATTTAGCACTATTAATGGAGCTGATTATTCGCAAATGGTTCGACTGAATCTACGCGTCATGCATAGTGATGACAAATTTTCCAAGGTTACAATTATGGGAAATGGTCTGGGATACTCATCTACAATTTTTACCAATTTTGATTCTATTTGTAGCAATAGTGATTTTCCGAGCATGATTAAAAGTTATTATAGGCCTCAGTTGGCCAGAAATCCTTTGGTTGATGATTCTTTTTTGACAACATCGTTTGATGATTCATTTAACCCTCATTTTAACAAAATAAATAAATGCCGAGATGCAGTCTTAGAGAAAAATGCTCAAACACTTAGCACAGTTCATGTGATAAACAATGTGAAAAGACATTCGTCGATTACGTTTGCTTCAGTATTCAATCAAAATGATTCTGATCGATGTGGCCCCAAAATATGTCAAATAAACAACCATTTGGTCGAACCAAGGTTTTAATTTTAGGTTTTGCATGCATTTTTATGTTTTTGATCTAACCGACTAATATTTTTTATTTTTTAAATCTTAATCAAATTCTTTTAAATTTAAATTAACTAAAAAATTTATTTCCAGTCAAACTGATGGAGTCAAATTTCCAACATCTGTAAAGCAATCAATAGCAGCCTCCAACCAAAGCTATAATACCACAGATATGCTCCTTTTGAATGAAAGACAGGCATTAAATTTTGGAAATAGATCTTTAGAGCAAATAAGAATAACGATGGAATAGAATAACATTCGGTCTGAATCAAGCGGTGCTCTTTTCTAGTTTAATTATATTTTAGATTGTTTCGTGGTATTTAATTTTTTTAATTTGTCAAATATTTTAACTATTAGATAAAATATAATTTTTAATTAATTTTAAAATTTATTTGAATTCTTAAATAACAAAAATTTGATTATTTTGTAACTCAATGTATTTCGTTTAATTGTATTGAATTCATTTATGTTCAATAAATTTAATAGAAAATTAACAGTTTCAAAAGTGACTTTTTGAGCGTAATATCTCAAAAGCTTGTGCCCAAGTGAACTTTTAATTTGTCATTTTTACTAGCAATAATGTACCCTGAAATCAAAATTGGATCACTGTTGTTTAAAAATTTCTCACGAACAATACTAAAAGGTTTTCACAAAATTTTAAGAAATACTTTCACTTTATTAATCAAAACATATTCTATTTAAAGTTCCGTCTCAGAAATATCATACAAAAAATGTTAGTTTATTTAATAATCCAAGGAATATTTACAACTTAGTTCTGAATAAAAAGTAATTAAATTAACAATTTTTTGAAAAAATAAAAAAAATTTGAAGACTGTCACTATCTTCGTTTTGGCAAAATAAATCCACAACCGAAAAACAAAATTCCAATACATCCAAAGATAGCAAACAAAAGTCATATCAAAATGTAAATATTCGACTTGTACCAAAAAATGTAACATTCTCAAAAATTGATTATTCACGCAGTTACACCGCAAATAATTTCATTACAGCTGTACGAGCCATGCATGAGTATCTTTTAGGAGCAAAGTAGAAGAAAAAAAATCCTAATTTTCAATTATATACTTGGCGTTTTTTTTCTAGAGATTTAGAAGGTCTAATAAAATACAAAAGAAGGAATCCTTTTGATGAGTATGGCCAAAGTGAATTAATTAATGTATATCTTAGATCGGAAGTAGAGGCTAAAGCACTATCCATTTGGGGCTCAATAGAAAATATACAAAAAGAGCAAGAAAAGCGTAGAAAAGAGTACGATCAGCAGCGCCAGGCTGTTTTTATTCTCAAAAAGTCACTAAAAGACTATCATAATCGAGTTGAACAACTGGAAAATCCATTTACAGATAAGCAATATGTAAATTTTATTTGTTAAAAAAATGTTCTTTATAAAAAAAATTTAAAAAGTCAAATACGACAATATTTAAAACCTTATCCGGAAAGGTAGTCCTTAGTGCCATTGCAATGTAATATCTATTAACCCTCAAAAGTTTATTAACTTTTTTTTTGTAAAGTAATGCAATGAATTTTGTTGTTAAACTTGTTGGATGGATTTATTCTGGATCATCTAGTTTATTTTCAGAAGCTGTACATTCTTTGGCAGACACAATAAACCAACTTATTCTAGCATTCGGTCTGCATCAGTCACTGAAGCGGCCTAATAGTGAACATCCGTAATCATCCAAAAAATAGTCAGTTCTTTAATTTAGTAATAATCTTTTTCTTAAGTTACGGATATTCAAACATGACTTATATAACATCTTTAATTTCCGGAGTTGGAATTTTTTGTTTCGGAACCGGCCTATCTTGGTATCATGGAATCACTGGTCTCCTTGATCCGCATCCTATTGAATCTCTCAATTGGGTATTAACTTAAGTATTTTTAAATGTAACATGTGCTAATAAAAGAAAAGGCTTTAGTGCTGCTGCTTGGATCAGCATTCAGTGAGAGTGGAACACTGGCAATGGCTTATTTGGACACAAAACAAAATGCCCAAAAACTTGGTCTAAGCTTCTGGGACTACGTAATTCAGGGATACAAACCGAGTGTTAATGTAGTTCTACTTGAAGACATGGCTGCAGTCTTAGGAGTTGTAATAGCAGGTAGTTGCATGACCATTACTTATTATACAGGTAATCCGATAGCTGACTGTGTTGGCTCTTTGCTCGTGGGTGCTGTTATGGGTGGTGTGGCTAGTTTTATAATTTATACTAACACTACTGCCTTGGTTGGAAGGTAAACATAATTAGCTGAATTTTTTTAACTTTGAAAAGAAAATTTTTCATAAAGATCGATTCCGACTCCGAAAATAAACATGATTAGCAATGATTTAGAATCAGACATAATGATCAGATCAATACATGATGTAAAAGCAACTGACTTGGGAAGTCAGACAGTTATGTTCAAAGCCGAAGTGGATATCGATGGACGAGAGATGACACGCTCTTATTTGGAAAAAATAAACATTGAAAATTTGATGGATGTAAGTTAACAAATGTCTCTCATGCCATGTTACAAGATGATCAAATTTTTTTACCACTTTTATTTCTCTGATCTAATGACCATTGCTGTGAATGTGCTCATGGCCATAGTTTATTATTAGCGATGCTTTAATATTGTTATTCATCAAGCTAATAAAATTTTCAAAATTTAAGAAAAAGGAATAATTTGGTCGTGTTAATTTTTGATAAATCTAATTTCTGATTTTATCACCAATTTTAATCAATGATTTTATTTTATAAATAACATCTTAAAAATTTTTATTATTTTTAATAATATTAATTAAAATTTCAGATTTAAATAATAGTTAATTAGTAGTATCTACAGAATAGACATTTCTATCTACAATAATGATCAAAATATTTTGGCCTATTTAAAAGTAAGGCTTTGGCAGTCTTTACTTCTCGCCATTGAAAAGAATTTTTTATCAATGACCCTTTTGAAACTCTTATTGTTTGCTCGTAAACGAGTGAAGACAAAGTTCCCTGAATCTTTCAAAAAAATCATAATTCCTTAATTTTTAAAGAATAAAGACTAAGGCCAAGTGATTTAGAAAGAGAATTAAAGATCGTTATTTTATTTGTTCTTCAATTTAGTCACCTCTTAAACAATAATTTTCAAGATTCATAGGATTTTAGCATTTCAATCAGTATTCATAAGACTTAGTTTTAGTAGAATCAATCAGTTTTGTCGCTCTTCAATGTACTTTTTCAACGATTTTAGTATCTGTTTCTAAACACAGACACCAGGTTCCTACTGCATACTTCAAATGAGGTCTTAAAAGTGATGTATAGAGATAATAAGTCTTAATGATTCTCGGCTAAGGTTCTTAAAAAATTTCTTATTTAACCTAGCATCCGATAAGCTTTCATAGCTGATACAGTACATTGTTTGTTCCATTTTAAAAAATTTGTAATAAAGACACCCAAGTATTTTTATTTTTATGTAATCTCCTCTAAGATATAAGTGATAATTTTTATTGATAATTGGTATTCGACTTTTCCTTTCTATTTCCTAGATACATAGCTTTAAATTTGTTCAGGTTTGCTGATCTGTCCATTCCATTAGATGATCGACATCGTTAAAATATAAAAAAGGATAATTGTATTGTATTCAGAGCGATGATCTTTTTTTCTTTTTTGGCTTAGGCTTTTGACCAAAAAAATACAATTTACCGAAATTAATAAATAGTTAAATTTAAATTTAATTTTATAAATAATTTTGAAAATTTAAACGTCTAGCAAAAATGCATTTATTTTAATAAAATAAATTTTAGCAAATAAAATCAGAAATTTAGATACAAAAAAAATACACTGCGAATTATTTAAGCCCTTAAAAGCTGTCTTGATTTAAATTAGTTTAAAAATAAAATACAATAGTTTTCTGATATATAAAATTAAAATTTAATTGATAATAATAAGAAGATAATTACAAACTACACGACACACGATATACAACTAAGGCGTCTTAGGAGCAAGCATGGTACTTCAGCAGTTATTTTTCTCTGGTCTATTCAAATCGGTAAGTAAACAAATAGACCAGAAAAAATTTACAGAAAAATTATTTACTAAGCTTTAGAGGGCAGAATGAAATGAAAAGTTGTTATGGCTGAAGAAAAAATTATTAAATCTTAATTTTTTAAACTAAGTTTGCTGAATTGTTCTATTTTCGATTAATTTCGGAAGTTTTTCCCATGTATCCTTTACATTGCATTGTATATAAAAAGATGATCAGTTTGTTGCATACAATGGGCTTTCAAAAAGAAAACATAATCATTTTTATTTAAGGAATTAAGCAACATTAATAATGTTCAAGATGCTGAAAAATTCATGCTCAAGCATGGAGAGAATATTGTTGACAGAGTCGGAGCAGAAATTGACAGAATCGAACGAAATTTAAGAGTAAATTAAAAATTTTAATTTATAGATAAAATATTTTTTATTTTATTTAATTAGAAAAAATATCCTGATCTACGCCACGTCGATTTGGAAGTATTGTAGAGCCATGAATATTTTTAATTTAGTTTAATTAATAAAGATAATTTAATTTATCTTTAAAAATATGTATAAATTTTAGTTAATTTTTAAAAAAAGATTGTCCAAAACTTAAATTTTATTAACACGGTGACTTTATCATTTTATGTTATTTTCATTTTTATATAAATAATTAGAAGTAGTCTAGTTTTTAGTAAAGATCAAAAAATAAATTTCTATCTAATAGAATACAGACTAATTTTTTTACAGTCTATTTAAAAGTAATGTCCATAGTAACCAGTTTGAGAAAATATTCATTTATATCTGGTACTTTAAATTTTCAAATAAAAATTTGAAAAAATGAGCTGTTTTGATAAGAATTGGTTTAAAAATGATTACGGATCCAAGGTTTTTCAAGCATTTCGTCAAAAAGACAAAATTCGAGTTTATGGTAAGAAAATAATTATTGACGAACTTGTTATGTAATTCTATTTAGGATTAATTGAAAAACCTACTCTTCCTGGCTCTTTTACTCAATACGAGGAAGTAAAATTCAAAATTTTAATGTTGGGACGGTCTTTTTCAGGAAAGACGTCTTTTTTAAACAGCTTTATTTCGTCAAAAATAAATGATAAAGAATATATTGAAACACCAGGTAAATTTATTTATTTTTTTTAAATGAAGATTTAATATTTGATACTACTTTTTGAAGGTATTCAAATAACTAATTTATATTGGCCAGTAAAAATGATAGATTCGGAAAAAATGATGGTATTCAATCTCGGATTTTGGGATATTGGAGATTTTGCCTCTAAAAAATACACTTATATACAACCGGTAAGTTGAATATTTCATTTTTTATTTATTTAAAATTTTAAACTATTCATCTCTCAAAAATATTCGAAATTGATTTATTAGAGAAAAGAATTTAAAAAGAAAAAGTGAATTTGACAAGTTTTAATGGAAATTATTTGAAATAAATTAAATTTTAATTAATTTAATTTAATGCTGCCGCATTTATAATAAAAATTAAATTTGAATTATTTATTTAGATAAGCTCGCTTTTGCTTTTAAAGCACTTTTATTTTATTTTAATTACAACATAGATTGGGAGAATAAACTTTACTCTAATTTCATTTTTTTGATAATTTTTAAAAGAATTTTAATAATAAAAAGTTAATATTAATGCCAGGCATGTATAAAAGTCACAAGTCAAGTTCAAATCAGGATTTTGACTTGTTTTTAAAAATTAAAAAATTACAAGTCAAGTTAATGAATTTCTAAAATTTTTTCAAGCATAAATATATTTTCGTTTTTTATTCATAAATTTATTAAAATTATTCATAATATTATTTTTAAAATTCACGACTCAAAATTTTTTGTTATTTTTAAAATTCGATTCTTTAGATAAGTCTTAATCTTAACTTGAATTTTTTTAATTTTCGTAACAAGTTAAGACTTGTCATTTTAAAATAAAAAATTTCAAGTCAAAGTTATTTTTTGGCTTGTTCAGACTTTATTTCCTGACTTTTATGCAAGTCTGGTTAATGTCATTGTTTACTAAACATTATATTTTTGTATAAGGTTAAGGATTCCTAAATGATATCGAATTTATTCGTTCAAATCGAGAATCATTTTTTTTTTATCCCTTAATATAATAATTAAAATAATTTATTAACAAATTTCAAGTCTTAAATTATTTCAAAAATGATATATCAAAATAATATTTGACAGACTAATTGAAAATTACATCTCATAATCAACAATTTGTTGTAAATTTTTCAATTTAATTTATTTTTTATTTTAGGCAAGTGTTGAATGCTTAGACTGTAGAATATTTGTTTTTTCATGGATCGATAAACAAAGTTTTTTTGAAATTCTAGATTTTTTGAAGAAGCTGTCTTTAGACCAGAGCGAAGAAAAAGTTCCAAACATTATCGTTGGGACAAAGTTAATATTTAATTTTTTCTTATTAAAATTGAATTAAAGCTATTTATATCAAGATTTGACAAAGTGATTCATAGTGAAATCGGTCCAGAATTGATTAATGAAATAGAAAAATTCACCAACACAAAAATAATTAACTTTAGTTCGATTGTTAACCAATCATTTGATCAATTGAGTTTGATTATGAATCGTATTTGTGAAGTTTTATGGGATAAAAAATATGCAAAATGAAATTTTTTATTTTAATTTTAAATGAATTTTTTTATTTTAATTTTAAATAAAATTTAAGCTTTAAATTTTTTAATTTCACTACCTAGGATGTAATAAGCCTATGATTTTGCTATAAGCTGTTCTAATATTTCTATTAGTCTCAGATGGCAAATAAAAAGCCGCTTTGTAAATATGGCGATAAATGCTTTAGGAAAAATCCAAACCATCTAAAAAATTTTGAGCATTCCTCGGAACAATTCAATGATGAAAACTCTTATCATAAAGACGAAGATAATGAGTCGTTAAACAAATCAGAAAAATTAGATCTTTTGACAAAAAATTCCGAAAAATGTACCGAACAAAATGAAGATCTAAAAGATGTTGAAAAATTTGATTTATTAAAAATCTCTGGTAATAAATAAAAATATTTGATTTTTTTATAAATCAATCAATACAAGATATGAGAAAATTTGTTACCGAAACTAATAGAATGGAAATGCCTGAAGACTTTTATCAATTTTTGGAATTTTGTAAATCAATAAATGAATCTGATCCTAAATGTACTCGAGTATAAACTCTATAAAATAAATTTCACTAAAATTTTTTATTGAAAAGATGCATTAAAAGATATAGGAATAGAACTTACAGGAATATATGATCTTGTAATAAAAGGATACAAACTTGACTACAGACTTCATGCACGATATTTTTTTGATCCTCCTGAATTTCAAACAGTTCTTAAAGTTATAAACAGTCCGAGTGAAACACATTTTGGATATTTTAGGTAAAATATACTGCTTTTTAAGATTAAAAATTTTTTAATTTGTGCTTTCAGAGATGACCCTGATGAATTACCTGGCTTTGTTGGTGTCAGTGAACCAAAATTAGATTGTAGAATTCATATTAAAAGTGATAACTTATTCGGAGCACTGAAGTAAATTCTACGCATGATTAATGTTTTAAATTAAATTAAAAATTATTTAGTTGGTACTTAGATGAGTTATTGAGTGGACGAAGCTATAAAATTGATTCACCTTTGGAAATAGTCAAAAACATTAAATCTTCTTTTGATCTGTGGTGCGAAAAGCTTAAATCATCAAAATCATTTTCGTTAGGCTTGAAAACTCCTCGCATTAAATCTAGAGAGAAAAAAATAAATGCGAAAACTTTTCACACAGCAGGACTAGTTGTTCCTGTGGACTCAAAGTATTTTTGAAATTTTTTTGAAATTCAGATTAATTTAAAAAAATTAAAGTGGATTTGGATACCGAGAAATTCCAGAAACTAATGGTTAATTTAGATTAAAAATTTTAAATTTTTTTTTGATTCAAATTTTTTTTAAAAGAAAAGCAAAAACAAATATTTAAAATTTTCTGCGGTAAAAATCAGGAGCAAAAAAAACATGCTAGTAACAGAATTCAAGAAATAATAACTCTAATTCAGTTTGCAAATGATGAAATAGACTACGGAATGGGTCTCGAGTTTGGTCTAAATATGTTTTGTTTTGGTGATGTTGGACTTCATAAATTTGTTAAAATTATTTTACCAACAACTTATGAACTTTTGGGCCGTAGTCTTTATGTTGAAATAATTGTAGAACATCTAAAAAACAGAAAAGAATAAAATTAAACTTAATATTTTGAGACTTTTCTAAAAAATTAAATCGAAATTCAAAAGTTGTAAACAAGCGTAAAATTACAATTTTTTTTAAATAAAATATCGAATTGTGTATTTTTATTTATTATTTTAAGAAGTTTAAATTTATAAAAAAAAATTGTTGACGAAGCATAAAAAAAACAAAAATAAGTTTTTGATACCTATAAATATTGCGAAAAATTATCAATTTTAGTTTTATTAAGCATTTTTAAAACAAAATAGTAAATATATCCGAAATTCGAGTCAAGTACGAATTATTACAAAATGTGTAGTCATTTTAAGTTTTTTTTACAAATTATCTAGTCACAGTAAAAATTTAAATAATAGAAATTAAATTTAAAAAAATTTGAATTTCAAATTGATGAACTTAGACTGAAATTTTCAAAAATGTCAGAGTCGATATCAGAGTTATGCAAGTTTCTAAAACCTGTTTCATTTCTTAGGTTATTTGTTTGATCATCGATTTGATTAACATTCAAATTTGCTTCTCTAAAAATTAGAATTTTTTGCCTAATCTTTTCCTCAAAATGCAACGCAGTTTTTGCAATAAAAATAAACTGAAATACCACAATTAAAATCAAAGCAACTCCTTGTAAAAATTTTAATTATTGAAAAAATTGTGCTGATTTTAAATATACCTGCTGCTATTGGAAGTATAGACAAAATTGCATTATAAAATTTGTCATTTTTCACTTCTAATTGGTCATTAATAAAATTATTGACTTCCATTTCTTGGTCATAATTAAGTCTTGCAAAAATTTCACTTTGATTAATCTTCATTGAATATTAGTAAAGCAAAGGTAATCAAAAAGTTTTATTCTAATATTTATTCTTTAAATATATTTGTTAGATATGGTTCATTGACTAAAATAACTATGCTTTTAAAATTTGAATAATTTTAGTTTATTTTTAAACAAAATTTTCCAAACATTCTTTTAAAGATGGCTTAAAAATCATAACTGGTTTGAAATTTAGTAAATTATAGGAATCAGTGATGTCTAATTGAGCATTTTTTGGCCGAAGTGAAAAATCTGTTGTCAAATCTGGTTGAATAAACTCATTTGGTATGTCGTACAACTCAGCCATAATGCCACATATTTCATACTTAGTGAAAGACTCGAGACCACTGCAATGAAATATGCCTTTTACTTGGTTGGATTCAGACCCATTCTTAAATCAAAAAATAATAAAATAAATTGTTGAACTTAATTAGAAACTACTTCTTCAAAATATTTAATAATTAAACGGGTCAAAAATCTAGATACGTCAAGACAGTGAGTCGGATATCTTGTTTGCTGATGATCGACTTTAATTGGAGCTTGTTTTCTTACATTTCCTATCAAAACATTTATAGCACTTTCACCATAATTTTGCGGCTCGGTAAATCCATACAATACTGGTACACGAACAATACAGTGCTCTATAGTAAAAAAATATTTCAATAAAATTTCCATTTAGATTAAAAACTTACTTTTAGAAACTTCTGTAGTTACAACTTCTCCACTTAGTTTACTAATACCATATTTGTTAAGTGGATTAGGTTTATCATTTGGCTTATAGGGGGCATTTTTACCATCAAAAACATAATCAGTACTCATATAAATGAACAAGATCCCCAATCGATCTGAAAATTATCAAAAATAATTTTAGAACAAAAGTAACAAATTCTATTAGAAACTTGCAAATTTTATTGAAATTTTTTTATGAAATTAAAGTGTCTCCTTAAAATCTAAATTTTGTAAAAAATATGATGCTTACTTAAAATATAATCAGCGTTCAAATAAAGTAAGAAGAATACGAGAATTAAGAAGAAAGTTGATTAACAAATTTAGCTTGAATATTTTTGAGCTTTTTTGAAATTATTTTTTATTTGCTTTGACAATCAAACCTTAATCAAGAAAAGCAAAATTATTTGATAATCACTTATATTTTTTATTTGTGTCAAAATTAACCACCATTGTGGAGAAGTAAAATTAAAGTTTACAAAAAAAAGAAATCAAAATATAAATATGAAAAATTTAAGAATCAAAATAAAAGAAAAGATCAAAAGACCAAAAAAAAATATGTAGTTATATGTAGTCATTTTTCAAAAAAATATGGACTCAAAGAAAATAAATCAAGGCTTCATCTAGAAATACCCGATAAAATTTCTAAGGAGAGATTTAAAGTGCTTTGACTTTAGATTGTTTAGACATAACTTACTTATATTTTATCAAATTTTTAGATAAAAAAAAACTTTGTGTTAATAGATCGAAACAGAAAAAATCAAAAGGAAAAAAGGTTACCATTTTTTCTACAAGCAAGCCATAATTTAAAATTAAAGTAAGCCAATGTAACTTGAATTTGAATTTTTCAAAATATTTTTTTTAAATAAACAGAATATTCCACGTTCTTCAGCAATTTTTGTTATCTTAGAAATTTCAGATTGTGTCTGCTAAAGTAGCCATAGCTCCCAGTTATTGCATATTAATTTTGAATTTTTAAATTTAAATATCCACTGCTATCAAGAAAACTTTTTTTAGATTTTTCTGCGATAATCTCCTTTAATTAAATATGCTTGTCAATTTTTTCTCAATTAGATTGTCTAAGTATAATTTAATTTAATTCAATATATAATTTAGAGAGAATAGTTCCTCTTGGCAGCTCCGAACGGCGTAGTGCCTTCTTTTCAGCCAGTCTGTTAGGAATATTTTGTAATTAATTATTATTATTATTATTAATTTCAGCCTCATAGGCAATTTAAAATTGAATAAAAAAAAAAAAATAAAAAAATAGAATAAAAAAAAAAATAAAAAAAAATAAATAAATATATAAAAAAAGGCTCTCCAGAGTACTTTTAGACTCATTTAGTGATCTCTTACATGGCCTAATTAAGAAAATTAAATATTTGGTATCAAAGTTTAGGGAATTGAATTTCCTAAAATATACCTATTTTGTATGATTTTTTTAGTTCACGAGCTAATGTTTTTTTTGTTTAATTCGAAATAATTATTTTATGGTATTTTATCAGTTCAGAAATATTTTCATGAGTAATATTTGCAATAATTTCGATAGGATTCTACTTTTATTTTTGTCGATAGCACTCTCAATTTGATGGATATAAAAAAAAAGTAAAACAAACAAAATTCTCAATATCAAAAAATGTTTGTTTAACAACTAATTTAAGTCTTCAAATTTAATATAATGTATTTGAACTAACTGTTTAATATCTTTACATATGACTATATCAGTGAAAACTATTAAATATTTGACAATTGTCAATTTTTCCTGTGATTGAAAGATGAAAAGAGGTCTTAAAATCTTCCAGGCGTTTATGTTTAAATTTTCTCTATGATTTTATTTCAACTTCTACAAGAATAAAAGCAAATTTATTGGAAAAAATGAAAAATTTTAATAAATTTTTTGATGAATAATTGTCAAAAAAATTTCTTCTAATAGTGAATAATTAATTTAAAAAAAAAATTATATTACCTGCAATTTTGGCTAGATTCTCAGTAGCATCTTTATTTAACCTAAGAGCCGCTTCAAAATCATTTTCAACTGATTCAACATTTCTCACAGCTGCTGAATGAATGATGACATTTGGCTATTTAATTTTTTAAAATAAATAAAAAAAATTATATTTCAATCTTACCTTAAATTCTTGTATCACTTGATCAACTTGGTCAAAATTATTTAAGTCAATTGGTCTTAGTTTATTTTTTGTTCTTGAATGGCAAAGACCTAGACATTCGAAGACATAATTTTGTACACCATCAACTGGATACTTTGACTGAAGATTAGTATCTTCAAGATACTTCAAAATCTGTCTTCCCAATAACCCTGACGCGCCAGTAATTAAAACCTTTAAGTTTTTCCCAGACATTTCGAAATCTAAAGAAACAATATCAAGGAATATTTTATTAAAAGAACGCTTTTCAAATGTATTATTTCTAACAATAAAATATCTTTACCAAGCATTAAAAACTTAATTTTATAATTTTTTTCCTCACAGATAGTCTAAAATTTATTCTCATATTTTATTTTTCTAAAGATGGATCCTTTAATTCTGAGTTTCAACGACTCCCTTGTGTATCAGTCCGATTTGAGTCTTTTGGATGAAGGAAATTGGCTAAATGACAGAATTATAGGCTTTGTTTGTGATTACTTTGAAAACGAAGTCTTTAAGAAAGAATGTGATCAAAATTTATTTGCATTCATAAATCCAAGTACGGTTCAGTATTTAAAACTTTGTGAAAGTCTTGATGAAGCAGCGACGTGCTTTTTGGAACCTTTAAATTTACAAGATAAAAAAATTGTATTTCTTCCATTGAACAGCAACCAAAGTGTTGATGCTGGAGGCTCTCACTGGAGTTTTTTGGTCGTAGATAATAGAAATTCAACAATCAAACATTTAGATTCTATCGGATCCAATTCTAAAGAAGCTGAAACATTCTATAAAAAATACAAAAAATTTCTTAATCTTAAAGGATTAGAAGGTATTAAAAGTTTTCCAGAACAAACAAATAGTTCGGATTGTGGAGCATATTCAATAGGTAATTGAAAAAAACTGACTTTATTTTTCAATAAAGTTTGATTTATTTTTGTAGCTGGAATTGAATTGATAGCTGAATATTTAAAAAGAAAAACTGATGCCAATTTGACTGAAATTAAATATGAACTCATCGATCAAAATTATATTTCAGATTTAAGAAAAAAATACAAAAATTTGATTCTTTTATTGTCTTCTTTAGAAAAGACGAAAGAAAAGACGAAAGAAAAGATATAAGATGCAATTCTAAAAATCAGATTAATATTTTTTATTAGAAATATCTAATTTTAAAAATTATTAAAATAAAATATAAACAAGAATTTCTACTTTTTCATATAAAATAATTTTCGAAATTATTAATGTGTGAATTATCTGTAATTGTTTGGTTTGACAAAGAACCCAGGTTCATAAATTTTTTAATAAAAAGAACATGTTATGATTTATTATAAAAACTGTATCGAGCTATAACTTCTTATATGCACACAGGTAAATTTAGAAAATAATTGATTAATAAGTCATACCCCCAAAAATGCTAGTTTCATCTAGAATTTCATTTAGATTTTTTTGATATTTAAGCTATAAATAAACATTATTTTTTTTTGTAAAAAAAATGGTGTCATTTTTAATATCCTAATTGTGAAAAATAATGATACATGTCGTTTTGGCGAATTTAAATGTCATACGCATAACTTAAAAGCCATAGAGGAACATTTCAAATTAATTAAAAGCAGTAATTTTTAAACCTCCCCCCACAACATAGATATATTTAGTTTTGTTTTTCAGATTAATCAATAATTATTAAAATTAGGGTTTCAATTTTTAAATACTTTTATTAAAAAAAATAGAAAAATACATATAATACAAAAATAAGAAAAAAGAATAATAAAAAAGAAAATTTGAATCAGTTTTTTTTTAATTAAAAAAGAATAATTAGAAATAATTGAATAATTTATTTGAACAATTTTTTGCTAAATTTATCTTTTGCTGCTGTTTTTCTTTTTATTTTTTTCGGTAAATTTTCTGGTAAAATTTCATTTATTGTCTCGTCTAAAATGCCATTTACTGTATCGTTTTGAACACAATTGTTTTGCGAACTAACTTCTTTTGAAAGTCGATCCTTAAATGGATTCAAATCGATTTGACTTAGCTGGTTTTCATCTTCGTCGTTTAAACCCTTAATTGTTGAAGCTTCATTTAGTTTCGGAACTGAATTTCAATCCATTTGGCTTAAAATCATGTCATCCTCATAATCTTGTACAAATTGATAAATTCTGTAAATGGATTTTTAAATTTATTGAAAGCATAATCTTTCAATAATTTAGTCTTTTTTTCATTTGCCTTATGCATTCTTTCAACACGCAGCGGATCTACCCTTTTCAGCAACTCATTGTAATGACTCAGAAAATTTAGATAGTTTCTGAATTTTCGAGTGTCCAAACTAATAAGCTCATCCTACTGTAAATGAAAATAGAGTTTAATAATAAAAAAAAACATGTAAAAGTGAATACCCTTCTGTTTTGAAAATTTTCAAAGGCATAATCAGCTAACTTGGCCCTCATTTCGTTAATTCTAGATCGCTCTTTTGAGAGGTTTTTTAAAATTTTTTCTTCGGTTTCGAAAAAGCTTTTAGTACGCATCATAAATTCATGTAGTTCATTGTTGTTAATGAGTGTATAACCTATTTGGGGCATTTTTGGTAAATTTTTCGAAATTATTATTTGTTTTTTCAGATGTAGCCATTTATTTAAATAAAAACAATCAAGTCAAAAAAAATGGTGCGCAAATGATCAAATTTATTAGAAAGTAGAAACGTCTTTTTAAATTGAGCGCATTTTTAAAAAAAAAAGAACAATGATAAAAAAAATGTTAATGAAATCTAAACTTCTCGTATACCCATCTTTTAACATTGCCAAAAAATTTTCAATTCAAGTTAATAGGAAAACGAAATATTAATTTTTTATTGTTGTAGTGAATAAGTAGAAATTAAAATCTTACAAAAAGTATGAGGAAAAAAAATTACCCCTATTAATTAAATTAAATTTTTTAAGTTAATTTAGCTAAATTTTTGTTGAATTTGAATTTACCAGAGAATGAGATAATATGAATTTTTGAAGGATTCAAGTAAATTTAAAAAGTAAATTAAGTAAAAAAATAAAAATTTGTGTTTTTTTATTCAAATTTTATGGTATAAGAACTAAAATTCTCAAATTAAAACTAAATAAAAAAAATATTCTAAAATATAAATAAAATATCTTTTTAAATTCGATTCTATAATGATTCAAAAAATTATAATTATTATTTTGTGATCATTAGAAAAATTTAAACAAAACAAATACAAGATTAAGACGTTAGATAAGATTTTTGTTGATAACCAGCTTTTATCCAGAAGCATAATAAATACACGACTTTTATTTATTTCATTATTTTCTTAAAAATGTTTAGTATATCCAAATTTTTCAATTCTTGAAAGCCTGATTAACTTGGGCATCGTTAATTGCTCAAAAGATAAATTTAATTTCAATATCCTTTATTTATATTGATTTTTTTTTAAAAAGATTTTAAAACATAGAAATTTATTTTTTAAATATTTCCCTAAATAAAAAGAGATCATAAAATTATTATTTTATTCTTGTAAATTAAAATTTAATTATTTTAAATGACTTGAAATTTTATGTCTATAATAATTTAACCAACTAAAATAAAGGCTTAAATATCTAAAAAAAAATAAAAATAAAACTATTTATTTCTCATGTATGTTCCAATTAAATATTTTTAAATATCGCTTTCTAATAAAAATTCAAAGCTGAACTATTTTTTGGTTTAACTCAATGAATAGTCAACTGTAAAATTTTACACTTTAGCTTGTTGAAGATGTTTGTACTTTAGATTTATCCAAAGCAAAAATACTTGATTTGAAATTCTTCTTCTCATCAGAGAGTATAAAAACATAGTTTTTGGATGAGGTTAGCCTGGAAAAATTTGCTTTGGACGCATCCAAATTAGAATGCAACCGTCTGTATCTAAGATCAGTATTAGCCGATTGCTGTTCTTGGCTTGCTTTTTGATTTTTTTGTGATATTCTGCCACCATAAAGAACTCGTCTGTCAACAAAAAGCAAGCATTTTTCAAACTGATCATAATAAATATCCTGGATACAGTTCAGTGCATCATGCTTGATTGTAAAATTTTTATTAAATGCCACCAGTCCACTACTGGAACTAATGTAAATAGTCTCACTTTCTTTTTCATCATATGACAATGCAAGAGCTCTCGGGTCTTTGAGCGAATTATCCTGTGACTTCAAGCATCTTTTCTTGGAACCAGTGGTCTTTTTGAACCAATAAATTTTACTATTTGTCGAATCGATCAATATTATACAGCCATTTTTTTCATCATTGTAGACTCGGGTGAATATGGGTGGTCTATCTGCCTTGGATATGTTGGAATCATTTGCGGTCAAATTTGACGTGTTAACAGGGTTTATGAAATGCTGCTTTTCCGTAGGTGTTGGTGGCAGTTTAACTGATTCACTATTCGAAAAGCAGCAAAGTGTTTTTATATAGATGATAGTCTCTGTTATTTTGTGGTTAAAACTGTAAAGCTCAACAGTGTACTTGAATACATCTTCCTGGTTCGGATCTTCTTGTTTAAACTTCCATCTATTGAGCAAAATTAAATTGCCTTTGGCATCAAAGCACATATCTACTAAAGTTTTAAGTCCCATCTTGTAGTGTTGGGCATCGTTTCCATTAAATTTAGGTCTCAGAGTGAATCGACTAAAGTCCCATTTGTCTTTGAGGGGTCTCACTAAATGAAAGTCACCTTTTTCAGAGGCAACTAAAAGCAGATCGTCTTTTATTAGAGAAAAACAGCTAATATAATCATTATTTAAGTGAAAAACAAGTTCCATCATGATGTCTTGATTATGTGATTTAGATGGCTTTAATTCGTATACCTCTTGGTAATCTGCATCTTCTATATCGGCTTCTTTTCCATGGCAAATAAATGACATGAGCTCATCTTTTTCGCGAGTATAAAAATCGTACTGAGTTAAGTCCGGTCGACTTTGGTGAATTTGAAAACTGTGCTTAGCACTTGTCTCTGGACTCTTGTTTGGACTATCTTGGCTCAATTCGTGCCTTTTTTTTACGTCAAGCTTCATGTTGGCCATGCTGTTGTCTAATTTTTGAGCTTCTGAATTTTTCTGGTCGTTTTTCAAGTACATAAAGTCTCCTAGTTTGTAAGGCGCAGGAACATCAGTAAAATTTATAGTTTTGCCATTGATTTTGGTTTGCATACAATAAACATTCAAGCTGCTGCTGTTACTGTGGTTATCAGATTCGGAATCTGAAGAGAGGAGCCCTGCGTTCACCGAAATGTTATCTTCAAATTTTAGACGATCTATGTCACTTTTGCTGGTTCTTGGATTCAGAGTAGTGTTGTTGTTTAAGTCAGGTGAAGAGGACTGATTCAAGGCTTTTCTAGAGTTTGATTCAATGAAATTTTCAATCTCGTTCATTGTGTACTTAAAACATACAGCTTTATAATCTTCAGCTAAATTTAAAATTAAAATTTTAAAAATTGATCATTTTTAATTGAAATTGAATTAAAAAAATTTTACCTAATATTTGATTGCCTCTGATTTTGTACGACATAGCATACAAATGACGGACGAAAAGTAATGGATTTAGCAAAACGTCTCTGAAAATTAATTTAAAAATAGTTTTAACTTTATAATTTTTTAGCTGTTGCTTGCTTGAATTTATTTGAAAAATTATTTTCGTATTTTTGTTTAAGTCTTACAGAAAAAAGACAAAATCATTCAAAAATTATGAAAAGTAAAAAAGGAAGGAAAAAATTTTTTTTTTAAATTTTTTATTTCACTTTTATTTCGAAAATTTTTGAAATAAACCAAAAAATTGTGAATATTTCCTGAAAATTAGAAAATATTAAGAGTTTAATGGTTTCCCAAAATTAAAAAACTGCTCCCCACAAACTAAAAACTTTTTAACACAAATAACTACAAAACACAATATTTTTTGTGCCGAATTCAAAAAAAATAATTTTTACATATTTAAACAAATAACTGGTTAACACAAATTTTTTGTGGTGATAAAAAATTTAATAAATTTGTTATATAAAATATTCAAATAGTGTTTATAAAATTATATACAAAAAAATTAAATATTAAATTAAAATCTATTTTTAAGGAAAACAAATTTCCAGCTAATTTTGGACGACCTTTTTTAGGGTTATTTAACAAATTCATCGTTTTCTAGTTGCTAATTTAGGGCTAACTGGTGACTGCAATAGCCTAATTTAATAAAATATTTGCGTCCGCATGTTCGTTTCTTAGCGTCTAGTTTTTAATAATCGTTTACGCAAAATCGTAGGCATTTTATTATCTTTAAAATATTTAGTGGCAGTTTTTAATAGATACAAAAAAAAATTTTGTTTAGAAGTGTTTTTTTTTATTGAAAAGTTTTAAAAATTTATGGAAAAATTTGTGCTTAGAAGTTTTTTTATTTTTGGAGAGCAATTTTTGACTTAGTCAAGTTATTTTTGTGCTGAGAATTTTTTTTTTGTGGGGAAAAGTTTTTGATTTGCGGGTGACAATTTTTTGTTTGTGAGGACTAGGTAGACCCTTATATTAATTATACAAGCTTACTATTTTTCCTTGCAGAAAAGAGATAAAAAAATGCTTTTTTGAGTTATATTAACTTAGATGATCTTGATCAAAATTTAATTTATCATTGAAATTATTAAGCTTGCACAATTAAAAATAATTTTTTTTGTTAATGTATCTAAAAATATTTCAGGAAAAATTATGTTTATTGTTTCAAGAGTAATGATAAAATTAAAATGAAAGTAAAATATTAAATTTTGCTAAGCCAAATATTAAACTCAATGAAAAAATTATATAATAACATTATTTAATTTTTTGTAAAGATATTAATAATAATTTACCACATAGTAATTTAAATTTTTCAAACATTTTCTACTTTATATTCCTCTCAGTTCCTTCTTATTTCCTTCTTACTTTTGTACTGTATATAATGTCTATTGAATATAAAAAAATTTAAGTTCTTCTATTTCTTTAATTTTCATTGTAAAGCGCAATGGGCGACCTCCTAGTAGGCTCCCTCCGCTTTTATTACTATTATAATTATTATTTTGAAAGGTAAATTCCTTCTTAAAAATACAAAATTTGGTTAAGAGAGAACCAAATCTTTCATTTAAAGAGTCAATAAATTTTTTTTTAACTTTTTAAAAAATTCATTTCATCATTCAAATTGATCATCTAGAAAAAACAAAATAACAAAAGCGAATTTTAAAATTGAATTTTTTCCAAAACATTTTAATTATTCGATCGAGTCTAATTACAATTATTGATTTTATTTTTAGTTTGTTTCCAAGACTTTAAAGAGAAAATATTAAGTTTTTTTTTTAATATACCAAATAAATTTTCATTATCTTCTGATTAGTTTTTGATAAAAATCAAAATGTAAAATTAAAATAAAATCAATGAAAAGAAATTAAAATTTTTACCTCATTAGTAGATAAAATAACTTGCTTGTTCTCAAGCCAACATTTCCAGTTGGCCGAAATGATGGTTCCAAGAATATAGGTATTACTGGAATGTTGTTATTGAGCGCAAAATTCAGTTCATTTGTACAACTGTCCGATTTCGTGTATTCCAGGGTCAAAACTGCGACAACAAATTCTGATTGTGTGATAGCGTCGGCTATTCTTGACATTAAAAATAACTGAATATAAAAAATTGAACTGTGTTTAAAGATTTAGTATTAACTATTTATTTACTCAGTCCATAAATCACCAGCGCCGGTAAGGTTGCTTTTGTCCCTCCAAAGGTGCATATAAGGCTTGAGGCATTCAATTATTTGCTTAACCTGCTCGGTATTCTCCCAATTGTAGGATATCATCACATGTCGACGCGATGAAAGCTCTGTAGTCTGTGGGCTAAGCTTGCTATTCTCAAAACCGTGGCTCATTTTACCTAAAAAATAAATTTATTTCCAAATACATGTGCCAAAAAATTTCACCCCAATTACTGGGCGATAATTGATCATCATTCAAAAGCAAAAATGATTAAATGATTTTATTTATAAATAAAATTAAATTTTTTTCCCTAAAAATTTTCAAAAAGAAAATGTATGGGACCCGCGAAGTCGAAAGGCAAAATATAAAAAAACATAATTTTAATTCGAGTCTGAAAAAAATAACTTATAACTTAAGGTGCTCTCGTTCAATTACAAACAAACTATTTATATCATTTGACATTATAAAAATATGCTTTTGACAAGCTATGACTCGCCTAAAGCCTTTATTTTGGGTCTTATTTGAAAATATGCGCTTGTATCTCTGCTCATTTGCCATGGTATCTGTTATTCGGGTTCTATAGAGAGCAAATTGGTCTATGAAGTACAGGGAATTGTCTTCTTTGGAAAACGCTATATCAATTGGCTTGAGAGAGTCGTGTTTGACCGATTGATGGTCAGGTCGACAAATAAGCATCCCTTTTTTGCTACAGATGTAAATATTTTTTGGATCAGGTAGAAGAGCAAGTCCGCTAGGACAATGGATCGATTCGCCATCGGGGGACTTGACACAACGCTTTGCTTGGCAATTGGATGTGTTAAACCAGTAAACTTTGTGGTTGTTGGCATCGATTGTGACAAAACAACTCTCGGTCTCATCGAGATATATCCTAACAAACTCAGAGGGTTCATTTTGAGACGTGTTCGATCCGGCCTGTGACTGTGAAAGATTCAATATCCTCATTAATGTCATTTCATTGTTTTTTTCATTAAATGAATAAATTTCTATTTTAAATTCGGCTTTTTCTTTGGCAAAATGTTTGGTCAAAATAATGATTTGCTCGTTTGTGTTGTCTACGCACAGATCAACGAGCATTTTTTTGCCAATATCATACAAGTCATCATTGAGGTTCAGATTTGGTGCCGGACTATCACAATTTAATTTAATGATGGAAATCCATGCTGTCATGCATTTATTAAGATTAATGATGCCAATGACTCCCTTTTGAGTTGCCAGCAGCAGCGAGCCGGATTTTGTTTCTGCAAAACAGCACAACTTGTCTCCATTAATTGAGTTCTCTGCTTGGTTCAGCACCTGGTCCATGTCATCCTTGTTGTCTGAGTGAAATACCAATTCATATGCATAGAAGTAAGAATGGTTTTTGTTCATTTGAATTTCGATTTCGCCACATTCGTTGACTAGAATGGCTGCTGGTTTTGCTTCGCTAATTAAGGAACAAAAGTCTATATCACTGCTTGAGGTATTAGGACCGAGAAAATGTTTGGCCGATAGATTGTTGTTTGTGTCTTTGCTCGGTGGGCTTAATTGATGGCTCATTCTTTGTTTCTTTGACTAAAATTAGGCTTTAGAATGTTCTAAAGTGGTTTTTAAAAAAATTTTCAAAAATGTGGTTTAATTTTCAATTTTTGTTCGCTTTCGACATTTGATTGTTTGTTTGAAAAGACTTTGATCATTTCATTTGTTATAGGATTTATTAGTGCATTCTAAATTATACAATTTTTCTAAATGATTTTTTATAAATTTCCAAGCTTCAAAAATTTCTTGTTTTAATATTTAATTTAAACTTTTATTTTATTAAATTCGCCAGCTTTTCAAAAAAAATTCTTCTAATTTATTTTGAAAAGCAGATAAAAGAAAAGTGCTGATTATTTTTTTCGACGCCAAATTTTATTAAATCATATGCCAAAAAAATTGAAAAAAATAAACATAAAAGACACAAAAAATCAAATTCTTAATGTCGTGTGCTAATTCATTAACTAAAATTACTGATTTTTCACCAATTTTTCTAGATGAAAATAAAAATGACTTACATTTCATAAAATTACTAAATTTATTTGAAAATGTAATTTTAAAAATCAAGTTTGATGCTAGTTTTTTCAATATTTAATTAAATTAATTAACTTTCTTAAAATTTTTTGATTATCCTTTACCACTTTATGAACCAAATTGTAATAAGCAAAGAATTAATGAGATCTTAATTAGAAACCAGATTACAGAACTCACATTTTTAATCTAAATTCATACCATAATATTCATAATTATCCAAATATTGTTATAATTCAAAAATTAATTCTAATTGTACAAAACATCTTTCTCTGGCTTAAAAAAATGCTCAAAGTCGTCTTAAACGTTTATCTGCTAATTTTTAGTTTTTTTAAAGTATAACTATGTTTAATTTATAATTTTAATGCGATTTAGAAAAATTAACAAGAATAATAACAGTTATGCTAATTTAGAGAAAAAACATTTTTTTAGTAATTTTAGTTAAAAAAAAATTAATTGCCATTCTTAATTATTTCAGAAGTGAAACAAACTTCCAGTACCCTCTTCATTTCGCAGATGATTTGGCTTCTTTTTTTATTTTTAATATGGAAGGAAATCGGCATCTTGAAGTTGATGATCAATTCAAATATCATTTCAATTCAAAAAGTTAATCTTCAGTTATTAAAATAAATCTTTGATTCAATTTAAATAATTTTAATGTAATATGCTTTACATGCAATGTAGATTTAGAAAATAAAAAAAAATTGTAAAAACATTTTCTCAATCCAATGATAAAATCGATTTTCAATTTAGTTAACTGATTTTTTGTAAAGTTTTGTCTTCATTTTATAACTTATTTTGAATTTTTTTTAATTTAATTTTTTTAATTTAATTGTGAATGCTAAACACAAATACTTTTGAAATAAAAAATCTCAAATAAACTTAACAAAAAATCGGTTAATACATTTAAATATTAAAATCGATTATCGATGGACTGGGAAAAAGTTTTTTTAATTTTTTTTTTATTTTCTAAATCTACATTGCATGTAAAGCATGTTACATTACAATGGCTAATATTTAACAGCGTAGCTAATTTAATTATATTCGTAGCTAAAAAAATTAAAAAAATAGATAATAAAAATAGAATAAGTTGACAAATTAATTATTTCGTAGCTAAAAAAAAAAATTTTTAATAGAAAGTAAATTAGATGTTTGTATTTTTATTTATTTTTGGTGGACGGCCTCTTTTGAGGGTAATAAGGAATCTATCGCCAGTTTATTTTATTTCCATTTTTTTTATCGCCAGGAATCTATCGCCAAAAAATTCTATCGCCAAAAATAAATTAAGAAACTATCGCCAAAAAATTCTATCACCAAAAATAAATTAAGAAACTATCGCCAAAAAATTCTATCACCAAAAATAAATTAAGAAACTATCGCCAGTAAAAATAAATTACGAATTTATCGCCAGTTTTTTTAATGCCAATTTTGAAATAGGAATTTAAAGCAAAAAAAAATCCCAGATTAAAAAAATAAGAACTAATTGAAAAAAATTTTATTTACATTACTTTAATATTTAAAAATAAACTTAATTATTGATAAAATTAGGTTGAAATGAAATTGATTAGGATAAGTCATTTGTTACCGCTTTTTTTAGGTAATTTTTTGCTCTTAAAAGTTGTATTTCGTATTCGGTTAATTTATCATAATAATGTTTTCCAGATTCTTTTAAAACGATATCGTCTTTTAAATGAATGCTAGCGTAACATGATTCGTGACTACAAACGAATTGTGTGGATTTTTTGTTATCTCGCTTCCATCAGTAACTATAATTGTCGTAAATTGCGATCGGATGTGCATTTTTTTGTTCAGTTGTACCAAATATACTGGTAATAAAACTATTATTTATTTATTTATTTATTTGTAAATCTGTATCGAGCGTTAGCTCCTTCAGAGAAAAAAAAAAAAAAAAAAAAATATATAAAAAATAAAATAAAAATATAATAAAGTTAAATAAAATAAAATAAAATTAAAAATATATAATAATAAAAAAAATCGTTTTTTTGAAAGAGGAAATAGACATAAAAGAAAAGTTTCTATTTTGATTTAGTTAGTTGAAAAGAAAGATTCAATGACAAGGTAGCAATTACAAAGTGGTGTTGGATAGTTTACAAATCTAGATTCGAAACCTCGTCTGTACTCATTTACCAGTCTAATAATTAATGGGACAGAATTACCAAGTCCAACCCTGACATACCTTTCGCTTAACTCAAAAAGTCGGTTCGTAATTGTATGAATTTTTAATTTGTTTAGAGCCTCATGATGCAAAATGCTGGATGGGGTGTCGAACCTCAATTTAAGAATGGATCGAACTGCTGAGTTTTGAATAGTTTGAAGTTTTTTAAGGTTAGAATCAGAAAAAGAATTTAGACAAGGGAAGTTATAGTCTAGGATAGAACCAATAAGCGATTTATACAAATTCCCAAGTGTTTTGTGATCTAGGCGCCAGTTTTTGTTGGATAAAATTTTAATTAAATTTAATCTCGAGTTGCAACGCTCTTTTAGTTCATCTATCAATGGACTGAATGTTAGCCGTGAGTCGAATCTAATGCCTAAAAATTTAATTTCATCTTGTCTAATTAAGTTGTTTCCATAAATTTTTAGATCAAGATTGTGTTGCTCTTTTGTTGACTTTGTGAAGATCATGTAGCAGGACTTTTCAATTGAAATCTTCATTTTCCATTTTGTTAACCAAGGTTCTAATTCTTTCAAGTAGTTATTAACCCTAAGTTCAATGTTTTTTTTGGATTTAAAGATAAAAAAAGTCACTAAGTCATCAGCAAAAAGAAGAGAATATTCATTATTTGTCTTGTCTTTTCTTGGTATATCATTTATAAATATACTAAAAAGAAGTGGACTGATTACTGAGCCTTGTGGCACTCCGGCTTTGATTGGGAACTCATTGCTATTCTCCCCATTGACATTAACACAGAACGATCTTGAGTCCAGAAAAGACTAGACCCAATAGATTAAGTATGTTGGCAGTTCCATTTTGATCATTTTGTAGATAACACCCTCGTGCCAAACTCTGTCAAACGCTTTGGAAATATCAAAAAAAAGGCAACATATTTTTTTTTTCCTGTTTAAGGATTCAGTTATTTTTTGTATAAGAAAAAAAAGATTGTCTGCTGTACGTCTATGTTTGCGGAATCCTGATTGTTCTTGAATTAGCAAGAAATTTCTTTCAATATGGTTATAGAGCCTAGTATAAATAATGCGTTCAAGTAATTTGCCTAAGCAACTGGTCAAGCTAATAGGACGGTAGTTGGAGGGGTCTTGTGTCGGTGAACCTTTTTTTGGGATCATTTTAACTTGGGCTTTTTTCCAGGTATTTGGGACTTGACTGGTTGCTAAACTCTGGTTAAAAAGCTTCTGAATATCGTTGAGAGTACATTCAGGAAGGTTTTTTAGCATCAGATTGTGAATATGATCTTGACCAGCTGCTGCATTTTCTTTAATTTTGTTAATGGCCGAAATAATTTCAGTAATATTTATAGGTTCAAAAAGTTTATTTTGTTCTTTTTTAGAGAGAAATTTTTTTATGTTGCTGTTGACTTCAGATTCAGTGCTTAGATTCTTCAAGTCGGAATTAGGACTAAAAATTGATGCTAAGATTTCTCCGAATAGTTTGCCTTTTTCTTCATCAGTTTTATGGAAGATATTGTTCGAAATTAAAGTTGGTATGAAACAAGAATTTTTTTTTGATCTAAATTTATTAATTTTTCGCCAAAAAGGCCTAGTTGATAAAGGGTTTCTTCCCATTTTTTGAATGAAATTGAGCCAGTTGTTGTTTCTAAATTCACAAAGCTTTGTCCGAAGTTTAGCAGTGAGTTGATTGAATTGTGTTTTCAGCTGTGGACACTGTGTTTTTTTAAATTGCCTTCTGATTTTCCTACGCATTTTTATAACCTTGATAATATCCGGGGGGAGTGTTGATTTAAAAGATTTTTTTGATTGTTTCGGAATGCTTTTTCGTGCTGCTTCAAGAATATTTTTAGTAATTAAATCGTTAAATTCATCAATATTTTCAGGTGTTTGGTGTTGATTTGAGTTTAAGATTGATCTAAACATGTTCCAATCAGCTTTTTTGAAGTCAAGTTTTTCCTGAGCTTCTTTATCAATTTCAAGATATTGAGATGAGAGGCATGTCCTAATTGGAAAATGGTCACTGGTCATATCATCCTTGTACAAGACTTTAAAATCAACAACTTTGTCCAAAAGAGAGGGTGGTGTTAAAAAAATATCCAAAATTTCAAAGTATTGTCTGTTGAAAATGTTGAAGGTTGGCGATTTATCGTTGATTATTGAAACATTGAGCTCATTCAAAACCTTTTCAAGCAGTTGTCCATTTTCATTTTCACCAATGCATCCGATTTGTTTTGTTTTAGAGTTAAGGTCTCCACCAATGAGGAATTTAGAGCAGTTTTTAGTGATTTCACAAAAAAGTTCAAAAGGTAGAGGCTTATTAGGAGGATTATATAAGCTGAAAATGAAGAGAGGAAAGTCTTTAAGTTTTACTTGAATGCAAAGTAGTTCAAGAGAAAAATAGTCAAAAGAAGAGTCTATAGTAAATTCGATTCCATTCTTAACCAAGATAGCAACACCGCCACCTTTTTTATCACGAGGCTTAACAATAGATTGATAATTTTTTATGTCTAAGTAAAAATTTGACTGGGTTAAGTCCATTTTTATTTCGTTAAGCAAAATTATGTCAGGGGATTCCTTAGTCAAAAAATGTTCCAAGAGCTTAACCTTACTGGGTAAATGATTACAGTTCCAATGAATAATTACTAACCTGTCATATATTGAAGATTTTATTTTTTTGTTCATCGACGTCATTTAAAAAAAAGAAAAACAATAATTAAATAACAAAATAAAGTAAAAACTAATTGATCGGTTTATCGGTTTTATTTTGGATCTGATACTGATCCGAATTCGAAGTTGACTCTTGTGAGATAAAACTTTCAAAAGCATCGTCGTCTTCTTCTCGATTGATTAAGTGTTTTTTTGGTTCATTTTTCGATTCGGACTCTGATTGTCGTTTAATTTGAAGGCTTGTACGCATTGGTGTTTTTTCATTGGTCTGGTTTTTAGCTACTGCTAGTGAACGGCTATCTATTGGTTTTTGACGTAGAGTTTCGTGCAATACCGGAGTGTGTAGGCTTGTGTCACTTGAGGTAGATGAATTTCTTGATCTTTGTTCCATATCAAAATTGAATTCTGGTGTTTTTAGGGCGGGGATGAGAGGTTGAGCGTCTTGCGTAGAGTCTATGTCGTCGGCTTCGTCGACATAAAGGTCACCATAATCGATTTTTCCACGCTCGAGTGACTTTAATTTTTCGGCCAAAGAACATTTTTGAGTCAAATGTCCTTTTTGGTTACACTTGCCGCATACCGTTTGCTTGAGTGGGCACTTGGCAATATTGTGGCCGTCTTCATTGCAGAAGTAGCACTTAGGTTTCTGTCCGGCAATTGTTAAAACGCATTTGAGCCCATACATTACTGTCGGTCCAGGCAAACTTTATTATTCATGTTTAAAGAAAATTTCGTTTTTATGAATATCTCAATAATTTTTAAAAATATATATCACATTTTCAATTGATTCAAAGTGCCGAAACTGAGTTAAGCAACCTAGATAATTTTTTTTTGTATAACAATATTCCGTTTCCGTTAAACGGTTATGTTTGCAAGATAGTTGAGTCAAGTTTGTTTTTTTTGAAGATAAATATAAATTAATCAAAAGTGTAATTGTTCAATTTTTTTTCGGCAATCGGTTCCTATTTAAGAAAATGGCATTCGATCTTTATTTTGATTTTTGGCGATAGATTCTTATTTTAAAAAATGGCATTAGATCCTTATTTTTATTTTTGGCGATTGATTCTTATTTAAAAAAATAGCATTAGATCTTTATTTTTATTTTTGGCGATTGATTCTTATTTAAGAAAATGGCAATAAAATAATTGGCATTACATTTTTGGCGAAATAAAAAACTGGCGATAGATTACTATAAATCCTTTTGAGTGTAGTCTTGCAATAGTTATTGACGAAGTCGGTTGAATGAGCAATCTATTGTTAACATTGTTCTCTTGTCGCTGTGAAATTGGTTCCATTTGATTATCATGTTGTTGTTCATCGATCGTTGAAATTTGATGTTCAAGATTGATACTTTGTAAAGCTGGGTTCGTTGGTCCAGTAGATTTTCTAGTCACTAATGCAATATTTGCTTGTTTTCGTCTTTCTCTCTTTGAATTGCATTCTATGTTTAAATCAATAGATGGAAATTGACATACGCCAAGATTGTAAGCAACACCAACGACGAACATAACTTCTATTAGCCTTCCTTAATTTTTTGTTAGACCTTTCTTCGATTTCAGCATCGTTATCGGTGTCGTCATCTCTATTGTTGATAGGTCTTAAAATTGATGTTGAAGAGGATTCTGTATCACTCATTTTTAAAAAATTTACTTATCATTATTCAATACTTATCAGTAACTCATCAAATATTCAACATTTATATAGAAAAAATAACTTAAATTAGAATAAAACTCATCAATTTTCTCTAATTTACATCTGCTACAAAATTAATTTTTTAGCTACTAATTAATTAATCTGGCTACAAAAAAATCAATTTAGCTACTAAATAATTAAATTTATCTTTTTTTATTTGGCTACTTTTTTATTTTTAAATTAGCTACGAATATAATTAAATTAGCTACGCTGTTAAATATAAGCCACATTACAATTATTTAAATTAAATCAAAGATTACGTTTGATTACATCCAACTCCATTGTGTAATTGCTACCTAGTAATTTCTTCTTTTTTTCCTGACTTATAATATATTAAAAAAAAAAAAAAAAAAAAAAAAAGATTTTTACCTAACTCACTACATATCAAAAAAAATAAATAAATAAAAGCTGTAACACATGTAACAATCTATTCCAAATCATGTCTTCTAAAATTTCATTTATTTAGCTTATTTTACTTTTTTTTTATTTTTTATCTCATTTTATTAACTTTAATTTTATTTTTATTTTTTTTTTTTAATTTATTCTGAAGGAGCTCTAGCTCGGTACAGAAAACAAATAAATAAATAAACGTTTAATATCTAAGGATAAACTTTTTGAATTGAAATGATATTTTGAATTGATCATCAACTTCAAGATGCCAGGAAATCTCGAAAATTTGATTATCAATAATCTTAAAATTTAAGGTAACAATTTAAATCAGGTTAAATTCTTAGGCATTTCACTAGACTCAAAACTTATAATTTGCTATATGGTAGATGATTTAAGTTATTCAAAATTCAGCAATCCGATCTATTTGAATCTAAAATATGGTACTTTTTCCAACTTAATGCATCACGATGCCTTTAATTAACTTAAAATATTAACAGTCTCGAATCGACTTTTTGAGTTGAGTGAAAGATATGGCAGGACTAAATAATTCGACTTCATTGGTCGTCTGACTGGTGGAAACTGTAAAGAAGGCTTCGAATCAAGATATATCGAATTTCTCAAAAAAGATATATTGATTTAGATGACGAAGATGAGGAAAATTTTGACAACAAAGTTATAACAGAAAGTGAAGTAGATGCTACTAATCAAAATGAAGCGCCAACAATTGCCTCTTTGATAGCCGATTTCAGTTTAAGTAAAAATGATAACATGACAGTCCTAGGAAAATCTAACAAATTTTACAAACGAACATTTAATGACACAAGCTTAAATTCAAATGATCAGAGTGAAAATCATAACAAACAAGCAAAGAACGACGATAGTGTACGGGAAGTAATGAGTGGCTCCGAAGCAGAAGTAGAATATTCTATTGAGTCAAACGACGATGCTGAAATAGAAGATGGGAACAGCAAGTACTCTTCACAGATCACTCTGCCCGTACACAATGAGACAAATTCAAGCTCGTTTGACCAACAAAAACAAACAGCAGATCTGGTAGCAAAACCAAGCAATAACAGTGAGAAGAGTTCAAATAATGGAGCAGGAGAAACGTGTTGGAAGGAATGAACAAGAAGACAAATAAATCTATTTCAAGAACAAAACCACTTAATAAAACAAGGTTAGTAATTACACACTGGAATTGTTTCCATTTACCAAGTAGGATTCAACTTTTAGAAGAATTTTTAACTCAAAAATGTCCTGACATACTTCTCCTAAATGAAATAAAAATAAACACGAATGATTCGAACTTTTACTTTAATTTTAAAGATTACACTTCATTAGTTAAGGCCCGAAATAGATATGGTGGAGGAATAGCTATGTTGGTAAGAGACGGTATTGAATTTAAACAAGATTACTCATTTGATGAGTTTAGTGCAGAGCTTCTTTGTATTAAAGTGTATCTAAAAAATACTCAATTTTTTATTTTTAGCCTTTATAATCCACCAAATACTGTACTTCCTTTTAAACTTTTCTTAGAAATCTCAAGTAGATGTGGAAAATTTATAATAGGGGGTGATTTCAATGCGAAATCTAAAAGTTTAGGTTGTTTGGGAGAAAATGAAAATGGTTTAATCTTGGAGGAAATTTTTAGCAAGCTCAATCTTTCTGCAATCAATGACATAACACCAACATATAATAGATTTAAAACTGATCACTTTGAAGTCCTTGATCTATTCCTAATACCGTCATCACTATCGGATAAGGTCCTTGACTTCAAAGTTCTTATAGACCATGATATGTTAAGTGATCACTTTCCAATTCAAACATGTATATCAGCTGAATATTTAATTACAGTTGAACCCTTGAAAACTAGTCTTAATTTTAAAAAAGCAAATTGGGGACTTTACCGAAATTTACTGAAGTCAACAAATCAACATATAAGTTCTTTTACAAACATTGATGACATAAATAAACACATTTCAGAAAAGATCGTTAATGCTGCCCAAAAAAGTATTCCAGCTTACACTCAAAAGTCTTTTAAATCAAGCTTACCAAAAAACATTGTCTTATTAATAAAAGAACGAAGAAAAATTAGAAGATTTTTCCAAAAAACCAGGTGTCCTACTTCAAAGATAATTTTTAATAAGCTTACATCTGAGTTACGTCTAGCTCTTAAAGAATTTTGGAACCAAAACTGGCAAGATTTTATAAATAAAATGGGAAAGAATACTTTATCAAGCAGGCCTTTCTGGAAAAAAATAAATAAGTTCAGATCTAAGAAATGTTCAAAACAGATACCATCATTACTCAAAGATGGTGTTGAGTTTAAGACAGATATAGATAAAGGAAAAATCTTTGGAAATATCTTGGCCTCAACTTTTAGTCCTCATCTAGATCTTGTTGAATCAGAGGATAGTTCTGAAATATCACAAACCATTACAGATTTCTTAAAAAATAAGGTACAAAATAACTTGGACGAGCCTATTACTCTTTTGGAAATAAGAAATGCTTTAAAAAAATTAAAAGAAGAAGCAGGCTCTGGATTAGATCAAATCCACAACCTAATGTTAAAAAATTTACCTAAAGAAACTTTAATTGAACTAAGTATTCTTTTTAACAGGAGTTTGGAACTAGGTCAAGTGCCAAAAGCTTGGAAAATAGCAAGTATAACCATGATCCCCAAGAAAACATCTCCCACCCAAGATCCTAATAACTATCGTCCAATTAGTATGACAAGTTGCCTTGGAAAGTTACTTGAACGCATCATCTTCACAAGAATATATAATTTTCTAGAGAACAATAGTCTACTTATTCAAGAACAATCAGGATTTAGAAAACATAGACGCACTGCAGATAATCTTTACTTTCTTATTCAAAAAGTTTCAGAGTCCTTTAATAGAAAGAAGAGGGTATGTTGTCTATATTTTGACATTTCTAAAGCTTTCGATAGAGTTTGGCATGATGGACTAATTTACAAGCTAATAAAAATAAATCTACCACCTTATCTTATCTACTGGATAAGATCATTTCTGCACTTAAGATCTTTTAAAGTAAATATAAATGGTCATCTAAGTGATCAATACCCTATTAAAGCAGGAGTTCCACAAGGGTCAGTAATTAGTCCGCTTCTTTTTAGCATTTTTATAAATGATATACCAAAAAGAAACAAAACAAACTGCCAATACTCTCTTCTTTTTGCAGATGATTTGGCTACCTTTTTTACTTTTAAAAAGATAGGAAATCTTGAAAAAGTGATTAATAAGTATCTAAAAGAAGTTGAAATATGGCTTTTCAAATGGAAAATGAAAATTTCTATTGAGAAATCATGTTATATGATCTTTGAGAAAAAAACTAAAGTTAAATTTAATCTTGACCTTAAAATTAATAATAGTAATTTAAATAAAGAGGAAAAAGTTAAATTCTTAGGAATAACATTAGATTCAAAACTTACTTTTAGTCCAATGGTGGATGAATTAAAAGAGCGTTGTAATTCAAGGCTTAACTTAATAAAATATCTTTCAAATAAAAAATGGGGTCTAAAACCCAAAACATTAGGTAATCTTTACAAATCCTTAATAGGATCAATTTTGGATTATTCTTTTCCTTGTTTAAATTCATTCTCAGAAACTAACATCAAAAAAATACAAGTTATTCAAAATTCAGCAGTTCGATCTATTTTGAAGCTAAAATATGATACCCCCTCCAATATTATACACCAAGAGGCCTTCAATAAACTTAATCTCGAAACAATTTCAAATAGACTTTTTGAGTTGAGTGAGAGATATGTCAGGGCAGGATTGAGTCATTCTGTTCCACTGGTCGTCAGACTAGTGGAAGAATACAGAGAAGGTTTCGGATCAAGATATATCGAATATCCAACTCCATTGTGTAATTGCTACCTAGTAATTTCTTCTTTTTTTCCTGACTTATAATATATTAAAAAAAAAAAAGAAAAAAAAAAAAAAAAAGATTTTTACATAACTCACTACATAACAAAAAAAAAAAAATAAATAAAAGCTGTAACACATGTAACAATCTATTCCAAATCATGTCTTCTGAAATTTCATTTATTTAGCTTATTTTACTTTTTTTTTAATTTTTATCTCATTTTATTAACTTTAATTTTATTTTTATTTTTTTTTTTTTTTTAATTTATTCTGAAGGAGCTCTAGCTCGGTACAGAAAACAAATAAATAAAATAAATAAATCCTTATTTTTATTTTTGGCGATTGATTCTTATTTAAGAAAATGGCAATAAAATAATTGGCATTACATTTTTGGCGATATAAAAAACTGGCGATAGATTACTATAAATCCTTTTGAGTGTAGTCTTGCAATAGTTATTGACGAAGTCGGTTGAATGAGCAATCTATTGTTAACATTGTTCTCTTGTCGCTGTGAAATTGGTTCCATTTGATTATCATGTTGTTGTTCATCGATCGTTGAAATTTGATGTTCAAGATTGATACTTTGTAAAGCTGGGTTCGTTGGTCCAGTAGATTTTCTAGTCACTAATGCAATATTTGCTTGTTTTCGTCTTTCTCTCTTTGAATTGCATTCTATGTTTAAATCAATAGATGGAAATTGACATACGCCAAGATTGTAAGCAACACCAACGACGAACATAACTTCTATTAGCCTTCCTTAATTTTTTGTTAGACCTTTCTTCGATTTCAGCATCGTTATCGGTGTCGTCATCTCTATTGTTGATAGGTCTTAAAATTGATGTTGAAGAGGATTCTGTATCACTCATTTTTAAAAAATTTACTTATCATTATTCAATACTTATCAGTAACTCATCAAATATTCAACATTTATATAGAAAAAATAACTTAAATTAGAATAAAACTCATCAATTTTCTCTAATTTACATCTGCTACAAAATTAATTTTTTAGCTACTAATTAATTAATCTGGCTACAAAAAAATCAATTTAGCTACTAAATAATTAAATTTATCTTTTTTTATTTGGCTACTTTTTTATTTTTAAATTAGCTACGATATAATTAAATTAGCTACGCTGTTAAATATAAGCCACATTACAATTATTTAAATTAAATCAAAGATTACGTTTGATTACATCCAACTCCATTGTGTAATTGCTACCTAGTAATTTCTTCTTTTTTTCCTGACTTATAATATATTAAAAAAAAAAAAAAAAAAAAAAAAAGATTTTTACCTAACTCACTACATATCAAAAAAAATAAATAAATAAAAGCTGTAACACATGTAACAATCTATTCCAAATCATGTCTTCTAAAATTTCATTTATTTAGCTTATTTTACTTTTTTTTTATTTTTTATCTCATTTTATTAACTTTAATTTTATTTTTATTTTTTTTTTTTAATTTATTCTGAAGGAGCTCTAGCTCGGTACAGAAAACAAATAAATAAATAAACGTTTAATATCTAAGGATAAACTTTTTGAATTGAAATGATATTTTGAATTGATCATCAACTTCAAGATGCCAGGAAATCTCGAAAATTTGATTATCAATAATCTTAAAATTTAAGGTAACAATTTAAATCAGGTTAAATTCTTAGGCATTTCACTAGACTCAAAACTTATAATTTGCTATATGGTAGATGATTTAAGTTATTCAAAATTCAGCAATCCGATCTATTTGAATCTAAAATATGGTACTTTTTCCAACTTAATGCATCACGATGCCTTTAATTAACTTAAAATATTAACAGTCTCGAATCGACTTTTTGAGTTGAGTGAAAGATATGGCAGGACTAAATAATTCGACTTCATTGGTCGTCTGACTGGTGGAAACTGTAAAGAAGGCTTCGAATCAAGATATATCGAATATCCGACTCCATTGTGTAATTGCTACCTTACCATTTTTTCTTTTTTTTTCTTCCTGAACCGACATATATTTCAACATGTTTAACCTGTAACTCTCTTTTTAAAATTTCTTTTTAATTTTCCATTTTCAATTTTTTTTATTTTATTTTATTTAACTTTTTTTGATTTTATATTTAAATCTGTACAGCTCGGTACATATAAACAAATATAAAAATATGGTATACCTTTTTTTTTGCTGGCTAACTTATTTCTTGAATTTTGTTCATTGTAATTTTATTCTGAGAAACTGGTTCAAGAATTGCTGGTATTTAGATCTAGGTATTTAAATTTGTATCTGTATTCACTACAGTGGGAAAATCTTTACTTTTCTCACTTGGCTGATTTTTTATTATTTATTTGTTTATCTTTACCGAACTAAAGCTCCTTCAGAATAAAATATAAAACAAAAATTAAGTCTTATTCTAATAAAATTAAATTAAAAAAAAATACGATAAGTTAAAAAGTAAAAGAAAATTTAAATATTTCAAGTTTCAGGAAAAGAAGAAATAGTAAGGAAGTTGGTTCTCAATGGATTCGGGTAATCAGTATATCTTGATTAGAAGTTGTCTCTATATTCTTCCACCAGTTTGACCACTAATGGAACAGAATGACTAAGTCCTGTCCTGACATAATCTCTCACTTAATTCAAAAAGTCGATTCGAGACAGTCAATAGTTTTAGTTACTTTAAGGCCTCGTGATGTAAAATATTGGAAGGAATGTCTGCCGAGTTTGAGTTACCTGTATTCTTTTAATGCTGGTTTCTGATGATTTAAGACATTATCAGAAACCAGAATAATTCAAATTACATTTTGGAGGATTTCTTTAAATCAAATTTGGTTTACATAAGCACAAAGACTGGATAACTAAAAAAGGGTCTAAAGTTAAAGTTTTATATTAAAAATGGCCTAACAGATTCACTCTACCTATGTTTTTCTAAAATAAGTGATAAAAGATATTATTATCTCCTTTTGGAGATAATACCCTAAAAAATTAATGCTCATTCAGTATTTTTTTAATGCTCAGTTAAATACAAGCCATTTTATTTTTATAAAAATTACAATTTTAATTTTTAAAAATTTTTATTTAATTAAATAAATGAAGTGTTAATCAGTCGATAACGATAAGGGCACTAGCCTGTTGATTGACCTTGAAATTGAAAAAAAAATTGATTATTTGAAAATCATTAGTTTTATTTCTTAATCTCCCAAAATTATTCAAAACTTGTGTCCATTTCAACCTCGGAAATTTTCGATATAAGATTTTTATTTTTTCATTGATTATAAATTCCATTTTTTTAGATTCTTAGATTTTATGTAATTTATTTCATGATTGAAAAAAATAATTGTTGAGATAAAATATGATGTTCATCATTTTTATAACAACATAAAAAATATGTTTTTTCAATTTTTTAAATCTTATGTTTTAATATCAATTCTTTATTTTAAAACAAATCCTCATTCATAAAAATATTTTAAAATCTGAAAATATTTTTTAATTGATTCTTTAATTTAGGCTACTCTAGATTATTATTTTTTAAAATAAGCTAATTGTTTTTCAAGTTTTAACTTTCCTTACAATATTTTTTTAAATAATCAAACTTAGAGTCAGAAAGATGATTTATAGAAATAAATTTAATTTTAGGGTATAAGTTTATTAAACTTTTCGTGAGGAAATATTGTGCATCAAAAATTAACAAAATATTGCTAAATTCCACTTTTTTCTAAAAAAATTAAAATCAGCAAAATTACATTTTTAAACTAAAATAATTAAGTAAAAAAATTAGAAATTTTTTAATTCATGTTTTATAAATTTGAGAGAAATATAAAAAGTTACACACTTTATTTTCGATTATATAAATCTCATGACAATCTATTAGAAAAAAGTGAAAAAATAAGAAAGCTTCTTTTCATTAATTATATTTAAAGTATTCAAAATTTTTAAATTAAAAGAAATGTTTTGAATAATCAGAATTTCATATTACACAAAAGTATCAGTCATAATAATCAGTTTTCAATTCCTTTAAACTGGCATTATTTAATAGAAATTAAATAAATTAAGATTAAATTGCATAAGTTTAAAATGAGTTATTAAAAACAAATAGGAAATTAAATATAAATCATCAATTTATTTAAGTCTATTGATTTATCGAAAAATCAATAGTTCTAACATTTTAAGTCCATCAAGGTGAATTTTGGAAAATATTTCTGAAAAAAATAACTCTTTATAGCCTTAAAAGCTTAAAATTAAAATTTTTAAAATTGATTTGTTACAAATGAAGAAATAAGATTATAATTAGAAATTATTCATTAAAATCTTATTGTGATAAACGGCTTTAAATCATTAGATTTATTATAATAAAGCATTTTTCGGATTTTTTTAGAGAACTAATTAAAGTGTTTTGACAACTTAGTTTATAATTTAGCCCATTTAGGAATTATTTATAATTTTTAATAATATTTCAATTATACACAAACAGGAGAAAAATGGAATAGTTTTTTTGTTGTTAAAATCAATTATTTGGTCCAAAATATTAGAAATTTTCAGATCAGATGCCTAAATCTAGAATAAGAATATTTTTTTAAATTTTAGTTATTTTTATAAAATAAAAGTGCCTATTACATTTTTTTAACTTAAACAGTTTAATTTTTAGGGATGGTCAAAATTTGACAAAAAATTTTGAAAAGATACAATTTTCAGCAAAAATTTATTCCGAAACAACGGTGAAAAGTCATAGATTGGATCAAAATTCTGTTACCAAGGTAATGTTACATAAAATTAATAGCTAATTTTGACTTATCATTACTTATTAAAATATTCTTATTCAAATGTTAATAGACTATTCGTAAAATTTGTTTATAAAATTTTATTATTTAAAAATTCGATTAAACTCGTTATTTAATAGTTAAGTGTATATTTTTTAATTAAACTTAACAAATTCAATTTAATTAAAAAATTTTAAAATTTTAAATTAAACTTAAAAAATTTCAAATAAATTTCTATTGAAAATTGACTAACTTAAAATTTAGGTAACAAATCAATACCGGAATATCCAAAACACGTAGAAACAAGACATGAATTATGTTTTAACATTTTACCAAGAAAAAAATTCGAATTAAAATTAAAAATATAAAGATTCATGTTTAATTTTTAATGTTGTGTGTGTGTGTGTGTGTCGTCGTCATCATAATTTCAAAATTTTTCCTAAATTAAAATTGAAATAAATTTTTTTTCTAAAAAATCAAGCTTCTACATGAATGAGCTTTTAAAAATTTTGCTTCCAATGCTTGGTGTTTTGTTCAATGATGATCAAATATAAACGATTAATGCATAGCTCTTTCTAGCAAGGATATTATAAAACACATCATAAAATGTAAGCAAGAGTTGCTCGCAGTATCCAACTATTATCATGAGCACATGCATTTAAAATTATAATTCAAATATTTGTTGATAAAAATGTGAGCTTTTCTCTAAAAATTTCATTTGTCTCATCCTGACTTTTTAGGCTTATATTAACTTAACTAATCCAATAATCATTTTTTAGATAAAAATTGTGGTTATTTTTGGACACTTGCTAAAATGAACAGTAAAAAGCATAGCTCAAAAAGAACCGATGATAAACCTGTTGAACATGTTTCGGACCAGAACCAAAATACCAATGAAATGTCAGAATTTACCTCGAACACGTCTGCATCGACCTCATCCTCCATAACCACATCACCGTCAACAGAAAACAAAAATCAAAATGTAATTTAAAAAAAATGAAAAAATAAATTATTCTAAAAAAATAAAATTTTTTTATTTTTTTTAGAATGTGGATGACAGCAATGGACAAACAGTTGTGAGCAACGACCAGTCACCAGCAATGAGTCAGAATCAAATAATAACTCAGACGCCCATTCCATTCATCAATTACTATCCGTTTATTCAAGGTTCCAACACTTTTGCTGCTCCTCTTGACTTCAATTCGGCCAATTGGTCACAGACAATGGCAATGGCAAAAAATGGACTCTCTGATCCGATATCAGTGGCTGCTTTTATCAACGCAGCTGGTTTCAATCCAGCTGAAATTACTTCTTTTGATCAATTTAGTTTTGCGTATCCTCAAGCATTCGGTTTTGGCTATGGAAACCCTCAAATCAGCCCCATTCCTGATTTTCAGCAAAATCACAGAAATTATAACAAACAGCAAAATATGAACTCCAATCCGAACAATGTCCGGTATCAGAATTTTTATGCAAACACTTCAAATAACCAAAAAAATAAACCTAATAAACTTGAGAACGAGTTTAATTCATTGAGCCTGAATGACTTTAAAAATGGTGCTGGTAGAAATGCTAAAAATTCGAGAAATAGTCAATACCAAAACAACAAATATACAAAAAGATACAATTTTAATTATGTAAATAATCAACCGAATCAAGTTGATAATTCTGAAAACATAAAATCAAACGAGAGTGACAGTATATCATGGAAAAATTTTGTTGGACCCAATGGAGAAATAACTGGCCAAATGGAGCAAAACCAATTTTTTAACAATCAATTTAATTACCACATGAATCAACCAAATATGAACAATTTTTCAAGCTACACTCTTCCCGAACATTCGTCAGAGTTAAATCAATCAAACAACATTGAAAATCAGTATGATGCAAAAAATTTTTTCAAAAGTATGAACACTAACCAAAACCAACATGAGTTTAATATTGACAACAATTCCTTCCCTCCAATTAACTCGAATTGTAAGTAGCCAAAGATTTTAAATTAAATTTTCAAATAAGAAATGTATTTCTTAATTAAAATAAAAAAAATTTAAGTCAATTAAAAATAATAAAAGCATTAAGAATTAAATTTATATTGAACTTTTTTAAAGTAGCTAAAATTTTGAGTAATCTTCAAATGACCTGCTCCCTAACCCTAACAATTCATGTGCAGAGGAAGATTTTCAATTTTTTTCCGTCTTCAATAATAATCAGTCAGTCATTTTTCATTTTTCAAGATTCAACTACGTTAATCATTAATGAATATGATATTTTTGATTTTGGACAATTCTGTACAAAAAAAAACAGAATACACTATGATGCAACATATTTAGTTGCATCAGCTGTCAAAGTCTGATAAACTCTGCAAAACAATGCATATTTAGAAGAAATTAGTCTTCAATATATTTTAGATTAATGCAGTTTGTAGAGATTCTGCACATCATTGTAAGACTTTTAAAGCTTATGTAACTTTTTATGTTGCATTGGGTTTTATTCACTGAATTAATTTTGAAATTATAAAGAAATTTTAGTCGAATTTTAATTATTTTGTTCAATTTTTTTTTTGATGAATTTCAAAAAACCCAAGACAACAAAAAATTCTTCTCGAAAATTTTTATTTTTCTAAAAAATCGCATGATAAATTAATTTTCAAATATAAAAAAAATGTTCATAAATATTTCTAAATGCAAGACTTAACTTTACCTAAAAATTGCATCAGATCATTTTGGATGCGAATTTAGGAATAAAAAAAATATTTTTGTCCAGCTTTCAGCAAAATAATAATATTAAAATAAATTAATTTTTTTTGTTTTTTTTTAGTTCCTATATTCTCAATGCCTGATCATTTTATATAAATCAATTTTACTGAGAAATCTGTTCTAATACAATTAGAATATTTATTTAAAATTCGACCTTTTTTTCTAATAATTGCCGAACAAAAAGATCTTTGAAGAATGTCTTTTTTTTAAATATTAAAATAAAATGTAATCAACAAAAATTTTAATCTCTGCATGTAAAATATTAGCGAGTTAACAAAGAATTTATAAGATGAAAAAATCATGGGTTCACTGTTAATTTTTTTTCGGAATAATATCAAATTAAAATAGTATCTTTTATGGAAGTGTCTCGAGCTAGTATGCTCATAAATTTTTCACTCAACTTCAATAGAGAAATTCCAATAGAGTCTTTTCTAAATTTATTTCATTAAGTTTTAAGCAAGCTTTTATTAATTTAACTTCAAAAAATACTAATTCAAATTATTATTTAATTATCAATTCTTTAAAAAATTATTGATTCATTTTGCTCAACTTTTTTTGTTAAAAATATTTAAAAAAACAATTTAAGATGAGTCTAAAATTCTGCAAGAGAATACTTCTAAGACAAATGTTCCATTTGAAAATCAAAATCAATCAAACTACACATTTAACAAAAACTACTACAAACGTCAACAGTATAACAACTACCAAAAGCAGCAGCAAAAACAATTTGGCACTTTGTCCAATTTTTATTCAAATATTGAGCCGGACTTTAACACGTACCACATTCCAAATGACCGAGAAAAATCCAGCATCAACAGCAAAAAACAATTTACCGAAGAAGATTTCTATAAACCTCAGCATCCACCTCAGCTAAAAATCTCTTCATTTATGACCAACTTGGACAAAAAATTTTTCATGGACGACGAAAAAAAGAACGACATGAACCCAGTTCAAATCGATTTGAAGCCAAACAAAATAGATACAAGCAGCTATAATCCAATCGAGTTCAACATTACACCAATTTCGGCTAGATTTTTTGTTATAAAAAGTTATTCAGAAGACGATGTTTTTGCCAGCATAAAACATAATGTTTGGTGTTCAACCGAGCACGGCAACCGAAGACTAAACTCGGCTTACATTAAAGGCGAAGGAAATACGCCAGTTTATCTCTTCTTTTCGGTGAATGGCTCGCGCCATTTCTGCGGCATGGCCGAGATGATTTCCCGAGTGGATTTCAATCGCAGAACAGAGCTTTGGTCTCAAGACAAATGGAGAGGATGCTTCCAAGTTAAATGGATTTATGTAAAAGATGTGCCCAATTCGTTGCTGAGAAACATTAAGCTGGAAAACAATGACAATAAACCAGTGACCAATTCCAGGGACACACAGGAAATTCCGTTTGACAAGGGCATTCAAGTGCTCAAGGTTTTTCATACATTCAAGCATACATCGTCAATTTTTGATGATTTTGACCACTATGAAAATAGCAGGCATGAAGAAGAAGCTATTGCCAAAGTTCCTCTTAAAATAGACCCCAAGTCAGAGAGTCAGCTGATTATACCGGTAAAAAATGACACTTCTTCGTCATCGATGTGCTCGCCTGATTCGTCCTCTTCATATGGGTCCAATTCAAATCCCAATCCGGACGTAAATTTCGACCGATTGAATCAGCCTGAGTTTATTCATGCCAATATTGGTCAGATCTAGACTTGAATCATTTAAATTTTTAATTAAATTAAAATTTTCATTTTTTTTTTCTAATTATCACTTTTCGACAATTTATTTTTTGTTTTCGAGTTCTTCTAATTTAAAAAAAATCTCTTCTTTCGTCACTTTTTTTTGTCTAAAAACGTTAGCTTATTTTTTTAATAATTATTTCGAGTAGAATTATTGATTGCATTTGAGCGACAATGGTCTCTATTTAAATTATGGATTCGTCACTGGACAAAAAAAAGCTTATCATTTTTTCAAAGTTATACTTCTTTTTTTTTTTTTAAGATTCTTTTTTGAGACTAAACAAACGATATAATTAAGTTTATTTTTCAACTGTTTGTTAAACTGAATAATTAAGAATTTCAATTATTTTTTTTCAATACTCGTCATCACTAAAATTTTGATTTAGCTGTTATACATATTTTTTTAAATTATAACTATTTAATAAATTAATTTTAACCACTTTAGAATTTTTTATTGATCAAAAACTCTTTTTTTCCTATTATTTAGTTAAAACGAATTAAAATGGACATTTTTTTTATCTATATTTAAAAAAAAAACAGTACTATTATAAACAATAAATGTAAAAGTCGAAAAATAAAAATTTTTTGAAAAAATATAATTTTTTTTTAAAACATATTTTACACTCTAAAAGACCTTCATTAGACACACAAAAAAATTTAAAAAAAAAGGTAAATTTAGTCATAATTTTGAACAATACTGATCGGAATCCTAAGAACATAGATGGCATCGTTATAATCTGTTGCCAGAACGAACTTATTTTCTCGGTTTAGCTTTGTATTGAGAAGGCTTTTGGACCCGAATGCCAAAGGATCCATTACCCTTATGTCTCTAATAGTGTTCATTTGAGAATACTTTTTCCTCTTTGTTTGATACTTTTTGATATTTATTTTTTTGATTAATTCACCTTTTTCTATATTCCATATGAAAATGGACGAACAACCACCGGTTATCAGAATGCTCCTTGAATACAAGCACATGGACGGAATAGGCTGAAAAGTTGCCTCATCTTTTTTTAATTCGCTGGGCTTTTTTCCACTTGTGCGATTATAAAAAATTGTATTCTTAAAAAAACAAACTAAACCAGAGACAACATCACTCAATATTGAACTAGATATAAAATTTAGACAATTATCTGTGGTCGAATTCAGATCGCCGTCATCGCCCGATCGGGCCTGACGCGGAGTTACAGGTGCAAAAAATTTAAATTCCCTAACTAGTTTACCTTTAACTCGATTAAAAATGCACATTTGATGTTCATAGTTAATACTAATCAACAGATTATGCGACAATTCTAGTTTTATTATTCCGGGTGCCTTGAGCTTGCTATTCATTATGTCATTTAAAACGCGTATTTTTTCACAAGTGAACAAATTCCAGATGAATATAGTCCCGTCCTGGGAACCACTGGCTGCACTGATGCTATTGTCCTTATCAATGCAAATTGAAGTAATGGGACTTTCAGCATGATCGGTCGACTCAAACATAACTCTAATCTCATCTTCTCTCATTATTTGGTCGTGCTGTTGGCTGTTTTTCGACAAATTTACCTTCAATATTTTCAACACAAGATCTTGACCACTGGTCAATAGATAATCTCCTCCATTTGCGTAGCACAGATTGGTAATGGGCGAGCTATGGGCTCTTAATCTGTAAATTAGATTAAAATTTTGACTCTTGAATTCAATTATTTCCAAAATTCCATTTAGTCTACAGACTACAAAATAATACTGATTGTAAATGGAAAAATTTCTAGTTGATTTAAACTCGAATTCTGAATTTTTTGATTTCAATTCTTTTATATCAGTGATACCATTCGGATTATTACATTGGTAATATTCAAACAAATTTGTATTCAAATTAATCAATTTACCAAGACCATCTGAAAAGCCTAGGAACACACATTGATCATCATAAGTCAAGCACAGCGACCAGATAGAAGAATAATTATCCATGTTTATTGTGTTGGTGATGTCGGATGATGCTGATTCGAGCAAAGACCAAACTTTCAATTGATTGGACACATCGTTGGTCACGAACAAGCTACTGCCAGTTGACAAAAGGTCCAAAGAATAGTCATGCCTTGAATCCGGATCACAATTGATTGATTTGAATGGAACCAAGTCGATTTCATCTTGTTGGCCATTGATTATTTTATTGATGTAATCATCTTGATTTGCTTTTGTGTGTGAATCTGGTAAAGTGTTTGACGACTTTGATTGAATTCTGTCACATTGTTCCGAATTATCCGAGTCGGATTCTGAATAGCAGTCCGAACAATTTTCCTTAAAAAAGTCACCTTTGTCCTTAGAAGTCTTTTTTCTATGAATAAGCTTGTACCTTTGACGAATATTGGACGTAGACCAAGTTTTGTGCCATTCTTCATAATTTTTGGAGCACAAAAATTTATACAAAAGAATGAGGAGATAAACAATTACAAATATGGCCGGAATTCCAAAGACAACAATTGCCATAAGCTCAAAGACAGCACTTTTAACTTGTCCATCCGTATCAGTTTTTTTGCTTTCCTTGAACAAATGGTTCACTTTTCCAAACATAGAAAAGTTGGAGTTTTCCAAAACAAATTTTGACTCATTGTCAACAGAAATAAACGAGTTGTAATTTTTGATTTCGTCCCTATTTCTAAACTTGAGTATGTCAGTTTTACTAATCAGTGAATAAATATTTATTTGAGGTAAAATGGCCACATATCTATTGTATAAACTAATGTTATAATAGGAAAACAAAGTCAGCCAGTGATAGTAGGATAAAGACTGCCAATTTTGGTCACCTAAAAGATGTGCTTTTTTGGACTCAAATGAATTGTATGACGACACGGTCGAAGAACCATAGGTCTGGTAAGAATTATTTTTTTTAATCAAAAAATTTTGAAAGCTGTGCTTGAGATTGTCAAACGTCAAGCTGCTCTCAATGAATTTTTGAGAATTGAGCTGCGGTCTTTTGGTGCTGGTAAAAAGTAATTGTTGAAAATTGTCCTTGAATAATTTTGGAAAGCCAACTCCTTTTGGCAAGAGTGCTTCCACTGTTTCTTTTTTTACATTTACATCATATCTCATTAGTTCAACAACAAGCAGTGACTTATAAAATATTAAAATAATCCAAAAAACTGCCAAGAACATAATTATTCGCTGGACAAGTCTTGTATTAGCCCAAAAGTAGAAAAATTGTACACTCTTGTTTGCTAAATAGTTTGCGTAGTTTTTTCCCAATAGATAATTTAAATACCAGTACCATTTGCTTTGGGTTTTGTGATGACAGTAGTGATCATTAGTCGACAAACCAATGTTGGCCATTTTAGAATAATTCCGATTAGTGATTTCACCATTTTGGCTTACACTCTCGTTCTGTTCGATTGTGGAACTTGGCTGCTTATTTCTAGGTCCCATATGCTCCATTTTCCTATTTAAATCCGACAAATCCATTCTTCTTATGTCTATAGATAAAACTGTGACAAAATAGAAATTTTGCAGGAAAAAATCGGTAAGCAGACCGACATAAGCGAATATACAAAATTCCTGTATTGCCGGAACCATGGTCAAAACGCCGAAAAAAATAATGATCAACTCAAAGCTTAATATTTTTGTAATCAGCCAAGACTCTTTTTTTAATCCCAGAGCAATTCTGTATCTTACATCCAAGTCAAACGGTGTAGAGACTACAGATTTAGTGAGCACTACAATGTTCTCAAAGCCAATCATTGTTATCAAGTATGGAAATATTTCTCCACCATTTAGAGTAGGTGTTAGACCGAAATGGGAGCATATGCCGATTGACATGAATAGAGAAATTATGACATGGGCCAAGGCAGCAAACGCCAGACCCCACTTTGACTTTACGAATTCTATTTTTCTCACAGAAATGTAGATATAAAGAAAAAGCAGTAGATAGAGCAGGACATATGGAATGTAGTAGACTATACTTTGTCGAGTATACTGTAAATTGTAGATTTCACTTTCTTTGGCATATTCTGCTGGTTCGTTTTGAAAAAAATTAAATTTTTCGTTTAACTTTTGCTTAAATTCTTCTAAAAATTCAAGATCACACTTTTTAAGAGCCACAGTTATTGCATATGTCATCACTATTGACTTGGTGTCATTTTGAGGTATTTTCTTGTCAATTCTTTCTAGCAATTGATTATCATCGTCCAGTGATTTGAGTGTCGATGACCACGAAACACCGAACAAAAGTTCTCGGATGTTTGTTGCCTTTTGTTCATCAATGATGAAATCGTCGTTGGTCAAATGGTTCAAAATGCTGTTGAAAAATTCTGACCAAGTTTTTTCTTCGTCTTCAGATTGGAAAAGCTGTTCACCTTGGTCTAAATTTGTATTTTTACTCTTAACAAGCAAATTGTTGATTGTGTTCATGAAATCGTTGTCTTTGGAAAATTCTGCAAAATTGTTTGACCAAAAATTGGCTGGTGACAAATATAAACAGTTAAATTCAGGCAAGTAATGTTTGTTGAAGTCTGTCGAATGTTTTTTGCCAGATCCATGTCGATCATTTTTGCCCAATTCACCAACATGTACACACATGTCGCTTATTAAGGACTTTTTGTCTTTGGAACGAAAATTTCGAATAAAATTATTCAGTTCGAAAAGTTGAGACAAAGGTGTACGAAATAAATCAATAAAAAATAGTTTGTTTTCGTCGAAATTTTCATTTTCTTCCATTTTATTTGAAGTTTTATTTAAAAAAGAAATTTTCGATTTTGGAATGTTAAAAATGGACTTGACGACAATTCTTTGCATGTAAGCAGTTGGCACTTGATTAAACTTAAATTTTTAAAAATTAAAAAAATAAAGGAATTTATTTAGTATTTTGTTTGACTTTAAATGATTTTATAGCCAATTTAAACATTTTTAATGAAAAATAATATATTTTTTTTCAATTAAATAAACTGCTATTAAAAATAAATTTCAAAAATTTTAATTAAATAAAAACATTAAATTATTTTTATTTGTAAACAAAAATTATTTTATTTGATAATTAATTCAACTATTGCTTAAATTTCTATTTTAACTAGAAAGTTATACTTTAAATTCTAGTATTTACATTTATTTTAATTATGTTCTAATATTTCATATTTAATTTCAATACTAATTTATTCTTTGATTAAAAAAAATTTTCATGATAGTTCAAACAAAAGATCATGTTAGATAATTAAATGGAATTTATTCCGATTAAAAATATAATTAAATGTATGTAATTCTCTTTTTATTAAAAAGAAATAATTACAATTTTTAAAAAAATTCAAAAGTTAAGTATAACGAAAAATGTATTCTTTTTAACAAAATAAACAAAAATGTTTTACTTATCATAAATTTATTGAATATATGTTTACGTTCTTAAAAATATTATTCTTTTAATCATCATTTATGTAGTCTGATCAATTCTAACTACGAGTATTAGAAAACAAAACCTAATTTAATCCTAAAATGTGTTGAAGCGGTCACAAATTTAAAACAAAAATGATAAAAATCACTAAATATGTCACTGTCAATTTGTAAATTGTGTCATTTTGTTAAATGAAAAATAATAAAATTTCAAAAAAAAATATATTCAAATAAGAGAGTCCGATTGCTTTCTTTTGGACATAGTAAGGGATTTCGTTTGCTGTCAACTATTTTGAGTTTAAATTTGGCTGGAAATACCATGAGAAGGTTTTTTAATGGAAAAATTATTATAAATTAAATCATTGGTGAGTTTTTTTGATTAATTTTTGTAAAATTAAAATTTTTACAAATATTTGATGGAAAAATATTTGAAATTATTTGAGATTTCCAGAACCCTTAAGTATTTAGATAACCCTTAGATAAAATATTTTTTGTTAATTTTGGCTATAAAATTTAGAAAAATTTTAAAGTGATATTTTTTAATTTGGTTAAATGTTTCAGTTAACTTACCCAAGCAGGTTTATCGGAATTTCGATCGTAGTTAACAAATTCATTTTGCTCAAGACTGGACTCAAGACCGCTTAACTGGTCTAGTGTTTCCTTGTACTGCTCTAGCGAACTACTAAAAGACTGGAGATTTTTAAGAGGATAGCTTGTTAATTTATTTATTTAGATAAGATAAAATTGTTCGAATTTTGAGCTTACCAACATAAAAAAACTACAGAAAAGACAATTATGAGACTAGTGATTGGATGAGATGCGCAAAACAAGCCATGTCGATAATATAAAAAGCCAATCGAGTCCTTAAAGATTAAAAATTTTAAAAACTTTAATGTATAAATTTTGAAATTATTACTTTTAATTTATTGATCAGGTACATTTTCAATTGAGAAACATTATGAATTCGTTTGAAATTTCCATTTATTTAAATTTTTTCTATATTGAAAAACATAAAGAAACAATTATTTCTATCTGAAATATTTAAGGATTTTGCGAAAAGAACAGAAAATGGGAGCTAAATTTTTAAGAATTTTTTAAGCAAATTATAAGTTCATTTAACAAAATCTTGCATATCAATTTTTCATTTGAATGTACGAATTTGACTATGATTAATAATTTATGTTTAGTTGAAATTCGCTTCAATTTAAAAAAAATAGGTAATATATGTATGTGTTCAAATTGTAGTTTAAATTTTCTTATTAGTTAAATTATATTTATGAATTAAATAAAACAATAAAACACACAAATTGTCAAGGCAAAAATTTACATAAATCAGATCACGTCTTTGAGTAATGATGTTAGTTTGAATAAAAAGACATTCATGCTGACTACATCTTTTTTTTAAAAAGCTTCTAAATTAGTTAGATTTAAAATTTGACTTTTTTAGAATAGATAAATTCAATATTAGAAAAAATTCTCATAAGGCATCATTACTTCTTAACTTAAATCATTGAAGCTTTTATAATAAAAATGGCTAGCATATGCGTAATTTTTCACTTAATTCGTTTTTTTTTAAAATGAAAATAAAAATTTTTTATTTGATTCTTATTTAATTAATTAAAAAAATTTAAATAATTTTTAAAATTTTAATTATGTATTACATTTTATGTATATTCTGTGACTTTTAAATCAAATCAAATGTAACGAAATGTCGTATTTGATTTAATGAAAAAACAAAAAACTTTATCCAGGACAATAAATTGAAATCCTAAAAATCTTTCGAAACATTTTTAATTATCAATGCCAAAATTTTTTTTATTATGTGACTCATAGTAATTAGTTTGAAACATATTTCCTTTGAAAAATATTCATAATTAGCCGATTATAATTTCGGCTAATATTTAACCAAAGTAACAGGATCCAAAATTCAAATATAATAGTTATTTCCCTTTTTTGATAAAATCTAATATAAAATTTAAAACCTTATAAGCCTTTTATTATAATTTTTATTATTTCACGCTTAATAAATTTATTTTGAAAATAGATAATTTTAGAAATCACCATTTAAATGTGTAATTGCATAATTTAACATAAAAGATGATTGAAAATTTTAACTTATTGATTTATTTATGGCATTGATTTCAAACTATATAAAAAAGATGTAAAAATCCCTGCTAAAATATAAAATTTCTTAAAATGCTATACATCAAGAGGCTAAAACCAAACTAAAGTCCCTTACAGTCTCAAATCAACTTTTTGAGTTGACTGAATGATATTTAAGGTGATCATTGATCCATTCCGTTCCATTAATGATCAGATTAACAAATTAATACAGAAGAGACTTTGATTTGAATCTTATTTTTCTGAACCATCCAATAAATGAAAAACTATAAATGAATTTTAATTTCAATATATTTCCTTTTTCTATTTTTTTTATAATTTAAATCTGGTGGGCATAAAAGCTATAAAGCTTTAAAGTAAACAAATAAATTAATAATTGAAACTACCGAAATAACTTTTAAAAAGATAAATTTTATATATATATTAAGAATATTTATTTAAAGCTTTTTAATGCTTTAAGTTCATAAATACGGTGATTTTATTCGGATGTCAGTAAACGTCACCACAAATTTAGAAAAAAAATCACAAATTCAGTAAAAATATTACTATTTCATTAAAAAAAACTAATTCGGTTTTTTATTCACAAAATCAATAAAACATATCTAATAGAGGGAAACTGTCACAAATTAGTATATTAATTCACTAATTAGATAAAACCTGCATTAATTTGATAAATATATAACTATTATTATTTATTAAAAATATAGTTCGGGTTATACCCTGGCAGTTTGGAATGGATCATAGTCCTTCCTTTCAGCCAAATGTTTTTAGTTCATACTTTAAAAAAAATAAATACAATAAAAGAATTAAAAATGAAGGACAAAAAGAGAAAAATGATTAAAGTTGGAAAAGAGTTATTTTTATGAGACAAAAAATAGTGATTGAGTGAAATATATAACTAAAACAGTACTCAATCCACCTCATTACTTAACTAACTGAATTAGATCCTTTTTAGACTCTAGGACATTTAAGGTAAATGTGAATGACCATTTGAGCGAAGAATATCAAATAACTGAAGGTGTTCCTTAAGGCTCAGTAATTAGTCCTCCTTTTTTTAATATAAATATTAATGACATCCCCAAAAAGAAAAAAATTATGGAGAAAACAAATGAAATATCATTCAAATAAGTTGTGAGAAGTGTAACACAAAAATGTTAAAAAAAAGATGTTTTAATTGTCCAAATAAACACAAAAAAATAGGTAATTTTTTTTATTTTTTTTATGTATTTTTTTTTACCTAATTAGTGAATTTTTTACTTAATTAGTGAATAAAATTAAAATAAAGTTATGATTTAATTGAATTAGTGTTTTTTCATCTTTTTATGTGATATTTTTTTATTTTTTGTGTTCTTTTTCTGAAATAAATATTATAAACTGAATTAGTTAATTGTTTATTGATTATGTTATTTTTGTACTAAATTAGTGAAGATTTTTACTGGATTTGAGGATAGATATTATTTATGCTCATTTTATTCTGTTCAAAGTTAAAATTAGCCTAATCTCTAAAAATTAATCTTTTCTAAATGGTGAGATTTTTTATTTTGCTTAGAATTGCACTCAAAAATACTTTTACAAATTTAAGATGAATTGAAATTATTTAATAAATTTTTTAGATATTCTAAATTTTTTAAAAGACAAAAATAATAAATTTTACTTGATTTTAAGAAATATTTATCAAAAAAGCGATTTATTAAATATCTAAGATTTATTTTAATATATGAGAAAAAATAGTTGAGCATGTTTATGAATAAAAATAAAAAAACGAGAAAAGCTTTTCAATTTTATACCCACTGATCATATAATATACATGACTTTTTTTTAAACGTAAAATTTATCAAAAAAAAATCTTTGTCTTAAAATATAATAAATAAAATATAATCTCTTTCTGCTTTTTTTTTATTATGAAATTTACTTTAAAATTTAACTAGGTTAATTTGTTTAAATTTTTTTTCATAAATTTTTACGATCAAGAAAGTGAAGTATTTAATAGAAACATTTTAGTAAAACAGATTTCCGGCAAAATATCCCATACATGATAAAACGTGAATTTGTTAAAATTTCATGGTTTTAAAATATTTAATTCAAGGATAGATGAATTTTTTTTTTAATATTTGTTAGCTTTAAATAATTGATTGAAAATAAATTTAAATTTTACTTTCAACAAAAAGATTGATTTTCTGACTATTTTATTATTTGAGTAATAGTAAAAAAGTCAAAATCCACACTTAAATTCTTTACTAAAGCAGACTAATTTAAGAATATAGTGATCAAATCTTAGTTTAAAGTCCAAACTGCATTTTTAAATCATTTTTAATTACAGTAAAAACCGGTTATAAAAAATTCAAATTTGCACAGGAAAAAATTTCTTATATCAGACAATTTCTTATAAAGAAAAGGTTTTTTTTTGGTGTAAGAAACTATTGAAGGATGAATAGTGATAAACTAATTGTAGTCATCTGATTGTTTGTTTTGTCATTTTTATCTCCACCTTTTTTATTATTAGGTTGTTTAATAATTTTTTTCGTTTTTTTCTATTTTATTTTATATATTTGTTTTCTGTACCGAGCTAGAGCTCCTTCAGAATAAGTTAAAAATTAAAAAAATAAAATAAAAATGGAATAAAATAAAAATAAAATAAAATAAAAATAAAATTAAAGTTAATAAAATGAGATAATAAAAAAAAAAAAAAAAAAAAAGAATTAAAAAAAAGTAAATAAGCTAAATAAATGAAAGTTAAGAATATATAAAATTGGAAAAGATTGTTACATGTGGCTCATGTTTAAATAGTTCAAGTTTCAGGAAAAAAAGAAGAAATAGTAAGGTAGCAATTACACAATGGAGTTGGGTAGTCAATATATCTTGATTTGAAACCTTCTTTGTATTCCTTCACCAGTATTACAACCAATGGAATAGAATGACTCAGTCCTGTCCCAACATATCTCTCACTCAATTCAAAAAGCCGATTCGAGACTGTTAGTAATTTTAGTTTATTAAAAGCCTCATGATGTACGATGTTGGAGGGAGTATCATATTTTAACTTAAGAATAGATCTGACTGCTGTATTCTGAATTGCTTGTAGTTTTTTGATATTATTTTCTGAAAATGAATTTAAGCAAGGAAAAGAATAGTCTAAAATTGATCCGACTAAAGATTTATATAGATTTACTTGTGTGTTCTGATTAAGACACCATTTTTTGTTTGACAATATCTTAATAATATTTAGCCTTTTATTGCAGCGCTCTTTAATTTCATCTACCAGTATATTAAAGTTTAATTTAGAATCAAATTTAATACCAAGAAACTTGATTTCTTTTTGTCTCTCTATTATGTTTCCATAAATTTTTAAGTTTAGATTATCACTCTCTTTTTTGTACCTAGAAAAGACTACTGAACACGACTTTTCAACTGATATCTTCATTTTCCATTTAATAAGCCATTGTTCTAGTTCGTTGAGGTATTTATTGATCTTATTTTCTAGGTTCCCCTTTTTGTTATAAATGAAGAATGTAACTAGATCATCTGCGAAAAGCAGAGAGTATTCATTATTTGTTTTGTTTCTTTTAGGGATGTCATTAATGTATATACTAAATATTTTTTTCTATTTTTTTCTTTTAATCTATTCCAAACGGTGACATTTGTTACAGACATCTCTTTAGCGAGCTGTCTAGTCGACCGCCTCGGGTCTTCCTCAAGCAGCTCTTGCAAATACGCGTCAACAGCTTCGACGGTTCTCCCAACACGTTATTTGTCATTGAGGTCGAAATCTCCAGCTTTGAATCGAGCAAACCAATTTTGACAAGTGCGAACAGTCAGAGCGTCGTCGCCATATACCAAACAAATCGATTTGGTAGCCTCTGCCGCATTTTTTCCTTTGTTAAACTTGAATAACATGCAATGGCGGATATGCATTTTTTTGTCATACATTTTTACTTAGTTAATTATTTAGAAATTTAAAAAGCAAAAATATAATCTTAAATATCATTTGAAAGAACAAGAGTTGCTCTTTCAAATGATGTACAACATTGCATAAAAAAGTTTAATCTTTGATGAGATTTTTTCATTTAAAAATCGACGAAAAAACTTATTAAACAACCTAATATTTGTCATTTTTAAAAAGTTAGAATTTACAATAAACACAAAAAGTTCAACTTTCTTAAAATTAACAAGATTAACATGAAAAAAATGTTATTTATTTTAAAAAATTAATTTATTATATGCGATAAATTTTCTTTATGAGAATTTCTTATATGCAAAAAAATAAGCACTAAAAGTATAGAAAAAGTTTCTGTCCTCTTAGGCTTATTTTATTATTATTATTGTTAAATTAACATTAAAGATCCCTTAGTGATCAAAAAAGAAGCTGATACACCCATAAATAAAGAGTACCAGAGTAAATTGACAAAATATAAAGTAATAATAGAAAACAAAATTAATTAAATATAAAATTGAGTTTCAAGATTTACAAAATTGAACATTTTTTAAAATTTGACTGCATTAAATAATTCAGTGGCGATGTTTGCTCTTTTTTTTGTTTTAAATATTTGTTTAATTTTTTTAACAGTTTCGTTGCCTATTTTCTTTGTCTTGGTGTTTTCTTCCAAAAGATGCTTAGCTGCTATTATTCTATTGTTCGTGTTAATTTGGCACTCTACAAATGGATGGTCAATTTCATCTATATAGTTTAAAACTTCAGCAATTAAATCTTTTGAGCTTGAATGTTTGGATGTTTCTTGTATTAAAGTTCTGGGATAATATTTTAATCTTCAGTTAAAGTCAAATTTCATTTTTTTAATTAATTCAGGTGCTGGTTGAATTCCAAAGGCCAACTGTAAGTCTGTTGTATGGCAACGAGTTGATATGGCAAAAATTCTCTTTAAAAAATTCCCATCGTATCGCTTTAAAAAAATGAATGTCGTTTTTTGGAAAAACACATTTTCTAACCCATAATAGTTTAGTTTATTAATAGCGAAAATTTTTTATACCCAATTTCTTAATCTTATATTTCTTATTTCAGAGAGTCCAAATTTTTTATAAAGAATGTCTAGATATGAGACTACGAATCTTCTACAATAATAATTTGGCATTTATAGTACGGCATTTTGAAGTTTAGGATCAAAAAAATCAGATCAAATAGTATTTTTTTTATAATTTTTGAATGGTATTTGATTAAATCTTTCTGCCAAATGCTAACTATTAGATGAGGCTTTGCAAAAAATCTTCATTTTGAAGTAAGATGTACGTCATTAAAAAGTATTTAATTCAACTGAACAATTTGATTGCTGAGTTTTTGCAGAGCCTCATCTAATAGTTAGCATTTTGCAGAGAGATTCAATCAAATACCATTCAAAATCTATAAAAAAATACTATTTGATCTGATTTTTTTGATCCTTAACTTCAAGATGCCTTATTATCGGTAATTTTTTGTCAGTTTTTTGGACTAAAATTTTTGAGCTAATATTTAATTTTTTGCTAAAAAATTAAATTTTTAAAATATTATACTCATGATCAAAATAATAAATTATTAATGATAACATAAACTTAGGGAAAAAGGTTTTTGGGAGAATATTTGAAAGAGTACTGAAAGAGATGAATCCACATAGGGTCAAGAAACTGCCACTAAAGACCAATTAGGTAAGACTAATATGAAGGATTCGTGTGGATTCTTTATGCTTCAACGGGAGTGAAAGTTTTAAGTTGAAGAAGAAAAATAATTGAAAAATAATTGAAATATTTAATTTAATAAAAGCTTTGAAAGAAATAATTATCAAATTAAGGCCTGGGAATAAATTCAATTAATCATGGTTTACACAAGCTTTAAACCAAAATAGCAGTAGATTGTATAGATCAGAAATTATTTTGTTGTCGAGATGAACGTCTCCGTAATTATTAATATTACTGATATTTAAATTGTTCAAGTTTATACATGAATTAAATAGTTTTTTAAGAAAATAATGGCTCATATTCTTTTCAACAAAGAAAATTGGTGAGAATGCTGTTTTTTCTAATTAAACTCTTTTTGTTTATCATTCAAAATATTAAGATTGACATTCTATTAATTCTAGCAGAAGACTGATGAATTGTTTTAGGATGTTGAAATTCAATAAGTTATAACTTATAAGCAACAAAACAAAATTTGTTTGATTTTAAGCGATTTTCTAATATATTTTCTTAATAGCTCAAATTTTTTTTATAAAGAATTATTTTTTTTTAATTTATAATATATTATTTTTTACTTTTTAAATAAAATAACCTTTAATCAGTCTTTAATTACAAGGACACTAACCCATTTGATTAACCTTGACTGCCCTAGGACACGCCACCAACTAGAATAGAATAAAGTCATATCCTGCACTTTTAATTAAATGAAAAAACACAATTAATTTTTGAAATTTAATTTTAATATTATTATCAAAAATGCTCATTGGACAGACACGACTGCAGTAATTATTCTTACTTCCATCTGAAAATCCAAGGCACAAATTTTTGTTAATTGATCGTTTGATTAAAATAAACATTCTTTAAATTAATAAGTTTATTTTGATTAAATGAAAAAAATTAAAGACAAAATTTTTTTCAATTCTTATTAAAAATGCTAAATAATATTTTTTAAAACACGTAGTCAAAATTTTAAAAAATTTGAAAAAAAATATTAATCTTTTAAACGATTAGAATAGTCGCTTTTTAATCATTTACTTGATAAAAATGAACAAAACGACTAAAGGTAAACAAGGTACTAGAGGCACCAAGCAAATAATTGAAGAAAATCGTCAAACTGTCGACTTCTATTTTAACGTTTTCACTATTTCAAATGTAGCTTATTTAATTATTCGGTATCTTCTATTTTGGGACACTTTTAGTGCAAAATTTATGCTACTTTATACACTGACAGCTCTCACATCTCTGGTCGCTTATTACTTCATAAGCTATGTTGGCAAGCCAATTTTGGATGAAAAAGGAATAGCGGTTGATTATAGCAGTGATTTAAATATGTCAGGACATGTGTCTGAATATGCCAAAGATGTGATTTTATTTTCAGTTATTCAATACATTTTATCACTAATATCAAATTATTTTTGGTTTGCTTTGATAATATTGCCCTTGTATGTTTTTGTAAAAATTTGGCAAAATTTCTTGGGTCCATGGTTTTTCGAACCTGCACCGGAGGAAGGACCTCAAGACCAAAAAAAACAAAAAAACAAAACCAAAGTAATCAGAAGATAGAAATTAATCTACCGTTCTTTTTTTCGTTTTGTTAAAATTTTGATTCTTTCAAATTTTTATTGTAAAAATTAACCTATTTTAATCAAAATTCGAATTTTAAAATAAATAAATCTGAAACTATTTTTTATCACTATATGAAATCATATGAAATAAACATGTGATACTAACCAATAAATAGGAAAAACTCTTTGTATAAATTAAAACATTTTAAAATGAAATTTTTTTTTATTTACATAATTGTTGTGATATCATTAAAACTATCAAACTCATGTGAGCCACCAGATTGTGACAGACTCGACTGCGGTACTTGTGGAAATGCTTGCTGTTCCTTGGAGTTTTTGCTTCGTAAGTTTTTGAATTACCTAATTCATCCAGTGACAATTTTTTGAATAGAACCTGATCCAAACACATTAAATATAATGATTTCATCTCTCTTGCAGAATGGTGGACCAGACGATCATTACACCTTTGTAACTTCGTCTGACTTACGACCATATAACATAAGCTGCAATTTTATTCTTCAAGTAAGAAATTGATTTAATTTAAAAAAAAATTTTTAGATAAATTTATTTTAGGGAATTCACACAACTTTGGTAAAAAAATATAATGATACACTTAATTTTGCTATCTTTCCGGAAACTAGCCAAAAATATTTCCAATCAAGAATGAGAGCTTTTTCAATATCACAAATTGGAGGTGCTTATTGTGACGAAGGCCAAAATTATAAAAATTTGAAATATTTAATCAAAAACTTGAGTAAAATAATTTTCGATTATCCATTATTATCATGTATTAAATTTTTTTTATCTAGATGTAGAATATATTGAAAATCATGTTGCTGGATGCGAACCAACTCCGAGACGCTAATTTTAGAATAAAATGACTTTTAAATAAACAATTAAAAAAAAGGTTTTTGATTATATTTTTGTTATGACATCTAAAACTATATTTATCACCCGAAGTATTCTGCTATCTTATTTTAACTCATATCTTATCTATCGAGTCTAATGTTTGAGATATTCAGCTAGATTTAAATAAAATTTCAAAAAGAAAATGTCTCTTTTTCTATTTTTAAAAGTTTAATTGATACTTTTAACAATTAAAAAATTAAAATTTTTATTACTATGATAAATAATTGATATTTAATTTCGTTTATTTTAATAATCGCATTTTTAAAAACAAGACAAACTTTTTCGACTATCAGAGTATAAATAATCTTTTTCTTGATTGGTACCCTAGTATCGTTCTCTAATTAAAAAATTTTAAAAATTTTTGGTAAATTTTTTTATTCTGATCATCAAATCCGAGTAATGTTTTACAATTTTTAATCTATATTTTTCTTAATATTCGATGAATTTCTAGATCAAAATTTATTGATTGCCTTAAAAAAATTGAGAAGCCTTAAGTTAATCAGAAAATACTATAAAGTATCTGAAAAAAATACTACAAAGCAAAATATAATGTTGTGGTCTAACTGGTCTTGTGCTCGTTTTGATATGAATGGAGGCGTCGTGATTTAAAAGAATACAAAGAGTCGTGATTTAAGCATCTTTTATTAGGATCATACACTTTTTAACAGCACAAACAGCACATAAATATTTCAATATTTAACTAATATTCTTTCCCAGCAATAGAAACAATTAACTAAAAATCTTTGAGACATTCTTAATTGTCTAGGCTTTTAGGGTTCATTTTCAAGAAGACAAATGACAACAATAAGCTTAAATAAAAATAAGAACAAAAATTATAAAAGAATAATAATCTTAATTTTCTTACAGTCTAACGTGCTGTCGCTATCGTTTTCAAGTAAATTTATGTATCAATATCTAAAATTAAAAAAAATACATTATTTAAAATACATAAGACAATTCTAATTTCTAGACTGTTTTAAAAAGAACAACTTTTAAGTACTTTTCACGAAAATTTGATAAAATTATTTTAAAAAAATGTATCTTTTATGCAATTAAATTTTTTAAGAATCTAATTGAAATTTTTTGAAAGATTTTAATCTAAATAAAAATTTTGAAGTTTGTAATTTTGTAATTTTTTTTCATTTATTTTATCTTTTTGTAAATTTTAAATTTTTTTGATAGATAGCTTTTATAGAAAATCTTTAGATAAATTTAATTCAAGAAAAGGATTTTTGGTTTAATAAATTCTGAAACTTTAAATTTTTTAAAGTGTTTCAAAAAATGGAGTTGAAATTTTTAATAAAGATTCATGAAATTTGTTTTATAATATCATCTTTTCGTTCTTATTTAATAAAAAAAAACAAATTGTTAAATAAAGATTTTTTAATATACTATTCATAAATCAAATTTTAATTTTCCTTTTAACATTTTTAATTAAATCATTAGTATTTATATGAAATTTCTGATTGAAGATCATTCCTAAATCATTTTTTTAAATATTAAGTTTTACCTAAACTCTAAATTTTAATTTGCTTTAATTTTAATTTAAAGATAAAACTTCATTTTTACTACACGAGTTTCTCATTCAGAAAAAAATATCTAATGAGTCTGTTTGCTTATATTAAAAGTCATTTTAAGATCACGACTGAATCATTTTAAACAAAGTTTCCAAACCAAGATAAGTCATATTATATTTCAGAAATTTCTTCTAATTGAAACATTCTAGTCGAATGAAAAATCTAGACAAGTTTAAATTTCAATTTTGTAATCATTATCTATTTTTCGGTGTTTAATTACCTGAAAATGCTGTTTTTAAAAAACGTAAAATATTTCACTTATAAAAGCAAAAACCGCTTCGTTTTTATCATATTTATAGCTTAAAATCTCTAATCATTTTAAAAAAATGACTGGAATGACCACAGAGAGCCAAGTTAATCTGATAGGTTCGAAATCATCATCTAGTAATCTAAGAATCTTTAAAGGAATCGGAAAAATTGTCGGGGTTTTAGGATGTCTTTATTTTTTTGTTGTTTCACTTAATTTAATGAGTATATCATTTCCTTTAATTGCAGGTAAAATTAAATTATAAAAATTAAAAATCAATTTTTTAAATCAGTTTAAAGGAAAATACGCTTCCGAAGCATTTCGAAGCAATGTAGTGCTAACAAATCCTTTTGCTGGCTTAATGATAGGTGTCCTTTCAACGGTCTTGGTTCAATCTTCCTCAACTTCTACAAGTATCATAGTAAGCCTGGTCGCATCGGAGATGATTCCAGTCAAATATGCTATTCCAATAATTATGGGATCAAACATAGGAACCTCAATAACCAGCACATTAGTAGCTCTCAGTCAAGCAGTATTTATTTTCTAGAAAAATTGCTAATTAAATTAATTAAATGTGTCTACTTAGAATGATTCTGAAAGATTCAGGTTATCATTTGCTGGAGCCACTGTTCATGATATGTTCAATTTATTAAATGTAGCAGTTCTACTACCAATTGAAATTTTGACCAATTATTTACAATTAACTTCGGGATTTTTGGTCAATATTTTGGTAAGAAATAATCCTAATGCTAAAGAGCCAAAACTGCTAAGCGCAATTACTCAACCTCTAACAGATTCTATAATTCAAATAGACAAGCACATATTAGATTCAATAGCTACAAATAAATCATTTGAGAATGCATCTTTGATTAAGCGTATGTGCAAACGAATTGTTAAGAATGGCACCGAAACACTTTATTTAGAAGAGCCTTGTGTTTCTCTATTCAGTAATATTTATTGGCCCGAATGGCTCATTGGAACCATTTTGCTTATCACATCATTAGTAATTTTATCAACTTGTCTGGTTCTTTTGGTTAAAATTATGACATCTTTGCTAAATGGTCCAGTGGCAAAAATAATTCAGCGGCTAATTAATTCAGATTTTCCTGGAATTTTCAAATATCTAACTGGTTTTGTGGCTATAATTGTATTATTTTTTTTATTTTTTCAAAATAATTTATTTAAATTTAAAACCCATAAATTTTTTAAAGCTTGGATGCATATTGACTATTATGGTTCAAAGTAGCAGTGTTTTTACTTCAACTCTAACTCCTTTAGTTGGTAATTAACTAGAAATCAATTTTAATTTTATTTTTAATTTTTTAAAAATTCAGGAATGGGAATAGTTTCGATTGAAAGAGTATTCCCATTAACTTTGGGCTCAAACATTGGAACAACTATAACAGGTATTCTGGCTAGTTTAAGTGGTCCAGCCAAAACTTTGAACTTTTCACTGCAAATTGCTTTGTGCCACACTTTATTTAATGTTACAGGTTTTTTATCTTTCATTTGAAAATTTTTTTTATAAGTTTTTTTTTTAGGAATTTTGATATGGTATCCAATGCCATATTTAAGAGTAGTTCCGATCAAACTTGCCAAATTATTAGGCGACACTACTGCTCAGTACAAATGGTTTGCCATTGCTTACTTGTTCGGATTCTTTTTTCTTGTACCAGCCATTATTTTTAGTTTATCGCTCATGGGAAAGTAAGAAAATTCTATTTTTGTCTAACTGTGTTAAATATTAAATGCTAAATTAGTTGATTTAAAAAAGATGGACTATTTTAGACACTTCAAAAAAAAAAAAAGTTTTCTTAAACATTTTATCCAAAAGCGTGTGACAAACTAAATCTTTTTTTTCTAAGATAAATATTTATCAGTTTAAATAAAAAAATCATCATGTTTAATAGATCAGCTAAATAAAGAATCTAAAATAAAGACTTAGAAGTAGTATTTTGAAATTTAGAAAAAAACTAGTTTTAATTTAAAAAATAAGATTCATAATGATACCAGTTTATAATTTTTTTGCAAAAAAATTGTATTTTTTGAAAAACAAGAATCAAAAATATATTTTTAGATTTATTTTATTCTGGTATTTGAAAATTCAAATTAAAAAAAATAAACCTACTTAATTTAACGATCATAAAATAATCATTTACTTATTTTTTTTAGAGGTAACCAAGCCACCTTAACCTTTTGCTATCTCCTAAGAAAAATTAACTAATCTTAACTAATTATTGATCATCCAAAAATGAAATATGCTATTTAATATGGCTAAGCTTTGGGAAATTTTACAATAGATAAATATTTAAATAAAAATTGATATATTCGTTTTTTTTATTTAAATTTTAGCTTAATTATATAGAAATTCAAAACTATAAATAATCTAATTTACAAAAATTAAAATAAATGCAAAAATTTTCACATCCAAAATCAAAATTTAAATTGATAATTTTGTAAATTTTATAATAAATTTCATCAAGTAAATGCAATTTAATTTTAGAAAAAAAATCATAAAACACAGTTAATATTTGACTTTTTTTTAAATTTTTTTAATAATTTAAATTTAATTACAAGTGCTGTGTTCATCTCTTTTATGATTATAACAATTGCGGTTTTTTTTCTAATCGCATTTATTAAACTGCTGCAACAAAAGTTTCCGGCATATTTACCTGACACGCTTCAGACATTTGAATTTCTGCCAGAACCATTAAGATCCTTGAAGCCTTATGACAATTTTATTTCAACAAAATTAGTATTTTTAAAATGTTTTAATCAAAAAACGAGTCTATCCGAGCCGATAGAGGATGCACATATCAAACAAGCAATAACAGTCACATTTTCAAATGAAGCTTTCGATAAAGATAATTTCTAAATGTAAATTCGTTCAAGCTATAATTACATAATCTAAACTTCGAAACTCATGAAAATATCACTCTTTTTTTTATTCAAAATAAACCATTTAAAAAGATATTACTACACGTTTAATTTTGCTTAAGGCTCATTTTTTTCTCATTCTATTTTATCTGAAATAACTTGTCTGGTTTTCTAAAGAATAAATATAAAAATATGTATAAATACGCGAGATTTTTTGAAACTAGCTAATAAGAAAATATAAAAAGATTTAAAATATGGAGAAACAAGTCGAAGTCATCAGAGTTGAGGACGAACTGAAATTGGAAATAACTCCAATAGATAACAGCAAAAATCAAAGCAAACCAGTAAGGGTCATCAAAGTTATTCTTAAAGTGTGTGCACTGTTAATATGTCTTTACTCATTTATTGTGTCGCTGGACCTAATGAGCTCTTCTTTCCGCTTAATAGGCGGAAAATATGCCAGTGAAGCATTCAAATCGAATGTGATTCTGACAAATCCTGTAGCAGGACTAGTAATAGGTGTCATAGTGACTGTTGTTGTGCAATCTTCATCCACTTCTACTAGTATTATAGTCAGCATGGTTTCATCGGAAAGTGAGCTAAAAATCTTTGCAAAATTTTGAAAAAAAATTAAAAAATTTTAGTTTTAAATGTCAAATATGCCATTCCAATAATTATGGGTGCCAATATTGGAACTAGTGTTACTAGTGTTCTAGTCTCTCTCACCCAAGTGGCTGATAAGGAAAATTTTCAGCGAGCTTTTTCTGGCGCAACTATTCATGATTCTTTCAATTTACTCAGTGTTTTAGTCCTTTTGCCGGTCGAAATTTTGACCGGCTACTTGCAGTATAGTACCGAAGCTTTAGTTGGTCTCTTTGTCTCCAGTTCATCTGGCTCATCCAAAGAGCTTGAATTGTTGACCGCATTGACAAAACCATTGACTAGCTCCATAATACAATTGGACAAGCAAGTCTTGGAAGCAATAGCTCAAAACATTTCCAAGCCAGACGATACTTTAATAAAACATTTTTGTCCCAAAAATACAACAGTAAATTCAACAGAATTTTATGACCAATTTAATAAATGTAATTTAATAAATATCAAAAAAAGAAAAAAATTTTATCAATTTTTATTTTAAGGTTCATTTTTATTGGAACCATTGAATTGGCCTGAGTGGGCAATCGGTCTCTTGCTATTGATTGTTTCTCTGGTCGTTTTGTGTTCATGCCTGATTGCATTAGTTAAAATTTTAAGCTCTATATTCAATGGTCCAGTGGCTAAATTGATTCAAAAAGTTGTGAATGCAGATTTGCCAGGCAAATGGAAATATTTCACAAGTCCAATAGCTATTCTACTTGGATGCATTCTTACAATAATTGTACAAAGTAGCTCAGTATTTACTTCTAGCTTGATTCCTTTGGTTGGTTTGGGACTAGTGAAGATAGAGAGGCTGTTTCCGTTGACAATCGGATCAAATTTAGGAACCACGGTTACTGGCATTTTGGCAAGTTTAAGTGCCAGTTCCAGAACACTAAAATACTCATTGCAAATTGCATTGTGTCATAGTTTATTCAATATCACCGGTATATTAGTCTGGTATCCGATACCTTTTATGAGAAAATGTCCTTTGGCCATGGCTCGTTTTTTGGGTCGAACATCAGCCGAATACAGATGGTTCGCTGTATTTTACATAGTCATGACTTTTATGTTCATACCTTCGTTCATTTTCGCTCTTTCATTGGCAGGACTGTAAGATTTATTTTATTGCTAATTAATTTTTACTAATTTAAATTTTTTAAATTTTTTTTCAATAGGGTTGTATTTTTATGTGTGTTAATACCGATCATAATTTTAATTGCATTTGTGTTAATTGTTAATTATCTACAAACGACCAGATTTGTGTCGAAATTGCCAAAGTTTTTGAGAGATTGGAACTTTTTGCCACTGCCGTTAAGATCTCTGCAACCATATGATAATTTAATCACAAAATGTTGTTGCTCATGTTTAAAAACCAAATCCAGGGTAGCTCCAGTCGAGAACATTGATCTTAGAGAAGTTGTGGTAAAGGAACCAAGTGCAACATTTTAAAGCGCATTTTTATTACTTCTGATTGTTATTGTTATTCTTAGTATTTATTGTCATTTTACTGATCATTTTTGTTAATTATTTTTTAATAAAATTTTTTAAATAAACAATATTTATCTAATTTATTTTTATTATATTTTATTATATTTTTATTTTATTTATTATAAAATAATAAAAATTTAAAAAATTAGTTGCATTTGAATTTTTTTTGGTAAAATGTGAAAATTCACTAGATTGCTTCCGTTGACCGGTGGTATGATTAATCAACCCAAAACACACACACACATACTAGACAATGATAAAAGATCAATTAAATTTAAATTTAAATAATTTATATTATTTATTAATATTTACCATTTGCCTGAAAATCTGGATTGACAACTTTTTGAATCAATTTAGACACTGGACCATTGAATATAGAGCTTAAAATTTAAAATTATTCAATATTGGAGATAGAGAGTTTGTTAAATTATTTTAAATTTAAATTGTTTGTTAAATTCTGATAGAAATGAATATTTTTAGTTAATTTTTTCAATTCTTTCCATAATGATTTTAATCTAAGTCGAGGATTTAAAATAATCATTGTTTCATTCTCTCTTGTACCAATAGGTGATAAAATAATTAATATGCTATTTTAAATAGCTTATCAGATATTATTTCGGAATATTTTCTTAATATAATAAGCTATTAAAAGACGCCAGTAAACGTCACCACACTTTTAGAAAAAAAAAATACAAATTCAGTAAAATTATTACTATTTCATTAAACAAATACTTATTTGGTTTTTTATTCACAAAATTAATAAAACATATCTAAAAGAGTGAAACTGTCAAAAATTTATATATTAATTCACTAAATAGATAAAACCTGCACTAATTTGATAAAAATATAACTAAAACAGTACTGAATTAACTTATAATTAATTATTGACACTAATTAATTTATAAAAATCAATATCATTAACATCAACAAGGAAAATTGGAAACTAAGTAAATGTACATGTGCATTTTACTTAAAAAATTATTTTTGTAACCTTTTCGGCCTTTTTTTTTGATATTTCTAAAGCCTTTGATAGGGTTTGGCATGAAGGTTTACTTTTTAAATTGATTAAAATAAATCCACCTCATTACTTGACTAACTGGATTAGATCCTTTTTAGACTCTAGGATTTTTAAGGTAAATATGAATGACCATCTGAGCGAAGATTACCAAATAACTGCAGGTGTTCCTAAAAATTAAAGGCTCAGTAATTAGTCCTCTTTTATTTAGTATATATATTAATAACATCCCCGAAAGAAAAAAAATATGGAAAAAACAAATGAAATAACATTCAAATAAGGTTTAATCGTTTAAAGAAAAGAGGTACAAGCTCTCATGATAACGCAAAACCAAGTTTATTATTAATCGAGTTAAGAAGTCGTGAAAGTCAACAAACAGTTTTATCCAACGCACATTTACTAAGGAATAGCGACAACTTTAACAGAATATACGTTAATCCGGATAAGACACTCACTGAACGAATATCTGAAGCTGAACTCCGTAAGGAGCGTAATAGGTTAAATAATGAGCTTCCTAATGATTCAGGGAATGGGATTCTACGATATGGAATCAAGAATAATAAAAGATACTATTATGGTATCAGAAATGGGAGGATTATCGAGCTCGAACCCAAACATTAACAACAAATTAATAATAAAAACAACAAATCCAGACCCTATCGATAAAATTTACACAAAGAGACTCAAATGCTTCTATCTTAACGCAACGTCCTTAGTCAATAAATTCAATGAATTAAGGTTGTTTCCTTCAAAGTTGTTTTGTGCACACTAGAACCTGATCTTGTTGGAGTAACCGAAACATGGTTTAGACCAAGTTCTCTAACAGAAGTCGAAAACTATGACTTAAACCACAAAGACAGGCACAACTCAGTTGGAGGTGGAGTTGCAATTTACATTAAAAAGTCATTGTTTTCGTCAGAAGTTGGAGACGTAAGACTGAATGATCCATCTGTTGAGCAGGTATGGTGTGAAACACGTATTGGTAATGAAAGAATATTGATTGGTTGTCAATACAGGCCACCAAATCTAAATCGAGAATCGTCTCTTAAATTAAGCAGGTCAATCACTAATGCTAAGCGTCTTATTGATGCCAAAAAATACACAAGTTTGCTGATACTTGGAGACTACAACAACCCTAAGATTAACTGGACTAACATTGGTGGTGAATGTGATCACAGATTTGTCCAAAGCTATGATTTTCTTTCAACCCTAAACTCAAATTTTTTATGTCAAATGGTATTGAACCAAACTTTAAAAACAATATATTAGACCTAAGTATAACATCTGATCCAAATAAAATATACACAGTCAAAAGTTCTCCACCACTTGGTTTAACCAAGAAAAATAGACTGCATAACTCACTAAACTTTGACTTTCTTCTACTCGAACACAATCAAGATGAAATCAATAAAAAATTGGATTACAATTTACGAAAATGTAACTTCCGTTTACTCAATCTATACATCGATCAAATCGATTGGATTAGCAGTTTCAAAGATAAAGACGTAAGTGAAATGTACGATCTATTTATTGAGAAATACCACGAAGGTATTAGAAAACACACTCCGGTGAAATCAGCAAAAAGATACGAACGACCTAAATGGACGAATAGGACAGTCAAAGCTCTATGTAGGACAAAATCCCTGTTATGGAATAAATTAAGAGCATCAAACAAAAATGATAAACCACACGCTAAAAATGATTACAAAAAGTTTTGTAAAATGCTCTTAAGAGAGATTAAATTGGCTAAGCAAGAATACGAGCTCAAAATTGCTATCAAATCTAAAACAAATCCGAAAATCCTTTATGGGTATATAAACAAACAAAGCACAGTTAAAGAGTCAATTAGATCATTAGAAATAAATGGGACTCTAGTAACCGACAAAACTGAAATGGCAAACATTCTAAACGAACAGTTCTTTAAAGTATTTAATAAACCAGTGCTGAATGAGCAGATTCCATTTATGCCAGTTCAATGTGAAATCAAATGCGATATAAGTTACGACGAACTTTCACCAAGCATTGTTTGTAAAGAACTTGAATGTTTAAACAAAAATAAGTCACCGGGAGATGATGGCGTACACCCCTTAATACTAAAAGAATGTGCTAAAAGTCTATCCATACCATTATCTATTATTTTCATAGAGTCACTTAGAAAGGGGAAATTACCTTCTTTGTGGAAGCAAGCCAACATTACTCCGATCTTTAAGAAAGGCAAAAAAACCGACGCTTCAAATTATAGACCGATATCATTAACTGCCGTACCTTGCAAGATACTAGAGCTTCTAATCAAAAAGAAAATGATATATCACTTGGAAAAGAACAATCTTACGTGTAAGCAACAAAATGGCTTTGTCAAGTTAAAATCATTCGTGACAAACTTAATCGAGACCTTAGACGTTATTACAGAGACCTTAAACCGAGGCTTCGCCATTGTGATGATTTTTCTTGATTTTCTAAAGGCATTCGATATGGTACCTCACAAACAACTAATTGCTAAACTAATCAGCTATGGTTTTGATGGCTTACTCTTAAATTGGATAGTAAATTTTTTAAAAAACAGAAAACAAAGGGTGGTTATAAACGGAAAATTTTCAAATTGGAGCGAAGAATTAAGTGGTGTACCCCAGGGCTCGGTCCTTGGACCATTACTTTTTATTATATTCATTAACGACCTTCCTGATGCACTTTATCATATCGTAAAATTGTTTGCTGATGACACAAAACTCATTGGAATTATTCGAAATTCTATTGATCAAGATAAATTACAAGCCGATCTCAACAATCTGCTTAAGTGGAGTCAAACTTGGAAAATGGGATTTAACTTTGACAGATGCAAAGTGATGAAACTTGGCAACCCACAAATACACCAAAATAGAGACTATTATCTTGAAGAAGAAGGTGATCCCCAAACGAAGCACTTATTGCAGACATGTAATTCAGAAAGAGATCTGGGTATAATCATCAGGAATGATCTCAAATGGGAAGACCAAGTTAGGTCTTCAACCTCGAAAGCATACTTTAAACTCTCTAGACTCCGTAGAGCATTTACAAACTGGAATCTTAAAACGTTTCGAATTCTATACTCGACGTATGTAAGGCCTCACCTTGAATATGCTGCTGTGGCTTGGAGTCCATCTAAAAAGCAAGAAATTAAATCCTTGGAGAAAGTCCAAAGGCTAGCAACAAGATGTGTCCCCAGTATACGCAACAAAAGCTACAATGAAAGACTGACAATATTAGGACTAACGAGTCTTGAAGATCGAAGAAAAAGAGGTGACTTAATTCAATTATTTAAATTCGAACGAACCCTCAATTACATAGACTGGTATCATCCACTAAGTAAAGCACCCAACACAACTGGAACTGGACCGGCGAGCGCGACAAGAAGCACAAAAAGGAAGTATCGCCAGTTGGTGAAAGGCTGCCCACCTAGACATAATTTCTTAACAAACCGAACTGCTGACATTTGGAATGAACTACCGGAGGACCTTACCAGCTCTGAATCAGTGAATATTTTCAAAAACAAACATGACAAATATTTTTACTCATGACTTGTATTTTAAAGAGGATATTTTTTTTTTTTTTTTTTTTTTCTTTTTTTAGTTACTTTAATGTCTATGTTATTGATCTGCCATAGCTAGGTATTTTAACCTTAGCTCTGCGAGCTTAGCTCGTTTCAGATTACATTTATAATAATATAAGTTGTGAGAAGTGTAACGCAAAAATGTTAAGAAAGAAGGTTTTTATTGTCCAAATGGTTGTACAAAAAAAAATAGGTAATTTTTTTAATTTTTTTAATGTAATTTTTTTTTTTACTTAATTAGTGAATAAAATTAAAATAAAGTTGTGATTTAATTGAATTAGAGTTTTTCATCTTTTTTTGCTACATTTTTTTATTTTTGTGTTCTTTTTCTGAAATAAATATTATAAACTGAATTAGATAATTGTTTATTGATTTTGTTATTTTTTTACTAAATTAGTGAAGATTTTTACTGGATTTGTGGATAGATATTATTTATGCTCTCTGTTAAATTGTAAATGAATAATTACTCTTTTAATTTTAATAGAAGCAACCGATATATAAACATTTTTGGGGTCAGGCTTAACTTTATTGACGACATGTTCCTTAATCGACGTCCATAGTTAAGAACTGCAAAGAGATTTCGTCAAAAACAGTTTCATATTCTCATGAAAAGGAAACAACGAATGCTTAAATTTAGACACTAAAATAAGTTTATATACGGCTTTATTAAAAAGCTGATATTCAATAAAAAAAAAGTAACATTTTTCTCTTATAAATAATTATTTTAATAAACGCCGGTTAAGCGATGCGAATAAAAAATTAAAAAAAAATTAAACTTTTTAAAAATAAGTCATAAATTACTCCAAAAGTTGATTGAATTTGAACGCTTCGAAATGTTTTATTGGTATTAGAAATTATATCAAAGATTGAACGCCAACTACGATGTTTTTTTTAATGCTGAATCACAACCTGGAATCAAGATTTGAAAAATTTATTAGCAAAGCAGAAAATTAACCGCATCTAATCAAAAAGATATTTTTTAGGATTTTGATTGAATTTTTGAATACTAATAATAATAATTGAACTTTTATTTTGGTTAATTATTTTTAAAAAATAGGAAACCTAAGATTTTACACTTTACAGTGTAATTTTTTAAAAAGATTTTTTGTTAGTTTAAATTTTTTGATAAAAATATGTAAACTATTCACAACTAATACACATTCAAAAAAGACTTATTCAATTTATCAATCAACTCGAAACGAATGTACATTCAATGAAAAATTTTAAAAATTTACTTTTATTGATTAAGCCTTAAGTGACTTATAAAAAATTTAATGTACCTAATGTACCTTTATTCTACTTTACTTTATTTTATCTTACATTTATTTTTATTAATTTCGTTTTTACTTTTAAACTTAATTTAATCAAAATCTTTAAATTATTTTCTAGTGTTTTTTTAATCTGAAGTAGCTAATGCTCACAGACACAGATATGTAAATGAATTAAAAAGTTTTTTTCTTGAAGTAATAAATAATTCAATTAATTCATAAGGACTTACATTAACTTGATTGTAACTCAAATTCACACTGTAATTAGAATTATTTTAATAATTCAAGACTCTTTTTTATTGATAATTTAATTGCCAATGTGACTTAAACTTTAAATAAATAATAATGATAATAAGAATAATAAGTAAAGGCTTGTCATAGCCATTTTGTCCAAATTCCTGATAAATTTCATAAAAATGAAACAACGATCTAAAAAAATAAAGTTTTCCTTTTCTACTAATATTTAAAAGTGTAAAATTACCAATTCTGCAATTTAAATTGCTACATCTCTCTTAACAAAAATCTTCTTAAAAAGTCAATTCTCAACAGTACTTATCATTTATTTCGGAAAAAATAAGTTTTGGCTTATAACCTACTAGACTAGATGTAGATGAGATTGACATTGTGTATATAATATATTTTAATTTTCTTCAGTGTATTTAAAGAAATTTTATCGAGTTCATGTTCATCATTTGTTTGAAAGCTTTAAATAGATTTTTTTTTTTAAATCTTTTAACACTCAAACGCCCGGCGGGTTTTTTTTACCCGATTTTAAAAATTTTAACTTGATTTATTTTCTGAAAGAAATAAAATTTTGAAAAAATAACTTGTTTCAACTAAAATACTTGTTATTATATTTAAAAATATTTCGTTAATTTCTTAATATTTTTTTTTATTCCTCTAGATATTTTAATTTTTAAATTTTACAATAAAACAACCGGACCTTCTAGTGTTAAAGAATAATTATAATACATATTGACTGTTGTGGTAGATAACAAATTTCATTCTGATTTTTAATTTTTCATAAATAATATAAGTTATGAAAACCTAAAAATTTTATATTTGGTTCACTAATGCCCGCTATTTCTTAAAAATATTGGTGAAAAAATAATAATAACTGCCGAAACTGTGAAGTTTCTCTTTTATTCCATTGAAAATCAAATACTCAATAAACTGATGTGTTTTCTTATTTATTATGACATTAATTAATTTTGAATATTTTTTTATCTATTATCACCTCCTTTTTATTTTTTTATGCGAATAATTCTTTTTTGAAATGCCCAGGTGGCTGGAGTTAAAAACAATCCAAAATTTCATTTTTATCAAATTCTTCCATTATTGCTGCTCGACCGATTTAACCGTTGCCACAACCATTCATTTTTAATTATTGTAATAAAGCTGACAATCGAAATGCCGCTAAATAAAAAAGTAAAATATAAAGTACCAATAATGTAAGTTTTTTTAAGATTTTCATAAAATAATTAATCTCATAGGAATCTGTTTGAATATTATTATATTTAAAAAGAGAGAAAAATTTAGGTCAATTAAAAATATTCAAAAAATATTCGATGCAAAAATATTGAATTTTATACTTTTTATTTTGAGCTCTTAATTTTAAAGTTTGGTGTTTTTTGTTGTGTTCAATTTTCAAAACAACAGAATTGTCAAATATTATGAAGCTTGCTGATGTTTAATTAAATAATATAAATTTAATAAAGAAAATGTTTTATAAAGTTTAATTTAGGGGCGGTTAATGTTCTTTCCTTTTTTCTTTTATATTATTAATTATTAAAATGTATATTTAAAAAAGTCTTTCATTGTCATTTATCATATAAAAGAAATAAGTTTTATATTAGGATTTGGGATACATTGCCATTTTAATAAGGAAAACTAATTTGTACAAATTTTTCTAAAATTATTTTTAATCAAATAATCCGAGCAGAATTTATTGATAATGGCAAAATGTTATTTAATAATGTTATTTAACATCGAAAAAAATAAATAAATACTTTAAAGCAAAAATAAAAAAAAGAATTTTAGATAATAGCTGGAAAATCAATTTATTTTTGTTTATTGGGACTGTGAAGTTCGTTTCAATTCGATCATTTAAATTCGGTTCTTTGTCAATAACTTTTGAATGGAATGGAATAAAGTGGTTCTTTAAAAATGTTACACAATCCCTTGTTTATTTCAAATCTAACTTTTATTTGAACAAAAGCATTAAATTTATTTATCTGCTTTATCGTTTTAACTGAATTAAATCTTTCTTTAAATCATAATTTTTGCGTACAAAAGAATTTAAAAAAAAGTAGAAATAAATTTTTACTTTTTTTCAGATTCCAGTGACCAAGATACAACAAAAACAAATAACTATCAAGATTAGCATTACATTTATTTAGCAATACAAGCGAAATAAATTTAACCAAAGAGTAAATATAAATTTTTTAATAGAATTATTCTTTTTTCACTAAAATCTACATAATATTCATAAATCATTTTAATTTATGAAGATTGATATATTACCAGCTTCAATTATGTAAATTCCGACTTGGTATTTTTTTAGATTTTTGAATCCTGATTGACACATTACATTTTGTATCGAGTTTAGAAATAAAAAATTTTAATTTTTTTATTATCATTTAAATTTAATTTTGTTTCATAGAAGTATACATATTGTTTTTTAAGTTAACATTTTATTAAAAAAATTTTTTTTACCTAAATCAATTTTTTTCAGACAATATATTCAAATAAAGGATCAATTTATTTCTAAGATCTATTTCGAACAACTTTTGATTTAAATCCAAACTCGTTTTAATTTTATTATTGTTTTAATTATTTTTAAATAGTCTGAAGCACTATAATTTTCTAAACATTTATTCAAATTTATCTGAATTGAAAAGAACTTCACTTAAATCTATGTGCCTTAAATTTTTAAAATTTTTTTTAAAGACTTGTTATACACAAAAAGTTACACAGATTCTTGTCCGTATATGAACGGAGTATCGTATTATTACATTCCACTTGTCAATAAGAAATACATGAAAAGTCAAGTTTATAATTATTTTAAAAAATGTCAAATTTGTTCTTATAATTTATAATTTAAATAAAAGTTTAAATATTTGATTTTTAAAATATTTATAATCTCACAAATTATTTAATGAAAATTTCTTTAATTGATGAAAGAATATTTTTAAACTCTTATTTTATATAGAAATTCCAAACACACTAAGACCTGATTAGCGAGAGATGACTTTATTGAACCTTGGACCCGTATATAATTAAAAAAATCACAGCAACGCGTTCTTTTAAAAACGTCCAAAAATTTTTTTAAACATTTTTCCAAAATTCAGCTCAATTAAATCAGTAAAAATATCAAATTCTGAGCATATTTTTTAGCAAACGGATTTTTGTGTTATGATTAATTAAAGAACTATTTTTTTAAAAAGTGACTGGTATCAGTTTACTCAATTTAATTTCACTAATTATTTTAATTTTTAACCTATGCAATAATGAGGACAAAATTTTTCATAGTAAAAAAACATAATCTCGGAATTTGGAATATGTAAAAGGCTTTCTTTCATCTGCGATTATTATTCCAATTTCATTTACAGAGGTTATTCTTTTACATATCCTAAAATAAAAACATTTAATTTACTTTTCATTCGTTTCAAATTAAAATTCTTGATTTTTATATTGAGAATCAAGAATCATCTTGATTCATTTGATATATTGAAATGTGAGGGAGGTCATAAAACATTTAAGTGTAATGGCAAGCATACAGTTTATATTAACCCAGATTGTTTCTGCCCTGATTGTACGAATTGCACATGCAGTAATTTCTTGGACGCAGCAATATGTATCCATTTGGTAGGCTCTTGCTTTCTTGATTCTATAGACTTCCCTGGAATAAAGATTAGACGTTTTGTTTCAAAATCTAAAACAAAAAAACGAAAAGTCGGGCCATGGTACGAAATGGAATAATATATGTTTTTTTCACCTTTTTTATTGATCAAATTGACTTAAATTTTTTTTATACTTTGTATAAATTTATATGTTTTGGATCACTTTTTGATAGATTTAATTTATGTTTTATTCACAGAATTTAAAAATAAGTTTATGTTTTGATTCACATTTTTATAAAATAAAAATAGTTTTATGCTTGATTCACTTTTTATATGTTTTAGTAACATTTTATATGTTTTTTTTTCTTCATCCGAAAATGACCCCCTGTATATTAATTTGAAAATTTAAATTGAATGTGTTTGTTAATAAGACCCGATTCATCACGTGCTTAGTGAAAAAATTTTGACATCCATTAACATAACAAAGATGGTCTGGAATCATTGGAGAGAAGCATTTTAAGCATTTGGTTCATGCGATTATTCATAAGATAATACGACAAGTATAGTTTCAAAATTTGTATACAAAAAATATTTTATCTCAGTTAATTTAACCTAAAAAAAAGAATTCAAATTTTTTTTAAATACCAACTTATTTTTAAATATTTTAGTCTCAAAAATCTGCATGATATTCATAAAATTAGAAAAATATGCTTGACTTTATTTAACTCAAGTTGCAAAGTATATGGTTTCAAAGAAGCTGAATTCTAAAGACCCTTTTTTTTTTAATTTTATTAAATATTACGATTTTATTTTTGCATCTTGGGTTTTCAAGCATTCCATAAAATTAACAATAAATTTTGGTTTTTGTAATTAAATAATTATCAGATTAGTTATTTTTTTGTAATCGTTTCAGAAAAAAAATTTGGTTATGCCGAAATAGCTTTATGACATATCTTTTAAAAATAAAATTATTTTTAAAAAATATTTATCTGTCATTTTAACATGAGATCGACCTAATATGTTTCACGCTGAATGATTATTTGCCTGTGAAAATTTAGCAATTTCAGTTTAAACAAATTAAATAAAAATTTATTTTCATAAAGATTATTAAATTTTTTCTAAATTTTAATAAGTCTAGGTTTATTTTTTCTTATATATTTGAACAAGTTTTTTAATGATCGATATTTGAAGTTCAAAATGGTAAACAAAACTTTTATCCAAATTCAAATATTCAAGATTAATCCCAAGCTTTATTTTTATTTCTATGAATTAATTAAATATGAAGAACCTGTGTGCTTTGATTTTGAAAAAATTACACTAAATGAATGTTTATTTGCTAAATATTTACTTAATTTTCGAAAAAACTGAAGCTAAATTTTTCATTACTTCGAATAACTCATTTTACTAATTTAGTCGTTGGAGTTACTCAATATAATAACAATTCATAGCTTTATTTATCAAAAAATGTTAATTTTTGGAACCGATAAAAATATTAATTATAATTGATATTATCAAGGTAATACTTAGAAAATATTTAGAAATCAAAATTGGAATTATGTGTCATTATTTTTATTTTAAAGTCGTTAAGGAAAATACAATAGTTTATTTTTTCCGAATACTATGTGAGGAAAAAAAATTAAAAATGTCATAAATAGAAAAAGAATTATTTTTTAAAAGTATTTAAAACTTTCTATAAAAGTAAAGAGATTTTTAATTATCTTTGACTCTCCTAATTTATAAAATATCAAATGAAGAAACCGATTTAACAAGGGTGTATTTATTTTTCATGATAAATATTAAAAAAAGAAGAAAATTCACACTAGATTATAATTTTAAAAATTGGGTTTTATTATCTGATCACGACCGATAAGCACATTTTCAATTTTTTTGTTGTCTGGACGTTTGTTTTAAATCGAAATCAAGCATTAAGAAAACTTTACCTCGAGGCTTATAAAATTATTTAAAAATATTAAATATTTTATACACCTTTAGAAAAACTCTTCAAAATGAAATTAAAATTTTAATCTTCAATTTAAATTCTAATCTTTATTCAATCAATAAAAAGAGATAATTTTTTATTAATATATTTAATAATTAGATTTGTTTAGCATCCACTCCAAACACAAGTATTTGATTAAAATTTTATTTTGATTCATCTGTTTATAATATTTAATTTAAAAATTCATTTTAATTTTTCCTCGATAACAAGATCGGTAGGCCTACAAAAAATTGAAAGATTATCGAACTTGATGTGTTTTCTTTTTAGCTAATATGGACTACTATTGTCTCCAGGCATAATTTGAAATAATTTTGTTGAATATGAAAAATAATTTTTCAAAAATTATGCATATTTCTAAAATTCTTTTATTACAATTTGAATTTTTAATTAATTAAAATAATTCATCTAATTCTTACCTAAAAAATTTAAATGATTTATCCAGAATTTAGGGCGATTCAAATTTTTAATTAATCGACACGACATTTGAATGATGACAAGATTTAAAAATTAAAATTTATTTTCAGATTTTTATACGTCCAAATAGTCGGTAATGTACAGAACTAGAAACAGCGATATTGGCCAAAGTTTTAAGAATTCTTTGAACGAAATTTTGCCAAATAAAGACCCGGAATCATTGGAAAGAAGCAAGTTTCATCATTCTCAAGTAAGGATTTGTTATTTTTTTAATTAGTATTATCAATCTTTAATAATAAAATATATTAATTTCAAGCATGCAAGTTTATTAAAAGCCATTAATAGCATCGAAGGTCCTATCAAGGAGAAACATGTGAGGAATTTGATTTTGGGCAGTTGTGCTGAAAGAAGTGTTCTGCCTTTTTGGTTTAATGCGCTACGTCTACCAATTTATGGTAATCAGATCGTGTGCTGGAAGTTTTTGTTTGTAGTTCATAAAATTTTAAGAGACGGATACCATACTGTAACTAAAATCAAAATCAAATTAAGCATTATAAATTTTAAATTTTTTATTAATATTTTTTTAAAGTCGGTAAACGACTCAATTAGATACACAGCTACCTTAGAAGATCTTGGAAAAACCTGGATACATCTAAAGCAAGGCTATGCTTTTATAATAAACAAATATTGTAGTTTTTTGATATTCAAACTAAAATTCCACAAAAAAGTGAGTAACTTGCTACCAAATCATGTTGCCTTAAAAGCAAAATTCGATATAAAAGGAGACTGCAAAAGCAGGGGATTTTCTAAATAATAATTAAAAAAATTTTTTTTTACCTAGAACCAATTTATTCCACCCAATCTGCAAATAGATGATAGAGACCTCGAGAACTTTATTTCACACGATATTAACAATTAGTATGATCAAAAGATAGATTTTTTCTAATTTAATTTTTTATCTCAAATTTTAGCTTTCAATTGTGCTGCGATTTTTTCGACTATCTGGATGAAATAATAGGATTTCAGAATCTGAGTACTGTTTTAATTAATTATGAATAAGTTTTTAAAATTAAAAAAAAATAAAAATTTTAAAGTTTTTGTGACCATGGATCGTTCACGATCTAACTCAATGATAGAAAGCGGCCAGTGCAAATTAACACCGATCATTTTGTTGATCCAAGAGTCTAACCAATTGTACCACTTTACAGTAAAATTCATGTTCAAACTTCACGATAGTATTTTTTTAATGAAATTGAAAATTTTTAAGCTAAAAAAAATTATTTAGATTTACCTGGCGATGTTCTTGAAGGACATAGGGAACGATTTTTAAAAATTTTCTCACAGTATTAAAATTAAATTTCTTAATAATTTGATCAAAATTAAATTTTATAATTGTAGATTGCAAAAGTTCTATGAATGTTGCAGAAGTTTGATTTATTTCAAAAATTTGATCACTATTCCTGAATTGCCTCAAGTAAATGACGCTTAAAATTTTGTCACAAAAATTTCTTTTTAATTATTAAGAACCCTCCAAATTTTCGAATTAAATCCGAGTTCAATAGCTATACCAAACCAGTGATGGAGATAAAAGAGGAAACCCCAAGCGAAATTGATGAAGACAATACACTTTTATTGGATCTAAATCCTTCAAATGAAAAAGACAACTCGTTTGATGAACAGCAACAGCAACAGTACATGTACATACAGCAACTTCTCCAAGAAATAGAATACCTAAGGGGTGAGATCGAACGCATTAATGTTGAAGTATGCCAAAAATTTAATAATTTAATTCTGTCTAATTTTTCTAAATTTATCTAGAATGCCTTCGAAACAAGGAGTTTGCGGGAAAAACTAAAAAATTTAGAAGATGGTTTGATGCATTCTAAAACCGAAATCGAGCAGCATAAAATTGTGAATTTAATATTTAAATATATCCGATTGAATTATTTTATTATTCAATTTTAGAAAGCCAGTAATTTGGAAGATAAACTTAAAATCATGAGCGAAAATGAAAAAGCTCGAATCGATGTAGAAAATTTAGAAAGTAGTGTTTTTTTTTAAATTATTTGATTAAATTTTTTTTAATATTTGATTTGTTTTCAAGGAAAAGCAGTATCTTCCGAAGAAAAATTTAATAAACTTAAAGAATTGTACAATAAATTGAAAGAGGAACATGTTTCATTGCTAAGACAAGTGATTGTCAATATTTTTTGTAAAGTCAAAATTCAACAATTTCTTTAAGGAAGCTGATGTTCGAAAACAAAAATCGTTGCTATCCGAAGCTTGTGAGCATTCCAAAGAAATGCAGAAAGAAGTAGAGAAGAGACTGGAAGTTACAGAAACTGAAAAATGCAAACTTGAGAAAAATCTTCAAGAGAAAAATCAAGAACTTCAGGCTTTAAAATCTGAAATAGAAATATCTCAAGCTGACAAACATTCATCAAATCAAGTATTTATTATTCATTTTTTAATTAATGTATATTTTGCTAAATTTTTCTCTTTATTTTGAAATTTTTGTAAATATCTAATAAATTTTATTTTCAGTGATTTTATTTTAAATGGTTCTTACAAAAATATACGTAATCTTACGTTGGATTTTGTGTATAAGAAAGCTTAATCTTAGGTAAAATTACATAAATATTATGTAAGAACAGTGTGGAATAAAAGCTCTGCACATGGGATAAAAATTCAATTAAAATATAATTAGATTTTTATGGTCAAAGTTAAAACTAATATTTTTGAAAAGGATCCGAATTTTTTTATTTAACAGCTTAAGCCATCTATTTATTAATTAGGTTTGAAAATTTATAAAGTAAAAAAAATATTTTTTAAGTTTTAATTATACTTTTGCTAAACGATTGAAAGATTGGGTCTTGCCTGTTATGTGACCAAGGGGGTCATGTAATATGTTACCTGATGACTCATGTCAGTTTGGTGACCGGACATTTTTTTCGGGTCACATAAGTTTGGGTTCACACATTATATGACCATCGATACCAAAAATTTACAAATTTATATGTCACCAAAATATATAAATGGGTCACAAAAGTATTCTGATAGGTCACCAAAATTTAAATAATTCCAAATTTTTAAAGACAAAAATTTTAAATTTCTCTTTTCATGCTAAAATAAGCTTAATAAAAATTATTCAAAAAAATGATGTAGTAAATTTGAAATTTTCTTACAACTATTTAAAAAGCAGTGATTTATTTTTGAAAAAATTAATAAAATAGAAATAGAAAATCTCGAATTATTCAATTATTTGGTTTCGTTAGGGCAATTTTACCAATTCAAAATTGTACAAATGATTCCTGCTTGAAAAAAGGTAAAAAGATGGAATTGAAGGAACGAAAGCGTGGAAAAAATGCTTAAAATGACCTTTTATCGAGGTGGTGTTCTCAATGTACAACTTTTTAAACTATTAAACTACTTGAGTCATTTTTTTCTTTATTTCGAAATATTGATGGGTCACAAAAAAATTTTGTTGGGACACAAAAATATTTTGGTTTAAAATAAAAAAAATTAAAAAAGAAAATTATGGTCATATAGTGTGTGGCCCAAACTTATGTGACCCGAAAAAAAAATATCGGGTCACCAAACTGACATGAGTCATCAGGTCACATATTACATGACCCCCTTAGCCACATAACAGGCAAGACCCGAAAAATTTTACACGAAATATCTTTAACGCTTATGAAATATCGTGATTTTATTTATCTATTTCAAAAGATTAAATGATTTAAGGAAATTTCAGTAATTTTTTGAACAATAATGATAACAGATCATTGAAAAGTATTAACACTCAGACCAGAGGGTTTTTTTGATCAAGTTAAATATATTTTTCATTTCAAAATCTATCTAAACTTTACTTAGATCTTAAATCAATTATACAATGATTAAAATGAGAAAGTTGGATCAACAAGCTATGCTACAAGCTTTTAACATATACATGATATGAGATTTGATGGTGATAAATTTTAATTGAGTTGTAAGAGTTGTATTAAAATTAAGTTATGGGATTTATGTGGTAGAATTTAAACAAAAAATAAGAATTTGCTAAAAAATTTTGGAAGAAACTCTTTTTAGTATTTATATTTAACTTTGTTGCATTTAATTATTTAATTTATATTTATTTAACAAATTAACAAAAATTATAAATGAAATTTACTTTTTTATAATCTTACCTTTTTAAATAGTTAATGTAGTTTATTTTATTTAAAAAGCACATTTAAAATTTAAAAAGAAAAAATTCTAAAAGGAATATTAAAATCACATGTTCTAAATTAATTTTTAAAAAATCTTAAGTATCATCAAACTCAAATTCAAAACTTGGAGGATGAAAAGAAAAAATTGGAAGACAGTCTTAAGGAGGCAAGCGATAATTTGAACGCTTATGAAGAAAAAGAGAAAGTAAATTAATTTCAAGAAAATTTTTTTTATTCGAATTTTTTTTTTTAATTTGAAAATTTTATATTCTTTTTATCTAAGAATCTTACAAAAAATCTTTCTTCCATCGAACAAGAATCAAAAAATTTAAGCTCCAATTTGGCTAAGAATCAAATTCACATCGATGATTTGACACAAAAATTAAATGACGCAATAAATCAAAAAATTCAATCTCAAAAATCTTACGAACAGCTGCAAATTAAATTCCTAGAATTTTTCTATTGTATGTATATTTTTCTTTAAAATTATTTACAAAAAAAAAATTTTTTTTTATAGTATCATCATTTGGTAATAATGAAATATTGATAAATGAGTCTTTAAAATTACACGATGATCCAGTATTGTTCAATTGCAAGAGTGGTGCGGAGTTTTTAATCTCTCAACTTCAGCCATTTGAGGTCGAATTTTCAAATTTGATATCCACCTATCACAAATACATTGATAACAGAACAATTTTGAATGATGAATCTAATTTAAATTTTTCAATTTTAATTAAAAATTTGAACAACTTTTCAAATCTAGTTTCTAAAGCAATAGTAAATGGAAAAATTACGGCACTTACCGCTAGTGCTTTTGAACAAGCTGAGGTTTTGTCTGACTTATCTAAAAATATCGGTGATATAACTTTGAAAATATATCACAAAATGAAGCTTTATAATTATCTAAAAAATGATCCTGACGTAGAGCAACTGGATGAAATTATTAAAAAAATCAATCAAATTCTTAATGAATTGTTACCAAAAGTCTATGACATAAACAAAGAGGAAATTGGCGATTTGATTGAGCAAGAAATGCATAATACCACGCAAGCGATTGAGGCTGCTGTTGCCAAACTTGAGTCACTTATTAACAAGTCAAGAGAACAAGAAACAGGAGTCAAACTCGAAGTTAATGATAAAATTTTGGATAACTGCACTGGCTTGATGAAGGCAATAAAAATTTTAATTATGAGGGCTAAAGATCTACAAAAAGAAATAGTCGTTCAAGGAAGAGTAAGAAGATTTAATTATTTTTTTTTCTATATTAATTTTTATATCTAAGGGTACATCGTCTGCCAAAGAATTTTACGCCAAAAATCACAAATGGACTGAAGGTTTAGTTTCTGCAGCAAAGTTAGTCGGCTTAGGCGCCAATCTGTTAATGTATGTTAAGTGTGATTAGCCTTTTAATTTGTTAGAATTTTTTTATTTTAAGTGAAAAAGCTGATGGATTGATAAATGGTGATGGAAAATTGGAGGAAATTATTGTAGCCTCTAACGAAATAGCGGCAAGCACGGCTCAATTGGTTGTTGCATCAAATGTCAAAGCGGACAGAGAAAGCAAAAATAGGATGGCATTAATGGAAGCAAAAACCAATGTATCAAATGCAACCGCTGGACTTGTTGCCTCAGCTAAGTCTTGTATTCAGATTTTTGAAGAAAAAAGTAGTTTTAAATTAATTTCCTATTTTAAATTATTTTTGTTTTTTTAGACACTCTTGATTTTTCAAATTTGAGCTTCCATCAGACGAAAAGATTGGAAATGGAAGCCCAAGTTAAAGTCCTTGAGCTTGAAAAACAATTAGATAACGAAAAGCGTAAATTGTATAATTTAAGAAAACAGCACTATAAAGAAGAAACCCAAGGATAGATTGTCAAAACTTCATACAACTAATTGAGCCATTAATAAGTTTTTTTTTCAAATTTTTATTCGTAAAAAATAATATAATTTTCAATTTTTATTTATCAATTCTATTTTATAAGTAATTTTACATAGAACTTTTTTTCTAAATAATTTTTGAAACTTTAATTAATTAACAATTTTTGTTTAAAATTTATCTAGTAATAAATCATCCAGTTTTTAAATAAATTTTGTTTAATTGTTCAATAAAATAATAAATTTATTATACCTTTTGTATTGCACTGATAAAAATTCTTGCTCTAAAAAAAACAAATTTAAAATAATTTTGGTATGGTATTGAGATTATATTGATTGAATTTCAAGCTTTTTAAAAGCCAAATTCGCTATTTTCTTCTTTGGATAACTTAAAATAAATTTAAATCGAATTGTAATTAAAAATTTAATTTCCGAGAACAAAAAAGCTTATAAACAGACTATTACTTCAAAAATTGTTTTATAATTTTATTCTGTAACTTTCAAAAAATTATGAAATAGATTCTACTGATCTTGATTTTTTGAAAAAAAGATGATTTTGCTATTTTATTTTATATTTTAACTGAAGTAAGACAACCACATACTAAAATATGACTAACACACATTAAATACCTGATGTGCACACAGCCTAAATAACAAATAAATAAAGTGTGCTGTAAAATAAATAAAATATTTTAAATATTTTGCGCTTGTTTAACACACAAGATTTGGGGATTTCAGGGAAATCGGAATTAACAAGATTGTTTTCTATATTTTCGATTTAAAAAAAGATGAAAGAAACTGCATTGTTCAATTTTTTTACAAACCTTCCAAAAATAAAATTCTAAAGTATAGTAAGATGGTCTATCTGGGTGACCTTTTTTAAAATATTTTAAATTAAGCAAAATAATGTGAGAAAATTCGAAATCTGATCACCAAATTTGCCCCAAGATTTTGACTCACCCATATAGACCAATCGGTTTAGCGGGTGAGGGGAAATTGGGTTAAGGGTTAACCCTATTGCCCCATTTTTTTAAGTAAGATTGTCCCACATATTTACACTTATCACTTATAGGAAAAAAACACTTATCAAAAGTTTCAGTGTGACCCGGTTTACACATAAAATAATATCCCCATCTTACAATATATAATAAAAGTAAATATAAAAGTAATTGTAAATAAAGAATTGAAAAAATTTTACAAACTGCAGCAAATAAAATGTTATTTGATAAAAAATAATCAATTTATTATAAATTTTATCTTTAGCTTTTCCTTTAAACTGAACAGTTATATGAAACACTGTTTGTTTACTCTTATAGAAAATAAACAATATTAAATATATACTTTGATTAAGATTTTAATTTTCTGAATATTTAAATTAAAATTCAAAATGCCGTTCAAAACAATTTAATTTTTGAGTCTAATTTTTTTACAAAAAATTTATTTTTAATTTATAAGAAGCAAAGCAAGCACAAAATGTTTTATTTTTTTTAGAAAAATTTATTAAAAAAGCTTAATTCTTTAAAAAAAATCATTTATTTTTAGTTTAAATTTAGGTCCAATTTTTTAATTCATTTGTGCACATAGCGACCCATTTAGTATACTCTTCATATGGATCAATCAAATCCTCGGAAGCGACCGAAATCGATTGATCGATGGAAAAAATACTATTTGTGTCTAATTTAAAACCCAAAGCATCAAGTAAACTATCATTTAAGTAATCAGGATTCTTTTTTTCTTTTCGTTTCCGAATGTGTTGTATAATGTCGATTATTCCTGCTGCCATCTCGATCAGTTCAGACACTTTTTGCCTTCTCGAGTTAACAAATCTATCATATGAATTCAATGGTGCTTTGTTAAATTGTGCTTTGGACACTCGTGAAAAATGTATCCGAGGTATTAAATGTCTATCAAAATTCATATCGGAAAGATAATTAATTATCATTTCTTCATAGATTTTAAGAACAGTGGTAATATAGTTATACGAACAATAAGAAACAAAATGATATTGATATTGAGAAATTGGATTTCCTGAATCAAAATATTTTCTTCTTAATTTAGAAAACTCAGTATCAAATGGAAAATAATAGTATTTTGAATTTTGCAAGCACAAAAAATTAGATTCGCTTAGTTCATATTTTGCTTTTGGAAACTTGTCTGTTTTGGGTAAAAATTTAGGAGCATTTTTGGGACTTAACCGATTTTTGACAGAATTGTTTCTGTAATCACTTTCCGGCTTGGATGAAAGTGAACCAAAGCTTGAGACAGAGTTGCAATCAAAAGATGATCTAGATTTGAAAGAATTCAGATTAGAACTCGGTCTGTTGTAGAAATTGCGGTTCTTTAAATTTTTGATTTCTGGTAGAAAAAATTTATTCTGGTCGTCTTTTTTAGGATTATTACGATTCATTTTCTTAAACCATAATAATTAAAATCTAAAAACAAAATTTTTGAAAATAATGAGACTTTTCATTTTATCAATCTTTTTCAAAGACATTTATTTATTTTTTACTATCAGCTATAATTTAATTTAACTTGTTTAAAACTAAATATATTTTATCAAATCGCATATTGTTATGATTTAATTAGATTCAAATTAAAATTCCTAGTATAAAATGTTGATTTTTGTTTTTTAAAATTGATAAAGTGAAAAAAAATAATTACCTAAAACTTTTACATTAATTTAAATATTTTATCTAAAAGCGATAAGAAATTAGTAACGAAATTAAATAAAGTTTTATTTTTTTATTTTTTAGAACAATAAGTGTAAAATGTTTCGTTTTACAATTATATCTTTTTTATTTTATTTCTTTTATTTTTCTCTTCCTATTTGTTATTTTTTTTTCCTTTTTGAATACAAGTAGCCCCAGGTTTTACTAAAATCCTAATTCTAAAAAAGATACCATATGATTCCAGACCAGAAATATTGAGAGTTTGCTGATATTTGCACAAGAGGAAGTCTTAAACACAAGATACCACCATAATTGAATTTAATAGACATTATCGTGTAACTAAATATTTATCAAGCTTATAAAAAATTTAAATTTGTAGATGACTTAGTCCCGTCGACAACAACCATAATTAATGACTATATTTATGTCAGGTAAAATTTATTTTAATCAAATTTAACAGCGATCACAGCTAAGAGTCACATCTTAAGTTTATCACAGAGTTGTTTAAAAGTCCCAAATTAAAGTGAAACTCGTTAGAATTATAATCCAAGTCCGGACTTTAAATTATTGTTTTTTTCAAGTCAATTTTTTTTTCTAAAAAAAAAATTTAAGTCTTTGACAAGGAGCAAAAGAATAAAATTCAATTTTAGTTTTATTTTAAGTCCGGACTTGGACTTGACTTAGGACTTGTGACTTTTGAACAGCTCTGGTTTATCATTCGAATTAAGATGTGATGGACAATGTGCACATGTTCGATGTAAATAATTCATTTTAACAATGAATAAACAAAAAATACTCAAAAAAATTCAATAAATTGTAAAAAATTATGATACAGCACTATATTTTATTTTATTTATTTATTTGTTTTCTGTACCGAGCTAGAGCTCTTTCAGAATAAGTTAAAAAATAAAAAAAAATAAAAATAAAATAAAAAAAAATTAAAGTTAATAAAATGAGATAAAAAAAGAATCAAAATAAAGTAAATAAGCTAAAAAAATGAAAGTTGAAAATATATAAATTGGAATAGATTGTTACATGTGGCACATGTTTAAATAGTTCAAGTTTCAGGAAAAAAAGAAGAAATAGTAAGGTAGCAATTACACAATGGAGTTGGGTATTCAATATATCTTGATTCGCAACCTTCTTTGTATTCCTTTACCAGTCTTACAACCAATGGAATAGAATGACTCAGTCCTGTCCCATCATATCTCTCACTCATTTCAAAAAGCCGATTCGAGACTGTTAGTAATTTTAGTTTATTAAAAGCCTCATGATGTACGATGTTGGAGGGAGTATTATATTTTAACTTAAGAATAAATCTGACTGCTGTATTCTGAATTGCTTGTAGTTTTTTGATATTATTTTCTGAAAATGAATTTAAGCAAGGAAAAGAATAGTCTAAACTTGATCCGACTAAAGATTTATATAAATTTCCTAATGTGTTTTGATTAAGACCCCATTTTTTGTTTGACAATATCTTAATAATATTTAGCCTTTTATTACAGCGTTCTTTAATTTCGTCTACCAGTATATTAAAGTTTAATTTAGAATCAAATTTAATACCAAGAAACTTGATTTCTTTTTGGCTCACTATTCTGTAGAAAAAATCAATAGATATAGGACTGAAGATATATCAGTGCTTTGAAGAAAGCACGTGTGACCTTCATTCTTTTAAGTTAATTAGAGATGACTTAAGCTGACAAAGAAATTTAATCTAAGACCGAATAAAAGTAAAAATCAACTAACATAGTTTTCATTTGTGCACTTTTTTTAATTTCTTTGATTTTAATTAAACGAATTAAAAGTTTTTAAGATTTAATAAATGTTTTTTTTTTACTTTAAAAAAATCTTTAGAAACGAAATTAGGCGGCGTATAAATTTTAATTTAATAATTTGTTTTGACACTTAAAAAAGGTCCCGATTGTTCATGAGGTCCCGATGACATGAGGGTAATTGGAGCTTTCAAATACATTGAATTTTTGTTTTTAAGAGCTATTAAATTAATTTCATAATTCAATAACCAAACTAAATTATTTAATAATCGCAATCTTTATTTTAACTGTCTAGAAAAAAAAATTAAAAAAAATCTTAAAATTTACCTAGAAATAAACATTTAATTATAATGTTGATTATAGCTTTAAGCTTATTTATAGTAAGTTTCGATTTTGAGATTTTTGATATATTTGGGTTCAGCTCGTCATGCAGGTCTATAAGAAAATATCCTTAAATTCAAAATTTTGATTTTTTTTTATACTAGTCCATATACTTTAAAATCTCTAAATATAAAAATAAAGTTAAATTTAAAATCTAAATATCGTAAATTAAATCCGATGACTTGTTCGCAATTTCACGAAAATTCATAATATTTAAATTTTATTTTTTTCTAAATAAATAATAAAAACTGAATAAAATTACAAAAGTTTTAAAATTTTAATTCTTCAATTCATTTGAACACAAAAAAACCCATTTTGTAAAAACTTCTAAAGGATCATAGACATCTAAAGAGTCTATTGAATTCGTATGATATGAGACCATGCTTACTGAATCATTTTGAAGCCTGAATATATCTCCTATCGACTCTGGTTTGCTAAAAGAAAAATGTCTTCTTTTGCTTTTCTCAATTAAATCTATAATCTTCATTGCTATTTCGATTAAGTAAGAAATTCGTAGTCTTTTGCTTTCCATGATTTCATTCTGGCTTGTTTGTATTTCTGGCAGAGAATTGGTTTTTAAACCAAATATGTGAGGCTTAAGTGCTATTTGAATTCTTGGCAATGAATCAGAGTCATAATTCATCCGTGAAAGGCCGGCAACAATCAATTCTTCATACATTTGTAGCATCGTAATTTGGGCATCATATGAAAGAAGCGAAGTGACATGATGCTTGATTCGACTAGAACAATTGTTCATGTCCAAGTCAAAAAATGAATTTCTAAGACTAGCTTTGCTACTATTGTCTTTATGGATCAGAGAATTTCGTCTATTGATGGAATTTTCACTTCGGAAATTATTTAAATTTGATCTTAGAGACGATCTCCGAGAGAGCATGGTCTCTGGAGCTCTCAATTCATTAATAGATAGTCTTTTGTTCTCTTTTTTACCAAGCAGCTTTGAATTGAAAAAATTTCTTGATTTAAAATCTCTCTGATTGTCATTTAGCTCAAAAATATCAAACTGAGAATCTGTGGATAATTTTCGGTTTTCTACCATGATGCCTGGAACCGTAAGTCTTTGTTGACCGTCTAATTTATCCATTGATGAAATTGGATGTATTAGATTCAAATGAGACATGAAATTTGATTTTAAATCAGATCTATCAACTGATTTTTTTATGGGTTGACTCAGGCTAGTGATAATTTTCGGAGTTACTTTTGTTTGAACCATTCCAGATTGTTTTTAAAGATTTGAAGAAAAAAATCTAAAGATTATTTTAAAAAAAAACCTTGATAAAATTCGATAATGCATTTAATGAATTCCTAGGAATTAAATTGTGTTTTTGTGTGAAAATTTGATTTTAAAAAAGAGTTTAAAAAAGTGAATGTTTCATTTAGGCTTCGATAATATTAATAAAAATTACCTTAATCGAAACCATTGATTATTTTTTTTAGATTGCTTTTGCTATGTCTGCCTAATTTTTGAAGCTTCCTAATATTTTTTAGGCTAAAACGAAAAATACAAAAATGTTTTTTGGAAAAAAAATTCAATTGAAAAATTTTCTTGTACAATTATGCCAACGTTTATTATATAACCAGAACAATCAGTTTTTGGTAACACAGATTTAATTAGAGTTGATATTTAATTTTTGATCGCTCCCGGAAATGTTTAATCTGAAAAAAATTTGTTTGCTTTTCAAAAGAAATTGTATTTGATTAAAAAATAAGCATTTGATGTGCTATAGAAAATTTAACCAAAGCAAAGCTAATTGCCTAGATACAAAATCTCATTAAAGAAATTAATTGCTTTTTTGTTTTGTTATAAGATAATTTTTTCTTCTTCTTAAATAATTACGATTGCACCCAAGCCTAATTAGCGAATTTAATAGTTATTTTTAATAGAATCCGATATGATGTATGACGGCAAATTAAAAATATAAGACGAAATTATTTTCTAAAAATAATTTTAAAAAATTAAGTAAATCTTTTTTTTTAATAAAAGATGCTTTTAATTGAATTCTTAGAATTTTAGTTTTTAAATGAAGTTTTAAATATTCCTTCAAGGTGAAAATTTCCAATTAGTTTATTAAAAAAATTTCTTGTATCAGAAAAGAAAAGCTTGAAAAAATATTTGCATTCGATTTATTATTTCAGTTCATGAAATTTTTATACTGTGTATTTTATTCAATTTTATATTTAACTCAAACAAATAGGAGTACGTGAAGTTGGTTTTATTTCGCTCATTTCATTTCAGATTAACTTTACTAATTTTTTTTAGAATAATAATTTATAGATGCTACATTTTCCAAAATTATCGCCAGAGCTGTCGGCAAAAATTTCAAAAAAAGCTTAATTTATTCATTTTGACTTAAATTGCTGATTTTTTTTAGAAGCAGAATTGTCTAAAAATGTAACATTTGTAATAAAATTTTAATCAATAACTCAATAAAATTTACTTATTCTTACTATTTAATTATTTAAATAAAAAGTAAAAAAGTCAAATTTTCTATTATTCAAAAAATTTTCAAGATAGATTTTATTATGTAATTTTCAAAAATATTTCTTTCAAAGCCTTTATATTAGTTGAGTATGATTTAATTTTCAAAATTTTTTTTGGAAATTTATTTAAAAATAGTTTAATTAATTAATAAATGTATTGTATTAAAATATATGTATAATTTAAATAGGATTGTCGATTAGTTCGAAAGCTAAATGACTGCCGAAACGTGCAGCGGTGAAGTTTTGTTGTAAAGAAAAATTAAAGCAAAGAAGAATATTTAAAAAATTCAAAAAATAAATTGATAATTTGAAAATTTGAAAATTTTTAGCACAAAATAAAAAAAGTTTTATTAAGTCTTTAAATTTAATATTTAGTAATGATTCTTTAAATATTCAATCAATCCTTAAATATGATTTTTTTCTTTAGTTTACATTTAACAAATAGTGTTTCAAAATTTCAAAAAGTTATTTTTAAAATAATTGTTATAAAATGAAATTAAACCTTTTTTCAATTTAATAAATTTTTTTGCAACAATTTTGTTCCAAACTTCATCGCCGTGAGAAACGTTTATGATAAAAAATTTCTATAAAACTGGGAAAAATATTGTTCCAATAAATGAATTTATTTTATTAAATTAATATTATTGAAGTTAAAAAAAAGTTTATCCAAAAATCTTTCTAAAAAATTACCAAATATTAAACTGATAATACCAAAAAATTGTTAAATAGTTCAAATACCACAGTTGCGTCATTTGTGCCAAATTTAGAACAAATCTACTTCCAATTAAACAATTCTTCTTTGAAAAAAAATTAAAGCTGTTATACATTTATTTTGAAAGAAATTCAAAAGAAATTCAAATCAGTACTTTGAAGTTAAATGCAAATTGAAAATTCATCTATCAAATTTTTGATAAACAATTTTGAATGAAAATAGCATATATTTTATAAGTTCTTTTGTCCCTTTAATCATATTAGTAAGGAGGAAATAAATCCAGACCTTTCTAATGGTTTAATTACCTTTTTTACTCAAAGATGTTTGTAATCAGCAAAAAATGATAAAATTATGTAATTGTGGCATTTGAGTTAGCATTTCATTTCATGATACTCTAGATGTTAAGTCAATGTTGTCACAATTTTTCAAAAAAAAATAATATGGTCTTAATTTGCTGCAAAAAAGAAATGATCTACTATACTTATTTTAATTTTAAACTCAAGAGCAAGATAACTGTAAAATATGTTTTTTGTTTTAGGGGACCTTTTTTTTAAAACTTTTTAGGAAATTTTGTAAATTAATAAAAATAATTTAAAATAATCTAATAAAGAATTTTTTTGTTGCAAATTTTATTTCAAATCAAGGTTTATTTTATCAATTGATTTGATTTATTCTTCGTTCTAAGGAATAAATTCTAAAAATTTCTGATGGCCTCAACAAACAGAAATTTAAATTCCAATAAGCCAAAATGGGCTATAGTAATGTTGAAAATCAAATATTGTATTTAATTTAGTATTTAAATATTATTTAATTAAAATTTAAAAATATTATTAAACAAAAATTAAAGTAATAAGATAATTGAATATATGTTCGAATTTAAAAAAATTCATATTTGATTTTGAATAAAAATTTATGCTGATTTTAAAGTTTAAATACATAAAAAACAAAATATTAATTTGATTTAGTTAAATAAAATTTATCGAAAATTGAATAATAAAATTTTTTTAATTTTCTATATCGAAAACCCCCAAAATATATTTCTGGTTCTTTTTCCACAATGTTTAGATTATGATACTATATAGTATCATATAGCAATGAAAATATATATTTTTATTGCTAAACTAGTCAATTCCCACAAAAAAGATTAATTTCTGAGCAAACTTTAAACAAGTATTTAGTTCTAAATTTGAATTTCGAAATTAAATTTCAAAATAGATCCAATTTATGTTTAAATTTTCTAAATTATTTGAATCAGAAATTTAGCCACTAAAAAAATTCAAATGAAAACAATCTTTTAAAAATGATTATTATACTTAATTTTGTTTTTTTTTTAATTTTGTTTTAAATTATTTTTTTTCTAAATTTAAAAAAAAAATTCAAATATGTTCAATTTCAACACTTAGCTATAATGAGATACAATAAGCCTTAGGAAATAATAAGGCTTAAGCTATTCACAAATTAAATTTTGAAACTTTAAACTCTTTAAAAAAATATATTAAAAGATGAGATGGCAAATTATGTTCATAATTGTAAAAAGCTTTGCTTTGAGAGCTAATAATAATGATCTGTTGCCGATGAAAAAATTTGAATTTCCAATTAATTATTTTTTTCATTTAACTTTTAACGAATTTACAAAATTTACATTTTGGATAAAAATTGATTATAATATTTTTTTAACATCATTTAATATCAAAAGATAAATGCTTAAATCAGCTTATATGAAAAAAATTATATTGTTTAATATCAGCTGATATGAATTTCAGGCACTATTCTCGGCAGATAATGAATTAAACTTAAATACACTAATTCGACTTAGTTCGAATTTTCTAACACCTATGGAAATGTTTAATAAAGATAATCTTAACCATTTTTTTGGTTTGTTTTAAAATTACTTATTTTAAATTTAAAATTTGTGAAATTTTTCAAATTCTCCAAAGATTTTGTTACATTATTTTAAAAAAGATTTAAAATTGCTGATTTTTAAATAATCAGAAAGTAAAATTAATTCAAAATTTTATGTAATTGCTCGATTTTTTGGTTGACTATTTGGGAACAACACAATCTTATTTAGAACATGTTGATGAAAATTGAGATAAAACTTTTTTTTAAATTAGTCTGCAAAATATTAGAAATCCTTGGTATAATCTTTATTTCACAATAAAAAAAGATGTTTTTTATTTTTGATACATGAAAAAAAAAATAAAAATTTCAATTATTTTTTCTCCATGAGCTATTTCAAACAAAAAATTTCCTAACCATTTTTTTATCCAGAATAAAGTTCTTTTTTTTTTAAATATTATTTAACATGTGATTTATAAACAACAATAGTATATGCATTATTTATTTTAGATTTTATTGTGAGAACAAACTCCTAATTTTCAGTGAAATAAATGCGAAACGTTTGGAAAAATTTCACTCATTTTACTCGACCGAAAATGCCTTTTAAACAACCAAATTGCTTAACACAAGAACATGCGACCAAGCTTATCCAAAATGTTGATAACTTTTTATTTGACTGCGATGGTGTAATATGGAATTGGCCAAAGCCGATTGAAGGCGCTGTGCCGTTTATTAACAAATTGAAAGAGTTGAACAAAAAATGCTTTTTTATTACTAATAATAGTACCAAAACACGAGAAATGGTGATGGATTTGTTGGTGAAAATAGGTATCTCAAATATAGTTTTGGATGATATTGTATGTACTTCATGGATATTGGCACAGTATTTAAAATCAATTGACTTTAAAGATAAAGTATATGTAATTGGAAGTGGTGCAATAGCGACAGAATTAGAAAAAGAGTCTATCAAACACATAGGAATAGGTCCTAACCATGAACTGATTCCTGATCCTGGAAAATTTGATTATGCAAGTTTGATAAAACTAGACCCCGAGGTTAAATGTGTGGTAGTCGCTTTTGATCATTATTTTAATTACCCAAAAATGGTAATCGGAACATCATATGCACGCCGCAAAGATTGTCTATTCATAGCAACAAATGATGATGCTCAATTTCCAACCGGGACTTCACATGTTATAATTCCGGGTACTGGATCGTTTGTGAATGCAATGAAAACAAGTGTTGGCAAAAATCCGATAATACTTGGAAAACCTCATAGAACTATGTGGGAGGTTTTGGAAAAGGTCCACAAATTGGACTCAAATAGGTCCATAATTATAGGAGATAGACTTGATACAGGTTAGTTTATCTGATTTGAAGCAAATTTCTCTAGCATAAATTTTCTTTTTGTTTTAGATATAGCTTTGGCTGCAAATTGCTCACTAGGATATAGCTTGGCTGTGTTAAGCGGTGTTACAGATAAAGAAATGATTCAAGATTATGCCAAATCATTGGAATCTGAAAAATTAAGCAATGATGAAGCTAAGTGTGTACCAGATTTTTACGCAGAAAATCTTGGAACATTTGAAAAGTTTATTAGGGAACATAGTTAATATTTAAAATTTTTAATTTATTTAATTTTTTAACCTGTCTAATTTATGTCTGAGATTTAATCTTAGCTATTATAATAGCATTATTTAAAAGTAATCTGAATTATTTTTAGTTAATAAAAATATTTAAAGTAAAAATAAATTTAAAATGATTTGTTTTTTTTTATAAGATTAATTCCGTTCTACTAATATTACTTTAAAATTTTGCTTAATTGAAAAAAATTTTAAAAATTTATCTTATATTAATCTGCTTTTCCATTAAAATATTTATGTTTAAGCAAGAAAATCAAGAACCAAGCGTAACTAAAAATAAAATAATTGTGTTTTATAAAAAATTTCTCGGCTTCGAATTTTCAATTCTTAAAATTTAAATGCAGAAAATTTGCATTGTTCAAGATGGAATACCTACACATATTGATACCAACATATCAGTTGACTAGTTGAGTAGAAGTGATAAAAAATCCATCTTAAAAAACTTCTTATAAACTATTAACTACTTTTTTACTTAATATTTAATTTTTTACTCTTTTTTTATTTTGAAAACTTTCACTTAATCTAATTAATTTTCGTACTTGAAATCTTGTAAATTATTTTTTATGCTGAAAGGAGAGCGCTCTTTCTTCAAGCAGCAGACCATAGCTCAAATTTTAATTTAATAATAATAATATCAGTTGACTTGTGTGAAAACACTTTACACAAAATAAAATAAAAAATTACCTTTTTCATTATTAAATTTGAATTTGAATCTTTTTCAATTTGTGTAATAGATTTGTACTATAATTTTCTGATTATGAATTTTATTATAATTTTTTCCCTGTTTTCGTTTTTGTTTGTTACACTAAAATATTTTAAATTCGCAATTATTTTGTAGAGTTTTGACAGAGACCAGCTTTTTCTGAATCAAAGCATGAATTTAAATCTTGGAGTTTCTTTAAGATTCTTATTTTTTAATTTCGTTTATTCAAATTATTCACGCATATTTTTACAATTTAACTAAATTATATTTGTTTTAACGGACCCTAAAATGAGTTTAAAAAAATACTTGGTAAGCAATCTTTTATTAAATCAAAACCATACCAAAACCAACCATTGGAATAGAATTTCGTCAGTAGATAAATCATTTTTTTTAGTATATGATTTTAATTAGAAATTGGAGATAAATAAAATATTAGAAAATTCATTTTTTTAGTATGTTAAAAAAAAATTCAGTAGATAATTTAATTAAAAAATAGATACAGTTCCTCTATAAAGGTGCATAATGGGCTAAATTACGTAATATTTAGTTAGCTTTCGTAATCTTACGTGAATATCAGTCGGTAAGGATATGCAATTTTACGAAAAATTACGTAAGCTTACATTAAAATATGTAACTTTTAGAAAAATTGTTTTAGAATGCTTACGGACAAAAAAATGAGGATTCTGGTAAGAAAAATAAAAAATTGCCTTCTTTTCAAAATATTTAATTAGTTTCAACATCCTTACCGTTTCTTACTTAATTTTACGAAAAATTACACAATTTTGATAAAAAATTACCGAATAATTTTAAAATAAAAAAGAGTAAAAATAAAAAAACTTTAAGCGAATCAATTTACTGAATTAATTACTGAATTTTATAATTAATAATTATTTTAAAATAGTATGACTCTTTTTATAAACCGATCGCTCTGTGATTAAATAAAGATTAGTTTTAAATTACTTGACCTACTACCACCGTATTTTACTACAATATCCATTACCTTTAAATAAATATTGATGAATAACATGAAATTTGTAGTAATTAAAGATATAATGTGTTCATCTAAATTAAATTTATCTTTTAGTTTTTTCGCAAGATATATTTAGATCAAAAATAATAAAAGGTTAAAAAAGGTAAGTTTATTCAATTCGAGTATTTAATAGAAAAATTACTTATCCTTCCTGGCTAATATTCATGCAAGATTGCGTAATTTAGCCGATTCTTGACCTTTTATAAAAGCACTGTATTTCTTTAATGTAATGGATAATTGTCATAAAAGTGTTAATATCAAAGATTAGGGGTACTTATAGAGACAGATTGAGTCTCAACCATTTTATAGAAATTAGTGAAAAACTTAGTGCAGAAATATTCTCTTGATCGAGATGCGAACTTTGCAACGAAAAAGAAATTTTTAGTTAAAGCCGGAAATTTCAATAAGAGAATAGACATGAGGAGAAAATTCATTACAGTTAAAATCAATTCCGAAAATTGGGAATCAAGTACTTTTTTATGTTATTAGCGAGCAAATAAGTGTATCTATCACAATCCATTTGTAAAATTAGTAATTCTGTAAAATGATATGGTGAAAATAAAACTTTTAACCCTGGTCAAAGAAAAAAAGAAATGATTTCTTTTTTTATTTGACCAGGGTTTTAAAAAATTAAAAATCAAAATAACTAATTTTTAAAGTTTTATCCAAAAGTTAATTAGCAAATATTTGAAATTTTCCATGCAAAAATTTATTTTCACTTAAAAAAATTCTAAATTCAAATTTTACAAAAATAAAATAAGGGTCCACATTCTCAACATACATTAAAATCTTTTTAACATACTAAAAAATCTTCATAGCATACAAAATTTTAGTATCAACATACAAGCATTATTAAAATACATAAATGCTTAACAACATATAAAATTTTTAACATACATACACTTAGCAATAAATTTGAAAAGTCTTTTTTTTTTTTTTTAAATTTTAGCAGAAATATGTCAACTCTCAAGGTTATTTTTCATAAAATCTGGCATATTAATAAATTTTTGAATTTTTAAAATTTTGAATTTTTGATTTTTGGGTTTTTAAAATTTAAAATTTAAAATTTTTGAATTTTAAATTTTTTAAATTTTTAAATTTTTAAATTTTTAAATTTTTAAATTTTTAAATTTTTAAATTTTTAAATTTTTAAATTTTTAAATTTTTAAATTTTTAAATTTTTAAATTTTTAAATTTTTAAATTTTTAAATTTTAAATTTTATCATGTCCATGGCAATTTAGCAAATACCACCGAAAATTGGTGGTAAAAACAATGGAAGTGGCATAACTTTTGCCAAGTTGGTCCCAGAAGCTTATATTGAATATTTTTGGAATCATCTCGCCATTTTGAACACAAAAAAATTACTTTTCGGTCGGTCCAAAAAGTCGGTCCAAAAAATTCGGGCATTCAAATCAACAACGGTCTGCGAGTTTTATCTTATTAAAAATTTTCAATCTTTAATCCATTGAAATGGAAAGTGTATTTCTCAGCTCTCTGTGTGTTTTTAAGCTATCTTGTATGTTGATCAGTTTTTTGTATGTTTATTAGGTAAAGTATGTTGTGATTAAACGAATGTATGCTAAAAAGATTTAAAGTATGCTAAGAAGATTTTTAAGTATGTTGAAACAACAATCCCATAAAATAAAACATTGCACTAAAAATTTAATATATAAATTTTTTTTATATTAAAAAATCTTCCCATGTCATTTCAAGCCAAACTTGAACTCAGCTTTTCGAAAAGAGCATCTCATCTCATATATTTCAATGAAATCGATTAATAATAGATGAGAATTTTTCAAGCTATTTCATTATAAAAAATTTTCCACTTAATTTTAAAAAATCATGGAAATAAAAAATTTATTTAGGAAGAATGTTGTTTTAGGATCCTGTTTTTAAATTTGAATTTGAGTTTTGATTTAAGATGTGCTTTCTAAATTCGTATATAATCTAAACCATAGTGCTACAGTTGTGACATGGTCTTTGAATTTATAAGACAGTAAAATTAACTAATTGATGTAAATAAAAGCATTAATTTACTTAATTTGACCGAAAATTTAAATCTGTTAAATTTTATGAAAATGTTTTAAAAAAAATTTTGATTTGTAAAAGCGAAAAAGTGTAAAAGTGCAGAAGCTCAAATCAAAAAATGATTAGTTAAAGAATCTGAAAATTGCGCTCAAAAAAATTTTTGATAAATTTTTGGTCAAATAAATAAGATAAAAATTTTTAATTTATTTTTTGGTTGATAATTTTGGTCATTGAGAAGAATACCAATTGCTAATTAAAGTACGATAGATTATTTGATAGTTCAAGTTTTTTTTATTCTCAATTTTCTTATGAATATGATGGAAATTCTCTAATCTAATTTTTAATTTAAAATAAGTCTTAATTTTAATCGTGATCAGCTATTTGATTTGCAATTGATTTAACACTGATTCAAACGTAAAATTTTCAAGTGAGAAAAAAAATCAATTTTTACTTTTTTATTGACGTTTATTAGTTATTATTTTTGATTATTTATTTATTTATCCTTTAGTTTATTATTTATTAAATAGGAAAAAATATTGAAGAGTTTTTGAAATTTGAATTTTAAATTTGCCTCACACGAATGCTTTGGTTAACAAAAAATATCTTTGATAAATAATTTAATAAAAAAATAAAAAGAAATAAAATTTTGTTATAACACTCTATAATTAGATTTAAATAATGCAAAAAAATTCTGTATCTTTTTTCAAGGCTTCTTTATTGGAATAACGCTTTTGTTAAATCTGTACTTATAATTCCTAAAATAATTCAAATCTAGAACTGAGTCAAATGGAAATTTAAAATTAGAATTTTGTTAAAAATGAGCTTTTCGCTAAATGCGTTTTAAAGCTTTTTCAGAGTATTTGCTCAACAGGATTAATTTCAATTGAGTACTTTGTAAATATATGTGCTTTAAATCAATTAAAATATTCTCTTAACGATATCAAACAAACGTTTTTTTTTTAATTTTTTATTTATTAGTTAATAAAAAATAAGAAAAGCTGGTAAAAATAACTTCCAGCGATAACAGAATAGTAAAGTTTGTCTTTAACAAATAAACTTTAAAAATTCATTCAAAAACAAAAAATAAAAACAATATATAAATAGTAACAAATTCTAGTCAAAGTCAAATCGAAAATCAGCCAAAACAAAAGAGCTTAATTCATTCTTAAAAAAATTTTTTTTTCAACAATAACTAAAAAAAAAACACGGCTTTAAAAAATCAACAAAAAAACTGTTTGTTAAATAAATTTTGAAAAATTGAGATATTGTCAAAGAGTCCATTGCGAACAACTTTCAATACCAATCGACCAGTCAATTCCGATCCTAACAATACCTAAATTTTACAATAGAAAAAAGAAAAAAAAGAATAAAAAAACAATTACAATCGAATAGATTTTTTTGTTCATTTTTAAAAAATGTTCTCAACAACATCGAGAATTGAAAAAATTCACTAAAAAAATGTAACCATAAAAAACAATTTGGGACAAAAAATCCCACTCGCCTAAAACTTTGTTCCATTTTTTGATCAACAAACCAACTTTCCCAGCTGTTTCTACTCAGATCCAAACTAAAATAATAAAAATTCTCTGGGAAAATCAAATTTCCACTCTTGCAAAAAAATAACAATCTAAATTTTGATTAACAATTCTCTTTAATTAAACAAGTCCGAGTGTGGTGGACTCAAAAAAAAATTTTTTTTTTTCAAAAAAATTCAACAACATTTAAATAAACAATAAAAAAAAAAAAACAACAATTCAATAAATCTGAACTTTAAAAATTAAACCATGATTTAATCAACCCTAGTTTTAAGTTCTGGCCATGTTGGACCAACTTGCCGCTTCACTAAATCGAGCTTCTAAAAACCATTAAATGCATTTATACTGTTTAGAACATTGTTCGATGAGGTTTGAGTACTGGAATAAATAGATGAATTGGTGGCCAAACTGGATGACTCATTGACTGCCGTGGGACCACTCTGACTGTTGTACTTGTACACATAAATCCTGTAGTCTTTGCTGGCGAGCACAATGGAGCCGTCGTCCATGAGGCCCACGTCGAAACACTGTGCATGCTTGACTTTGGACTCGAGGGCCGTGATCATCTGTCCCTCCTGGTTGAACACAGTCAAGTTAAAGTTGTTGTGGTTGTCGGCGACGAGCACCTCGCCATTCGAGTTGATGCCGACGCCGATCGGGTAGTTGGTGATGCCCTCGCCGCCAATTTGGCGCAAAAAGTGTCCCTCATAGTCGAAAACCTTGATGCAGTGGGCCCGGTTGTCGCTGATGAATATTTCTTCGCGGTCATTCGAGCAGCAGCAGCCGTTCGGAAACTCTAAGTACTTGGCACAATTGAACTTGTGCAACACAGTGCCCGTCAGATCAAAGATGATCACGCGCATCACCTTGCACTCGACCACAATAATTCTGTTCTTGGAGTCGACGCAGACGCCGCGCGGATGCTGCAGTATGTTGGCGCCAAACTTTCGAATAAACTGTCCGTACTGGTTGTAGATTTGTATTTGATGGGTTGGCGAGCGTTCGGTGACCACAATGTCGCCCGTTTGCTTGACCACCGCCACCCTGTTCGGATACAACAGTTGGCCTTCGCGTTTGCCGCACTCGCCAAACTTGAACTTGAAGCGGCCCTCGTTGTCGAATATTTGGATGCGGTGCGAGTTGGTGTCGGCCACAATGATGTCGTTGTTGGCGCCGATCGAAACGCCGCTCGGCTCCGTAAACTGACCGTCGGTGACGCCGAACTCGCCAAATTTGCAGCTGTACGTCATTTTGAGCCGCTTTATTTGCGACTTGGCCGGCAGCGGGTTGGACGCCGACAAGCTCGACGACTCGTCGTAAGACGCCGCCGTTATCTCAAAGTTGCCGTGCTGGTCACTCGACGACAGAGTGGACGACGACGACAGCATGGTCGTGGTCGAGCTAAGACTCGATTGGCGCGAGCCCTCCTCTATCGCATCGAATGGCGACGAATTTTTTGTCTGATTTTTTGGACCCGACGACGACGATGACGACGACGCCACCACGGACGACCACGAGGCCGCTCGGTTGCTCGACCCGGCGCTGCTCTGCTGCTTTTGACCTTGACCTTGACATTGACCTTGACCTTTAGATGTCAAATTTTGGCCGCTCGCCTGCTGATTGCCGCCCACTATTTGGTTGTTACTGATGTTCGAGACAAACTGGTCGATTAAAAAGTCGGCACTGGACGCCGAGTAATGTTCGTGCATGTCCGAGTAAAAGTTGACGTTTGAATTGAGCGTTTTTTGTCTAAACGATTGGCTAGATGCGTCAGTGGGCTCGGTGGCCGAGTTGTTGCAGCGAATGTAGCCGAACGACTGGTTGATCATGTCGTGGATATTCTGCAAATTGGTCACGAATTCAATTGACATGAATCGTTGCGTATCGTTGACTTCATTGTCCATTTGGTCATTGTCGCTCATTGACGACTTTTTGCACGACTCGTCACTCGCGTCCGCACACTTTGCCGAGCCGTTCTTGCCACCACTCTTGCCCACTTTGTTTTGCTTGAGCAAAAATTGAAAAATCGCGTGCAATTCTTCGAGTAGAGTGTCGCGTTTTTCGCTCAACACTTGCACCCAATAGCCGAACGTTTTTTGTATATCGTTCTCGATCTGAAAGAGCCGAGACTGCTGCTGCAACTGAATCTGCTGATTGGCCTTGTTCTGCTGTTGCTGTTGTTGCTGTTGTTGCTGTTGTTGCCTCTTTAGAAGCGATCCGTGCTCGACCTGATCAAAATTGAAGGCGTCCAGCATAAAGTTGTTTTTGCACTTGTTAAATGTGTCCAGATGAATTGGCGAGCTTTTTGTGTAGTTGGCAATTTGCGGCGACGAGTTGGTAGTGGTAGTCGACGACGACGAGCTGGACGAGGCGGACGACGGCGTCGACGACAAATAGCCGGTCCTGAACGGCGACGCGTTGAACTCGATCGAAGTAGTGGACGAGTTGGCGGAGGCGGGGAAGTGCGCGTTCGAATAGTTGGGCACCAGGGAGTCGATGCCGTCGTTGGGCACGATCGTCTCCTGGGAGCAAATGGGGCAGGTGATGATCGCGTAGCCGAGGCCCTTTAGTTCGGTCTGGATGCACGCCGACTGCACCAGACACTGCTGGCAGAACGAGTGAAAGCAGCCGACGAGGGTTTTGCCGTCGAGCATGGGCTCGGCGCCGCAGTTGCCGCATCGCTGCTGCCCCGAGTTTTGCTGCCCGCTGGCGCCGCCCAAGTGCTGCTTGAGGCCGCTCATGTCGAACAGCGCCGACTTGAGCATCAGCGACTCGTTGTCGTACAGCGAGTAGTTGTGTGACAACAGCGAGCTTTTTTTGAACAAGTCGGCGCTCAGGTTCATCAAGTTGGTCTCCAAGGGGTCGTAGCCACCGCCACCGCCGCCGCCGCCACCACCACCGCTGCCAAGGTTCAACTCGTCGCTGGGCGACATCGATCTGTTCGTGCTCATGTACGACGATCCGACTAGCTGTGCTGCCTTCGATGACATTATGTTCTGTTTAAATAGTTTTTATATTGTTAGGCTTTCGTTTTGGTTTTTTTTGTTTGTCATCAAAAAATGAAAACGGAATGGAATTAAATATTTTTTTTTTTCGAAAATTGAAAGTGCCAAAAATCGATATTTTTTTTGTTCTTTCTACTTTACTTTATATTTTTCTTCTTGAAATCTAAATAATAAAATATTGATTACAAATTATTTATAATATCATTAGCTGTTTGATGAATATTGAATTTTAGAAAATGGAAATAAAAGAGAGAGAGAGAGAAAAAGAAGAAAATAATTTTTTTTTATTTATATTTTTTTATGTACTAGTTCAGCTAGTTTAGGCTGCAATTAGATCGATGAGCTTTTTGAGAAAATTTACGATAATTCTAGCAAAATAGCATTGAGTGAAAAATTTAAATTTTATTCCTTTTTATTTAGAAGTTTGTCGTGATTTTTAAGAAAATTTTTTAGATGCAATATTTAGGTGAATTAACCAATAAATATTCTTTGGTTGTTAAAAAATTAATTTTAAATCTATCCAGAGTTGTTTAAAAGTCCGAGAGCGGACTTTAAAAATTTTTATTTTTGTTCAAGTAAGAACTTGGACTCTAATTAAAGTTACTTTGATTTTAAAAATCGAGTCATTTTTAAGATAAAATTGAATTATTAATTTTTACCGTCCCATGCAGTGATGTTCACGGACACATGAATTTTAACCGTTCCAGGTAGTTATTATGGCAGCCTAGTTTATGTCAAAGTCACTAAAATTAAGTCCGTACTCGGACTTCACTTGAGACTTGTGACTTTTAAACAACTCTGAATCTTTCCTACATTTTTCCAGCATTATACTTGGGACAAAAATTAAATAATTTGACTTTGTTGAGAAAAATTTAATAATTTTTGTTTTTGCTCTCTTGAAAAGGGCTTCACTTTTAAAACTTTCTGCTTATCAAAATTTATTAACGATTTAGAAAATATCACATTTACGACTCAAAATGTCTAAAATCTTTAAATATAAATCAAAAGAATTTGTGGAGACATTTGATAATTTTTAAATGAAATTGCCACATGTCTGGCATACTCAAAGTTCTGAGAATCTTCAAATTTGATTAAGAATATCTGAACTCAAAATTGTAGCTTGAAGGTACATTAAAGCTCAATACACTAGCCTTTGTTATCTTTTATTCACTTTGCTACTGCGAATTGCTAAATTTTTTATTTCTTTAAAAGCTAAAAATATTTATCCATCATGGATAAAAATATCAAGACTACTCTTTACTTTACCATCAAATAACTCCCAATGTTCTACCATTTCATTTGAACTAGATCTTTAAAAAAATCAATGTTCTTATTTTAGAATAAATTTATGTTCTGTTATGAAGAGGGTGAATGGCTTAAAAGTATCTGACTCTATGATAGAGCTATGTCCCAACAAATTAAGATTTAAAAATGTTGTGCCTTATTATGGCAGCTCATTGAACCGAAATGCCACTCGTCTCTCTTGGTCAAACAAACACTATCAATTTTAAACTAAATCTTATTTCTTTTCTTTATCTTTTATTCTTATTATTTTTTTATTTTTGTATTAGATTAACTTTTTTATTTATTTTTTTATTCTTAATTCTCATTGTACTTCTCCTGAAATAGGTTAATTAATTTCAAGTAAATGAATAAATTAAGAGAAAAATCTAAAATTTACGGAAACTTTTGCAAATTATCTTATTTTTTAATTGTTTTTCATAATTTTTAGAATTTTAAAATTTAAAATTAAATTAAAAAGATTAAAATTTCAAAAATTTTTTTGAAAAAAATTTAGTCTAATAATCTTAATATGTACATTTTGGTTTCTAGTAAATAAATTTTATGCCAATATAAACATTTTTCATGGTTTATACGTAAAATCTATCCTACTTTATTATAGCAATATATTTTAAGAAAAAAATACAGATTTGAATTTTTTCAAAAAAATTTCCGAAAATTTTATTTTTACTAAAATCAGCAAAATAACGCTAATTTTCGATAATTTTTGATTTTTCAATTCTGGTATACTACAAGTCCTTAAAATTAAAATTACCACGAAAATGAAAAAGTTGCTAGCATTTGAGCTTAAAATTTTCCTCTATTAAAGTTATTTTTTTGTCAAAAAAAAAAAGTTAAATACAAGTCCTTCCAATATTTGACTTCACTAAATACTCCGCAAGCTTTAATTCTTTTTTTTTTATTTCTGTATTACTTATATAATTCACTTAAATTTTTGACTCTTAAATTTTTAATTTTTATTACTGAAGGAACTTTAGCTCTAATAGAAAAAAAAAACAATAAAACAAAAAAAAGTTACCTATAGAGACTTAGACTTAGACTCCATTCTATCTAAATGGTATTGTTTTAATTAAAGCTTGTGAATTCCTATGCAATTCCTAGCTTACATTTTGTTATTTAAAAATTTAAATATATTAAAAATTGATTATTTAACATTACTGTTTATGGATCGGGTCACTTAATTTCAGTCACCTTTACAATTGGGAAATTTTCGAATAGAAGAAACGCTTTGATGAATGCACTTTCTTTTGTTTGAGGAAGCATACTAACTTCAGTGAAACAGACTCGAGTCTGTATATGCCATTTCTAATCTGCATGAGTCTGATATGGATTTCTTATTGTGAAAGTAAATTTGTAAGATCATTCAAGCAATTGGTGCATCAAGTTTTTTGTAAATGCAAAAGACTTTCCAGTGTTTATCTCAAGTCCAACATATCTGGGTTTTGGGGTCTTGACTTTTATAAAGTATTGCAATTTCATCAGCAAAATTTAAGTCGATTTTTAGATTTAGAGCACAAAAAAAGAGAGAAAAAAGAGAGAAAAAAATTAATTAAAATTGATGGCTTTTTCACTCGACTAATTAATTAGTTCAGCTAGTTTAGGGTGAAATTAGCTTTTAGTAAATCTAAAAAGTTTATGTTAAGTAAAAAATGTGCTGAAGTTTAAGATTGTTCTGTTTGTGAATCACTAAAAGGCTGCTGACATTTCCCTAAGAAATATTCGCGTTTATCTTAATCTGTCTTCTTCGAGGCAGAAGAAATTTTTTTCTTTTGATAGAACAATTTATGAAGCTTGATTAAATTTGGCTGAATAAATCATTAATAAATTATGCGCTTGTTATCTAGTGGCTTTATACTGATGATTTTGAGTTGAATTTTACTCTAAAATTTGATCGCTATTATCAGCGGTAGATTAGTTTAAAAGTTATGAGTTTTGAAAAAAAAAATTCAAATCGTTCGAGAAAACAAAAACAAGTTTTTTCAAACATATTTCACATGACTAATAAATTTTTATTACCTTTAAATAAATAATTTTTAAAAAAAAATGTTATTTTGGTAATTTTCCATTTGCAAGAATGAGAGAAAGAGATTCAGAATAAAAAAAAAACTTACTCTATTTTTGATTACAAAATTTATTTTTCATTTCAGACATAATTGAAAATAAAATTGACATTTATCAAAGACTGTATCCTAGCAACATATTTTCTAATTTTTCAAGTCAAACAATTGACGGCTATGATCACAATAATAAACAAGACTGTTGGCTCTTAAAATGTTACAAAATAACTCTCTGTCAGCAGTTTGTATTTTTGTTGTCTTTGTTGAATTCGAAATCAAGCTTTTCTACTCCTGAATTTATTAGCTTTCTTAACGAAAAAAAAACTCTCATTTAGCGTAATCTTACTTGATAATAATAAAGTAATTTGAAAATCGATTTCAATTGTAATCATAATTTGAAAATCTTATTCCTAAATTGTTGTATTAAGATCTAAGATTAAATAATTTAACAAGAGACTAAAGCCTAGTGTATCTAAATATAGGATTAGATAAAGGATTAAGCTAAACAAGATTTTTCATATTAGAATTGAGCAATCACTATTCTTAATTATTTACTTCTGCATTTTTATCCTAAAAAAAATATTAAATTTAACATCCAAACGAAAAAAAAAAAGTAAAATTTTGTTGTTGTTAGAAATATTATGCAATTTATTTAAATATTTTACAAATTAAAAAAAAATTACTAATCATGTGGTTTTGGAATGACCGGACCCAAACAACTATTGCCTAATTTGACAGAAACCATCTATTTAGAAAATTAAAAACCGGGTTGATTGCAGATTTATCCAAGTAGTTAGGCTTTGACCCATTTTTGTCTCAAATCTATTCAGGTCAAGAGATCTCGAGCAAATTTAAAAATTGCTTTGGATATTTAATATTTTCTAGTCAAACTTTTACCTCTTTTTTTTTTGGTGGGTTATAAAACTATTTCCTCAATAAATAGACAAAATTAATTTACCAACTTGAAGAAAAAAGAATGCGTTTCAATTTGTTTCTGAAGTGTGTCAAAGCATCAATTTTTTGGGCAAAAAAGAAAAGCTTACAAAGAATTAATCTAATCTTGTTCAACTCGGATGCCTAATAAAAAATTAATTACTAGAAGAAAAAGAAAATAATGGAAGATTTTGAAATTGACTAGCAAAGCAGCCGTGCCATCTAGAAGAAGAGATTTTCTCTTTCTTTTTTTTTGCTGTTCTTTTTATTCCAATAATTAATTTTAAATGCAAAAGAAGAGAAAAAATAAATTAAACAATAGATGGTTCTAAGCATGAAACAAAATAATTTGAATAAACCGTAATTTAAATTATAAATAATTATGATTTTTTGGAGGAGTGTGACTCGTTTGACCATAGTGGCGCTTGGGCACAATGCGCACCAGCCATTTTACATTAATCATAATTTGGTAGTAAATTCTCTCAATTAAACTAGAAATATACACCCAAGAAGAAGTGGTTGCTTTTTTAGAAAAATATTTGTTGAGAATTAAAGAATTATGTTGATTTATGCCCAAACGGCACTCATACTCTTTTCTTATGTATCTTATTTGATTTATTTGTGAGTAGTAACTAATGAAAAATTTGTTTTTTCTAGATATGTACGCTTTCGTTCTCATTTGATCATGTCAAATAAATTCGCTTAAATTATGATAATAAAATTTAAATAGTGTTTGTTCTCTCATTCTCTTTGTGTCTCTTGATATTTCTTCTCATCAGATTTGACCAAATATCTCATCCGCTCTAAGTCGGCAATTGTCAAAAAATCAATAAAATCGATTTTCAGTTTGTTAATTATATCTTTTCGACATTTGACATCTTCCATTAGTTGCATGCTATGCTATTAGATAACTCGCATTTAAAATGAGCTTCCATTTTATGACTCTTTCCAAAAACCCCTTCCTACCTCCCCCTGTATTGGCTACAATTTTTGATGACCCCGTAAGCATAAATATTAATTTGATAAAATTAAGAAAAAAAATACTAGTCTAGCTGAAATTAGATATTGAAACAAGGAAATATTCGAACAACGCTATTTACTTGTTAATTAAAGGCATTTGTTGACGTTTTAGTATTTGACTTAGCGCTAATGCTCAATTAAATTATTTATCTTATGTGCGTCATAAAAAAAAAATTTATTAGCAAAAACAATTAAAAATTTACGAACTAGATTCATTTTTTTCATACAAATTTAAATATTTTGGCTAGTTTAAACATATCGTTCTTAATTTTCTTTTGACTTTTCTTTATTTTTTATTCTATTTTACCTTATTTAATTTAATTTTATTTATTATTTTTTAAATTTTTGTTTCTTTTTTTTTTATTCTGAAGGAGCATTAGCTCGGTACAGATAAATAAATATAATTAATAAATAAAATTAATAAATAATAAATAAAATTAATAAATAAATAGTTTAACCCAATAGATGCCGGAATCCCCCAAGTTAAATGATAAAATTAACACTTGGAATTAGAAATGATGGAAACATGGTTGCACATTACCAGCACATTACCACGCCATTCGATGGCTTATGCAAGGATCAAACAATCTTCAAGCTTATTATTAAAACTCAAACTTGTCAAAAAAAATTAAAAAAAAAAAATTGTAAATACAAGTTTCCATCTTAAAAAGATTCGAGACACCTTACGATGCCTTTTACTTTTTAACTTTTTAACATCAAATTTTCATATAACTATTTAACTTAAATTTTGAACCCTTCATTTTTAAATTAGTCTTTTTTACAAATCAGATGGTCCCCCCCCAAACTATATTTTTTAATTATAATAAATAAATATTTTTGCTAGTTTAAGTCAATAGATGCCGGAATCCCTCCAAGTTAAATGCTTAATTAATATTTTGAATTAGAAATGGTGGAATCATGGTTGCACATTACCAGTTCATTATTGCAGCTAATGACGTCATTAACAAATATGTGAAGTGTCGAATATTTATTATTTTATCATAACTGGCTTCGTTTAAAGCATTTAGACTATTTTAACTGGACATTTTTAATTCTGTTAAATAATCAATAAATAATAAATTAAAATAAAGTATTTTAATCTAAAGGAATTGCTCATTTACCAAATTAATAATCACAAAAATACACTGAACATTTATTTGTTAAATGTTGAATTAATCAATAAAAAAAAATTTTAAAACTAAATTCACTTAAGATGTGACCAAGATTTTACGATGTTCTTAATTTCTATTTCTGCACAAAGCCATACAATAATAATTTCGGAATATAAAAAAAAATTTCAATAAATATTTTTCCCGACATTATTTTTGTTCCTTTAAAAAATGATTTCATTATTACCGTATTTCCTCGCGTAATATCCTTGGGATATCAAGCAGGACATGTCTTTAAAGCCCATGGGTAATTATATGAAATTATTGCTTTTTTAAAACTTTAATAACCCTCGAACATTTGATGAAACGGAAAAGATTAACTGAATCAAAATGACTGAGCTTCAACCACGCCTGAACATAAAGTTCAATGTTATTCAAAATTTCAGAGTAAAATTACCTTGTTTCACTTAATGTCACTTAATGTTTCATATAATGTACAGGGGTTATTATTATTGCAAAAATTGCTTAGTTTCATATAATTTCCTAGAGACATTAGATCATGTCTCATTTAAGTTCCCAGTGGAATATTACGCGAGGAAATACGGTATTATTATTGATATTGATACTGCACATCATTGGCGAAATTAAAAAAAGATATAAAGTTTTACTAAGAAAATAAAAGGGACTAAAGCTTAAATTAAATAAATTACTGGGTATTTTATTTTTATCTAAAAAAGGCCTTTAGGTGTTCCGAGAATTTTTTATAAATCATTAATTAAAATTGTACAATAAAAAAATTAACTAAAGAGGCCTATAAAATTTTTGTGGACCTTCTACCCCGGTTTTAACAGCCCTGATTAATTAAAAAAAATAATAATAAAAATAAAAAAAAATAATTCATTTAATTAATAACAGCACCGCAAAAAATCAGAGTCCCTAAAATTGAAATAGTCATATATTAGAAAATTTTTTTTGTCAATCTATGAAAATTACTAACTGTATCTGTAGTTTGAGTCAGAAATTTTTTCACTGTTCATTTTAATTTAAATGATGTGTCAAAAAACAGGCCATGAATTTAAAATGCGCAATTCTTTCGCATTTTAGCTTAGATATTTTTTTAAAGTAATTTTTCTGCGTAAGCTTACATAATTTTTTTTCGATTAAATCCCTTCGTATAGACAATTTATTTGATTTTATTGCGAATATTAATGAAATTTTAAAAAGAGGAAACTCAACTCCGTTTCCTAAACAGGATTTTGGGAATACTGAACAAAAATTTTAATTTATAATTAAGAAGACTTAACATTTTCTATTGTGCAAAATTTTGCCAATGTCTTATCAATCAAAAAAAAAAAATGCTGAATGAATTTCTTTTGCTAAATTGAATTCGATTATATTTAAAAATTAATTTTTTTTCATGCTAGCTTACATACTTGTCATATGCTCATAAATAATTTAATCAGAAAATTTCAAACAAAGCCATTGATTTACACGGAAACAAAATAGAATTCAAAACGCAATTAATATAAATTTTTTTATGTTTCTGTACTTTGTTGAGCACTTATTTGTCTGCATGATGTCTGATGCTTCTAATTTATTATACACAAATTTTATCTAAAAAATAAATTTTATTTTTATAAGGAAAAATTTCATCTCAATAAGCGTTTTGCTTTTAATTCATGGGAAATATATTCGACTTGAATTATGAGAGTGAATTGAAGCGGAGAAGAGCTTTTTTCACTTTCTATGTTACAATTGAATTAATAATAGCACACTCATGTTCAAAATTGGAAACCAACCGATTGGTTTTTGTTTGATATAGAGCGTATAAATAATTTGAAATTAAGCACATTTATGTCTGAAGAATCTGAAAGCTCTTCAAAAATTTAAATAATTTAATCTCATGCATAAATCTTTGAAATTAAAATGAGAGACAGTGGCTTTTATTTGAGCACATAACTCAACTCCAAGATAATTTATTAAGAAAAGCTCTACAAATGGTCTACTATCAACTACTATAAGAAAACTTAATTTTCCAATAGCTCATAATAAAAATCAAAGCGTTCTGGCTAAATGATTTGAGCAATTCTCTCATTGTCGATCATTAAATGGACTCTGACCCGTCTACTCAAAAATGGCTCAATTTTGAACAATTTTTTTTTTAAATGCCCATTTGTTTGTGGTTGCCAAAACCAGTGCCTTAATTGAATCAAAATTATCTAAAATTATTTTTCTATATTAAAACACAATTTTTTTCTAATTTTTTTTATTTGTACAAACCTGAAAAAAATTAAAATTAGAGGGAATGAAACTAATGCTCATAAGATTTGGACGGAGCCTGATGTTTTCCTCTCGATTTAATATTAAATAAAAATTCTTAACTCTTCTTCTAAATATTTCACCTAGATTCTTTTTTTAATAAATCTGTCATTAAAAAAAGATTAGATTAATTGAAATTGCTATTCCCAAAATTCTAGATAAAAAAAAGTAGAATTTCGACAACTATTAGAAATCAGAAAATTGCAAAATTCGATAGATTGAAATCTGAAGTAGCTCATTATTTTATTTTTTTTTCAGACAATTTTCCTGAAATACGATAAGTTTTTAATTATTCCAATATTTTTAACAACAGGAGTGATCGAACTCTGAAAATATTCCCTGCGAGTTCTTATCATTTGAAATTCAATCAAGATTCGATTTCTTGACGATGAGCCTCTAAAGTACAAAATTTTGATAAAAAATGTTTATCGAACTTCTAAGATAATTTTAACAAAAAAAACAAGTATTTTATGAGTAAAATTAAAAATTTGATGAAATTTCTATAGTTATTTGTTTCCCAGGCAACAATTTTGTTACCAACAGTGAGCATTTTAAGCTAAAACATTTACTCGAGAACAAAAATGAAAAAAAAAATTAGAAAAAAAATTACTTTTTGACATGAAGTGTTTTGAAATGATTTTGAACAAAAATTCAATTAAATTTTTGTGAGTAGCCTAGTTCAAGAAACCCCTTAATTAATGGGAATGGTCACTGCAAAAATAGAAATTGTTCCTAAAGATAATGATGTTATTGAATTGCTTTTAGAAATCTAAGTTTAAATGATAATATAAAATTGAAAAATGCTTTACCTAGTTTTATCAACAACATCCTTTTGAATTCAAATTTAAGCTAAATATTGCCAGCTTGCTTTTTATTTAAGCTAGAATAAATGCTTGACTAGCACACTTTTGCTAGTTTAAGAAAATGAAAGAAAATTACAACAATTGAAACTTATCGTGGAATAATTTTGATGATTTTTGCTTATGACTAATTAGATTAATAACTAGATTGAGTTGCGATGAAAATTTTAAAAATAAAATTTCCTTCCTAAAAAAATCTAGATTTGCTATTTGATGCAATATCCGAAATCAATGGATTTATATTTCTTTTTGATTCATTAGTCTAATGAGCAATTCTCTCTCTCTCTCTTTATAGACCACATCTTACCAAATAATTCAGTAATTCTATTTTAGCTGCTAACTAAATAAATACTTAATTTGTACAACATTTAAATATAGAGACAAAGCAAAAAATATAAATTAGTTAAGCTTAAAAATAATAGTCCAGCACGTATAATTCATAAGTCATGATCAAAATTTATTTACTAATTTCAATTGGATCAAATGTTTCGTTAATTTGGTATTTTTGTATCCTAAATTAACTTTTTCCATAGAAACTAAGAGATAATTAATTGAAATATTTGCTCGATTTTTTTCAGCTAAGACTAGCTGTTGTTAGCTTATGGATTTAGTTGGAAAACAAGAAGTATTTTCGAAAACATCTTTGGTATTTGGGCTCTTGGCAATTACCATTTTAAAACATAAACTAGATATATATAGAAAGAAATTAACTAAAAATTCTTTTTTTTGGAAAATTTAAAAAAAAATTTTCCATTAATAAAGCTCGAAGCGCTATTATTTTTTTGGTATAATTGAGGAAATTGTGCCCTAGAGAATTCGTACAGTGAAAATAAAAACACATCTTTTCACAAATCGATTGCTGGGAACGCTTTCGCAAAAAAATTATGTAAAATATGATAACGTAGAAAAAATCTTCAAATAAACAAAAGCTCTAAACAAAATATCTTTATGCATTTAAATTTTAGCATAAAAAATTAATCTAAAATTTTTGAAATTATTTAAAAATTTATATTTTTTGATATATAATATTTTATCTGCTTACTTACAAAATAAATCTTAATTTCAAAAGTAATGAGAAAACAAGATAAAATGTAATCTTTTTTATAAATTAAAAATTACAATTGCGGACAAAATTATTAAACAGTGTCTAAATTTGCTAAAAAATAAAAAAATTTGTTTTGTTTGTTAATCTCTACAAAATAAATATCATTCTCTTCCTTAGAATTAAATAAATAATCTTATTAAGTAATAAAAATTTATTTCATGGTGTAAATAATATTTTGCCGTATCTTGCTGGTTTATCGGTTTGGAAATCTTTATTTAACAAAACCACACTCGATTCTAGAAATAATTTAAACGCTAAAAGGACTAAATAAATCAGACTTTGATTATTAATTTTGTTCGCATTATTATTACTTTTTAAAAAATAATCTAAATATTAAACTTAAGATTTTTTGCTAAATATCTATTCAATCCTCATAGTTATTCTTTAAAATTTACAGTGGTCAAATTTTTTAAATAATATTTTTAAATTCTCAATGATACTAAGAATAATAATTATAATAGTTAAGCGATTCATAATTTTGAATTATTTCGTTTTTTGTCACATTTGTTCTATCACTGCATTTATTTGAGAAAAATTTTAAAGTAAATTTTGGCGTTGATAATTATTTAAAGTCTCTGAACTATTTACTTTCATTCATTGAGACGGAGCAAATCAGACATTAAGTACAAAATTATTTATTTAAATAAACAAACTCTAAAAATCTTAGAATTTAATCTAGATTTGAAATTATTGATGCATTTATTTTCATTCTTAAAAAAAAATCAAGATATTCGCTTAGATGACATTTATGCAAAGATATTGCCGCATCAAATATACCATTTTAAAAAAAATAAAGTTTTTGAAAATTTAACACCAATTTTGTTCTTTTAAAATATCAGCATATAAAACATTTCGCACGGTTTTCATTCATTTGTCAATAGGAGATTATCAATTTTATATCAAGTCATGATATAATTTTTTATGGCTAAATCTGATTAGATTTATTCCAGATTCAAGATATTCTAGTATTCACTTGTTATTTAAGAATAGAATATTGTATAAATTCTATAATTTCATCTATTTAATAAGCTAAATAAAGCTAATTAAGGTGTTAAATAAAATTTTTTAAAATTATTATTTATTCAAAGATAGTCTCGTTATTTTCCCACTCAGTTAGCATACTAAAAAATTACATGACTTGTTCAAATAACCTCTTCACATTAAAAGGAAATGATTTTACGCTTTCTATGTTTACATTAAATACAGTATGTGTGTTTACCGATTCATCAAATAACGATGGATTTTTAACAGAGGTTGTTTGGTTTATTTTAATTAAAAAGATGTTGGCCATTTAAAGGATATTAATAACACGTGAAACAATTTTATGAAATTCTAAACTTTAAATTTAGATAAATATGAATATAATTGTTTTAAGTAATCTTTCGGAAAAATATCCATATCATAGAGTATGAATTAAAAACTCTTTTTATTAAAATAAATTATTTTAATTCAAAAAAGACCATAAATATTTGGCAATTGGATTATTTATTTTGTATAAATTTTACCAATTCATTATTTTAAGTTCCTCAATTAATGTTTACTAATATTTATTTTTAATAAATGTTTAAGTTTTTTCAGAATGCAAAAAGAAAAAAATTATTTTTCAATTATAGGGCTAAGAATTATTCAAAATATTCATTAAAATTTAGATGAATTTCATTTTTTTTGAAAACTTAGATAGATTTAATTTAGAGGCTAAAAATCGACTAAGTAGCAATTTAAAAGAATAAAATTTTTAAAGTTTATTTTTTCAATCTAAAAATTTTTGTAATCAAAATTTAAATCATTTGGCTGAAAGGAAGGACTAAGTATCCAGGCTCTGCCTAGACTATTTTTTAAATAATAAATAAAATTAAGAATAAAGGGCTAATTAAAAAAATATATGTACTATTTGAATCTAAAATTTTGACTCCTCGCCATGAATAGAAAAGCTTATAGTTTATTTTATGAGTTAAATCGTAGTTTTAATTCATTTGACAGATTTTGGATACTTTTTAAGCTAAAAAAGAGGCCCAGAAACTAGACTTATTTTTATGTAAAACAATTTAAATTAAGAATTTTTTTCTACTAATGAGCTAAGTTAAATATATAATGAAATTTAAAAATTCAAATATGCTCAAAAAATTTGAAATGCTAAATGACTATCCTTTTACTCTAATGTTTAAAAATTAGTATTTTAAAATTTCACTATATAAAAAAAATCTGTAAAGAAATGAGATAAAAGATTTAAATTTTTTTTTGAAATATATTATAAATTTTGGCTTTCTAAAAAACAATTCTTTGTAACAGAAACTAAGATGAAGAATGAGCTTAAATTTTTGGTAATTTTTAAAACAACTAAGAATACAATCAAAAAAATTATAATATAGATTAAATAATAATCAGTCAAATTCAAAGAGAAAATATTATGTAAAATATCAATAAGAACAATTAAAGAAAAATTTAATTATGAAATCAAAAATCAATAGTGGGCCTTAAATATATATTTAAGAAAACGGAAAAAAATAGTCATGTCTACATATTACAATTTTTAATTTAATCTCGTATTAATTTTACCATGTTGTTATAAAAACATGTTTTTACAGGGCATTAGTCTTTAAATTTTATTAAAAAATTAAATTTTATAGAAAATATAGATATAATTTTACCAAGTAAGAATTAATAAAATTTATAATGTTCTTATAATTTTATTGATGTAATTTTTTAATAGAAGTATTATTTTAATGTTATCTTTTTCAATAAAGAATTTTTTCAAAGGTTGTATTATATCGCTTCTATATTTATATTTTTTATATTTATCAAATTATTCTATATTATGATACATAACTTAATCGATAAAATTATTTGGTCTCAATAAAGAAATTAATGCCATAAAAAATTTTTTTTTCAACTCTAAATTTACAAATTTAGCTCATGAAATGACAGAATTTAGTAAGATAGCGTCTGATTAACCCATTAAGTGTTGTTATTTGCATTTTATTGCAAAAATTATATTATAAAGAAAATTTCTAATATAACTTATATTAAAAAAGAATTACTTTTTAATTTGATTTAATTAATTTAAGCCATAGAATTTTCATGATAAGATAAATTGTTTTTGAAAAGGAATTTTAATACTAATAAAGTGATCTAACTTTATATTAATTCCTTTAAATTTACAAATGAATAAATTTTAATTTTCTTTAATTAGTATTTTTTTAACTTTAATTAATTTTTCAATTTTTTTTTTAATTTTAATAAATAGAATATCAAAATAGTAATTTTTTAAACTTTTTGTACACTTAGATCATTTAAAAGCTTTTGTCAAGTTGGAGAAAAAAATAATAAATTAAGATGAAAGACTTCAATTGAGATGATGACCTGTTAGAATTACAATTACATTTATATTGTGATTTCTTCTCTATTTTTAAGATTTTTTTTTATTATGTTCTTTTCTTTATTTTTCTCTGTCTTGGCTTATTTAATTAATAATAATATTAAAATCAAACTAATTTTCCTGTAGGAAAAACTATCTTTATTTTAAATATTGCCAATTGCTAATTCCATTTATAATAATTAAAAAAGAATTAATTCACACAATTATTCTCACTGCACTCGAGGAAATTAAATATGAGGATAAAAGTTAATTTAAAAAAAAAACAAAAATGTCGCCATAATTTAGCCTCAAGTCCAATAAATTGTTCATATATACAATTAAAATATTTTTCTAAGCGAATAATTGTTAATATTATAATAAAATTTTTTAGACTTATTTAAAACTTTCTGAATCTATTTATCATCTAACTTTAAATTTTCTCTGAAGAAACTGACTTATTTAGATTTTTAGCAGGGTAAGTTAATAAACATTTAATTCAAAAAATCGTTCAAAATCAAAAATTGAAAAATTAAATTTTTTTTAACCTAATTGATAATTAGATAAAAAATAGTTTATTCTAAAAGAATGATTTAACTTGAAGGATATTTTAAAGTGGATTGTTTAGATATTAAATCGGATGATATATAGACATCTAGTCCAAACAATTGTATAATTAAATTAATATTTAACCTAACTGATAATTAGAAAACAAAAAGTTTATTTAACAAATGATTATCGTTAAAGGTCATTTTAAACTGGTCTGTTTTGATTTTAAGTTTTGTCTATGAGTAAACATCTAGTCAAAAAAATTGTTTAATATCAAAAATTGTATAAGTAAATTATTTTTTTGACTTAATTGATAATTTAAAGGAAAAAGTTTATTTTACAAATGGTCTGTTTTGATTTTAAGTTTGTACTATGAAATAACATCAAGTACAAAAAAACTGTTCATCAAAAGTTCTCACTTTTTAATTATTTTTTAAACCAAATCTATAGTTTAATAAAAAAAATTTTTTAAACAAATGATTATTTTTAAGGGTCATTTTAAACTGGTCTGTTTTGATTTTAAATTTGGTCAGTGAATAAACATCTAGTTCAACAAAATCGTTCAATATTAAAAAATAAACAATTCAATTTTTTTAACCTAATTGATAATTAGATAAAAAAACAGTAAAAAACAGTTTTTTTTTAAATAATGATTTAACTTGAAGTATATTTTAAAGTGGAACTTTAAGATATTAAGTCGGATCATATATAGACATCTAGTCCAAAAAATTGTATAATTAATTTTTTTTTAAGCTAATTGATAATTTAAAAAAAAAAGTTTTTTAACAAATCTTTAAAGTTCATTTTAAACCGGTCTGTTTTGATTTTAAGTTTTGTCTATGAGTTAACATCTAGTACAAAATATTTGTTTAATATCAAAAATTCTCACTAATTAATTATTTTTTTAGCCAAATTGAAAGTTTAAAAAAAAAAGTTTATTTAACAAATGATTATCTTTAAAGGTCATTTTAAACTGGTCTGTAATGATTTTAAGTTTGGTCAGTGAATAAACATCTAATTCAACAAAATCGTTCAATATCGAAAATTTTCACAATGTAATTATTTTTTTAAAGAAATTGACAATTAAAAAAATATTTATTTAAAATATGATTATACTTGATGGTCATTTTAAAGTGACTTATTTTTATTTGTTGTTGGGTGAGTGACTAAACTTTGAAAATATAAGACAAATAAAGTTGCACAATCCAATTTTTGCAACACAATTAGCAATTTTCTATCAAAAGCGGTCTCAAACCCCGCCCCGCAAATCCAATCAAAACATTAATCCACCAAATCCACCTAGTAATCATCGAGTACACACAAAGTTACTTGAACTTTCGAAAAAAAGTGGCGCTTTTTCTCCATCACATAATAAATTATTTCACGACAGACGGTTAATCCGTCCTAAACCCAAACTAAACTCAACAAAATTTCTCACCATCATCTAATTTAACTTTATTTAGACATTTTTCTTCTAGTGTAAATGTGACATGTTCGATCAACAATTAACCGAGACAAAACTCACAGGCTCGTACCAGCACCGCAACTCGTTCGATGCCGGCTACGAGTCGCTGCTCTCCCACAGCAGCTTCGTGTCCAACCACAGCCGCACAACAGACACGAGCATTTTCAGCGCGCCGGCCACACCGGCCCACGCCAGCTCGGCCAGTCCCCACTTCAAACAACAATACGTAGCCGACGTGAACAGCATTTACTTCGCGTCCATTCGCACCGACTCATACATGTCTCCCATCAAAGGCTCCACGCTTGGCTCGCCCCTCAAATCTCCCAAGTTCGACCAGTTCGTGCATCAACGCGACCACTACGCGTCCAAACTGCTGCGCTCGCCCGCCTTCAAGCCCAACAACATAATCAGCCCCGGTGACGACTGCACGCCTCAGATCAAGTCGTTCGCGTCGCGCTTCGAGTCGTGCTATCCGACCGAGCGCTTCGTTCGGCCCAGTCCCACCGAGGAGGAGTTCATGGAGCTGCTGATCAAAAACAAGCACTTGCCGCGCAACCCAGAGAACCTCATTGGCCGCAACATGGGCCTCGACCACTTCGACATTTTGACCGGCCTCGCACAAAAGACTATGCTCAATTTGACAGACAAAATTTTGGGCTACATGCACACGAGCGATTTGGTGCGCGTGGCCTCTGTGTGCCGCACTTGGCGCTCCATTGTCAGACAAAACAAAGTGCTCAACAGACACAGAGTCGACTATTTGAAAAGTAAAAAGTACATTTTCGAAAAGTTCAAGGAAAATCGACCGTACACGCCGAGTGAAGTTGGCGCCAAGTCACGGCTTAGTCTGGAGCAAAAGCGTCGCTTGCTCAAAGAGTACAGATTGCACAACTCGATGCACATGGACGAAAAGGGGGCCTGTGGTCTGGTCAAACATGAGAGTGGGTCGTATGTGTTCGCCAGTTTGGACAGCAATTGTTTGAACAACATAAGCAGTGGGTCGTGTCGGGAAGAGGATTTTGCGTTTAGGAAGAAGAAGAGAGAGTGCGGTGATGAGAGTTCGGAGCTGGAGTCGCCGAGCAAGCGGAGAAGAGAAAGTGACACTTTGAACAATGAGTTGTTTAGTGCTTGTAATTCGTTGTTTGAGTGTGTGAGTAAAAGTCAGCAGGTTGTGCCGCAGAGGCCCGGTTTGTTGGAGAGAGAGTTCGAGCAGATTAGCTTAGGGGTGGTTGGTGATGCTGCCATGGCGGTCGAGAGCTCCCCGGTGCGCAGACGATCGCCGGTCAAGCGACAGATCAGTGTTGATTCGGCCAAATGTGTTCAAATATGCAGCAAAAAGAGCAGGAGAAATTTGAAGAGACTTTAGAGAGAGCGATTTATAATTTTTTTTTTCTATTTTTGTTACTTTTTTTATATGTTTACATTTTCTCAGTTGCTTATGACAATGATGCTTACTCATTTTTTTTTATGCTCAATTAATTGTAAATTTGTCTTTGGACTTTTAGACTCAAAGTTTGATTAGGTCTGAGGTTTTTTTTTTTTTCTAAAGAATAGATTTTGTGTATTTATAGGTGAATGATGACAATTTTGATACACAAAATAAGGTGTATTTTCTAAGGATTTTTATTTTTTTTTTTTGGAACAAAAAAGGTTTGTTTTCAATGTAGCAAAGTGAACGGTGCTGGATTTATTCAACATTTAATGCTCAGTCAGATTTATTTCTTCTTTTTTTTTTTCGTTTGAACTATTATTTTTAATGTTTGAATAAAATTTTAAATATTGGCAATAATCGTAAATTAATAAAATTGTATTTAATATTTTTATTTTTTTTCCTTGTTAAATTCAGTTTAAATCGGCAAATTGAAGTTTCAGATCAAATTTTTTAGATAAAAACGATCATTTAAAATTTTGAAAACTTAATTAATATAATGATTTTGATAATACTTTAAGAAATAAATAACAAAAATTACTAGACATTTTATGTGTAATATATCAAAATGATTGATCTCTAATTTACTTAGCAAAAACAGTCAATAATTTAAATAATTCAGAGTAAGTTAATACAAATTTTATCCATTCATTCAGACTTAAATAATCATTATTTAAGTTTGAAAAATAAAAGTTTTATTTTTCCACTTAAATAAATATTTTCTTTTTAAAGTAAGCTTTCAGTCAAATCAATTAAAAAATTTAACTAATTAAAGCTCAATAAAAAGGGACATTTTAAAATTTTAAATATGAAAATAAACTTGATATCACCCGTCAAGTAATTGCATTGGAAAAAATTTATTTTTTCTCTTTTATTTAAAAAAATATTACAGTTTATATTTTGATCGCTGGATCATGAGCTCAAACTTCAATTTTTCTTCACTTCAGTACGAAATTATTTCAAATTTAGCAGAGATATTTACAAGTCACAGGTCAAAGCAAGACTTGTGCAAAAGTCAAAAAAAAAAATCATTTTAAAAAGTCTTTTGACATGACTTGAAAAATTATCATTTTTAAAATAAGTCTTTTTCTTAAGGCGGCCACATGAATTTTTTGCCGTTCCATGTTGTTATTAAGGCGGCCATTTTTATTTCAAAGTCTTTGAAATTACTTTTTTCGGAAAAAAAATTTCAAGTCAAGTCAAATGACTTAACTTTGACTTTATGACTTTTGAAAAACTCTGGTCAAAGCGATGATTTGGACTTGTCGAAAAAATTTCAAGAGAATTTTATCGGTCGAAAAAAAAAAATTAACCAACAAGTTAAGACTTCGACTTTTTAGTATCAAAAAATTGAGTCCAAGTCATATTTTTGACTTGATTTAGATTTATTATTATTATTATTATTAATTATTTCGAAAATTACGCCAGATTCAACGATGATAAAAAAATAAAAAAATTATAAAATTATAAAAATTATAAAATTTTGAAAAAAATATTTTCTTGACAATTTTTTTGCCTTAAATTTAAGAATTATATGCTTGAAAAAACAACAAAAAATTACACAATTTCTAATTTTACAATTAAAAAAAATTTCATCTTCAACTTGTTGTGTTTGTTTGTTTGTTTATTTTATTTTTGGACACTACGAATTTCAGAAACAGGCCGCCGTTATAGGAGAGAAGTCCGCTGCACCAGAACCTCTTAAATGTAAATTTAATTCCCGAAATTAAAACTATTCGTAACTTCAAAATTAATGTTCAAAAAGAGATTAAATTGCTGGGGTTTATTATTGATGAAAACCTAAATTTTATTAAATTAGCTGCAAACGTATGTCTTTCGGTTAATAAAAAACTTTTCCCATTTAAAAGACTTTTTTATCTGTGCACAACTGTAAAAATTCAATTTTTTAAAACTTTTATTTTACCTTACTTTGATTATGTATTTACCCTTCTGTGTTACTTTTCAAAAGAAGCTATACAGAAATGGCTTATATTTAACAGCGTAGCTAATTATATATATTCGTAGCTAAAAAAATTAAAAAAATAGATAATAAAAATTGAATAAGTTGACAAATTAATTATTTCGTAGCTAAAAAAATTATTTCGTAGCTAAAAAAAAAATTTTAATAGAAAGTAAATTAGATGTTTGTATTTTTATTTAATTTTGGTGGACGGCCTCTTTTTTTTGGAGCCTCTTTTGAGTTTAGTCTTGAAATAGTTATTGACGAAGTCGGTTGAATGAGCAATCTATTTTTAACATTGTTCTCTTGTTGCTGTGAAATAGGTTCCATTTGATTATAATGTTGTTGTTCATCGATCGTTGAAATTTGATGTTCAAGATTGAAACTTTGTAAAGCTGGGTTCGTTGGTCCAGTAGATTTTCTAGTCACTAATGTCATATTTGCTTGTTTTCGTCTTCCTCTCTTTGAATTGCATTCTATGTTTAAATCAATAGATGGAAATTGACATAAGCCAAGATTGTAAGCAACACCAATGACGAACATAACTTCTATTAGCCTTCCTTAATTTTTTGTTAGACCTTTCTTCGATTTCAGCATCGTTATCGGTGTCGTCATCTCTATTGTTGATAGGTTTTAAAAATGATGTTGAAGAGGATTCTGTATCACTCATTTTAAAAATTTACTTATCATTATTCAATACTTATCAGTAACTCATCAAATATTGAACATTTATATAGAAAAAATAACTTAAATTAGAATAAAACTCATCAATTTTCTCTAATTTACATCTGCTACAAAATTAATTTTTTAGCTACTTATTAATTAATCTGGCTACAAAAAAATCAATTTAGCTAATAAATAATTAAATTTATCTTTTTTTATTTAGCTACTTTTTTATTTTTAAATTAGCTACGAATATAATTAAATTAGCTACGCTGTTAAATATAAGCCATACAGAAATTATCAAACAGTTTTTATATCTCAATCCACAGACTCCTGAAATTGAAATTTAATTCAATTGAGTTCAACGACATTAATAACCAGTTGGAAAAGTATGGCCTTTTTGGTTTTCAACATCGTGCCTTAGAAAGAATGCTTAATTTTGGTTACAAAATTATCAATTTTGCAAACTCTGCTCCATTATTGAAAGAGCAATTTATTAGAAACAAAACAAAAAATTTGAATTATAATTTGCGAAATGGTAACGATTTTATCGAGAAGGAAGTGCGAACAAAAAGTGGTGAAAAGACTTTTGGTTTTATTTTTACTCGGCTAGCGAACAAAGCGATTACAAAAAGGGAAGGTTTACAATTTTCAACCTTCTAACTTTCAAATTTCAATAACATTAATTTGATTTTTAATGAATCCATAAAAATTTTTGATAAATTAATTTTGAACTTTAGATTTAAATTTTTTTAAAAAAATGATATTGTTTATTTTTGTTCTTATATGTTTAAAAATTATTTATATATGAACTAATTTTTATTCTTAAATAAATGAAGATTTAATCAGTCTCGAAAGAGATATGGACACTAGCCTGTTGATTAACCTTGAATTAAAAAAAATTAAAAAAAATTTCAAGTCGGCTCCGAGACTTGAATTAGATTTTTACACATTTTTTTCATGAAATTTATGCAAGCCTGAAATTAAGTAAAACCTTAAATTACAACGCATTAATTTTTTTATTTAAGCCTAAAATTTGGAAATGCTTTCACAAAAGTTATGATCGATTTTTATCTTAAAATCCGCTCGCAAAATTTGGCTTAAAATAACTTTTTTTATCACTTAAATAAATTTCCTTTATAAAAAAAACTACATATAAACACTACATGCATATTTTTAAAATGAAAAAAACTTTTTATAAAAAAAAAAAAAACTTTTTTCAATTAAAAAAGATCTTTGCATACAAAAAAAACATTTTTTGACATAAGAATTATTTCTAAAATTATAATAAGATTTATTCAGCTAATTCTAAAATGCTTGATTTGGAAAGAAATTTAATAGAAAGTGAATTCGATAGTAGTTTTGTTGAAAGAATGCACACTCAAGGCACTTAAACAATTCCTAACGTGCTGGATAAAGAGAGTTGGATAAATATAAAGACTAAAAAGAATGAAAAAGAGGCAAGGTATATTGAAGTTTAGAAGCATTTTACAACAATTATGACAGATTGTTGAGAGCATAAAAAAATTGACTAAAACTAATTTGTAAAATTTGGATAATCTTTTTTTTTTACGACAAGATATTTAAATTTCGTTTTCGGACTCAAAAAGTATTTTTATATTGAAGTTTTTTCACTTTGATTTAAATATTTTATTTTAAAAGCTGTAATCTTAAATAACTGTCTTTTTAGGTTAAATGCTTGAGCTTGATACAAAATCAGAGATAAATTTGTATCAAAAATATTCCAACTAGGCTTTTTTCAAGGAAAAATTATTAAGCAGAAATAAACCAAATATTTAGTATTCATTAAAGAGAGCCCAATGAAGATTTTGATTCCAAATTATTTAAAAGAACTATTAAGAAAAAAGATACCCGATTGAATTAAGTATATAATAAATTATATTCATTAAATTAAAATGATAAAATTCAAAAAAAAAATAAAACCAAAATGCCACTTAATGAACATAAGCCCAAAAAATTAGTAATATATTAAAACAATTTTCAAAAAAAGAAAATTTTGATTAATTGAAAGAGAAACAAAAAAAAATTGTATGTAAGGACGTGGCAAAAATATTCAAGAAATACTATGTAATCAAAATTGAAAACTAGGGGTTTCCAAGACTAAAAAAACTTGTGCCATGATTTTTATCACGGTCTTTAGAAAAAAAAATTAAAAATAATTTCTACTGATATGTTCAAAAAAAAGCTGATAGCTCTTTAATTTCACAAGATTCAAAAATTTCAAGCTTAAAAAAAAGCTCTATAAATAAGAATTCATGTTGAAAATAAAATTCAAATAATTTAAAATCTACAAATAATTGGAAATATTACAAAAAATTTTGGAAATAGCGGAAATGATTTGTAAATTGCCAACATTAATGGTAAGAATACATTTAGCAATAGAAATATTACAAAAAAAAATGGAAATAGCGGAAAAGATTTGTAAATTGCCAACATTAATGGTAAGAATACATTTAGCAATGGAAATATTACAAAAAATTTTGGAAATAGCGGAAATGATTGGTCAATTGCCAACAATAATGGTAAAAATACATTTAGCAATGAAAATATTACAAAAAAAATTGGAAATAGCGGAAATGAATGGTCAATTGTCGCTATTATTGGAATAATTAGTTAATTATCTTCAAATTTGTTGTTCAAGACGGGCTTTTGCTTGTAGCTTTTGCTGTCGTCATTTACTGTCAATGAAATTATGAAGATTTTGATTATATTTTTTGTTAATTGTTAAATTTTTATAAAATTTGATATTTTTTAAGATAATTAGATTTTTGGGTCCACATTCTCAACATACATTAAAATCTTTTTAACATACTAAAAAATCTTCATAGCATACAAAATTTTAGTATCAACATACAAGCATTATTAACATACATAAATGCTTAACAAAATATAAAATTTTTAACATACATACACTAAGCAATAAATTTGAAAAGTCATTTGAAATATGTCAGAAATGTGTCAGCCTTCTATTTGGGGGTTTTATAAAATCTGGCGATTCTAAGTGCCCCCTAGCAGAATGTGTCCCCTTCCTAATCCTCTCCCCCATTTTTAAAATTTTTTTTTAATGATTTTCATTCATTTTGGTAGGTCTTAATACCCCCTTATATCCTTTAGGAAAATTAAAAAAATTAAAACCAAAATTTTTTTTTAAAGTTTTATAAAGTTTTTTAAATATATATTAAATCATTTAAATTAAGCAAATTTTAATATTTTTGACTCAATTTTTGGAATCCTCATACAATTTGGGTCAGAAAAAATATTTTTTTTTTTAATTTCATTTTTTTAAATTTTTTAAATTTTGAATCTTTGATTTTTGGGTTTTTAAAATTTTTTTTTTTTGAATCTTTAATTTAAATTTTTGAATTTTTTAAAATTTTTAAATTTTTTAAATTGAAATATGTATTTAAATTGTAAATGACTTAATTTTTTTTTAATTAATTAAAATTTGATTAAAATAATGAATAAAATTCTGATTTCGAGCTTTTCAATCTTTAATTGGGCCATTGAAATGGAAAGTGTATTTCTCAGCTCTCTGTATGTTTTTAAGTAATCTTGTATGTTGATCAGTTTTTTGTATGTTTATTAGGTAAAGTATGTTGTGATTAAACGAATGTATGCTAAAAAGATTTAAAGTATGCTAAGAAGATTTTTAAGTATGTTGAAACAACAATCCCTTAGATTTTTAAACGATTAATTGTACATTGAATAAATAAAAAATATATTGTAATAAATGAAATGAATGACTAATAAAATTGTTTTTAAAAAGTATTTTTTATGACGCTTTCAATTTGAATCTATAAGCATTTTGGAATAGTTAGCTTTGATAATTCGCCTAAACAAATCCTTCTTGTTAATTTCAATATGACAATTTTTGTTATGTTTATTTATTTATTGTTTATTTGCTTTATCTGTGACAATTTTTAAAATATTGCTTAAATACTAAAATTGTTTAATCAGAATATTAGTTTAATAAATTCTTAAGAGGACATTGATGGAATATTCTACTTTTAAGTAATTAATTCAAATTTGTACTAATAAATAATTAAAATCACACATTTTAAATCTGGCTATTGATATTTTTTAAATTATATTAACTAATTAATTCCATTTTTGGAACAAATTTAATGAATGACTATTTCTCATTTTGAAAATTCTATATTTTGATACTTTCTTTATTTTCTGAAAGAAGACATGACCAAAACTTTGCGCTAATTTTAAATAGGTAATTCGATATTTTAGAAAAAAAAATATTAAAGTAAATATTAAAATTTAAAGCCGATCGGTTTGTTATTTTTATTTTATTTGAAAAATAATTTAGGAGTTGGACTCCAGGGCAGTTTCGAGCGGTTTAATCCCTCTTTTCAGCCCTCTTATTAGTAAATTTTTTATTAGAAAAGTTAGGGTGTTTTTGATTAAAAATTTTCAAATACGCGATCGGTTTGTTAGCTCTGAACAAATGGATTTGTTCTAATCTGGCTTTAGGTTTAAATCAAAATGAAATTTTTATATTTTAATTTAATTTTTATATCAAATTTAGAGACAGAATCATTTTTCTAATTATTATTTTTATTGACTAAATTTTTTAATAGGAGTTGATTCCCAACATTTTTCAGTTCATTTATTTGTAGTTTGACCATATATGTTTAGAAGTATGTCCTGTTTTACTTAATAAACGCTTTTAATCTCAACCAACTTGATTAAAATCTTAGAATTGCAGTAATATTTATAGAAAAAAATATAAAGCATTTTTTCTTACTTTTAGATAATTATATTTGTATCTAATTTAGATACGAGGCAGAATCGATACGAGGGAATGGTGACCTAAGGAATAATCAATCTTCAGTGTGATGAAGGCAGAGCTGGATGTGACTGTGCTCTAAACACAGTGTACAAACCACAGTTACTATAGATGGGATCCTACTGTTTCTCATCTTCGCAAGTCTAGCTTGCTAGCTTGTTGTAACTTATATTATTATTATTATTATTATTATTATTATTATTATTATTATTATTATTATTATTATTATTATTATTATTATATAAATAATTTAAAACTCTTAATTTTCAAACGGACAAATTTATCTTATAATTAACTAACATAGTAACAGATGTTTGCTAATTTCAGTAAATGTCTTTCAAATAAATTTCTAATTTTTCTAAAGTTTCTGTTCATTTAAATAAATCAATAATTTTAAATAAATAAAATAATAAAATTTTTTTTAATTTTTTCAGTGTAGAAAAGAAAAAATAGGAATGTTTTAAATTAAGCTTTTTTTTTGTTGCCCTTGATATTATTAAAAAAACAGAGTCAGACTTTGAATTTCGGCCAACTTTGTCAAAAATTAACCCTGAGTACTGGTAAGAATTAAGCTCTTTACTTATTTTATAAATCTTTATTGTTTTAGAGTACCATCGCCTGAGACGATCATCAATCTAAATGGATTGTCATAAACTGATTGGTTTACTGTGGTGTAAACTTTTGTATTGAAAATTGTTTGCTCGCTGATGAAACAGCAGTGCGCTTTTCACAGTAACCAATCTATCATTTAAGGTATTCATCAAAATATCCAAATTCCTTTGCTAGTACTTCTAAATATTTTTGAAAATTAAATATTTGAGCAGGTATCTCTCATTGCGAGGAACGAAGTGACGATGCTAATAACCAGACACATGTATATTGAAAATTGGATATAGCGGGTTGATTTTGCTTGAGGGTATTGCTAACTCTAAGCGATTTGATTGGTTAAACAAAAGAAAATATTTTTTTGGAATCTAAATAAAATTTGACATTGACATTAATAAAATTCGATGTTATATTTTTAGTCTTAACTAGATTGCCCAAATAAAAATTAATTTTTGTAGATGCAAAGAATAAAAACTAAGAGTATTTAACATTTAAGTAACAACTAAAAAATACTTGATTCTAAAAGGCACCCGTACTCAAATGCCTTTAAGATTAAACTATGCATTAACCATTCATAAATCCCAAGGTCAAACCCTTCAACTTGCTGTTATTGACCTTTTTAAAGTCTGAAATGTCTCTTGGTTTAACTTTCGTAGCCTTATCAAGACTAAAAATGTAAATGATTTTTTAATAGCACCTTACTCATACGATAGATTGACACGGATAAAAAATAGTTAGTCTTTGCAGCCGCGCTTAGATGAAGAAGAAAGGTTGTCAAAATTAAAAGAAGAAACACTAAAAAAATATCAAAATTTACTAGACAATTGATTGATTTTTTTCTTTTCAATTAATAAAACAAATAAAAAACTTTTATCAAAATAATCAAATACTCAAGATTTACTTCAATTTTATATAAAATTAATAAAAATTTAACGTTTCGTTACTCGCTATTAAAAAGCTTTGCTTCTTTACGTTATATAAAGGGGTAAGAGATTTTGCGGTCTCAATTTTTACATCATCAATTGTGTTAAACTAAAATTAAACAATATTTTCAAAGATTCAGTGTTATATAGGGTGACCCCAGTCAACTAAAATTTGACTTACATCAAATTTTAATCGATTTTTTATCGATGAGTAGTGAGCAGATTCATTATGTTTTATCGATGAAAAATAAAAATTTCATTGGTTTTTCATATATTGGTTAAAGTTAATTATGACTTCGGATGACTAATTGTGTAAATCCTTTGAAAAATTGTGAAATTTCTTTGACTAATTATGTAAATTCTTTGAAAAATTAGGAATATTTTTAAAACTAATTTTATTTTGTAATTTGAATTTTTGAATTTCTGAATTTTTATAATATAAATGTCAATGTGACTTAAATAAAAAATAATAATAATAATAATATATTGCTATAAATTTTTCTTTATCAAATTTAAAAGAATTTAAAATTTAATCTTCAATTCTTAATTTATCATTATTATTTTAAATTTAATATACATTACATTTATAATAAAAATACAAAAAATATTTAAGTCTGGTTAAAAAATACAAAATTATCATGTTAAAAAAAATATTTTTAATTTGATAAAAAATTACAAAATTAATTTAATTATTCTCTTCAAATAAATTTGAGGTCACGAGAGAATGGAGTAATTAAGCTATAAATTAATGGTTCATAGAAAATGGACAATTTTTTGATAGGAGAACTGTAAAGGGTACCATTTGGAGTTGGCAAGTTTTTTGCATCTTTCCTGAATAGTATCTAGAATATATTTGGAAAGCAATTGACTATTTGAGAGGTGGAAAGAAATTATTGAGTTTGTTCTAAGAGCGTTTCTTTTAGTTTACTCAAAACCTACATTACCCTTAATATTGGACGCTTTTTAATAAAAATTTTCAAAAAGTAATCAAATTAAACTCGCACTTTTTTTAATTAATTAACTACTATTAAGCAATAGATTAATTTTGAATAATTCGATTAAAAAACACAGTTACTATGTCTACTTAATTAATTTGAAAGGCAAAACTTAAACTCCCGACCTCGTATAAAAATCTTGCTACATGGCGAAGATTTTTGCTCAAATACAACCATTAAAAAACTGAAAAGTATTTTTTATATATATTTGAGAATGAATAAGTTTTTTCATCTTAATAAAGGGGTTTTATACTATTAAATTAATTTTATATAGGTATAGTAAAAATTTAAAACAATTATGTAAAGTTTAATTAATGAATAAAAAGCTACAAAATTTCAACAATGCCATTTCGAGATCGAATTTGATCAATGTTTATTTTTTTTATAGAAGTAAAGCTGGTCATAATTTCTGAATTTTTTTTACCGATTATTAATAAAATATCTAGAAAAGAAAAATTCCAAGTTTTATTTTAAATTTTCTGTTGATTTAAATAATCTTTTTTTGCCATAAAAAATTGGAAAAAAAACTTTTAAAAATTGGGACAAAACATCCTGATTTTCTTGAAAATTTTCTTTTTTCTTTCAAAAAAAAATTGCTATCAGAAGCTCCCTTGAGTAAATCTGAAAATATGGTCAGATTTCTTAAATATTTTTTAAACTACCCGGAATAAAAAGAACGCTCAGAACGAACGCTTCAGCGTTTTTTAGCGTTATTTTCGTCAGTGTTTTTCACGCTGCAGAACGTTGAAAAAACGCTGCTAAAAATCGATTCAATTGGGGCCAAATGGTTTATTGAATTTCTTCATCAGTTATAAAATATGATTCAAATAGCTACTGAAAGCCTTTGACTGTTGTAAAATAATTTTCGCTGGTTTTCAGACTAACACTGTGAAAATTATATTAAGCAGTATTATTAAATAAAAATTAAATTTTTTTTCGATTAAACTTGACTTTTTTTTTAAATATTTTAAAGTTAAAGCTTTGATTAAAATAAAATTAGTTCTGATGAAACTATTAATTTTTTTAAATTAATTTGTTATACGTTTGGACGTTTTTAACTCTCAAATTGTAAGCGTATTTCAAGTCATTTACTTAGAACGCTTAATCTCTTGCCAGTTCCGCTTCAGTCCATTAAATAGTTTGGAGTAATTAGGACCATTGTAACTGAAAGAAGAGAGGGGGAAGAATAATTTTGTTTTTGATCCTTTAAATTAAAAAAATAAGAAAAATAAAATAAGCTAAAATAATAAATAAAAGAAAATAAAAAAATTTAATTACCTCAACGTTTTTTCTTTCTTTCCTAAAATATTCAATATTTAAAAATGTAGCTAATGATACAGTACGTTTCCAAGCAAAGTATACAGCTATGTTATAGCGCTGCTCTAGAGCTGCGATAGAACATATTTTTTGCTAAAGAGCATTTGCATGAGCAATTGAACATGCTCTAGAACGCTCATGAGCATGTTCTAAATTGCTTAGGAAGACCATAAAAACTGCGCTAGCTATGCGTTAGAGATGCTTAAGAAATGCTCTAAAAACTGTTTACTTTGTTTAGAAATGTACTGTATGATATATTTTAAATTTTGAAGTAAATTTTTATAAATATAAATAAAGTTAATAAGTAACTAAAGTGAAATAAGTAACGCATGTAATAGGCATGGCAAAATTATTCCTTTCATTTAAATAAGCGTGGGAATGTTTTTTCTTTCATGCTTATTATTTTAGCTTATTTTATTTATCTTATTATTTTAATTTGAAGGATCAAAAACAATCTGAAATAGTAAGAATATGAACAAAAATAAGATAATGTATTTGCTTGATTTTTACGACATATATCGTTTCTTATCGAACACTGGTATTCAAAATGGACATTTTCGACTAAAATTACACTTTATAACATTTTGAAAACCAGTGTTCGATAAGAAACGAATTTCGTTATTTCCAAATACCCATATACAAATTTAAGGTGATTTTTTTTATTTGTTTATCTGTGTCGAGCCAAAGTTCCTTAAGATTAAATAAAAATAAAAATTTTAAAAATTTTAAATTTTTTTGATTTAAATTATAATTTAACAGCCGTGACCCTTAGGAAGTTCAAAATTATCTAAAAACCCTTTTTTTCATTTCTCATGCGATTTAAATATGTTTAATGCAGTTAAAAAAGATTCAGCTAAAGATTTAGAATTTCTTACTGAATCACCTAAAATGATTATAATGTGACTGATGCTTAGCTTATATTAAGAATTTATATTTTTATTAAAAAAATATTAAAATCTAATTTGCGAAGTCAAAAAAGTTCTTTTAATTCTAGTTGATCAAAAAATTTGTCATATATTTTTTTTAATTGTTTCAACAAAAGAAATTTAAATCTTATAGCTTTGTTTTAGAAAAAAAATTATTTTTGAAAAATAAAAAAACGCTCCAAAACGCTTATAAAACGCCGTTCGGCGGCGTGAAAAATGCTGACGAAGAACGGCGTTTTTTGAGCGTTCTTTTTTTTTCCGGCATATTCATTTTGCCCAGATATTTCGTTTTTTTTTGAAATAGTTTATTTTTAAAAATTCTCACATTTTGAGTGTGAATGATTCACTTGAATATTTTTCCGAGTCAATCTCTCAAAATCACCTTTTTTTGCTATAGTTTTTGATCGAATTTTGGTGACCCTGGTCAAAATTTATTTAAAAAAGACTCATTTGATGATCATAAAAATCCTTAAAAGCTTTTTTCAATATTAAATTATGACTAGGATCTTTCATTTAACTTTATTTAGACTGAATTAATTTGTCAAAAACTAGAAAATCTAGGAGTTTTACTCTTTTTCTTCTTTTCAAATTTGAATAAGAGCTTACTAAAAAATTTCTCAAAATTTTAAACTATTTGAAAATGAAACTTTCAATTTTTTAAAGCAGAATAAAATGATTTTATTATGCTTTGTAAAAATTACCAAAATAATTATTAAAGCCCGAGAAGTAATTTTTATTCACTTTAAGCCTAAAATCCTAGAAAGAATCAGACTTGATTATTTTGTTAATGGTAAAATTAAAGATTATTATATTTTGTGATATTTTAAAAAATAACTTCAATAAACTTTCATGATTTTTGATATTTAAGATTTGACCGTAACAAGAATAAAACAAAACATAAATTTTTTTAATCTAGATTTAAATATAACTTTGAAATTAAATTAAATCAATTTCATGTTTTGTCTTAACTATTAAAACACATCGCACAAATTATGATAAATGTGAAATCTAGACACAATTTAAATGCTTTTAAATTATTTTAAATGTATATTATGGCTAGTCATGTGACTAAAAACTGTTTTAATCTATACGGCTTATTTTATCATATTAATTGTGAAGCTTTTTTAAAAATGTCTAGTAAGGATTTTAATAAAATCTACACACTTCTATACTTAAAAAAAGAAAAATTGAAATTTTTCATAATAATCGTAATATAATTAAGATTCCATATAAATATTGAGATTTTATTCATTTAACATGTAAAATTATAAACAAGTGTTTCTTTCACACTAATATTTTAAATTTAAAATTCTGAAAGTTTTTTTAAAAATTTTCAACATGATTTCTAAAATATTCAAAATAGAATCCAAAGTCCATATTGATATTATTAGCGAGTTAAATCAAAATAGATTGGAGAATATTGATAATAATCGATTATTGAGCGACTTGACGAACCAATTTTTTGATGGTTTCTTCATGCTTGGTTCAAATTCTGGAGGAAGTTTGACCAAAGATGACGTGGACGCATATGTTCTATTCTATAATTCATATTCAAGCTGGCAAAATAGGACTATTCATCTAATTGATTTATGGTTTCGACCAAATTTGAATGATAGTGAAAAATTTTCAATTTTGAAAGATTTAAAATCAAAATTGTTTGAGTATGCCAGAGAAAATTATTTAAATCGAATTAACTACCATTTGGTGGAGAATGATAAAAACAAAAAATTGATAAGTTGGATACAAAATGAAGAACTTGGTGCCCAAAATCTATCAAAGCTAGAAGACTGGTTGATTTATGAAATGGATTTGGAAGGAATGAAAAATTTTATTTCTACCGACTCGAAAATGTCAGAAAATTACAAAATTATTAAAGTTGATGATATTAATCAATTTTGTATGCAAATACACGATTTGATTCATGAAATTTCAATTTTTGAAAAAATGGAAGATCAATTCAAGCTGTCAGTCGAAAGTTTGATAAGAGATTACAATTATTTAGATGAAAAGAAATTAAATCGTTTCTATGAAACAATGGTTGTTTTAAATGACAAGGATGAAGTTGTTGGATACACCATCTATTACAAGATTTACGAATTAAAACGAGGAGTCGGCTGCTATTTGGAAGACTTGTATATTCAAGAAAAATATCGCAGAAAGGGTCTTGGTGGAGCTTTGTGGAAAAAACTGGTCAAAGACTGTTTGGAAAAGTTTCAGACTAATTTCATGCAATGGACGGTTTTAGCCTGGAATACACCAGCTATAGACTTTTATCATAAAAATGGTGCAAAAAATTTAGAAAACTTGAGTCTGTTTAGATTTCCGACTAACAAAATTTATGAGTAGAGAGTCTTTCAGTTTTTATCAATATAAATTTTTTTTCAAAGACCAAAATGAATTCAAATTATTAAATAAAAAAAATTCTAATAGATTTTTTATTTACTTATTCAAACATTTTCTTTCTCGATTTATCTTTGAATGTTACAGATAATTGTAATTGGATTTTGCGGAAAATTGGAGACACCGTTCTTTTCTTATATTTTATCAACTTCTGATTTAAAATATTTTTTAAATTTCCGTAATACTAGATTGATATAAAATGTTGAATTTTTCGACTTCGACTTTTTCTAACTAATCTTCAAGTAATTATCAGTTAAATGCAATGTTCCTAAATTATCATCAATGGTTCAAGATGCCCAAAAAAAATTACCATTACTATTACTATTACCTATTTTTTTTTCTTTAAGCTAAGACTAAAATTATTTTAAAAATTAAAAAAAAATTCCATCATGAGACTAATTATTCGAAATTACAAAATGGAGAAAAAATTAATGCAACAGTTTTTAGGAGTTATTAAGATTATTAAAAAAAATACAGCAAACTTTGATATATAATAATTTAAAGTATCCTTAACTGTCGTAAAACTCTAAAAAATAAAATAAATAAAATTTAACTTCTAATATAATTGCTCAGTTTGTGTGGATAATGGCTAAAATTACAATATTCCTTGTTCTATTTATCGTTTTGTACAATAATTTATTATTTTTTTGTTTCAGACACTTAACCACTACATCTAAAACGTAATAAAAAATTTTTAATAATTAAAATATCACTATTTAAAGTGTTTAGATGTTGTTTTATAGATAACTTATTTTAAATTTGATACCTAAATAGCCTAGCTCTTAATTATTGAGATTAAAAATTAAAGGGCGTGTCAAATTTCAAAAATATTTCATGTTTATAAAATAAAGTTATTATTTTTTTTTAAAATTTTATTCAAACAAAGAATTAGAAAACAAATTTAGTAAAACGTCTTTTTAAATATTTTTTCCATTTCATCAAAATTTGAATAAAAAAAAATTTTATAATTCAAACTAATGTCTTTGCCAAATTTTATTTGGACAATATTTTTAATACTTTTGTTAAATTTTATTACTAATCAATTTTTAGAATGAAAATTTGTTTCCACATAAAAATCTACTATTCTATTAAGTTCTATTTATTGAGACTTAAGTAGTCTTTGGAAACTCTCATCGATTGCAGTCAAGAAATCATTGGTATTCAAGTACATACCTGGTTTTACACTTAAAGTATTAAAAAAAATTAATTTAATTTTTCCTTCTTTTATTTTGGGCTTACTTTTTTATTCCATGGATGCAACCAGCTAAATCTTTTGTCAATTTTCCTGAATTGATTGTATCAACACAAGCTTTTTCTAGGAGGTGAGACCATCTAATCAGCTCTTGATTTCCATCTAGCTTTCCTCTATGCTCGAGACCTCTGGTCCAAGCGAAAATACTAGCAACGGGATTTGTGCTTGTTTCTTTTCCTTTCTGGTATTCTCTGTAATGACGAGTGACAGTACCATGTGCTGCTTCGGCCTCAATAGTTTTTCCATCTGGACAAACCAAAACTGAGGTCATTAAACCTAAAGAACCATAGCCTTGTGCTACAATATCCGATTGAACATCGCCGTCATAATTTTTACAAGCCCATACAAAACCACCATCTGATTTGAGCATTTGTGCCACCATATCATCGATCAAACGATGTTCGTACCAAATTTTTAAGTTGTCAAATTCAGCTTTGTAATTTCTAGTTTTGATATAATTTAATATTTTTGATTAAAATTTTATCAATCGGTTTTAAACTAACTTTTGATATATTTCTTCGAATATATCCTTAAATCTGCCGTCATATTTTTTCAGAATAGTATTTTTTGTCGACAGATAAAGTGGATATTTTTTCATAATAGCATACTGAAAACAACTATGGGCAAAACCAATGATAGACTTTTCAATTTTTTTCGAATTATTTTTTAAGCTTAATTTAGTTTTTTTTTAATTCTACCTCATCAGTGTTATACATTCCCATGGCAACTCCGGGACCTTTAAAGTTGAAAACAGTATATTCTTGCTTTTCACTTCCATCAGCAGGCTCATAAGTCAAAGTTAATTTTCCAGGTTGTTTGATGACCAAATCAGTCGCTTTGTACTAAAAAATAAACCTAAATAATTTTATTCGAATTTTTTTTGACAATTACTTGATCACCAAAAGCATGTCTTCCAACAACAATTGGATGTTTCCAGCCAGGAACCAACAGAGGAATTGTTTTACACAAAATTGGCTCTCTGAAGACTGTGCCACCTAGAATATTTCTGATTGTTCCATTCGGACTTAGCCACATTTTTTTCAAATTGAACTCTTTAAAAAAAAAAGAATAAAAATTTTTTCAATATTTTTAGAAAATTACCTTTGACACGATCTTCATCAGGAGTAATAGTAGCACATTTGATTCCGACATTGTATTTTTTAATTGCTTCAGCTGCGTCTATGGTTACTTGGTCATTGGTCTGATCACGATAAGGTAATCCCAAGTCGAAGTATTTAATCTCCAAATCCAAGTATGGTAATACGAGCTTAAGTCACAAATTTAGATGAATTAATAAAAATTTCTAAGAAATACTTGTTCTTTAATTTTTGCCCAAATAATTCTTGTCATTTCGTCTCCATCGAGATCGACAACCGGGTTATCAACTTTGATTCTTGATACCGAGGCATCTAATAATAAAATTAATTAAATTAATATATATATTTTATTTTTTAGCTACAGTTTCTTTGCAAAGTCTTTGAAATTTGTACCAGACTCGACTTTGTGTTGACCAAGTTTCGTAGCATTTTGATTTAAGCTTTTTTTTATAAGACGCAAATTTTTTGATCTATTTAAAAAATATCAAATATGTTTTAAGCGAAATACTTTAAATTTAAATAAGTAAAAAAAAAGGGTGTTTCTACAGCAGTTTTATGTTAATTTTTGTTCAGAATTTTAAGCAGATGAAAATAAAACAGTTATTTGGATAAAAATTACCAAGACGCACAGAATTTATATGTAAACTATAAAATTTAGATCGTGACTTAGAGTTTGAAAATATCTGCTCTAAAAAGCAGCTTAAAATTTTCTAAGTGTATAGATTTAGAAAATTTTCAAACATAATTTTAATGGCTTATCTATGAACGCGATTTTACCTAGTTTTGGCCAGAATTTCATTCAAAGTTTAAAATCTAAGAGATCTTTTTAATCTTAAGTAAACATTTTGATAAAAAATTAAAGATAATCAATTTTAATAGTTCGCCAAGTCATTGAAAAAAAAAATCAATTTTTTTTTCATGTTGAACACAAAATAATCTAAATTTATAGCTTTATAAACTAAAAAATAATAATCTATATGTAATTTTATGAAGTTAAAATCTTAGATTTTAAATAAAAAAATTAAAGTACAAATTAATGATGATTCAAAAATGAAAATTCTTAGCGCCAATCCAAGAAAATTTTTTAAAACAAGAATATGGAAAGTTTTGGAAGTCGATGACTTTTTTTAGATATTTGAATTTATTATTACAATCTGAATTTGTAAAAAAAAAGTAAAATTTTTAATATAATTTGTTTATAACCAAGTCCAAAAATGGTTGCTTTTTTCAATTAATTAAAGAAATTAATAAATTTCAATCAAAGAAAATTCATGATTAAATAAAAACACAACAGGATCAATTTTTTCAAAATTTTTAAAAATCTTAAAAAACTAAGCCTGTTTGGAGTCACTAAGTTTTCAAACGGACAAACATTTTTAGGCATCCGCTTTCAACAGCTCAAATTAAAAATTTTAGTTTATTTTTACCAATTCTAATAAAGTGCATGGTTGATGATAAAAGTTGTTAATAAAATTTTATCGATCAATTATCTTTTTTATTGATTAAAAACTAGACTCTAAATTAAATTTAATTTTTTAATTTTTTATTAGGACCGACTTCTCTCAAATACTGAAAAATATATAATTTATCTTTTTGATTTTTTTTTAAATATTTTTAGACATGATTAAGTGCTGAATTAACATTCACAATAAGTTATAAAAATAATTATGAAAACTTTTGGCGCACTTACCTTATTATATATTTAGGTGGCATTTGTAACTGTTTTTGGTAAGTTAAATTAAAAGAAAACAAAAGCAATTTTTCAAAAAAAAGCTATAATTACACCTGCCACTTGTCCAAATTTACCTTTTCATTAGCTTTTTTTAATTTTTGATTAATGTATCTATTTCAAATGAAATATTAACGTCATAAAATAATATAATACATAATTGTTAAATTGGCTTCAACAAATAAATAATTTTACAGTACTCATCAGCTTTTTACCGACAATATAATGCTTTCAAAAAAGTTATTTACTACACTTTAGCTGCCACACTGAATCTTAAAATATCATACTACAAGCTTGTGGTAGTTTTCAAATAAATTATTACATAATTTAATAACTGGAGAATAAAAAATTATATTCCAAGTAATCTACCAAAAATTTTAAATAAATTTTAAAGAATTTATTTTTCAATTAAATAAAAAATTATAAATCGGCTAATTTTTTTCAAAAATAACGCACCAATTTCCTTGTTCATAATAAGATTCAATGATTTTTGCCGTGTCTATCTTCTCAAAAAGCTTTTCTAGTTCATTTTTTTCAAAAACATGATAGTATCTCAAAAAAACTTTGGACTCCTTGTTTTTTTGGTCAGATGGCTCGCTCTCACCAGACATATCCCCACTTTTTTTCAATGTTTTTTCATTGTAGTGCCAAGCTACAAATACATCTTTTTTCTGAAACTCTTTTCCGAATGTATGAATATTGGAATCTTGATTTTGTTCATCGCTTGTCTTTTTTTGAGAAATGTAAAAAGACTCTTTTTCCTTGTACTTTTGTTCTCTGGCCCAGACTGTTATCAAGCATCGGCCTCCCGGTTTCAAAATTCTAATCATTTCATTTATGGACTTAATTCTTCTTTCCTTAAATATAAAATAAATATGAAATATAAATTTTTATGATTTAATGTTTTCTTTAAATTAAAAATTTATTAATTTTTTTAAATTTTTTTTTCATCACCCAAGAAGGCTTTTTGAAACAAATGAATGAATTAATAAAAAATAAATAAATAATTGATATTTTACAGAATTTACTTACCTCAGTTGATAAATGGTGAATTACTGCGATACAAATTGAGTAGTCGAAAAAATCAGTCTTTACTGGGACACAAAGGCAGTCGCTTACAAAGCAATTAAAATTTCGCTCCTGGCATATTTTAATGAGACCTTCACTAAAATCACATCCAAAAGAATACAAATCATTTCTTAAATTTAAATATTTTCCATTTCCGCATCCAATGTCGACCATGAAACTTCTAGGCTCCATTGAGTTTATAAAACGAGCAACACCAGGCCACGCTGAGTGTCTTGTGTGACTAAAATGATCGGCAATTTCATTATATATACTTTGAACATAGGATTTTTCAAAATTTTTTGCTTCAAAATCAGTCGATGGAATCGTCATCTGGGGCTCATCAATTTTTTCCAATTTTTTTTTCTGCTCACTTAGAGGAATTACTTTTCTAAATGTCAACGATATTCGCGTGTTTCGTTTAAGGACTAAAAATTGGCCTGAATTCGAGCCTTTAATTAAATCATGTTTTCTTTCCGGGATCGAATGACTCCAATTAAATCTAGATTCACCTTTGAGAACTAGCAAACTGTTCGGTTTTAGTAAAATTTTAGAAATTTTTTTCGTCTCTTTTTGCCGAAATTCCATCATAGCACTTGACATGAGACTTAATGAAATAATAAAGTTGTCAAAAGCGACAGTGTTGTCTATGTGGGGTCCAATGCCTTGTCCAGGTTCGTAGAAATTTACTGTCAATTGATCGGGCTTCACATGAATCAACTTGTCATTCAACATTTTCTCAAATAATTCTTCTAAAACTTCAGGCATTGTGTTTTCTGGATCAGTCAATGGCTTGGTGTCATCGCAATTGTTAGAACCATATTTGAATTCGTATCCAAAGTGTTTAACTCTGCGTCGTTTTAAACCCACTACTGAATTTTGATTTTCGTCTTGTTCCGTAAAAAAATCGGCTATTTTTTTAGCATAAGAATCCTGAATGTAATTTTCCAAATAATTAATTCCTTTTGGTAAATAGTCGACTTCTTCAAATTCGGTAAATTGAACAGTAGTTTGTGGAACTAAAAAAATTGAAAGCATAAATTTTAAATGACAAATGAAGATACAAAATACCTTTATCCGCTGGAAATAAATAGAAACATAGTGAAGTTTGATTGTTGGTAGTGATTACTTGTGATTGTAGTTGATTAATTGCTTTCTGAGTTGATTCTGGTTCTTCGAATATTACAAAAGAATAAGGCTTTTTCTTTTGCATAACGATATCAATAATTTTGCCAAATGTTCTGAATTTTTCTTCTATAAAATCTGCAGATATGTTGTTATCTAGACCGCAGTTACCAACAAACAAAAACTTCAATTAAACTTTTTTTAAATTAATTTAATTCAAAGTTTTGTTTATTTTTTTTTAGATTTTTGTCCAAGAATTAATTGAAAACAAAAAATTTCATACTCGAGTCCAAAAATCGGTGATCAACAGTTGGTCACACAATTAAAGTCAAAAAAGACAAACTTAAAAGGTTTACTGTTTTTTTTTACCAAAAAATATACCAATTAAAAAAAAAAATTATGTCTTATAAAAAATTATCAGTTTAATTAACTGTTAATGTACAAAATGTTGTTTTTTAAATTCTAATTTATATTATTTCGTACCAATCTTTTGCCTTTGGTTTCCTACCGCGCTTTTTTTGGAAACCAATATTTTTAAAGCTCAAACAGATTTTTACCAATTTTTATTGGAGCCTAAGTGACTTCTTATATTCAATAATATTTTTAATCTTGAAAAATTTTTCGTATGTTAAAAAAAATTTTAATTCAAGTAAATTTATTTTAGAAGCAAAAATTTTTTTTAGTGAAAAAAAATTCAATGGTTAGAAAAAGAAATTATTCATAACTTTTAAAATATCAATTGTTGATAGTATGTTGTCAAGAAATGTTATGATTAATTTATTTGTTACTAAAAAAAAGCACTATTGTATCATTATCAAAATTATAAAAATATATTTTATGTATTTTGAAATTGGTAATGTAAATTTTATTGATGATTATTTAAACTAAAAAAAATTTCTTCCATAATTTTGGTCATCAATTTAATGAGCCAAATTAATGTGGAGAAAAATTCACATTATGATAGCTTTGGTCCGTTTTTATTGAACCATTGATCACAAAGTTTAAAGATCCATATTTATGAGATTGCCACTTATTTCTTAAATTTGTAAAAACATCAACTTTGAGCCTTAAAATACAATAAAATTTTGTCGGTTGTATAAATTCCTGTACCTGATGTCATAAGAAAAAAAAATCATTTATTTTATACGTGTATAATGTAATTTATTTTTGGACGAAGAATTTAAATGAAATAAAATATTTATCATTGAGTATAAGACCAAGCGTATTAATTAAATTTTAATTTAAAAATTTCAATGACATTTTTTCGAGCTATTTTCAATAAAAAAGTCCTTGTTGTTATCAGGCAAGTAAGCTTTCTTTTCTATTTTAATTTTTTTTTAATTCTTTATTAAGTTACTGTTAAAATATTTCAAATCATATAAACGTAATTAATCTTTTTAAAAATATTTTGCTATTTTGAAAATGAATCCCATTGACTTAAAATATTGGCTTATTTTTTTGTTACCAGCTTTTCTCGATCTTTTGATTCAAGCAAAAAATGTTTTTTTTTTTGTTTGTAAAAGACATTATTCTTTTTTTTGTGAGGAATTTTTTCATTTATTCAAAAATCACTTTTGAAAAATTTCTATTGAAGTCATTGACTATAAAAGATTAAAGCTATATTCTTGAAAAACAATGCGACAATTCAAAATAATTTACCAAAACTTTTGCTCAATTAATTTTAGCTTACTTACTTGAGAATCACCATCGACTCTATTTATATTATCGAGCTTTTTTATGATTGCTTCATATTTTTTAAGTTTATGTTCAAGTTTTTTATTTCTATATTTGGCTGAGACTGGATTTTCAATTGAATCATTGATGTCCATTTGATTTAAATTTTCAGTAATTTCATTCGACTGCATTCTTTTTTATTAATTTGTTTTAATTTAATTTATTTAAATTTTCGTTCCAAGAAGTTAAGCTTGGCTTTATTTAAAAACATTTAACTAAAGATGAGGAGTAATAAAAAATAATTAAATTTTAAAAACTTTATTTCATTTTCTTTTGTTTTAATAAAGAACTTTTCAACGCCATCTTAAAAATTCAAAAATTAAATTCTAATCATAATTTAATTTAAATTTTACTTGTTTTTCTTTGAATGAACGTCTGTGTTTTTTGTTCAATTTTGGACGAAGCATCTGGAAGCTTTTACTCTTAAGCTTTTCTTTATTTGTTTTTCCTAGATTTGAATCTTTGAACCGATGACCAAATTTGTCTCTACCTTCTCTTCCCTCCTGCGAAAAAAAAATTTTAAATTTTAAAATCAACAAAATTTTGTTCTTCTTTACTTTTATTTTAGCTATTCGAGTCTCTTTATCGTGAGCTCGTTTTTTGTTAATGTAGGTGATCGACGATAATGGAACTAGACCATTACTGAAACATAAAAATGAAAACCAAGTCAAACTTTTTTTTTTTTAATTTTACTTTTTAAATCTTTCATCATCCTCTTCAAAATCCGAATCAATTTTAATTTTCTTATTCTTGGAATTTTTATCAAAATTTCTATCAGTCAATTTCTTCTTCATCTGTTCAATTCTAATTTTCTTAAACTCTTCTTGAGTTAAAATTCTTTCGGTGGAAACTTTTTGAGCTTTTTCCTCTTTTTCGACCAAACTCATCAATTTGGTCTGATCTTGCTCCGAATTGTCCTCATTTTCACCATCACTAGAAACATCAACCCATTCTCCTTCAGAACTTTCCTCTTCTTCATCTTCACTATGCTTTCTCTTTTTCGGTTTTTCATCTTCTGATCCCGATTCGACCCATTCATCACCTTCTTCATCAGAGTCTTCAATATTGATTGTTTTCACAGACTCCTTTGGTTTCGAGCTTTCCAAGTCAATAATTTCAGCACCAGGTACATAACTCTTTGCGTCCAATTCACCATACTGTCTTGTCTTGGCAAATTCAGCTATTGATTCTTCAGTGGGCTTACCTCTCATTTTACGATGCAACATCTGAGGATTTTTCTCTCTGAACAATTGTATCAAGGACTTGGCAGCGCTTGAAACAGCCTTGTCTTTATAAGTTTTATACTGGACCAAATCTCCGAGAAGATCTTCGCTCATTGCCAATGGACATCTGTCGCATATTTCTCTAATAGCGTTCAGACCGACAGCTATCACCTCTGTGCTGTTTCGCTCAGTTATAAAATTATTTGCTATTGCCATTAGAACTGGCTCAACAGTCTGAAAAAAAAAATTAAAAAAAAAAAATTAAATTTATTTTATTTACGTCTGGTGGAGTGAGATCATGAGATGATATAGCAGAAAACCATAAAATTTTTGTCACCTCTGTTTAAAAAAAATATTAAAATCTAAATTATTTAAATATATTTCTTTACCTCTTTGATGCGGATTCAGAAATCGAATTAAAAAATGATGAAAATTATTCAAAAACAGCTGATGAATTCCAATCAGTCGAGATATTAAGTCTAAAATTGAAATTTTTATTTCAAAACCCTCATTAGTAGCTTCAACTAGTTTGAAGAGTTTTTCGGCAAAATCTTGCGGATCGTAGATCAAATTCAATGCGCTAAAATGCGGTATGTCATTTCCTTTCTTTTTCTTTTTCTTATCTTTATTAATCGACTTCAGGGCTCTGTCAGTTCGTTTCTTACGCGATTTGGTCTTTTTGCCTACACGTAAACTCAACATAACTTGTTGAGTCGTTTTTTCATCCTAAAAATAAATGAAAATTGAGAATAAACATTAAATAATAAAATATCTTTGCAAAATAATGGGATTTGAAAATGTGAAAAACATCAAAACCTGAAAAATCATTCGCTGAAAACAATAGTTTTAGCTAAGGATCTTATTTTAAGATAATAATAGTCCAAAACAATTATTCTAATTTTCTAATGACAACAATGATTTGATATAAATTGAAATTAATTAATTAATATTATTTAATTCTTTTAAAAATTCAATATTAATACTTGTTATTTATAAGTTTTATAAGTCTTAAATGATTTTTGTTTCATCATTGTAGTGAATACTTTGATCCTGTATTATGATTTTTTTTGTATACAAGACCTTAGAAAAAGTGAAAAGCTTATTAAAGATCAATGAAATTATTCTATTGTCTGCAAAGCGTTAATAAATTTGTTATTTGAATAATCATGAAGATTTCTGTTATAATTTTTCAAATTTCAATTAAATTTATATTCAATATTTAGGAAGTCTATTAAAATATCATTAAATTAAAGTATTATAGTTTCATACTTATGATGTTTTTGATTTATAAATAGAAATAAATATCCATTCCAATAACTTCCTATCAAAGTCAAAATAATTTTTTACACATTGGTAAATAGAGGAGCTATTCAAAAGTCACAAGTTTTTAGTCAAGTCCGAATCTGGACTTGGAATTTACTTTTATAATTTTTTTTTTCATCATCTATTTATGCTTGCGAATATTATTTCAGCACAATCAATTGGCATCTTGAAGTTGATGATCAATTCAAATATCATTTCAATTCAAAAAGTTAATCTTCAGTTATTAAAATAAATCTTTGATTCAATTTAAATAATTTTAATGTAATATGCTTTACATGCAATGTAGATTTAGAAAATAAAAAAAAATTGTAAAAACATTTTCTCAATCCAATGATAAAATCGATTTTCAATTTAGTTAACTGATTTTTTGTAAAGTTTTGTCTTCATTTTATAACTTATTTTGAATTTTTTTTAATTTAATTTTTTTAATTTAATTGTGAATGCTAAACACAAATACTTTTGAAATAAAAAATCTCAAATAAACTTTACAAAAAATCAGTTAATACATTTAAATATTAAAATCGATTATCGATGGACTGGGAAAAGTTTTTTAAATTTTTTTTTTATTTTCTAAATCTACATTGCATGTAAAGCATGTTACATTACAATTATTTAAATTAAATCAAAGATTACGTTTAATATCTAAGGATAAAATTTTTGAATTGAAATGATATTTTGAATTGATCATCAACTTCAAGATGCCAATCAATTTCTGATTAGATGAAAAAAACATTCAACACAATTCGATTTCTTCTAAGCACAAAAAATTATATTAAAAAAAAAACAATTAACACAAAAAAATTGTGTTTGAAAATAATTCTTTAAGGAAATTTTTTTTCAACACAAAAATATTTATAGAAGAATATTTTTTTTTAATTTTAAATTCTATTTAATGATATTTATAAGTGGTAATTAGGTAAATAAAGTAAATTTCGAAGCTTAAAGAAAAGAAATTAAAAAAATTAGTCTCTAGAAAACCATTTTTCCACATTTTTGTTCTACCTCTTTTTTTAAATTTTAATTTTTATGTTGAATGCATTTATTTTATTTTTAATTTTTGTGCTAAAAGTGTTTTTTTCAAATTGTAATTTTTGTGTTGAGAAGAAATTATTTTGTGCTGAGCGTTTTGAAATTGTGTTGAATGGTTATTTTTTTGTGTTGAAAAGGGAGACCCTTTATGTTTTTATAAAACCATAATAAATTATTTGAAAAATCTAAATTTTTTATCAAAAAAAAATATTTATGAATCAACACTTCTTTGACCTACCAAATATTTTGTAATAATAAGACTTTTATTCCTAGGTAATATTTCTTTCATTAAGATAAGCGCAAAGGTCCTGTAAAATATAATCTAAATTTAAAAAAATATGTCTCACTTCAGATTCTGATTCACTTTCAGATTCTTTTTCTACATCTTTTCCAGCAAAAAATTGAAGAGCCAGAGCTAGAACTTTGGTGATCTTTGTAAAGCAGCATTGTGAAATTACATTTACTGTTTTAGCTTCGTTCCATATTTGTTTTTTATACAAATCAATCAATAGATTCTAAAAATATCAATTAAAAAAATTTAATTTGGCTTCTTCAACTTACTAAAGAATATTTGGCTACTAAAGGATGACTTTCTCTAGTTAAAGTGAACACATACTGCTGAACTTGCTTTTAATAAAAAATATAAATAAATGTCACTACAATTTAATAACAAAAACTTACTGTACAAAGTTTGAAATTTTTTAATTTTGTTTTAATCTTTTTTACGTCATTAAGCATAAAATCAAATAAAGTTTTTCTTAAAATTTTATCTTGACATTTGATTAAGGTGAAAAATATTTCGAATAGTGGTTTGGGTTCGATTAGGTTTTTACTTCTAATCAGCATCAAACATTTGCAAAAAGTCTATCAAAAAAAAAGCTTAAAAATATTAAATTTTTTAGTTATTAAGTACCAATCTCATGTCTGGATTAAGAACAGTGGCATAGCGCTTCAGAATATCAATTAATTGTTGTGGATATTGTTTAAGCTCATCGGTAAAGCAATGAGACACATGAGCAAGAAATAGTGACAAATCGGCCAGCTGCTTATTAGGTTTGGCTGGCTTCATCAGATATGCTTGCAAAGTTGATTCATAGTTAAGATATGATTGGGAAAACTTAAAAACAAAAAATTTAAATCAGTCATCAAGTATTTAAAAGAAATTACCTCATCTTTGTATGACGTTGGATCTCTTTTGATCCTATTTTGAAGTTGGAGCAAATTTGTTGCAAAATGGTTCTTGATACTGGTCATTTCTTTGTCAGATCTAGACAGAAAATATTCGTTTTATTTTTTTTTAAATAATGCTTTGAAATTTTACATGTGCTTCAAATTGAAAATAATTTATTCTTAAAATTTATAATTTTTATCTTATTAAAAAGAAAAAAAAATTGTCTTAATTTATAAAATTGAGTTAAATTTTTATGCAAATTCAAAAAATTGTCTAACGAAAATTCATTTTATTTTCTCTAGGAAAATAAAATTTTTAAATTTCTGTAAGAAAAAATTTGAAGGGAATTTAAATTATTTTTTTTAATTTTTTTAAATCGGTTATTTGAGTTATAAAATAAAAGTCTTTATGAAATTCCAAATAAAGTTTAATCAAATTTGTTACTTTATAGTGAAAAGATTACCATTTAAAGTACAATTGATTAAAAATTGAATCTTAAAATTAGTCTCTATTTATATATTTATTTATTTCTAATTATTTTATTCTTGAAATTTAAATGTTAATAAAGAAAAAATAAATTGATCAATTTCTATATTTTTTACAAGCTGAAAAATTTATTTTAAATTTACTTTAAATATAGTTGAAATGTTCTCCCATTTAAAATTAAAACTAAATTAATTTAAAAAAAGAAAATAAAAAATACTCAACTCAAAAATATACATAATAAACATGCAAAAATAAATGAAACTCTTTAAATTTAATAATATGGCAATTTTTTAAATTATTTTTTATTGAATATTTACCAAAGCTTATACATTAAAAAAGTACATTTTTAATATATAAAATAACAAAGATCCAAACAAAGAAAGGGATGAAATATGATAGAAAGTAAAAATCTAATCTTAATTTTTTTATTTTAGTGTACCTTTACCATTCTTTTAGTGGTAATTCATAAATATCATTTGAAATATTTTAATGATAAAATTAGCAATCGAGAATTTAACTTTTTGTGAAGATTTTTTGAGAATTATTTTTTTTATTTCAAATAACAAAAAAGCATGAAGATTAAAAAAATCAAAACATTATTACAGAATTCAATTGGAATATTCGTCATTGCAAAGGCAAGGGAAAAATTGCCAGTTAGTGAACGGCGAATCGATTCATTTCTATTTTTAATAATTTATAAACATTTAAACAATTTTGTAACAAGAATATTTCAAACTAAAAATTTTCAGCAATCTTTTTTCCAAATATCATTAAATAGTATAAAATAATAAAATTCTTTCTGTAAAAATTGATCTTTAATCTAAAAACTTACAACTCTTGCAACTCTTGTAAACTATTGCAACATTTTCAAATTTTCAATTTTTTTAATGAAATAAAAATTTTTTGTACCGCGACTTTTTTAAATGTTTTACAGCAATTTTTAAATATTTACTCAGAGATTTTTTTAAAGCTTGAAAATTGACTTTATTTAGCAATTTTTTAGATAACAAAGTCATCATTATATTAATGATCAAAGTTGTTGAAGTCTCATATTAAAGTCCAATTCAAATAATTTTTGAATTTTTTTTTAAGGTGGCTCTTTAATATCGATACCCCAAATTTTGAATAAAATACACCAAAATATTATTTTTTCTCCACAATTTTTGAATTAATTACCCCTTTTAATTAAATTAGAAATATAAATTAAGATTTACAGCTGATTTAATAAAACGTTACTTTTTTTTTAATATTGACACCATTTAAATTAAAATGATACCCAATTTATTTGACTCTTAAAAAATCCTATTTAATAAATAAATAAAATAATAAAATAATATTTTTTTTCAATATATCTCTTTTTAATTTCAGTTTACTTGACCCTATTTTACTTTATTTTTAAATTTATTTTTCGATTTTATTTTATTTAACTTTATTTTATCTTATTCTGAAGGAAATTAAGCTCGGTACAGAAAAAAAATAAATAAAATAAATATTCCATTAACCAAAAATGTCTAGTTCTGCAAGTAATCTAGAAAATAACTTTAACGAGACAAGCAATGACGCTAATGACATTTCCAAAAATAAAAGAAGTACAACAAAATGTGAATCGTTGGAAGAATTCAAAAGACTGGTTAAAAATTTACATTTCGACATCCCCTGGAATTTTCACAGCACAAACAACTTAGCTGATTGCGATAAACACACATTGATTAATAAATGTGGTAAACAAAAAAAAATTTTTTTAATACTTTTGGTATTAAAAAAATTTTTTATTTTCTATAATCTCTGCAAAAGTTTTGCAGAGATTTTGCAAGTTGCATGATGCACTCCGCTCGATTATATTGAAATCTAATTTTTGCTAAACTCTGCAAATTTAGCAGACCTTGATATTTGATGCAACTTTGAATGCTGCACTATGTTAACAGAATTAAGTTTAAACCTTTAGAAAAAAAGTTATTCAATTTTTTTACATTTTTATCTGTTATTTTTATCATTTGTACTGAATTTCACAAAACCCATTCCAGGCTATTGACATTACTTAAATAGTTCCTATTTTAGGAAGTGGAACGTTTCACTTTAGCAAGAACCACTGTTTATAAAGTTATCAATGAAAAAATAAAATTAGCGAAGACAATTTTCTGGTCAGTGCTTTTAAATTATTTTTTAGGGTCAATGATAAATGGCGACTAATTTTACTGCAAAAGTAATTAAAGTTAATTTTTCAAATTTTATTAAAACTGCAATTAAATTTCAATGCATTTTTTAAAGTTACAATCTTTTTTAAAAAGTCAAAAAATTAAGCTTTAAAATACAACAAATATGTAAAAATCTGCGATGAAATTAAATTACAGTTTAAAATATTTTTATCAAAATTTTTAAATTTAAATTATTCATTTTAAATCTTATTAAATTAATTTTTTAGATTCTAAAAAATTACACAAAAAATGTCTTCTAGACGTAAAACATTGTTAGCAAACGAGTTACCTTTATTTAGCGAAGCTTTAGAAAATGACGTAAACGACGACGTTGCGGAAAAAAGACGTCGTCTGTCAAGTACTAAATTAATTAAAAGTAAACAATTAAAAATAAATTTTTTATAGTACATCAAAATGAAAGTTCTAGTGCAATTCTGCAAAGAAAAAATCGCATATTTCAAGAAAAGTAACTATTTTAATGTAATAAAGTTTATAAAAAAATTATTAAAAAAATAATTAGTAATGAGCTCCAAAAATCACTGAATGGTTCAAGTAGACAACCAGTGACACCGTCAGCTCCAAAGCCATCAAACGAACAGTTGTCATGTTTGTACAACAATTGTGTCAAGTTGCTCAACGAAAATGTAAAAATCACGCCTCGTTTAATTCTAAAAAAAATAAAAAAAAAATTAACTTTTTTTGTTGACAGAAAATAAATGCCAAAAATGCTTTTCAGCTAAAACTCATCGACTACATGTCTGATATAGTTCTTAACAAGGAAATAAGCGGTGGAGATACTAATTTTCAAGTATGTTAATTTAGAAAAATTCAAAAAAAATTCTATTATTTTCAAAAAAGGTTGTTGGCTGCACGATTGATGTAGGAACTAAGATTTATGCTGCCAGAGTCGATGCTCTACACCAAAATACATACCAAATGTTGGACGGTATGCGCCGGCCCGGAAATAATGAAGAAAATAGCGATATTGAAGGTTATTATTTTTTTATAGATTTAACAGCTGATATTTAAAATAAAAAAAATTATTTAGAGCAAACTACGGTCGATTTTGGTGGTAGTGGTGATATCAATGAAAATGACCAGGGTGAACAAGGCAATAAAAAGACAAAATCAAAGAAAAGAAGAAATAAAAAAAGCTCTCATCTCGCCGAAAATTTGGATACATTTACAACTAAATTGAGAGATGATTTTCAAGATGTAAGTGTATTTAATTTAATTTTTACGAAAAAAAAAATACACAAGTTAAATTCAAATTAAATTGGCTAATTTTTTTTTCATAAATATAACTTATATTTACTTAAATGCAAGGTTTTTTTTTTGCTCAGTTTAAAATTATTTAGCAGGCTTTTAAAGAAAAAAAACTGTATTTTCCCAATAGTCCATTAATTAAAAAAAATTGAGAAATTTACTTTTTCTGATATTCTAAGTGAGTATCGTTACTTTTTTGATATCATCAATTGCGGATTGCTTTATTTTGACCTAATTTGTTTCTAAGTCCCAAGTGTCACATGAATTTTTGACCGAAAGGAAAGTTAAAAATAAAACTAAGCTTAGGAAAAAATAAATAAAATTAAGAATTGACTTTAAAAAAATATAAAGCCTTTATAGACTTTTGACTATAAAACAATTCTTGTTTTGATCAATTTTCCGTGTATAAATGATGGTAAATTTTCTATTGGATTTTTTAAATAATTAATTAAAAATTACCTTTTATTACAATTTTTAGCAATATTTCGTGTAAAATTATGTAATTAAATGTAAAAAAATGTAAAATTTCAAGTTGCGAAAAAATTTTTTTAAAAACTAAAAACATTTATTAAAAATCAAAGTTTATTCTCAAAATTGAAATTTTTTGGTCGTCAGCATTTTTGTTGTGTTTTACTTGAAATGACGTAATTTTACGTAATATTACATCATTTTACGTACGCTTACATTTAATTACATTCTAAATTTGACGTAATTATATGTAATCTTACATTTATTGATGTAAAATTACGTAAAATGATGTAATATTACCCGTTCATCGGTTTAAAGTACAACACTGTATTTAACTTTAGGCAGGGAGAGAAACCGTCAATTAATTTAGAGAATGTCAATAAGTTTTTTTGTAAATTATATTTTCGTAAATACTAAACTTGTCAATTATATTAATTATTTGTAACTTAAAATAAATAATTGTAAATTAAATTAACTTATTGTAAATTAAAGCTGTAAATAAGGATTTAGTCATTTAATAAAATATCTATTATATAAAAAAATATTTGTCAATAAAGAAAATGACAATTAACTATTTGATAATTGTCAATAATATCTGTACTATAAGTAAATGTCTCATTGCGGTCTTTATTAATCGAATAAAAAGAAAAGCTAATATACGAAAAAAATGGATAATCCAAATCTTATATTTCATCAAACACAATCATCTAGTTCGGCTCAAATCCAAAAGATATGAAGTTAAAAACTTTATTTTAAATGTCTCTTATCTAGAATTTAATTTCAAATTTAAGTCGAAATGTTAGCAACCGATTCTATATACAGATTTGTTTAGAATGGTTATAAGGTTCTTCTAGTTGGCTCATGCGATAGAGGAAAACAGTTCTGTCCTTTTAGAATTGCTGTGACAATGTGCGAAAAAAATTAAAATTTTCATTACTTGACAAATTTTTTTTTAAATTGACAAAAATAAAAAATAATTGACAAAACATTTATTTAAATGACGTTTATTTTTTCAAATTGACTCTTGTATAAATGACGAATTATCTAGTTTTAATTGACAAATATTTCTTTTTTAATTGACAAAATATCATTTTGTCTTAACATTTTTATTTGTTTTCTTTTTTAATTTTTCTTTTTTATTTTATTCTAAAGGAGCATTAGCTCGGTACAGTAAATTAATAATAATTTTCATTTTTATATCTTCTAACTTTTAACTTTAAGGGTTTTTTTTGTCAAAATTGAGAATTTTAGTTGATCAGCCTCTATTCTTTTATTGATTTTTCTAAACTTTCGCACTATTTTTTTAAATTACATTTAACCTAAAAATTTTCAATTGAGATTCTTAATTTATTTATTATTATTTCAAAAAATTCAAGATGTGAGTATTTTAAATCTAATTTTTATGAAAAAATACAATATTTTAATAGAAATTAAATATTTTCGTACACTTTAAAAAAGGCTCATTTTTTTTAATTTTTATTTTTTCATAAATATAAATATTAACTTTAATGCAAGGTTTTTTATACTTGATAATGCATCGAATCCAGGGCAGTGACGAGCGTCAGTTTCAGCCTTTATGTTAGAAAAAAGACTAAAATTTTAAAGTTAAATTTTAAAGAGATTCTTAAGCAGGTATTTTTTATATTAGATTAGATAAAAAATAGATTTTTAGCCATTGTGAATTATCCGTATTTAGATATTAAGAAAATTTAATAATTTCTAAGTCGAAATTCACATTGTATATTCTGAAATGTCTTATTAAAATATATAAATGCTTAATTTCGAAAAAAAAAATTAAAATTATTTTTATTTAAAGTGAAAGATACATATAATTTTTAAACTTTTTTTATTCAAATAAAATAATAACGATTCATTTTTATCCATCTAAACCAAATAGTAAATTGCAATTACCAAGCCAGAAATTAGTCCCAAAATTAAAATAGAAAAAATCACTCCATAAAAAATTATTATACATTTATCAGTGATTTGCATAGACAATAATTCTATTTGAAAAAAAATTAAATTTTAATAATTGACAAGGTGAATTTTCGAACATAAAAAAATTAAATAACTGAATAATTTTTTTCTAAAATTCAAAAATTGGTTCTGTAAATTTAACTTGTTATAATGTGGTTAGGCGATATCTCAAATTTATTGCAAAATTTACAGAATCAACTTTGTGTTTATAGAAAAAAAAAAGCTATTGAAATTTTTGGATATTTTATAGTTTATTTTTCGTTCAAAAATTCACAATATCTAGATAATAATACGAATTAAACTAGCCATTTTTTGCACTTGAAAAAGCCGACCTGATTCCCCTCCGGCTATCATGATCTAAAAATAAAAATTAAATTTTTTTTGCATACATTTCAATTCAATTTTACGATTTTCTGATGCATAACCAGGAAAACTTTCATATTCACATGCATCTTTAATTGATCAAATAGAAAATTTAAGCCCGACAATAAAAACCACCTACACATACCTTCTTTCATTATGATTTCATTTCTATCCATTTTTGAAAAAAATTCTAAATTTTTATTCATTTAACAACAACAAAAAAAATACTTGGACTCAAAAAAAGTCCTTTAAAATTTTTAATTATCTTAAACGTGGAGCAAAATTAAAAAAAAAGAATTATCTTTTTTCTAGGAGGATTTGTATTTTTCAAAAATTTCAACATGCATTGAAAGCGAAGCCATAGGCGGAATTCTGCTCAACAAATTGCACTTCCAAGGTGACACCTTTGAATTGGTAATCAACAAAGATCAAAAAATTGACTTTGTTAGCCAAAATGCACCTCACAATGAACAGCTAAATCTCAAAAACCTCCATCAATTTAACAAAGACAATAACATCAGTTTCAACAATCTAAAACTTTGCTCCGAACTGTCCACTTTCCGCTACATTGGCTGGAACCTGGACACCGAAGACGAAATAACCAAGCTGATCCAAAGCATGGCTTCTCCTGATGAGAATTTGGAAGCGCATCGCTTCGACGTCAACAACAAAAACCTGCTAAACCTGTCAAATGAGGCTGGCATAGACAACTTAGATGACGACTGTCTAAACAACGATGTGGATGTCGACCCGGACATTGAAAATTTTGGTTCGGACTTGAACATGACAGAAGCTCAGCGCGCCACCAGCATTCATCAGTCTGGCATGGAAATGCTGGAAAAAATTGATGACATTCGCTCCACGAGTTCTGTCAATTCAATCGCAGACTTGACCACCCTCATATCCAACTCTCCATCGGACTATTCGTACTTCAACTTTGACAAACTAAAATTGCACGATTTGCCCAACCATTTGAAGCGCATGGCTATTCAGATACAGAACAGTGGCAAAAGCTCAGAAAACTTGTCACACAACACAAAGCTGGCCAAGAGTGGCACTGTGCGCAGCAAAAAAGAAGCGCCGCGGATTGACTTTACCAATGAGGCAGATATTTGCAAGTATTTAAAATTGACAAAAAAGTGCATATTTCTATGCGACCGAACATTGGAAAAGCGAGGAGAAAAGCCCTTGTGGTTTGAGAGTGAACGCCAATGTGACTTTAACTCAAAGGAATTTTTCAAAGCATATCGAAAGCCGATTATGGCTAAAATTTACACCGATGCTGATCAAGTAGAAAATTTGCTTGGAAATGAAGAAATTGAAATTGACAAAGGGTTGACGAACAAAGCACAAAATGGTGTTGATGATGATGATGGACACTTGGGAGGCATGGACGATGACTTCGAAATTCCGTCCACTGCCCAAACCAATGAGCCCTTTTTCACCCAGAATGGACACGAGTTTGCACAGACACAGAATTTTAATGAAATGGGTATCCAGCCTCAAGAAATGGGAACTTTGCCTGCTTTTGATGCCCAAAATTTGGTCCAAGCTCCTCTCCAAGTCAATGCACTAAATATAGAGTATGCCAAAACATCGAAGAATATTGACGTGCGACGACTTAAACAAGTCATTTGGTCGCTTCTTTTGGAAACAGATAAGGTAAGGTTTTTAGAGGTTTTATGGCGAATGATTGAACACTTTAGCTTAGCAGGAAAATACCAGTCAAAGTCAATGTGGTGATAAGACCAGAGAAAATTTTAGCATCAGTGCTTCTCTTAAGGAAATTTATAAGCAGTTGCGACCACCTTTGATAAGCCAAAAAGTTTTTGATGATCTTTCTGTTTGTATTGTGTTTCAGATGCTGCTTTTTTTGGCCAACGAGCACGTAAGTTGTGGGTTATTTTTTGAAAATTTAATTAAAAATTTTCCTTAAGAATTTGTTGCTGAGCAATGATCCAATCGGTTCGGATGTGATTATAACAAATTACTAGCTATTTGAATATAGATTAATGTACTTTTTTCTTAATTACCTATTTCGGTAAACTAAGATTGCTTTTTTTTTTCTAGGAAAATAAATTTTTTTAATTTTTGTAAGAAAAAATTTGAAGGGAATTTAAATTTTTTTAAAAATTTTTCTAATTCGGTTATTTGAGAATAAATTTAGATAAAATACAAGCCTTTGTGTAATTCCAAATAAAATTTTTTCAAATTTGTTATTTTTTAGTGAAAAGATTACCATCTAAAGTAAAATTGATTAAAAATTGAATCTTAAAATGATTATTTGTTTAATCTATCTATTAATAAAGGCTGTCTGTATCGAACACAATAAATTTAGTAAAAATTACCACAAATTTTTATAAAATATCAACAAAAATTATATATTTTTATCTCTTTATTTTTTTTTTCGAAAATATTATAAATAAAATAATAAAATTAATGAAAACATTACTCATCGAATAAATGAGCGCCTTTAATCAAATAAATTGTAGCTAAAATCATTAAAGCTCAATATATTATTTTAATTGACAAAAAATTAAGTACTCATCCAATTTGTAAATGACTTGAAATTCTTTCTAAGAAAAGTAAACATTTTTATTTTATTTATTTATTAACACTCAAAGGACCAAGGGGTCTTAAAGACCCTTTTTGATGCTTAATTTGCTCTTTGCTTAATATATTTATTCCTTTTTGACAATTTTTTTTTTTCATCAAATCTAAAATCCAATTAATATTATAACTAATTCATTTTTGTTTTAAAATCTTTTTATTTTTCTGCAAAAAAAAAATATATACGTTAAGGCCCAAGAGGAGTTTTTTGGACCCAACAGAAATATTGTCTTTTTTTTTGTAAAATAAATTGAAGACCAAGCTAATTATGCTTTAAATTTCAGAATCTACTTAAATTAAATAATTCCTTCCATAAATTAAAATTTTATGAACCATGTCTCGACGAAAAGCTGCCTTACAAGCCCTTGAACTTCTTAGAAATGCGGATGATACCTAATCAGTAGTCTCTTATGATGATGATAATGATTATGAGGATAATGATGACTTTGATAATGATTTTGAAGATGAAATGGAAACAACAAATCAGCCTAATGCTGAATATGATTCAGATGAAGACTCTGATAATGAAGAAAATGAAGGCGAAGAAGAAACTGAAGAAACTAACATAGACAAAACTTCGAAAAATGGAATGATATGGATAAGATTGAAAGATGGAAAAGAGACAAGTCTTAGAAAAAAGATAAATTACAATATTTTAAATTTAGTCGGAATAAACAGCTGGATCTTGTATAAAACTTGTAACAGAAGTAAGATTTCGCGTCGAATGTATTTGAAATCATTGGCAGATAAATTACTGGAAATGGTGAATAAAAGTGTACAGCTTACAACTCCAATTGCTCCAGTTGCTTCTAGAAATTGTTTAGCAAGAACTGAGATCGATTCATCTGCAAAAAAAAAGTGTCAAATTAGGTTATGTAATGGAAACAAATCGAACTTTAATTGTGACAAATGCAAACAATTTACATGTGGTCCTTGTCTAGGGGAGAAGGTTTTCAAATCGATTTGTAAAAATTGTTACGATCAAGGACTGAGAATTTAAATAAAATTTTAATTTTTTTGATAAAAAAATTTTTTTCTTGAATTTTTATCAAATTTTTTTTTATAAATACTTTTAGAATTTACTTAAATCTAGACATACTTTTTTTTGAAAGTATAACAAAAATGATAAAAGACATTTATTTTTGCAATCTGTAACATTTTTTAACAAAATTTGAATAAATAATCTAGTTTATTTTATCTAAAAAGCAAATCTTATTTTAGGGTTTTTTTGGACCCCTTTGGTCCTTAACGTAAAAAAAAATTGGGCCTTTGAGTGTTAATTCAATGAACGCCTTGTAGGCGATGAAAACAAATAAAATGAAATAATAAAACAATTAGGATAAAAAAATCTCAATCCTGACGACGAAATTCTTAATGATGCATTTAAAAACATCGAATTGAAATGAACTTCGCAATTTAAGGATATATTTTCAAAATGCAATTTTATTTGTTAAATATTTGTAAAACTTGTAATGCTGTCATGAAGAAAAAAGAGGTTTTTACTGCCCAAATGGTTGAACTTAGAAAAAAATTAATGTTTTTTGCAGATTTTTTTGGATTTTCTTTTAATAAAAATATTTTTTTTAAAAAATGGAACAAAATAAAATATTTTTGGCATTTTTACTTATTATATTTATTTAAAAAAAAAATTCACAAAATATTAACTTCATTATTTTTTTTATTTTATTTTGGGATTTTTATTAATTCTGTGGAATCTTTACTAGAAATATTGTGCACAAATATTAAGAATCATTAATAAACCAATTTCTATATTTTTCAAAGGATGATAGATTAACTTTAAATATAGTTTTTTTTCCTTCTAAATTAAAAGCTAAATGGTAACAAAGTCTAACAAGGTTCCCTTTTTTTTCAATTGAACATTTTGTTCAAAAACTCCAAAAATAGTCACTCAATTTCCTCGAATTTTTTTAGTCACCCCTTTACTTCCGGTGGTTAATTTAGTCCAAAGTGAGGTCCAAAGTCATATCCTAAAATATTCTAATATCTTAAAATTCTTAAAAAATTCTCATATATACTTCGACATGTGCCGAATCGAATAGCGTAAATAAGTAAGACCTTAAGTTTTACTAAGGACCTTTAAAATCGTTTTTGTCGAATTTCAAATTCGAGACTTTTTCAGCTCATTAGACCTAATCAAACTTTAAGAGAAAAAAAAATGTTAAATTTTTTTTAAAAAAATATATCACACATATTATTTGATTCCTCTCTTTGAGTTCTTCATATTACCATACTTTTTTGGAAAATATTTTTTAAAATGAAGGAGATATAGCAGTTTTTCAAATTTGGTCATCCTATTAACACACAATCTCTATAGACGTTGTTACCATATTGATTTTAAAAAAGATAATGAATCAAAACTCATTAATTTCAAAAATTTAATTAGACGAAGAATGAATTGTGTTTTGATAAATGATTTTAAAAAAATGTAAAAATATTATTTATTTAGTAAATTTATAAATAAAAATATCTTTAATTAATAATTACCTTGAATAAAAAAGTTGAACAGTTTTGCTCTTAAATTTTCCTTAAAAAAAAAAACTACTAAATTCGGATCATTCATCTCTTTGATGTCTTAATCAATATCAAGTCATCTTGATATTTTTATTTAACATTTCTAAATAATTAGATAACTATACTGGTAATACAAATATAAAAAATTTTTTATTTTTAAAATAAAACAATTGGTTAATATCAAAGAAAAAAATAATCTCTATTTATTTGAGAATAAAGTTCTGACGAAAAAATAATTAAATTAATGATTTCGTTGTAACAAAAATCTTGAATATAATTTCGATAATTCGAAATAAATCGGAAAAAAAATTTTTTATTGCAATCAAATTGAAGTTTCAATTTCACAATTTTTTTTCAAATAGAAAACATAAATAGAAATAATCGAAATGTTTTATATTATTAATTTTTATGCTTAAATTAGGAAAAAAAAAGATCTTTTTTAATAATAAAAGAATGTTATATTATTCAAGCTCTCGAAGTCTTTAGAAAAACATTTTGGGCAAATTCAAAATGCATCAGATAGGGCGTATCTCCATGGAAAAACATTTTATTCGTTTTTTACTCTTTAATACAATTTTAAGTAATTAATTATAAATATGGAATTTTGGATTTACCTCTCATTCACGACAACAATTTTGGCAAAAAGAATATTATTTTGAGTATATTACAACAAACCAAAAAGTCTGACAAACCTTTATGTCCAACCTTAGTCCAACAAACCAAAAAAAATTCAATATAAATTCAGACTTACAATTGAAAATAATTTAAATCAAGAAAAGAAATGAACCAAGTACTTTCAAGCAAGAAAAAGTTGTACTCATTATTTGAAGACGACGAGTGTAAAGTGTGTGATCGCAATGATTCGTGTTTACTGTGCAAAAATTGTGGTTATGATTGGAATGTAAATTTTCAAAATTTAATCAAATATTTTTTTACTAATAATTTTGTTTAAAGGGGAGAAAAAGAATTAAATGTTCCTTCCACAACGATACATTATTTCTGATGGATTTCGAATTTTGCCCAAAATGTTTTTCAAATGACATTAAAGAGCTCAATTGAATTGATTTGTTTTTTTATTGAAATACTTATTTTATTTTTCTCATTTTTTTTAGATTTAAATAATAAAATTAATTAATTAAATATTTAAATTAGCAATTTTACATTTTTTTTCTCCTTTTATTTAAAAAATATCAAATTTTATAAAATTCACGTTAAGTGTGGTAAAATTTTTTGATAAAATAAATGCATGGAAAACTTAGCAATGAAACAGTAAAGATTTTTAAAATTGATTTTTCAAAAATTTAAGTATAAGGAAATAAACAGGAATAGATCTTTTACATTTTATAAAATCAATGCCATAAAATTAAAATAGACCCAAATATTCAAAAAACAAGTAAGTTTTAATATTTTTTTAAGGATCCGTTCCTCTGGAAAAAATAACCAAAAGTTGAGTTACGCTTTAATTCTAATTGTTTTTAATGTAAATATCTCATACTAACAACCTATTTTGTACCTAGTGGTTTAATTTGATCATGATTTCACCATTTAACTTTACTCTAATTTTAATAAATCTGATTTGTAATTACAAATGGTTCACAATTTCAGCCCATTACGCTTTAAATCCAAAAGCTTTTTAAGTTTAGACATTGTTTTTTAATATTTTTTTAATTGAGAATTTTATGCCTAATTTGAAATAATATTAAAAAATAAGATTGTAAAGTCTATAAAGTCTCAACGTTTTAATAAGGAAACGATTCTCTGGCAACCATTATTTTGAATTTAAAAGGTAATTAGAAGAAAATAAAAAAGGTCTTTTTGAGATAAAATTGCTTAATTAAAAAACAACCTTTAGATCAAATTAAATAATTTTTTAAATATTAAAAATAACTTATCTAATGTATTTCTGGGTCATTTCTAATTTTATGATATTGATTTATTTAAAAACTAAAATAAAAAAATTCAATTAACGAGTGGTTTATTTCCTTACTGAAATTTAATTTAAGTGAATTCGCAAAAAATTTTAGTAAAATCATTTTAAATTCATTTCTTTATTTAAAGAAAAAATACTTTTTTCATCAAAAAGTTAATGTTCATAATTTTTACAAAAATAAACTTAAAATGAGACAAACTCATTTTTATTTTATTCAAAATTTGACTAGTTTTCATTTTTTAACATAAATTGTTTAATCAAAAAGCGATATTTAAATCTTATTTCTTGATTAAAAAAAATTATTTAAAATATTATTTTAATTTTAAATTTAAAAATTACAATGCTTAAGTTTAATTGATGTGGACTGCATTAACGACAAGGACGAGGCGTAATTTTGCGCTCCTAAAGAATACTATACTGTAATTATTATTATTATTTATTTCAATGAACGCCTTTGAGGCGATGTAAAAAAATTAAAAAGTTAAAATAAGTTTAAAGTTAGAAATAAGAAAAAAAAGGGTAAATACTGCAGTTAATAGTAGTAACTATATACTACTACTTTTACTTATTTAAAAACTTAAAAAAAAATGAATTTTTTTAAATAAATAAAAAAAATGTATGTAATGGATAAAAAAAATTTATCAAGCTGTATTCATGGTCTCTCGTTTCGTTCTGATGGCATGATTTGTCCACAAGAATGAATGAATAAATGAATGAAACTTTTCTATTTAAAAAATAAGATACTCTTCTTTTTACAAATAATTATTATAAATGATCAAATTTATATATTGATTGTATTTGAAAAAAATTAAAATACCTCTAGAAGAAATTAAAAATTAAAAATTGATCAACTTTTTTTTTGAAGATTGAAATTCCTGAGCGAAACTCACAACATGAAATGACATTTTTAATACCAAGATGAGACTATGATCATATTGGAACCGCCCTTAGTCCCTGTCTGGGTCAAAGAGCCCTAAAGGACTTGAATGATAGACCGGACTGTTTGTGGTCCCGGTCAAGATCTTAGTACCAAATTATTATAGGAATGATTCTCGCATCATGAGAATGTCATGCAACACAAAAGTTCAATAAAAGATTAAATTTTGTATTTTATAATAGAAAAATTTTACAATTGAAAATAAATTAAATGAGAATTTTTACAAAAAAAATAACAAAAAATAATTGGATCAAATTAATTAAATAACGGAGCAGTTAGCGGCTTTACCCGTTGCATAGTCTGGTAAAGTTCATTCCTTAATTCACAAGGACAATTTACCGGCAAATTACACTTAATCAAGCAAAGTGTTTCAAAAATACCACAAGCATATAAAATCACTATTTTTCTTCTATTTAACATCTCGATTATGATTCTTAAATTTTAATTTAAAATAATTTTCAAAAGTAAATAAGACCAAAATACTTAATTAATTCAAAACAATTTTGGTAAATATTTGGAGACATTTCGAAATTAAACCGACTAGATTTTAAACATTCGCAAACTGAGAAAATTTCAATCAAAAAATTGTCCCAGTCATTTTCTAATTTTAAATTTTAAAAACAAATAAAAAATAAATAAATATTACATTTACCGATTAAAACATTGTTTTTCTTAATTGTAACCAATATTTTTTGAGAGAATGCCAAAAACTCGTTCAAGTTATTACAATTTCCTGCTAAGATCTGATTACTCAAAACTTTTTGAATGTCCATCACAATTTGAATGAGTTCTTTTGAAATTAAATTATTGCTATTGTTTGTTGATTCAAATTCAAAAACACTCTGTACAGCAATAGAATACTTTGCCAAATTTCTGAATTCCTCCTATTGAAAAATAAAATTTTCATTTTAGAAACCAAATAATGCTACCTTGGTGCTTATTTGCCTTTTGATAAGCTCAATGATATTTTTAGAAAATAACTTCAAACTAGCATTGTTTAACTTGAATATTAATTTCAAGCAATCTATTGCAGCCAAATTCTTAAATTTATGATTATAGAAAGAACTTTTTTATTTTAATTACAAATAAACTAAGCTCTTTGATCCAAATATGTGAGAAATTTTTCATCTGGGAACTAACAAAATTTTCTTTCAAATCTAAAAATTTAAAATTTTTAAAATTAAAAAAATTAAAAAAATTAAAAAAATTAAAAAAAAATACTTTTGATAATTTCATAAATAGCGTGAAAACAAAAAGCTTTTGTCTCTTTCTCATCGTTTTCTAACTCTCGAAATTTCCTGCTCTGATCAATCGTAATTAATATCCGCTTAATTGAGAACATTAACTTTTCTGAATACTTTTTCTTTTTTAATTCAGTGACGTATTTAAACAAAATCTAAAAGACATTCAATTTATTTAAGACCACTTTTAGATATTTTTAAATTAATTAATACTTTTATTTTTTGTAAAAAGTAGCATATGTAGTTAAATCTTAATCTGATGTATTTTTTTTCCGATTCTTCGTAAGTTTTTTGCACAGTGAATTCAACAATCTTTGACAAAGTTCGATTCCACAAACTATAATTAAACACAATCTTTCCACTTATGACATTTTCATCATAAAATTGAACCAAGTTATTTATTGTTATTAAATTAATATTATGCACTTCAGGATTTTGATTATAAAATTTTGTCGATGAAAAAGTTTTGATGATAATCAGATAAATGGTGTCCAAAGTTGTCAAAAAGGTTTTGTCTATCGAATCATTGCTTTCAATGTCAAATTTATTACAATTAGAACTTATGGCCTCCATAATCTATAATAAGCAAACAATAGTTTTGTTTGTTTAAAAGTATAGAAAATTACTTTTGGTAAAATGTTAAATTTTGAAAAAGTGTTAACTAAAAACTCAAAATGTTGATGCTTAAACCCAAGACCGATCAGTGTTTTGGAACCGACAGTTTTCAAAACATATCTTATCAATGATAACCCATGTTCAAAATTTTTTTTGCCCCATAGACTCAATTTAGCATTAAAATCATTTTTAAATGACAATTCAATGGCAAGATCATTTATTTCTTTAATTATGTTCACAAATTTTTCTCCATAAAATGCATTCAAACTTTCATTTCGGAAAGAAATGGCCTTTTTGTTATAATCTACTGTTACCAGTTGTTCCAAAGCGACCAAGAAGTTCTTTTTTACCTTTAAATATTTCAAATGTTTTAAATTATTAAATTAATTTTGAATATTTTTTACAGAGCTATAAACCGAAGAGAGAACAAATTTTACCAAATAATCGACGACAAAATTTTTAAACAGCTTAAAAAAATTTTTTTTAACAAGTGTTAAATAGATTTTAGATAGTTGTGTACCATGTTGGTCAAGTAGAAAATCACGCAGCAAGGTTCCGCAGTAAATTTAAAAACGACTCCGATCAATTTAGATGCTTTTTTCACATAGTATGCTTCTTCTCGTAAAGAGACCGCCGTATTCTCCCAAATTTGGATAAATGAATCAAAATTATTGATTTCATCAATGAATTGTTTAAGTATTTCCTCTGAGTCTTGCTTATTTCGGTCCATTTTTTAAATTAAAATTTATAAATTAGGTTAAACGACGCTTTAATTTATTTTGTTAATTGTATAGTTAATTTTTAGAATTTAAATAAAAAAGAATGGTTTGCAAATGCAAAGTATCATCATTTTGTTAAGAAATTTTAGTAATTTCGAATTATTATATTCATTTAAAAATTTAATCTTCCATCAATATTTATTTAATTTTATCATATTCATTTTTGATTGTAAAATTTTGAAATTTCATGATTTCATTTAAAATTTCCGAAAATAATATTCTTAAAATCCTTGTTTGTTCCATTCATAATATTATTATTTCATAAAGTGATTATTTTAGAGTCTTTTGATTTTAGTTTATTTTTAGAATTCATTTTTTTTATTATTTAATTTTATTTAAAAATTTCTTACTTATAATTTTAGTTGTTTTTGGAAAAAATTTGAAAAATTCACTTTAATCTAGCAAAATTTGGAATTTTGAATTATCGCTTTCGTCCAAGCTTTCTCTGCTTAGCCTATTTCTTTAGTTAATTACTTTTTTATTTGTATTAATTATGCATTTCTTTTTAAATTATACATTTTAATTATTTTTTGGACTAAACATTCAACAATATTATCTGGTATTAAATTTTTCAAAAGATACAAATTATTTTAGTATTTAATAAAAAAACAAAAAAAAATATCTAAATCAATTATTCAGTATCTAATATAATAAAAAAAAGTATGAAAAAAAATCACAAGTAAGTAAAAATAAAAAAAAGTGTGAATGAGAAATAAGCAGCTAATGCTTAATTTTAGGTTTTTATTTATTTTTTGATTTTACCTTTGACACACTACCTAAGGAACAATTTAAAAAAGTCCAAAACAAATCTCTATCTCATACCTGGGAATGGAAAACAACAATATGTTAGCCCTGCCCTTAAAACTTATTTTCTATTTAAAATTACCCATTGCCTAGGTATCACTACTTAAAAGGAGTACACCCATCTCAAAACAATCTCATTAGGATTCTGTTAGGTCTCAACTATAATTTTCACATATCTAATATCCTTAAAGTTCTAAAGATATTTAATTTTGATCAGATCTACATATTTTCAAAACTTTAACCTAATCAGAAATCAGCCTCTTACATTTTTGAATCTATGTGTTTATCGAATCAATATAATACCCAGCATAGAATTATGTCCTTTGAGCGAGATTTAAATATTCTTGAGTCTTACTTTGGAAAAAGTATACACTTTATTATGAATAATTCATATCAACTTCAATTAGATTTAAAAAAAAGTTTTATCTCCAACAATGAAAGTTTTATTTTATTCGATACTGGTACAGTGAAAACCATTATCGCGGATCGGATCTGGAGGCAGTGCAAGTAAGTCGATAGCAAATTGACCCCAAACAAAAGTACAATTGAAACTTGTAGTGGTGGCCCGATTGAGGTAATCGGCACTGGAAAATGTGAAAAACTGTTACACAACTTCAAAGGTGAAGTTGAGGTGATTGTGGTTAAAAAACTAATCTATGACTGCTTGTTGGGATTGGACATGGCATTTAAACTATCAGATATTAAGTAATTTCGGATAGGATCAAGGCGGCCCTAGGGGGAAAAACATTAGACGAAAGAAAGAAGGCAAAACCCCCGTTAAAAGCCACACTGCCGGAGATTTACAGAAGCCAAGCGTCAGTTAACGCAAAAAATTTCAAAGAGTTACCTTTGGCAAACGGTGATCCTGAAGAGCCAGCCTAAGATGAAGATGAAAAGAAGAAAGTCGAAGCCTTCTCCACAATTTTGCATGATAAATTTGGAGAGATAGTCGCACAAGGGTTACAAAGTTTGACTCAAACAAATGTTTGTGAACATGCCGTAAACACATTGAGGGAGACGCCAATTAAGCAGCTGGTGAGGAGAATACCTTATAGAATGCGTTAAGGAGTCAAGAGGCAAATTGACGAGATGCTTAAGGCTAAGGCTTTGTGTAGCGCTTAGCTACACAAAGCCACAGAAAAAGGTAAGAAGTTTGAGTGGAACGAGGGATGCCAATCTAGTTTTGAAGAGTTAAGAACTTATTTAACAACGCCAACCAATGGAAAAACTGAGGTACTTGCCTGATTTTAGTCAATCATTCAGGTTGTAAGTCGATGCAAGTTATCACAGCGCCGGGGCGGTTTTGAGCCAAAAAATATAGAGGAGAATACCGACCAGTTCTGTATTTCGTGAAGGCCCTAGAAATGGTAATGCCGATGCGCTCTCCCGATGGTTACTAAAACCAGGTGAAGAAGATGAGGGAATCATCGAAATTGAAGAGGGAGAGGAGGAGTTTGATCCTGGTATGGTAATTAATAATGTTGTGTTACAGGAGGTTGAAGTAAACGAGGCACAATTAGAAGATGAAAGTGTAGGGACCCTGTTTAAGTGGTTGACAAGCGGTGAAAAGCCGGTTGAGTGCAGTAAAGACGGTTCGGATCTGTACATTTATTGGTGCAATTTTCGAGATTTCAGAATTTTTGGTAAAAACGTGTATCGCTGTTACGAAAAATCCGAATGTGGTGTTCATTTCCAGTACGTTGTGCTAACCGACAACCGCCCCAAAGTCCTGATAAATTACATAGTGACCCAATGAGTGGGCATCTAGGATTTTATCGAACGTTTGAAAAGTTGAAGCAGCGTTTTTACTGGCCCAATTATCAAAAAGAGCTTGCTGAGTTTATCAACAAATGAAAAATCTGCGCGTCAGCAAAAGCACCAAAGATTTATACTAGACAGTCAATTACCTCCATTGTTGCAAGTCACCCTTTCCAAATCATTACCTGGGATATTTTAGGCCCTTTACCACCCTCAGAAGGTCAGTTTATTTATATTTTAGTAATAATCTGCCATTTAATTAAATGGGTAGAGTTGTTTGTATTAATAACACAAATAGCTGAAGAGGTGGCCGAATGCCTTTTTCTGTTTATTTGCCACCATGGCGTCCCCGAAGCTGCACTGTCAGACCAAGCAACTAACTTCCAGTCCGAAGTCATGTCCTTATTTTTTGAAAAAATTAGATATTCATCGCCTACGAATCTCAGCCTATCACCCACAGTGTGATGGAGCTATAGAGCGGTTCAACCGAACCTTAGAACAAATGTTGTCTTGCTATGTTGCCGAAACGCAAAACGAGTGGAAAAGATTCTTACCATGCCTTGCTTTTGCCTATAACACAAGTGAACATGTTTCAACCGGTCTTTCACCTTTTGAAGTGGTGTATGGTCGAAAACCTAAATTTCCGGTTGATCTTATGTTCCCCAACCTCGTTCTCGACCTAAATATTAGTGTCGAAACGTATGCTTAAAAGATACAAAAGCATCTTCATGTTATGAAATGATGACAATAACCACGGATCACAAAGTAAACAAGTTTAAATTTTATGCTGACAGAAGCGTGAAACCAGCGAGTTATGTATTAGGTGATCGTGTTTGGTACAAAAAGGTGGTATCTAAGAAACCGAGCCGTAAGTGGATTGAACATTATACAATCTTAAGAAAACAAGGCGAGCATAATTACTTGATCAGACCTGATGTGAAGGGAAAAAAGAGATGAGTGCATGTCGATAACCTTAAACGTTGCTATAGCTCTGCCGAAAATGTACGGTACGAAACGATAATTGACACAACAGATGCAAATACTATGGGAAAAGAAAATTTAAGTACGACAAAAGAGTCTATGCTTCAAGCTAATGTGCCTGCGCCGGCCCCGAACGAAGCTATCGTACAGCAGAAAGAATCAGGTCGCTGAGGAAAAAGCGAATATTGAAGACTCGTACTGGCTCGATGACCAACATTTAAATTTACATATGGATGATTCCGGAGACAATCTTTCCGAATCAGACTTCGAACCTAGTTGTTATTTTAAAACCCAAATAAAAACAAACCTACTAGAAAAAACGGTACGCCCCGACCAATTTGCTGCCGTAAACCCCCAAGAACGATACTAGTACTAAAAAAAAAAAAAATTTTTTTTTTAATTCTAGTTGTGTATGAAATTTTGTTAAGTTTGTTTTGGAAAAAAAAGTTGAGGGTTTTATTGTTTTTTGCACGAGGTTTTCAGTTTTTTCAAAAAAGTTGTGAAGAAATTAAAATTCTTTTATCCCACCAATTTCATAGCGCCACGCTATGAAATTGGTGATAACGGTGGGATCTGCTATCCGGCCCTCTTCATAAGCCCGATTCCTTTTTTTGTTGATGGCATGGTTGTTTATAATGTCCGAAAGCCAGCCGTTGTAAGCTGGGATTAGCATGCTCATAAACAATGAGCCTTCCCCTGGGTGCTTTCTTGTTTAGATTTTAAAATTAAATAAAAATTAAATTAAGAAAGCCCCCCGGGGAAGGCTCATTGTTTATGAGCATGGTATTCCCAGCTTACAACGGCTGGCTTTCGCACAAAATAAACAACCATACCATCAACAAAAAAAGTAATCGGGCTTATGAAGAGGGCCGGATAGTAGTAGGCGCTCCGATCAGTGGCGTTACAATGCCAACGCCAAGGAACGTCCAAGCAGCTGGCCATCTGTTACATCCTTTTTTAGCCACTCGGGACGTTACTTCGACCTCTGCCACCCCAGTACGTTACTTCGACCTCTGCCGCTCCGGTACGAGCTCCATCACCAGTCGATTGAGCTCCAGCATCAGTCAATCGAGCTCCAGCACCAGTCGATCCAACTCCGGCACTGGTCATAAATGTGTACCCGCAAGTTGTGGTTCAGCTCGACAGTGAAAACATATTTAGATGCCTGAACCTTGGACGTGGTCGCACTATGCACCGCTCGGCGATCGAGCTCAGAAAACATGATTTAGCCCCAATACAAACGCCAGCTTCTGCCCCGGAAGATTACGTAGATGTTGCTGAAGAACTCTAAAAAAGAAGAAGGATTTTGATTTTGTTTTATTTTTTTTATTTTTGTTATTGTTGTTTTTGTTTATTTTTTGTTTTTTTTTTTTTTGGTCTCTGCTCCCTCTTCAATTTTCATATATATTTGTTTTATTTTATTTTGGAGTTCAGTTTAGTTTTTAATAAAGTTTTGTTAAAAGAATCTAAATTCTTTATTTAGTAGCGCCACGCTATTAAAATACGATATTTTAATTGAATAGTTATTTTTGAAAAATAATAACTCTTGAAAAAAATTCCGAATTTTAAAATTTTGCACCGATTTTTATCTTGTAAATACTTTTGAGTAATTACAATGAAAATGTGACGTGTAATATTATATCCAAGGAAAGAAACAAAAATCGATCAGTCTTAAAATGTTTACTTAAAGTAACTAAAGGTTTCTTGAATTTCTAGTCTTGCCTGAATATTGAATAATTTCTCATTTAATGTTTCAAACTCGGATTACCATATTACGCATTTACCTTTTTCTCTGTTTGATTTAATAAAATTTTTTTAAATGCTTAAGCAAAATATTAAAATAAAAAATTTAAATTCTTTATTGAAAAAATAAAGTAATTTAATTAAATCGACTTACATCCCCCTCAAAAATCGGCTTAAAGAATGTTTTTTGATAAGATGATCGAAATTTTTCTTTAAATAGCTATAAACAAAAATAAACAAGATATAAAATAGTTCTTACAGAACTATAAATTAAAAAAATAAACTCTATTTAAACAACACTTTTACAAATGTACGATTTTAATAAAATCCCTGATCAACGATTATTGATAGGGACATCAAGTTTGATCAAAAGAAGAGAGAGTCTTAATAGCAAAATTTTCAATGAAAAAAATAAAGAAAATTATTTTCATATAGAAGACTATTCGGAGGCTTTGATAAAAGACTATGCCTTCAATTACCCACTGGAAAAAAGCCCAAGACAGATTAAAGAAAACTGGGAATCGATTTATCATCATAAAGTAAAGCCTAGTTTTAAATACATGGATTTAAATCAAACACAACCAAAGATTCCCAATTATAAACCACATCGTCGACAGAAAACTTGGCTTCCAACAGTTGTCACTATGAATAAAAAACAACGAAAAAAATCAACCGAATCTTTAATTTTACCGGATATTAATTTTAAACTAAGCACCAAGCCATTTGAGCCTGTAAAATTGTTACAAGCTAAAGTTCAACAAACTAATGACACCCGTAGAAAAAGTCTACAAAAACAACTGGACATTTTAAATAGTTTTGATTTAGAAGAGTCGAATAGCAAATTGGCAAGAAATTTGTATTTTCATCCGAAGACTCTTTCATTTACACCTTTTTTTAAAGCAAGTTCTCAAAAAACAAAATAGATTTTTTAGAATTAAAAAAAAGGTTAATTTGTGTCCGTTTATATTTTATTTGTGAATATTTCAAATTATTTTTTTAAATAAAAATTTTATTTTTTTTTGCTTTTATTTGATTTTTAAATTTATTTGTAAGCAAATTGATTGTGATTTATTTTAAAATAGTATTAATCTTTAGATTTAATTATTTAAGGCTCTTTTTTTATATTCGTAATTTATTTGACAAAATTGATCATCAATTTTGTCAAATAAATTCAAAAAATTAAATTTTACTTTTAGTAAAAGTAAAATTTAATTTTTGGCACATCAATACAGATTTCTTTTACAAATGTCAAATTAAACTCAAATTAAAAAAAAAAGCAAATTAATTCCACAATATAAAGTTTAGGTTGATTATCCTGTTGTCTATATGAGCCTAAATAAATTTTCTAGAGAAAATATTTATTAACTTAATTTGATTAAATTGTGTTTGCTCTATGGAAATACTTCTTAATGCCGGAGAAGTATGGAACAAATAATTTTATTAGAGAATCCAGGCATGCAGTTTGAATTTTAACAAAATTTGTTTGAAAACCAATCAGAATTTTTTTTGTAAATTAAATATTTTGAATTTTTTTAAGGAATGTGAAATTAACTTTAAAAAATGATAAAGCTTCATAGAATTAAATGAACTAGAGCACAGTCCTGGACATTTTAAAAATTGTTGACAATCATGATACAATGTTAAAAAAAAAAAGGTAAAAATAAACAAAATTTAATATTTGGCGACAGACGCGATAATTCATTTGGAATGCAAATTAGAATCTAATATAATGAAAAAAATTTAATTAAAAAAAAAAACTTTTTTTAAATAGAAATAAAAGAGAGGCCAAATTTAAATAAATAAATTTATCTTTTAGCATGGAATTAAAATAGTAATAAAAATTTAATTTTTGCTAAAAATAAAAATTCTAGAAGAAAATGAGCTTTATATGCACAAAGTCTAAAAATATTTCAGCTAAAATGGTATGCTACTTCAAATCTTATAAAAATTCCCTCAAATTTAATAAAAAAACTACTTTTATTTTATTAAAACGTATATCAATCTTAATACATATTAACTTATTAATAAAAATATAGAAGTTCTTTTTGAGCCATCTACTCGGCTAATTACGTTGAGTGCATTAGTAGAAAATCTTATCAGTCAAACATCGGTCTATTAGGCATCAAGAAGAATCCTTATATTTACCAAAAATTATCTCAAAAGTTTTCTATTTTTCAGGGATCTAAAATAAAGAAATGATCATTAAATTATTTAGGTTTAAATAAGTAGTAGTAGTATTGTGATCGACCGCTAATTAATGGAACTGCGTCCATTTAAGAGCTTTAGTCCTATATGCAGTCATGCTAAGCTTGTCAATACCATTTCTAAAAGCGTTGACACTCGGCGCATTCACCAAATTTTCTGGAAGCCTATTCCAGTGCTTCGCCACTCGGTTTGTGAAGAAAGTTCTTCTGATTCGGCTGTTTCTTGACAGTTCAGGCCTGAGTAGCCCACGTTGTCCTTTTTTTTCCGGACTCTTCTCAAGTGGAGCCAGTCATTGAATATCATCAATTCTGTGTTCAATCTTGTTCATCTCATCGGTCATGCATCTTTTGATTGAACCTGACCAGTTACCCTGATTATTATGTACTAAACGCTATATAATCCCATATTTTTATATGACTTTTGTGTAATATTTTATAAATTTCAAAAATTGAATAAATTTTTTTTTGGAAATTTTGAAAAATTCACTGTTTTTGTTTTTGTTATAATTTATATGGTGTTATGAGGTAATCCTAGGACTAGATACAAAAAAAACTAAAAAAAAAGGCTTAATTTTCAGCTTTTTTCCGAAATTCCAGTCCAACAAAAATTTTTGTTTCAAAAAGACTTCAGATTATGACGTAAAATGTTGTGCTTTTTCAGAATATATGCCGGTTGATTGGGTTTTATGGAGTAATTAGTAAGATATACCTCTCAGAAGACTTACTACCTTGCCTAAGTTCTGGTGTCTTTAGACCCCTAACACCGAAAATTTTTTTTGTGACTATTTATATTTTTATAGTTTCATTAACAGTAGATGCTTAATTCTATTTTTTTTAGTCACCTTTTGGTTAAATAAAGAATGGGTGAAATAAATTGCGAAAAATAAAATTATTTATTTGTTTGTAAAATTACGAATTGTTAATCAAATAACGAAACATTGAAAATTGATGTTTTCTTTATTCGAGACTAAAAGGAGTAGTAGTATTTAGGTGTCACTAGTGCATATATTAGTGAGTGTGTTTGGCAAGCAGCATCTAAATATATAAATAATAAATCTATATTTTGATATTTAAAATCTTTGTCCTAGATCATTTTAAAATTTCAATTTTTTTTTCTTTTAAATTGTTCCAGAGCAATGCTGTTTCTGATAAAGTTTTATGAAAATATAAATTCTTTTAAATTTTAAACTATACATGATAAAAATCAGATTTTTAAAATGATCAGAAATTAGGTGATCACATATTCCGCAAGATTCTAGAAATCTAGCAATATTTTATTTAGTTTTTCCAACACTTTTAATATTCTAAGTGGACTGTAAGTTTATAGCAAGATAGAAAAAAAATTAAAATAATTTTTAAATTAAAATGATTAACAAATTCAAGTATGATTGTTGTATGTAAAGATTATTTAGGTATATATTGATTAAGAACCGTAAATATTTCTAAAAATCATCATTTAAATAAAGTTAATTTGGTCAACTTAAATATTTGCAGGGGCAAAATAGCATGAATAGTCAAATAATTAATATTTTTACAAAATAATTAATTAAAAACTTTGCTTAAAAGTATGAATATAGAATTGAATGCAAAAAAGAATTAAGCTAAATAATAAAATATAATTAGCAATGATTCTAAATTAAACTCAAATTTTTTTCTAACAAAGTTAAATTCATGTATAAGAATTCTTGGGTAATACATTTATTTTAAGCTTCGGTATCACTCTAAAAAAATAAAATATCATGACTTGTTTTAGAAATTGATTAAATTTATTGGATTATTTTGGCAAACTCTTTTTTAATTGTCTGGATATTTGGGTCTTGTATCATAGCTGAACAATTGCTCTATAAATTTTAGGAGACAATTTTAGCTAAAAAAGATAATAATTCCATGGACTCTAATAAACAGTATTGATTTGATCTTAGGAATTAACTATCTTTTAATAAAGAACGATTTTTTTTAATTTTTTACAAATGGCTAAAGATTTATTTATAACTACAATAACTTTTTTATCACTAAGTTAAATTTATTTTATAAAAATGCTAGATGCATTTAAAATAATTTTTAATGAATAAACATTTTTTTTTGATTTAAAAAAAATCTATGTTCATATAATTAACTTTTTTGACACAAGAATTGTTACACAAATTTTAGAATAAATTTTTCACCAAATCATAAAACGATTGATTTGGAAAGTGAATCTGACAGTAATTTTATTGAAAGAATGGACCCTCAATATACTCAGGAAAAGATAAAGGCCAAAAAGAAAAAGGCACCGCCGAATATTTTGGAGTTTGGAAATCGATTTAAGATTTTTTAAATTTTTTCGATCTTTAAAAAAAAAATTTAATAAATTTAATAAAAATAAAATGATAAGATTAATAAAATAATATTTTTTTTTATCTTAATGAAATCTTTTAATATGCTTAAATTTATTTTATATAGATATAAGTAATTTATACAGCCGAAGTTAAATTAGTATTAAAAAAACATAATCCTTTACAAATTGACTTTATTCCTTTTTTTATGGACGAAGATTAGGTAAACATAAAAGAGATCACAAATGTGAGAAGCCCATAAAAGAAAAATATTTTTTTCAAATACACTTAAAAAAATGTCCTAGTCTGTGAATTACTAATAAATTTCTATTATTTTAATTGTTTTAATAACAGCCAAAATAAAGTCATAAACATAAAGAAACACATGAAAATTATTTTATGAAAGTTGGAGAAAGAATGAATAAAGTGAATAAAGTTCAATTATTTGTGTTTGTATGATTCGTTTTTCCTTTGGGAATTGTTTAAAAAGTATTTGAGTTCCACACCTGAACCAATAGTAGTTATATGTATAATTATTATTATTCTATCTAAATACAACAGCTTTTTAAACAAAATTTTCAGGAACTTATGTGTTTTTTAACTAATCAAGATTTATTTAATCGAAATTTTTAAATATTTGATGTTTAATTATCTCTGAAATTTTATTTTAGTATTTTTTTAATTTTTCACCTTTTAACAATTTAATTTTGAGATTTTTTTATGTCTTATTTTTTATTATTCACTTTTTTATGTTTATTTAATCTTCGCCCTTTTATGATTAATTTTCAATTTTTCTAATGCAAAAAAGTTAAAAAATTAAACTAAATATAAATAAAGAAGAGGGGATGGGAAGATAGACAAATTTCGGTAGAAAAAATTATATTTGAAAAAAACCATTGAAAAAAGGAAGGGAATAAAATTTAAAATTAATTAATTAAAGAAATCAAATTTTTTGGTTTATTTATTAAAGGACATTTAATGTCAGACTAATAAAAAAATTCAACGATTCAATAATCTTCAATATTTTCCATTATTTTAATATATTAAATATATTTATAAATTTAAATTTATTATGCTACACTTGTCATTTGCAATTATTTATAGACTCAAAGTAAACAATAAAGGGATTTAAATTAATTTCATTTATAGCAATATTTTAAATTTTAAAGAATTAAATATGAGATATTTTAGAAGAAAAATTTTAGCCTATTCTAATCAAAAAAAAATCTACGTAATTGATTTTGTATTAATTCTAAAACAATTTTAACGTGTTATTTTAATTGTCATTTATAATATATTTTAACTTACTTTACTTTAATATTAATTTTTCTTTAAATTTTTATTTTATTTTAATTTTTTTTTCAATCTGAAAGATCTTTAGCTCGGCAAAAATAAAACTAGTAAACATTAAATAAATAATAATAATAATTTTTAGAGTGGATAAATTTCCGCTCGATTTTTTTAAACTGGATTTATGTCCACTGATTTTTTTTTTCAAGTTTGCTTCCATCGAAATTTTTTCCTATCACAAGACAGATTTTTCTCATTTTTTTATTATTTTATCAACACAAAAAAATTTCCACTTTATTTGGATAATTATATCCAAGTTAGGTAAAAAACTAGAATAAATAAAAAAAAATTTATTTTAAATTGTATTGATTGATTTTATTTATTTTACAAATTTAATTGAACAAAATATTTTCTTCAAATTTAGATGTACAAATTGAGCAAAAAAGTAAAAAAAAATCCAATATAATCTTCACCTAAAAGTTACAAATTTTGACATTGAAATTAAAATAGTTTGAAAATCAGCAAAATCTAAAAAAAGTACAAATTCCACAGTTTAAACTAGATAAAAAATAATCAATCATACACACAAAATTAAACTTGATAATATAAAAATGGACTCAACAATCCACACCTGAGGCTAAAATAAAAGTACAAAAATGGTTTGTATAAAAAGCCCGGCACCTAACTTCCCCAACTTGTCTCAACTCTCTAAACATTTTTTCTCACAGACGTTGTCTTTGATCTTGAAACACTTGACTTGGAAGCAAGAACCGAATTGGTTGAGTCCTGTCCAAACTTCATGTTTTCGTGCAAATCGCGCGAAAATTTCAAATAATTTAACTCACAATTGAACAATTTCGAGTCTACTTTGGAAGTGGAAATCATTTGGCTGAGTTTAGCGGATGCCTGCGTCACCATGGCATCTTGGTCCACATTTTCACTGTCATCCTCAACGAATGTATTTGAGGCCGTGGACGTGATCCGGTGTTCAGTGTGGCTGGCGACAAAGCGCGATGATGAGCTCAGCGGCGGACACTTGGGCAGTTTAACTTTCACTTTTGAGCTGTCCGAAAAAATAGTGCTTTGAATGCTAGAGCTAAAAGTGGTCTTCAAAGTGGTGTCTTCGTCCTCTTGCCGCACCGGTTTGGCCATCATTTTTGAGCGCCTCAATTGCCGCTTGTTTCCTGGTGTGCGCGATTTTCTCTTTGACAATTTTGCCCTCGCAGCCTGATTCGAGTTTATCTTGGACTTAACTGCGCCCAGAGCCGATCGATTCGAGCTAATAATAGTACTGCCGGGCGTATTAACCGCACTGGCGGTCATTACCTCAGTTTTCTGCAGTTTAGAGCGCCTGATTGGCGAGTTCACATTTGAATCGTGATGATTGTAAATTTTTCTTTTATTTTTGAGCGCCAACGGAGTCTTGGGTTTGCTGCCAAAACGACTTTCATTTTCTCTCTGCGTGTCCTTGAGCACTTGTTTTTCCATTTTTTCCTTCTGCTTGGACACTTCGTAGTCGAGTTTTGTGGTAAGCAAAAAGTCGGCAAATGACTGACCGTGCACAGTGAACTCCTGGCCTCCGTTCATGGACGCGTACTCGGCCGCCAGCTCCTTCAGCTCTTCTTCTAGCTTGGGCAGCTCGGCGTTGAACTTTTTGCGCTGTTTTTCCTCTTGGAGCATGCTGTAGCCGCGCTGCTTCAAGCGCATCGGGTCTTTGGTCTTTTCCTCGAACTGCACAAATTTGGCCCACAGTGCCGACCACTCGGCCGTCTGCTCGTACAACTTTTGACACTCGATGTAGCGAAATTTGAGGTCCTCGAGCTTTTCTTCGTGAATGGTGAGCAAATCTTCGGTAAATTCGCTCAGACACATGAACTCCTGGTTCATTTGCTTTATTTCTCTGTCGCCAATGAACATTTTTTGGCACATTTGCCGAATTTCGAGCCGAACTCCCTCGATGAACTTTTGCATGTTCTGCATTTTGATGGCCACACAACGCTCGTGCTCGACCTCCAGCTCGGACACAAGCTCACGCTTGGTCATTTGTTTTGTTTGAAGGCTGTCGGAGAGAAGTGGAAGAATGTGCGTGTTTTCTATGCTTAATTTGGACCATAGTTCATATATTTTGGATCTGAGTGAGCGGATTTTGTCGGTGAGCATTTCTTTTTTGTGTTTGAGTTGGTCTCTGAGTTGGATGGCTTTGTCCATGTCTTCTTTGCCCAGGCTCAAGTTGTCGATCTGTTCGAAAATGATGGCCGTGGCAAAGCTGTCGTTGCCAGAGACCTCGAGCTCTTTGTTTAGCTCGGTTATTTCAGTTTGAAGCTGGATCATGTGGCACTTGCGGCTCTCGAGAGTTTTTTGCAGCTCGGCGATTCTTTGTTTCAGGTTGTTCAAGTCGGAATCGCTTGGTATGTTGCCCTCGACGAACTCGGTCTTGTCGAGTGACAATTTTTGGCACAATTTTGACTCGTCCGACAACAAGGTTGTGTACTCGATAAGTCTTTTTTTGACTTCTTTTTTGAGGTTTTTGTGTTCTTTTATGTAGGCATCGTTCTGTTCGAGAATTGTGAGCGAGTCGATGTTTTTTAAATGTTTTAAATCGTCGTAGCGGATGCTAAGTTTGAAGCAGATGTCGGTGATTTTTTTGCGGTAGGACTCTATGCTTTCTTCGATTTCGTTTTTCAGTAATTCTTCATTTTCTAGAATTTCATCGGCCTTGTCCTGCAATTTAATTAAGATTAGATTTTATTTAGATTTTTTTATTAATTTTTTTTGGGTTTTTTTTGAATTTTTTTTTGAATTTTTTTTGATTTTTTTTTTTTGATTTTTTTTTTGAATTTTCTTTGAATTTTTTTTGGATTTTTTTTGGATTTTTTTTGAATTTTCTTTGAATTTTTTTTGGATTTTTTTTGAATTTTCTTTGAATTTTTTTTGGATTTTTTTTGGATTTTTTTTTCTATCGAGTATTCATTGTTTACTGTGGTGAAGTTTTGACATGAGTTAATTAATTAAATGAATTAGTTTGTTTTTTAACTCATTTTTTTCTGATTCAATATTTTGATGGAAAGAGAATGACCATAAAAATAATATTTGCACATGTTACCTCTTACAATTTATCAATTTTAACTTTTTTTTTATATTATATTTTAACTTATTTATAGTTTTTTCTTATTTTTTCTTCATTTTTATTTTATTTTGTCATGATTTTTTTTTTAATCTAAAGGAGCTTTAGCTCGGCACAGATATAACAAATAAATAATAATAAAAATAACAAGTGTTAATTAATTAATTAAAAAATAACTTATTCTCTTTAAAACTTCTATTTTTGCAACAAAAGATCCTAAATGAAACCCAAACTTAACTTAAAAAAACTAATTGAAAAAAATTAATTAAATAACTTAAAAAATATATTTAAACCTATTGCTGATAAAATTACACACAGCTAAAAATGAATTTTTATATTATTTCTATTTTAAATATTGACTTATCTGAAATATTGGGAAAAAAATGTGATAGATCCATCAAACAAAGATAAATACCACATTCGTGGCAAATTTATGCATATTTTTGACAAATGTTCTATTGTAAAAGAAAAAACTCAAGTCTAATTAAAACAACAAATTTCCAAAGACAGAAAATGTAGACAATGATATGGTGGCTTTCGAAAACTGGAACAATTATTCTTTTTTTAAAAACTTCAATGTGAAAATCACTTTTTTTTTGAAAATTTAATTAAAAAAATGAGTTTTTTTCAAAGACAAATTTTCAAGGCCTTAGAAGTTTTTTATTTAAATTAGAAATAAAATTATTTTTAAATAGTTCTTTTTTTAAGAACAAACCAGAGCAACTTTATGGATGTTAACTATGTTGATTATGAAATGGATTTTACCTACTGGAACTTGTTCTAAAATTTTATTTAATCTTGTTTTGATTATTTTTTTACAAAATTTATTCACTTTATGAATTTTTATAAGGAAAAAAATGTTTTTTTTAAAGATCAATTTTGAGGAAGCTTTATCACATTAAACTACATAAATTTTGAAAGAGTTAATATTAAACCGTCGATTTAAAAAAAGTAAATTAAAATTTTTATTTGTTAATTAAAAATATAATTTGAGATTGTAAACTACAAGTTAAGAAAGTCAAGTTAAAAAAAATAATCAAATACAAAATTAGTTTTTTTTTTTAGTTAAGAAAATAATTAATAAGTTAATTATTTCGATAATTTTCAAATCTAAATAATTATTTATTTTTTAATTTTTTACTTCTTTTAAGATGGCTTAGACCTCTTATATTTTCTTAATGGACGTTGCATTGATCATCTAGTGAGGAATCGAATAATACATTAGTAGATGACTGTTCTTAATTTGAACCGAAAGCAATTCCCTAAATGATTATAATATTTTAGACGTAATTGCTGAAATTTTTATGACCAATTTATTATTGTTAATTTTTTAAAGATCAATTGAACTATGTTTGATTTTTTTCAAAAAAGTATTCAATGTGTTATTTAAAAAAAATAAATAAAAATTGTCTTTTTCTTAAGTTCAATTATTGACTCAAAAATTTAAGAAATTTAAAAATAAGTTTTAAACTTGTTTTTTTAAGAACAAACTAATGAAGTCATATAATTCTTAACTATTTTAATGATTTTGTTTTTTTAATCTGAAGTGTATCTACGTTCCCTAAATATCAATTAATTTTCCTAAATATTAATTAGTATTTGTTAAGTGATACTTCAAGGATGTTTAATCTAAATAATTAAATAATAATAATTAGTGATATAAACTACAACTAATTAAAATATGTGCCTAAAGAAATATGAGGTATCTACAATGAAGCTCGCACAAGTATTTGTGCAGTGATTGTGTTAATTATTCTCTTAATAGGAGATAATTTTTAATTGGTAAAATCAGAAGTTACTTCTATCTTAAAAAACTTCTCAAAGGTCAAAATTTTGCTTATAAATTTTTATTTTTTTAGTAATATATATGTATCAACATAAATATCCGAGTTTGATATTTTTTTTCTCTTTTACGAACAAATAAGAATCTAAATTAATTAGACTTTGATAATGGCTTAATGAAGTGGCTAGGAACTGAAAATATTTGTCTTAATTATTCAGATTTACTTGAATTAATATTTGAAAAAAATATTATAAGTGAGATTTTTATTTACCAACAAATAACCTAGGAAAGTTAAATGTGGTCCAAATCTTACTCTTCCAGAGCTTCATGTAACCATTTAAATAAAATATAGCTCTTTTTTTAAGAGAAAATTTCCAATAAATATTTTGAAGACCTTAATAAATAATTATTTTTAGCTGGCTTAAAAGAAGTATTTATGGCAATCGATAGTTTTTTTTCAAAATTTAAATTAAAAAAAATCTTTTCAAACAAAATTTTTGAATTGAATTTTCCAACACTCTTTTCAATTAAAAAAATTAAATTTTTTGTAAATACTTTTTTCATAATGCGAATTCTTTTAAAATTTCAATAAAATAACATGAAGGATATTAAAATTAAATTTTTTTTTATGATATTATTCAAAATAATGACTCCTTTGATTGCCAAAATAATCAAATATAAAAGATAATTCAACCTACATTAATTGCGTGGTAAAAATTTACGAGGCGTTCTTGCTTGGTCTCAGTGTTAAAACCAATTTGGTTCCATATGTCTTCAATTTTGTTCAAAATGTCGTACATTTCTTTTAAAAACGCAAAATCAGATGATTTTAGATTGTAGGCGAAATAGTCTTTTATATTTTGTTTTAAGTTGTTTTCTACATTCTTATTGACTGAGCTGCTTTGTATTTTCATGGATTGATGTTGAATATTTTTTGACGATTTTGCTTTACTCATGATAGGTGATGACTGCTTCGATTTTGAAATTTGCGTGGAATCTCGTGAAGTTTGGTCGAAGTCGGACGACAGTTCTTCTTTATATTCAATCATAGATTCGGATAATTCACTCGCGTCATTGAGAGACTCTTCATTGGATTCAGTTTGTGACATGTTTTAGATAATAATCAAAATTATTTGGTAAAAAAGTTAAATTAGTGACTATTCACATAAATAAAAAAACGTACTATTTAAATTTTTTTTTTGAACTCTAAATAACCTTCAACAAATAATTATATTTCTGACGAGTCATGACATTTAATTTGTCTTTATTTTTTTATTTTTCATAAAAAATTCATTTTTAAAAAGATTTTTATGAATTCTTAGTTTGAATGAAAAATGAATATTCTGTATATAAATTAATTTATTTAATAATTTCATTAAATGACTTAAAGGCGATCTAAAGTGATTAGATTTAAAAAATAAAAAAAAAAGACAAAAATTAGATTCTAAATAAGTATTAGAAAAATGTTAATTTTTTTTTATTTTTTATATTTCTTATTCTTTGATTTTTATTTTTTTTTTATTTCGACAAAAGTAATCTCATAATTGTTTCTAGAATATTTTTTTTTACTAAAGCATAAATAATGTAAGTAATGCATAAAAGAAAAATATTTTTTTCTAGAGGGAAAAATCATAAAAAAAAACACACAAAAAGCAACATATAAAAAATTTTTTATTTTTATAATTACTTTAATTTGCGTAATTTTTAGAAGCTAAACAAAGTCAGAAAAATTAAGAAAGACATACAAAATAATCAAATAAATTAGCACATTCTGAAAAAAAAACAGTGAGATATTTTTGATTGCAGGGAAATTTATTAAAATTAATATAAAATTTTTTTTTACAAATTTTTGAGTTTATTATTAATAAGGATCGAGTAATTTTAAATTATTTTTTGGTCTCATTTTTTGTAAATTATTTAATGGAAACATCATTTGAATAATATAATTTTCGATTTAAATCAAAAATAATTATGAATTTTTGAGAATTTTACAATCTGAAAATGGTAATCAAAGATTGTTTTAAAATTAGTTTTTATTTTTACCTATTATTGTTAAAATTGGCTTTGAAAAGAGACAGAGAATACTGATTCAAATTTAATTTTTTTAAGAATTCAAAAAATTTAAATACAGATTTTGATTACATGAAATGGTGACATCAATTTGATGCAAATATTGTTAAAAGTTTTTCAAATTTTGTCATTTTTTATTTTCTTTTAATAATTTCTTTATTTATAACTTAAAACAATTGTTTCAAATAAAAACTTATTCAATTGTGGTACGCAAATTTTTTAAGGATGTTGGAAAAAGGCCAAATTTTTTATTTTAAATCCAAAAAATTCAGCTTGATGCATTAACCTCTGTGTCAGATCGGAGTTGTGGTTCAAAAAAGCATTGGAAAAGGAGATGATTGCCGCCACTATTATCCTGTTAGACAGCATGGAACACAGTATTATTTAAAAGGCTAAAAATCAGTCTTAAAACAAAATACACCTTCATAGACAGAATGATTAAATCTAATTAAACTTCTTTTAAAATGCACTCTCCAGCTCTAAAAGGTAAAATTTTGAATTAAAGTTAAATAAATCTAAATTAAATTAAATTGAAAAAGAAAAACAAAATATACTTAAATTTGAATTAGGTGATAAATTAAAAAAAAATCAATGAGCTTTTGAACTGCTTGAAAAATTTACTTAGAAGTACAGTTTAGTATGAATTTTTGAATCGATAAAATAACTTAATAAATTGTTTATACATGAATTATATATTTTTTAACTTACTTAAATGAGATTAAGCTTGTTTGAAAATCTAAAAAAAATACTCAAAAATTATAATAAATAAAAATAATTTATCTGAATAAAGATTTTATTTAAATTAAAAAAGGCATAGACACTGAAGAGACTTGGCTTAACTATATGCTGCAAAAATTCTCTAAATCAATATGAGGCATAATTCACCGTTCAAAAATAATCAGACCTAAAATATTCAAATAGATGAGATATTAAAAACGCCTAATGAAAATTCATCATCTCATTTTAATCTTTTTTTTTTTTTCTAAAACTGCATTCAGTTGTGCTTATTTAAATTACCAAACTTGTTACAATCATGATTAAGTACCCCCAAAACTTTATTTTTCAATCAAACAAATCTTAAAAAATAATTAGAAAAAACTAATTTTATTCAAATGATTAATGATACTATCTAAATTTGAATTTAAGATTATAGCAAAAATTTAGTAAATAATTGAATGATGAATCAGAATGAAAAGCTCAGCGAGATAACAATCCAAGATGCCAATAGACTGGATGATGCATCGACTGATGAAATGCCAAATGTTTTTTCCACAATAGACTTAAATGGCCCCCAAGCATTAGACTCCAACATTTCTACAAATGAATCCGACTTGGGCTATACAAGTTTTGGAATTGGTGAACGAAATCCGAATAGTACCTTTATTGGTGATCCAGCATCAGATTTTTCCGGACCTGCTAGTCCGCAAAGAGCTGTACCTAAGTCTAAATCAACCAACGCAATTCCTAATATAAATATCAATTTATCTTCCATAATACCGCCAAATTTGCCACACTCAAGCTCAGTGTTGTCTTCGGCAGGAGAAGTCTCCTCCAGATTTGCCACAAAAACTGCTTCAACTTTTGAGACATTTAAACAGTGGAGTAAAAGTGCCTATAAATGTACGAGACAAATAGTTTCTGAAAAATTGGGAAAAAGCAGCAAAACAGTTGATCCTGAACTTGATTCTCAGATAGAAGTATAAAGTTAAATTATAAAAAAAAATTATTAAAAATATTGAAATTGAAGAATTTACGCGAAGTTAAAAGAAGATATGAAATGATGCTATCTCTAGCAGTTTCTTTGACCAATAATTTTCAAAACACTGTAAATACCCAGAAATCACTCAGTGAAACTTTTACTGGATTAGCTCAACGATCGCCTGAATTGATAGAAGAATTTACATCAAATAGCGAAACTCAGCGTCAACTTGTTCGTCAAGGTGACATATTAATCCAGGATTTGAATAAATTTACATCTAGTCTAAAAACTCTTTGCCAAAAAACAATGGAAGATACTCTATTAACGACTAGGAATTATGAAGCAGCCCGATTGGAATACGATGCTTACAAATTTGACTTAGAGTCTCTCAAAAGTGTTCCACAAAATGAACAAAAACTTCATGAAATAGCAAATTTGGAACAAGAAGTAATTAATTATAGAGAAAAATATGAAAGTCTCAAGAAAGACGTGGCAATTAAAATTAAATTTTTGGATGAAAATAGAATTAAAGTCATGAAAAAACATCTTGTTTTATTCCAAAAAGCAATAAATTCATATTTTACAGGAAATGGTGAAGCTTTATCTTCAACGATGAAACAGATAAACGAAGTGAATTCATCATCTAATCCTGATGATGGTTCCTTTAAATTTCAATCTTTTTTAGAAAAACAATAATTAATTTTTAAATTAAAATTTCTGTCTTAATATCACTTCATTTAAATTCTTTATAAAAAAAGTCGCAACGATCTAAATTTAAATTTTTAACTGTGTTACGGTGAGGGTTTTGAACGCAACGGGATTTTATGTTTGATTTATTTATTTATTTTAAAAAATTTCATTTTCGTTAACGATATTAAATATCATTTCAATTATTAGTGTTTTTTTTTGATTAAATGAATAATTAAATAAATTTTTTAATTTAAAAAATATTCAAAGCATTATTTTAAGCATTATCAAATATGATTCCAAGTATTAAAAAAATACTTTTTTTTTTTTTTATTTATTTTATTTTTTATTCTTTAAATAATTAATCACTTAATTTATTGAAATTTCCAATAAGAATGCTAGATAATTCCACATTAAATCGCATTTATCTTCATTTTAAAAACACAATCTCATAAAAATTAAAATTATATTCCAGGTAAATTTTATAATTTAAATAAATTTTTACAATACTATCAGTTCTCCAAATTTACTCATTTGTTTACACCTAGTTATACCCTTAGTACTTCAAAATTAGTTTTTTATGAGGCCGAAAATAAATATTTTGAATATTTTTTTCGGAATTTTAACTATTTTTAAATGCAATGATAAACTCAAATAAATAAATTAAATTAAAACTAATAATTTGGTTAAGTTTCGTTTGTTTATCATTTTTAAATTTTAACTAATTGCTGGAAATCGTTTTTTAAATTAATATAAAAGTATAAACTTACTTGAAGAAATACGAATTTCAAATTTGCTTATTTTTTAATTATCTTTCATTTCTGTTTAAGCGATTTCCAGCACTAAGCTTAAATAGAAATTTAATATAATTTCAAAATAATGATACAAATAATCTCCATTAAAATTAAAAAATCAATAAAAAGAACTAAATTATTTATTGTTTGTGACTGGCTATCTGCTCTAAAAGGAGGCCTTCTTTTATTTCGTAATTAATAATATCAATAATAATAACGTAACAACAGCAACAACATAAAGAGATTTAATTTGATTTAATTGTTGTACTGTGTTTAATAGTAACCGTGAATTTTAAATAGCGATTTTTAGTTTAATATCGTATAAATAATTAAGAATACTTTTAAAATATCAAAATTATTTCTTAAAATTATAACATTTTCAAACTCCAATCAAAAAAATATTAAGTTTAAATTCAGAAATTAGATAAAAATTTTATATTAAACTCTACCTCTTCCTTTTTAACTTGGTAAAATGAAATTCGGTATAATAAATAATTAATAATAATAATATATAAATGGTATTTATATATTGTTTTAAAGCTATTATATTTATTGTATATACAGTGCTGGTATGATAAAATGACCAAAAAAATGGTGAAATATCGATTTTGACGGTAAACTCGGAATAATTTTTGATAAACTTGGTGAAAAGCAAAAAAAAGCAAAAAATTGAAATACTGTATAAAAATCTTGCAAACAAAGCATCGCTTATATTTAGATCTAGGAAAATTTGGAAATGAAAATTTGTTCATTTAAAATAAAAAATATTTAAATTTGATCATAAAATTTTGTTAGAATTAATTTCATTATTGTAAATAAAATTTTATAAATCAAAATAATCTTTTATTTACTTTTTAACTACTTTTTATCTTTAGTGACATAAATTACTAAATTTAATATAAATCCAAAAAAGTAAAATAAGTAAATAGAATTTCAATTTTTATTTTCTTTATAAAAAAAAATTATTTTTATAACTATCCTTTTTTAGTTGTTACCCTTTATTTTCAAGTAATATTTATTTTTTTGATTGAGCATTTACAAAAGATTAATTTTTTTTTATGAAAATGCAAAAAGTTAAAATTCAAATATCATATTTTATAATTCAAATTGCCTATTATATTATTGCCTATTTTAAAATAAAAAAATTTTAAATGCATAATTGAATTTCATCGCAAATTTTTTATATTTTCAAATAATTTCAAAGCATTTTTTTTTTATTTTTGAAAAAAAATTATATTTTCTTAAAAAACGCATTTAATTTTATTTGAACATTTAAAAATTTTTTGACCTCATTTGAAAAATGAAATTTGATCAATAATTTTACTTTGCTTTATTTTTTGAATGTTTAAAAGAATAAACAGAAATTGATGTTCTCATAAAATTAGTTTTATCTAGAGAATTAACATAATTTATTAAGTCAATTAAACTATAATTGCTTCTAAAAATGTGGTCAATTAGAATCTAATATTCCTATGTTTTTTTTCAATTTCAAAGGCTATCATAGTCTTTTAAAATATATTCACAAAGTTTATGAATATATTTTAAAAGACTACGAAATTAAAATGTCAATTCTAAGAATTTTAAAATTTTACCTTTGAAATTTTATTCTGAAATTTAAAAAAACATAATCAATCTAAAAAGAATTAAAAATCCCTAAAGATTCGTTTTATTTAATAAATAAATAAATATAATCATTTGTATAATAAAGTTGAGGCTTTTTTAAATAATTAATTAAAATGATATTTCAATTTTTTCCAACGCAATTTTTTTTCTGAAAAAAAATTTTAAAAAATTTTAAATTAATAATATTTTGTATTCTGAGTATTTTTGAAATCAAAAGAAAAAATAATGAAGTAGCGCTAATTGGCACTTCGCGTAAATATACTCATACTTATATTTATAGGCAAATTGATTAGATTAAAAAAATGCGATTGCATCCTTTTTCTAATTTTTAAATTTAAAATGATTCAAGACCAGAATTTTATTTTTTATGCTTTTAATATTTTTCATTTGAATTTGTTTTCTATTAATAAAAAGCTTTAATGAAGTTTATTCAATCAAGAATTTTATCATATTGGAAATAGTTAAATCGAAAATCGAATTTTCAAAGTATTCACTTATCATCGGTAAACATAAATAATTTTTTTTTCAAAATTTAATAGCAATAATTAATAAACTTTCAGTATTTTTCTGATTTTTGATAAAACATGAATAGTATAAATTTTTTGAAGTTTTTTATAGTTTTTTTTCCCATTAGATGTCTTTAAAAAAATGCGAATCACCAAAAATCAAGTCTAATTGCTTAAATTGCCCTAAAGGAATCATTAATTTAATTTTTGTAGTTTATTTAATTTTTCGAATTATAAATAGATAGATGTAAATAATGATAAAGAATTTTTATCAACATTTTTATCTTAAGTATATTTTAGTCATATAAGGAAGAATATAACATATTTCTAAAGCACTAAAAAATGCGCGATTATTTCACACTAATTCTTAATTTATTTTATCTTTTATTAATTTAAACATTAATAAAAAAAAAATTAATCAATTAATTCTAGTATTTTAAAATAAAATAATTGATTTGAAAGTTTTGATGAATTTTGAATTATTAGATTATGGGGTCAAAAAAATTATAAAATAACTCTTCTAGAAGAAAAATATAATTATTTATTTAAATTCGACCTAATTTAATTTGAAAATTTGCTGAAAAAAAAAGATTTTTTGTTGTTTTTATTTTGACAGAAAAAATAAAAATTAAATTTTTTTTTTGAAATTTTCAATATAATCGCATAAGCCTAGCAACCCTTTATGATAATATATAATATTTTAAAAATTTTTTAAATCAAAATTTTTTTCACTTCAACTCAATTATTAAAAAAATCTCAATCTTCAAAATATTTAGAAATTCGGTACTCTGAAATATTTTTAATCTGAAGAATGGCACACACAGCTTGGAAAGAATACCAAAGCTAGTCAGAAGTGTTAGGCACTATCCTTTTAATATGAGATTTAAACAATTAAATTTTTAATCATTGCTCAAGACATCAGACCAACAAAGACACAATCATTCACAAAGACACAATCAAGGAACAAACCAGAGTCAATCTGAAAGGACATGAAGACTGAACAAGAATGAAAGGACATTTTCAAAAAGCTGCTAAAAAGCATTGACAGTTTTTGATTAAAATTTAAATTGTTATTGTAATTATAAAATTTGAAGCTCTTTTTTTAAACAAAAATTCTTCTTAATTAAACTGCAAAATTAGCAAAAAAAATATTTTTCCTAGCTAAAATAAAATGACTCTAATTTATTTAAAATGTTAGCCTAACTCGATATATTTTATTATCAGAAAAAAATAAAATAAGGAAAAGATTCATTAATTATCTCATAGGCAAGTCTAGATTTATATATTTTGAAAATCTTAAAATCCAAAATTTTTTTTCTGAATAAAAAACGTTGACACGAAAAATTTTAATTTTTACGATTATCAAAATTAGTTCAACACCATTAATGATAGTTGCTGTTCATGTTCTAAATTCTTTTCTAGCATTTTGAAGCAATTATAATTAAAAAAAAATAACTCTCATTTGATAGATACGATAGAGCCGCGAGCCAAATACTTCTAAGAGCGAAAATTTTTTATTTTTACGGAAAAATTTGAAGAGAAAATAGCTGATAAGATACATTTAGACATTTGAAATTAGGCTAAATATGACACGGTGAGCATAGCAAGTGGTCTTTTGTTAAGAAAATAATTGTCACACAGATAATGGCTTTAGAACTTGGCCCACATCGAAGCACGCATTCATGTCTCAAATATACAGAAATATTTCATGTACACCAAGTCATTTTATGGGATATTTCGTTTTAAATTAGCAATGAAATGTAAATAATTCTATTTATCTATTTAAAATAATTTGAATTTTTGTAACCTGTATTTTTGTTTTATTTTAATAAATTCGTTTTTAATTATTATCTAGTTTGAAAGACATATTTGAGAAAACTTATCGGTAATCTAGAAAAAAATGCCCTTGAGTTAAATTAACCATGAAAATTTTGAATCTTGAACTGATTTATCATTTTGATAATTGAAAACTTTATTGAATACTTGTCCTCGAAGCTATAAATTTATTTTTCAACTGTTGACAAAACATTATTGGTGAGAGCAAAAAAAAACTTTTCATTTCCTCATTAGCAAGCATATATTGATCAGTTGGCTGTCTTATTTTTATTATTATTTTAAAAACAATTTGGATATATCAGCCTGTTTGGGATGGATCTTGGTACACACATTTCATCCGATTGACTGAATTGCTTTGCTTTAAAAAAAATGTTTTCAATTATGTTTTTAAAAAATGCACTAATTTTTTAACATTGATAAGTTTGATTTATTTTATTAAAAATAGTTTGGATCACCCAGGCAGTCTGGAATGGATCTTAGTCCTCTATTTTCAGTTGGTTGATTGAAGTGCTTTGTTATAAAAACTTTTAAATTAAAATCGGTTATAATTTTTGATTAGTTTAAATAAAATAGATAATTTTAATAAATTGATCATTTTGATTTATTATTTTTATTAATTTTCCATGATTGTTGGAATGAATGTAAGTCTTCCTTTTTAATAGATTCATTGAGTTGCTGTTTCTACAAAATAATTTTTAATAATTGTTTTTTAATAATTATTAAATATTGCTCAGATTCATTTTTGTTATTTAAAAAAAAATTGAATCTTTTAGTTTGTTTGGAATGGAATGGATTTTAGTTTTCACCTTTCAGTCGATTTAATTTTTTTGTAATAAAATTTTTTTCAATGGTTTATTAAAAGTTTTTTTTTTTATATTAATCAGCTAGCTTTATTCAAAAGCTAATAAAAATTTAGATAATTTTTAAGAATTAATAAGTTAAATTTATCAATATTATTAAAAATATTTTGGATCACCCAGACAGGATCAGAAAGGATCCTCCCTTTTCTAAAAAAAAAAAATAATTGTTTAATATTGATCAGTTTGATTAAGGTGGTAATTGATAGAATGCAGCACTGATTTCGCAGCCAAGTAGAAAATGGAACATGTTTTCGAGGACAGAGCTAAAATAAAGCAAGATGTTGAGCTAGAAAAAATTGAGCTCAAAATCCCAATGCACTATTTAGGAATGCAGATATATTTAGGCATCTGGGCCACTCTAATTTACCTAGAATATATTTTGTTACATTTTGCTGAAACAGACTGGAATTGAGATCTGGGCGCCTGTTCCATTTTGGACTTTATCTAGTTTAGTTCAATTTTATATTAGGAATATGGCAGCATTTGAGACAACTAATAGGAGATCAAAAAATTAAACAATCATAATTCAACACAACATAATCTATTAATAAGCGAGAAAACGAGCACATAACAAAAAAGAAAAAACTTATTAAGCTTGCAACAATCAGGCCTAAAAAAGCTTATAACTTGAAATTTCAAGTCATTACACTCTCAAATCAATGAAGCGTGCATTATTCATTTACATTTATTTTAAATTTAGTCCAAATTTTTGTGAACACTTTTTGGAAAAAAAATTTTTTTTTTTTCTTTGCGTGTTTATGTTGAACAAAAAAATTTGCGAACTGGACAAATGACCACTATTTTGCCAGATCGTAAACATTTCCCATAACACTAAATAAACTCTTACAGGCTAGATGCGACTTTTCTTTTCTTATTTTTTATTATCTTAATTGTTTCTTCGAAAAAGGAAAGTTGACAGCTATAAATCCTCCAGTTACGGCTCATTGGAGATCTGTATCTATTCGTTCTAATGGAACAATTCATCCAAAACGTTTTATATAAGTAGATAATTCCTAGGTTTTATTTTGGCTAAAAGAGACACCTTATTTATTTCATTGCGTAACAATAGATTTAGCTGGCGATAAATTTAGCGCTGTCACATCCAGCATTACCGCACTAAAAAAACAAAAACACTTTATCTATTTTATCTATCATCTAATTCATTTACAACAAGAATTTATCATTTCGATCAGCTTTTTACTTGGTTGGCCCGATTTTATCTAAATCTAGAGAAAAAAAAATTTGCTAATGCATTTGCCATATCTGCACATTCTCAAAAATGTATTTGTGTCATTTGTCAAACTGGCAGGGCAAAGTTTTAGAAGAACCAACAACAACAAAAAAAGTATAAAATGAACATAACATTATTTTTTTTGTTGGAGCAAATTAATCATTTTAAGAAATTTCAATTAATCATTGGTCATTTGAATAGATAGTTTAAGAATTGAATATGTATGTATTTAGCTTAATGGGTTGGCCAGTGGTCAAAAATATCATTAACGGTAAGATAGCTCTGAGCTATACTTACATTTATCATTACTTTTTTGTCTAATTGCTATGTTCAATCTTTTAATTCAGTGGCCTCGTCATGTCATATATTTATACAAAGCTCAAGTTCAGTTTTGGCCTCTATTTAGAATTTAAAACTTTTCTTTTTTTCCAAAATTTATTTTTTAAAAAAAAAAATTGGAGATAAACTCCGTGGCAGTAACGTTAGGCCTCTTTTCAGTCGCCTTGTTTCAGAAAATTTGAGTTTATAAGTTAACAGAAAAAAAGCATAAAAAGAAATACATTTTTTAAAATTTATTTATTAAGCTCAAAGACCTTTTAAAACTATACTAATTTAATATTCTATTCCTCGAGGAACATAAGGCGTCCACATTAATCTATAATTGGCGTCAATTCATCTATTTCAGCTCTCTTTCAATTGTTCAGTATGGTTTAATAAATTTAAACAAAAGTGTGTTTGATCTATCAACAATTTTTGTTGGTTTTTAAAGTTTTTCAATGCTCGTTTCAATCAAGACAATTTTTTTAAATCTCGGAATTTTTTTTGTTGAGGAGCAAACTTCAAAATAAAGAAACACTTTCTTACTAGAGATGTTTGTGACATCATATTTAGTCTATTTAAGCCCTCATCTAAAATGAATAGTTTTTTTTTTAATAAAGCTTTATTATTTTTTAATTGACAGTTTACAAGTTATTTTGTTGCTACAAAAATAATTAAAAAATTTCCAATAAATTTTGAAAGTAATTTTTCTTAACTAGCAAATTTTAGAAAGACCCGGACTCACTCAATGCGCTTAGATGTTCGCTTTTGAAGCCGCTTTTATGACAGCATGTTTCCAGTGCTGGGTAAATTTTAGCTTTGGGTCAAGTTTAATACCAACATGATATTTTTTTTGTTGTTCTTTTGGCTGTTTGACTTTAATTTTTTGCTTGGAGCACATTTTTTAGTCTTGTAAGGATCTCAAAGATCCGATTCGGCCGAACAACTAGTTTGACACAGTTTAAAAAATCAATGTTGACTAACAATATTTTAAGCTATCAAAAGCTAATCAAATGATTTTTTTTTTATGATAGTTAAACATTTTTTTTTTGTTGCTCAGAACACAAAATTTGAAAGAAAGTAAGAATAAAAGATGAACAACAACAAAAGTAAGTAGATAGTGTTAAGAAAAGGTTACACTTGAACGATTTTGGCCAATCAAAGCAATAAAAGAAAATTCACAATCGCTTTTTCTATTTTTTTATTTTACAGTAAGAGAAAATTTCTCATCGATTTCCAATGAGAATCCGTTTCGCGTTGTTTATTTGTAAACAATTGGCCAAAAAATAACTCAAATGAGCTTTTAGCAAATTAGAACTTTTAAGCAAATAGAAAACAACTAGCTCGATTGGTTGTCAAAATTTTTTTTTGTTTTCTAAAAGTGGATTAATTACTAAATAGGAAAAAAAAGAAAAAAAAATTTTTTTTTTTGCGTATGTATGTAGTTTGGAGTGGCAATAATTGGCCAAAGCTATTTTGGGTGATCTAAAATGGTGCTCAGCTTCTTCAAGTTCGTGTTTAACTTTGCCAAGTCTATTTTTGGACTAAATCACTCAGCTCTCCTTTACTTAACCCAAAAAAAAATTTTTTTTTTTATTTTTTTCATTTTTTGCCAATTTTGGAATTTTTTGTTCTTGTCCTAACTCGATAGAGATTCACTAATAAGCAAAAAAGAAAAAGTAATAATAATTGGCCAAAGCTATTTTGGGTGATCTAAAATGGTGCTTACTTTCTAGTCCTATTTTGGAGGACTCTTTGCAATTAATGACAACTATGGCTCAGCTTTAAATAGAGAAGTGATTTGTGAATTCGTCAAAGACGAACCATGTGTCTATCAACGAGAATTTGGCTCAAAATATTTCAAGTGCAACTAAAGGAAAAAATTGCACGCTGGAATTTCAACTATGTTAACGTTGTTTCCTCTTGCTAGTGTTTTATTCATGCGGCCTTTGTATTTTGAAATTTACGCTATTAAGTTTTATTATCAAATATGTATTTTCTACTTATTATTGTCAAAATCCAAGTAGAACAACAAAGAAAAAACGAGATAAATCAACTTGCCAAACACTGAAAATTTTCATAAATTTTGCAAGAAAAAAATACCCAAGATTCATCCAACTGTATCTTTTCTACCATATTTTCTCTCTCTCTCTCTTGTGCTCTCTCTCTTTCTTTCTCTTTTTTTTTAACTTGAAAATTTAATTTTAGCATTTGAAAATATCTTTGTTGTTATACCTTTTTTTTTCTATCTCTTCAAACACTATAACTAGAAAATTAAGAAGAAAAAAAAATAAAAGAAGAGAGATAGATAGATAGAGAATGCCTTTTTTTAATTTCTCTCTCTCTCTCTCTCTCTCATTTGGTGTTAGAAAAAAAAATATAAAACGTTTAGACAATTAACTTTAATTTGGAAAAAAAAAAAAAAATTCAAAATTTTATTTAATTAAAATCAATAATGTTCTAATTGTGAATCAGTTTTTGTTCTATTCAAAGAATACCTTTAGACTAATCAACAAAAAAAAAAAGAAATTTATTGCCACAAGCCCGCGCTTGCCACCATGAACGAGACCAAGATTAGAAGCGGAATAGCGAGCAAAAAGCTGTTTGCCAACTACGAAAAGTCGGGCCTGATGTCCAAGGGCTCGACTAGCTCTGCGAGCGACGAGTCTCTGTCGACGAGCTCGTCGTCGCCGCTGCCCTCGCCGACCAGCTCGGACTTCCAGGCCAACTGCCCGCTCGACCTGAGCCGCAAGAGCAGCGCACCAAAGCCAATGGGCCACGACCAGCTGGACGCCAAGGCCGAGTGCGACACCGAGTCCGTGCCGCACAACACTGCGCCTCCGGCACAAATAAACCCGGCGCTGATCGCCGCAGCCAGTGCCATGTTCGAAAACTTCTCCTCCTCTAAAAATCAAAGCCCTAACATTGCACTGCTCGCCCAAGGCCTCAACTCTCTCAATTGCTTTTCCAATTTGTTCAAATTTCCCAATCTCTACATGAACTACCTGGCCAACTTAGGTGAATCGGGCCAAACAGGCGCCAATCAGCCGAACAATGCGTTCGGCCAGTTCAAGGCGAGCCCGAGCATCAATGACAAAAAGTCCAATGAGACAAAAAGTGTGCCCCCTCCATTGAACATACTGAACAGTTCGCTTGGCTCGTCGGCGTCCTCGTCGACTTCGTCCTCGTCCATTTCGTCGCCTTCCTTTCCTCAGCTCAACGACTTTAATCTAAACTTGCTCAGCGGCTTCAAAAACGACAAGGAAATGCTGCTCGGCTCACTCATGGCCAACAACCAGCTCAATGGTCTGTTTTCGCCGGCCTCACTGCTAGCCCAGTCGTTGAACTCGGGCTCGACGCCCTTTCAGACCGAGGCCTATGCCGGCATTCTGTCCAATCTGCATTTAAACCAGCCCAGCTCTACTAGTGACAGCAAAGCGGACTCTCAGCTCAAGAGTACAAGAGGAAGACAGCCAAAGCAAAAGTTGGACGAACAATGTGAGCAGGAGGTTTACATAAGCTACAATGAAAGCGACGACAAAGAAGGAAAGCAGCCGAGCAAAAAGGCCAAAATGGACGTGTCGCCTTGCTTGTCCAATTCGAATAGCGCCAATTCGATAAGTAGCATTGTGCAAAAGCCCAAAAAGGGACCAAAGTCAAGAAGTTTGGAGGCTAAATCGCCTTTGGATGTGGCTGGCAGCCTCAAACCTGTCATTGACCCCGTCAATATCAAGCCAGAAGTAAATTATTGAATTTTTTTAATATTTTTTTTTATTTATTTTGTTTTTTTTTAAGCTTTTAATTCATGGTGGTTTTGGTGTAAAAAATCCAGAATACGAAGCGCTCAACAATGATATTAATCTATTTGAGTGTAAGAGAATTTTTGTTTGTTTTGTTTTAAATTTTTTATTTTTTTTTAAATGTTTACAGTCCAAAAATTAGACTCAAATTTTTGGAGTTTTTTTTTTTTCCATTTTTAGGCTTTTCATTCTACAAATTTTAATTTTACATTTCAAGAAAAAATTGTTTTTTTTAATTTTTAGGCTTTTCAATCTACATATTTTAATTTTTCATTTCGAGAAAAAAATAGTTTCGTTTAATTTTTAAGCTTTTCAAATTACAGACTATAATTTTAAATTTCGAAATTTTTTTTTTATAAATTTTTTTTTGATATGCAGCACTGTGAATTTCATCAAAAAACTTTCCTTTTTTTGAAAAATTAAAATTTAAGATAAAAATATTTTTGATCAATAACTTAAACTAGTTTTTTATCATGGAACAAAAAGCCAAAATATCAATAACCAATAGGAATTTAGAATTTAATTTTATTTTTGATTTTATTGATTAAGAAAGGAAATCAAAAAATTATTTTAAGTCTTAAAAAGGTAAAGCTATTTTGTAAATTTAACGAAAAAATTTTCAATAAAATTTAAAAAAAAATAAATATTTATGCTCTTTTTGTAGTGAATTAGATACTGCCTTGAATAACAACATCAATCATTTAAAATTTAATCTCTTATTATTTGAATACTTGACCAATAATTTTCTAAACAAATAATGTTCAAATCTCTTTTTTAATCGACTATTTGTCCAAATTTTAAAAATAAGAAAAAAAATATTAAATTATAAATTTGCTTATTGCTTTTTTCAAATTTTAATTTTTTTTCTCAATTATTTAGCTGTGGAAATTTTGGATGACCCAGAAAATAAATACAGATGCAAAATATGTCAAAAAACATTCAAACTTCAACGCTTGATGAACCGTCACATGAAAAATCACAGCAACATTAAGCGATATTTGTGCACATTTTGCCAAAAGGGATTCAATGACGCTTTCGATTTGAAGCGACACACTCGCACTCATACCGGAGTGAGACCATTTCAGTGTTTTGAATGCGATCGCAAATTCACTCAGCGATGCAGCTTGGAATCCCATCTGAACAAAGTTCACCAAGTCGAGCTTTCTTTTAAGTACAAGGAAAGACGTGCCAAATTGTACGTGTGCGAAGACTGCGGCATAACAACCGAGGACCCTGAGCAGCACTTGAACCACTTGCAAAAATTTCATCCCAACTCGCCTGCCCTCAAGCGAAGCTATGACCGCAGGATCATCAAAATCCCTTCAAACAAAGATGCCAGTCACAATTCGAACAGCAACTCGAACAATGCTGATGCCAAGTCATCCATGACCAACTCGTCCACCAATCACTCAATTTCTTCCTCCATTCCTTCACCATTTAACCCAAGTGAAAATTACCATAATGACAAAAGTAATTTTTTTAAAGAGTTTTTTGTTATTTTAAAAATTTAATTTAAAGACAATGATGAGTCAATGTGCTACGAAAATGAAGACTTTAGTCAATATGATGCAACGAATGAAGAATGTGACGAGAGTGTTGGCTATGACCAGTCAGAGTTCAATTTTGAGAGTGATGCCAAGCTAAACGAGGAAGTAACGCCTGAGAAGAACGAAAATGCTACAGGACGCAAGAAAAGCCGCAAATCTCCCAAAAGCATGATCAAATACAAAGCTGAAATTGCCGAAGATGAAGAGTTTATTGAAGATGAGGCGGCTGAACTTGTCGACGAAGAAACAGACCTAAATGCAGAGAATCAATTTTGAAAATTTTATTTAAAAATTTTGCGATTTTTTTTTAATATAAAATGGGACATCATTTAGCTAAATGACAATAGCTCATTTTATAAAAAAAAAATATTTTTTAGTTCGACAAAAAAATTTATTTGGAGAAAAAATTTTAGTTGAACTCAATTATTTATCAAGTTTTTCATTCGTATTGTAAATGATAGATTCATTTAAACAAAAAAAAAAACTTTTATGATTTAATAAAAGTTTTCTAAGCCTAAAGAAGAACTGGCTTAAAATTAAATGAAGTGTACATAACAAAAAATCTTCTTTACAACAAAATATAGAAAGTTTAAAAAAATTGATGCTAATTTTATTTATTTTTTTGTCTAAAATGAGAATTTAAACTTTTTGACATCGGTCTTGTTTTTTATTTTGTTTTTGTTTTTTTTTTGTTTTCTTTTTATATTTAATTTTATTTTAAATAGTCCAAAAATAAAAATAAATAATCTTATCCTTATTTACTATTTTATTTGAATAAATTTTTTAAATTGAATTCTCAATTTAAAACGCTTTTTCATATTTTTAAAAATGATGGGCTTAATTTGATTTTATTTTTATTCAATTGTTGGAATCTTTAACAATTTTTAATATGAATTCTTTTCAATAAAAAACAATAAACATAAACCTATTGAATAAGTCATTTCTAAATAAATTATATAGTTTAATGAAATGTCTTATATGCTTACCACTTAAAAAATGTAAACAAAAAATATGTAAACAAAATTTTTATAAAAAAGCATTTTGAATTTTGATCAAAATTGATTTCATATTCTTCTTAAAAACTGATATTCACTAGCAATTATTGTGTTTTTTTTTAGAAATAAAAAATTATCGATTTTAAAAAGCATAGAAATAGTTTTTTTATTTTTTTTTTAGATTGATAAAACATATTCCTAATTAAATATTTTATATTTTATGAATGAATAAATATTTAAATTGTCATTATTTAAAAAATTAAAGAATTTTATTTAAAAAAAAATGATATTTGTGATGCGATACTTTAAAATCTGCTATCAAAACAATAATTCAGTTTAGATGTTCAATTTAATTCAAAGTTCTTTTTCGAATCACTTGATTTTTTTTTACTAATTTTCAGTATCTTTGGAAATTTTTGAGTCAAATAATCAAGATGCATCTAAATATTTTGGCAATCAGGCTCAATAAACTCAATTTTCAACTTTCTGATTCATTTAAAAACATGAAAAATAAATGAGACGAAATACGTTTACGCATCACATGAATGATGATGAATGTAATTACAGAGTTACATAAAATGTTTTTTAAAAAATAAAAATTCAACCCCGTTAATTAAAAAAGAAATCTATAACTGAGGCTAGTGATATTCTCTAAACAAAAATATTTCAAATTCTAATCAAGTAATTGTTCTATCATAATGTGTTTTATGTAATTAAACGATTAGAAAACTTAATTAAAATTTTAATTAAAATCCTAACGAAACACTAAATTTAAACCTTTAAAAATAATTAAAAAAAAAACAAATTTGACAGAAATGATATATTACAATGACAGGATTGGAAAAAACAAATGAAATAAAATAAAAAATGCTAAATACAAAATGTTTGTGTTGAATTCATAAAATTTAAAATTTAATCCTTAAGAGATTTAATTCCTTAAAATTAAGCATAATAATTATAGTAAAATTCATTTAGTTAAATATAAATGTTCATTATTATTTTTTACAGATCAAAACTTTTTTGAATAATTTATGCAAAACTCAATTAATTAAATACACAAATTTTCTAGAACATTTTTTATAATAAAGCTAAAAAAAAAAATTTTTCCAATAAAAAATTTCTCCAATAAGCTGAATAGCAAGTAGAGTTTGCATTTTATTTTATAGACTCTCCTAATTTAATTTCAATTTTAAATTGATAATTTATATCTACTTCTTCAATTATTTTGATTCAGGAAATGAAGAAAAAAGAAAATTTTTAATTGAATTTTCTTTATTTAAATTAATTTAACCTTTTTTGAAATTAAAAAATTAATTGAACTATAAAATTTTTATTTAAAACTTCAAGAAACTTAATTCTTTTCAAATTTTTAAAAAATAATTCCTTGTTTTGGGCAATTTATTTTAAAATTAAAAATGTAAATAGCGTCTAACCTTTAACGTCTTTGGGATATAGCGTCTTACCTTGTTAAATTTCAAATTTTCTCTAGCCTAAAATATCATAAAAATCATCCTGAGTAATAAGCTTTCATTACGACCTGATATAAAATTCATTAATTTTCGTATATCTGATTTTTTCTCATTGTATATGTAATATAACTTTTGAAAGCTTTGAGTCAATAGACACGAATTTCTTTAAACTCCCTTTAAATCTTTGCTTTCTTGAGTCATCTTAAATGACAGTTGTTCACTTTCTATCTTTTATATCTAATATTTTTGACTTTTATGTAATTATTTATTTAAATGTTAATTTTTTTATTAATTCTAGTAGAAAACAAATCAAATGTCAAAGTTAAGCAAATTGTACAAAAGATACAAAATAGATATAAGATAGAATTTCATACAAAATAGAATTACAATCATTAACTAAATCAGCGCAAAAAGGACGAATGATATCAGAAGGACAATGAAGAACTCAAGTCAAATACTTATTTTTTGAAACAATAGAAGATCTACTTTCAACAGTTCTTTTATACTCTTGAAATATCACAGAGCCTGAGTTTATAGAACCAGCTTCATATAGTTTGCCAATGTCAGCATTAAGTTTTTCACAGAGAAGGTAGAGAGAAGGCTGTTAAGAACCAATAGTAAATGAAGCAATTGAATTCTCTCTTGCTTGTGGATATCTAAAATATGAAAATGATAAAATTTTGAGAGTGGTGACTGATATTTGCAATCAGATCTTATAAATAAATCAATCAAAGACGGTTTGGAAAAGAAATTAACAGTTCTGGTATCGAAAAAAGACGACTTATCTAGAGTTTATAATATAATGTGTTAAAATAAGATTCTTGCTTCAACAGAAGTTCTTCTCACAAATAATAAAGCTGGATTCAGGCTAGAGAAAGTTTTAAAGATTTGGCTCATTTATTAAGAAGAATAACCGAGGGTTCTATTTCAAATTTCCACTTTTTATTAATATAATTATCCGAATTTAGTGACATGTCACTATTTGAAATAATGACATGTCTTAAAAAATGAATAAGTCAATTTTTTTTTGAATACACCGGGTTTTAAATATATTCGGATTTAAAACATAATTAAATTTTCACTTTTAAAATAATTTCATAAAAACTGAAACTATTTTTAATAATTTTTAAGTTTTTTCACATTTAATTACATGTCACTAATAATGAACTTTTATTATTTTCAAAAAAAGTGCTCAATATTGAATAACATGTCACTAAAATAGAGTACTCTATTTTAAAGACATGTCACTCAATTCGGATGATTACGTTACTTTTGTCGATTTAAAGAACCTTTTCGACTTAACCTCAAGATAGGTTTCCTTCAAAATCTTAAATCACTTTTGTTTTCTATCTAAAATAAAATAAAATAACAAAATAAAATGTATAAGATAGTCTTAATAATTCAAAGACGTCAAATGACTTAAATTAGCCATTCTTTAAAAAAAAGATTATGAAGACAGAAAAGGGAACATTAAACCAAAGTTAATACAGTCAAACCTTGTTATTCCGGAACTTGATATACCGGAAAACTCGACTGCCAAACGGTTTCAAATTTCCCATAATTCACGTCGGATTAATTTTAATACTTTGGTAAATTTTTATATAATTAGGCGAACGAAAATTGCGAATGATTTTTAAAGATTTTATGATGAATAAAAGAAGATCGCCTCTATGTTTGTTTTTATCTAATCTTACTTTTAAATATTTATTGGTGTTCAAGAGTTTCATTCATTTCGAAATATTTCCGAAAAAAAATTGGTAATAATATTATTGACTTAATTTAAAATATTGTAGAAAATAAATTGACATTCTTGTCCGAATTTCACTTTGTTAAGCTAAAACAATTCAGTCACGTTCAGTCACTCATTTTCCAAACGAGATAAATGGTTCCACACAATTAAAAAACTGTTCACCACAAACTAAAAACTTTTCACCACAAGCCAAAAACTTTTTAATAACACAAATCACTACAAAACACAATTTTTTTGTGCCGAATTCGCAAAAAAAATTATTTTTACATATTTAACAAAATAGTTGGTTAACACAAATATTTTGTGGTGATAAAAAAAATAAATTAAAATCTATTTTAAGGAAAACCAATTTCCAGCTTAACCAATTTTGGACAACCTTTTTTAGGTTTATCAACAAATTCGTCGTTTTCCAGTAGCTTTTTTAGGGCTAACTGACGACAACAATATCCCAATTTAAAAAAATATTTGCATTTATTTTTTTGGATTTTTTAATCTCCAAAAATTCGGAAATTTTTTTTATTACGTAAAATCATAGGCATCTTATTATCTAAAATATTTAGTGGCAGTTTTTAATAGATATTAAACAATTTTTTCATTAGATTTTTTTTTCTTTTTTGCGTTGAATAGTTTTGAAAATTTATGAAAAAATTTGCACTTAGAAGTTTTTTTATTTGTGGAGAGCAGCTTTTGTCTTAGTCAAGTCATTTTTGTGCTGAAAATTTTTTCATTGTGGGTAAAAGTTTTTGATCTGTGGGTAACAGTTTTTTGTTTGTGGTGACTAGGTAAACCCTTTTCCAAACTCCCTTTGTTTTCATAGAGGGAAGTGACCACTGCTGACTTCCAGTCGGTTGGTATTTGACACAATATAATACAGCAATTTAAAATATACGTGATAGCTGTTAATAGTTTTTTTGATTCAAGTTTAAGTATTTTTGTCGGAATATTACATACACCTGGATCGCTTGTTGAAGATAATGAATTTAGAAGCTTTTGTGGTGCTCAAAAGACTCATGTTAAGATCCCCGATGATAAAGAGTGGATCGCTCTGATTGATAATGTCCATAATTCAAGTTACTCAAGAAAATCAACATGATTTATATGCGGAGGCTTGTATGCATGTTTAAAGTTGTATACTTTTTATTTTATCTTAAATAACAAAAAGATAAAACCTAGCCTATTAAGGTGAATTGGTTGACTAATTTTTAGGCTGTTCATAAAAAAAATAAGTAGTCCATCACCATGTCTGTTTCTATCAAGCCTTAACTTCTAGTAGAACTGTTTTTTAGGGACAATTCATAGAATCTCAAATTCAAAGAATCTGATTTTATCAAGAATCATTCTTGATAAAATAAAAATAAATAAAATTTGATTATATGATATAATCAAAATTATAAGCTGTTTATAAGTTAGGCTACATTAAAATTTGTTTCGAAAATTTTTTAAAGAAATATTAATAATTTTTAAATAAAAAAAATAAGCTTTTTGAAAATAACAAAATCTATAGTCAAAATTATAACTAGTAAGTTTAAAATTTCAAATAAAATCTTAATTAATTTTGAAAAATTTAAGGCTCAAAACGTTTTTAAAATATTTTTTTGAATTTTAAGCTAAAATTAAAAAAAAATGTTTTTGCTAGTCAAAATAAATGAGAATAATGAGAGTGATTAATGAGAGCACATTTATAAAAAAATTGAAACAGATGTAACTTTTATTAATTCAATAAGTCAAATTAATTTATATAATCTACCCTTAAATACTAAAATATGCTACAAAATAATCTGAGTCATCTTAGCACTCAAAAGTTGGCTTTACCAGACATTGGTTAACCAAGCAGTCAATAACCAATATCACTAGAAATTACTCAAACATTATCATATTCTTATTTTTATTTTTACTTTTAACATCGCTTTTAAGGCGTTCATTGAAATAAATATTACACAAGATTTCAAGATCTTGGATTGTTCTTCGAAGCTCGCTTACTTTTTTTGAAATGTCTTTTATAAAGTTCACAAAGCATCCACGTAAAATTATTTGGCCTCAACTTAATGTGTTACAATTTTAGTGTATATACTCATCTCCTTTTACAGTACTCCAAAAGGTACTGGAAAAGGAAATGAGCGCCTCTTCTATATTCCAATAGGATAGAAAAGGGAAGTTTATTTATTTACTAAACAATGTCAAATTTCAAAAATTAAGTCCGGACTTGGACTAGATTTAAGATTATGACTTTTAAACATTTCTGGTATTCATCGAAACATTATTATAAATTGAATACTCCACTGAATAAATTTAATCATTGATTTATTCTTTAATATTTTTCCTTAGTTTTATTCAAAATAATACAAAATTTTTAAGCTAACTTTTAATTACAATAAAAAAATATATTTAAAATTTTTTTTTTAAGTTGATTTAAACGCCTCATTTTTAAATAGATATTTAAAATAAAAAGAAATTTTTTTTACACAATCGAAACTTCTAAAAATAAGAAAACTTAACTTGTGTGTGATAATAATTAAAATCAAAAATTTTCTTCTTTTTTTTTAGTATGAAAAAAAAAAAAAAAAAAAAATCAAGAAAGTTATGTTTTAAAAAAAGATAAACTAACCATATGCTTGAAAATCTTAATCTTAAAAATGATCACAATTAAATATTCAAAATTTTTAAATTAATCTAAAATTAATCATCATAATTAAATAATAGATTTTTTTAAATTACTTAATAATAAAAAATAATTTAAATTATGGTATTTTGGTTGATCGGTTCTTAGTGTTGCGAACCGACAGTTTAAGTTTTCTTCCAGTATTTCATAATACATACTGTAAAAAAAATAAATTGCTTTTATTTTTCATGGTTCTTACTGAAATTTGTGTAATTTTACGAAAAGTAACACTACTAAATTTTTGCAAAAAATTACCAAAGTTTACAACAAATAATGTATTAAATTAAAAGATTTTTTAAGGAAAAATTCAAAAAGTTTTTTGTTTGAAAAATAAAAAAAAAATACTACAATTACCGTAAACCCTTTCGCATAGGCGCAGCAGTTAATACCAAGCCCTACAACTACCGCAATGCGGCTAATCCCAGTCATTTCATGTAAAAAAAAATTAAAATTGAATTAAAAAGATTTTTCGCGCCTAAGACAGGATCCGGGATTTACCATGTGGTAAACCCAGGAATTTGTCGTTTTACCGCACCAAAAACTGATTCATAACCGCGAAAAAAAATTAAAATAAGCATTTAAATGCCGTTATAGGTCGATTTTAATTTAAAAGTTTCGAAACAACCGCATGCGGTAAAATTAAGTTTTTAAGGAAAAAAAAAATTTTTTAAAAAAAGAAAAAAATTTAAAAAAGTTGGTTTTGCAATTTTTCTTTTTTCTTTTTTTCTACGCTTTTAGTTCCAATTAGTTGTGATTACAATTTAAATAATTGTGTAACAATTTCAAATCCAGAAAATCGTTTTAATATTCAATCAAAGACTATACCACCTATTTCAGTTGATCAAAATATTCAATCTCAAAGACCAGAACCACTAGTTATAACACCTTTATCAACAAGAGAAGCTGTAAATAAAAGACAACCACTTATAAATAAAACAAACACAATAACAAAAACTACATCAAAAACAGCACCAGGTACAACAAGAAAATTATCGACTAAAGATACTGCAGAAAATAATATACAAAATGAGTCAACTCCATCTCAAGTGTCAAAAAAAACAAGAGGTAGACCACCATTACCCAGAGATGAGAATGGAAAAATAATTAGAAATAATTGAAATTTTAAACTTTATTTTGAACCAATTTTTAATCAATTTTTTTCTTTTTTTAAAAAATTTTTTTTTTCCTTAAAAACTTAATTTTACCGCATGCGGTTGTTTCGAAACTTTTAAATTAAAATCGACCTATAACGGCATTTAAATGCTTATTTTAATTTTTTTTTCGCGGTTATGAATCAGTTTTTGGTGCGGTAAAACGACAAATTCCTGGGTTTACCACATGGTAAATCCCGGATCCTGTCTTAGGCGCGAAAAATCTTTTTAATTCAATTTTAATTTTTTTTTACATGAAATGACTGGGATTAGCCGCATTGCGGTAGTTGTAGGGCTTGGTATTAACTGCTGCGCCTATGCGCAATGGTTTACGGTATTAAAAATGCAAATAAAGAGCAAAAAATGACAATTTTTTGGCCGTAATCAAATTTACCACGACTTGCAGATACTGAGGTAAATTTATTATTATGTGTAAGAAAGTTTAAACTTACGTAAAATTACACAAATTTCAGTAAGAACCATGTAAATAAAAGCACTTCTATGTTCCCTAATATATCCTTAAAATTTTGGAAATATAACGAAAATTAAATCTAATGAAAAGACTAAAACTTTTTAATTAAATTTTTTGGATAATCAATTTTAAAAATAAGCCCCCATAGCGCAGTGGATAGCGCGATGGACTTCTAATCCATAGGTCGAGGGTTCGATCCCCTCTGGGGGTGGTCTTTTTTTTTGAATCAAAAATTTAATTAATTCAAACGTGTGAAAATAAAATTTTGAAATTTGTAATAAATTAGTTAAAATTTTAAATCTTTTAATTTATAATAAAAATTAAAAACTCAAAATAATTTCGAATAATCAAATATTAATTTGTTGAAATAGCTTGATAAAGTTTTGGTAAGGAACTTTATTTTGATTGATAACCGGACAAACATTTTGATCCAATTTTTGAATTAAGTTTGATAAATAATCAGCCTGTGAATAATTCTTGATTCGAATTCTCAATTTATTTCCACTTTCGCAATAGTTTACCAAGACAAAATATGATCCACAGATAATCAGTGTGACAAAAAATAAAAATGATAGGGTTGATAAAAATTTTTGGCATCTTCCTTTTAATTTCAAAAAAATTTCTTATTTACTATGTTTTTATATTTTCTTACCTGATTTGACATGTTTATTTGGAACATTTGAACATGATGAAGAATTTAATTTTTCATTAAATTCTTCATGTTGGAAATTTTCTTTGTTTGTTTGTTTTTGTTGAAGCTTTTTTTGCTCACGATCACGTTTTTTCTGTAATTTTATCTCTTTTTCTTTGGCTAACTCTTCAGCTTGTTGCTTAGCTTCTTTCTCTAAAATAAATGATTATAAAAAAATAAATTGAAATGTGATAATCAAAGGTAAAAAGGTAAAAATTTTATTTTTTTTTTCAATATATTTTAATTAATTTCCTATTATAATGGGTTTTTCCCATTCAAAATCTCAAAATCTTAGTTCAAGTATTTTTTCTACCCTAAAAAAAGTTTAACTAAATACGGATATTACAAAATTTTATGAAGAAAACTATCCAATTCTAGTCACGATTTTGACTTGAAAATGATTTGAAGTCAAGTGATTTTTTCACAACTTTGAAGTATTGTAAACTCTTACAAAGAAAATTTAATTTTTCAAAACCAGAAATTTACTTTTTACATATTTTTAAATAAATCCAAATAAATAATTTTAAAATTCTTTAGAATCTTTAAGAAATACTGACTAGCTTAAAAATTTCGAGTTATTATTTGATTAAAATTATAGAATTAAATTAAAAAATTTACCATTTTTTTACTCATTCTAAGTTTGTTGGATTAATTAGAAAAAATTGAAATAAAAAAAATATCTTTATAATATTGTGAATTTTAAAACAGAAGTTATACATTTATTAAAATCAATGATTGTTTATCATTTTTGATTTTATTGATAGTGGAAAACCAAATTCAAGACTAGAGTTTTGATCAATTAAAGATGCAATTCCTAAATATTATTTTTTAATTTAATTTTAATTTTAATTTTGCATTTAATGACATAAATCTACTTTAATTAAATGCTCATGAAATTAAATAAGTAAATATTTAATATCTATGTTAGTGCTTGCATGCTAAAAATTTAACTTTTGGTCATAGGTACAAGGCGTATGAAAATTATCTTTTAATTTTCTAATAACTTACCTTTTTTTCTTCGGATTTCAATTTGACGTTTTCTTTCCTCTTCTGCAGCTACTTGTTTCATGTATCTCACAACATTGATGGCACATTTTTTGCACTGGGCTTCATCATTGCATTCGCCAGCAACTTTTTTTAATTCTGAATCCAACGGATTATCTTTTAGATCAAGCCATTGAAGACTTTTAAGTTCACTAAAGCTGCCAGGTAAACTTTTAAGTTGATTTCCAAGTAAATCTAAACACTTCAAATTGACCAAAGAACCAATATTTTCAGGCAATGACTGCAGATGGTTTTTGCTCAAATCTATTTCTTTTATATGTTGTAATTTGGAAATGTCTGACTAAAATTAATTTAAATTTGCTAAAATATTGATACTAAAATAACTCTAAATTACTGGTAAATTAGATAAATTATTGAATGACAAATTTAGTCTTTTTATCTTTGGAAATTCAAGCTTTAAGAGAAATAATAAAATATATTCTAGAAAATTTTCAGCAAAACTTACAATTTCCTTGATGGGAATTTTTTCAAGATTGCACAAACTCAAATCCAAATAATCTTCAGTAATCTTTTCTTTTAAATTAATTTTTTTCTGAACAACCATTTTTTGAACTTTTTGAAGCAGTAAAAATAAAAAAATTCAAATTTTCTAACCATAAAATGTAGACGTGTCTTGCCCTATCAAAATAATTTTCTTGAAATCAACTTTTTTTTAATTTAAACTTAACATTAAATGTAATTTATTCATTTTAAATTAGAATATTTGAAATTTTTACAAACAATAAAAACTATAGATCAAAAATGGTCAATTATGATTCTAATGATCAAGATGCATCCTTGAATTTAATTATCAACAAGTTTAAAGAATTAAACGGTAAAATAATATAAAAATCTGTATAATTAGTCTAAAAATATTGTTTTAGATTCACAAGATTTGGGAAATACTGAACAGTATTTAATAGACGCATTTAATCCTGACATTAATATTTGCCTGATTTGCATTGAACAAATTGAAAACAAGCAAGCAGTAAATCTTAATTTTAAATCATTTTAAAATTTAAAAAATACTATTTTTTTTTAGATTTGGAGTTGTGACGGATGCTTTGCTCCGTATCATATTGTTTGTATCCAAAATTGGATTCGAGATGGATCGTATCAAACAATCAAACAAAATTTAAACTCAGATTCAATTCAAAAGGAAATACCATGGAATTGGTGATTTAGATTGTATTTTTGAAATAACAAACTAATTACTTTGAAAAGTCCAAAATGTCGTAAAGAATATAGTAAGGAGAGCTATCCATCAATTTATCATTGCTATTGCAAAAAAGTCAAAAATCCTGATTTTGATCCATGGGGCGTACCTCATTCATGTAATATGCGCTGTGACAAACCAAAGCAATGTGGTCATCCTTGTCTAATGCTGTGCCATCCTGGTTCACTTCCTTAAATCAAAATCTTATAAATTTGATAACCAATATTATTGAAGGACCATGTCCGCCCTGTCCCAAAATGGTAAAAAATACATGTCACTGCTCTAAATCAAGTCCTGTAACGAGAAGATGCTGCAACAAATTTTGGTCATGTGATAAGAAATGCAACAAATTATTGACATGCAAACAGCACTTATGTGAAACAATATGCCATCCCGGAGATTGTGGCCAGTGTAACAAGACAAGTCTCCAGTTTTGTAAGTGCAAAAAAAAAAGAAAAGAAACTTCTTGTACTCAAACAATTTGGGAATGCGGGCAGGTATATTAAAAAAATGAATGTTGATTTTTGTTTTTTTAAATTTTGATTAAAGAAATGTCTTAAACCGTACAGTTGTGGTTACCATAAATGTGAATTTATTTGTCATCCTGGTGAATGCGGAGAATGTCCAAGGAGTTTAATGAGAACATGTCCATGTGGAAAATCTAGTAATTTTTAGTTTCACAAATATTGTTATCATATAATTTAAAAGAGAAAAGTTTCTAAAAAGCCTTGTAATGTAGACATACCAACTTGCGGAGACACTTGTGATAAAAATCTTTCTTGTAATATTCATAAGTGTGCGAATAGATGTCATTATGGTCCTTGTGAGCAAGTAAATTATAGTGACATATTATGAACCAGAAAGAATGGTAAATTTTTTAAGTGTCGACAAGTCGTTTCTAAAAAATGTCGATGTGGTTCAAAAGAAAAACTTCTACCATGTCACGTGGAATTTACTTGTGAAGTTAAATGCAGTAGATTGAAGAATTGCGGAAAGCATAAGTGCAATAAAAAAGTGAATAGAATTTTAATTCAAATATAATCAAATAATTATTTGTTGCTGAAGTGCTGTGATGGTAATTGTTCATCATGCGAACAAATTTGCAATAAAATGCTTTCATGTAAAAATCACAAGTGCCAGAGGTACAATTCAACAGGATTTTGAATTTATTTTAAATGTTTATTTTTAAGTTTGTGTCATTCAGGAAATTGTTATCCAGTAATTTTTAAATTCTTTATTAAATCAAATTATAAGTTTAAGCCAATTTTCTAGTGTCCTATAATGGAAGAAATATATTGTCCATGTGGTAAAAGCAAAATTAAAATTGCTTGTATTAAAAGAAAAGCAAATTTAAAAGTTCCTTGTAAACAATTGTGCAAGTATGTTTAATTTTTTTTTTTTAATGATGAAATAATTTTACTAGAAAACCGGCAAAATGTCACCACGAAAAAATTCAAAATCACAAATGCCATTACGATGATTGCCCTCCTTGTCAATTGACTTGTGGAAAAAAACTTCCATGTAGCCATATCTGTCAAAATGTGTGCCATTCCGCAGTTCTAACAGAAATAGTCGAAAATGTAATTTTTTGAAAGAAAAAATTTTAAATAAAATGACTTGAAAATAAATAGAAAGAGCGTGAGGGGCCTTGGGTACCATTGAAAATACGAAAAGAAATTCTAAATATTGAATGTAAGCCATGCGTTCATCCAGTCCCAGTTGAGTGCTTAGGTGCACATGAGGTACTTAATGAAACCTAAATTTATTTGATTAGAAAATTAAATAATTTCTAATAAGATTAGTGATTTGCCTTGTCATAGCGCTAAACCTTTTAATTGCGGCAGAAAATGCGGAAGGATACTCAGTTGCGCGCGCCATAAATGTGAATATGATTGTCATCTTATTTTAGAAAAAGACAAAGCGAACAAAAATGAGGTTTATTAGCATTTATTTTTTAATATTTAAAATTCAAATCAATCTGAAGGCTTCAAGTTCTTGTGAAGAATGTTCGAAAAACTGTGAATTAGCACGTCCAAAAGGTTGTACTCATGAATGTTTTGTAGGTGCTTGCCATTCTGGTGAATGTCCAGATTGTAAACATCTTTTAAAAATGAAATGCCATTGCAAAGGAAATTTCATTTATGTCGAATGTCATAAATGGAATAATTCAAGTCAAAAAGAGCAAATTAATTTGGCGTCGTGTAGAGTTCCATGCAGTAATTTGGTAAGTTTTTTGTAAATAAAAAATTATTTTAGTTTAAATTTTATTTGTTTGGTGACAGCTGAAATGTGGCCATAATTGTGCATTTGTATGCCATTTTGGTAAATGTTCGAAGGAAGATAATTGCTTGGAAAAAGTTGTGGTCAAGTGCAAATGTAAAAGCATTAAGAAAAATTTTATTTGCAATAAAATCAAAAATGATTCTTCAATAATTGTGACCGAAAAACGCTATGTCTTAAAATGTGGTGAAAAATGCAAATCGAAAATCACCCAAAAAACAGAATCTATTGAAATCCAAAAAGTCGAGCAAAAAACACCCGACTGTCCAAATAATTACCTAAAATTTTTTGTACCGTTTTTGATTTTATCATTTGCTATAATTATAGGATATTTTTTAGTTATTAATATTTAAAAATATTATTATTATTTAAATTATGTTTTTATTTTTTTAATTTTAATTAAATATTAAAAAAATTACTGAACTCGTTTTTGCCAAATCGATATTATGAAAAAAAATATTTAAATTTCATCTCAGAAACAGTATTTTGATTTTTTTTATTTAACTATTTTTAAAAATTATCGACGTTTTTCCTGGGTTAGTCATGACTTAAAAGCACATGCACAAGCGACACCTATTTTTATTTGAAATAAAAGCTTGAACGCTGAATTTACGTAAAAAGTGTAGAAATTTCATTGAAAAGAAATGATTCAAATATATTATTCATTCTAATTTTAGTTAAGTTATTTTATGAAATAATAATAATAATAATACAATTTTAAAAATTTCAGTTTTCAATTTCTTTAAATTTTTTAATTTTTCAAACTATTTTTTTTAAATAATCCAATTTTTTGTCTTGAAATTTATCATCTCTTTTTTCTTATTCATAGAATTTACCTTTTTTAAAAAAAAAATTAAAATTAAATTTTTTTATCTTAAATTTAATACTGATAGCTTTTATCTTATTTTATTCAAAATTAAATTTCTTTTTACTTCTCTGCATTAATTTTCAAAGATCCTATTTGAAATGAAGAAGACTTGATATTGGGCCTGTTACATAAAACTAATTTAATAAACTACAAATCTAGAATATTCTAAAATTTTTTTATTGCTTCCCCAAACTGAATTTTTTCTCGATTATTTATTTACTAATTTATCTTTCTATAACTAATTAAGGAACTTCTTAAAAGTAAATTTACACTTAAATTGAATTAGTAAAAAAAAATTTACTACTTTTAAGTAATTTATTTTATTTATTTTTTTTAATATAAATAACTGATTTGCATTTTGTGAGGAAAATCTTCTTTAAGTAGTAAACTTAATTAAAATCGAGTATCCAGAGATTGGATTATTAAAAACTCAAAAAACAAAATGATTTCTGAGAACTACTTAAAGATATTTCCAAAAAAAATTAATATCTTTATCTACTTTAAATCAGTAAAAAAAAGACTTAATAATAAATTAAAATTTAGTAATTTATGTAACTATGCTCTTATTTTTAAAATCAAGATTTATATTCTTATTTATTTATAATTTTTTTAACTTGCTGTTCTTACTATTATTTTTTGTGTGACTTTATTTCCGTCATGTCAATAAACTGCTTATCTTCATCACTGATTCTCATTTTAATTATTAGTGTTTTATCTTACTTATAGACTAATAAAGGAAAGAATCTAAACTTAAATTTTCATTTTTTCAACATGAATTGTGAATAAGTGTAATTTTTATAAAATTCATAACAAAAAACAGAGTAATGAATGGAAATAAAAATCGAAAATTATTAACTATCAACAATTTTTTAAGATTTCATTTCAATGTTTTGACATTATAATATAGTGTCCTAAATCATAAACTGTAAAAAGACATTAATTTTGAGTCTAATAGCCTCTATCAGATTCAATCGATCCTAATGATTTGAATTTTAATTTTAAGCTGGCAAATTTCTTTACAATTCTTGTGAAAAATTTTGCTTATAAATTTATGTTATCAGATTTAAATTTCAAAAAAATTAAAATCGAGAATATCGAGAATTTGTTTACTTGTTTCGTTATATATTGTAAAGATTTTATACTGTGACTGAAAGGATAAAAGAATTGTAATGGTACAAAAATAATTGATAAATGTGTGTTTAACATCACGATAGAAGCTTTTTTTTTTTAATTTTCTTCTACTTTTTAAGATAAGAAATAGTTGTTTTGTGAAATTCAGTACAATAAAAAACAAAACAAATATAACAAAAATTAACTTTTAATAATTTAAAAAGGCAATAGTCGAATATGTGATCGGACAAAAAATGTCATGTGGTCTTAAGTCTAATTTGTGATCGCTGTTAAGATCGCGATCACAAATTTTAATTGATAAAAAAATATGTGATCGTAATTAGATTATTTTTTTTTATTTACAAACAAGTCAATTATCTAATAAAAAAATTAAAAATTGTATATTATTTTTTTCCCTTTACATTTTTATCTTTATGACACCGACTCTTATGTATTTTTAGACCCCAATCATTTTCAACAAACTTCATCTTCCCAACAGCTTTACACAAATCACATTGAGTTTTATCTTGACCTTTCGGCTTTTCCAAAACATTAGATACGGCAGTTGATGCTATTCTTGACGGTTTTGGATTTTCGTACGAAGCCTTTTCTATCTCTAAAGCCTTCCGTTTTACACTGCTTATCCAACAAGTTTCAAAAAAAAAATCAAGAATTTTTAGTTAGTTTATTAAATTATAATTTTTATTGAATTTTTTTATAAAATTTTCCTTTAGGATTTAAAAGAAGTTTATATTTGATTTTATTTTAAAGACAAAAACAACATATCTTGTTAAATTCTCTGAATTTTTGCTGATTTTAACTTTGTACTCTAATCCATTAAATAAAATTGAATAAAATGTCATTAGAATTATATTAGCTTCGAGCTCTTTTTTGTAAAATATCGATTTGGTACATTCAAATTTTATATGCTAGCAAAAAATTGGGTTTAAAAATTCATTTATATTATTAAAAATAAATTCTAGTTTTGATATAAAAATCTCGGGTTTGGTATAAATGGCATAATTACGAATTAGGATTTCTTCTTTCGTGATTAATGATTTTATCTTTAAAGTCTAATTACAAAAGACTCCTATTGAGCATGACTGTGATGGCATACACTATTTTATAAATGTTCCATAAACTTCAGTAAGCTTTTATATAATTAAATATCAAGCTGGTATAATAAAAGCACTTGAAAATAGAAATTAATCTTTCTTTGGATATAAATTGGGGGTATCAATTATTTGTGATTATTTTAATTATAGGCATTAGAAAGCAATGAACTAGAAAATGATTTTATTAGGTTTAAAAACGATAATATTTCGATTCAAAATAGTTTATATAATAATTTTTAATAAAACAAAGCTTTTTAATGCTAATTAGAAAATAAGTCTATTTTTTAAATTCATTTAAAGAAAAGTATTTAGAGTATTTAAATATATTAAAAATGCTAAGTAAAATGATAGATTATTTTTTTGTTCAAAATGAGTTAATATATGCAATAAGTTGAATGTTAAACTCATTAATCATATACACAATAAAGACAAGAAGACATTAAGTCAATCAGACTGAAAGACTTTGGTAAATTATTTCAAAAATAGTTCTTGATTTTAGAATCATTCTAAAATTTTTGATTTAAAAAAAAAAGTTTTTCAATAAAATTGTTTTTAATAGCAGTTTTTTTAAATGTATTTATTTAGTTTAAATAAATTTAAATATATTTTTTACCCATTTTAGATAGCAAATAGTATCAAAGAATTGATTAATTAAATTTCGAAATTTTAAATAAAAAGCTGCCATTCGGAATCAACTCAAAAATTGTATTCTTTTTCACAAAAACATTTTCAAATTCGATTTTTAATTAAAAATATAGCACAACATTTTTGGTTTCTATTGTTTAATTTCAATTCAAATATCATGTATATTTTATTAAATAACATAAAAAATATCCGAAGGTAAGAGTGACGTTGGGTGAAAAAAGAAATTGATGATTAATGCATTTCTAGCTCTTGCTATTGTTCTAAAATTGTATACAAAATGCAATTGAAAAAATAAGGTTGTTGCATTTGAACCATCAGAAACTATTAATCCAGCCTTAAGAATTCACTGAATTTGAATACCAAAAATATCAAAATAAATTTATTTTATCTTGCTCGATAATTTATTTTGAAGATGTTGAAGGGAAATTTGATTATTAACAAGTTGGAAGCATTTTTTTTTAATTCAACTTATTGAATAGTTATTTTTAGGAATACAAAAAATAAGTGAATTTTTTAGTAAGAAGCTTTTTAAAATCTTAAGTAAATTGACATAAATTTAGACTAAATGATTGGAATTTTTATGACTAAAAAATCAATTGAATCTTTCCATACTACCTAGGTTTAAATAGCCATTAGACTTGTACTTAAAACTTGGCTATAGACTCAGTTTATTTCTATTTCAATTTTATTAGAACCCGTGGGTTTATATCGAAAAATAATCTCGGATCCTTTAATTATCAAATAATTTCTATTATGAGTCCAGGGATTCTAATCTAATTGAAATAGAAAAAACCTAGGTTTGCAAACGAGTCTTATGAAATCATTTCATAAGAATTTGCTTATCTAAATGATCAATAGTATTGATCATTTAGATAAGCAACTTTGTCATTCCATTCTAAACCAAAATTTAATTGATGATTTCAAAGGTAATAAAGCTCAAAATGTCAATTGATTTCATTCAAGTGAAGAAATTTCTATTAATGATCTTGGTGAATTTGATCAAGGAACCCACGAAGAAATTTACATTGACTCTTATTCATATTTTCCATTTTTATCTGTAATTTCTCATTTATTTCAATTTTTTTCTATAATTTAAGGTATCAAAATATTTCAATTTTAGTTTAATTTTTTTTATTAGCCCAATAAATAAAACAAATAGCTTTGATTAACCCCGGGTCTATGAAAAATTTTAATAATTAAAAAAATATTTTTTAACTTATTCTCTTAAACAATTTTACACTAGCCCCCATTATGCAAGGATTTAGAGGAATATTATTCATTATTTTTTTGAATCATCAAAAAGTAAATAAAATTAAAAAAAAATCTAAATTAAAAATACAATAATTTAAAAAAAGTAAATGTATTTCATAATATAGCAGTTAAGTCAAATAACAATGAGTTTTAATTGTGCATTTTGCATGAAAGGAAATTTTGGCTTAATTAAACAGTTGATTCTAATAAGAGGAAGGATTTTAAATAATTAAAAAAAATAACAACTTGACCTAGAGCTGCAAGCTTTAACTCATTGAGAGTGTATTATACATGGCAAAACGTCAGAATATTAAAATTTAGCAAATTGTTTGAAAATAAGGAAATTTATTGATTGAAAGGAAGCTGTCAAAATTTTGTTTAAGGAATTTAAATAAATATGAAAAATGATTACGGTTTGTGTGTGTGAATTTGATGCTTTTCTTCAATTTCTAAATGCCTGCTTTTCAGAGTGATAAATAGGAGCAAATAAAAAGAAGCTTTATAGAAAAAAATAAATTTCGAATTTTTCTTTTCTCAAAAATTCAACTAACATAATATAATACTTGAATTCAATTTTTTCCTAATTGATTACACAAAAATTATTTTAATGTTGTTCAAATTCGCTCATTGTGCCTTTATATCGGTTCTAGAGCAAATATTAAAAAATATTTCAAAAAAAAAATATATTTTGAATTCTGCCAGCAAGTATTAGCTTATTTTAATTACAACCTTAAATCAACTAATACTTGTTTTTATAAAAAAATATAAAAAAGTTCACGTATATCTCGAGTTCTAAACTCGTACAATGAGCTAATAGACAATATTTTAATCTTTTCATTTGAGATACCAATCATGAAATCAATTTAGTTAATCAAATACTCAGTAATATGCTAGATCCCGGTATATGCCTTAAGTAGATATTGATTAATGCCAAGTTGCTTCAAGAGTTTCCTTCAAATATGAGCCAAGCTATTTGATTCAAATTTTGTGTTTATACCCCCTTTTAACATTTAATTTCCCAGAGCTTATCAGGTATCGGAAAAATAAATCAATAATCGTAAATATACACTATAGGGAAAACAGGTAATTTAGGCATAATACTATTTGCTTTAATCAATAAAAAGAGCTTGAGTTTGGTTGTATGACAATTTTGGTACCAAATAGGCAAAGTATTTAATTAAAGTATAAACAATTAATTGCTATTAGTTTGATGAACGCTTTTTATCCCTAAGCTTAAAATAGTTCAGCTTGAAAATTGATTATTTTCAAATATTGGATTTATTGTTAATATTGGAATTTATTTATATTCCAATTATGATAAAGAATTAAGTTAAGAAATTGGGTAAAATTGTTTTTTTTTTTTAATATTTTTCTTAAATAAGATTGTCTTGATTATTGATTTTGTTATACAAAATTTTCATTTATTTTGCTTGTTTATTTAAAAATTTGGTTCCTTTATTGCCTCAAACTAAAATTTAATTAAATATTTGGATATTTTTTTATTAACTAAAAAATCATTTTCTGCTCTAAATTGTCTATTATTGGTTTGTCTTAGTTTTTCCGAGTTTGGAAACTCATTCTTGGCACTTGTTATCTTAATTTAAGAACAATATTTCGACAAAATTAAAAACTTTTTCGCATAGTTTAAATTAAACAGCAACCACTTATGCCATTTGGTTGAATGTTCAAGTTTCTTAAGAGTTAATACTTTAATTAAAATCTCTGATTGTGTTCAAACAAAATTCATTTTAAAATTTTTAAGAGAGGCAAAATTATAAGTGTGTTTGAAAAGTAAGATAAATTTATCAAATTTAACAAATCAAAATAAATATAATCTTAAGTGGTGATTTGTTGCTAGTATTCTAGCAAATTTTACGTAAAAATATCAACAATTTTCCAGTATTTTATTTAAGGAAAAAAATATTCAAATTTTTCAACAACAATTAAAATTTACGTAAAATTAAGATAATTTTATAACTTTTTTATTTGTCCATTTAAGGGTCATGCGGTTTTTTACGTAAATTAGTGTAAAATTTAGTAAAATCCTCGTTTCAAATCACGACTGTAGAAGTAAGTATTAGCTTTGAAGAAGGAAATTATATAATTTCTTTGTTATTTTACTTGAATAAAAATAATCAAATAAGTTTTTTTTTCAATTGTTAAATATTCTTTAAGTAAAATCAAATAAATGGTCGTTTTTTATAAATTACTTAAACTAATTCTTAAACTAAATTTTGATGTAGAATTTTTTGAATCCATAATTTTTTTTTAAATTAACATTAGATAAATATTTTGTTTATTAAATAAATTGAGGGTTTCAATTTTTCAAATGTTGCCTTTGAATTGATTTAATTGATTAATTAGTGAATTTTTTTTATTTTCAATAGACGAATCATTAAAATCAATATTTCGGATTCCATTTAATTTATTTAATTGAGTTAAATCTTTAAATTTAAGCTAATTAAATTTTTTTCACAAAAAATGAAAAAATTGTTTCTAGATTTTTTTTTCAAAACAAAAAGATTAAATAAGCATTAAATATTTGGACTATTTAATATTTGGAATTAATTTTATGAATTATTCTACTCGTTAGATTCAAATGATATTTTCTTAATCCCCGAAGCTTTTTTTTTTTTCTAAGAACGGCATTAAGCAATTTTTGAAAAGAATTGAAAAACTTTCTTTTTAATTATGTTTCATATGAATTGAAGGCAATGATAAACTAGCTAATTTAAGACACTATGAAGAACGAGCTTTATCAAAGTATAATTAATTTTTAGCAAATACTCTTGAAGTTCGATTTAGATGAATAGATAAAAGACCTAGCTATTTGTGCACACATTAGATTCGGCATATTCCATTCTGCATTCGAGTAGCCAAACTCTGGCAAAATAAACCACCAAGATTATTGGCCGTCAGAAGCCGCTGCTGAAAATGGGGGACAAACAATTAACCATAAGGAAAGCTTATCCAAGAAGAAAACTGATAATTTAAAATTGAACAAATTACTTCAGCTAAGCAAAGACAATTTTTCAAGAAAAAATTTGAGCAAAAAAATTACTCAATTTAAAATTTCTAATGAAACCAAATCAGGCTCAAAATTGCTTAATTTACTCACAACGATAGCTAATCATAAAATATCTTTACACTCGATTAGGCCAAGACAAACAAATTTGCCAAGCTCCACGAACACCATTTCCTTTAGGTCTAGCTTAGAAGAGCAACATTTTGACTCTTATGATGACTTGGACGAAGCCGATCCATACCACTATGTAAACAAATACAATCCGGATGTAGGCCTACGAACAGCTCTAGTGCTTGGCTCAATGCTTATTTCAATTGTTCTCTATATTATATGGCGCAATCGGTACCGATGTCTTGGCAAAAGAAATGACCATTTAAATGACGACTACAACTTGGAGTACTGGCTTCAACAAGTGGACAAACAAAAACTAGCTCAGTCCAAAAATAACTTTTGTACTCCAAAACTGCCTGATATTGTCACAGATTCGCGACAGGCCACTGCGGCGTGGATTTTTGAGCACCAAAAAATTTGGCGTAACTTAAAAAAAGCTCGCAATAACCCCTTGAATTGGCCAAATAGAAGCTATTATCTACCAGTTTATGACCGACTGACCAACAACATGAATTCAGAGGGCAGCTCTCACAGGCCACTGCTTGATCGGTTGAAGTTTTTCAAGAGCAAGTCTGAACAGACCAAAAGGAAGCTTAATGTAAAGTCACCACTTCGGAAAAAGTCAGCAGCTCACATTGAACTAGATGAAAACACCCAATTGCTTATCAACTATGCAAGAGTAGATGCCAAGGATTCTAGATTGGGACGGATAGTGCAACCATTTAAAGATAAATCAAAGCTTACTTTTTCGATTGTCGACTCGAAAAAAGAAGAATTGTCTAATGATAACACCAAAATGCATAATATTTTAATAAATATGTTTTTGCACAATCGCAGACGTCGTCACAGTTGGCCCCGATGCAAGGCAGACTATTCCCATTTCCATTCATTGAACAAAGACTTACGCCAAAACTACGACTTCACAGCTCATAGTGGACAAGTATCATTTAAAAAAACAAATGAACATGATAGACCATGTTCTCCTAGTGTAAAGATTTACAATTCCAATAATAATGCAGCGGCTTCAAAATCTTTGCTTGACACAAAGGTCTAGTTATAAAATGTTTGTAAATCAATTTTGTATGATTTTGTGTACAAATTTTTCCATGTTTTTCTTCTTTTTTTTGTGTATCTATAAATAAATTTTAAATACCTCAAGTCTTATTTAATGTTAATTTAATTGTTGATTTTTTTTTTCGATGGACAGAAAAATTAATTCAATAAATTAATTCAAAAGAAAAGTCAATGAAAAAATTAGATATAGAATAAAAGTTTTTAAAAATATGAACTTGATTAATTTTTTTAATTTTATCTTTTTTTATCTATTCTATTTTTTTATTTATGTTTTTTTTAAAACCCTTTTTCATGAATAAAAAATAATTTAGCATCACACTCTCAAGCAAAAAAACGCATAACTTTCCGCATTATTAATTTAGGAGTAATTAATTAAAAATGTGGAAAATAAATAAAAAATATTGCATAAATATTATATATGTTATTTTTTTATTAAATTTGTGGTAAAAATTACTATTTTTGTGGTTTTTTTAATTATTTTTATGGTTTCAAAATATTAAAGCTCCTTTCCGCATACATTCAAAAGCTGAAAGGTATTTGAATATATTAGAAATTTATTTGATGCGTTTTGATTACATCTTCTTGATTCCTTTTTAAAATGACTCAATACTTTTGTCCAGTTCTAATACTTTACAGACAAAGTTCTCTAGAGGAAATCGGATTACGATTCAGATATTTTTTCAACTACCAAGGCAAAAAAGAAACAATTTAAAGTTTGGGACGCATATTCTTAACAATCAAAAGTAAAGTCTTCTATCTTTTGATTGATTTTTATCATATTATTATTACTTTAAAAAGAAAATAATTGGATTTGTAATCTAAGCTTATAATTTTCTTCAATATGTTTAAGGGTGTTGTTTTTAAAGGAAACTTTTTGGCACCAATTTTCTAGACATTTTAAACAAAATATTTTTAGTCTTAATTATTTTTTTTTTATAAAATAAGTTAGCTGAAAAGAAAGACTTGTTGATCGATATTTAATGTCCTGAAGCTCCCTTGAATTATTTTTCGCAAGAAAAAAGAAATAAAATAAACAAATTCGATTTAAGCTTTTATTTTTTTAAACAAAATAGTTCTCTGATTTCATTGTTTTTAAAATTCTTTAAAAAATTATTAAATTATTTTATTTATATTTTTTTAATTAAAATACTAAATGATTAACAAATTCAGGCTGTTTTTAAATTATGTATATATAATTAATAATTAATAGACAGTAAAATATCTTAAAATCAATAAATTCGAAGCTAAATTGTGATGATTAATTTAATTTTAAAAGTAATGGATATTTTTAGAATTTTTAATTGATATTTTATTTAAAGAAAAATCGATGAATTAAAAAATTGAACCATCTAATTATAATTAAAAGCCGATTTTGATCTACTTTATTAAAAATAAACGGATTTGAGCATGATTAAAATATTTAAGTAAAATTAAATATATAATTTTTTATGCAAAATTTTCATTTATTGGTGCAAATTATTTATTTCAAAGGTTTAGAAAATTTTCCTTTTTTTTTTAAAGTTTACCAAAATTTTTGATAATGGATTTTTAAACAAATAAAAGTTAAAATTACTCAAATAAAGTTGACTAAATTTTTATTATTTAATAAAACCAATTATTAAATTAGGAAATTCTGGTAACGTTATTTTAACAATCAGATTTTAATTGAAACAAGTTATTTCTTAATTTATACTCAATGCTAAAAAGCTTTCGAATGATTAAAATTTATTTAACAAATTTATAAGAGGTTTTAGTTTGTTTATAATTAGATGATTTATAATGAGAAGAAACCTTAAAAAATTGTCTAAAAAATGTATACACATTTAAATTTTAGAATTTAGTTGGAATTATTTTTTTTACGAAAATTTCACCATTTTTATCAGAGTAAAAAAATTTAATTAGTTTATTTTTAAATTTAAGTTTGTTTTAAAGCATTGTCGAATTCTTTTACTTAATTGAAAGGTAGAATATTAATTTTTTTATTTAATAAATAAGTTTTATCTCAACTAATATTTATAAGCTTAATGTTCATATTTTGTTATAAAATCTTGATTAATGCTTACTTTCCCTTTTTTTAATATCATGGTTAGCAACTAAATTCAGCGATTTTTATTCGAATCATCATTTTGATGTCAAGGAAATTTTTTTTTTTTATTTAATTCAAACATTATAGCTAGATTAGCTAGATTTTTATTGCAGCGTATATTAGAATAAAAACATCAATCCTTAATTAGCTAAAGGCAAATACTGTATAAGTCAACACATTTTATATGATCTTTTGTCTTTTGAGCCAAAATTTTCAGTCTTTTGTTTCATTAATGTTTTTCCTCAAGGCATCCTTTGATACATATTGACAATGTATACACCTTGTGACATAAAATTATTTTATTAGAAAGTAAAATTTTAAAAAATAAACAAATAAATAATAATACTTTGTAAATAAATGCATTTTTAACTAGGTTTCACAAAGGGCTTGTGTTATTATTAAAATTTAAGACTGTTTTTAACCCATTCAATTTGAGTTAAAATAATTAAAAAATTTGAAAAATTCAAATTAAAGATTAAATTTTTTTAATATTTAGAAATTCGAAATGCAATCGAATTCGCCAAGAATGCTGCCTTTCAGCTACAATCTGCTGACTCGATACAGCAACACCCAAAATTTAAATCTATATGATGAAGGAAGGCTAAACCAATTAAAGATTTTAAACAACATTCCGGTGAATTATGAAAAGTCACCATTTTTGTCTCTTTTTGATGACCCATATGACATAAGTTTCCGGGCAAATATTTTGCAACGAAACTCAAAATTAGACAATCTGATAGAGAATAATGCAACAAAATTTCCAAGTGTTCTGCCTGATGTCCAAAAACAGTCAGAAAAAAGAAATGATTTTACTCCAAGGGATCTTCTAAGTAATTCTTCCGAGTCAGATCAATACTATGTAAACAGCGAAGGAAGGTTGACTTCCTTAAAAACAACTAATCCTCTCAAAAATCCATCAGTACATGAGCACTTATATTCATTGTCTGAAAAAAAAGACGACTCAGGTAAACATCAGCGATTAAAGCTTCATTTTACAAAATTTTTATCATTAAATATAAAAGGATATGTGGAAAAATATAAAGAAATAAAATATAAAAGAAATAAAAAAATGTCAAATCCTTCCGAGTCGTTAAAAGAATATAAAAAATTTAAAGAAAATGCTGGATTCGGATTTAATTTTTTGGACCCGATGAGGGCAAAAGAATCGACCCAAGTTAAAGTAATTAAAACAATTTTTTTTTGTCAATACTAAAAATAAGTTATTGATAGTTTATAAAGGCTTCAGTTTAATTTTAAAATTTCATTTTTGAGTGTATAATAAAACGCATAAACAATTTGAATATGAAAATTTTATTCACCTTAATTAAAAATTTTCAGTCATATCAGATGGTTAAACTAGATAAGTTTATAGGTGATTTGTTTACACAAAAACTTAAAAAGATTCTTTATTAACTATTTTTGCTTTTTTGAGAAGCCTCTTCATTCAAAAACAAGTGTATAAGGATAATTTTTTTTTTGTTAGAATTAATTAATTAACGAAATCAATACTAATTTTTTTTTTTTAGATAGAAAAAGTGAGCAAACGGAATCAATATGCACATTATGTTAGGGAAAGAAATTTGGCCATTTCGAATAAAAAAAACACATATGATCCTGAAGCTCATGTCAAAATAGACACATTTCCGAATCTACAATATAGCCGCTACATAAACGAGAAAAAGAAATCTCATTAAAATTTCTTTTTCTTTTTATAAAACAAACAAATTTTTAGTGTAAATAAAAATTATGTAAATTAAAAAAAAAATTTAAATAAAATTTTTAAACAATCAACTTTTTTGCATTACAAGCTTACGTTAAAAAAAAAATTTTAATCATTCAATTAAAAGTTAAATAACTATTTATCTAATTTTTGCTTAGTAAAAGTAAAAAATGGAAAAACTATTTCAATATGTTAAAAAAATCCTATAATTTTTACCGAGTTCTTAATTTCTCTCGGTCATATGAACTTAATATCTTCCAAATAAGCATAAAATAAGAGCTTAACCTTTAGAAAACAAAATATTTTCCTATGTAAACTAGAGTTACAACTTTAAAAACACAAAATAACAAGACACCGTTTGAATTAAGTCATAAAAAATCATTTGTATTCAAATAAATATTTTTCTTTTAATCGTGGAAAGACAATTTCAATTTTTCATCAAATGAGCCTTTGTTTACAATAGGAAACCTATTTTAGAATTTGATTGACGATTGTCCTAGACAAAGATGAACATATCCATGATTGAGTTTTTTAATGGGACAATTCATCAAGGAAACAGTAGTGGCTCTTTTTGGGAAGGTAATTTGGTTTTAGATGGTAAAAAAAGTTATTTAATTTTTTTGAATAAGCTTTCCAAATTCTAAAATGTAATAATCCAAAAATATGTAACCTTATAATGGCATTTAATGTTTACATTCTGCTTTCAATAATCTTATTTTTGGTATTCTTAATTAATTTTATAACTTTTTTCTTGAACAAATTTTAGATTCGATTTTCTAGGTTATTGGAATACTGATTCTCTTGTTGTGTAATAAAATTAGAAGACTAAACCTAATACTTGAATTCAACCACAATTATACGCATTCAAATGTAAGCTTTTTTCATTATTATTTTATTTTAGATACTAAAACAAGTTTTCTAATCAGTATCTAAAGAATAGTTTTTGGTAATGTATTCTAGAATACTTCAAAAATTTCAATAACACATATAACTAGAAAAAATATTTAAAAAAAAAGCTGAATTAAGAAATTTAAATGCATTTTTTTAATGTGAATATTTTCAAAAATATCTTAATGAATATAATTATTTATTCTTTAAATGTTTAAGAATCCAAGAACAAACTGTTTGATAAAAAAAAATTGCCCATCGCAAATTTTTAAAACTAATAAAGAATCAACTTAAAATTTCTGAAATGATCTTATTATTTTAAATTTTATATTTCAAGCAAGTAAATTTTTAGTTCCAAAGCTATAACTTGTAAAAGAATTTCTACCAATTTTTAATATTTAGAATTCTGTAAATATTTATCCATAATATTGATAATTTTTTTTCAGAAATATTTATGTAAATATAATAAATCGGCTATTATAAAAAAATAAAAATTATTAATCATGATATTATTAATTCAACCATTTAGACGACAAAAACTAGCTTTATAAAATTGAGCATCAGCGAGTCCAAAATTACTCATGTTTGAAAAAAAACAAAAGCTCCTTTTTTAATGACAGGCTATGAATCAGCCAACTAACTTTTAATTTTAACCACGTATGCAATAATTATTAAGAAATTTTAATTATTTTTGATTTAAACCGGACAAATAAAGTCGATATGAAAATTTCGACATCTTTTGGAGTTCTAGACTTATTCGAGTCTTGATGCAAAGATTTGGAAAAATTCTTACAAAATACACATAAAGTAGTTTTTAGTTTGCTTATTAAGTTTTTATCGGATCTGACCATTACTATTACTTTTAAGCATTCTATTTCATCATGTTCCAATTTATCTGATTTCCTAGTATCATATCTTTTACCTTTTATATCTCTAATCTAGAAAACTAGATAAAGTGCAAAATGTTGACTTTAAGTTAGTAATAAAAAGATTTTTCATAAAGTTACCTTTTTTTCTAAATGAAAAATACATATGTATAGTTGCTAGATTTTTATGTTTTCATTCACAATTGATGAAAATTGAGTTTATTATATAAATCAATTGCAATGCGAAAAATAAGAGTTAATTAATGTTCTAAGTTTTACAGAACAGAATTCGCAGCAATGTTTTCCAAAAATTCAAACTATTTAAAGGAATAAAAAGAATAAAATGAAAAATAAAATAATAATCTGAAAAAAATGGTGATTTTCTCTCCCTTCTATTCCTCGTTATATAAAAATGTTATGAGACTTTATAATTTTTTGAGAAAAGCAATGGGAAAAGAAAATATTACTTAGAGATAAAGCGTGGACAAGGAAAGAAAAAAAACATAAAATTTAATTCGATTATCAAAAAATTAGGTTTTATGAAATTCAGTACAAAAAAACAAAATGATAAAAAATCTTTTAACTTTTTTATACTAATCTAAAAAATATTTACAAGAATGCAACATGATACATCATAGATTGTCGCATCAATTATTCAAGTATGGTGCTTGGGTACAAATTTCAGCAAAATGCATCACTCTTACATTTATAAATTAAATTACTGTAAAATTTTATAAGATTTTGAAGTTTGTTGAATTCACAGAAGGAATTTTTAAACAAGTAAAAATAATTTATATAGGATTTTTATTAATTCCGTTCTGTTATTTGTGCCTCACAATACCTCGTAATGGTATTTATTGAAAATGATATCGCTATGACTCGTTTTCAAGATAAAGCAAAATTGAGACTTTAATTTCAACCAAAAAGTAAGACTAAAGTAAATTTGGACGTCAATCGCATGACTTCCTTAAAAAGACGTGAAAACTTTGAGAAAAATTAAATAAAATAAATAAATTTAATTAGAAAGATAAATAACATACAGATTTCATTTTTTAATCTAAATTAAAAATAATTTATTGATTCTTTTTTAATGTTTGATATTACTGCTTTTATTGTATCGAAATTTATTCTAAACAGAGAATAAATGCATAGAGGACGTTTTATAACTTTTAGAATTTCGTTATGTCAGCCTTAAAATTATTATTAATTACGCTATATCAGCGTTTAGAAAATAAAAAAAAATTAACTTATTCAAAATAATGCTTTTGTTTAAATATTAAACTATTATTTTGTAAATAATTTATTCAATTTAAGTTGATTATTTTTTTGACGCTCATTTAGTAAATAGTTAAAAATTGGAGGATTTTTTTAATTTCATTTTACTTAAGTTAATTCCTAATAAGAGGGTTCGAAGTAAGAGCTAACTACTATTCGGAAGTTCCTAGCTTTTTTTTGAATGAATAAATATTCAAGTCAAGAAAGTAGAGTTTAGATTCACGTCAAGTTTTTATTCAATTAAATAAGTTATTTATATTTTTTATCAAGTTTGAATTATCTTGTTAATATGTCACGTCCATTTTACTGTCGTTGAAATAATTCACTTTGAAAAACCCTAATATTTTATTTGTGATTTAATTAAACGAATTCTAACTTATATTTTTTAAGAGACAATCTGAAAGCCGAATACACAAATTAAATCCGGATGAAGTGGACAAAGAATTGAAAAAAGCAATAGAGAAGCGAAGAATTTTAGTGAGATTCTTATAATTTCCCGAATAAAAAAATAAAAAAATATTGTTTAAGGAAAGTTCAAGCTGTGTTAGCGATAATTTTAATATTCCATAATGATTTTATTTGCTTATCAATAAAAAGTCGTTCATTTATTTACTTTAAAACAAAGTTTCAAAAATTTCAAATCATTTCAAAATGAATAGAATATATAATTATTATCTAAATTTTTTTATCATTTAACAGATAATTTTTTAATAAAATTGAGTTAACAACAACACTTTTTTATAATAAAATAATTGAGAAAATAAAATTCTTTATTTGAGAAAAGCTTGACGATAACAAAAAAAAATAAGGCAATGAGTAATTTATTTTAATTTATAAATGTTAAATTTATTTTAAAAATGTGAGTAGCGGTGTATAGAAAAATATGGGGTATAATCGACTGCACAAATTTCCCCGACTGTTTTGAAGCCTTCATTTATGTTTCAATTATCCTTTTGGTCCTTATAATTGTAATCACTTTTATCAAGTTTTTGAATAATATTCCAACTTTCTGTCTAGATTACGTTGATTTTAACCATAGTTACATTTTTATGTGTTATTCGTATATCTAATAAGAAATTGGTATCAAAAGTTGACAATACTGAATCACAATCAACAGAATTGCTTTCAAATAGTTCTTTTGATTCAATATCTCGTGAAAGCTTTTCTGTTCAGCCTGACAAAGAAAGAACTAAGAAAACTATTAAAAAATGGGTAAAATACATATATTATTTTGATTTATTTAAGATTTTAAAATAATTTCAGAATCTTCAAAAAAATATAGGAAAAGAATTCCAAAAGAAGGAATGTGAACAGACAAAAGAAAAACGGAGTAGAGAAGTAAATTTTTAAAAATATTCCAAGGATATGGATCGTGCCATTTTTTTGATATTATTGGTTTAGCTTTTTAATCTAGCTATAAAAATTTAAGGTATAGAAAAGCATAAAAAAGCTTTTCTAAAGTGTTTCAAAGGGATTTAAGATACATTAGCTATTGGGTATTTACGTAAAATCAGAGAAGACTTATAATTAAAAATTAAATTTTAAATTTTTATTTGTTAAATTTGTAAAAAATTAAAATTGAATCCTTCAATTTCTGAATTGTATCATAGGATGCTTAAAAAAAGAAGATTTTATAATACTTAGTAAGTTATTCTAAAAGAATTTATTTTTTGTTGAAAAATAGTTAAAGTAGTTTTTTTTTATATCGTAAAATTTAACTCCTCTAGGGAATTTTGTCTTTAAAAAGCTTCTATTTTTTTCTTATATATTTATTTAGAATTTTTGTCTTTTTTTTTATTTTTTAAATCTTATTACTTTACATCGCCTTTAAGGCGTTTAATGAAATAAATTAATAAATAATTGCAGACACTACTTAAAATCTAAAAAAATTCTCTTTATGAATTTATTTTTATTTAATAAAAAAAGCTAAAGTGATCTTAAGCGAGTACGGTTTCTAACAATGATTGAAACAATCAAATAGAAAGGAACTCCAATCACCCATTTAAATTTTAAAAATGAATATTATTTTAATAAACATAAGCTAATTTATTTCATTAAGAAAATACTTTTAAAAAAGTACAATTAATGTAATTTCAATATTTATTTTATTCTAGGGTTTTTATTTTGAAAAAATGTACATGGTATTAGTTTTTCAAGGTAATGACAAAAATCTTCTACACAAATTTATTACGCATGTGATTAATTAATAAACTTTAATGAAATGCTAAATGCAGAGAAATATAGAGTTTTTGTAGACTTCTGTTTTTTAGTTATTTTTTTTGTTTTTATTTGACTTAGCTAAATATCCTCCAGATGTTTTAGAAAAGCATCGAAAAATGCTACAAAATGAATCATTTTCAGAACTAATAAACTTTTCCATCGAAAAATATGCCCAATTTAGCATTTTTGTAAGGAACTTCACTTTTTTTTATCAATCAAAACATCTGTAAATTAGCTTAAAAAAAGTTTATATATTTAAATTTTTTTTTACCATTATTCATTTATCTGTCTGAAAACATCAAATTGGAATCATTTTTTAATGAATTGATAAATAAATTTATATATTTTAAAATTATATGGCAAAATTTAGATGATTTCAAGATTTTTTTTTAAATTTTACCATTTTAACCCAAATTACCTTAGAAATTACCCTAATATTGAAATATTAAATTTTTACTTACTCTATCTTAATTAATTAACGGGCCTTGCCATGCTTTAAGTCTAATTAATTAATAAATTTTATTAATGTTCTATCCAATTATCCCTAATTTGATAATTTACTTTTTAAATAAAACAATATCTAATGTCTTTTTTTGTTTATTTATTATTATTTATTAATTAATTAAAAATCTAGTTTAAAAGAAAAAAATGAATATTTAAAAAAAATTATTTTGAAGAAAAAAATTTGTTTTTTCGGACAAAATGATTTTTTAATTTACTGTTGCGTTTAATACAGAAAACTTGGTTAAAGATTTTTCATTCTTTCTTTAGTTTTTCGTTACCATCATATAATAATTATTTTTTTGATTTCCATTAATTTAAAAGAGTTTTCAAAATAAAAATAATATTTATTAAAATTTGATTAAGCTAATATAATAGAATACTGTATTTTTTATTTCAAAGAAGTAAAATCAAGAAAGTTTAATTTAACATTTAAAAATTATTTTTTTAATTTAGATTAATTCAAAATTTGCATATGCCCATCCAGATGAATTAATTTACGAATACAAACGAAGGAGACATGCAAACAAAATTCCGAGACCCAACGTAAGAGCAGAGGGTAATTTTGAATGAAATAATTGAGATTTTGAATTAAATAATTTGTTTAAGAATATAGTGTAAACTCAAATATAAGAGACTGGATATTGTCAGATAAAGAAGACAATTTTAAAAAGAAACCAAGCAGAAGAGCAAATTTCAGTTCGGAAAGCGAATCCGAAGAAAAATATGAAGTTTTAAAAACGAAAAGAAACAAAAAAATAAATAAACATAAACCACCAGAATCATTTGTTTAAAAAATTTATTTCTAAACTTAATAAAAATTGTCAGTAAAAAAGCCTTAATGGTTTTCATTTTTTTCATCTTTTTGTTTTAATTTATTCAAATCGACAAGAAAGCTTGGCTTCGGTTTAATTTTGTAAACAATAACAAAATCTTTTAACTCCTCAATTTGTTTTTCTAAAATTTTAGTCCAACAATAAAGACTAGTTTTGGTACCAGTTCCTGTACAGCACATGGCATATACAGTTCCATCAGCCAATTGGTGAACACTCAAATCAAATTTTTTGCTTTTCACATCGCTTTCCTTAAAAGGATCACTAAACATGTTGTGCAAATTTTTTAAATTTTCCTCAATATCATCAAAGTTTTTGTTATGCCTTATCTTTTCTATTATTTCCGGGTCTGGATCAGTTTTCATAACAAAGTATTCGACAATTTTTGAACGAATCCAAGTGATAAATGGTCCTTCGACAAAAATCGGAATCTTTTTTTTATGTTCCTTTAGTAATTTGATTTGTTTTTGACTCTGTGCTGTTATTATCCATGTGTCGTCAAAATCTTCTTTGTTGATATCTTCTATATCAGAAGTAAAGTGAGTTACAATTTTAGTATCGTTATCAGCTGACAAGCTCATTCTAAAAAATCTAAATTAATTTTTTTTGTTTAACTTCTGAAATATTTACCTTTTCAAGGCAGCAATAGCGAATTCCATATCTTTCATTTTTTCTGTTTCTTCAATTGATCTAAAAAATTTCTTTGTAAATAACTAATATCGATATCCCAATTTTTTTTAAAAATTAGAAAAACTAAACAACAAAAATAAAAAAAAGAATCGTATGAATAAAATCATTTTTTAACTTTATTTTAAATTTTAAATTCAACCTCTCGACAATATTACATTACGAGGTGCCTCGAACTATAAACCCTATTTTTCAATCAAAGAATGAATGATGTTGTTACATTTGGAACAAAATAACAAAACTGAATTTTACACTAAAAAGATTGTAACTTTTTTCCATAGGTTTTTACTTAGTTCTGTAAATGCAACATACATAGTTGCATTAGCTTTCAAATTTTTGCAAATGGCACTGCATTCGAATGTGAATTCTTTTACTGATGATTCAACTATGTATGTAGAACCATGTTGCATTCACAGAACTAATTTTGAACTTGTAGAAAAAAAATATTAAATTGCTTGTATTTCGTATAAAAATATTTCATTTGGTTCTGTTCTATTGAGCTTAACTACTCAAAACCGAATTAATGCATTTTTTCATTTTTCTTATTTAAAATAATTTAAAATAATTAAAAAAAATTTATTCAATTTTTTGTTTAATTTTTATTCAAGCTTAATTTAACAGTTAGATCTCATCTTTTCATTTCATTTTATATATAATTTATCATCGTCGAATCTGGCGTCATTTTTGAAATAAATAAAAAAATAATAATAAGCTACAGCAAGCCTGCTTGCTTATTATTATTATTAAAACTAACAAAAATTCAGCGATTTGTTATTATTTGTAAATATTTGAATGTTTTAAATTTTTTGTTTTTTCTCCACGTCAAATATTTAAGATTAACTTCTTAATTTTAAAATAAATTTTTTTTTTAACTCTTTCAAGTGTAAAAATTTTCAAAAATTCAAAATATCGGATTAAATTTAATTCGAAGTTGTTTATTTTTGATCCCTAACGTTACGGATAAAAAAGCTTCGACTGTAATTTCCTTTTTATTAAAATTTTAAAATCATAAATTTTAAATTAAAAATTTTAATTAACGTTAATTAAAAAATTGAGTCAATTTCAGGTTGACTCAAACGAGGCTCGTTTTGAGATCAAGCTCTGATCACTTTGTTAGGAATTATACTCGATCACACTCAAATCTATCAACATTCTGGTGTTCAAGATTTAAAAAAAATTATCACAATAAACTTATTGTTGTTCACAAATGTAAAAAAAAATAGTCTCTTTATTTTATTAAAATGACTTTTATTTTATTAATAATTTAGACATTTTAAAACTTAAACATTTTTTGTTTAAATAAATTAAAGGTATTTTAGCTTTATGAAAAATATCTCAAATTTAATAGAATTAATTCATATCGATTTTATTAATTTTAATAGAACTTACATAATTTAAAAAAAGATCGCATAATTAAATATATGATTTTTTAAATTAAATTTTAATTTTTTTTATCACAAAAGTTTGCACACCAAAACGGTGAAAGATTTGAATGTGATCAGGCTGATCACCAACCAAGTGATCAGAGCTCACAACTTTAAGTTGCTCAACTAACAAAAATATTCTTTTTGAACCCGAATACTAGCTAATCTTATAATAACTTTTTGAAATTTAAAAAAAGAAATAGTTTTTTAAACTAAGTTGCTCAACTAAAAAAAAAATTTTAATTAAAAAAATTATTTCTTTTTTTAAATTTCAAAAAGTTATTATAAGATCAGCTAGTATTTGGGTTCAAAAATAAAATTTCAATATTTTTGGTTAATATTTTGAAATGCCTTTAAGTATTTTTTGATTCTTCAATGAATATCGAAAGATTTATTCTAAGTAAAAGAAGAAGACAATTTGACGAATTTAAGAATAAAACTATTCCAAATTTTAAAATAGAGAAAATTATAAATTTACGGAATGGGGTATGGATTAGCATTTTTGAATTTAGGAAGCCAATATAGTTGTCTTTTTGCTTTTCTAACAACATGGGTCCAATCTCCGAAAATTTTTATGGTCAAACGTACAAAATCTTCATCCAAAATAACACCATTTCTTTCCATTTGTTCAAGAATTTGAATGGCGCAATTTTGATGCCTCGGATAATGCATATTATCTCTTTGCCACTTAGTGACACATCTTAGAGGACCTTGCCAATTTAAAGCATTATCTTAGGTTTTTTTCCTTTAAAAATTTAAAATACCTAATGGAAATATCTCCATTAGTTTTCGATAAGCCTCTAAGTGTGTATGTGCATTGAATTCTTTCATTTTTAGAAGAGCTCCATAAATAAAATCTATATAAAGCTGCTTGGTCGGATTCGTAATCTTAAACGCTTCCAATGCACTCTTAAAAAAAGGATTAATAAATTTTCATTCCATTATTATTTTTTTTAAATCACCATAAAATTCTCACGATTTTTTTGCGTGGTATTTTTGTCAAAATATTCTTCGTAAAATATTATAGAACTTTTTTTACGCTCTTCATCTTCAAAGTAATTTTTAAATGGACCTTTTCTTTCCTCTTCTTTCTCCTCTTCTTTTTCAAATTTAAGCTTTCTAAGATATTTTTGTAAAATTTCTGTTTTTTCAACTTTTTTGACAGATTTTTCTTCGTTCGATGACGACATGCATCTCACGGATGATACTTTTGAAGATGGTCGTAGGACAGATCTTAAATTGAGGAGAAACTTTGCCATCTTAAACCAACTGAATTGCACACTTTTAAAATGTAATAACTGAAGAAATACGCTTTAAAACGTAAAAATACAATTTTATTAAATTGCCAAAAATTTATTTAATTAATTATTTATTTTTATTGATTTCATTTTTTTTAAAAGATTGGAAACGAATATTTCAATTGACTATTTACAGGACGCTAGAATTAAATTTATTATAAATCAAATTTTTTTTATTAAAAATATATAATGAAAAAGGTTTAATAACAAAAGACAAATGTTTTTTTACGACTTCTTATTTTACATGGACAAGGAAAACGATCAAAGACAATACTGATAAGAGTAGAATCGACAATTTAGCCTAAAATATTGAGATTTGATAAAATTCTTAAAATAAAATAAAAATCTTTCTATTTCGTATTTGAAAAAAATTACATAAATAGATTAAAATTAAATTAGATTTAAATTTTTCCTTTTCGACTTTACTAAAAACTTTCCGATTCTTTCTGATTTACAAATTATGCGGGGAAATATTTTCCGGCGAAAAACTCAAGTTGCACAACAAAACGGATCAATCTTTAACTTTGACTATGTCAACAAAATATACAAAAAATTGTATGGAGAATAATTTCTGAATGACAAAAAGTCACTCTAGTCATCTAAAATTTGAACATAGTTTCCCGGAACAAGACCATGCTTGCCATTATATGATGCCTCGAGCCATCCAGATTCTTTGCTTCTTCGAACTTCAAAAACAAAGTTAATTTAAAAATAAAATTTGAGCTAAAACTGAGTACCATTAAAAATGATAACATTGGCTTCGAACGATAGTTCACTCGGATTGTCGGCTTTACAAGGATATAAAGTACGGGCACGTCTAGCAAAAAATTTAAAATATTTTTTTAAATTTAAAATTTTTTAATTGTACTTCAAACGAACAGGACTGATGTTATTTTTGGGAGAATTTTGGCTAAAAATATTTGAACTTGCCAAAGTTGTGTTTGCTGAAAGAGCCTTTTCTACCAAATCTGACCCTTTTTTTTTAATTTATATTTTTGCTTAATATTCAAATTTGAAAAAAATAATACTTTTATTTAAAGGTGGAGAAGCGAATTGAGCACTTGATAATATGGGTGTAGAAGCTCTATTCAAGTTAGAGCTGTTGTTTATTGCTAATTTTTGCAGATTTCCCTCAGATGATTTGTTAGCTAGTTTAGATTGGTTTTGAGAAAGGTTCGATTGAGCATTAAAATTGGGTGATGAAATGGTTGAAGTTGATGGTGATGATAAAGATGAGGAAGGTGATTGCAAGCAGTTATTCACTGAACTGTCAGAAATTACCAAATTTTCGGTTTTGCGTTGGTCGGATGTAGGGGAAGAAGCGTTTAGCGGGCTAGCATATGCAATGAGACATGAATGAGAGTGAAATTCCTTTTCACTTTGACTAGAATCGCTGGATACAGCTAAAATAATTAAATTAATATTTAAAAAATTCAATAAAGCTTTATTTAAAAAAAATTCTTACATGTTTTACTAGCATTTATTAAAGTGTTCCTATTTGAATTAAAAAACCGCTTGCTGGCCATATTAGCAGTAATTGGATTATTTTTTCTTAGTTTGGCAACTTTGGGAGAATTGGTGCCGTTCGAGTTGTTCAACAAAGTGACTGCGCCACTTAGCATGGTTGGAGGACTTTTAATCGGAGATATCAATTTGAACATTGAAGGTGTCAAATTTTTTGTAAACATCTAAATTTAAAATAAGAAAAAAAAGAAATTAAAACTAAATTTTAAATTACGTATTCGTGATTTATTATTAAAAGTTCCACTATTTCAGAGTAAAATTTTATGTTGTAAAGATTAGAGACACATTCTTGTTGTGTCCGAAAAACAGTCGGTCCAAAACAAGTTGCCAAATTAGACGTTGTCATTTTATTCACTTGACTATACTTAGACACTCTTTTTGTTTTAATTTAAAATTTAAATTTTTTCTCTTCGAATAGATTCAAATTTACTTTAGAAGGTGGTTAATTAAAAGCTCAATTGCTTCAAAATGGTAAGGGGGAAGCATGTGCAGAAGCTTATAAATTTCAGTAATTCTCTCGATGAATGATTCTTTTTGACAAGCGGCTAAAAATTGTTGGTTGTATTGAAAAGTCATCAGAGGTTCTTTTAAATGAATTAGATAGTGTTTTAATGCGCTAGTTATGGTGCAAGTATCTTCAGATTCAGACCCATTAACTCCTAAAATTGACTTGGAATTACTACCAGTATTTATTGATTTTTGTTCCAGCGAATTATTGCTATTTTCATTTGAATGATGAGAAGTGTTGAAGCTCAAAGTCGAATACGATGAAGAATGAGATAATAAATTGGCTGATTTGAGAACTGAATGAACCAAAGAAGACGATGAGTTGGATTGGTTATCACCAGTGCCATTTGTTTCACTAATCAAGTTATCATTAGAGATGTTCGAATAAGTATACATCGAAGATTGAATGTTGACAAAATTTCGCTCAATAAAAGCGCTTGTCTTGTGGGAAACGCCATTTTTGCGATAAATACCTTCTTCTTTAATTTCTAGAAAAAAATTTAAATAATTTGATTAAGGAAATTTTTCATGATCTACTTTCATCTTCTAGCAATTGAAAACAGCGCTTCATAAAATTGATTCCATTACGGTCAAGCAAGTCTTTGCATCAAAAAAATTTAATAAGCAAAAAGATTTGGTAAACTTTTACAAAATAATTAATAAGAATAATTCCAAATTTGATTTTGTCTTTGAAAATCAAATATTTTGAAATTTAGTTAACAAAATATTAGGTTTAATTTAGTAAAATTAATACAAAACATTTTATAAAGTAGAGTTGTTTAAAAATTCAGGCTAAAATCTAGGTATGGTATTATAAAATGGGATACATGATACATAAGTTTATTTAAAATTTATAAATCATTAAGAGCGTTTAAAAAGGTAATTAAAGCTTAATATTTTTAATGAAAGCATTTGAAGAAATTGTTTCTTGATAATAATATATATAGAAAAAGAATAAATTTAATCTTAAATGGAACCAAAAGAATTGATATTTTATCTAAAATTAAATTGAAAGATTTTTAATTTTATTTCATTTTTGAATATTCAAATCTCTTCTTTGCGATTAGGGACTGGATCATATTTGGAAAAAAATTCATATAAATAATTTATTTCAACTACATTTTTTATTCGATCGTTATTGGAAAATAAAATGAGGAAGTTTCAATTAATAAAAAAATCAAAAATATTCTTAATAATTTTTTTCCATTTTTGTTTTGTCTGAAAATTTTTATTTTATTTGAATTGAATATCTTATTGAAATATTGATTCTTAGCATTAAACCTATTTTACAAAAATCTTGATCTTTAGAAAAATTTTATTTAAGATGATAAACTACAAGAATAAAACGCTAATTCGTTATAAACAAATAAGTTTGAAATAAAATTTAGATAACTTGGCAGAATTTTTTGTTTATTGTCTTAATAGTTATCAAAACTGTTTTTTTGTTGGTAAATCTATATTGAAAATATATATATTTCAAATCAAAAACAAACTAAAAATACAATAAATTTAAGAGAAAAATCAAAAATAAAGGGAATACATTGAACTAATCTCTCAGTCAACTCAAAAAGCTGATCCCAGAATGTTAGAAGTGACGTATCTTAGTTTAAGTATAGATCTAATTGTTGAATTTAGAATGAATTATTTTCTTTTATATTGATATCCTAAAATGAGCTCAAACATAAAAATTAATAATCTATTATTGAACCAATTAAATAAAGATTATCTACTGTTATTGTAACAAAACCCCCTTTCTATTACAAAGATATTTTATCAAGTCAACCCTAGAGTTATAACTTTATTCAAGTTGAGTCAAAGGTGATCCCTAATACTTTTTTTGCTGTTACAGGTTGTACATAAATATTGTTTCTTATTGGCAAGTTATTTTTTAGATAAATAAATAATATTTAAAATTTTGGCACAAAATTAAACAAGAAATAGTGAGCCACCTGATTGATTTATTGAAAATTAAATTAATATTTGAAAAAAAAAATTTTAATACTTACAAATCGGTTCGGATTTGATTGAATAATTGGATAGAACCTTTTGAAAAAATACTCAAAATTTAAATTTTGAAATTAAGTTTTTTTTTATTTACGGGTGTCATTTCTTTTCCATCCATAACAGCGAACCAGGCTTTATAATCTTCATAAGACAGAGCTTGGTATGTATGAACGCTGCTAAAACTTTTATCTCGTAAGGAAATATCGAACACAAATCTTTTATCGCTTGAAGATTTTTGACAATTATTTACATAATAAACTTCAGCATGCTACCAAAAGAAGGTATAAATTTTAAAATTCAGCTTAATAACTAATTGCTTACAGCTTTGTTTGCTGATTGATTGTATGGAATCACTTCAAGTTTTCTATTCTCCTTGTAGTATTTACAGTACTGTTTTACACGAGCCGAAGATCCAATTGTTTCTAAAGTAATAAATAGATTAAAAACACATTTTACTTAAAAAACAATTTTATTTTTAGACAAACTTTTTTCTAGAAGATACAAGTATCCTTGCTTGGACACAATTTGGTCTGAAGAAGAGCCTTGATCGTGATAATTGATGTAGTAGTCGGGATTTTTGAGAATGTTTGACACAAATTCCTGTGATTTTTGTTTTAAATAGTCAAAGTTGTCCGACAGGGCCTGTATGCCACTCTGGGACTTTTTAAAACGTTCGTCGCTATCGACGTATTTTTCGTATCCTTCGTGGTAAAATGTCTTCCAGTTTTGAACATACGCAAAAATCTAAAATGAATTTTTTTTCAAAAATCTGCCACCTTTTAAAGATTCAGTTATTCCAGGCCAAAATGCTCCTGAGCAAATATCGTTTCCTATTAAATCTAGCTTATTTAAAACCAGGGGAAGAAATGCTGATCAGTATCCTTGATCGGATCATTTTCATAATTCAATATTAGACTACAGGGAAAAAAAATACTTACTGTCTGAGCAAAAAATAGAAACCATTTGTCCTCGAATTCTTGAATGCATAAAACGTATTCTAAACATTTGGAATAAAAATTTATATTTTCTTGCCAAACGATGCGATCGTTCTAAAATAAAATTATTTTTTAAATAAAATTTAAAAAATTAAATTTTTTACTTCTTTTGAATCGGTAGAATGTTCTTCGTTTGTTCTTTCTTTTTTCAAATTTTGCGATGACTGCAAATATTTTTCCAAAGCTGTCACATATTTGATGTTCTGTCGTTCGTATTCTTTTTTTTTATCCTTTTTTAAAAAGTTTAATTTTTATTATTCAAAATAAAAGTAAGGCAAAATAAAAAATAAAAAACCTTAAATTGATCGATTTTAATCTTCCGAAAATCATCAATTTGTTTTATTAATTTTTGTCCAGTGTTTATCATTTTGTTGCTGAATTCTTTTATCTCGTGAAAAAGACTGTAGGTGCACTCGAATGATTCAAAAAGATCGCTTTCCTCTTCGGACATTTCGCCAACAAAGCCGAGCTGAAAGTCCTTGAGCGAAATGGCCAACGAGTCCTGGGAGCTTTGTAATTCTAGAGAAAAATTGTGAAAAATATTTTTTTCCATTGATTTGGTTTTACCATTGCATGCATTTAGGACATCTTCGAATTTTTTGAGTAAATTTTTAATATTTTTATTTGTGTCAACGATGTGTTTTTCGTGTCTTTTTAGTTTTTCACGAAAATCTGGACTGTCCAGAATGGCTTCTTTGTACTCCAAATGATCCAATTTTAAAATAAGAACCATTTTACACTCCGTCAAAATTCATCAAAAAGTTCAACTTTGAATTACAATTTTTTCTAATTGATTCAAATTTTTAAATTTTCCAAATGAAAAGAAAAAACAAATGATATTTAATTTTAGCTAACCGATTGTAAGCAAGCTTTTTTTCTAAGATTAAAAAAAAATTGTTTTAAATTAATTTTCCATTAGAATACTTAGAGCTATAAGCTTCCTGCTGAATATTCCTGTTGCCTAGAATAATAAAACTTGAGCAAAAAATCCATAAATCACTCGAGCTCAAGCGATTAAAATCTATTCAAGTCTTAAACATTGTTAACTCGCGTCAAAAGAACATTAAATCGATTTTTACTGCACCAAGTACTGAGACACTAAAATGCTCTCGGCACTGCAATACTCACTCAGCTAGAAAGACGACTTCAAATGTCTACTCAATTTACTCTATGATTAGCTGCATCTAAGGCAAAAATTAAAATTGCAAATTTTTGAAATTCGATTACTCGTTGAAAGAAATGTCATTTGATTAATATAATGAAAATAATTTTTAAAAGCATATTTAAATTTAATTGCCAATTTTGAGTCACTAGTCCCGCAAGATTTTACAATTATTTTTTATTTGAAAAAAATAAATAAAATACATAAAAATATTCCTCTACAGACTTGTTTAACTCTAAATAAAATATTTTATTTAAAAAAAAAAAACTAATTGCTTTTTTTTTGGGTGATTCAAATCTTTTTCATAAGTCTAAAATGTGTGTCTAATTTATGTCAAAACCCAAAGGCAGAGTACGTCACCCGTACAAAACTGCACAAAAAAACTACATTTTTTGTTTAAATTTTAAATTGCTTATGTGCTCCGAATTAGGATTCGATTGAATTAGCAAAAAAATTGATTTTTAAAAGCCTACATTTAAAAGAAGATTTAAGAGCTATATCAAATCGAAAAAATTTTACTTAATTACTAATAGAAAAAAAGGGCAATTAGACACGCACTAAGCTAGGCGCGCATTTGAAAATGACAATTGATTAAGACGCAAATTTTCCTCTAGCTGACGTGATTAATGAAAAATAATTCAATAACAAAGATTCTTTCGATTTGTCTACATCCCATTCAAAAAAATTTCTTAAAATTCGCTAAGGAATTTCATTTCTTCCATTAATTTTTTAATGATGCATAAAATCCGGCCGATCTCAACCATTTATTTTTAGATAACTGGATTTTTACATTTTATCTAGTTGAATTTGTATCTTTTTAAAATTAAAACTAAATTAATCTATCTTAATCTAGGCATTTGAACAAGTCCTTTTTTGTGTTCGATTTGTAACAATGTCTTAACTTAGAACTGATGCATTATAGAAAAATAATAAACAAATTTTATTTACATTCAGTAGAATTCTATCAAAATTCCAATAAGATCAAAAAAGCTTAAAATTTCGGAGATTTGTGTAGCTTCACAAAAACCTCTGCACCAAAGCACTATTTTAAAATTTATCTATCGATTCTGTCCAAGTAATTTGTGTCTCTAAAATAAAATTACTAATTAAAAGACAAACAGATGATATGATAGTTGTTTTACATCTAAAATTTAATTATTTTTTTTCTAATCAACAACAAAAAGATAAGAATTAAATTTATATCAAAACAAAAAATTCTTAACCTCATTTGATGAACTCATTCTTAAATTGATGAAAAATTCGAAAAATTGTTGCATGTTTGATTAAATTTTTTCTTTTAAAAATTAATTCCAGACTTGTGTATTAGCTGAGTACTTTTAAAATCTATTAAATAAGCATTAAAGAGATGATTGATTTACGAAATGACTTTTATTTTGAAAAATACATTTAAATATATTTAAATGATACTTTCATTAAAATTTTTGAAATCTATAAATATTTGTCATCTAATATTAAATTTGAGAACAGGTGATTTAAATAATGAAACCTAAATGAAGGCTGGAAAAGAAGTTCGATTTCAAAATAGCTCAAATTTCTTCTTTTTTTTACTAAAAAAATCAATTTGAATTTATAGAGTAGAATAGAAAAAAATCAATTTAAAAAAGATAAATATAAATGTAACTAGTTTGTTGAGGCACATGTTTGTTTTATGGGAAACAGTGGTGGCAAATAAAAACTAGATATCCCACGAATCTTCGATCGGCAGGTTCATGACACAATTGCGCAAATGAAACCCAACTTATGCACCCGTTCTTATCCCACCCTTATCGTCAATTAATTTTAACATTTCTCAACATATTTTTAACCAACTTGAAATAATAAAAGCTCGCCTATCTAAAAAAAGCAATTAAAAAAGTGCACTTTTTTCTGTAACAAAAGAGCTTTTCATACTATCATTAATTTGGAACACAAATCCCACGTACATTTAACTAATTCTGGCAAGCACACACATCTTTGACGGAAGTTTGAAAATTTCTAATCAGTCTCTTTAAATTAACGCCTCTTAGAAATAAAATAAAATTATTATCAATTTAAAAAAATAATAACAATTCTCATTTTTTTTAAATTAATCATTTTTGAACCAAGTAAGATTTTCCAAAACGGAATAAAATTAAATGACTTAAGGCTGTGGAATTATTTTAAGCTGATTTCATCTTTGGTTAATTAATAATTGAAATAGATTGCACAAGGTGATGACTGCGGAGGTTTTAGGATAAAGCCTTTGAAAAATTTCCATTGTGACATGTCAATAAGTTTTTCTTACTTTTTTTTTCGTTGAACTGAAAGCGGCAAATTTGACACATCATAAAAACGATACAAATTTTGAGAATCGATTATTTAAAAATCGATTGCAAAAAATGGAAATAGGTATTTACGATTAATGAGATATTTTATGCGGTTTTAAAAAACAATATGCCAAAATTTAGCAGCACAAATCCGCCAGTGTCTTCTGATAAATATGTGATCATTAGAAGGAGGAATTGAATGACTTGCAGCGACGAGCAAACAAAAAATATTAATAATTTATGAATGCAATAAAAATTTGATTTAAATGTAAACGTTTATTATTTTTTTTTAATACGAGAAAAAATTATCTCTTCAAAGCTCGCTAAGGATTTTGCTCAAATTTCAAAAGTTAATTCTGTTACTTAAAATACCAATTGAATTAAAAAATAAAATCAAGATATTAATTAAATATATTTGATATTTTCTCTAAACTTGTTAAATTAATTATCATAATTGCAATAAACGCGGTCTCAATATTAACAAAAATAACAAAACAGTTGAAATAAATAAATATTTTGAAATATAAAAATTTTAACAACTTAAAATTTGGTTTAACCTGCATCCATTTTAAACAAATAAAATTTTTTCCTGAGGGATAAGACATATGTTATCTTAAGTAATCCGTCAAGCACCTGTATAGAAAATAACTTTTAAAATTAATTCTTCTAAAGATAGACGATTAAAATTCGAATCTTACTAATCAAAATATTTATTGTGCTTTGAACTCTAGTTAATTTTTAGTCTCTAAAAATGTCAAATTTTGAACTCTATAATCAACAATTTTTGAGTATTGTTTTTGATATTTTTTCTTTTTAAGCAAAAAAAGTTTTTAAAGACTGTAATCATTTATTTAAAAAACATCAGTTTTTAGGAAACAAAGTAGTCCATTTTTAGACTTAAAGAATTTTTTCAATTTATCAAATTTTTTTCAATCTCTAAAACCTTAATATTTTTTTTCACTTAGGCACTAAAATGAGCTTTATTGAAAGGTTTTAATTTAATTGGAATACATTTCTTAATTTGCTGAATAAAGTTAGAAAAAATTTTAAAAAGTTAAGATTATATTCAAGATTTTTGTGGTTCCTAAGGTGAGATTTGCTTTCATCAGTCATATAAAGCACGAAATGTAAAATCCAGTTTTAATTATAGTTCAAAATTAAGGAACTTGATTAGAAATTTTAATTAAAACTTATACAATTGTGAATTATTTGATTACTTTATTTTCTAGTTGAAATATTGGAATTGCCAAATGTTTTATTTCAACTCGATTAAATCTAGATATCAGAAAATTTGTGAATTTGATCCTTGCTGAGCTAGATCGGTTTTTTCATTAAATAAAAAAAATTTAATTTATACATCCAAGCATAATTTTCAAATTAAGAATTCAAATCTGACAAAAAATAGGCATTAAGCTTATAAAGTTAACTTATGTGACAAATTCGGTAGCTCGTTATGGCTTAAACTAATTTAATGCACCAGATTCACTGAAAATGACATGAACATTTTTAAAGCTTTTTTATTAAATTATAAATGATTGATTTAGAGAGCTTTTTTTAATTCAAATACATCATTTGTCCTAAAAATTATTTGATTTAGATATAACTCGAGATGTGTAGGCCAGAAATACTTTACTCTGTTCTTTAATTCCTTGCAAAATCTCATAAATCTTTGAAAATATTCTTTAGATCTTATTAAGCAAACACATGAAAATCTAATCTAAAATCCAATTAAAAGTTTAAAATTTTTGGATATGAATCAAAAAGGATTATAGATAAATCCTTTGATTTCATTCTTATAATAAAATTTTAGAAAATTAAGCTTCACTAAGTAAAATTTCTATAAAATTCTATTAATATTTTAGCATAAACTTTTGAAAAATATCAATTTAACTTACTTTATGCGACGATTATCGACAAGTTAATAATAGTATAGATTATATATTAATGTTTTAAATTTTTTCAATATTTCACAATAAAGTTTAATTGATTTTTAATTTTTGGAAAATTATAAATTGAATTTAAATGATGTCATTGTTAATAAATAAAGCTTTTTGAAAGACTTGTACTTAATAGAAAGCCTCAAGATTTCATTAAAAATTTAACAAGCTTTTATAAATATATTTAATATATAGGAAGCTAAATATTGAATCCACCGACTCAATAATTTCAATAAAAAATATTAATTAAAAATTGAAAATAATTAAATTTATTTTTGTTATGAGAAAAAAAAATTAAGATCAAATTTTACTTATTTATAGATTTATTAATAAACTTTTTTTAATAAAACAAACTTAAATAAAAATTTTATTTTTGAAATTTTTAAATACGATTTATTTTAAGTGCATCGTATCATTAAAGATGCCTAAATATGATTTTTTTAGACCATGGAAGCAATACTGCAAAATAAGACGCTTGTGTACAAAATTTATCACTAATTTTTATGATCATAAATCTAAATAAAACCGTGATAGTCTTTGGTAATAAAATTAATCTTTCAAATTTTATCAACACTTGCGTCATTAGTCTAAAATTTGAAGTTTTTAAAGCCATTAGTGTTAAAAAATCAAAAAAAATCTATGGCTTCCAACCATTTGTTTTAACTTCGAATGAGGGCTTTTATTAACCTTTAATTATGAACTTATTTGAAAAGACTGCCATTTTAAGTTTTCGGACCGATCAGATTGCAAAAATTGCTCGTGACCATGGAACAAAATTGTTTGTATCATTATGAACATAAAAATTGGCATTTAGAAAAAAAATATACTAAATAGGCCATTGATTAATCGCCAAGCAAAAAAAAAACATAAATTTTGATAAAAAATAATTTTCAAAAATTAACTTTGGTTCTCTAATGAAAAATGTACACTCATTGCTTATCTTCTATAGCTAATTTAATCCCAAATGAAGAATTTGGTTTTGTTCCAAAGCAATTATCACTTTTTATGGTTTATATTTTATTAGAAAATAAAATGAGCGACTCAAACGTAATTTAGAATTTCTGAATTTACTCTAGATATAAATGATTTTTCATTAATCTCTATTTGGCTATTTAGAATCATTCGAAACCTGGAAAATTTTCATTTTAAGGTTTCTGGATTTGATGATATTATATATCTTTTTTAATCCAGATGTGACAAAAATTTAAAAACTGAAATTTGTATTTTATTCAACAAATTTCTCTCAGTTAAAATTAATGAACGAAGTATAGAATTCTTTTTAAATTAATGATTTTTTCAGATGTTCACATATAAACTCTCAAAATTCTTTACAAAAAAAATCCTAAATTATTATTTACTTTTTAATTTAAAATTATTTTTTGTGATCCAACAAAATATTGAAAAAATCACTTAAGATTTAATCTCATGAAAAAAACAAGGTTTAAAATTAAAAAATAATTTACAAAAACAAATCTAAATATTAATCAAAAAAAAGACCTCTTTAAAGATACTTAAGACATTATTTATTTAAAAGTATTAAAGAAACTATAAAAAATTACCATTGAAAAATTGATCTAGTTTTCTAGCCATGAATTCTTAGTTTAAAGTTTTATTCAAACATTTTGTATTTGTATTAATTAAAAGAATATTAAATTTATATTCCTAGGTTAATAAAAAAGTCTACAAAATAAAAAAAGCACTATTCTCGGTTCTAAAAATTAAAAAACTCAAGGCGACTGTTTTTTTTTTAAATTTCAACGCTCATATTTCTAAATTGCACTAATTTCATAATTTTATTTGCCTATTAAAATTAAAATTGCTAATTTTTTTAGCTCATTTGTTACTCTTTTAAATTTTTCACCGATCAGTCTGTTCTATATTATTAGAACTTGAAAAATAAATTTTTTCGGTATCATTTAAACTTTCATTATAAAATTTAAGTTAATTTTCAACAACATTTAAAAAACGAATTCGGGTCCCTATAATTATGAACTTATGCTTAAAAATATCCTGATATTGCAAATGATATCTAGTTACATATAAATTGATTTAAACTTGAGTGATTCTTTAGAATAAATTAAAATATTTAGAAATTCAATCAATTAAAATAATAAATCGCAATATAATTAATATAAATAGTTTTGTCTATTCCTTTGGATAAGTATGAACCAAAATTTAATTAAAATCCAAGTTTACTGAGTCCTTCGATTTAGTTTTTAATTATAAATTTTTTTTCAAATTTTTCTAACGCGAAATCTTTTTATAATACTCTACTACAAAATTAAAAAAAAAATTCTTTTTTTAAATTATGTTCTGAAAAAAAGTTGAACTTTAATTTTGTTCTAAACCTTTTTGTACGTGACAAAATCTTTTTTTATCTGCAATGTTGAGAATACTTTTAAAATAAAAATTAAAAATTAGTAATGAAAAACAAAAATAAAGGGCAAACTTGGCAAATGTTTGGTAAAATATTAATTATTTGAAAACAAATCTCTGACAGGCTCTGACAAAAAGCAGAGTATACTGGCAGTAAGCAAATGATATTTGTTGACAATAAAATTGACATGCATTTAAAGTTTTTTATTTAGAGTCAACAAACTAAAATCTCTAAATAGCTTTAAATGGAATTAGAAAATATTCAACAAATATTTAAAGAAATTTTAATTAAATCGACTAGACGTTTCTTTTTTAAATATAAAAAGTCATTTAAGAAAAGCCAACATTTAAATCTGATTTAAACTTTGATTCTTTTTTATTTACAATTTAATTTTACTAATTGATTTCAAACCGAGATTTTTGATTGTTTATTTAAGCATGTGTTTATAAATAAAAGTTTAGGAAAAATTACAGAAAGCATAGCTTGGATTTTACTTTAACTGATAAATCAAGGGGTTTTGAGGTTTCTTTCAACTTAATCGTTTCTTTTCAGATAATTTTAGATTGAAGAAGAAATGCATTATTTTTGAAAAATATAATAATCTGTCGCATTTGTGCACCAAAAAGTAAATGTGTGCAAAAACTCTGCAATTCTCTGCAAAATAATTGAATATTGATTAGAACCTCTTAAATGGTGTAAAAACATAAGATGAATGTATTTTTGATCGCAAAAGTACTATAAATTGTTATATTTTTCAAAATTACTTTATCTATAATGTAAAAAAAAAGTTATTTAAAAATTCTGGAATTGCAAAGTTTCATTTAAATTTTCAGTTCATAAAAAAAAATAATGTCGCTAAAATTTAAGAGAGTTAAACTAATTAAAAAGGTCAATAAGGAAGTTACGTAAAGATTTTTCGAAAAAAATTATTTTTTTTCTTGACTCCATTTTATAAAAGCGTTTCTTAACTAGAATATAAAATGTTTTAAAGCTGTAAGCATTTTTACAAAAATTCTAAAAATGTATCAAAACAAGCAATAAAATTGCATAAATAAAATTTTAAATTTAATTATTTCCGAATCTTAACTGATTATGACTAAAAATGCCATACTTACAAAGTTATGACTTATTGAGAATTTTATTGTATTTATCCATTAGAACGTGTCAGTCGATATCCTTTAAAAATAACACCCGTCAAAATTTAGAAAAAATGGCTCCATCCATTACTAATATCACAAGAGGCCAATTTTTCAATGAATCATTTCTTAGCATTTAGCTGAATTTCATTTAACTAGAGTAAGGAAATCAAAAGTAAGGAAATCAAAAGTAAGGAAATCATATAGCTTATGAATCAAAAGAAAAAGATTTGACAAAATGCAGTAAATAATGAAAGGTTTACCCTTGGGCCCGTCTATCCTATCTCCTTCATTAGAAGTATTGGAGCATGTACTTTTGCTCTATCTTAACTTAAACGCTCATGGTTAAGTTAACTTTCCAGTGACATCGACAAAGATGTCGCCATATCACATCTTCGCCGCTTTTATAAAGCGAAAGCTAGGCAACTGTAGACCATTGTGACCACTGCCGGATCACTAATGACTGGGATCAGACATATACTATTATTTTTCCCAGGTACTAACTGACACTCGTCAGGTAGCCATTGCACGCACTATAAACATTAATTCTTTCAGGAAGCAAGCTCCGAGAAATTTTCCAGTGATATCGACAAAGATGTCGCTATATCACATCTTCGCCGCTTTTATAAAGCGAAAGCTAGGCAACTGTAGACCATTGTGACCACTGCCGGATCACTAATGACTGGGATCAGACATATACTATTATTTTTCCCAGGTACTAACTGACACTCGTCAGGTAGCCATTGCACGCACTATAAACATTAATTCTTTCAGGAAGCAAGCTCCGAGAAATTTTCCAGTGATATCGACAAAGATGTCGCTATATCACAAATAATAAGAATTTAATGATCATGGTCAAATATTATTAATTATTATATTAAAAAGGTATATAGTTTTTTTTTAATTTAATGTAAAAAAAATAATTTAATAGTACGAATTGAATGGTTAAATTAATATTTTAGGAAGAATGAAGTAAAGCGAAATGAACAGTAAAAGTAGTAGTATTAAATTTCAGAATAATAAAAATATTTCTTATAAAGCAGCTTTAAATCTAGTTGAGTAGTTAAAATTTAAATTCGGCAAATGAAATAACATGTGGTATACGTGGCAGATAAAGATGGTCATCCTGGTTTACTCAGATTTGGAATTTATATTCAATAGTTTTAACCATATTTATAAAAAAATCATAATAAGGTAAGAAAACTAATATATCTATTTAAAATTTGATTTTTTTTAATATTTTTCAATGTCTAAAGCCTTTAAAAATAATTTTAATTGACAAAAAAAATTTATTTTGTCAAGAAAACCAGGAAATACTGCTCTTAGACCTAAAAATTGCTTTTTCAATTTTATGCCTAACTAGAGTTATTGATTTCCTAAAATCTGCAGTGTTTTTAATTTTTCCTTGGTCTATTCAAAAAGTGTCAAAATTATTTTTATTATTGTTCAAATATCTGAATTAAGCTTGCCAAAAAAAATCTTATCATAAAAAGAGAATTTATTATTGTCTTGATTTTTTCACAATTTTGCAGGTGTTGTTTTTAAAAAGTAGTAAAAATTAGCTGAAAATTGAAACGAGATGAGTTAGTCCGAATGGCTGTAGAAGTTCTCCAAAATCACAAGTTACTATACCATAAACCATTCATCAATCCTTGCTTTGAAAGAGTAAAACGAATTTGCTCCAACAAAATTTTTGGTAAAGTGTTCCATTGCTTTATATTCATATTTATAATAAAGTTGAAAAATGATTGAAAAATTTTGAAAAAAGCTCTCTTAAAACCATCTTTTCATTGCCCCATAATAAAAGTTAAGATATGATTTGTTCTTTCAACATATCTGATTCCACTTGCTAACTAAACAGTTTCTAGTTCATTAATATTTTTAAAAATTTGTATTAAATTGTCCCTATTTCTTCATCTCGTATCGAGAGACGTGAATTTCATTCTTCATAATCAAGATTTTTACAGCCTGAAATCAACTTCCTTGATCTAATTTGTACTTTTTCTAATTTCGTCTTATCGTTTTTCAACTATTGATTCCAAGAACTAATCCCTTATTCAATATTATTCTTACCAAGATTTTTCCAATCATTCCTAAAATATTTTTCGCTCTACAGGAATAGTAGTTAACATGTGCACCCGATTTAAGATCACTTTGAAAAAACACCAAATCTTTTCCAATTTTTTTTTTGTTTAATAACTATGTTTCATATTTTTTTTAAGCTGAAGATTTTTATTTCCTATATGCATAATTTTACACTTAATTACGTTTAAATTAGGAGCTCATGTAATTGCCCAGCTTGATCCAGTATCTATATCACGTTGTAAAGCTAAGTTATATCCTTTAGATGGTTAATCGCCCCGATGATTTTTTTATTATCAGCATAGACTTTTGTTTTATTGCTTAACATTAGAAGCACCAAGCATTTATTTGTTTTTTTTATCCAAAATATTTTTAAAATAATTGAAGTAATTTTACAGAATAAAAACAATTAAAAGAAAAATATTTAATCTACTAAGTTCAAAAACGATTTATTTATTTTGAAAAATATGTTCAAAAGATATGAGGTTGATAAATGTTTTTCAGTGTCTAATGGCAAAGACTCTATGACTCTACTGAAAATATATCATTTATGAAAATGTCAAGCAAAAGAGGCCCAAGGATCGATCCTTAAAGAAACATCAAGTAATAAGTCTTGTAATATCAAGCTATTCTGGTCCTACGTTAGCAAGAGCAACTCTTTGCTTTCTTCAATTTAAAAAATGATACAAGTAATTTAAATTTTAATTTAAAAACGACTAATGAAATTTAAAAAAATGTTAAAATAATAATCAAGTATGGAAACCGTCCTCTTTTTTTTTAAATAAATTCTATTCGATAATTATTATAACAAAAGTTATATAAAATTTTTAAGTTTTGAGCATTAAAATTGTAAGTGTTTAATTTTGAAAAATTTAATTATAGATAAAATAAAATTTCGTAAAAACAATTTTATTTTTTCATGCTCATCAAAAGCTGAGTTTAAAAAATAATTGAAACAAAATTAATGAGTTCTAATAGTTAAACTCTTTTCGATTAAAATATTGTCTGTGTAATCAAATTTATTGATTAAATTAAATCTCAAAAATATTAAATCAAAATTAATTTTTTAGAATTTAAAATTTATTCAAAATAAATAAAATAAAAGTCGATATATGTCTTCTTTTTTTCTTATTTTTAAATATGATCATCTTTTTATATATGCAAAGTCATGTGTAGAAAAATGATTCAATTTTTTTCTTTTACTTGTGTGGTATCAAATTTTCTTATATAATTATTAATTTTAGAAGCCTTTTTCTGTTGAAATAAGGAAGTCAACTTTAAAAAAAATATATGCATATCGCATCTCTATAATTTATTTATAAATTTACCTAACAAACTTAAAATTCTAATATTCCTAAATTAAATTATGCTAAAAAACATCATTTATATTCAACAATAAATTAACACATTTAAATTTTTCTTTTTAATTTGTTGCTTATCAATTTGTTTCAAAAAAGTTAAAATTTCTTTAATAATTTGAGCGTCAAGCGAAGTCAATTTCAAACAGCCATTTAGTACACATTACAAGACAAATTAAATCCAAGTGCCCTCAAATAAAAAATTAATTATTTCATTTTCATTTATTATCATTATAATAATTCAAGTTTGATGTTAAGACAAAAGCGGAGCGTATGCACAGAGACACGCGCACTCACACTCCATAATATCATAATTTATAAATATGCGTTTGAAAATAATTTCCAGTGTGTTTACATGGATGGATCAAGGCAGCTATCAAGTGATCGCTTGTGAGCTTAAAATGTGTGAGTTGGTTTCGTCTAGCTGCGTGACTTGAATGCGTGATAATTCAAGAGAATAATGAGCGCTAAAAGCAAAAAAAATGAAATTTGAAACAAAATTTTTAATATGTAGAATTATTGTTTCGTATGCTTGTGTTGTTCTCGTTGTTATTATTTAGTGAGTGTGTGTGTGTGTTCTCGTTGAAATAATTTTTAAATTTTACAAATTCATAAATTTTTCAAATTTTGGAAAGTAACAAAACTCTATGGACCAAGACCAGTGATTGCAAGCAGGCTACTTTTGTTCAACCGGCTCAAAGCACCAGCACTAATTCAATCGATTTTTTGCAATCAATCTGCTAGTCTGATAAACTTGGCAAATATTTTATTTTAATAGATTTTTCAGATCTATTTACATTAAAACATATGAATTTTTTTTCAAGCCAAGGTCTCAATTTAAGATAAGCTAGCAACAAAATTTAACTCAAAATTGCGACACAAATATCTTGCTATCTTTAAGAAAACAAGCTTGGAAAATTTTGTGTCAATATTCTTTTGGGGCGCCAAGCAAATCAACCTTCTTTCTTACATTTGATCCCTGGGCACCCAGGCAAACACAGAATTACCGATCAACAACAAAAAAAATTTTTTTATGTCAAAATTTTATTTTTTTTTCAAATCATCAGGGTTTCAAATTTTGATAAACTTTGGTAAAGATACCATTTATCCACTAGAGCAATCTTGTGTGCATAATTTTTGGCATACTTGTGCGTGAGTGCTGTGATCAGGTGGGTATGCTTGATTTTGGAAAAAAAAAGAGAAAAAAAAGTTTTTTTATTGAAATTTTAATTTTTTTTAATTCATTGAAAGAATGTGTGTGTTTGGACCGGGTGTAAAAAAAAGAGTTACAAGTAAAAAATTTATTTATAGATAGAAAAATAGTTTGATAAAATAAGACATTCAAAATTGCAATGATTTTTTAGATTTAGAGACTATTAATAATGGTCAGGTCACGTGCGCTCGCATCAGGTACCTGTAAACAGCATAGATCATTTACTTAGGTGCTTTGGTGCATCCATTTTTGTATGTTTTCTCTCAAGACAAGAAGCATTTTGAAGAGTTAATTAAAGTTTTGAGTCTTTTAAATTTTTTTTAGAACTTATAAAAAATAAAATTTTTAGATTTATCTCTAAAAAAATGTGCTTTTTATTTAGACTTGATTTAGAAAAAAAATTAAGTTAAATTAATAATGATTATAAAATTTTCGAATCGAGTAAATCTATGAATCAAAAATTTGACAATTATTTCAACTCGATTCTTGAATTGAATTTAAAAATTGAAAAAAGCATCGACACTCGACACAAAGAACAACACAGTCAAATCGTATGGATCAATGTAATAAAGATCTGTCTAAAAAACCAATCAATTGGACCGATTTAGAAAAGCAGCTTCCTCACGTACAGACACGAATCGGTGCGGCATCGGCTTCCGGACTTCCTAGTCACTCGATCTCAATAAATAAACTCCTAGTTAAACAATGCACTGATCTTTTAATAAAACACATTAAAAGTATTATTTTAATTTTGCTTTTTTTCCCCTTTTTTTTGTTTTGTTTTTTTTTTCTCATTGATTTTTGTGTTTTACCAAAGAGCTGAACCAAGCGCAGGTGATAGACCAACTGGAAAATCTGGCCCAGTCATGCAGTTTGCTGATTTACAAAACACCATCGGAAGAAGACCCCAACACGCTAAATGCTTTTTTGACCACAGACGACTTTTATTTTGAGGTAGCCATCGCTCTGAGTGGCGAGATAACTGATGCAAAATTTTCAATATTCAGTGAGCCAGCCACGGTCAGTTTTATTCTAAAAAAAAATTTTTTTTACACTGTCTAAACTAAATTAAAATCAAAACAGAGTAGTGCTTTGTTAAAAAATATATTTTGCTCATGGAATTGGGACCTTTTGTCCAAACATATTGAAGGCGTCAAGTGCAATTTTATCCTCAGTGATCCAGATCCGTAAGAGACTGCTGACTTTTTGTTTGCCAAAAAAATTAAATATTTCCCGTTTCTTAGCCAAATAAGGTCTACCGGTTTCAAGGCTATTCAGTGTTTGGAAAAAGACTTGTCTCAATTGTACCAACTTGAGCTTAGATTTTACGAAAAAGTCCACGGAACAAAACCGAGCTATTACGCGCTAAATCAACAGCCGAACTATACAGACAAGCTTATAAATCAAACACCAATTGGTGTATTTAAAAAAAGTGAACTTGGTCAGCCGCTTCGGTTGTACTATTATCTAAGTCCGCTTGACTTGATTCAGCATCATCAAAATTTGAATGCTAAATTTAAAAAAAAAATCGACTCCACTCACAACACAATCAGTAATTTATTGTCACCAGACGAATTGTTCAGTTACGAGCTGGGCTCTTACTTGAGCGTTTCGCTTGTGCAAACCTCCAAAACACACAAATTGGTCGATTCTAATCTATTAGTATTGACTGAAAACGACGATGAACGCACTATTTTCGAATATTTAAATCCGTATGTAAATCAAAACTTTAATATTGAACAGTAAGCTTTTTTTATTTTTATTTTTTTTAAATAGGCATATTTTTTTTATTTTTTTCAAAGTAAATTTGATTAAAAATCACTCTCTCTAAACATATGTTTAAAAAAAAATCAAAATGCTGCATCCGTAATTTTTTGGAATTTTTTTAAGATTTTTTTTAAAAAATCTATTCAGAATTTGAAAAAAAAAATTATTTTGAAAAATTTTCTTGTTTTTGATGATTTAAAAAGTTCAAAAAATACCATGCTCAAACGACACTTTTCAAGCTTAAGGTCTGCATTGAAATAAATTTTTTTTTTAAATAGGCATATTTTTTTTATTTTTTTCAAAGTTAATTTGATTAAAAATCACTCTAACCATATGTTTAAAAAAATTATTAAAATGCTGCATCCGTAATTTTTTGGAAATTTTTTAAGTTTTTATTTAAAATCTTATCAGAATTTGAAAATGAAAATTAATTTGAAAAATTTTCTTTTTTTTGATTATTTAAAAATGCGACAAATTCCATGCTCCAAAGATACTTTTTAAGCTTAAGGTCTGCATTGAAATTTTTTTTTTAATTTAAATGCAGCATAAAAGCTTAAGATTTTTGCCAGAAATTAAAAAAAATATTTTGTATTCAATATTAGTGTTTGGCACCGTCAGTTACGGCCATTGGGCTGTCAAAACTATCTGATGACCGTTTAAAAATTATTAATTTTTTTTGACTATTTTTCTTATACTCAATTCTATAAAACATAGTAATATTTGAATTTTTTTTACCCACAACCATCACCATTTTTTGGCGGTATAATGGCCGCCACTTTTGGTATCTAACACAATTCAATTTTTAGCGCTAAATCAAATGCATAACTAGAAAAAATGAATTGGGGAAAAATACATAATTAAAAAAAAGAATTATTATATTTTACAAAATTTCATACTTTGATGCTGCTTTGAACTTAAAAAATATCGTCTTATGCTTAAAATATGATTAGGTGGGATTAGGTGTTTGTTTCATGCAACAAAATTTTGATTCGGTATATGAAGCTGCAATATCGAGCAAAGGAAGCTTGATGAAAGAAAACGATAATAATTTGTAAAAATAGAATTGGATCAATATGAGAAAATTTTCTATATTACTTTTATATATATCTAATTTTCTATCAAATATATTTAAAGGCTATTTTTCAAATTAAAATTTCTTTTTTTTAAATAAAATGGTTTATTTCAATCTTAAAGAATCGTAATGCATAGTTAGTTGTAATTGACCTTTTTGGCTTAATTTTTTTAATATTATCTAATATCAATTTTTTAAAGTTTTTAAAAAATCAAGCCGAAAAGAGGGAAATTTTGGTAAAAACATCTGAGACTCGAAGCGATAGTTTTTTATTATACGAAATTGTTCTTAACTAGAAGCGTAATCAATATAAAAATACTCTAGGCAAAACATAATTATTACAATTTGCTAATCAAAATACTTGGATAAATTAATAAAATTACAAAAAAAATTCTTTTAAATTATACTTCAAAATTTCAATTTTACTTTTATAAATTTAATAATAAAAATTCCTAATTTTTATTAAATAAAAACTTAAAATTTTTTTTTTAGAACTCCGTTATTTTTTAAATCATCACTAAAGCAATTAAACTCTTCGCCTAGCATACCAGCCACATTTCAAGTAAAACTTAACAAACCAGTAGTTATGTGTTTGAGCACACTTAGATTTTTGCATGAACAAATAAGTAAGACAAAACAAATTTGTATTATAGCAAATTAATTATTAAAATTTTCAAAAAGGTATCGAAGCACCATCAGAGACAGTAAAACCAACTCCGTTTTTCGAACTCCTCGCCAAAACAGCTATCAACAATAAGATCTTAAACGACGCTTATTCAGTGGTAAATAAACTTTTTAGTAAATAACTTAGACCTATCAATTTTGTGACCCACTGATCATTTAAATATACATTCATAAGTAACTTCCTAGTATATTATTAAAAACAATTCAACATTTGATGAGGAAAATTGAATTGATTTTTTTTTGAAATAATTTTTAAAGTTTGAAAAATTATCAAAAACTTACACTCAGATGATTTAACAATGAAACACAAAATGACGATTTCATTTTAATCTCTAAAAATTTGAGACTTTGTTCTCCAAAAATCTATCAAGAATTATTTTAAAAAAAAATTCTAAACAATACGTTTAAATATGAAGCTCAAAGTTTTAGTTTAATATTGGAATTTAATTATTTTTTAAGATATTGGAAATTTATGCAACCAATATAACATAATTCTTAATCAGAATTCTTCCTTAAACTGCTTTAGCTTAAAAAGACATAATATTTTTTATTTCACATTTACTACAATTGAGAATTTAAAAATTATTGTAAAAAGTATTTAAAAATTTGCGGAATACCACTTACCATTTCATGTTTAAATTAATTAAGTGACGTGAAAATTAAAATTTCTTAATTATGAAATTGAGATAAATAATTTTTAATTTAAAATATTAATTTCAAATATTAATTTCAAATCATGGGAAAATATGCGAATTAAATATTTAAAAAAAGTTTTAAATAAAAATTTTTTTATTTAAGCTACTAAATGTTTTTTAAATGAATTTTTCTCGTTTAGCAAAGCCTATTTGTAAAATGTTTTCTAAACTTCATAGCTAGCCTTGTATAGGAACGTATTGAATTTAAACTTACAAACTTGAATTTGAATGTAGGGAGTAAAACGATTTTCAAAAATTATTATAAATGATACATTCATTCTTGAAATATTTAAAAAATTTCCAACTTTTTGCCGAATTAAGCACCAAAAAAATACATAACTTCTTAGAATTTGATTTAAAAACTAAAATAATTTTTGAATTTGTGTTGGACTTGCGGTATTAAGTCCGATATCATTGAAAAATTTCAATATTTAATGGCCTTTAACTTAAAAAGATTTTACGTTTCTTTCTTCCCTAATTAAATTATTAATACATATTTTAAAAATTAAAATACATTTTTGTCAACTAAATTTCGTTTGAGTTCAAATTCAAGATTCAAGTATATTAAAAAAAGATAGAAATTACTAATTTAATCTATTATTTAAAGATTATAAGATTGAACGATGTTTAGTAAGGGCTTAGAATTTTTCTATAACCAACAATCTTCATTTTTCATAAATTTCTTTTTGCGTTCCAAAAATTCTCTTTATGATATTAAAATAATTTTTTTGTCTAAAAGTACATAGGTAAAATTAAAATGCTCTTTTTTTTTATTAAAAACTCTTTAACAATGAATTTTTTTTTTTTAAATTAGAATAAAGTCTAATAGAAAAAGAAATTTTATATTTAATTCTAAGTTCAAGGTTTCATTGTTTATTGAGTTTTCGATTTGACTGTCAATTTCAATGCCTATTTCATTAGCAGATAAACTCTTTTCTTCGACCGATGATTCATTCAATGTATCATTGAGATCAATCATTTTTTTTAAAGTTACTTTATATTCAAGAAGGAATTTTGTTTCAAGAATTTTTTTTCTAATGCAAGTAATTTTGTATCAAAAAAGTAAAATTAGTGCTAAAATGAATCTTAAGTCTTTAGTAAATTTAAAAAATACTTGGTAATATTGTTTTATATTTCAGATTAAAAGTTTATTTTAAAAATAATTCTTCACATGAAAAATCTGACACTAAATGAATGAATAATTTTGTATAAAGATTATAATTTAAAGAGAAAAATATTCGACCTTTTTATGAAAGTAGTCGACTAAATGTGTATTTTTTAAAAATTGCAATCGATTAGGCCAAATGAAAATAATTTTAAATTTTTATATTTTCTAATATTTTTATAGAAAATTTTCATTTTGGATTTTCATAGGCGAATTATTCCAAAATATAGCACAAAAAAATTAGAAAAAATAAAAATTTTAAATATTAAAATTATTTAGCGAATGCGATGACAAAAATGATGAAGAAGTAACAGTACTGCTATGATAAACTGTTTATACAAAATTTTACGTAATTTTTCGAAATTTTAGGTGATTATTCGTAAATTAACGTAAAATTCCTAAAGTAAAAAAGGTAAATTTCCGAAAAATTACCAAATATTACGTAATTTTACGTAAATTTTTATTATAAAAAACGGGAAAAAAGGTAAATTTTAGTAAAAAAACGAGAAAAGAAAAATAATCAAAAAAACACAACTACAATACAATTATTAATGATCCGACCGGTCAACGTTTTTCTCAATGACTATTTTAATTACCTAAGAATTAATAACTTTTTAAATCAATATCTTTTTTATTCAATAATACCTTTTTTAAGTGATCAATATATCTTTTAAATTTAAATGATTACTAAAATCTACCATTTTTCCCGTTTTTTATAATGAAAATTTACGTAAAATTTCGCATTTTTTTTTTCCAAATTTCATTTTAATTTTCTAAAAAAAGAGAAAAATTCCTAAAAACTGCCATTTTTTCAGTTTTTTTGTCCCTTTTTATATTTACTAAAATTTACTAAAATGTTCGTAAAATTACGTAAAATGTTCGTAAATTTGGTAATTTTTCGGAAATTTACTTTTTTTTACTTTAGTAATTTTACGTAAAATTTCGAAAACTCACGTAGAATTTCGAAAATTACGTAAAATTTAGTGAAAACAGTATATCATAGCAGTACAGTAAGTAGATGCTAATTATAAATTTTTTCAAAACATCAAAATTTTTTAAACGATTGATAAAACAAAATTGGAAAAAAAGACCAACATTTGAAATCCAATATAAGTTGCCTTTTTAATTTTATAGATAATTTTTCTCAAGAGAATTAGGCACAATCAGAAAAATTTTGTCGTAGACAAACTTGGATAAAAGCCAGAAAATAAAGTTTGAACAAGTCAATTTTTTTTTTAAATATGAAAATTACAAGTCACAAATTTTTTTATTTAGGAAAAAATAAAATTTTTAGTCAAAATTTCTTTTTCAATGTAAAAATTGAGACATGATTTTTAAACAATGCGTATTATCTTCATATTCTTCTAAAGTTAATTGATGAATAAAAAACGAAAAAATAATTGTGCTTAATTTTACACAAGTATAGAAAAAAAAATTATGACTTTTAATTTTAAAATTTTTGAAACAAGTCAAAGTCTTGACTTGAACTTTGAACTTGACTTTTATTCAAGTCTGGTTGATAATTAATTATTAAATGGAATAAGAATTTCTAGCATGTTATTTATTTATAAAAATAAAATTAAGTAATATTAGCGATAAAATGATAAATAAGAGAAAATGAAATCTAACATGCCAAAGAAAATGATCAGTTAACCACACAATTGATGATGTCCAGAAAAAAAAAACACAAAAAAAATAAAACTTTATCCCAAAAAGCAACTACCAGACGAAAACCAAGTTTATTACATAACAGAACTGGACGAAACAAGTTGCATGGGGGTCACAGTCGACAAAATTTCTTTCACTAATCCTCAGGACTTGCTTTTGATAATAGGCACTCTGCGCAAACAGCTCCTATTCAACGAGCTTTTGCTCTCATGCATGAGGCGCCTGTGCACCTCGACACTCAACATGTCCAACAACAACTACAACTTGACCAACTACAACTACGCCAATATAAATAGCCCGAATGTGCGCATTCTAGAAATCGGCCTGCTGGCGCCCTTCGTGGTCTCGGTGGTCATGCAGCATCCCAAGCTCATGTGCTACACGACCATCGAAATTGACGTGAGCAAAGGCAGCGTCGAGACCCGATTCCGCGACCACAACGACTTGCACAATCCAAATGTAATAAGCGAAATAATCCGGCGCTGCCACTCCATTCCAGTGACCATCCGAGCCTTGCTAATGAAATACAAACAAAACTCGGCGTTGGACCGGCGAGCCAAAGCCAACGACGGCAACTATCCGGATGACAATGGCAAAAATAGCCGCCACAAGCCCAACAACTCTCAGTTCAAGTCTCCCACTGTCGACCAAAGTGTGGAGCACACCGACCAGCACATGGCGTCAGAAAACGACCACTTTTCCAGCATTGCCACCGACGAAATGCAAATAACGCCATCGGACACCGATTGCCAAACAAAGTGCTCAAAGCAGGAACAGACCCCCAGTTCCACAGAGCAGACGCCAAGGCCAAAAAGTGACGAGGACGACACCAAAACCGACATTGACGACGACCTGGACAAGTCCAAGTTGGACAAAACAAAAAGTGGCGCCGACTCGTCCGCCGTGGCCAAGAAGCGCAAGGCGTCGTCCTCGTCTACTTGCGACTCGGTGCCGTCCACGCCGACCGCCGCCGCCGCCGCCGCCGCACTCTCCACCAACCCGCCCTCAGCCAAACGCAAAATGACCCACAACCAGTCCAGTGACATAAAAAGACACAACTCCATGAACGAAGACTCGCGCGGCCTAAATGGCAACTCGCTGAGCAAAAAACAAAAGCTAAAGCCGTCTGCATCGTCCATTGACGTCACTCAAAAGCCAGAACAGCCATCGCTGCTGAAAAAAAGTGACTTGGTACAAAAAAGCGCAACCAAAAAAGAAGTTCTTAATTCGTCGAGCGCCATCAAGCCGCTTAAAGAGGCCAAATCGGCGCACAAAACTCCATCTAGTACCAATCAAGTTAAAAAAGCAGTGAGTAGCGGAGCGACCGGCGCCAAAAATGCGCCACTCGGCCAACAACCATCAAGGCTGAAGAGCGACGACCAAGCTAAAACAAAAATTGCCAAAGAAAAAGCTCAAAAATCGTCCACACCAGCCAAAAGTCTGAACATGAGCAGCACCGAAATTCAACTAAAACAACAACAATCTCCATCAGTGAACTTGTCCTCAGCAAACCTGATCAATTCGTCAAGTGACAAAATCCGCGACAGCCAACCCAGCCATCGGACTCCGTCGCCATCGCCCTCATCGCTGTCCTCGCTGTCCATGTCCACATCGTTGGTCAGTCCGTCCAACGACTACCTGAACAGTGACACCGACTCAAATCTAAAATACGAGCCCACTCTGATCTCGAGGCCCAAGCTAAAACAAATCAAAGAGTCAGAGCTGAAAAAAAATCTCAAAAACTCGGACAGTCCACAACAACTCAAGCCCAACACGCCCCCACTCACCAACAACAAGCCCAACATAGCCCTTAGTCTAGGCCTAGGCATCGGAACAAGTCTGAAAGGCGGCTTCAAAATACCGCACAAAACAAAGCCGTCAAGTGACGAAGACGACAATTTAAAGAACCCGTTGTCGTCCTCGTCGCCCATTGTCAAGAGCGCGCTGGGCTCGCCGAACAAGTCGTTGTCGTCGTCGCCTCAGTACGACCCGGCGGCGCCCAGTTTGGGGACGGCAAAAAACACGAGCAAAAGCCGTGCGACCAACCGGGCCAGTTTTGGCAGCAAGAATAATGGGGCGCAGAGGCCGGCTGGTCCCGGGTCCAGGCCGCCGACCCCGGTACCCATTTCTCACAGCAAAAAGGTGCCTCCTGTTCCACTGATGTCAGCGAGCAAGATTCAACCACTGATGTCGTTCAACTCGACTATTCAGTCGTCTGACTTGACCCCGTCGTCGCCGTCGCCACAGGACGAGTTGGGCGCGCGCAAAAAGTCGGACGCTGCGGCGCCGCCCGACAGCCCCGTCTCTGACAACACTCTGGACTCTGTGAAGCCCAAAGTGATACCTTTGGAGAGAAACACGGTCAAGAGCGGTCTTGTGGTGGACAAGAGCAGGACAAGGCAAGTGGACAAGAGTGGCGGCAGTGAGCGCGATGATGTGCACGATGCCAATTTGGCGGGTGATCATGCGAGTTTTTTTCGGAGCACTTTTTGCACGCGCAACATCACCAATAGCAATGAGGTGTTGGCCATGTCGGCCTTGTCCGGTCACAAGGTGGCGCCCTATGTGCCGTCGCCCGCAGCCCGACTCGCCAATTCGCCGGGCATTCTTGAGGAAGACCTGGTGAATGGCGCTCTCACTGGCTGACACTCTCACACTTGTTTTATTGGATTTACTACCGCCGATGGTTCCAATTGTTTTGTTTTGCAATTTTTGGCAATTTTCTTGTAAATATTGTAATAAATTTTAAAAATGAGATTTTAGTCTTTTTATTTTACGCAGAGAGAGAGAGATAGAGATAAAGTAAATTTCTGAAAATAATTTAAGCTATTGTGGCACTCGTGGTTTAGTTTCTTTTTTCCTTTTTTTTTACTCTTCTTGTTCTTCTAACTGAAATCAAAATTCCATTTTTACGAACAGTTTATTCGAAGACTTGGTCCGGTTGGATGCGCAAGTCTGAGACCATGGTTTTCTTTGTGTACGTCTATCAATTGTATTAAGCGGCTAAATAGCTTGGAAAAATGTTTTAATTTTGCTGTCGTCACTTATTATTTGGCATTTTTTTTTTCATTTTTTAAATTTATTTTTTATTATGGATCATATTGGAAATTTTTAAATTTACAAATTTTTCTATTTTGAATTTTTAATTTACATATAGATAAATAAATAAATATATATATATATATATGTTTTAGAGCAAAGACAGGAAATTAAAGTATAATTATTTGAATTATATTTATATAAATAAATATTTAAAAAATATATTTTTTTTTATTCCTATACTTAAAATTATCTAACTTGAAAAGTTTTTTTATTTTTAAAGAAATGACCATTATGGACGTCAATAAACGTCACCACTAATTTAGAACATATCTAATAGAGCGAAAATGTCACAAATTAGTATATTAATTCACTAATTAGATAAAACCTGCACTTATTTGATAAATATATAACTAAAACAGTACTCAATCCACCTCATTACTTGACTAACTGAATTAGATCCTTTTTAGACTCTAGGACATTTAAGGTAAATGTGAATGACCATCTGAGCGACGAATATCAAATAACTGAAGGTGTTCCTCAAGGCTCAGTAATTAGTCCTCCTATATTTAGTATATATATTAATGACATCCCCAAAAGAAAAAAATTATGGAGAAAACAAATGAAATAGCATTTAAATAAGCTGTGAGAAGTGTAACGGAAAAATGTTAAAAAAAAAGATGTTTTAATTGCCCAAATGGCTGTGCAAAAAAAATAGGTAATTTTTTTATTTTTTTTATGTATTTTTTTTTAGTTAATTATTGAATATTTACTTAATTAGTGAATAAAATTAAAATAAAGTTATGATTTAATTGAATTAGTGTTTTTTCATCTTTTTTTTGTGATATTTTTTTATTTTTTGTGTTCTTTTTCTGAAATAAATATTATAAACTGAATTAGTTATTGGTTATTGATTACTATATTAGTGAAGATTTTTACTGGATTTGTGGATAGATATTATTTATGCTCGACCATAATTAATTGTTGCATGTTGCAAAAAATCATTGCTACCAAAAATGATTGTAAAATTAATAACCTAGTCAGAGTTTCATTTAATGAACGAATTGGACGAAGACTCCATGTAATATCATTAAGAAAAATTGTTTTTTTGTTCAAGTTTTAATTACAAAAATAATGGTCCTTAACAGGCGAACTAGTTACTATTGCACAGTATAATTTTTTTTTGTTTTTTTTTTTTTTTATAAAAGAATATAATTAAAAAAATTAATAAAATAAAGGTATTTATTAAAAAAATTATCAACAATTCAATTACTTTATAACTTTATCTTCAAAAAAATAATGACTAAAATTGAAAGTTTAAAAATTTTAATCATCTAGTTGTTTTTGTTTTTATTCTACTTAAAAATTTTTCGGGATAAACATGAGTCAATAATTTTGATCATAAATAATTAAATTAAAACAATTAAAAATAGTAAACACACCAATAGATTAGATTTAATATAAAAAATGAAGCTGGAAAAAACACACGAGCCATTTCGTCACATTTGCTAACAGAATTTATACCCTTGAAATGAGCACGCTTTTTTAGCTCATCTTTAAATATTGAATCACTTGTTAAACATTTCCAGAACATTTGTAAATAATATTTAAATTTTTTTTTTGATTTATATTGATGAATTTTTTCGATATTTTTAAAATTCGCTGAATTTTGGTTAGATAATTCTTCATTGATTGATTGTTCATCATGACTGTCTAGATCATTAGGAATTAAGTTATCACCATAACCAACTTTGGTAAAGTAATGAACAAGAGTAAATTCCAACAGCGAAGCGAACAAAAAAAGATAACACATAATTAAAAACCAATCCAATGCAGTCACATATGGAACATTGGGGATATCATTTCTGACATCAAAACTCAAAGTAGCCAAACTTAGCACACACATTATTCCAATGCATGATCGATCAGAGGTTGCTTCCCTATTTAGATAAAATGAAACCCAAGACAAAATAACCAGCATGAAGCATGGAATATACACTTGAAGTAAATAGTATCCTGTGTGACGTTTTAAGCCTATATTCATGCCAATAAATTTATATACAAAATTATCCTGATTAACGTAGCGTGTTTGGTTCCAATCGGTTCCAAGCAAGTCAAATTGGGATAAAACCACTCCGTTATCTATTTGAATTGGCTTCCAATCCACTGAATCTCCCTTAGTTTTCCATCTATAGGTAACCTCTTGGTCAGAATAAGAAAAACTTCCGATCCATAAAGGACAAATCTTTTTAAAATATATTTTCTAATAATATGAATTAAGTTTTTCTCAATTACTTGTTTATCTAAAGGAAAATCTTGAAGGTTCATTGGACAGCTTGCCTTGATGGTCAGTCGAGATGAATAAAGAACGCTTCCATCTTTGCTTAATCGCACTAAGCGATTAGAAGTTGGAATTTTATGAAGATAAGACTCTTTGCCATTTAAAAAATAAGTATCTTGTTTTTAAAGAATTTTTAATTTTTTAAAAGGAATTTTGCAAACCTACCTGGCTTCCAAATGAGTTCCAACATTTTCATGGATAAGCTAATTTGAGAGTAGGGCGCCTCAAATGCCAACCGATCATCTTTCCATTCTTATTTAATAAAAGATTATTTATTTTACTTGAATTGCTTATATCTGCTTAGAAAAGGTAATATTTTCAGTTGTATTTATTTTAGATAATTTTATTTGTTTATTTAGAGAGAATTTGGTCTTACAGCTATTTTGATTTAACAAATTTACAATTTTATTAGAATGATATCTGAAAGAAATTAAAAATTATCAAATATAAAAAATTAATCATATTTTTTTATAATAAAATATTTTTTCCATTTTATTAAAAAAAATCAAAATTTTCGCCTATTCCATGAACTGAGTGAACATATCAAATAACTTTGCATGAACCATTTCACAAATCTTTAAAAATATTGGAAAGTTTAATCTTTTTTTATTATTCTAATAAAAACTGGTGCAATTTTTACTGTAGACTTATACCGTATTAACTCAATTTTAAAAAATTCAGTTTATAGAGATTAAATCTATTCGGAAAATTTTCTCTTCACTCAAATTTAGTAAAATTTTTTCAAATTATTCTTTTCAAGAGTAAAATTATAAAAGATTAAAGCGAGGTAAATTAAAGATATATTTTTGAAGTCAATTTAAGTCTATGATTTGAATTAAAATAGACACAAAAATCCAATTTTAAATAAAAAATTGATTATTTATTTAATGATTTAAATTAAAAATCTAAAAATCAAAAATAATACTCATTTGTCATCTCATCTTTTTTAAGTTTTATCATGCATTTGACAAAAAAATTGATCTCAGTAAAATTTTGAGTTCTTTTTTGAAATTTTAGTCAATGTAATTAGAATTGCTTTGGGAGATCAATAAATTTACATAGTTGTCTTAAATCCTGATGGAAAGTCTTATTTTCATTTGAGTTAAAAAAGATAAATTAAGACTTCCAATGATTTGCATATATTTATTTTTGTAGCCTTCAAATGTTACTAAAATTGTTACAAAGAATACCTTGTCGGAAATAACAGTCCATGGTATAAGACTTAAAACAAAATTTTTAATTAACAATAATAAATTAAATTTTATGCTACCATTTCAAAATTAGATATAGGACCCAAGCTGTTTATGTTCATATTTGTATCAATGACCGTCGGAATTCCTTTTAAAAATAAATAAAAAAAAATTAAAAAAAAATAATAACTACAAACCAAGTTCATGAGTTGGACGCAAATTTTTACTATAATTTGTAAGAAGTTTGTCCAGAACTCGTGTTATATTAATTGTTATGTGCTCAGTTTCTTCACAAAATAAAAGATCATCATGCATTATAATCATCTGATTAAGAATTGATAATATTAAGCCAATATTAAGCCAACGGATCATTATCTAATAGACTAACACTCTTTATTAATTGGATTTTAAATAAATATTTAATCACCAAAAGAATATTTTTAACTTCTTGGAACTTTGAAAAATACTTAGATAAAATAATTTTTTCAATATTAAGTCAAAAATATTTTGTGGAAATTTATTGATTTTTTCATTTTATTTAAATAATAATCATAAACTTATCTCTGTTATTGGGTTTACATTCGTAATTTAAACAAATCGGTTCTTATTAACTTTGTTGAATTTTTATTAAACTAAAGAGAAATGAGTTTTTTCTTGAACAAATAATTTTTATTGAGATCTATATAAAAAACGTGACTAAATAATTTGATTATTTTAATACAAGGTAAATAAATATTATAGATTTATCTTATTCGGGTTCTTAAAATTTTGATGTAAATAAACGCTTGCAAGATACTTAGATCTTGATTAATTAGAATAATTGAAAATTTTTTGTCATATTCGAGTGTTTTATTTTGATTGTTATAAATTAAAATGCTTTCGAAAAAGTGACAAATCATGAAATTTTATACTAAATTCTTATAATAAATTCTTAAAATAATCTTCACAATTAATGAATTTTAAAAAATAATTTAATTTATGATCAATTCAAAAAATTTAATTAAATCAATGATTTCGAAGAAACTTTTCAAATAGTTTCTGAACAAAAAAATATTTTTTTTAATTGAAAAATTGTTTATTTAAAAAAAAATTAACAGCAAAATAGCGATTATCCCAAATTACATCCACAAGAGCTTTTTTTGACGTAAATTTCGGAATCTTCTCTTAAAAAAAATTTACCAAACAAATAAATTGGACTTAAAATCACAGTTAAAGAGGCCAAGATAAACAGAACAAAATCTAATCTTGAAGCTACTTCTTTCCAATCATCATAAATTTCTTGCAAGTATTTACTTTTACTAACAGTTGACTCAAATAATTTGGATGTTTTTTTTAAAATTTTGATTATTTTAATAAAATTTTCTTTAATATCATCATCAATTTTGTGCTCTGTGTGGCGAATTGACTTTGGTCTTTGACGATAGCTGCCAGAATAAAGAAATTTACACAATTCTTGATCATTTTCAGACTGACTCGAATCGTTATCCTCACGAAAAATTTCATTTATATTTCTATCCGGCGAGTTAAATTTTGTAGGGTGCATAAATCCATTCTCTTTGTTCCTCGACAAATAATCCGCCTTGGACATATTGATTATATTATTTCTTTCTGTATTGACCTCGCACATAAATGACCGGTAGGTCAGTGATTCCGGTATCTTGGGCTGAATGAATCTACTCTTTCTGACAATTCTTTCACTCTTGATTTTTTTGTTTTTTATAAGAAGAAATTTTTTGATCCATGGTGGTACCTCAGCAACCTTGTGGCCTCTGAAATGAAAGTTAAGCACGCATACCGAGGTTCCAACTGATACTGACACTAGTCCAATATTGAAAACATAATACATTCCTTTAGAAAAGATTAAATACCTGATATTTAAAGATCTATAAAATTTACCTATTACAGGGAGATCGCTTGCAGCCTCAGGTGTATAATTTGACACAACCAAACTATTTACAAAAAAAGCTAATAAAATTGTAACGCCCAGAGTTACTTTTTCGCCTAAATTGAAGTAAAAAATTGTAATTTTTATTAAATTTGACATTGCGTCTTACCAGAATCAGGAGGCAGCAAAAATAGTAATATTGAAAGCATACTCAGGACTAGATTAAATTTTAAGAACTAAAAATTCTATTTTATTTATTAAATAAATTACCAAAGCATGGCATTATTAATGTATATATGTGGTATGCTGTATGTCGTTTGATATAAATTACATAGCTAGTAACCCACCAATGGAGGTCAGCATTGGTAACAATAATTTTACTTGTGGCGCAAGTATGGTAAACTTGCCATTCTGTATTGAAGCTTAAATGAGTTACGTTTGTTATATTTTTGTTATCAAATTGAGTTATTTGCATTTGTCTGATGGTGTGAGCCCATGAATAAAAATTTATTTCACAGCATTGGGTATCGAAAGGAAAATCTGATACTTTGATTAGACACCGTGTGTGCAGTCGAATCTCTGGCACCCATGTTATTGTACCTGTATAGGATATCCAAGGATTAAAGAATTTCATTTCATTCAAATATTCATTCCTTCCAACGCTAAGTATATAAAAATAGAAAATAAATAATCAATTTAGTTTTTTTCTCCGGCTATTAATAAAGCTTGTAAAAAAATAATTAAAAGTTTAACAGAGTCTTAATTTAATTTAAAATTTAGTCGAAGAAACTTCAATTCTTAATTTCAACAAATTACCCATTCTAAAAAAAACAATTTTATATTTTTGTAATCTAGAGCTAAATTTAATTGAATTAGTTACCTGAAGAACAATGTCAGGAACCTTAGAGAAACAAAAAATTAAGATAAGCTATTTTTAAGTAAAACTAGTTTTTTTACCCAAATCTGCGAGATAGGAAGAGTGATTTCTGTAATGTTATCAAACATTTTTGGGTCCCAGCTTAATCTTGAGTCAGTCCAAGTCTAAAAAAAAAATTAATCTCAGGATATTAAAAATTTTCGACTTGAACCATTTCGATCCACACAGTTGACAAGAGCTCTTGATATTTTTCATCCTAAAATAAATAAAAAGAAATCTTAAAAAAATCTAAGAATTCGAAATTAAAACATACCAAATCTATTTGTAGTACTTTCAACTCGGTAGCAACAAAAGTTAAGCCCGATTTTTTATCCACGGGTCTAACTAACAAATTATAGTGATTTACTTTAAAAATTTTGTCTATCAGTTTTTCCAAACCCGTTGATAAAGGAGTTATCTCTGATTTGGCTTATAAATAAATTCTTTCAGATTTAAATTTTTACAATTAAAAATAAAGTTATTTTGAAAAATATATTTTAAGACATATCAAATAACTGGATCAATTTCTTCTTTGAAAATAATCAAAGCCAATTTAAGTGGTGAAAAATTAAAATTTTCTTATTACGTTACAGTTTTATTCGTTTAATTAAAACTAATTCTTTCTGAATTAGAATTTTTCAAAATAACTTTTATAAAAGGTAGAAAGTATATTTTGAAAAAAATCATACCAAGATAAATTCCAAATGATAAAATTGAACAAAAACTGAGGAATTTGATCATTATTGACTGAAAGTAGTAGGCTTTTGTAAAATTTTGAAATAACTCTCTTTTCGATCCAAAATTATTTATCAATGTTAAACATTTTGTCGATTCTGAATTATGGAAAGTATTTAACTCTTTTCATTTATAGAAATTTCATTTATAAGATTAATCTAAACAATTTGATAATTTTTTCTAAAAAAAATTGTCGGATTTATCTCTTTATTCATTTTTTTTAAAAGAATTTAAAAAACAATTATTTAATTTATTGATTGAGAATTGTCAATCAACTCAGATTGCTACTTGAATACAAATAAAAGAAAAATTTGAATTCCTTTTTAATGTGATATATTTTAGAAATTTTGATATAAATTCGGAATAACTATAAGTTTATTGGTAATATTATAATTCAAAACTAAATAATAATGATAATACAAAGAACTGATTTCTATTATGAACCGAAAACTTAAATTTTATTATTTTTGTTCTTCTATTTAGTAATAAACTTTTTTTTTAAATCTTATACGGAATAGTAATTAATTATCATTTTGTTTTTTATTTATTTTTTAAAGATGAGTAATTTATTTAGTCATTTAAAAAATCTTTATTTATAAATTCTCAAATGGAAAACTAAATTTTGAAGATTTTTAAATATAGACGAATCTCTTGATATTTCCTAATAAAATTTTGACAGAAAAAATATTTCTAATTGTACTTTTAAAATAGATATTCCTGTCTTAAATGTATCTTTATTTCATCTTGTAAACATTTTAAATTGTAAACCCAAATAGTAGTGGATTTTATAAAAAATTCTTACATAAAAAAATATTATTTTTTCCTCAGATTTCAACAATCTGAAGTATTCGATTTTTCTGTCAAAAAAGTTTGAAAAATTAACACATTGGATTACTGGGATTAAGAAAAAAATTAATTAGAATTTTTAAAAAAAGCTTTCATTGTTAATAAAATAATCAATTAAAAACAACATATATTCTAATTAAAAACGGATCAGTTGAACTTGGCCCATCTGTCAATAGTTGAGCAACTGTTTTAGGATGTAAATAAAATTTAAAAAAGAAATGATTTAGTAATTCTTCTGTTCTATTATGTTCTATTTATTTGAATCTTGCTGAGTATTTATTGATCTAATTCATTTTTTTGATGAAATTTTTACTCAAAAAATAGCTTTACCTTGTTAAATCAAGATAATTTTGTACTTGTTCAACACTAAAAAATTGTGTTAAGAGCCTAAAAAACAAATTGAAATTGATATTAGTTTCTGATATTTTCTTATTGAAAACAAAATTATAAAATCTACAAAAAAAACTCGAACTCAGTGTCTCAAAATAATTCAGATTTTAAAAATAAACAAAATTTTCAAAACTAAATCTATTAGAATTTTCTCGAAAAATTCTTTGTTTAATTTTTATGAATACTTCAAGGTTTTAATTAAAATACTTAAATTGATTGACAAAAATTCATTGAACAAGATTTCAATTATACTTGCTGTCAGGTTATCTTTTTATCTCTTTTTTAGTGTTTTCTTTGTTTAAAAAAAGGAAAAAATCAATAACATCTAAAAGGATGCAAATAATATAAGATGAAATTTTTTACAGAATTTAAAAGCTTAAAATTTTGATCATCAATAGTTTAAAATTAACCTTTATTGCTTTTGCATTAGTGAATATTCCTGTAATATTTTGATTAAACGAGTATGAACGATTAAATTAGAACATAAATGTTCATCAATCATTAGGAAATTTTCTAGATGAAAAATTTTCAAACTAAAAGCTATTCTTATAATTAAATATGCCATTAGAAAAACAATATTAGAACACACTCAATACAAAATATTTAAAAAAAATTTGAAAAAATATTTAGATAGTTTTTGATGGTTAATTTAAATTTGAAAAATCAACAAAATATCAAACAAAACTTAGAACAGATCCATTAATTTACTTGTTTAAATTAATATCATAAAATTTCTGTAGTGTTAAAGTTTAAAGTCAATTGTGGGATAAAGCGATATGCAATCCCATTTTAATAGATTCGATCGTATCGAATTAAACCATGTTTATTAAAAAGGCAAAGTTTTTTTGTTAAATCTAGTTGGAAAAAAGCTCCCCACTGCTTAAAATTCGATACCCTGTAAATTAAAAAATTCAATTTTTTGGAATTTTTGCATCAAATTAACAAAATTCAATTTCAATGCCATCATGGGATATCTTGGCATCGTAAACTTTCATGTCTAAATTGAAAGACTCAATTTTTTCTTGCATTTTTTCTCTGTTATTGGGTTCCTTTGTGATGGCATAAAGGAAACCTCCTCCGCCGGCTCCAGCCAATGCCATTCCTTTTTAATTTAATCTTTTAATTTCATATTAAATAAATAAAAATTAAAATACCATAAACACTCGAGTTCAACAATTCGATCAATTTAACTACAGACTCCGGTTCTGAGCCTGGAGCCATAATTAGCTTTTGTTCTCGGTGTCTATTAATGCACTCACCTAACTCTTGCAGATTTTCTTTTGGTAAAAAATTTTAAAAATAAATTCAGCATCATTGCTTCAATCCGAATCTAAAACTACCTTTTTCGATTGATTCACAGCATTTAAACCCATTTTTAACAAGATCATTTACATTGTCATATATAACGCTGCTAATCGCGTACCAATTGCGAAGTACATTTAAAAGCAAGTCTTTTGCCAGCCGGGTTATTCCAGTGTAAATCAGAATAAGACGTTGATTTATCAACTCTGCAAATTTTTCATTAATTTTAATTGTTTTTACACAAATTTCCAATGGTAATTTATTTTTGGTAGTTGAAATTTTAAACCCACCCCAAACGCCTCCAACCTGGTCTTGCCAGCCACCATCTAAAAAAACATTTTATGTTTTTGATTTTTTACAGTTAATAAAATCACTTGTGGTCATGAGTTGTTCTACCAAAAGAACTGAATAAATTAGAGTTTCATTCGAAACCTGTATCCCCATTAGGTACCAAATTACTTTCAGAACACAAGCGATTAATATTGAACTGGTTCCCAGTCCACTTCCTTGTGGAAGTCCAGTCCAAGTGCATAACTCCAAGGATCCATTTAATTTTTTTCTTAATTGTTCATCTAGACTCTGTTCATTGAATTCAATTAATTTGGTAAAAACACACACTGCCTTCATTAGACACGCAACTGCTTGGGGCTTATTGTAATCCTTGAAATCTTCAAGCTCACAGAAATTGAATGAAACTTTACTCATTTCATCTGAACACTGCGCTGAGTCTTGCATAATTATTCTGATAAAAAAGCTTTTATTTATTTGGCTGTTAACAATGCGACCTTTAGCACCGATTGGCTTTTCATTGTTTACCAAAATTGCCAAATTTGTGACGCAAGATCCATTTTGACACTCATAAGTTATCGGTGGTGTATCTGACCATGCACCTGCTAAATCCAATCTTGCCGGACAACTTGCTTTTATCCACTCATTTTCTCTTGCTTTTCTTTCAACTAAGCGAAGATCTATTCTCTTTTATTTAAATGTATAAAATTAAAATATTATATTTAACTCTACCATTGATAATTAGAATAAATTATCACAGGTATTAAAAAAAAAAAATTCTACTGATGATCCATTTTTAAAGCTAGTGGTAGCTAGTCTTATAAAAGCGAGCATTGCTCCTTCATAGTGCCTGGAAGCTCTGATCAATAAGTCATCTCTATTCAGCCAATTTTTTCTTTCTTTGCTCAACTCAATCAATGCATGTTCAATTTTTCCATTTTCAATTAACTGAAACGCATTTGTCCAATTTATATTCAAGCTAGGTCCGCTACGAATAGTGCTGAAATTGTGACCCATTTCACAAAGCGTATTTGATATAAAAATCATTATTCTTGGTAAAACCATCAAGTCATTTGAGTTGTTTAGTGCAACTTATAAAAAATATTATTTTTATTTGTTTAAAAATTTATTGAGTTAAAACTTCAGGAGTGATTTGACTCTATGATTTAATTTTACAGTGTTTCACGTAAAATTGCGTAAAATTATAATTAATGAAAAAAAAAGATAAAGTTAAGTTGATATACGTAAATTAGATTTTTCACTTTTTAACCTGAATTTTGTAAAATTTGATTAAATCTTGGTTTCAAATCACAACTGTAATAGATTTTATTATAAATTGGGTAGCTTTAACATAGGATGTTAAAAAAATGTAGACTTCTAATTCAGATTGAACGTAAAATAATCACAAAATAAATATTTAAATAAAATAAAAGATAAATTTTTTTAATAATTAATTCGTGGCTTTATTTTTTTGTTTTTTTTTCCGAAATTGTTTTTAATATTAAGTTTAGGAACTTTCACATATGATAAGACATTCTATTGATAACAAGGTTTTTTGAGCCTTATTTCACGAGACATACTTGAAGGTTTGAAAAATTTGATGTACGTGTCTGTTGAATATTAGAAAGATTTCTTTTATAAAACTCCTATGATTAAAAACTTCCAAGACAACTGACCAAAAGGAAAAGAAAGTGGTTTTCAAAAGTAGAAAACTGAAAATAATTAAACCTAATAGGCGCTTAAAATCAGTAAAATTTATGAGTCAAATATTTCAAAACAAACGAGAATTTGTATTAAATCTTTAGTGTTTTTTTGTCATCCAACAGTGATATACCCATGAGTTTTCATTTTTTTTATAGCTCGAAAATTATTAAGTACTAAATTGATTTATTTTAAAATTAAATAAAAAAAACTAAACACAAAATTTAACTAAATTGCATATATCAGATTTTTTTTTGTAAAGTTTTCAAATTTTGAAAAAAAGAAAACTTATCTTTACATTTGGAATTAAATTTACGAATAAAAAATTATATAATGCTCATTTTTTTCAATAAAAAAACATGAGACAAAATTAGAAAAGATAATTAAAAATATCAGACTTGGTAAAAATTCACAGTCGAAAAATACAATTCATCCAAATTTTTTTGGTTAGTTTAATTCTTGTTGATTTGTTTTTATAAGAAAAATTGGTTAATTGAGTTTAAATTATATTAATTTTCAATCGAAAAGTTTATTGTTTAAATTCTAAAATTAAAATTTAGGTCAAAATTACTTAAACTTTGATTATGGACCAACTCTGAATAAAGTAACGTAAAAATCTATAATCAAAAAAGTTGATCATGAATATGAATATTTTTTGAGTTCAGACTATTTCTAGTAAGAATATTAAACAATGCCGCTTTTAAAGATTTTGTATAATTAATTTCAAAAGAACAAAACAAAATGATAAAAATTTAAAAATGATTTTTGGAAGTAAATTTTGGACAACCAAAAAGATCGAACATATTCTATAAAGACAATAGACAGTTAATTAGTAGCATTTATTTTTTCTAAATTAGAAAAATAAAGCTTTAGGTAGTTCTGACAATGGTTTAACTAAAAAATAATGAATTAATGAATTTGATATTTAATTAAAAAGATAAGTTCGATTAAGAATAATTAATAGCTTTTAAAAAATATTTTTTTTTGAATATAGTTCAGAGTAAGTCTAATATATAAAATTATTGATTCAGTTAAATTTTAATTGTATTCTTGTCTCAATCAAAGGAATCCAAATATTTTATTTATTTTGATACCAAAAATATTCTGGCTGAATTCCAAACGGATCCTTGTAACAACTCGATGGATAGTTCTTAAAATATATTTTGCTCAAGAATTCTAAAGAGAATAAAAACAGATTCAATCATTATGAATAATTAAGTTTACAAGGATTTTTAGACTTTTAATCCAATATTTTTGACCTAAGATGAATGAAGATTAAGAAAATAAAATAACTTTGAATCTATTTCAATGAATCTTTAAATTATTTAAAATTTAGATAATAGTTATCACAAATATAAAAAGTAATAAGGATGAAAGAAATATAAAGAACGCACTTAAGTTTAATGATGACAAGGGATACCTCAAAATTGAGTATTTTTCTAAAAAATAAAAAAGTTATATTTTGGAACCTAACGATTTATACAATAATTAATTTTTGAAAAACCTTAATTTTTATATCAAACTTTTAAAATTTTAGGGGAAAAAAACAAATTTTGAGTGACTATTGATTTGAAAAATTATCGCTTTAGATTTTAAGTTCCGTCTGGAGTATTATGTTCCATAAAAAGAAAAATGTGTTCATTCTTCTTCAGTAAAATGTGTCTCTTTAAGCTTTATAGTTAAATGTGTCTTTTTCCCATGAATATTTTTGCTAATCCAAAAAATCGAATTAAATCAATGAATTTAAGAGATTATAAAACATTATGATTGTGAAAATTTAATGGGATATTTTGATGTTTAATAGCTGAGAAATGAAAATGGAAATAGTTTTTTTTCTTCTAGAATTTTTAGAAAATAAAGTTCATCTCATTTTCAGTCCTCAAATTTGTAAAAAAAATGATTTTGGAATTTATATTAAAAAGAATCAAACATATTTAATTAAATCTAATATCTAATAAATTTGATTGATTTCATAATAAATGAAAAAAATTTAGTATCAAAGATAGTTAAGATTACTTCAGATTGTTAATTATTTATTACAATTTCATTATAAATATCATAAACTCTTGAAAAGAAGTCCGTCTCCTAAAATCCGAAATTCGAGTTTTGTAATCCCATGTAATAGAGGCCTTAATCCATCGACAATGTTTTTAAATCTGAAATTTGTATTTTAATCCACAGTTGAAAAAATAAAACAAAAAATAAAGTTATAGTAAAGTAAGAGCAGGGATAAAAATTTAGGTTAATAAACTTGATTTTCATAGTATATTTGATTATAAAATAAACAAAATTAAATAAAATAAATTCGAGAAAACCTGAACATTACATACTCATTGCCACTAGCAATTATTAACTCTTTTTATATCATTTTTCTACATATTTTAAAATAAAAAGGCTTATTAAATTATAGATTTTTTGAAATTTTTCTAATCAACTAAAAATTAATTAAATTTTTACAACAAACATTACACAGATATAATTTTTCTATTAAATAACATTCAAAAATAAATCTTTTACTAGTAGCAGAAATAATATTTCAATTAATTAAAAAGCAAATTTTAAATTACTTTCATCGAACTTAGCCAAGATGTCTAAAGCAAAACCATCTTGAATCGAATTTTTCATTATTGAATTAAATTTAATAGGCTGATTGTTCACAACACTTTTAGTCAAATATTCAATGTTTATCTTATTGGAAATAGATCGACGTCTGTAAAATAATTCTTTTAGATTAAGCAATGGACTCATATCTTCCAAAGAATATCTATAAGACTTTTTCCATTTCATGACTAAATTATCGCTAGCAAAACAAGAATTCGCCAAGTCAACCCAAAAATATTTTCTAAGATAGTCCATTTCTTCATTGTTCAAATTTGAATTCAAAATTGGATATAATTTGGCATTATAAAGAGTTTTGCAATCAGTTTCTTCAGGCCACAAGTCTTTTTTATAAATTGATGTCAAAGAGCTAAACTTTGGCATTTTATTATTCATTATAGTCCAATTATTGCTCTCGTATCCTTTGTTCAAGTTATCATCCATGCCAAATACTACGTTTAAATTTACTTCTATTGACAAGCAATGAAGAGAAATGTTCACATTTTGAATTATTAAATTGGATGGAAAATTTCTTATTTCATTAGACTAAGTTGAATTAAAACAAATGTGTTAAATGTAAAATAAATAAATCTAAAATAAAAAAATTAAACTTACTAGCTTTAAATCACTCAAATAAGTATTTTGATTAATTTTTATTTTACTTGATTTGAAATCACAATTGAACAGATAGACTGCAGATTCTACATTCAATTCTGTTTTGGTTAAAATTGAATTTACAAATAAAGATTGGCATGAATTAGAAGCTGATAAAACATTGGAAGCTTTGGTCATGCAATTAATGTAATTTATACTGTTGGATTTATCTTTATTTTCTTTGTCTGAATATTGAAATGCGTCAAAGATTATTTTCTTGTGACCAAATGTCTCATTGTCCATATAAACATGAAGCGTATTTTCACCTACGGTAATGTTGTGTATTTTGATACCATGAAGACTTTTCCATAAAGTCTTTCGACATTGCTTCAAAACAGTTGCTTTATTTGAAAAAGCCACAAGATTGGTCTTAAATTGACCATTAACATATTCCTCTCTGGTTATTCCATCACAGCATGCCAATAAAATATCGAAAAAAAGAGATAGCTTGAAAAATAAAGAGTTTAATGACACCTAAAATAAAACGAACAAAATGTTTTACTGAAATTGGTGAAGCTCCACTATCAATTCCGATGTAGCTACATGCGTCTAATGGAGGAAAAGCAATCATATTAAATAATATCTTACATATCTCAAAATTAAAATAAACTATTCCGCTGACCTTAAAAAAAGAATTAAACAAAAAATTTTCTTTTTTTTAAATACCAAATTATATTTTCCGCGGATTGATGACGATTTTAGTAATTTCTCATCATCAGGCTGGTAATAAATATTTTCAACCAAAGTCTTTTAAAGGAAAAAAATAAGCAGAAATAAAATTTTTTTAAAATTACTCCATCATTTTTCAAGTGGTAAATTCCATTTGATTTAACTTCACTAGGCAAAGCCATCGAAGAGACAACACATATTTTTTTATCAATTATTTGAATTTTTTCTTTAAAAAATTTTTTAAAATCAAACTAACAAAATTGTCTTACTTTTACCCTGATCTGGTAAAAAAAATATCATGTCACTACTACAAATATAAATTCCGGAGTCAGAATTAAAGCGCCCATTTTCAAAATTGGCAATTTGAAATGTCATTGTATTAAAAAGTAAATCGAAATTGGACTTGATTTGACAATTTTCAGGATCTTTTAAAGGTAAGGTACAAAATCCTTTTGAAACCAAGTCAAAGGGATATTGTCGTCCCATATGAATAATTAAAATGAAAGAGTCTTTTAGAACATCAACACTTGTAAGCTAAATCAAAAATTATAGATTTTATTTTTTTTATTACGAAATAAATACAGGAAGACGTCTTTTTGCACTAAGAGCCTCTGAAACTATTAAAAGAGCATTTAAGGTGGCTCCTCCACTACCAATAGGTTTTTCAGGATCTTCAATGCATATTATCAACGTTTCTTTGTCAATCAAGTTTTTTCTTTTTTTCAACTCCAGTTCTGAACAACATTGTAAGAAAAAGTAAATTTAATTTGAAATTTAAATTACCTGTTTGATAAGCTATTGAACTATTTTTGTTAGCACAAGTTAGAACGATTGCTGTCCAGTTCATTTTAGGTGAAAATAAAAATTGAAAATGAATTTAAAATTATGAAAATATTTTAACTAATTATCCAAAAATTTTGCAAAATTCTTTAGAGATATCAAAATTTTAGTAACTTAAAAACTAATGAGTTTGGCGAGTTAATTTGGATTGCAAAAATATTACAAATTTTTATTTTTCAATTTTGATTTAATAATCTTAAAATTGGATAAAAAGGTGAATAAACCGTGATGAAAAAAATTAAAAGGAAATATTTTTTCTAAATTATTTATTTAAAATAAATTGAATGAACTATATTGAATATAGATCAATAAAAGATGAAAAATTTCAACTATAATTAGCTTATTTCTTTTTTGCCTTTTCGGCTTTTTCAGCAGCTTTGGTCTTGGTGCCTTGAGTGGTCTTCTTTTCGACCTCCTTGATGACACCGACAGCAACAGTTTGTCTCATATCACGGACAGCAAAACGACCCAATGGAGCGTATTCAGAGAATTTCTCGACACACATTGGTTTAGTTGGGATCAATTTGATGATGGCGGCCTCTTGTGATTTCAAAGTCTTTGGATTAAGTTCCAATTGTTTACCAGAACGACGATCGACTTTTTCTAACAATTCGGAAAATTTGCAAGCAATGTGAGCAGTGTGACAATCCAAAACTGGAGTGTAGCCAGCGCTGATCTCGCCTGGATGGTTCAATACAATTACTTGAGCAGTGAAATTAGCTGTCTCTAGAGCTGGATCGTTCTTGCTGTCTGAGGCAACAAAACCTCTTCTCAAATCTTTGACTGAAACGTTTTTAACGTTGAAACCGACATTGTCGCCTGGCACGGCTTCGGTCAAAGCTTCGTGGTGCATTTCCACTGATTTTACTTCAGTGCTCAAGTTGGCTGGAGCAAAAGTGACAACCATACCTGGCTTGATGACACCAGTTTCGACTCTGCCGACTGGCACAGTACCAATACCGCCAATCTTGTATACGTCTTGCAATGGCAATCTCAATGGCTTGTCAGTTGGTCTTGATGGTGGAACAATGGCGTCCAAAGCTTCCAACAAGGTCTTGCCGCTGAAGTTACCCTCTTTCTTTTCCGAAGTCCAGCCTTTGTACCATGTCATGTTTGGCGATGCTTCCAACATGTTGTCACCGTTCCAACCAGAGATTGGTACGAATGGAATTTGTGCTGGATTCCAACCGATTTTCTTGATGAAAGCGCTCACTTCGGATTTGATTTCCTCGAAACGTTTCTCGCTGTATGGTGGCTCAGTTGAGTCCATCTTGTTTACAGCCACGATCATTTGCTTGACACCCAAAGTGTAGGCCAACAAAGCGTGTTCTCTTGTTTGACCGTTCTTTGAGATACCCGCTTCGAATTCACCCACACCAGCAGCTACGATCAATACGGCACAATCGGCTTGTGATGTGCCAGTGATCATGTTCTTGATGAAATCTCTGTGACCCGGAGCATCAATAATGGTTACATAGAATTTTGATGATTCAAATTTCCACAATGAAATATCAATGGTAATACCACGTTCTCTCTCGGCTTTAAGTTTGTCCAATACCCAAGCGTATTTGAATGAGCCTTTGCCCAATTCGGACGCTTCTTTCTCGAATTTTTCAATTGTTCTCTTGTCAATACCACCGCATTTGTAGATCAAGTGACCAGTTGATGTTGACTTACCAGAGTCTACGTGACCAATTACCACAATGTTAATGTGCGTCTTTTCCTTTGGCATTCTAAATTCTTTATGTAACTACCGAGGGTAAATCTAAATTTTGAATTTAAAAATTTTTAAAAACTTAAAAAATTAAAGACCTAAAAAAAAGAAAATATATTGATCTCAAATAAATTATTGGGTTTTTTTTAAATGCCCAAGAAAAAAATGTCCGTCAGGAATCTAATAAAATTTTTTTTTATTCTCTTTGAAAAAAAATAATCAATGAAAATAAATTCTTTTATTTCGCACTAAACCTTTTATTATACAATAAAAATCAATAACTAAACTAATGGTAAGTTAACCAAGTGCCATTTATTCTAGGCCTTCTTACAATTAATGATTAATTTTCACTTGTCTTACACCAATACACGGCTAATGCTCACCATTTCTTACCTTGACAATAACCTATGGATTTATTAGGATACAAAATGCAGCTTTGATTATATTTCGTGCAGTAATAGAAAAAAAAAAGAAGAAAATTCTTATTTTTCATTTTAATACTTTCAATATACTAATAAAGATTTTGGTCGATCATTTAAATACATGCATCTAGCGTGCTTGTATACTCTTACTTAAAAATCTAACACGCGATCAAAAAATTTCTTTAATATTAATTATTACAATGCATTCCCACATTAAAAAGGTTTATTCTGAACATTTTTGTTTTAAATTAATCTAGCACATGTTTTTTTTTGCTTTTACCATTCATTCGTTTTAATTTTTGACTTTTTTTTATCTTTTCATAAAAAAATTAACAAAATATTTTAAATTTCTAGAAGCGGAAAATTTTTGGTTCATTTTTTCTTAACAATTTTCTTATTTATTAAAATAGTGTTTTAATTAATTAAGTTTTCTATTTTCGAATATTTTAATAAAAATTAATCACAATTAACGAATATAAATTTTTAATTTTTGTATTTTTATGTTATTTTTAAAAGGAAAATAAAGATTTTTGATGGTACAGAGAGTTTATTTTTATTTTTAAATTGTTGACAATATACATTTTACAGATAGTAGCTTTTTTATTTGATCAAAGATAATCTACCGTTGATTTTAATTTAATAATTTGATAATTATTCAAAAATAAAAATTTATATCTATATTTTAAAGTATTTTTTGGAAAACGTTTTTTTTTTCGTTATTCTTATTTTTTTTAAATCAGAAAAATTCGGATTTTTCTAAGTCAGATTATTTTTATCGGATTCTTTTACTAAAATAGGATAAATATGGAATTAAAAAGCTATTGCATTGTTAGCGAATGAATCTGAATGCTAATTCAAAGCATATATTATATTTTGGCAACATTTAGAACAGACTTATGATAGAAATGATGGTTCTTATAAACCTGAATATCAATGATATTGAAATTTCAATATCACTAATCTTAATATCGATTAATTAATTAACGTTTTTTGATATTAATAATAGAGAAAAAATAACTTTTTTCCTTAGAAATTACTTGATATTTTATGTCAAGTTTATTATAATTTATAAAACTTTTAAATACCACTTTCTATTGATCTATAATATGTTTAAATTTTTTAGATTATATGTATATATATATAATTTTAGATTATATGATTATATTAATAAAAAATTTTAAAGAAAAAAAAATTTAATTTTTTGAAATATTTAATTTTTTTGTGTGGAAAAATAAAATTATTTTAGATTAAATAAATGAATATTAAAGTTATGAATTTGAATTTCTGGATTAATTTGAACCTGAATCATTTAAATTATTGATTGTTTTTGTTAAATAATTTAGAGATTAATCATTCTGATCAAGAAAAAAAAAAGAAAAGGGGCAGTCAAAAATGCGGTCCAATTTTTGGCGGACAATAATTTTTATTTTATTTTGTTAAAATTTAAATATAAATAATTATTTTGTTAAAAAATTTATTTTAGGATTCAGGCAGCTATATCATTTTTTAAAAGCTATTTTTTTTTGAAGCTAATTGTTTTGTTTTCTGAAAAATTATTCTTTATTTATGTTTTTAATCTATTGGTAAACAATTTGTTTGTAGAGGCACTTACGGTAGAGATTTAGCCTACTGGACAATGCTATAATATGATTACAGAAGAAGTTTTTTTAGCTAGAACAAGTACAACTTCTTTTAATCCGATCATTTTTATCGATTTAAATTCTCCAAGCTGTTTTTTAAATTAAATAAAAAATTAGCTTTTTTGAAATTAAAAGTAAATTAAATTTTGAACGAGAGCTCTAATACAAATTTATATTTTTAATGTTAGAATGTGGAAATTTTAATTATCTAAAAAACGGTGTGTCCTTAGTATCAATTCTTTAAATTGAATAATTTTACCAAAAAAATATATTTTTAGTTTTTCAGATTTTAAAAATAAGAGCAAGATGACTTTTTCTTTTTTTGCAATAATGCTAAGGTAATTCTCTTAGACCATCCGACCGCGGCTCGTGTTTTTGTAAAAAACAGATGTTTTAGCATAAGCCTTTAGCTCGATACAATAAATAAAAAAAAATAAAATTTATCATTTGCACAACTAATCTTAACGGATACGATATTTTAATCTAAAAAAGGCTGCAAAATACAGTGCTGATTTGGTACTTGTGATTTTGGTAATTTTAAGTAATTTAACCTTTTCTAACATACGGAGTTTTTCTAAAAATTAAAAAGGAACGTAAACTGTGTTAAAAAGGAACGTAATTTCGTTCAAAGTATTTTGAGGCAGATTTTTTAGCATTATGTTATGGGTTTGGTCAGGACCTGCAGCAGCTTCTTCGCGAAGTTTTTTTAGTGCTAATATTACTTCTATCATCTTTATTGGTTCGAAAGATTGGTTTCTGTCATTTTTAAAAAAGAAATTCTTAATTAAATCATTTACTTCACGGTCTTTATTCGGGTCAATTAAGTCAGCGTTAGGACTAAAGGTAGAGGCCAAGAAATCTCCGAAAATTTTCCCTTTTTCTCTATTGGTTTTGTATTCTATGTTATTCAAGATTAAAGTAGGTATTAATCTTGACCCTTTTTTATTACCAAATTTATTAATTTTCTTCCAAAAAGGCCTGATTGACAAAGGATTTTTGCCCATTTTATTAATGAACTGGAATCAATTTTGTTTCCAAAATTCCTTGAGTCTAATACGAAACTCTGAAGTCAGCTGATTAAATTTTATTTTCAGTACAGTCTGCCCTCGATTTTATGACTCCCGATTTTGTGACATTTTGAATTTGTGACTAAAAATCAGTGTAACGCCGAAATTCCCCATCCTTTCAATGTTAATATTTTTCGATTTTATGACATTTAATTTTGTGACATTTTGAATTTATGACATGAAAAAAAGACAAATTTTAGTTCACTTTTGAATCTTTTACATGTTAAAAAATTTCGATATTATGACGAATTTTATTTTGCACATATGACATAGCAATTATTATTTTTTAATTTAAAAATAAAAATGCCGAGAAATTCATTCGATTTATTAACAAAGAAACAAGTCATTGATGAATTAGACAATGGCACAAGCTACGAGGTTATTAAATCTAGATTCGGTTTTAAAAATATTGAAGAATTAAAAATAATTTCTAAATTAGAGGCTTTGAGTTGTATCGATACATTGAAATTGTTTGCGGTCCAGAGTGGTAGTGAAGATGATTCTCAGTCAATGCTTAAATTAATAAGAGCTGTTGAGAATAGCATTTATGCTAGACAAACTAAATTAGTCCAGAAGCGTTTAGTTTTTTAAAATATTGTATTTAATATTAAGATTAAATTGTTTTGCATTTAACAGATTTGTATTTTTATAATAAAACTAATAAATCTAAATTATAATGCTTATTTGATTTTATGACATTTATGTCACAAATTCAAATTTGTGACGATTTGATTTTGTGACATAAATTCAGTGTTCCCCAGGCGTGTCACAAAATCGAGGACAGACTGTATTTGGCAGCGAGTTTTTTGGAAATTTTTCATAGTTTTTCTTCGTTCTTTAATCAATATTACTATGTTCTTTGGCAAACTTGATTTGAAAATTTTTTGTAATTGAAAAGGGACACTTTTGTGGGCTGCATTTAGAATCTTTTGAGTAATATGTTCATTGAGCTCGTCTATGTCTTGTACTTGAAATGTAAGATGGTAATTAGGTAAACTTAGAATTTCGCGGAATAACCCCCAATTTGCTTTTTTATAGTCCAATTTTCGTGCATATGACTTGTTAGTAATAAAGTGAGCTGCCGAGATACATGTTTGTATAGGGAAATGATCACTTGTCATGTCCTGTTCTTTAAGGACTTTAAAGTCAACTTTATTATCTAAAAGGGAAGATGAAATTAGATAAAGGTCTAGTAGTTCAAAATATTCACTGTTAAACATATTGTAGGTTGGAGTTTTGTCATTAATAACTGAAAAATTAAGTTCATTTAAAATTTTTTCTAAAATATGGCCATTCTCATTTTCCCCTAGACATCCTATTTGTTTGTTCTTTGCATTCATATCACCCTCAAGTATAAAATTATCGCATTTTTTTGAGATATTAAGAAAAAGTTCTAAAGGGAGGACTTTATTAGGTAAGTTATAAAGGCTGAAAATAAACAAAAGACTATTTTTTATGTTAATTATAATACAAGGTAATTCAGCTGAAAAATCATCGAAAGTATGATCTTGAACAAACTCGATTCCCTCCTTAACTAAAATTGCTACTCCTCCTCCATTTTTATTGCGAGCCTTGACTAATGATTGGTAATTTTTGAAATTAAAATAAATGTTTGATTCACTCGGATCAATTTTTATTTCGTTGAGTAGAATAACATCAGGGTATTTCTGAGTCAAAAATGTTCTAAAAGTTTAATCCTACTAGGTAAATAAAAACAGTTCCAATGTGTAACTACTAACTTGTTTTTTAAAGAAGTTTGATTAGTTGATTGATTCATTTTGATTATGATTGAAGTTGCTTTGTTTTGTTCGCTAGGTTAAACATTCGATGCTTTCGATTTTACTGTTTGGTTATGCTCATTCATATTTTGTTGAACTGAGTCGACAAGGAATACGTTTTCATCATCCTCTCTGTTCTGTTTTTTCGGGTCATTTTTATGCGGTTCAGACTCTGATTGTCGCTTTACTTGGCTTGTGGTTTGAATTGGTTTTGTTCCGGTTAAATGATTTGTTTGATTTTATGTCACGGAATGTGACTAATTGTAAGATTTTAATTTGCTTCAAATTTAATTAAGATTTGGCGGAGTGTTCAAGCTATTTGAGCTTGATATCGAAGAATCAAGAATCATTGTTCGCTCATTATTACGTTATCTTGAATATCTGGTAACTGAGGAATGCTTGCCAGATTAACTGTAGCTGGTCGTTCGTTTTGTTCTTCACTGTAATCATCTTCGTTCAAATAAAGGTCGTTACAATTGATTTTTGGCACTATATCGATCCATAGAAAAAATGTTAATAGAAAAAAGACAAATTTTTCGTCGAAATCTTCCATAGAAAAGTATTACATAGAAAAATTAACATAAAAAATTATAACATAGAAAAAAGTCCACAGAAATTTTAAAGTAGAAAATTAACAAATTTTTTTAATTGTAATTCTTTTTCAAAACATATTTTAATATTTAATTTTTTTTGATACTTTTGCATGTAATAGATTTAAATAAATTCAAAAACAATCAAGCCAAAAATTTTTTTTTTCTATTTTGTCTCTATTTTTCTATATTTTTATTATTTAAAATATACTTCAAAGATTAATAAATGGAAGAAAAATTTAACAGGCTTAGAATCGCTGAAGCATCACCTATTAGATTACGAAACCGAAATATTCCCCGTGATTGTTTTCTAGATAATTCAAAACCCAATAAAAAAATTGAATCAAGTCAAGATTCAGAAAATACTGGTAGAGATCATACAATTAATCCAATTTTATCCAGTACGTGCAAAACTTCACTAAGTAGCCATCTAATTGTCTATTATAGTGACACTGAATCTACATACAGTCAAACAGATAATGATGAATGCCTTGAACAAGAATTTTATGAAGAAGAAGAATTAGATGCATCTAATGAGTCAAACAAGTCTGAGCCTCCAGAGTCTAATTTGAGCACCGAAGCACCCATTTTTGTTTTAACGAAACAAGAAAAGCCAAAAATGATTTTTAAAAATTTTGAATATGTACAGGAAAAAAAATATAAAAATTTAGTTTATTGGAAGTGTTCGGTATACATTCCTGTTCAATGTAAGGCAAGGGTACACACTGATGAAAATAATAAAATTGTTAGGATTAAAAATGATTTTCATTTTCACTAGGATGAAATGGTAAATTATGAAGACAGAATAAGTAAATATAAAATCGGTAGTGAGATAAAAGCAAGGGCTGTACTTACTAATGAGAAGCCAAGGACAATTATTAAAGATATTTTTGGTAACGTTAATGTTAAAGATGCTTCTTCACTGCCTCCAATGCATAATTTTAAGCAACAGATAGATAGGAAAAGAAAAAAAGAAACTGATTTTTGTAAAGAGGCCAAAACTTTAAAAGAGCTTGTCATTCATGAAAAAAACAAGCTAACTAAATCAGGAAAAGATTTTATCTTATTCGATAGTGGATGTGAAGATGAGGAACGTATTTTAATTGTTTCCACTAGGGAAAATATAGAATTTTTAAACTCTGAGTCAGTTTGGTATGTCGATGGGACTTTTGAAATAAGTCCAGATATATTTGAACAACTTTTTACTATTTATATAAAAAAAATAATAGGAATTTGCCTTTAGTTTATTGTTTTTTGCCTAATAAACAGCAAAAAACATATATAAAATTATTTAATAATTTAAAATCAAAAGGTATTTCAGTAATTCCAGTCTATATTTTTTCTGATTTTGAACTAGCAATTATTAATTCAATTAGAGAATGCTTTCCCGGTGCTCAAATCGGAGGATCTTATTTCCATTTAACTTCAAATTTATGGAAACATGTGACAAATGGCCTAAGAAAAGATCATAAAAATGACAAAAATTTCAAAATTTATTTCAGATATTTAAAATTAATACCATTGGTACCATTGAAGCATACTATTTTTGTCTTCAATGAGCTTAAGTCAAAGTCTCCAGAGTCCATAAAACCGATATATGAATATTTTGAAAAAAATTATATTGGTCTTCCTAAGTATCCGGGATCCAAAGCAAGATTAGTACCACAGTTTCCAATAGATACCTGGCATGCTTTAAAAAGAGTGACTGAGAACTTGCCCCGTTCAAACAATAGTATTGAAGCATGGCATAAAGCTATTTCCCAAGATATTCACAGTCATCCTGAGACCAACAAATTAATTAGCCATTTAATTAAAGAGCAACATCTTATGGAGATCTGTTTAGAGCAAATAAATTCTGGGGTTTTGTTTCCTCGGGATCAAAGAGAAATCAAAAAAGACCAATCGATTATTAATTTAGCAAAAGATTTTTCTAAAAAAAATCTGTTTGATTATTTACAAAGCATGAGTGAAATTATGAAATGTTAATTTTCAATTTTTTTTTTAATTTTTTTAAAAACATAAACAATTAATCAATTAACAATTTTGAACATTTTTTTCTTTTTTTATATCAATATTTACGTCGCCTTTTGGTGTTTTACTCGAATTAAATAAATAAAAAATAATCAATTAATAAATATATTTTCTATGTATTTTTTTCTTTGATAATTTTCAGTTAATTTTTTGAGATTTTTTGAGAAAAAATAGAAAAAAAATTTTTGGCTTAATTGTTTTTGAAATTATTTAAATCTATTACATGCAAAAGTATCAAAAAAAATTAAATATTAAAATATGTTTTGAAAAAGAATTACAATCAAAAAAATTTGTTAATTTTCTACTATAAAATTTCTATGGACTTTTTTCTATTATATTATTTTCTATGTAAATTTTTCTATGTAAATTTTTCTATGTAATACTTTTCTATGGAAGATTTCGACGAAAAATTTGTCTTTTTTCTATTAACATTTTTTCTATGGATCGATTTGTTCCCGATTTTTGGCGCTCGAGTGACTTAAGTTTTTGTGACGGCAAGGGAACATTTTTGTGTTAAATGTCCTTTTTGTTGATAATTTCCACAAATTGAATCCTTAACCGGACATTTTGCAACATTATGTCCCTCGTCGTTACAAAAGTAACAGATTTGCTTTTGTCCAGCGATTGAGATGACACATTTCAGACCATAAATCACAGTTGGACCTGTCATACTACGAAAAGTGTTGTGCGCTTCTTTTGAAAAAGAAAATTGGACACGTTTAACGCCATTTTTAATTGTACTTTCTTTGTAATTTTCTTCAGAAATCTCTTCGATTTTAAGTCCTTCAATTCTGAGGACGTTAAAAAAGTTTTGAAGAGATTGCTTGTTGAAATTTGTTGGTAGAAAATGGAACCGTAAAATACAGTAACTTCTTAGATCCGGAATTTTGTTTGCGTCTTCGAGTTTAAATTCGACTCCATTAATTTCGATAGGTATTTCGTAGACACAAGATGCATTAAACGACGGGTGAAATTCGATTATCCACGATTATTCGACGAGAAATTGAACAATGAGATTATTTGTTTAATATCTGCTTGGTTAAGAACGGCTTGTATCGCTTTGAGGACGGTTTGATGGCTAACAGACTTTTCTTGTCTTTTTAAATTCAGTTTAACTGAATTCCTGAAGTTCTTGGAATTTTAGTTTGGTTGGCTAATGACATTACCAAATCGAAATTTAATAATTTATTAACTTATTGTAAAAATACTGATCAATATATATTAATTACTGATAATTTAAATTTATTTACTGACAATTCGAGATAATTACCGATAAAATCTAATTATTTTTACTGACAAATTATATTAAATTACTACCCAATTAAATAAAAGCCATAAACAAATGCTCCAGCAAACTTGATGTTAAAGAATTTTCTAAATTTTATGCCGAGATGTTCTCACATAAAGGAAAGATTCATCTAGATTCTTATTAAGAGGTCAAGATTATTTCAGACAATCACTTTTAGTATTTAAAAAATACCAATTTAGAACCTTTATTTAGCGAAAACAAAATTGAAATAACTTTTAATTCACTAAAGCGAAACAAATCCACTGGTTGTGATGGTATTCGCAATGAATTTTATTCATTAGGGTTATGAAAAAATCTAATCTCTATCGTTACAGGGTTCTTTAATGCGTGGTTGTGTTATGGTTATTTACCAGAGAATTTCAATGTTTCTATGGTAACTCGGATTCCAAAGAAAGCTGTTACAAAAGATCTTAGTGACTTTCGTCCTATCTCAATATCGAACTCGTTAGCTACAATCTTTGAGGCAATGCTCTTAAATAAAATGGATTGACTCAGCCAAATCCATATTAATCAATTTGGTTACAAAAAAAACATATTTTGTAAACATGCTTATTTTTTGGTAAATGATACAATGAATTATTTTAGGCAAAACAGTTCAAAACTTCATGCAAAAAAAAAAAAAAAATGCAAATGTGTTTATTTTTAAAAATTTGTGTAATGTTAATTTTTGTTGTTTTAGTTCTGCAAATTTTCTTAATTTAAATGACCATATTGCAGAAAAAAATTATTTTCTAATCTTTAATTAAGAAAAAAACAATTCCACCCCCTCCCCCCGTTATTTTTTCTTTAACAAAGCGCTATTTGATAAGTTATAAAAGCTATTAAGTTTTACTTTTATTACAAGCAAAACCACTCCCCCCCTCCCGGCCTAGGGTATGAAATTTTCTAAAATAATACCCCATGTTTACTGGTAATAAAAAAAGGATGTTGTGTGAAATATCTCGTAAGCTGGATATTAATTTAAATAAAACACAAAAAGCTTTGGTTAATATTTTATTTTCTAAATAAAATATTAACTCTCAGAAAAAGAAAAAGTTTTAAATTAAAAAAGCACACGTAAGCCAAAAGTCAGGAAAGGAAAAGCACAAGTGAACCAAAATAAAAAGCATGCAGTTTTGCCAAATGGACTCAAATTTTTTGCTTGAAACAAACTGGCCAACGTTTGGACAAGGTGTAGTATCTGGGCACTCGAAAACTTTGCATGAATGGTGTGGTAATATTTCGAAATTCGTCCTGGAGCTTTCAAATCATGTGAAACTTCTAGAAGAAACAGAAAAGGAGAAAGACATTGAAATAAATAAACTGAAATCTGAATTGTCAGCAGCAAATAAAATAGCAAACTCATCCAACAACAGTAGCAATTGATTTAAACGGTAAAACAAGGAACAAAAAATGCTAAAAAACCAGCGGATCAGATAGCTTCAGAAAATGCAACCATTAGCGAAATGAATGAAAGAAATAGAAGAAAAAAAAATGTGATTATTTATGGTGTGCCAGAATCAAAGAAAGAGATTTTAGCAGACAAGAAAGCAGAAGATGAAGCAAAAATCAATGAAATTCTATCCACTATTGAAAAAGTGATATCAAGCCAGCGTATTCGAGACGTTTGAGATCTAAAGAACAAATAAACCAGGACCAATTCTAGTAGAACTCAAAGAAGAAGCAAACATAAATCCACTACTACTAACAGCGAAAAAGTTGAGAGATTCAAATATTTTCAAATCTGTTTATCTTAGTCCAGATTTGACTGAAACCGAAAGAGCTTTAGACTATGAATTGAGAAAACAAAGAAATGAAGCAAATAATGGTCTTTCACAAGACTCGCCCTTTCGATATGGCATCCGTGGAAATCAGATCGTCAAATTCAAGATGCAATAATCGTTCATCAGAAGCGCCATCACGTGTAGATAGTCTCGAATCTTTAAAATGTATGTATTTAAATGCTACTTCTTTGGACAATAAACTAGATGAATTCAGTGTTGTTATTGAAACATATAGCCCACAAATTGTAGCAGTAAGTGAGACTTGGTTCAAGAGCATCTCAATTACGAACGTTAAAGGATACAATTTGTACAGAAAGGACAGAAGTGATGGACGCAGAGGCGGTGGTGTATGTCTTGATGAAAAAATCGACTCATTTGAATTAAATGGTGCAGGTTTTAATTTAAGTAAAATAGAACAAATTTGGGTAGTAGTTAATTTTAACTGTGAAAAATATTTAGTTGGCTGTCTTTATAGGCCAAACAATTTTGTTGATATGAACGATTTCGATTTAGTCTTCAAACAAGTTAAAGACTATGTGGACGAGAGAGGTTATAAGGATCCTCTAATAATGGGTGACTTTAACTTTCCATCAATCATCAGGTCAAATGGCTGTGTGTCAGAGATCTTAAACGAAAATGGACTCGAACATAAATTCAGAGAGACACTAAGCGATACTTTTCTATATCAGCATGTAAATATCCCAACTTTTCAAATGTCAAACGAAAAAGCTGTCAACACTTTGGATTTGATTTTAACGATTCAGCCTGGCAGTGTGTATGCAATCGATACAAAATTTGTTCTTGGCAACATTAATAAAGGACATCTGGTTATCGTTTTCAATTTTGTTCTCAAAAACAAGGTTAGTAAGGAATCATATACCTGTAAAAAATTTATTTAAAATAAATCTGACTTTGGAAAAACTTCTCATTTTCTATCAAATATTGATTGGGTGCACCTATTTGAGAATTTAAATATTCAGAAAATGTACATAGGTCAATTTTCTATGTCAGCGAAGCTAGTAATCGATTCATTCCAGTGAATGATGGCTCTAAAAAGAAAAGTATCTCAAAACCTTGGATAAAAAATGAACTCAAGGTCTTAATTAGAGATAAAAAGAATCTTAGATATAGGAACTGTGCAACTAAATGGAAGGATATGAATCTATATAGTGATTACAAACGTATCTGTAAATTAGTCACATCAGAAATAAAAAGAGCCAGACTAACTTAAGAACAGTTGAAAAATCTAAGAAGAATCCAAAAATATTGTACAAATACCTAAATGATCAACAAGTTATCAAAGAATCTATCAAAGCATTAAAAAAGTCAAACAATGAATTAACGCAAGAACCGAAAGAGATATCAAATCTCCTTAATAAATGTTTTCAAGATGTTTTTGTTATTGAACAAGATGGGAGCTTCCTCCTTTTCAAGTTGAATTTAATGAAAACTGGTCAGAATATATTGACATTGAGCCAAATGACATTAGTTATGAAATGGTTTTCAAAAAATTACAAGACCTGAGTCAAAATAAATCATGTGGTGTAGACAAGCTTCATCCGCTATTGCTAAAAAACTGCGCAGAAGCCTTTACTGTTCCTTTAACTTTGATTTTCAGAGAATCATTATCGAATAGTCTGCTTCCAATTCAATTCAGATCAGCAAATATTACTCCATTGTATAAAAAAGGTGATAAATCAACGGCAAGCAATTATCGTCCTGTGTCTTTAACTTCAATTTCTTGCAAAATTATGGAAAGCATAATACGAACCAAAATGGAAGACTATCTTTATAAGAATAATATTATATCTAAAGAACAGCATGGATTTGTTAAGAAAAAGTCATGTACATCTAATCTTCTGGAAACGCTAGATTTCATCTCAATGAGTCTAGACAAAAGTATTCCTGTTGATGTGATTCTGCTAGATTTTGCGAAAGCATTTGATACTGTTCCGCACGCAATGATTGTAAGTTATTACGCTCTTTGTATTTAACTTTTGTTCGTCCTCTTTTGGAATTTGCGGTGCCTGTATGGTCTCCAATTCTTAAGTCTGACTGTGAGAATGTTGAAAGGATTCAACGCAGAGCTACGAAATTTGTTTCGTCAATTAGAAACAAACCGTATGAAAGCAGATTGAAGGCTTTGAACATCCCAAATCTGGTGGAAAGAAGAAAAAGAGGTGATCTAATTCAATTATACAAGTTCATGCATAGAATAGAATCGGTTGAAAAAAGCAACAATGTTAAGGTAACAAAAAACCAAGGACGAGGTCACTGCCTCAAATATCACAAAGAAATATCGAGGCTCCAGCATAGAGATAACTTTTTTTTCAACAGAACCGCTAACATATGGAACTCGCTGCCAAATGAATTAGTTGAAGCCCCCAATGTTAACAGCTTTAAAGCAGGCATTGATTGCTGGATGAGCAGCAATCAATCACATCAGCTGTCTTAGTGTGCCTTATCAGCACACTCGCTGGCTAGCCAGCCACAGTCAAAACTACTACTACTAAATGAAAGTGGCCACTCTGAGCCAAAATGGTTCATATAAAATAATATAAGAAAAATAAATAGAATAAAGTAAAACAAGAAATCAACTAAGTTTGAATTAACAACACAACACTTAATATTTATTTAATTATAGAAAAGAAAAAACTAAGTACCGTGTGCAAAAGATGTTTCTATCCTGTACAACTTGTATTTCTCTAACAACTTGAATCAAAGAGTGGCTTTAATTTTGTTTACACAATCACGCGCTAAGTGCGTGTATCACGACACTTCATCTTCCCCTTTCTTTTAATTTAAACCTACAGTTAAAACCTAAACCAATATCACAAAAGTACATGTTTAAAAAAAAACGTTAAATATATTAAATAAAATCGAAAAGTATTTGACAAAATAAAAGTACTCAAAGAAAAAACATTAATCGATAAAAACTATATAATTGACTATTCTTCTTCTATCTGATTTGAATTTCTCTTAACATAGGGTCTGGTACCATACTCAACTGGTTGTCCATATCGATCAGGTTTTTTTACAACACGAGTCGGTCTTCCTTCAACTGACACAACCTCTTCACTCACCCCAGAATTTTGGCCTTGTAGGACATTAGAATTGGCTTGGTCATTTAAGTCTCCCTCTTCACTTGTTTCAAAATCATCCTTCCCTTCATCTTCAGTAACAGTACCAGCCTCCATTTGAACCACTTCATCTCCACCTCCTTCATCACTATCAGTTTAAGTCAATTCCAAAGTCTCATTTCCTTGAAAACTTTTGTCAAATAAAAATTCTTCAAATGTAGATGTTGGCTTCTCTTGAACATAAAGTTTCATAAATGAAGAGTTTCTTACTAAGATCTTGCCATCTCGCTCAACTGTCATCATTGACCCTTCAATCTGAATCACTTTTAAAGGATTCGGATCAAACAAACTACACTATTTTCTAGCTCTCTTCCATTTTAATATCACAATATCACCAACTTTGAAATCTACGACCTGAGCTTCTAAATTTTACTCATTAAAAGTTTTCATTTTCGCTTTGGCTTTCAGATCGGATTGCCTTGCTTTTTGGTGAAATTGACCATCGTCTTTAGGCATTTTAGAAGTTTTTGCATTATGCTGAAACATAAGCTTGTTTGGAGCTACTCCAGGAGACGCATATAATTTCGTAAAAATTCTACCAATTCGGCTTCGCAACTCTTTTGTACTATTGATGAATTACGTATTACTTTTCCCAAATTGCGCATGAACCGTTCACACATGCCGTTAGACCTCAGCCATAACGGTGTAATTTTCCTATGCTTAAAGCCTTGCTCTAATGCAAATTGCTTGAACTTGTATGAACAAAACGGTGGACCATTGTCCGATTTTACAGCATTCGGTATTCTATAAACAGAAAAAATTTCGTTTAGCACTGGTATGACTACTTCAGCATTTGTACTTGATATTACCTTCACTAGCGGGTACCTAGCGTACCCACAAACTAATACTAAAATATATTTACCACAAGTAAGAGGACCGTAGAAATCAACACTGACAAGGTCCCATGGACCGTCTGGTTACTCAGTTGGACAGCTCGGTTCAAACTTAGTTGTATCCAGACTTGGGATACTGACAGTATTATACTGATCAGTATCAGTATATTTCAGTATTCAGTATTACTGATACTGTTACTGATACTGATCGTTAAAATATTGCTACTGACTGGAGCTGATAATCAGTATTTCAGTATTACTGGAAAATACTGGAAATTAGAAAAAAAATTTAAAAATGTCAAATTAATTTTGAAACATAATTTTTTTTTTGTTTCATCAATTTACATGTTTATGTAAAATGGATATAATTGTTTTAAAAACAAAAAAAAATGAAAGGGGCGGTTAATAGAAAATTTGAACTTATTTTCTTTCATTAAGAAAAATGGCGACAAGGAGTCAGTTGAGAACAAAAGAAATTTCTTTTTATTTTTTTAAAGATTTGCATCTTGAAATAAGTAGTAATAAAAATGAAGGGACATGTTCACTTTGTGTTAATGTTAAAAACCCTGTGCATACTGATTCTAAAGGCAACTACGGTAACTTCAAAAAACACCTTGAACAGAAGCATGGGAAAATATATTTAGAAAAGTTGGCTGATATGAGATGATGCTGATATAAAATTTATTTGTTTGTTTTTGTATTTTTATCTGAATAGTCACAAAATTGACAAAAAGACTGAAATATATTTTATTAGAAAATTTAAATTTTTTTTAAAAACATGATTTTATACTGATAGCCTTAATACTGGTACTTGCTGATTTCGATACTGAATTTCATCCTCAATACTGAATACTGACTGATACTGAAGGCCTCAATACTGATACTGATTGGGCTTAATACTGTTACTGACTGATACTGATTTTTCTTATACTGTTCCCAAGTCTGGTTGTATCCGAATTGATTTGACACTTATGACATGACTTAACCATATTTTCAACTTGTTTATCAATGTTTGGAAATCATACATGACTTCTCACAAGTTGTTTAGTTTTCACCATGCCCATATGACCACCATGTGCTATCTTAATGACCCGCTTTTGGAACAACTCAGGAATCACAACACAATTACCTCTCAAGATCAGGCCTTCTTTAGTTGCTGAAAGTTCAGATTTGACCCTTTAGAAGCTGTCAATTCTTTTGTATGGCCTACCTTGAATCATATTCATCATCTCAACCAGTTTTATATCTTCTTTTGTTGCCTTTACCAAATGAGCTTTACAAATACTAGATGGAATAGCTAAACTAGAGACCATATTAATGTAGCTTTCGGTATACTTTTCACAAGAATCATTAGCTGGACTTGTCGGGTTTCTGGACAATATAATCCGCAATATTAAAAGCACCCGCTTTATGTTTCACCACAAATTTGTAAGGTAAGAGTCTTAAGCACCATCGTTCGATTCTCGCCTTTGGTTTGGAACGCACATTTCCGAAAATAAGCTCTACGGCTTTATTATCTGTAATTATGTCAAACTCTTTGGCATATATGTATAAATGGAACTTTTCACAAGCCCATACCACAGCTAACGCTTCACGTTCCACTTGGCAATATTTTTGTTCAACCTTGGTTAAACTCCTACTCGCATACATTATAATCTTCTTATCATTTGGTGTTCTTGGATCATATTGACGCAAAACAGCAGCGATACCAACTGGACTGGCATCAACGGTTATTTCCGTACGTAAATTCGGATCAAAATTACTTAAGGCTTTTGTGCAAATAACCCTTTTCATCTTGGAGAGAGCATCATCATGACATTTCTCCCAAGTCCATTTAACACCCTTCTTACTCAATTGACTTAACGGTTCTATCACTGTAGCATATTTAGGGATAAACCGAGAACAGTAATTCTCTAATCCAAGCAAACTTCTAACTTCACCTACGGTTTTTGGAGCTTTGGCATTCAATAGTGCGTAACACTTCTTAGATTCAATAGAAATACCATTGTTGGAAAATTCAAGACCAAAAAATTTTATGCTTTGTTTGCCGAACTCACATTTGGATTTATTGACCGTTAAACCAGATTCATTGAGTCTTCTGAGCACAGCTTAAAGTCTAGAATCATGCTCCTGTTTATTAGAAGCAAATACTATAATGTCGTCACAGTTTGCGACACCTTCCAATCCAGATAACACCTGCTCAATAACCTTTTGAAATATCTCAGATGCAGCGTTTATACCAAAATTCAGCCTTTTATATTGGAAAACTCCCATATATGTACAAAAGGCGGTAATATATCTTGAAGCTTTGTCTATTTATGACTGATTATATCCCGATCATTTATCAAACTTGGAAATGTACTATGCTCCATTTAACTTTACCACTAAATCTTCAACAGTTGGAAAAGAATGACGTGTTCTTAAAATGGCTTTGTTCATTTCTCTCGCATCGGTACAGATACACACTTCATTAGGTCGATCAGGCTTTGGCACAGGTACTATTGGAGAGACCCATGGCGTTGGACCATTTACTGGCTCTATAATATCCTGCTCAATAATTTTCATGATTTCCGCTTCCACTAAAGGTCTCATATGAAACAGAACAGGCCTTAGCTTCTGCTGAGTCGGCTTGATCGAATCATCAATATGAAGCTTAACTTCATAATCTTTCAATAGACCAATTTTGTCAGAAAACAGTGATGGGTATTTCTCAGTCCAATTACTCATACCAGAACTAGTCATGCCATTACCAACCGTATTTATTCTAGTCATAATACCCAATTCTACTGAAGTATGATAACTCAGTAGATTTCCATAATTACCTCGTGTAACAATGAATTCAACAGATCTTTATTGGTTACCATACTTTACTCGGGTCTTAAACTTTCCTAGTGTGTTAATAGAATCACTTTGACCATAACCAAACAATTTAGAACCAAATTTGTACAACTTAGGTTTCATTTTCAGTTTCTTAAAACTTTGCTCATCAATGATATTAACTTGAGCACCTGTATCAACCATGAAGCTCAAACTTAAACCACACAACAACACCGTCACCATTGGCATAAACTATTCTTTAACAGACATCAAGACATTCTGGACTCTGTTTTTGACTCTAACCCTCAAAGTACAACTGTCACTTTCGGATCCTGAGTCAGACAATTGATTTCCTTCCTTTTGTCTATATGAACTCTTTGTCTTTTGTCTTTCAACTCTATGTCTACTACTTCTACCACTCGTATTGCCGCTACTACTACCAGGATTATCTCTGACCTTATTCACTTCCATCTTTTCTTTTCTTTTCATCTCACCTTCATTAAACTTTTTCAACTCTTTCATTTGGGAATTAACAGATTCATCTAGCCTACCGTACTTAATTAATTAATCAAGTGTAAGTTCTTTTTCAGCTTCAAGGACTTTGCGTTTCAATGCGGTCGATTGACAACGGTGGATAATTTGCAAAGAAATTTCATGGTTTGAATCTGCGAAAGCACATTATTTTGCTTTATCCTTCAATAGATTGACAAAATCATCAATTGACTCGCCCAAGTGTTGAAAAATATCACGAAAATGGAGTACATTAAGCTTCGAAATTACCTTAGACTTGAAAATTTTTCCAATTTTCTCTTTAACTTGTTCATACTTATCGGTGGCAGTACCAACTTCTTTGAAAACTCTTTCCAAATCCGCCCCTCTAAAATAAAATAGATAATGAATTTTAAGCGCATCATCCGTAACAGTTTTGATCGCTAACAATCGTTCCAATCTAGCAACCCATTCTTCCCATCTACGCGACCGATCATCCTCACTCTCAACATCAAATACTGGAAGATCTACACCCATATCGTCTTCTAAACTCATAAGCTGTAACCTTCAAAATCAGTTTTCCAATTGTTCTTCCTCGTCGCCAATGAAATATCTCGTAAGCCGGATATTAATTTAAATAAAACACAAAAAGCTTTGGTTAATATTTTATTTTCTAAATGAAAGTGGCCACTCTGAGCCAAAATGGTTCATATAAAATAATATTAGAAAAATAAATAAAATAAAGTAAAATAAGAAATCAACTAAGTTTGAATTAACAACACAACACTTAATATTTATTTAATTATAGAAAAGAACAAACTAAGTACCGTGTGCAAAAGATGTTTCTATCCTGTACAACTTGTATTTCTCTAACAACTTGAATCAAAAGGTGGCTTTAATTTTGTTTACACAATCACGCGCTAAGTGCGTGTATCACAACACTGCATTGTAAATAATTTCGATGCTATCAGATTGCAGAATTGATTCTCCTTATTAATATTTCTTTTTTTTTTTTAAATAAATTTAAACCATCGCACTTTTTCTTATTAAATAACAAAAATATACCAAATATTTTAAAAACACTTTCTAATATTTTTATGTTTAGAAAAAATAATTTACTTTACTCTTAATATATTTTTATAATTTTAAAATTTTCATCTATTTTATCAAGTTTTGGTGCATTTAAATCTTGATTTTATCTTTGCTCTTTGGAATTTTTTTTAAATTAAAATGAATAATACTCCGTCCAATTTTGTTAATTTCAAAAATTGAGTAAGCTGTCGAATTATCGATTAACTTAACCTTCGAGATAATAGTACAGTCCTGATTCGTCAAGTGGAATCTACGTAAAATTACGCAAATTTACGAAAATTTACGTAAAATAAGGTAAATTTACGAAATTTTAAGTAATTTTACGTAAATTTACCTTATTTAACTTAGGCTAAAAAATGGCCGAATTTTTTTTAAATTTTGGTTAATTTTCACTCAAAAAAAAATTTCAGAGTTTCTTTTGCTTTTTTTTGACAAAAAAGAAATTTACGAAAAATTACGTAAATTTTGACTTTTTTTCTTGAAAAAATGGTAAAATTTTGTAAATTAGTTTTATTTAATGAAAAAATGCTTTTCAAAGACATTGTTTGACCTAGCAGTTTGACCAATCTCCATTATTTTTATCAAGTTTTTTATGGGATTGTTGTTTTAGCATACCGATAAAACTTTTAAACATACTAACCAATTTTTTCAGCATACCCATTGTTCATCCCAGCATACTTGCATTATTAACATACCAAATACCTTAATAATATACTAAAAACTGATTAACATACTAGTGGTAAAATTTAAAATCTTTCTTCAGTCAAGCCTGGAATATCCGGAATTCGAATTTCCCTTTACTTACATAATAAATTATTTCTATTATCCGACATTAATTTATTAATTAAAATGTTAAAACTATTTTGCAATCATGACAAATTAAAAAGATACAGTTGGTGTTGATAATATATCATCAATTGACGACAAGAAAGTTATATCTATATAATGAATATTTCTAGTCAAAAGACTTTAAATAAATTAAGAGAAATTATAAAATAGACATTTGACATGAGAAAGATAAACTTTTTAAAACAAATTATAAAAACTTGATTTTCTTAATATGCAATTTTTTTTGGTGATTTTCACTAAAAAAAATGGCTTTATAAATAAATCAATTTTGTAAAATATTCTGATGTCCGACATTTTTTAACTTTTTCTCAATTCCGGACTATCAAGTTTCCAGCATTTTCATTATTCCGATATTAAATTGTCGAACCTAAGCGAACATAAAAGAGAATTGGCTGTATTTACTTAATTTGACTAAAATTTAATATTTTTTTTCTAATGTAAATATATAAAATAGATTTTTTTATTTCAAAAGTCAAGTATGTTAAACAGTATTTTGCTTTTAAAAGATAGGTATGTTTTTCAGCAATAAGTGTGTTAAAAAGTATAGAATGCTGGGATGAAAAATGGGTATGCTTAAAAGCTTGACTAGTATGTTAAAAAGCTTTGATAGTATGTTGGTCAAGTAGACCCGATTTTTATTACCTTTATTATTATTACTATATTCTTATTATTTTATTTTAAAAAAATACCTTTTTTAAATGATTTATGTATGCTTGGCATTTAGCTGGAGTAAGTTTTCTTTGAAACTCTAAAATTGCCTCAACTGCTTCCTAAACATTTTGAATATTTTTCTTTCTCACAAATTCTTTCAATTCATTCCAAATCATTTCGATCGGATTAAAATGGTACTCGGACGGCTATGTTGGAGCCTTTGGTAACGAAGACACTCCTGGAAGTAAGTTTATTGATATGTTAAACGATCAGTTTCTCTCCCAAGCTGTTCATTTTCCAACGTTTCGTAAAGGTGACGGTTCATTGACTAATACATTAGATTATTTCATTACTGAGTCTCCAAATCGAATAACCTCACTAATTGATACCTCCCTCTTGGCTGTGCAATGCAAACACACGTTACATTGTCATGGAACTATGAGCTGTCAAGTGATCCAGTCAAAGAATTCTCCAGTAAAAAATTTATGTATCAACGTGGTGAATACGAAAAAATCAACAATGCTCATTTAAACTTCGATTGGGATGTTCTATTTGAAAATAAAAGTGTACAAGAATGTTTTGAAATTTTTCTCGGCAAATACAATGAAACATGTGTTAAATTTATACCAATCATTAAATTCAAAAATAAACCAAAAAGAGCGTTTTAGGTCACAACAGAACTACTCCAATTGTCTAAAGCAAAAAAATAATTATGGCACAAATTTAAAGCGTCTGGTGGTAAAATTCGCTCGATTGAACAGGAATACAAAAAAGTTAAATGAGAGATTGAAGTAAAAACGCACGAAGCCACCAGATCTTTCGAAAAAAATCTAGTCCTAGACACCAAGAACCCGAAGAGACTTTATTCGTACATTAGTGGTAAACAAAAAGTTAAACCCAGACTAAACTCGATCGTAAACAGCGCTGGTGAGGTTATTGTAGAAAAACAATCAATAGCTAATATTTTAAACGACCATTTCAGCTTTGTATTTGTCAATGAAGACTCAACTGATCAAATGCCGGAATTCAACTCACGTACTTCTAAATGCATTGAAACAATTGAGATCACAAGCAGTACAGTCGCCAAATTATTATCTGAACTAGACCCTAATAAATCAGTAGGAAATGATGGTGTTCATCCATATGTTCTGAAAGAATGTGCTCAAACCTTCGCAAAACCTCTAGCACTAATCTTCCAGCTTTCAATAAATAATGGGGAACTGCCAAAACCTTGGTTAGAAGCTAATGTCACTCCACTATTTAAAAAAGGTAACACAAGTGACTCGTCAAATTATAGGCCAATATCTCTCACTTCAATTCCATGTAAAATTATGGAGAAAATTGTCAAAACTCAGCTTATGTCCTTTCTGAACAAAAACAATTTAATCGCAAAACAACAACATGGATTCGTTAATAAAAAAGTTTGCGTGACTAACCTGTTGGAAACATTGGATCTTGGAACCAAAGCTATTTCAAAACTCAACTGTCTGGATATTTTTTTCTTGGATTTCGCTAAATCTTTTGACAAAGTGCCACACAAAAGATTACTCCTAAAACTTTTAGCTTATGGCATAAGTGGGTAGCTTCTTAATTGGATTAACTCTTTTCTTACAGGCAGAAAACAGCGCGTGTTACTCGGTGATGTGGCATCTAACTGGACACATGTAGACAGCGGCGTTCCGCAAGGATCAGTACCAGGTCCAACCCTTTTTATTATTTACATAAACGATCTTCCTGACTCACTTATAAACCCTTGTAAAATGTACGCAGATGATACAAAAATATTGTCAGAGATAAGGGCTGAATCAGCATCTCAAGACACAATTAATCTGCAACGTGACAGAGACAAAATCTCAAATTGGACAAATACTTGGCTTATGCGTCTCAATATTGGAAAGTGCAAAATCATGCAAATCGGTAATAAAAATCCCAGGACAGAATACAACATACAAGATTACGACTCCTTGAACAGAATCAAAATTGTTGAAAGCGATTGTGAACGAGACTTTGGTGTTTTAATCTCGAACGATCTAAAGCCTAGAAAGCAAGTAAATCAATCGGCATCAAAAGCTAACAGTATTCTAGGTTTATTGAAACGCACCTTGACCACACGGGACTCGTTCACCTGGAAAAAGTTATACACTTGTTATATTAGACCTCAGATTGAATTTGCAGTATCTGCTTGGAATCCATACACTAAACAAGATCAGAATACACTAGAAAAGGTTCAGCACAGAGCTACAAAAGTTGCCATCAATTTAAAAAAGTTAAGCTACGCTAAGCGTTGCGAAATACTGGGTTTAAAATCACTTCAATTACGTAGAACGCGTGGTGACTTAATTCAAAAGTTGAATCAGGTATCGAAACAATTGATTGGCACACAACACCAATTCGTATTCCCCAGCAGTACGGGCACAGAGAGAGGCTAAGAAGGGAAATCGTCAGGTGCTGTAACCATCGTCATGAATTCTTCAACAACAGAATAGTAAACCAATGGAACTTGCTTCCTGATGTCTAAAACCGTGAACGAGTTCAAAAATAAACTGGATAAATTTTTAAAACTGACACAGGGCGTCCTTGACGCGCTTGCATGATAATAGTCATGCAGTGTTTAAACTACTACTACTACTACTACTAAATCTGGTGACTTTGGAGGAGATTTTACCTATTTAAATATAATAAATTAAACAGCCTAGATTTTTTTTTTCAAACCCAGTTAATGTCATTAATTTTCAAAAATTGGGCACAAATATTTGATTTGTTTTTCGGATCATTATCCTGATGCAGCCTATAGACACAGCCATATTCCTTAATTCCAAATTTTAAAAGAAATTCAGCTAAAATATCCCTATAAAGATTCGAATCCATTGTTGATTTGAATAACTAAAATTATTTATTATAAAGCATTATTTTTTATAAAGAATTTAAAAAAATTACTGCAAAATCAGTAGCTCCTTTGAAAGATATACCACCCCAAATATGAATTTTACTTTCAAATTTAGAGGAGCATAGTAGAGCTTCTGGTTGAAATGAAGGGAGCCTTAGTTGATATTTATGCTTGTCATAACAAATAAGTGTTGTCTTGTAAACAAACACATAATTTTTAAAGTAAAAATCTTTATATTGCTGACACCAAATAAGACGCTGCAATTTTTGAAAATCGTTAGCTTTGGGCATTTTCTTAAACGACGCATTCGTAATCCTAACCACAATTTTACCATGTTTTACCAATTTTTACAAGAAAAAAGTCAAAATTTACGTAAATTTACGTAAATTTCTTTTTGGTCAAAAAATACAATAGAAACTCTGAAATTTTTTTTTGGATTGAAAATTTACTAAAATTTACAAGAATTCACCATTTTATGGTCAAAGTAAGATAAGGTTAATTTACGTAAAATTACGTATAATTTCGTAAATTAACGTAATTTTACGTAAATTCCTCTTGATGAATCAGTACGGTATCTTAACAAATTATAAATAAAATTTAGGGGTAAATTCTTTTTGCGCTTCTCGATATTTTTAAGCTCTTTAAAAAAAAAATTCAAAGTCAAAGCATAAAAATTGTTCCGCTTTTTCGCATAATATTTACTGGTACTATAAAAATAGCGTGACAAATAATTTTAATGGTTCCCTTTAGTTTCTTCGAGAAATAAAGGAAAAATAGGAAGGTAAAATTTACACAATGGAGTTGGATATTCAGTATATAAGATAGAGAAGCCAAGCTTTAAATGCGAGTAACGAGATGTTATTGGTTTTTTTAAATTTCGTAAGAGGGGTTAACAGAAGAATTAGTGTTAACTTAATAAAGAATATTTCTATTAATTATAATTTTTTTGAGAAATATGAAATTTCCGATGGGAATATATTTTTTAACGTGTGTATTAATCTCAATTTTCGTAATCACCAGTTATTTTTTACTGCGCTAAGTGATTTTCTTAGACACGCCTACATCTGCTTATAAAGCTTCCTCGCAATTAACAATGCTTAATGTTCTACGAAACCGCTTAATATTAGTTTTTTAATTATATCAATTAATTAATTAGCTGATATTCAAATTATTTACCTGAAATTGATTTTCAATATCAGATAAATAATTAAAAGATAATTTCTTAATTAATTTCAAAAAAATATTAAGTTAAATATGTAAATAAATAATTGCGCGTCCACGTTTATTTGGAGTATTATTAGGAAAATTTTTTTACAATAATTTCATTATATTTCATGGGAATATTATTTCAGCACAATCAATTTCTGATTAGCACAAAGAAAAAAACATTCAACGCAATTCGATTTCTACTCAGAACAAAAAATTAAATAATAAAAAAAACATTTAACACAAAAAAATCGTGTTTGAAACTAATTCTTAAAGGAAATTTTTTTTCAACACAAAAATATTTATAATAAAATAAATTTTTTTTTAATTTTAAATTTTAATTGATGATATTTATAAGTGGAAGTTAGGTAAATAAAGTAAATTTCGAAGCTTAAAGAAAAGAATTTAAAAAAAATAGTCTCTATAGAAAACCATTTTCCGCATTTTTTGCTCTACCTCTTTTTTTCAAATTATAATTTTTGTGTTGAGAAGAAATTATATAGTGCTGAGCGTTCTGAAAATGTGTTGAATGGTTATTTTTTTGTGTTTAAAATGGAGACCCAATTTCATTTACATGAACATTTAATTCAATATCTTTGCAATTTAAAACGTAAAGCTTATTAATTTCTTTTTTCAAATTATGGCGACAAATTGTTAAAATTCTATATCTTGTTTCAGTAATTTTACATGCTTTAGTTCATATTTTTTACATATATAATGTATAATTTTGCGTTGCCCGGTTTTAAGATCACTCAAGAATCGATAAGAGTTATAATGATTGTTTAAAATTTGATTGCATATAGACTCAATAGACAACGTAAATTGCTTTGTATCAACATGACTAAAACGTTTTACTGTTCCAAGTAATGCATCAAAATCCTTACTATTTAAAAATCAAAAGTGTGAAAAAGTTAGCTAAAAATTAAGAGAATCAGAGAAATAAATTTTCCCACGCTTATTAACTGTGTTACTTTTTTTAAAAAAATCACACTTTTTACAATAAAATTTTCTGATGTTTTTGTAAAGTTAGTTAAACTTTCAGTCAATTATTCAATTACATTAGAATAAACCAAATTTTTTAAAATTTTACTAAAGCAAAAATGAATCCAAAAAAACAAAAAAAAACAAAGAAAACTGATTTCAAGAATCTAGCCCTGATAATAGCCAAGTATAACACAGAGCAACAAGAACTCAAAAACCTCAAATTGCGGATTAAACTAAAGCAACTGTCTCTTGACAAATAACTAAAATTTATTCAAAATTTAGCAAAAGCGAAATTTGGTTTTGTCTTAGACAATGATTTAAACAAAATTGATGTTGTAGAGGAGTCAGATAATGAATTGGGAAAAAAATAAAAGGATAAAATTTAGCTTTTCTATCTATTCTGTTTTTACTTAAACTTAAAATTCTTAATTTTTCCTTCTTTTTTTAAAATTTAATTTTATTGAATTTTTTTATTTAATTTTTTATTCTGAAGGAGATTAAGCTCGGGCAGATAAACAAACAAAGAATAATAAAATATAATAAATAATATTAATTGAAAATTACATTTTAACTTATATTATTTATATCTTATTCTTTTCTTTAAATTCAACTTTTAATTTGTATTTTTTTTTTAGATTTTGATTTTTTTATCTCAAGGAGTTTGAGTTCGGAAGTAAAACTCATATCCAACCTTATTTCTTTTAGATCTAATCAATAAGTTTATATGCTTTAGTAATTAAAATTGAATTAGTTAGAAAATGCCCTGGAATATTTTCCAAATATAAAGTCTTAATTTAATTTTTACTCTAACTAAAAAATGTAAGAGTTAATTTCGAAATAGAAAATAACTCAAATTTAGACTTCGTAGACTATTTAGACAATTTTTGAACCTAACTCTATTAGCCTTTTTGCCTTTTTTTCTCTCGGGTATTTGCTTGAATATTGCTAACATCTTAATGTCATTTCGAGCATTATCATACTCGAGAGCACTTGGACTAATTACATAACTTTTTGATCGTGTGAGAACTCAAGTGACTCAACTTTTAAATTTTTAATAAAACTAAGCCGATATGTTTTAAGAAAATAAGAACCTTTACCTTCATACAGCCATGATTGGGTCATTTTTGATCCGTCCAACTTAAAAATGCTAAGATGGGTCAAAAAAAATACCCTAAAATTTTTTTGCTTTTATTAAAATTTATTTTTTTATTATTATTGGAAAGTTTAGTATATTTCATTGGTCACAAAATTACATTGTGGTATTTTTGACCCACTCTTAGTAAACAATGAGATTTTTTTACTCATGAATGAAGCTGTATGAAGATTAAAGTAAAATATTTTATTTAAAAGAATTTCTTTATTTTCATTCATATTATCTAAAAACAGGTTTTATTTTTTTAAAGAAAAAAGTATTAAAATTTACTAATTGGTTAAGAAAGCGTTTTTCTTAATGAAAATAGACAAAAAAATTTTAAATAATTCAAAATTATTTGGAATTAATAAATTTTATCTTATTATTATTTCTAATTATTTTTTTTACAATTAACAAAATTAACTAATTAATCAACTTTAAAGTGAACTTAATGTACCTAAACATACAAATTTTTAATTAATATCTAACTTAAAATAATTAAACATACAAATTTTACTCAAACCTCAATACAAATATTCACTCAATAATGTCAGTGCATTGGCATCTAGAAGTTTAGGATCAAAAAAATCAGATCAGAAAGTAATTTTTTTATAACTTTTGAATGGTATTTGATTAAATCTCTCTGCAAAATACAAAATAATGCAAAAAAAATGCTGAATATTAGAAAAGGCTCTGTAAAAACTCTGCAATTTTGCAGGAAAATGCATGTCATTAAAAAGTATTTAATTCAACTGCGCAATTTAAATGCAGAGTTTTTGCAGAGCCTATTCTAATATTCAGCATGTTTCTTGCATTATTTTGTATTTTGCAGAGAGATTTAATCAAATACCATTCAAAAGTTATAAAAAAACTACTTTTTGATCTGATTTTTTTGATCCTAAACTACAAGATGCCAGTGAATTAGTGTTTTTTATATAATATTTCTTAAAAAGGAAATAATTATTTTCATTTTTCGGCACATATAAAACAAACAAATAGAAAAATATTAAATAAATAGAAAAATAAAAAAATAAATAAAAGTAATATTAAATAATAAAAAAATAACGGAGAGCATATTTTGATTAAAAAATTAAAAAATAAACTTAAACCAAATCGAAAAATATAGAATAAGACATTTTTAAAAATATCTTTTCTGCAACATTTTCTTTAATTATTTTTTCACTAAAGATTTTTTAAAGAATCTAAAAAAATTATTAAAATAGAACAGATTAAACATTTCAAAGAAAATATAGAGAAAATTTAAAGATTTTTTCATTCTTATTATTGGAATACTTTTAACTCTTTTTTTTCTTCATAATAGGTCAATTTATAATAAGAAAATTTTTTTTAGAGTAAGATATAAATTTGGGCTTTATTTTTGGAAAATTTTCTAAAAGATTTTCTGGGGTTGTGAAGTTGATTTCAATTCGATCATTTCAATTCAGAAAACTTTGAATAACTTTTTTAAACGATCGAATTGAAATGAACTTCACAGCCCCGTATTTTCTAGCTAATTTAAGATTTTTTTTCTTAAATTTTTGTTTTATTCTTATTTTTATATTTATCTTTTTTTTTTTAAATCGCTTAAAGAAGCATATTTATATTGTAAAAACGGTAAAATTTTAACCATCGTCTTTGATACACTTTTCAAGGGCTTTTTAAAATAAAAAAAGAAATAAAAATTTCTTTTTTAAATTATTTTTAAAAAAAATAATCAGAAAATTTTATCCTAAATTAAATTTTCATTTTAAATAATATTTCTCCAACTGACGGGTTTTGTGAAGTTCAGAACAAAACAACAGAACAAAGTTTAAAAAAATTAAATAACTTTTTTTCAAAATGTTTAAAATTAATTCTGTGAATGCAGAATGGTGCAACTTTCACTTTCAAAGTTGCATCAACTGTAAAAGGCTGCTAATGATGTGCAAAATTTCTGCAAAATTTCTGCAAAATGCCCTACGCTCGATTAGATAGAAATTTATTTTCTGCTAAACTCTGCAAATTTAGCAGACCTTAATATAACCTTGATTGAAGTTGCATTTACAGAATTAAGTTTAAACATTTAGAAAAAAAGTTATTCAATTTTTTTTACCTTTTTTATGTTCTTTTAATCATTTTGTACTGAATTTCACAAAACCTAACTGACAACAAGCCTGAAACTCTGTGCAAGTGTTCGGCCGAGACCCAGTTTAATTTTTAATATTATGAATTTTAATCGGATTAAAATAAAGTAAAATTCTGACAAGGTTACAAAATTCAAATAAACATTGAACAAAACAAACAATAAACATTTCTTTCTAAAAAAAAGAAAATAAGAAAAAAAAGGAAAAATTGAATAAAAAAAAAAATGCAAAAAATCGTTCATTTTCATCTTGGTATATTTGAGAAAATGGACTTGCTTCTCGATTTCTCATTTAAATTGTTTTCTATCATACTGTATCAATTAAAAAATGATTATAAATTTTTTTTAGATCTTAAGAACTAAAAAAGCCGAATTGTTCTTAAAAATTTTTATAAGTAATAGAATTTTATATCCTCAAATTTCATTTTTCAATTTTTCATTATTTTCATAAAATAATTAAAAAAATAATTTTTTGGAATTAAAGTTTTCATAATCAACTTAATAATTTTGAAATACTATATTTCAATCTTACACATCTAATGATATAAACTTTTAAAAGAAAAAAGTTTACCATAAAGGGGGTCATCTAGTAATTACTTAATTGTTTAATTTTTATTTTGAAATTCATATTATATGCTGCTATTGAATTTGAATATCAAAAAAGGTTAATTAATTAATCGATATTAAGATTAGTGATATTGAAATTTCAATATCATTGATATTCAGGTTTATAAGAACCATCATTTCTATCATAAGTCTGTTCTAAATGTTGCCAAAATATAATATATGCTTTGAATTAGCATTCAGATTCATTCGCTAACAATGCAATAGCTTTTTAATTCCATATTTATCCTATTTTAGTAAAAGAATCCGATAAAAATAATCTGACTTAGATAAATCCGAATTTTTCTGATTTAAAAAAAATAAGAATAACGAAAAAAAAAACGTTTTCCAAAACATACTTTAAAATATAGATATTAATTTTTATTTTTGAATAATTATCAAATTATTAAATTAAAATCAACGGTAGATTATCTTTGATCAAATAAAAAAGCTACTATCTGTAAAATGTATATTGTCAACAATTTAAAAATAAAAATAAACTCTCTGTACCATCAAAAATCTTTATTTTCCTTTTAAAAATAACATAAAAATACAAAAATTAAAAATTTATATTCGTTAAATGTGATTAATTTTTATTAAAATATTCGAAAATAGAAAACTTAATTAATTAAAACACTATTTTAATAAATAAGAAAATTGTTAAGAAAAAATGAACCAAAAATTTTCCGCTTCTAGAATTTTAAAATATTTTGTTAATTTTTTTATGAAAAGATAAAAAAAAAGTCAAAAATTAAAACGAATGAATGGTAAAAGCAAAAAAAAAACATGTGCTAGATTAATTTAAAACAAAAATGTTCAGAATAAACCTTTTTAATGTGGGAATGCATTGTAATAATTAATATTAAAGAAATTTTTTGATCGCGTGTTAGATTTTTAAGTAAGAGTATACAAGCACGCTAGATGCATGTATTTAAATGATCGACCAAAATCTTTATTAGTATATTGAAAGTATTAAAATGAAAAATAAGAATTTTCTTCTTTTTTTTTTCTATTACTGCACGAAATATAATCAAAGCTGCATTTTGTATCCTAATAAATCCATAGGTTATTGTCAAGGTAAGAAATGGTGAGCATTAGCCGTGTATTGGTGTAAGACAAGTGAAAATTAATCATTAATTGTAAGAAGGCCTAGAATAAATGGCACTTGGTTAACTTACCATTAGTTTAGTTATTGATTTTTATTGTATAATAAAAGGTTTAGTGCGAAATAAAAGAATTTATTTTCATTGATTATTTTTTTTCAAAGAGAATAAAAAAAAATTTTATTAGATTCCTGACGGACATTTTTTTCTTGGGCATTTAAAAAAAACCCAATAATTTATTTGAGATCAATATATTTTCTTTTTTTTAGGTCTTTAATTTTTTAAGTTTTTAAAAATTTTTAAATTCAAAATTTAGATTTACCCTCGGTAGTTACATAAAGAATTTAGAATGCCAAAGGAAAAGACGCACATTAACATTGTGGTAATTGGTCACGTAGACTCTGGTAAGTCAACATCAACTGGTCACTTGATCTACAAATGCGGTGGTATTGACAAGAGAACAATTGAAAAATTCGAGAAAGAAGCGTCCGAATTGGGCAAAGGCTCATTCAAATACGCTTGGGTATTGGACAAACTTAAAGCCGAGAGAGAACGTGGTATTACCATTGATATTTCATTGTGGAAATTTGAATCATCAAAATTCTATGTAACCATTATTGATGCTCCGGGTCACAGAGATTTCATCAAGAACATGATCACTGGCACATCACAAGCCGATTGTGCCGTATTGATCGTAGCTGCTGGTGTGGGTGAATTCGAAGCGGGTATCTCAAAGAACGGTCAAACAAGAGAACACGCTTTGTTGGCCTACACTTTGGGTGTCAAGCAAATGATCGTGGCTGTAAACAAGATGGACTCAACTGAGCCACCATACAGCGAGAAACGTTTCGAGGAAATCAAATCCGAAGTGAGCGCTTTCATCAAGAAAATCGGTTGGAATCCAGCACAAATTCCATTCGTACCAATCTCTGGTTGGAACGGTGACAACATGTTGGAAGCATCGCCAAACATGACATGGTACAAAGGCTGGACTTCGGAAAAGAAAGAGGGTAACTTCAGCGGCAAGACCTTGTTGGAAGCTTTGGACGCCATTGTTCCACCATCAAGACCAACTGACAAGCCATTGAGATTGCCATTGCAAGACGTATACAAGATTGGCGGTATTGGTACTGTGCCAGTCGGCAGAGTCGAAACTGGTGTCATCAAGCCAGGTATGGTTGTCACTTTTGCTCCAGCCAACTTGAGCACTGAAGTAAAATCAGTGGAAATGCACCACGAAGCTTTGACCGAAGCCGTGCCAGGCGACAATGTCGGTTTCAACGTTAAAAACGTTTCAGTCAAAGATTTGAGAAGAGGTTTTGTTGCCTCAGACAGCAAGAACGATCCAGCTCTAGAGACAGCTAATTTCACTGCTCAAGTAATTGTATTGAACCATCCAGGCGAGATCAGCGCTGGCTACACTCCAGTTTTGGATTGTCACACTGCTCACATTGCTTGCAAATTTTCCGAATTGTTAGAAAAAGTCGATCGTCGTTCTGGTAAACAATTGGAACTTAATCCAAAGACTTTGAAATCACAAGAGGCCGCCATCATCAAATTGATCCCAACTAAACCAATGTGTGTCGAGAAATTCTCTGAATACGCTCCATTGGGTCGTTTTGCTGTCCGTGATATGAGACAAACTGTTGCTGTCGGTGTCATCAAGGAGGTCGAAAAGAAGACCACTCAAGGCACCAAGACCAAAGCTGCTGAAAAAGCCGAAAAGGCAAAAAAGAAATAAGCTAATTTTAGTCATAATATTTTTTATTCAGGGATCTCAGAATAATCAATATTATTCTTAATTGTTTTATTTAATTAAATAAATATTTATAAAACAAATTATTTTTAATTCATTTTGTTCTTAGTAAAAGTTATTATTTAATAATAATTAATTTAATTTTTAAAATTTTTAAAATTTTTTAAAAGACAGAAATTTCCATAATTAAAACTTTAAGCTTAAGTCATTTGACGGATTATAAAGAGTTCTCTTTTAAAAATACGTATTTCGTATTTTTACATTTTATAATTTTCAGTTTTTCAGTGAACATTTATCCTTATTTAAGGAAAAATTTTTAAAAATCTTATTTTTAATAATTGATATTCTATAAAATATAATTTTCTTACAAATTAAAATTTAAATATTCATTATTTTAATTATGGTATAAAAATGATAAAATCCTAAAAATGACTGGTAAAACATGTGAAAATTAATTTATTTTTTAGTGACATTTTAATTTGTCTTCCAATTAATGGTGTGTACTTAAGAAAATTACATATTCTCAAAAAAAAACTTTCAAACGACTTACCAATATATCTTGCAGTGCTAATCTTTTAAATTTTTAGCACATTCGTTATTCGCTAAAAATTAATGCATTCGTTATTGAAAGTGACAATTAACATTAATGGATAAATTTATGTTTTTATTAAAAAAAATTTTATAAAATAGCACACAATATTTAGGGTAATATAAATTAAAATTATATTATAAATATATGTCCAGTTAAAAAATAAAAAAATATTTTAATATTTTAGATATTTCTCAAAAAGTTCAATTTTACCATTTTACAATTTTAGCAAAATTTTCTTTTAGATCAATTTTACTATTTTAATATTTTATAAATTTTCTTAGTCAATTCAATTTTTCTTTTTTAATATTTTAGTAAAATTTTTCATCTTGATTTTGTTTTTCAAATTTCTGATGAGAGTTGGTCCGTGACGCAACTCCGGTTTAGGGAATTTTATTAGCTAAATCAAAAGATAAATTATATAAATTAAATCAAATAAATTACAATATCAGCTTTTTTAATAAAAACTCATCTAAAATAGAAGCGGGTTCAACGTGGCGGGGTCCGGGGCAAAGCCCCGGTTTAGGGAATAGGGGCTTAGGTCAAAGGGGTCCGGGGCGAAGTCCTGGTTAAAGGTTTCGGATGAGCAGAAGTTTAGTGTCTTTTTAATAAATTAGTCTTTATTTTACCTTACTTTTCTAAAGTCATTTTATAATGAAATTCTCACAAAAAACCAATAATGCGTATTAAATGAGTCTTTGATTTTCCATTACCATAAGCAATTTACGGGAGTGATATTTCATTTGAATCAGCAATTGAATCATATTCTTCACAAACGTCAGATAGATACTTAAATGAGTCACTATCGAAGACATAATACATATCCAAACCATTCAAAATGTCGCAATAAAATCAATTTATAAATTTCCTAATGACACCCCAACAAATCTCTTAGATCAATTCTTTGAAGGCATAAAACTTGACAAAATAGAAATCCGTCTTAAAAACCTCTTTACAAAATATATTAGAAAATGTGTTACATTTAAAAACAAACTAGTACTTAATCTCATTGAGGACTATGTTGGTGCATTCGTTAACAGTTCAAGGAGCTGTAAACAAAAAACGCCACTTTGCAGTATCTGGGATGAAAACAAGCTATGGATCAATGAAAGTGGACTTTAAATTTTTCTTTATAACAAAAAAACTGTAATCGCGCAGTGCATTTTTTTTAAATTCTTGTTGTTGCTTTTTTTTTTTTCTTTTTTTTTTAACTACTCTTAATTTACTTTCAATTCCAATGGCGGAAGGAGTTTTATTACTCAGAGCCATTTAAAAAAATTTAATAAACGTTTTAAAAAAAAAAAAAAAAAAAAAAAAAAAAAGACATAATACATAGGTTTTGAATGCAGGACTTTAATACAACTCAATACAATATCCATTGTAAATTGCTCATTAAATGGTATTTACTTATCTAAAAAAAAACATTGATATCAGGAATACCAGACAAATTAAAAATTTTATTCCCAATCTTCGACGTTCATCTTTAAAAACATGAATTAAAAAGCGAAAAATGAAAGCATCAGCACCTTGTTTTTCAGAAACCAAGAGTTTGCTTATTGTATCAGGATGTGGAGATGCAAAAATTGACAAGCGAGGTTGGTCTATATTATATGAATACTTTTAAGTAAGATGGATAAGATTTTGTGGACCATTTTGAAGAGTTAAAAAAAGCATCCAGTCCCAACTTCCACCTTCTTAGTTGTAATAAGTAAAAAGAAAAGTTAAATCAATGGAAAAAATATTAGTTTTAGCTTAATATAAATACCAGCTTCATAAAGTCCTAAACTGCTAATCAATGTACCTAGCTTATCCCAAATCTAGTATCGTTAGTGAGGTAATTTACTCAATGACTCAAATAAAGCTTCAAATGTAGCACCTAAACATAAAAACATTTATTATTTATTAATTATTGATTAAATATTTTACTATTCTCTACAGTAGTAGTTTTATTATTTTCTTCATCATCCAAAAACTTCTCCATTTTACGAAATGAGTCTAAAAATATTTGCTTAAGTCAATCTTTTAAAAAAAATGAATTAATTGAAAAATCAACCTTTAAACAAATCAGTGCAGCTTGATTTATTAGAACTTTCTAATCCAACATTTATCAAATATAAAGTGAAGGGCAAATCAAAGTCATCTGAGTCTTTATATATTCTGATATACGAATTGCTGCAAATTGATGAAGCTGCTGTTAAATGACCGCCAAAAACTGAAGCAAATGGTAATAACTTTGAATCACAAGTTAATTTTTTTCTAATTGAATTTATTTGTGACAAATGTTTGTCAACTTACCAAATTACTTCAATCAATTTTAAAAAATCTCTATTTAGAACATTTTTATCCAAGTTGTTGTAAAAACAATCCTTCAATTTCCCCTTATTTTTAAATCAGTATCGAGAATTAGGCATTCTATTAAATATCTATTTTATTAAAATTATTCTCATAGTCTAATATATTTTCACCTTATTCGAGATTTGATCACCTAATTCTATTTTGGTTCACTTTTTAGTGAACAAAAAAAATAGATGAACTTATAGTTCACAAACACGAAAACAAAAATTGATCGCAAAAAATGTAAACTATGGTTCACCAAATCGACTAGATAATGTTTTTTAACGATTGAATATTTATTTAAATCAAAATGAATTATTTTTCTTTTTTTTTCTATATCATTTTATCTTATTTAACTTTATTTCTAATTTTTAATAATATTATTTTCAAATTTGTAAATAAAAATTAAACTCATTCTATTTCATTAAAGAGTTTAATTTCAAATATGAAAATGCTTACAATATTAACTTGAAATTATTTTTTTATTTGAAACTGAAAATAATATTTGAAACATCGCACTATTTCAAAGTAATTTCAACATTGGATACATTTTGTAATTCAAACACAAAAAATTAAACCATTTCTAAATACAATTATTTTTAAATAAAATTTAACAAGCGTTGTTTCTAGTGTTAAAATGTTTAAATTGTTTGCCGTGCACAAATTTAATAAAAAAATTACAAACAATATTTTACTATCATGGCACTCGAGTTACAAACGCATGTCAAAAAAAAATACCAAGCAAAAAGATTTTAATTTCAAAATTTTAATTTTTTTTCTTGTATTTAGAAGCAATTAAATTATCAGACTTGTGCAAAAGTAAAAGAAAAAAAACATTTTAAAGTCTTTTCAAAGTCTAGTTAGTGACATGACTAGAAATTTAAAAAAAAAAAAAAAAGTCACTGAAGGGAGGCACCGTTATGGTATTAAATCAAGTGGGCATCCGCTGGGTTGAGCTCAGAGAAATTTATAAGCCGGAATAAAAAGGCCACCAACCCTAAAAGCAAATCAGTCAATGTGAATATAGCCTCTACTAATCTAAATTTTTTCTATTCAAATGCAACTTCCTTGGTCAACAAATGGAGCGACTTTAACTCAATAATCGAGTACCACATTTTCCAACATGTAATTATAATCACAGAGACCTGGTTCTGCGACCACAGCATAGTCAGCCTTACTAATTACTATCTCTATAGCAGTAACAGAGAGGTAGTGCGTGGTGGTGGTGTTGCTATTTATGTCCGTAATGACGCAATGAATTAAAAGTTTTGAAATAATTGAACATGGGCTACTGCAGGTAAGCAGTGATCAAGTATGGTGTAGGATCAAGACAGGTGCTGAAACGATTCTGGTTGGTTGTGTGTATCGTCCCCCTTTCTCCGCCAGTGTGACAAACTATGAGATTAATAAGTCGATCGGTTTCGCAAGCAGCCTCTGTAGCAAGAATACATCCTGGAGCTTGTTGGTGGCCGGAGATTTCAACTTCCCAGACATAAATTGCTACCATTCATGTGGTGTTTGCAAAAACAAAGGTCACCCATCTAGCCTGGATTTTCTTGACTGTTTGAACAAGAACTACCTATTCTTAAATAATTCTCTTTGATTTTTTAGAAGAATATTTTTTAGTTGAATATCTTCTTTAATTAAACAAAATTCTTTACATAAGTTGAACAATCCTTTTGATTTACAAACATTTTCACCTTCTCTAAAAAAACAATCATGTATTTGTTCAATGCCATTCTTATCATTCCTTAATAGATATTCGACCGGCGAAGAATGATTAACACCTTTCGCAAATAAACTGACATTTATTTCTACTTTTGTGTGTGTCGTAGCATTATCAACTAACAAATCAATTTAAAAATTGGAAGCTTTCAAAACTTCACTTTATTTGAAAAGAGTAAATAGTTAGTATTTTTTATTAAATATGAGAAACTCTGCTTCAGGTCCATAAAATATTTAACAAAATTTGCCCTAGCTTCCCTATTGTCTTTACGTTCATGGCCATCAATAAATGGTCTCAATTTATTCTTCCCCCCAAAAAAAAACCCAAAGAATATAATAACTTATTTAGACTTCTAAAGTTTAAAAGCCGTCTGTATTTTTCAATAGATTCTTTTGGAACAAAATTATTAATTTCTTGCCTAGCAAAGTTTAAAATAACTTGAACATAAAAAAGAGAACTTTTATTCGATACTTGTTCAAAAATGAATGAGTAAATGCAATCATGAAATGATGGAAACATATCGAAGATAGTTTCTCTAGCATACTTTCCGCGATTTTCATCAAAAAAACATTCTTCATCTCCATTTATGATTTTACTGGTGAAATTATGAACTGTATGGGGGCATAAAGTTCAATATCAGTTCAGTTCATATCAGTTATTTTCTTTCGAGATACCCCAGATAATTTTAACATCATATAAATTGAAACCGCAAAAAATCGTTCTTCAATGCTACTCCAACTTTTGAGAGATCTCATTTTAGACATTACAATATCCAAATGAACTTGGCATAGATTATCAATAGGTAAACAAGGCTCATCTTCGATAGGTTTATTGCAAAGATTCCCATTTCGTCTAGTTAAAACAGTTTCAGCAACTGTTTTGTCCATTTCTTTTATTCTATGTTGAACAAATTTAAAAGAGTTTTTTTTTTTTTACTGTGGCTTTCTTGAAACCATTTTAGAACAAATTTGTTAAACAAAATGCTAAATTAACAAAAATGTTCTAAGCTCAGTGTATAAATAATAAGATAGTAGAGTAATATGTTGAAAAAAATTGAAATTAAATTTTTTAAAGAAAAAGCGTGCATGAAAGCGTGAAGAAAGCTTTTAATATTACAAAATAAGTATAAAATGATCTATAAATTAGCAAAAATTTCGAATTTTTAGTAAAATTTTGCGAATAAATATTTTTTTAGTGATGTAAAAAACTTGAAACCGTTCTCGAAATTAATTGAAAAAACGGTTCTAACGGGTCCAATTTTGGACACGTATAGGCGAGACTATGACATATATAGGTCATATATTTTTTTAATAATTTTTGGACAATTTTTCATGCTGAAAAACGTAGAATAGATAATTCACCGAAATTCCCTTATTTACATACCTTGGAGATTTATGAAGCATACGCCTTTAATTAGTAAGGCTGACTATGCTTTGGTCGCAGAACCAGGTCTCTGTGATCATAATTACATGTTGGAAAATGTGGTACTCGATTATTGAGTTAAAGTCGCTCCATTTGTTGACCAAGGAAGTTGCATTTGAATAGAAAAAATTTAGATTAGTAGAGGCTATATTCACATTGACTGATTTGCTTTTAGGGTTGGTGGCCTTTTTATTCCGGCTTATAAATTTCTCTGAGCTCAACCCAGCGGATGCCCACTTGATTTAATACCATAATGGTGCCTCCCTTCAGTGACTTTTTTTTTTTTTTTTAAATTTCTAGTCATGTCACTAACTAGACTTTGAAAAGACTTTAAAATGTTTTTTATTTTTTACTTTTACACAAATCTGATTATTTAATTGCTTCTAAATACAAGAAAAAAAATTAAAATTTTGAAATTAAAATCTTTTTGCTTGGTATTTTTTTTTGACATTCGTTTGTTACTCGAAGGCCATGATAGGAAAATATTGATTGTAATTTTTTTATTAAATTTGCGCACAGCAAACAATTTAAACATTTTAACACTAGAAACAACGCTTGTTTAATTTTATTTAAAAATAATTGTATTTAGAAATGGTTTAATTTTTTGTGTTTGAATTACAAAATGTATCCAATGTTGAAATTACTTTGAAATAGTGCGATGTTTCAAATATTATTTTCAGTTTCAAATAAAAAAATAATCTCAAGTTAATATTGTAAGCATTTTCATATTTGAAATTAAACTCTTTAATGAAATAGAATGAGTTTAATTTTTATTTACAAATTTGAAAATAATATTATTAAAAATCAGAAATAAAGTTAAATAAGATAAAATGATATAGAAAAAAAAAGAAAAATAATTCATTTTGATTTAAATAAATATTCAATCGTTAAAAAACTCTATCTAGTCGATTTGGTGAACCATAGTTTACATTTTTTGCGATCAATTTTTGTTTTCGTGTTTGTGAACTATAAGTTCACCTATTTTTTTTGTTCACTAAAAAGTGAACCAAAATAGAATTAGGTGATCAAATCTCGAATAAGGTGAAAATATATTAGACTATGAGAATAATTTTAATAAAATAGATATTTAATAGAATGCCTAATTCTCGATACTGATATAAAAATAAGCATCTAACCGATCCGAAAAACTTTGTTTTTTTCTTAAAAAATTTTGACTTTAGTGATAATTGAAATTCATTTGATGCATATTAACAAATACTCAATTTATGAAAAATGTAAAACAAAGCGTAGATAGTTTGTAAAACTACAAATATTATCTTAAATATCATCAAAGCACAAACCCAAAGTCAAAATTTCAAAAAAAACAAGTTTTTCATGATTGCAATATCAACTTAAAATTATTTTTTTATTTGAAACTGAAAAAATATATTTGAAAAATCGCACTTTTTCAATGTAATTTCAACATTGGATGCATTTTGTAATTCAAACACAAAAAATTAAACCAGATAAAATACAAAATTAAATAATATTCAAATTAAATAAATAAAATCAAATTTTGGCAAATATAAACAAAACTGGAAAAAAAACTTCTTATTCAAAGTTTAATTTCTTATTCAAAATCAAACTTTTTTTTTTACTTCTTATTTTTTTTCCGTCCTAAATATAGTAACCACTTTGACTAGCTTGTTCAGACTTAGCCTTTTATCCGCAACTTTTGCCCAACACTTAGAACAGAGTCGTTCTGTTTCGTTTATTGTCAGTAAGATGTAAGAATACAAAACAGGTTGCGAATCAAGATATATTGAGTACTTGACTCCAAACTGTAAGTTTAATCTTTCTTTTTTTTCTTACATTACTGAACTGCCTGCGGTCAGGCATCGAATTAAAGTTGAGTGAGGATTAGGAAATGACCGAGGCAAGATAAGAGCCTCATTTTTTTAATCAGGTGACTTTTCAAAGAAACCTGACTCCTAGATGGATTTCAAATATAAGACTAAAAGAATACGCTTTATAAATTTGAAATTTTTTTCGTTTTTATTTAATTTTTAGTTTTATAAATATTTATTTAATTAAATAAAACAATTAAGAATAATATTGATTATTCTGAGATCCCTGAATAAAAAATATTATGACTAAAATTAGCTTATTTCTTTTTAATAATTTTTGGACAATTATTAAGGCTGACTATATGTGGTCACAGAACCAGGTCTGGTAAAATGTTGTACTCGATTATTGAGTTAAAGTCGCTCCATTTGTTGACCAAGGAAGTTGCATTTGAATAGAAAAAATTTAGATTAGTAGAGGCTATATTCACATTGACTGATTTGCTTTTGTCACTTTGCCCGCCGCTCGGCTCCACGGAAAGGAACTGCCTACATTCTTCTATTCGCTGGAGCTACGAGCTGAGAACAAATACCGGAGCTTCTCCATTTCCGCTTTCTTCGGCCAGTCTATTCGAAGGGAAACTACAGTTTATTTAATGAAAAAATCTTAGACTGCAAAGATAGACTTTTGTCCGATGATGCCGAATCCTCATACAATCTGCCACGCCATACCAACTAGAGTGAGAAAAACGCAGCTCCGCTCAAATCCATAGTGGTTTAACCAAAGCATCAAGGCACTAACAAGGGAAAGGTACAATTTTCACTGCCTATATAGATCAGCTCCTCTCAATGCGGACTTGAAAGCCGCTTACATACATTCCTGCAAAAAAGTGAAGGCTGCAGTAAGGAAGGCTATTTGCAAGTTTGAAGCTTTCATCGTGAGATCCTGCAAGCTCAAACCAAAGCTCCTTTTCAACTACATAAATAGCCAGAAGGCCTGCAATGACTCTATCAAAGGCCCTATTAGACGCGAGTGGCTGCTTTCAGACGGACGGCAGAGTAATCATCAGCTGGCTAAATGAACACTTTAGCAGCGTGTTTAGTCTCCGTGATAATGAGTCGGTTCCCGCAATGCCCTGTCGCTCAAACACCAAATGCGTGGTTAATCTGGGCGTCTTCTCATCAGGCAGCGTCATAAAGCAAATGAACCGTCTCAAGCCTCGTATATCACCTGGATAAGACTGCATAGATCCGTTGGTCGTAAAGAGTTGCGCCAACGGCTTCTCCGAAACTCTCAGCGTAATATTTGTCCAGTCTTTTACCTCTGGTAAGACACCCGATCTTTGGAAAAGAGCCCATCCCAAGTAATACTTTTAACGATACAAAAACGAGAATTATCGATAAGATCCTTAATTCTCGCAAATTTTTCGCTAATTATCGTTAATTTTTTTGTTGCAATAAGCTTTATATCTTTTCTTATCGATACTTTATCGCTTATTTTTTACTTATCATTATTGTAAAGATTAAATTTTTTTTTGTCATTACAGTTTTTTAATAAGCTATCATTCACTATTTCAAAAATTCTTTTGGTTACAGTAGGAAAATTCCTTATTATGAATTTGTGATAAATTAGCATAATTAGTGATAATAGATAAATTAATTTCAAAATTGATCAAAATATATTTTTGTATTTTGACTACCTCTCACAAGACCCATCAAGCCTATGCGCAAGCATACTGTTTTTAAAAATATAACCCTACAAGCCTAAAACATTTTAAATTATATTTTTAGATCGTTGCCCGACCTAAAAACACACCAGTCGGCATATTTAATTGATTATAAAATTTTGAAATAAAAATGTTAATTGGATAACCAATTAATTTTATTTATTCATAGAAAAGCTTTAGAGCATTTTTTTAATCCTCATGAACACTTTTCTTCACAATATTCATTATTTAACAATAAAAAAAATAGCCAATAAATATTGAATATTTTTATTCGCTATAAAAAATAATTAAATAATTGCAGATAAAAATAATTATTGAAAATTGAAAATAAGACAAAAAATATTTCAACACAATTATTATATATACAACTAATCAAAAAAATCAGTTATTCAAAGAAAACAGTAGAAGATTTTTTTTTAATTTTAGGTTTGAACATTGTACGCTAAGCTTTTTTGAATATTGAAATAAAGTTAATTTTTGGCGTAATTAAAAATCATCATTTAATCAAAAACTGTCAAATTTTAATTTTTGATTCGTTTAAGGTAAATTGTTTAATTGACTCTAAAATATTTTTATTCATTTCTTTTTTGAGTCGACTTTAATTTCGACTTTAGAAGAAAAGAAAAGGCGCTTTCTCTGATAAAATCCACAGATGTTTGAAAAAAACAAGTCTGATATTTATTTAATAGTCTTTTATCCTAGATTTTTGAGACTTGTGACTTTTAAACATTTCTAGATTTTTTCAAAAAGAGCGCCTATCCTTTTTCTTCTAAAGTCGAAATCAAGGTCGACTCATAACACTAAATAAGTCTCAGACTTATATTTTTACTCGACTCACTAATTGGTTATCAAATTCAACAAAGTTAATTCACTTAATTAACAAATCATGTTTACTAAACTTTTCTTATCTTTTATTAATCTGTAAATAAAGTTATGTACAAAAATTTTTATCTGTATCTTTTTAATTGTATTAAACATTTTTATAATCGCATGCGGGTTGAAAAGAAGGTTTTAGACCATTCTGAACTTCCCAAGGGCCACGGCCTTTGAATTATTATTTAAATAAATAAATAAAAAATTTGGAGATCGATTTTTGGTCAGGCTTATTGAAAAATATGCAATAATTAATAACAATAAATAAATGATAGTTAGTATCGATAAATCAACGATATCTGCTATCGGTTCCTTATCGATAAAATTAACCAATTGTGTGGTGACCTTATCGATAAGGCAAAATCGCTAACTTATTGAAAAATTCTTGCAAAAAACGTTACTTGGGATGTCACGATTTTTTTTTAAGAAAGGAAGCAGAATTCTGGTTAGCAATTATAGGCCAATTTCCCTAACTGCATTGACTTGTAAGATCATGGAACGGATCATAAGAGACGTTATACTGGAACGGCTCTTTAGCAATAAACTTATCGCTCCCGGGCAGCACGGTTTTGTTCTCAAAAAATCGTAAATAACTAACCTCCTGGAAACAGCAGAGAGGATCAGCGAGGGTATTGACAACGGTTGGAATGTTTTGGTGGTCTTTTTGGATTTCGTCAAAGCGTTGGGCAAGGTGTGTCACGAGTCTCTGTGTAATAAAGGACTGTATGTAAGCGGACTTGAAAGCCGCTTACACCCAGTCACGCAAAAAAGTGAGGGCTGCAGTAAGGAAGGCTATTTAAAAGCAATGTTTTAATTGTTTGCCGTGCGCAAATTTAATAAAAAAATTACAAACAATATTTTCCTAGCATGGCACTCGAGTTTCAAACGCATGTCAAGAAAAAATACAAATTAAAAAGATATTTTCTTGTATTTAGAAGCAATTAAATAATCAGATTTGTGCAAAAGTAAAAAATAAAAAACATTTTAAAGTCTTTTCAAAGTCAAGTTAGTGATTTGACTTGATAATTAAAAAAAAAAAAATCGTTAGACTTAATTTAAAATTTTTTTTGTGAAAAAAGTTATTCCAAAGACTTTGAAATAGAAAAGGCCGCCTTATGTCAAATGACTTGACTTGCCTTTGACTTTAAGACTTTAACACTTTTGAATAACTCTGTAAATTATTTATAAAATTTAATAGAAAATTTTATTTAAATATTCAAATTGAAAATAAAAATGAATAAGGAAATTTCTTTTAATTTTTATATTAAAGAAAATGTCTAAATCAGTAAAATAGTGAAGTTGATTTGATTATGGAATTTTTAAAAATAGAAAAATAGTAAAATTGATTAAGAGAAAATTTCGCTAAAATAGTAAAATATTGAAATTGAATTGATTAAGATAATTCCTAAAATAGTAAAATCGAATCAATCGAGCTCGTCAAAAAATGCTGTAAATTTCTAAATTGAAAGTTAAAATTGAAAAATAAGAAGGTATTGGACATGGATCAAATAGTAAAGGTTTCCTTCTTAGGATGATATTAGAACGAAAAACAGTCAAACCTCGATAAAACGAGAAGGTCTGGCGAAAATTCTCCTGCTCGTTATTTCGAAACTCGTTGTATCGAGATTCTATTAATAAAGATGGACAAAAATTTTTTTTTTCTAAAATTTAATAAATTTTTGTCCCATTTTAATAATCATTCTTCGAAAAATGAAGCTTCCTTTCATGCCTTTTGATTATGGTGATAATAAAATGGTAGGTTGGCTCTATTAATCGACATTAAAACACCTAGGGTTTGCAGTGTTAGAAATTACTTGAGGTTTAATTTTTCGAGGCTTGACATATTGGAAGTAAAAAGAATTGAAACTCTCTCTTTTGAAACTTTAACATTGTCGGGTTTCATTCTCTTCTTCACGTTTGTTTTGCTTGGCAAAGCTTTTTAAAAAAGAGCGGTTTCGTCGTTGTTGAATTTATCATCGACAGCGTAATTATAATGTGTTGAATTATTTAGTTATTAATGTTTAAAAAATTATTATTCAACATTAAATGTCGCCTCATATTTCATATTACATTTTATTATGCAACATTACATTTTATTCTAGAAATTTAATAAACTTACTTAAACTTTTAATTTAAATGACAAAATAAATAATTTACAATTACAATTACATTAATTACATAATCTTTTATCAAATGAATATAATTGCCACTCACTGTCACATTATTTTATCTTTTAACTTGTTCAAACCAGAACAACACAGATTTATCGACATAATCGTAACTGGAAAATTAAGTTCTTTTTTTTTAGGGCCGTATTAGTTTTTTCCATACTCTTAAACTTTTGCCTTTGAGGAAAGAATTATTGATATTATCGATGTACTAGTTCCATATTATTTTACGAGTGAACTGGTAGCTAATTTTTGATTGCTATGTTTATTTATATATTCGAGTCTCAAACACTTTCTTTTTTTTTCAGCTTTTTTTACATTTTTGAATAAAACAACAATCGATAATTCTTATCAATTTATAATGAGTAAAGACAATAAGCTTATTGTTTTTTTTTCATTATTTCAAATGTGAAAAAAAATTTCTTGCTGGTTATCGTAAACTAATTGTTTAATTCAAATTTTTTTAAACTTTTTTTTTATATTACAAATTAAAAACTTTCCGAGCTTGTTATAAAGAGTTTTTTTCTTAAGAAAATAATTAAGTGATTTTTCAAAACAGCTCTTTCTTTCAAGTTTTCGTTACATCGAAACTCTATTTATTGAAACGATTTTTTTATCTTTTTCGATTCATCGAAATCGGTTCCGGTAATACAGCCCGCTATTAAGAGGCGCTCGTTATGAAGAGGCCCTTGTTATATATCGAGGTTCGACTGTACTTGAATTCACAAAAAGGGCTTGTTTTTATTTTCACTTAGTTTACACGCCCAAAATAGAGAATTATGGATTTCCTTTAATTGCATTTGTCTCTTTAGATATTCAACGCAAAATTTACCCAATTTAATATTTGTTTACTTCGCATGAGCAAGAAAAAGAAAGCATTAAATTTTGTTTATTTTAGAATCCATTGATCAATATGGGGAAATCAAATATTGTCTTTTAAAAAAAATTGTCTTAAAAAAAAAAAGTGTTTTTTGATGACAATTTTTTTTTATATTCTATGACAATTTGTAATGGCATATTCTACCCCTTTGATCTATCACTTTTTTTTCCCTAACCATCAATTTATCAAAAATAATTGATTTGGAATAATTGAAAGAATATTTAGTTTAAATAGTATTGAAAATAAATAAATAAACACAAAAATAAAAATGTGTTTGTATCATTTAGTTTCAGCTGTAAGTTTTTTTTAATTGTTTAAATTAATTGATCAATTAAAATTAATGAGAATTAAAAAAAAAAACACGTCTTTTCAATATAGTTGATAATATAAGAAACTTCAGAAAATCAAAAAATTTGATTAGTTTCAGTAAGAAAAAATTATTTTGGTTATTTGGAAAAGAAAGGCTAGTTTAAAACAATTGTTTAATTTTTTTAAAAAACTTTGGTTAGTTATCTTTCTTTGTTATTGGCAGGCTGTTCTATCTGCTACAGGTTTTTCATGTCTAATTGCGGAATTGAGAGTTATAACATCAAAATCAAAGCTCACTTATGATAGAAAAATATTCAATTTATTAATAGAGATAAAGGTTTAAATAAGAGTAACTTCAAATTTGGAAGATTTTAAGTCTAATAATAATAGTAATAATAGTAATAAAAAATAAGCTAAATTAAGCATGCTTGCCTTGACCTTTTACTAGAAAGACATCTATGGTAGCTAGATGCATTGAAATCTAGTAACATAAACAAAGTTATTAATAGTTTTCTATTTAATTATAGACAGAATTATAAAAAGAAAGGAAGAAAATAATAAAAAATAAAAAAATAAATAAAAAAAACATAACACAATAAAAAGAGATCGAGAACAAAACAATCCGTTACACAATCAGCCAAAAAAGTAAATACCCTTAATTTATAACCTCCTTAAAAGTCCATCGGAATATATTTATGCATCGAGTCTATTCTTGAACTGATTTGCACTCGAGGCACCGATTACTTTCTGAGGTAGGCAGTTTCACGCTCTAATCACACGATTTGTGTAAAAGTTTTCACGCTGGGCGCAGTTGGTAGTTGTTTGGACGGACAGGCACCTTTTGTGCCCTCTAATACCTTGTGCTGGTCCTGGTAGGGAAAGTGAGATGCAATACCGGGGAGGTCTGACCCAATCTATGTTATTTAAGCCGCTTCTTATCTTGAACATTCGGATCATGTCTCCTCTTGTCCTTCGTTCGCTCAGAGTGGGCAAACCCAATATGGAAAGACGATCGCTGAAGCTTAAGTTACGGATTCTTGGAACCAGTTTGGTTGCTCGTCTTTTAACTTTCTCAAAAATGTTGCTATCCTTGGCAGTGTAGGAGGACCAGACAACTGATGCATACTCTAAATGGGGCCTGACATATGCGCAGTATAGCGTTATGAAGGTAGTGTAATTTTAGAAAAAAAAAATTTTTGTCCATCTTTATTAATAGAATCTCGATACAACGAGTTTCGAAATAACGAGCAGGAGAATTTTCGCCAGACCTTCTCGTTTTATCGAGGTTTGACTGTTTTTCGTTCTAATATCATCCTAAGAAGGAAACCTTTACTATTTGATCCATGTCCAATACCTTCTTATTTTTCAATTTTAACTTTCAATTTAGAAATTTACAGCATTTTTTGACGAGCTCGATTGATTCGATTTTACTATTTTAGGAATTATCTTAATCAATTCAATTTCAATATTTTACTATTTTAGCGAAATTTTCTCTTAATCAATTTTACTATTTTTCTATTTTTAAAAATTCCATAATCAAATCAACTTCACTATTTTACTGATTTAGACATTTTCTTTAATATAAAAATTAAAAGAAATTTCCTTATTCATTTTTATTTTCAATTTGAATATTTAAATAAAATTTTCTATTAAATTTTATAAATAATTTACAGAGTTATTCAAAAGTGTTAAAGTCTTAAAGTCAAAGGCAAGTCAAGTCATTTGACATAAGGCGGCCTTTTCTATTTCAAAGTCTTTGGAATAACTTTTTTCACAAAAAAAATTTTAAATTAAGTCTAACGATTTTTTTTTTTTTTAATTATCAAGTCAAATCACTAACTTGACTTTGAAAAGACTTTAAAATGTTTTTTATTTTTTACTTTTGCACAAATCTGATTATTTAATTGCTTCTAAATACAAGAAAATATCTTTTTAATTTGTATTTTTTCTTGACATGCGTTTGAAACTCGAGTGCCATGCTAGGAAAATATTGTTTGTAATTTTTTTATTAAATTTGCGCACGGCAAACAATTAAAACATTGCTTTTAAATAGCCTTCCTTACTGCAGCCCTCACTTTTTTGCGTGACTGGGTGTAAGCGGCTTTCAAGTCCGCTTACATACAGTCCTTTATTACACAGAGACTCGTGACACACCTTGCCCAACGCTTTGACGAAATCCAAAAAGACCACCAAAACATTCCAACCGTTGTCAATACCCTCGCTGATCCTCTCTGCTGTTTCCAGGAGGTTAGTTATTTACGATTTTTTGAGAACAAAACCGTGCTGCCCGGGAGCGATAAGTTTATTGCTAAAGAGCCGTTCCAGTATAACGTCTCTTATGATCCGTTCCATGATCTTACAAGTCAATGCAGTTAGGGAAATTGGCCTATAATTGCTAACCAGAATTCTGCTTCCTTTCTTAAAAAAAAATCGTGACATCCCAAGTAACGTTTTTTGCAAGAATTTTTCAATAAGTTAGCGATTTTGCCTTATCGATAAGGTCACCACACAATTGGTTAATTTTATCGATAAGGAACCGATAGCAGATATCGTTGATTTATCGATACTAACTATCATTTATTTATTGTTATTAATTATTGCATATTTTTCAATAAGCCTGACCAAAAATCGATCTCCAAATTTTTTATTTATTTATTTAAATAATAATTCAAAGGCCGTGGCCCTTGGGAAGTTCAGAATGGTCTAAAACCTTCTTTTCAACCCGCATGCGATTATAAAAATGTTTAATACAATTAAAAAGATACAGATAAAAATTTTTGTACATAACTTTATTTACAGATTAATAAAAGATAAGAAAAGTTTAGTAAACATGATTTGTTAATTAAGTGAATTAACTTTGTTGAATTTGATAACCAATTAGTGAGTCGAGTAAAAATATAAGTCTGAGACTTATTTAGTGTTATGAGTCGACCTTGATTTCGACTTTAGAAGAAAAAGGATAGGCGCTCTTTTTGAAAAAATCTAGAAATGTTTAAAAGTCACAAGTCTCAAAAATCTAGGATAAAAGACTATTAAATAAATATCAGACTTGTTTTTTTCAAACATCTGTGGATTTTATCAGAGAAAGCGCCTTTTCTTTTCTTCTAAAGTCGAAATTAAAGTCGACTCAAAAAAGAAATGAATAAAAATATTTTAGAGTCAATTAAACAATTTACCTTAAACGAATCAAAAATTAAAATTTGACAGTTTTTGATTAAATGATGATTTTTAATTACGCCAAAAATTAACTTTATTTCAATATTCAAAAAAGCTTAGCGTACAATGTTCAAACCTAAAATTAAAAAAAAATCTTCTACTGTTTTCTTTGAATAACTGATTTTTTTGATTAGTTGTATATATAATAATTGTGTTGAAATATTTTTTGTCTTATTTTCAATTTTCAATAATTATTTTTATCTGCAATTATTTAATTATTTTTTATAGCGAATAAAAATATTCAATATTTATTGGCTATTTTTTTTATTGTTAAATAATGAATATTGTGAAGAAAAGTGTTCATGAGGATTAAAAAAATGCTCTAAAGCTTTTCTATGAATAAATAAAATTAATTGGTTATCCAATTAACATTTTTATTTCAAAATTTTATAATCAATTAAATATGCCGACTGGTGTGTTTTTAGGTCGGGCAACGATCTAAAAATATAATTTAAAATGTTTTAGGCTTGTAGGGTTATATTTTTAAAAACAGTATGCTTGCGCATAGGCTTGATGGGTCTTGTGAGAGGTAGTCAAAATACAAAAATATATTTTGATCAATTTTGAAATTAATTTATCTATTATCACTAATTATGCTAATTTATCACAAATTCATAATAAGGAATTTTCCTACTGTAACCAAAAGAATTTTTGAAATAGTGAATGATAGCTTATTAAAAAACTGTAATGACAAAAAAAAATTTAATCTTTACAATAATGATAAGTAAAAAATAAGCGATAAAGTATCGATAAGAAAAGATATAAAGCTTATTGCAACAAAAAAATTAACGATAATTAGCGAAAAATTTGCGAGAATTAAGGATCTTATCGATAATTCTCGTTTTTGTATCGTTAAAAGTATTACTTGGGATGGGCTCTTTTCCAAAGATCGGGTGTCTTACCAGAGGTAAAAGACTGGACAAATATTACGCTGAGAGTTTCGGAGAAGCCGTTGGCGCAACTCTTTACGACCAACGGATCTATGCAGTCTTATCCAGGTGATATACGAGGCTTGAGACGGTTCATTTGCTTTATGACGCTGCCTGATGAGAAGACGCCCAGATTAACCACGCATTTGGTGTTTGAGCGACAGGGCATTGCGGGAACCGACTCATTATCACGGAGACTAAACACGCTGCTAAAGTGTTCATTTAGCCAGCTGATGATTACTCTGCCGTCCGTCTGAAAGCAGCCACTCGCGTCTAATAGGGCCTTTGATAGAGTCATTGCAGGCCTTCTGGCTATTTATGTAGTTGAAAAGGAGCTTTGGTTTGAGCTTGCAGGATCTCACGATGAAAGCTTCAAACTTGCAAATAGCCTTCCTTACTGCAGCCTTCACTTTTTTGCAGGAATGTATGTAAGCGGCTTTCAAGTCCGCATTGAGAGGAGCTGATCTATATAGGCAGTGAAAATTGTACCTTTCCCTTGTTAGTGCCTTGATGCTTTGGTTAAACCACTATGGATTTGAGCGGAGCTGCGTTTTTCTCACTCTAGTTGGTATGGCGTGGCAGATTGTATGAGGATTCGGCATCATCGGACAAAAGTCTATCTTTGCAGTCTAAGATTTTTTCATTAAATAAACTGTAGTTTCCCTTCGAATAGACTGGCCGAAGAAAGCGGAAATGGAGAAGCTCCGGTATTTGTTCTCAGCTCGTAGCTCCAGCGAATAGAAGAATGTAGGCAGTTCCTTTCCGTGGAGCCGAGCGGCGGGCAAAGTGACAAAAGCAAATCAGTCAATGTGAATATAGCCTCTACTAATCTAAATTTTTTCTATTCAAATGCAACTTCCTTGGTCAACAAATGGAGCGACTTTAACTCAATAATCGAGTACAACATTTTACCAGACCTGGTTCTGTGACCACATATAGTCAGCCTTAATAATTGTCCAAAAATTATTAAAAAAATATATGACCTATATATGTCATAGTCTCGCCTATACGTGTCCAAAATTGGACCCGTTAGAACCGTTTTTTCAATTAATTTCGAGAACGGTAACCCCTATCAGCAAAATTCAAAAAAATTTGAATTCAGCATCCAAAATTTTACCAAAAACCAGCTTTTGGGATAAAAATCTAATTTAGTTCAAAAGATTTTGAGATATGTAGGTTTTTGAGTGGTTGGATCACTTTGCCTTGTATATTTGACCTTTTGAACCTTTTTAGAACCATATGTTCATGGTATCAAAATAAACAATTTTAAATTAGAAAAAAGTTATCGGAGCATAATTTTGACTTAAAAATTAAACTTTAAAAAAAAAAGTTTTTCAAGTTTTTTACATCACTAAAAAAATATTTATTCGCAAAATTTTACTAAAAATTCGAAATTTTTGCTAATTTATAGATCATTTTATACTTATTTTGTAATATTAAAAGCTTTCTTCACGCTTTCATGCACGCTTTTTCTTTAAAAAATTTAATTTCAATTTTTTTCAACATATTACTCTACTATCTTATTATTTATACACTGAGCTTAGAATATTTTTGTTAATTTAGCATTTTGTTTAACAAATTTGTTCTAAAATGGTTTCAAGAAAGCCACAGTAAAAAAAAAAAACTCTTTTAAATTTGTTCAACATAGAATAAAAGAAATGGACAAAACAGTTGCTGAAACTGTTTTAACTAGACGAAATGGGAATCTTTGCAATAAACCTATCGAAGATGAGCCTTGTTTACCTATTGATAATCTATGCCAAGTTCATTTGGATATTGTAATGTCTAAAATGAGATCTCTCAAAAGTTGGAGTAGCATTGAAGAACGATTTTTTGCGGTTTCAATTTATATGATGTTAAAATTATCTGGGGTATCTCGAAAGAAAATAACTGATATGAACTGAACTGATATTGAACTTTATGCCCCCATACAGTTCATAATTTCACCAGTAAAATCATAAATGGAGATGAAGAATGTTTTTTTGATGAAAATCGCGGAAAGTATGCTAGAGAAACTATCTTCGATATGTTTCCATCATTTCATGATTGCATTTACTCATTCATTTTTGAACAAGTATCGAATAAAAGTTCTCTTTTTTATGTTCAAGTTATTTTAAACTTTGCTAGGCAAGAAATTAATAATTTTGTTCCAAAAGAATCTATTGAAAAATACAGACGGCTTTTAAACTTTAGAAGTCTAAATAAGTTATTATATTCTTTGGGTTTTTTTTGGGGGGAAGAATAAATTGAGACCATTTATTGATGGCCATGAACGTAAAGACAATAGGGAAGCTAGGGCAAATTTTGTTAAATATTTTATGGACCTGAAGCAGAGTTTCTCATATTTAATAAAAAATACTAACTATTTACTCTTTTCAAATAAAGTGAAGTTTTGAAAGCTTCCAATTTTTAAATTGATTTGTTAGTTGATAATGCTACGACACACACAAAAGTAGAAATAAATGTCAGTTTATTTGCGAAAGGTGTTAATCATTCTTCGCCGGTCGAATATCTATTAAGGAATGATAAGAATGGCATTGAACAAATACATGATTGTTTTTTTAGAGAAGGTGAAAATGTTTGTAAATCAAAAGGATTGTTCAACTTATGTAAAGAATTTTGTTTAATTAAAGAAGATATTCAACTAAAAAATATTCTTCTAAAAAATCAAAGAGAATTATTTAAACATCATCCAGCTTTCGTTAGAAAAACTAAATTAGAGAAACTTGTGAAAGAATTAAATGAGAATTTCAATAAAAAAATTAAATTGAACTTTGTTCCTAAATATCACTATGAATTAAATCCGATCGAAATGTACTATGCTAATTTGAAATGGTTTTTTCGGGCAAATAACAAACAATCAACTGATGAAAAAATTGTAATGGATTTAATTATAAGTGCAAGGAAATATTGCATAACATTAGATACAAACGATATAATTTTTGGGAAATTTTGGAGAGTGATTGAAAGCTATCATAATGAAGAAACGTATCAGGAAGTGATGAAACACCATTTTAAAGAAAAATCTGAAATTAAAAGATATAGGAATATTAAAAGCTAATGTTGAAAAATTTGTAAACTAAAAATTAGCAAAAATTTCGAATTTTTAATGCGAATAAATATTTTTTTGGAGTTAAACCCAAATTTTCTGAATGTTAAAAAAACTTGAAAAACTTTTTTTTTTAAAGTTTAATTTTTAAGTCAAAATTATGCTCCGATAACTTTTTTCTAATTTAAAATTGTTTATTTTGATACCATGAACATATGGTTCTAAAAAGGTTCAAAAGGTCAAATATACAAGGCAAAGTGATCCAACCACTCAAAAACCTACATATCTCAAAATCTTTTGAACTAAATTAGATTTTTATCCCAAAAGCTGGTTTTTGGTAAAATTTTGGATGCTGAATTCAAATTTTTTTGAATTTTGCTGATAGGGGTTACCGTTCTCGAAATTAATTGAAAAAACGGTTCTAACGGGTCCAATTTTGGACACGTATAGGCGAGACTATGACATATATAGGTCATATATTTTTTTAATAATTTTTGGACAATTTTTCATGCTGAAAAACGTAGAATAGATAATTCACCGAAATTCCCTTATTTACATACCTTGGAGATTTATGAAGCATACGCCTTTAATTAGTAAGGCTGACTATGCTTTGGTCCCAGAACCAGGTCTCTGTGATCATAATTACATGTTGGAAAATGTGGTACTCGATTATTGAGTTAAAGTCGCTCCATTTGTTGACCAAGGAAGTTGCATTTGAATAGAAAAAATTTAGATTAGTAGAGGCTATATTCACATTGACTGATTTGCTTTTAGGGTTGGTGGCCTTTTTATTCCGGCTTATAAATTTCTCTGAGCTCAACCCAGCGGATGCCCACTTGATTTAATACCATAATGGTGCCTCCCTTCAGTGACTTTTTTTTTTTTTTTAAATTTCTAGTCATGTCACTAACTAGACTTTGAAAAGACTTTAAAATGTTTTTTTTCTTTTACTTTTGCACAAGTCTGATAATTTAATTGCTTCTAAATACAAGAAAAAAAATTAAAATTTTGAAATTAAAATCTTTTTGCTTGGTATTTTTTTTTGACATTCGTTTGTTACTCGAAGGCCATGATAGGAAAATATTGATTGTAATTTTTTTATTAAATTTGCGCACAGCAAACAATTTAAACATTTTAACACTAGAAACAACGCTTGTTTAATTTTATTTAAAATAATTGTATTTAGAAATGGTTTAATTTTTTGTGTTTGAATTACAAAATGTATCCAATGTTGAAATTACTTTGAAATAGTGCGATGTTTCAAATATTATTTTCAGTTTCAAATAAAAAAATAATCTCAAGTTAATATTGTAAGCATTTTCATATTTGAAATTAAACTCTTTAATGAAATAGAATGAGTTTAATTTTTATTTACAAATTTGAAAATAATATTATTAAAAATCAGAAATAAAGTTAAATAAGATAAAATGATATAGAAAAAAAAAGAAAAATAATTCATTTTGATTTAAATAAATATTCAATCGTTAAAAAACTCTATCTAGTCGATTTGGTGAACCATAGTTTACATTTTTTGCGATCAATTTTTGTTTTCGTGTTTGTGAACTATAAGTTCACCTATTTTTTTTGTTCACTAAAAAGTGAACCAAAATAGAATTAGGTGATCAAATCTCGAATAAGGTGAAAATATATTAGACTATGAGAATAATTTTAATAAAATAGATATTTAATAGAATGCCTAATTCTCGATACTGATATAAAAATAAGCATCTAACCGATCCGAAAAACTTTGTTTTTTTCTTAAAAAATTTTGACTTTAGTGATAATTGAAATTCGTTTGATGCATATTAACAAATACTCAATTTATGAAAAATGTAAAACAAAGCGTAGATAGTTTGTAAAACTACAAATATTATCTTAAATATCATCAAAGCACAAACCCAAAGTCAAAATTTCAAAAAAAACAAGTTTTTCATGATTGCAATATCAACTTAAAATTATTTTTTTATTTGAAACTGAAAAAATATATTTGAAAAATCGCACTTTTTCAATGTAATTTCAACATTGGATGCATTTTGTAATTCAAACACAAAAAATTAAACCAGATAAAATACAAAATTAAATAATATTCAAATTAAATAAATAAAATCAAATTTTGGCAAATATAAACAAAACTGGAAAAAAAACTTCTTATTCAAAGTTTAATTTCTTATTCAAAATCAAACTTTTTTTTTTACTTCTTATTTTTTTCCGTCCTAAATATAGTAACCACTTTGACTAGCTTGTTCAGACTTAGCCTTTTATCCGCAACTTTTGCCCAACACTTAGAACAGAGTCGTTCTGTTTCGTTTATTGTCAGTAAGATGTAAGAATACAAAACAGGTTGCGAATCAAGATATATTGAGTACTTGACTCCAAACTGTAAGTTTAATCTTTCTTTTTTTTCTTACATTACTGAACTGCCTGCGGTCAGGCATCGAATTAAAGTTGAGTGAGGATTAGGAAATGACCGAGGCAAGATAAGAGCCTCATTTTTTTAATCAGGTGACTTTTCAAAGAAACCTGACTCCTAGATGGATTTCAAATATAAGACTAAAAGAATACGCTTTATAAATTTGAAATTTTTTTCGTTTTTATTTAATTTTTAGTTTTATAAATATTTATTTAATTAAATAAAACAATTAAGAATAATATTGATTATTCTGAGATCCCTGAATAAAAAATATTATGACTAAAATTAGCTTATTTCTTTTTTGCCTTTTCGGCTTTTTCAGCAGCTTTGGTCTTGGTGCCTTGAGTGGTCTTCTTTTCGACCTCCTTGATGACACCGACAGCAACAGTTTGTCTCATATCACGGACAGCAAAACGACCCAATGGAGCGTATTCAGAGAATTTCTCGACACACATTGGTTTAGTTGGGATCAATTTGATGATGGCGGCCTCTTGTGATTTCAAAGTCTTTGGATTAAGTTCCAATTGTTTACCAGAACGACGATCGACTTTTTCTAACAATTCGGAAAATTTGCAAGCAATGTGAGCAGTGTGACAATCCAAAACTGGAGTGTAGCCAGCGCTGATCTCGCCTGGATGGTTCAATACAATTACTTGAGCAGTGAAATTAGCTGTCTCTAGAGCTGGATCGTTCTTGCTGTCTGAGGCAACAAAACCTCTTCTCAAATCTTTGACTGAAACGTTTTTAACGTTGAAACCGACATTGTCGCCTGGCACGGCTTCGGTCAAAGCTTCGTGGTGCATTTCCACTGATTTTACTTCAGTGCTCAAGTTGGCTGGAGCAAAAGTGACAACCATACCTGGCTTGATGACACCAGTTTCGACTCTGCCGACTGGCACAGTACCAATACCGCCAATCTTGTATACGTCTTGCAATGGCAATCTCAATGGCTTGTCAGTTGGTCTTGATGGTGGAACAATGGCGTCCAAAGCTTCCAACAAGGTCTTGCCGCTGAAGTTACCCTCTTTCTTTTCCGAAGTCCAGCCTTTGTACCATGTCATGTTTGGCGATGCTTCCAACATGTTGTCACCGTTCCAACCAGAGATTGGTACGAATGGAATTTGTGCTGGATTCCAACCGATTTTCTTGATGAAAGCGCTCACTTCGGATTTGATTTCCTCGAAACGTTTCTCGCTGTATGGTGGCTCAGTTGAGTCCATCTTGTTTACAGCCACGATCATTTGCTTGACACCCAAAGTGTAGGCCAACAAAGCGTGTTCTCTTGTTTGACCGTTCTTTGAGATACCCGCTTCGAATTCACCCACACCAGCAGCTACGATCAATACGGCACAATCGGCTTGTGATGTGCCAGTGATCATGTTCTTGATGAAATCTCTGTGACCCGGAGCATCAATAATGGTTACATAGAATTTTGATGATTCAAATTTCCACAATGAAATATCAATGGTAATACCACGTTCTCTCTCGGCTTTAAGTTTGTCCAATACCCAAGCGTATTTGAATGAGCCTTTGCCCAATTCGGACGCTTCTTTCTCGAATTTTTCAATTGTTCTCTTGTCAATACCACCGCATTTGTAGATCAAGTGACCAGTTGATGTTGACTTACCAGAGTCTACGTGACCAATTACCACAATGTTAATGTGCGTCTTTTCCTTTGGCATTCTAAATTCTTTATGTAACTACCGAGGGTAAATCTAAATTTTGAATTTAAAAATTTTTAAAAACTTAAAAAATTAAAGACCTAAAAAAAAGAAAATATATTGATCTCAAATAAATTATTGGGTTTTTTTTAAATGCCCAAGAAAAAAATGTCCGTCAGGAATCTAATAAAATTTTTTTTATTCTCTTTGAAAAAAAATAATCAATGAAAATAAATTCTTTTATTTCGCACTAAACCTTTTATTATACAATAAAAATCAATAACTAAACTAATGGTAAGTTAACCAAGTGCCATTTATTCTAGGCCTTCTTACAATTAATGATTAATTTTCACTTGTCTTACACCAATACACGGCTAATGCTCACCATTTCTTACCTTGACAATAACCTATGGATTTATTAGGATACAAAATGCAGCTTTGATTATATTTCGTGCAGTAATAGAAAAAAAAAAGAAGAAAATTCTTATTTTTCATTTTAATACTTTCAATATACTAATAAAGATTTTGGTCGATCATTTAAATACATGCATCTAGCGTGCTTGTATACTCTTACTTAAAAATCTAACACGCGATCAAAAAATTTCTTTAATATTAATTATTACAATGCATTCCCACATTAAAAAGGTTTATTCTGAACATTTTTGTTTTAAATTAATCTAGCACATGTTTTTTTTTTGCTTTTACCATTCATTCGTTTTAATTTTTGACTTTTTTTTTATCTTTTCATAAAAAAATTAACAAAATATTTTAAAATTCTAGAAGCGGAAAATTTTTGGTTCATTTTTTCTTAACAATTTTCTTATTTATTAAAATAGTGTTTTAATTAATTAAGTTTTCTATTTTCGAATATTTTAATAAAAATTAATCACAATTAACGAATATAAATTTTTAATTTTTGTATTTTTATGTTATTTTTAAAAGGAAAATAAAGATTTTTGATGGTACAGAGAGTTTATTTTTATTTTTAAATTGTTGACAATATACATTTTACAGATAGTAGCTTTTTTATTTGATCAAAGATAATCTACCGTTAAATTTAATTTAATAATTTGATAATTATTCAAAAATAAAAATTAATATCTTTAATTTTTTCTAATATTTTTTATTAAATTTAACTCTAATAAATCAATAAATGAAGAATTTTTGTTCAATTTGTATTTGAAATTCACAAAATCACTAAAAATTGTCAAAATTTTTATTTAAAATAACAAATAAATAGAGTAAAAATTAAATTTAAAAATTAAAATTCGTTAATTGTGGTTAATTTTTCTATAAAAATTTCAATTAAATAAAAAATTAAAAAATATTTTAAAATTAAATTAAAATTTTAGACAATTTTTGGTGATTCTGTGAAATTCAAATACAAATTTAACAATAATTCTTCATTTTTTGATTTATAAAAATTAAATTTAATAATAAATATCAGAAGAAATACTGCAACTTTGTGCAACATACTTTGTTGCACCTATTTTACCTAAAATTAAATTTAAATTTTCATTTTTTAATTAAATCAAAAGACAATTATTGCTGAAATAAAATATCCTTTTGTAATTAATTTTTTTTGCCGTTCAATTTCTTGAAAAGTTTATCATATTTTTTTTCTTTTTAAAATTTTTAGTTTATAATATGAACAATTCGTAAATTTTACAATATTAATAATTTGGCTTGAAAATTAAATTTTTTTTTCCAAATTATTTAAGACAATAGAAATTAATTCACTTATATTGTCTGTTTGTTAGCAACTGAATCAAATTGAATATAATCAGCATACAACATGATGAAGAATTGTTTTTTCCTTTTTTTAACAAATTTTAAATTGCTCAAATTTTATAAGAAAAAAAATATCTTTGTTCAAAAATTCAATATATGACAGTGCTAATCACAGATTGAGTAGAAGGTTAACCACAAATTAGCAATCATCGGTTTATTTTTTTCTAAAATAAACTTTTCATAAATAAATGCTTAAATCATATTCATTTAAAATCTTATTTAAACATATTAAAATTTCATGTTGATGGTTTTCATTAATTTTTTTTTATTCTTTTGATTTCGTAATATTATTAAAATTTTTTTTGACTTTTTTCTATATTTTGCTCAATTGATAATAATTTAATTTTTAAGGAGATTTTCTACTAAGTTAAGAAGAGTGTCTCTTAAATTTTTATTTTTTATATCTTAAACATATTTGTGAAAAAAGTCAAAAAAAATTTTAATAATATTACTAAATCAAAAAAATTAAAAAAAATTAAATTATTATCAATTGAGCAAAATATAGAAAAAAGTTAAAAAAAATTTTAATAATATTACGAAATCAAAAGAATTAAAAAAAATTAATGAAAACCATCAACATGAAATTTTAATATGTTTAAAATTTTTTTTGACTTTTTTCTATATTTTGCTCAATTGATAATAATTTAATTTTTAAGGAGATTTTCTACTAAGTTAAGAAGAGTGTCTCTTAAATTTTTATTTTTTATATCTTAAACATATTTGTGAAAAAACAAATTTTTATTTTTTTGATTAATACCAATTTAAAAAATCTTTTTTCTTTATTAAATTAATGAATTAGATACAAAATATATTCGCATCCGAAGATTTAGCACATATTGAATAATTTGACGAGTTCGAAAATATCAATCGATTATATTTTTTTAAATAAAAAAGATTAAATTTCTGAATCATAATGATAGATTTTTTTGTTGGCACATGAATTCGAAAATTTTTAAGTACAAAAAACCATTTGATTTCACAAATAATTAAGATGGTTGTTGTCTTTTTTAAAAATTATGATGCATTTTAGTAAAACTTTTTTCTTAAAAAATTATTTGACATTTCAATCATACAGACTTTCAATCGCTTGCTCAACATTCCATAAATGTGAAGACAATGCAACTCTGGACTTGTGCTACAAAAAAACATTGTTTAAAAAATAAATCCCTTCAGACTTTAAATTACAGAATCAAATCCCATGTCAACAAGTTTTTTGACTTGAGAGTCGAATTCAGGTTCGGCAGCAGATGTAGAACCAGCGTAAACATTAGTCCAATGGCGAGCTGTTTTCAAAAATATCTTATTATTACTTTTATACTGATTTGCCACCACAGCATCTTGTGGATCATCGGGTTCTGGTGTTGCTAGCAATGCTTGAAGTGATAAGAGAACAGTTCTTAGAGTCATTGCCGCAGCCCATTGATCTTTTAAAATATCAAGGCAGATAGCTCCGGTTACACTACTTATATTTGGGTGCCATATTTTGGTAAGAAATCTAACTTTGGGAGGATTAAATGGATAGGTTTCCGGAATTTTGATTTCCAATTGAAAAGTTCCACCTTCATACTTAAAGAAGAATTTAATTTTATCTAAAAATTAAATGCTTTCTGACGCATGACTAATGGGCTAAAGCTGTATCATTAAGTCATACGGAAACCTAAATTTTCTATTAAAAACCATTTACGGCTGTGTCTGGTGGACCTCCAATTTCTCCCTTTAATTCGGTAAAATTATCATTTAATAGTTCTAGCTTTATTTTGCATCTTGTTAGCTTAAAATATTTTAGATAATTTTTGAAATTAAAAGTTATGTAGAAATAGCAATTTACTTCGTCACTAGTAACAACTTCTCGGAACTCTCTTTTTATTCTCGCACTCGCAATACTTGCCATATTTTTAGGGATGATGGGTATTATTTATAAATAGAAACCTGTACCCAGTGCAAAATTTTTATCAAAAATTATTTATGTATTATTATTGAAATAAACTTGAAAAACCAAAATACCAAAATCAAGTAATGAATATTTTTTTGCAAAAGTTATTTCGCATTCAATTCGACAGTTTTAACAGCAAATATTCAAAAGATTGAATTTGTTATATTAAAGATTTTTGGCTTTTTACTTAAAAAATATACTTTTGATTTTTTCAATTGATTTAAAAATAAAGCCATAAATAAAAAAATTGATAAATTTATAGCTATAAATTAAAATTTAAAAAAGTTTAAAGATAAGTTAATTAAACCCAACAAATTTCATATTTTGAAATTTTTTTTGTTTTCGCTTAATTAAAATTAATTTATCTTACATTATCATTGAAATTTAATAAACTAGCAATTTTTATGTAACATTTGATCAGTGTTTTTAACTTATGAAATGGCTTTTTTATTCGTCCTAAAATAAATTAATCATCGGAGTACAATAAAGGAAAAATATTAAAATTTACTTTTAATTTTAATTGAAAGGTAAATTCATTTAATTAAATCCATTCATTAATAAGATAAAAAAATTTTGAATATTTATTAAATAAAATAAAATTTTTAATAGGAACAAAGAAAAATTAGTGTAAAAATTCTAAGATAATTTTGTTTATTTTCTGAAAGACTATCTGAGGATCAGAAACTTCATCATTAAGTCCATCTCAGTATCAAAGGCTCAATGGACCAAAGAGATGTCTCTTGCAAAAAATCTTTTTTTTTAATATTTTTTTTAAATTGATAATGATAATAAAATAATTTGTCAATTTTCTACAATATTTGCGCTCATCTCCTTTTTGAGAAACGGCTTTGATCTGACACAGAGGTTATTTAAAGTTATCTTACTTTATCTTTTTCAGCAATTTCATTTATCTTCGATCAATAAAATCAGTAAGTCGAAGAAGATAAAGTGAAATCGAAGAGGCGTTCAAATTCGGATTTTCTATTTTATTTGTCAAAATGAGATTTAAAAGCAATAAATTCAATTGAGAAAGAAATAATAGAAATTAATTTAAACTATTTTAAAAACTTGCCTGATCTATTTTATTTTAGATTAATTTGACTCTCTATATTTAAACATTAGAAAAAGTCAGAAATGATTAAATAATACGGTGAAAAATTTTATATTATATTTCTAAAAACTTAAAAATTATTTTTCATTTAATTGATGCCAAAAATAATTTTTACATTTTTTACTCTAAAATTTAAATATTTTAATTTTTTTAAGATAGAATTCTATCTTAATGAATTTTAAGAATCAAAAATTTGACTTAATGTTGCTTTAATGCTCCTAAAATTCATAATTTAAATTTATCTTAAATTCAAAGATAGAAAGTTTTCGACCGTGTTTGATTTATTGACTTATAAATTTTAGATTGAATTATTCTCAAATTCAATAAAAAAATGTAAATAAAACGAGCCTGTCTTTCAAATACAATTATTACAGTGCAGAAATAAAAAATATTTAAATCCTCGATTTAAAATGTTAAGACCTAAGTCGTCTAGCAGGAGTTTGATTTAATTAACTTGATGATTAATTTCAAAAACAATAATACTACAGTTTGACTAAAACATTACATCAATCTAAAATACTTTCAAAGGTTTCTCTTTCGACTCTAAAATAAAAATATTGGAATCATATCAAAGTGTTTATTTTTTCAAATATAATTATATTAAAATTCAGTAATAAAATATTTATAAAAATTTGAATTTATTACAAAATAAAAGAAAAGTGTTTAGATTTTTTATTATTGCTATATTAAATAAAAAATAAATTAAAATTCAAAAAAAAAGTTTATTTATTTACAAATAATTTAAATTTAAAAAAACTGATATTTAAGTTATCACGGTTGTAATGCTTAGCTATCGAGAATAAATTCAAATTTTTCTTATAAACGAATGAATGATTTTCTTTTTATTTTTGGAAAAATTAAAACATTTTTCAAGAAAATATTTAAATTTAAACAATTACTGAATTTTTACCTTTTTTCCAATGTTTATTTAATCGAATTTGCTTACCAAAACAAAATAAGTAGCTAATTCTTTAATGATTTACCAGTTTCTTTTTTAGGCTCTACACAGCTTTTTCTTTTTAAGTCGGAAATTTCAAAACTAGACACTAGAAAGAGACTCGATATCAAAACACAGCTAATGAAATCGAAATGAACAAATATGAAATACTTGAAATAATTGGAGAAGGTCAGTTAATATTTATTAACAAATAAATTTTTAATAATTATACGTTTTTTTTAAGGTACTTATGGTGTTGTAGTCAAGGCAATAAACAAAGTAAGACCTAATTTTATTCTTAGCATAGATAATTTTTCCCTAAAAGGAAACGAGTCAAATTGTCGCCATCAAAAAGTTTAAGGATATAGCAAAAAATTTTATCAGACGAGAACTTAAAATGCTAAATAGCTTGCGATCATGTGAGCATGTGGTCAATTTAAAAGAAGCCTACAAACGTAAAGAAAAAATTTACTTTATTTTTGAATACGTTGACAAAGCAAGTTAGTTGTATCTAAGAAAAAAGAAATTATTTTTTTAATTAAATAGACTTTGCTTCAATTGCTTCAAGAAAACCGTAATGGTTTAGATTTAGCTTTAACCAAAAGCATAATATACCAGTTATGTAAGGCTATCGAAAAGTGTCATAGCCTTAATATTATTCATCGAGACATAAAGCCAGAAAATTTACTTGTTGACAAAAATAACAATTTAAAATTATGTGATTTTGGTAGAATTTTGATTAAATTTTTGAAAAATTTAAAATTTAAATTTATTCTAAGGCTTTGCAAGAGAGAACAATTTAGGTCCACTTGATGAGCCGTTTACAGAATATGTAGCAACTCGTTGGTACCGATCACCAGAACTAATTTTAGTGTAAATAGATTTAATTTTTTTTATTATTTTTAAAAAAGTATTAAAGCTGTCCCTATGGTAAACCTGTTGATGTTTGGGCGATTGGATGCATTGCTTGTGAGTGTACAACCAGCCGTGCGCTGTTCCCGGGAAAGTCTGATATTGATCAGTTATATCTGATAGTACAGCTACTTGGCCCTTTGTGTGAGCAGCTACAAAATGAAATTTACAAAAAACAAAAATTTTCTAGTCTCAAGGTAAAAATATTTTGCACTTTTTTTTAAATTAATTTATTTATAATTTTAATTTTAGTCACTCAAAATCGAACAAAAAACTAGCTTGGAACAAAGATTTGGAATTTTTATGGACGAAAAGCTTATTGACTTTACCAAGGTAAGTTTAGTAAGAAAATTTATTCTATGCTAGGCAAAAATTAAAACACTTTATTTTCAGAAATGCTTGGAAATCGATCCAGTTAAACGCTCCACGATCGAAGAGTGCCTGGCACATTCAATATTTGAAGAAAAGCAAAACTTCATTGAGCAAAAACAGGACAAATCTATTTTTAAGACTGAGTATTTTTTTATTAAAAAAAATCAAAATAAAAATTTAATTATTTTTGTAGTGAGATCAAAAATGATGGACGTGAGTCGCGTAGTTATTTTCACAAGACACTTAATTCATTATATGAATCAAAAGATAGTGATTTGCTCATTTATAATCTTTTAAATAACAACTTTGATATTCAAAAAACGATTGTGCCCAAAACCGAGGAAGTATCGAAGCAATCCGAAAAAAAGATATCATTTCCGGCCCTGGGAAACGAACTTAAAGAGCAGATTGAAAATCAGTGTTCAGATGAATCAGACAAGAATCACAATCAGTCGAAATCTAATTTTCTTAGTTTTTATATTCGAAATCAATTAAATCAACAACAAAAAGATGCAGATAAACTTTTTTTAAAATCAAATGTTAAATTTAACGAAGTGGTTACTGAAATTCCGAAAAGATCCAAAACTTTTGGCAAAAATAGCAACTACGGCTTGAGGAATGAAAACGACAGAAATCATTTTGTTACATCTAACTTTTCTAATTTAAACAAAAATCAGGATAACTTAAATTTGAATAATAAATTGTTGAATGGACTTAGTAAGAATAAGAATTTTAGAAGTGATTCAAAACAGGAAACATCCAGAGGACAAATATTATTCAAGTTTGAGAGCAATAGAGATACAAAAAACACCAAACGATCTACTTCAACTTTAGGTAGATTTTTTATTTCTATTTATGCTTGCTTAATGGCTTCTATTTAAAGCTTTAATTAATCGCTGAGCTAATGCTATAAGGTATTGAATTAGTTTTTAAGTGCAATTACAAAATAAACCTTCTTTTAATATTTTATTTTGAATTTTATTAATTTATAAATTAAAATTTTGAAGAAACATATAAAAATGAACTAGGAGTTAAGCGTAAGTCTAGAAGTCTGCTAGTCTAAAATTTTTAAATTCAGATATTTTTTAAAGCGATCCGTAAAACGTCAATTACTCCGACAAAACATTTTGAAAGTTTTTCAACTAATCCAAATATTTTGAAAACTCAATTGTTTAAAACAGATTCAATGGATAAAAGTGAAATAAATTAAATTATATTTAACACCTGAATAATATTTACTTTTCAGAAAGTGATCCAAAAATGCGCCAGACTCCAGTAAGTAAAATATTGTTAAGATTAGAAAGTTGTTTATTTTTGAAAGCGTTCTTTTTATTTATTTTATATTTTTTTCTGATCTATTTTTTTTGTTAGGATTTGGACATGAAATCAAATCTTAAACGATACAACAATATAATTTCACAACAACGCCCTTATCATATGTTAAATTTTCGAAATCAAAAATTTCAACAAACTAATAGTCCTATCGAAAAAGGTATTTGATAAAATAAATTTAAAAAAATTTTATTGTTAAAAGTAATTTTTAAATTAAATTTTTTATTTAAGTTCACCAAAATGGACAAATATTTGAATCTTTAAAAATTTTAAATATTCGTAAACCATAAACGAAAATAAAATTAAATTTTTTTATTATTTATTTTTTGAAATGAATGTAAAAAAATATATAAATTTAAATAAATAATTTCAATCATCAAATTTATCTTCATTCTGAACAAAAACATCGACTCTGAATAAAACAATCAATATCAATATTAGAACTAATAGAACACCAAACGGAAAAAGCATCTGACCACAACGCTTGAAATTAGAATAATTATTTGCATTGATTGTAAATACCTTTTTGCAGCAAACAATGTCAACATCTTTTAAAGTTAAAGATCGAGCAATTGGCTCAAAACGATTTTTCGAAGCATGATTGATTTTTTTGGACTCATTAGTTATTGAATTAATACCGTTTAACTTTGGTCTTTCCAAATCAAACGAGTCATTAAAAGCTGGATTTTGAAATCCAATTTCAGATTCGAAGAGGCTAATTCGAATTAAATTGTTATCAGAAACATAAGATTCACTCATTTTCTTAAGATAAAAAAAATAGCTTTCTAAAAATTACTTTAATCTTTGAAATTAGAAATTTTGTTTTCTAGATAAAAATCATGTGATATTTTGTTCAAAAAAGTTAATTAAAACTCAATTTTAGGAGATTACAATATAATGAAATAGTGAATTAAATTTAATTTTCTTTTTGAATTGGAAATACAATCCAATAAAAAAAAAAAAGTTTGTACTTTTCTTTTGATTTATTGAATAAATTAAAAAAAAAAATTGGAAAAATTAATTTTCTAAAAAATATTAAGTTATTGAAAAATTGTTAAATAAAATTGGAAAAAAATGATTTCAAGCTAAAAAAGTATTAAAAAAACAGAATTTAAAGCAATTTTTTTAGAAATTTTGATAAGCTGATCCTCGAGCTTTTGAAACTGTGAACGAAACACCAGCCTAAAAAAAGTTTTAAATAAATAAGTAAAATACTAAACAAAAGATTAACTTTAATGTTTCCGGGTACAGACCCCCAAAATTCGTAATTAGGAATAATCTCTGTTCCATTTTTTTTCCGATGAAATTTTAAAAATAAAAAACCGCCAACAAAATAGACAATCAAAATAGAACCAAATCTTAAATAACTTTAAAATAATTTAAAATTATTTAATTTAATCTTAATTCATACATTATGAGCAGAATTGAGCCTAAACTCAATTCATTATTATTTTGCGGATTCTCAGTTGTTAAAACAGGAGTAGAACTGCTAACTTATATCAAGAATAAAATGTATAATTATTTAATAGTAAAAAATACATGAACATCCATCTGGACAGCAACAGGGTGAATTAAATGTAAATTCCTATGAAAATACTATATAAAAAGCGAGTTTTTCTAAATTTAATTATTAAAACTAACATAATTGCTTGAATATTTTTCACCACCACTGAAGCTTTCTGTCTTCGAACAAACACATTTAATCGTCGATTGTCTAAAATTAAGATATCTTATAAAACAAAGAGACAAATTATAAACAAATTACCTTGGAGGAGTTGTAAAACTCATTGTGAAAATATCAGACTCCTGACTAAACATCACACTTGACTGATCACCACAATTGTATTTTAATTTCTTAGAAATTTTCTTAGCTTACAGCTGCTGTAGATCTTAAACCAGCTCCACAAGGTATCGGAGAACACGGATTGAATTTATAATTATAATCACTTTCTTTAGTCACTCTTATTTTTAAATCAAGTCATTTATTCTATTAAATTAGTACTCGTTTTTTTTTTCAGTTATTTACCTTGGGTTTGCTGGGTTGTCAAGTGATGTTAAATCAATCAATCGACCATCATTTAATTGAGCTTTACATGGTGACAAAGGAATAATTTTGGAAGAAACTGATTGATTTAAAATTTTTGAATTAACACAAATGAATAAATAAAGCCCAAAAAGAAAATGTTTTAATTATTATTCAAAATTCAGCAGTTCGATCTATTTTGAAGCTAAAATATGATACCCCCTCCAATATTATACACCAAGAGGCCTTCAATAAACTTAATCTCGAAACAATTTCAAATAGACTTTTTGAGTTGAGTGAGAGATATGTCAGGGCAGGATTGAGTCATTCTGTTCCACTGGTCGTCAGACTAGTGGAAGAATACAGAGAAGGTTTCGGATCAAGATATATCGAATATCCAACTCCATTGTGTAATTGCTACCTAGTAATTTCTTCTTTTTTTCCTGACTTATAATATATTAAAAAAAAAAAGAAAAAAAAAAAAAAAAAAGATTTTTACCTAACTCACTACATATCAAAAAAAAAAAAATAAATAAAAGCTGTAACACATGTAACAATCTATTCCAAATCATGTCTTCTGAAATTTCATTTATTTAGCTTATTTTACTTTTTTTTTAATTTTTATCTCATTTTATTAACTTTAATTTTATTTTTATTTTTTTTTTTTTTTTAATTTATTCTGAAGGAGCTCTAGCTCGGTACAGAAAACAAATAAATAAATAAATAAATAAAATGTTTTAATGAATGAAACATGACCAGGAAATATTAAATTAATAATTTTTTCTCTTTTAATTTCTTGGATCTTGAAAAAATTCAAGAGGTTTGAAATTTTTTCATGTGATAAATTTTATCTTTTAAAAAAAATAATATCAAATCATTTTGTTGATATTATATAAAGATATAATATACTTGATTTATTAAATTTATAAAACTCAATTATACTAAGAGAAAAGCAACAACAAAAAAATATACCAGAATTGGTAAAACAAGTAACCAAACTGATTTACAAAAGAACAAACATGACAAATACAACAAAAAAATATCACGACAAATGTTAGGTGAAATTTATCAAATAGCACTTTGGTTCTTAGTTTCTCAAGTACTAGTTTGTTACACATTAATTAATAATAATAATATTTTTAAATTTGAAGATTATCTGAAATTCTAATTTAATTTTTAATCAATATTAATTCAGAGCTTCAAAAAGATAGAAAAAATTTTTTGTATAATTAGGTAGCAGCTGCTTAGAGGAGTGGGATTCGTAATAATTCCCAAATAGATCACCTAAATGGAAATAACATGGAGAAAAGCAAGAGTAAAGGAAAAAGTGCGACATTAATTTAGGGGAAATCGGGATTAATGACTCTATGCTCCACAAGGAGCGAATAAGGAAAAAATAAATAATACTACGAAGAATAATGGAACAAAATTTCCTCTCTGGGTTCAAATTTAATTCATTTATATTTTAGATAATGTCGAAGTTTTGAAATATTATTATTATTAATTAAAGTGCTACAAGCTCGTGGAGCTTGCTTAGCACCACAGTTTCTTACTATATTAGATAAAGTTCAATATACATTGTTCTTGATATTTTGTTTTTGTACTAGTCATGTTTGTTTACAAATTAATTAGTTGGTCCAGAAATATTTGAGTTTGGAGAACATCCGATAGGGCAATTTTGATCTTTGATTTCAAATTTCGAAAATTTCTTTCGGATTTTAAGTTATTAAATGACCTTATTTTCTACAAATTTCTTAGGTTGTTATGTCAATTAATCTTAATTTTTGGGTGTTTTTTTTATTTTTTATTTTTAAAGTGAGATCATTTGTTTCCCTTGTGGTTGAATTTTTCAATTACCTAAATGTATCAATTTTATTAAGATTCCAAGCTGATAGATCGTACTCAAGGAAAGTCTAAAGTATGCTATGTACAGTTTGTTTTACATGTTGTTTATGCTTTCCTTATTGTTCCAAAGTTTGTTTTTACTTTTAGACCTGTGGATTTGAGTTGTGGTTCAATTTGAGTTAACTTTGGATTACAATACCTAAATCTCTTTCTGATGTTTAATTTTGAATTATTTAAAAATCTTTTGAATCACTTTAAATTTTTTTTAAATACTTATGTCAATAGTGCATTTAAGGATTTCGCTTAAATCAATTTTGTTCTTAATCTTTGCATTTTCCAAGGACAACCTTGATTTTACTATCTGCGATGAGCTTAATAAGAAACATTAGTCCATTTTGAAATATCCATAATAATTATGATGAAGAAGATTGGTTCAAGAATCGATAAAAATATAGTAAAATTGTTTATTTTTTAATTTAGAAATATATTTGTGAAAAATAGGTTTAAAAAATGGCTTTATTTTATCGATTAAGTTTATTTTGTGTTATACTACCATTTACTTGTTCATTCATTTACAAAAATCGAATCGATCTTCATAAAGATTTGAGAATTAAAAAAGTTACAAATTGTAAAGCCGAATTGAATAATGGATCATTTATTGACTTAACATCTTTGGACAATCCATCTGATCCAATGTAAATATTAATATTTTTTTACCAAAAAAATTTAAGAATATTATTTAGGTCGGTTTTGAATGACGGACGTGAATTTTTGTATAATCCATGTTCATCAATAGATTGTGATAAAGATTTAAGTTCCGCGGTATTCATAAATTTAAGTTTAAACAATTTTTATTTTGAAAATTCAATTTATTTGGCTTCATCAAATCAATAATCAGCACCGCTAATTAATTTTAGAAAAAAAAATTGAATGAAATCATTTAATAATAAGAAAAATTGATAAAAAATGAAATGTCTAGAAATTTTAAATTTTGTATTTATTCATTCAATTTTGAAAGTTAATTTGAAATCATCAGAATACTTCAAGTGTGTTTTAATAGAAAATAAAAATTATTGTTAATCCTTACATTCATTTGGTCCAAGATTTATCTTTTTTTTAAGATTATTTTATTTTAAAGGTCTGTCAAAAATTGCTAAATAGTAATATTAAAATTAATTGTGGCGAGCAAAATACTGCTAGTTTTACATTTACCGAGGATCTAATAATTACATATACAGCCAATGAAAGGTATGCTTAGGCTATTTGTTGAATCATATTTGTAATTAATTAGTTTGTTCAAGAACATCTCATATTACTTGTAAATGTAGCCAAGAAGAAGTACTTGAATTTGACAAAGATGAGGGTTTAGAATATGTAATAATTTTTTATTAAAACAATTTTAATCTTATTTTTGCTTGATTTTATTTTTATTAGATTTAATTTTTTTGTGCTAATATTTTTGAATTAAGTTTTTAACAATGAAATCAAACCAATGTTGTGCAAAAAATGCCAAAGGTCTCAGTTTTGGATCTTTAATATTAATAGTGTAAAAATTAATTTTTATTTTTAAAATAAAATTTAGACTAAGGGATATAAAATATTTAAAAAGGAGTTTAGTCGATAAAATTCAGCATTTAAAATAATTAAAGCTTCTATTTTAGATTTTTTTCTGTTCTTTTTGTTTACGTAATTGGTGGATTTGTTTTTTTGAAGTTTTTCCAAAAAAAAAATGGAATTGAGATGATTCCAAATTATCAGTTTTGGTCTACATTACCTGGTAATGTTAAAGTAAATTTTAAAAACTGTATATTTTTCTAAAAATTAAAAAATAATATTTTTTTTTAGTCTGGCATATCATTTACAATGTTGAAAGTGCGTAGAAATAATAATTCTTACAATCAAATATAGAAAAAAATTTCACTACAAAAATAAAAAGACTAATACAAAAACTGGTCTCCATCAATTTAAAACTTCTCTCAAAATTTCTAAATATAACTTTTTTCATAATTTTTCAAAACTGTTCATAACAAAATTTCTAAGCTAAATTTTTAGTAAAAATTATTAAAAACTGCTCGCGGCATTTTTTTTATAATAAAAACAGATGATTTTACATCATAATTTGTCGAAATAAAAATATCTCAAAGAATAAAATTAAATAATTTGGATAATTTGAATGATTTAAGGGAAAATCAAAAAACCTTTATAAAACAAGAGGATCAAATTGATCAATAAGAGACTTTATGTAATTTATTTTATTTATTTCAGACTCAGAAATGAGACATTTTCCAAAGCTAAGTTTAAAGTTTAAACAAATAATAAGGTCTTTTTTTAAAACAATTTTATTTATTTATTAATTCATTGAATTAGCATCCGTTTAGGGTTAAAGAGAATTTTGATAGAAAAAAAATAGTTAATTTACATTGCTTTACTTTAAACCATAGAACAGAAATATTACATCATTTTACGTAATTTTACATAAGAAAATTTTAGATTACGTAAAATTACATCACATTTCAGAATTAAAAAAAATGCTTAAACACTTAAACACTGTTTAAGCAGACTGCTAACTTAATTCTGAAATATACGTAAAATTACGTTATTCAAGTCAAATTTAACAAAAATGCTCACGGCCAAAAAAGTAACTTTTCGAAAAAACATTTGATTTTTATTAAGTTTTCGGCGAAACATTGTAGTCCTTGTTAGTTTAACGAGAAGAGTTTTTTTATTTTTGGGAAACCATTTATTTCAAATTTAAACCAAATAAATTTTTTCAAAAATAATACATCTAATATTAATGTTTTAAGATTTTTTATAAATAATTAATTTTAAAATAAAAAACATGGATTGAATCGAAATACAAATAAATTAAAAACTTCAATTAGCTTTATATTATAGATTCGCTTAAATAATATTTCAACAGTCAATTTTTACACATTTTAATCTTTTAAAAATATATATTTTTAATGTAATTTTTTTCACTGCTAAAAAATTTTGGTTTTAAAAATTATGGATTTAAACTTCTGCTTCTATAAGCCACCTCATTTTATTCTACCTTGGATTGTTTCTACCTTTATTTAAAAAAATGGAATCTGGCATAATAACCTTTATTATGATTTATAGCCTATTGAATTTAAATAATGGCATTGAAAGACGTAAGTAACGATGAAACTCTGTTTTGAGCGTTAATTCTTTAGCATTTTTTCATCTATACAAGGAGTTAGACTTTTTACAGAGAAAGTTACAATACTAATGCTAAAGTTAACGTGAGTGGTACTGATTTTAAAATATAGTCATGAGTTTAATTTGAGCAGTTTGTATTTCTAAAAAAAGTGGGATTTTTTTGCTCGTTCGAGTTTTTAGCAAAACTAAGAACTAGATTATTTCCAAAAAAGTCAATAACTATTTTAATTGAGGTTATGGAGATTCAATTTTCTGCCTTAAATTTGAAATTATTGATCGAAAATAAAGAGATTTTTATCTTGACACAAATTTTTTTATAATATTTTTGTTCCAGAATTTTAATTCTAAATTTTTTTATTTATTTATCAGTTCTGTTCAATAGGCTTAATTTAAATATTTTACGGTTAAACGAGAATCGTTATATTTAAAAAATTATCGGTTTGTTATATTTGATTATTTATTTGCTATGCGTTGATTTCATTTAAAAATTATCAAAGGTATAGAAAATATTTACAATTTGCAGATAGCATGATCGTGATTTTAATAATATTTTAATGAAAAATTGAAAAAAAAATTTTATTTAAAATTAGGAAAATGTCCAAAAATTTTTGGTCAAATCTGTTGATATGATGTGCCTTTGACTTTTGAAACTGTAAACGAAACTCCAGCCTTTATTAATTTTTAAATAATTAATTTTAATTAGATTTAAATAATTATTTACTTTTATATTCCCTGGCATTGAAGCCCAAAATTGATGGTTTGGAATCATTTCTGGCCCAGAATTTTTTTTAAAAAATTTCAAAAATACAATACCACCAATAAAGTAAACAAGCACGATTGAAAAAAATCTTTTGTATTAATTGGTTTTCAATATTTATAAACAAAAAAATAAAGATTACATTATCAGCAGAACCGAGCCGAAGCTTAGGCCACCACTTGACACTGGACAGCAACAGGGTGAATTGAAAGTAAATTCCTTTTAAAGCACTATAAAAATGAATTTTTCTAAATTTAATTATTTAAACTAACATATTGGGAACTGTCTGGAGGATCTTCACCACCACTGAAGCTTTCTGTCTTCGAACAAACACATTTAATCGTCGATTGTCTAAAATTAAAATATCTTATAAAACAAAGAGACAAATTATAAACAAATTACCTTGAAAGAGCTGTAAAATTCATTGTGAAAATATCAGACTCCTGACTAAACATCACAGTTGACTGATCACCACAATTGTATTTTAAACTAACTTCACGATGTTCTTGGCAAATCTGACCAAATTTAAAATTAAATTCATTAATTAAATTTTTTAATGAAATTTTCTTAGCTTACAGCTGCTGTAGATCTTAAACCAGCTCCACAAGGTATCGGAGAACACGGATTGAATTTATAATTATAATCACCTTTTGTAGTCACTCTTATTTTTAAATCAAGTCATTTATTCTATTAAATTAGTACTCGTTTTTTTTTTCAGTTATTTACCTTGGGTTTGCTGGGTTGTCAAGTGATGTTAAATCAATCAATCGACCATCATTTAATTGAGCTTTACATGGTGATAAAGGAATAATTTTGGAAGAAACTGATTGATTTAAAATTTTTGAATCCAAACAAATTATTACACAGAATGTAAAAAGTAAATAAATTTTTAATTTCATCGTTTGTACCAACTTTATGAAATTTTTAGATGATTTTTTTAACCTTTATTTCACCAAATATATCTATCACATTGTTATAGTGATAATTTATTCATGTGATCATTTATCATTTAATATTTTTCAAATTAAAATAGTCTCATGAAATTTTGTCGATACATTTATTTTATTTATTTAAATTATCAAATTTAAATAGTTATCAAATTTCAAAATATTTGATCTGTATTAAGAATTTAAAATGAAAATAACTCGATTTATCATATTGTTCAAATTTCTATCATTCTCAAATGCTTTAGTTCAATTGTAAAGCTGAATTGGATGATGGAAGAATTGTTGATTTGAGTTCTTTGGACAACCCGTCAAATCCTATGTAAATATCTTTTCAAATATTTATAATAATGAATAGTTCAATTTTGGCCCGTATAAATTTTTTTCCTCTAATAATTAGCAAGTTACCATTGTGCAGCACATTTTTTAAAGTCAAATCATAAAATGGATTTTAAATGAAAAAATATAATCTTCTTTAATTTTATAATTTTTTGAATTTTTTACCTGTAGATCAGTAATTAATGGAAATCAAGAATATTTTTATAACCCATGTACACCAATTGAATGCGATCCAAATTCATTAAAAAATACCGCAGTAATTATTTTTTAATTTCAAATTCAAAAACTAATTCAGAGCTTTTAATTTCTTAAAAATAAAAAAATTCAATTATTTATTGCATCCGTCTTTCAAAATTTCCGAATTCACTAATACCATCGTTGTTCTCTGGATTTCTGAGTTGGTATGAATCGGTTTTTTGATAGTATCAGTTATTGCTTTTTAATGTTGATCGATCTGAATTGTTTTGTTTTAATTAAAAAAATAAAGTTTAATTTCCAAAAATTTTAATTTTAGGTATGTCAAAAAATTAAGGATAGCCATGAAGAATATAATTGTGGTGAACAGAATTCTGCATTTTTCGATTTTAAAAATAATAATCTGTATATTCTATTTACTTCAAGAGACAGGTAATTAAATAAAAAATTCTGAAACCAAATAATTTATAAATTCTAACCATTTTAATTTGAGAGAGGTAGAACGAAACATATAAAAAGATAAAAAAACATATATAAAGAAAAAAAAACATAAAGCAAAATTATAATTTTATTTCAGGGAAAAAAACATATAATCAGTTGAATAAAAAAGATAAAACACATAAACCAAAATCAAAAATTTTATAAAAAAAAATAGATATATCCAATTGAATAAAAAGGATAAAACACATAAACCTAAACAAAAAATTTTTTAATTCTTAAATTTAATTTAAGAGAAAAACACATAAAATCAATTGAAAAAAAGATAAACAGCATTAATTTAATTTTAATTTCTTCATTAATCATATTGTAAACAAGGACTAGCTTTTCGCTTCCGACCTGCTTTAGGTCTATTTTGAAAATATTTTGTAGTTTAATAAGCCGGGATAATTAATTTTATGATCGGAGGCTGCGACATATGAAGATGAAATAAATGTTTTAAGGTCTATTTGGTTGCTAAATTCTTGAACCAAGACCCAGTCTAATTTTGGCCTCATTTTAATTAATTCAATTTTTTTTAATTATTTTTTTTTAATTTTATGTTTTTTTCTCTTTTTGAATTTTATAATTTTATGTTTTTTCTCTTTTTGAATTTTATAATTAATGTTTTTTTTTCTCTCATTATATAAGCTAAATTTGCTTAATTGATTTTATGTTTTTTCTCTTTTTGATTTTTATAATTTATGTTTTTTTTCTCTCATTATATAAGCTAAATTTGTTTAAATTAGTTATATGTTTTTTCCTCTTTTTTAATGTTTTTTTCTCTTTTTTTATGTTTTTTTCTACCTCACCCTTTTAATTTTTAGAAGAGTTGATCAAAAGTCAAAGTCAAGTCTCGACTTAAAAATTATTTTTTAAAAAATTAAAGTCAAGTCAAAACTTTGACTTTAATTTTTTTTAAATCAGGGTAAAAATTTTTTTTAAATCAGGGTAAAAATTTTTATTTTCTTTGAACGGCGCCTTTAAGGGTTCTTATTTAGAAGGCCGCTACTGGAACCTAGCTTCCTGGAACGGCAAAAATCATATGACTGTGATCCTGACAGATGGATTGCCCTTCCAGCAAGTTTTTTTGGCTTTTTGGTTCTTTCTAGTTCAAGTCTAAATTACTGAAATGTCCAAGCCAAGACTTTAAAGTATAAAAAAATTTCTAAGTCAAAGTCTGACTTTAACTTTGATTCCAAAATAGTTTCAAAGTCATTACGATTCTGACTTTAAAGTTTGAATTTGACCAACTCTGATTTTTAGTATTATCAAATTAAATAATTTCTTTTAGACAAACAACCATTCAATGCGAGTGTTCTTCTGAACAAAAATTGGAATTTTTGTCTGAAAGACCAGAGAAAAATTATGTAACTTTTAAAAAATTTAAGCAGCTAATTAGATTTATAATTTATACTTTTTATTCCTTAAAATTTTTGAGTCAAAAAATTTAAGGAATAAATAAGAAAATATTAACTTAGCAAAAAAAAAATTTTTTGTCAAGCCATACCAAATGAACCTTTTATCGTTTTTTTTATGACGTAAAAAGGTTCAGTTAAATATTAGCGTAATATTTAAAGGTTAGCTAACTCACGAAAATTTAATGATTTACTTCTAAATTATAGATCTGATATGTAGCTTATTCTGCTTTAGAATTTCTTTTTTTAAATTTTCCCTTTTTAATTTTTCATCCTTAATAATTTTTAAAATAAGAATTAATATTGACCACTAATAAAACTTTCTAATTAATTTTTTTAAAGAAAAATTACTTTTAAAAAAGCTAACTGAGTAAATTTTTTACATTAATTCCATTAGTTAATATCAAAAAATTACATAAATTTTATAACTAATGTATTGAGATATAATTTAATTTTTTTAATTTAATTAATTGAATCTTTAAAAAAATTTTTCTCATGCGTATAAAAATGAATTTAATAAGTATTGTCTTGAAAAGCAGATAATTATAAAAAAAAGATAGAGTTTATCAAATTTAAGTTTAAAAAAAGAAAATTTAAAGATTAATGATTCACAATTCAATATATTCTCAGTAAAATACTGGAGAATTTACATTTGAGAAATATTTCAAATAGTTTTTTCATAAAATTTATACATATTTTGAACCATCCTCATCATTTATTTACGCTTGCTTTTTCACTGATTTTTCATTTTTTTTCTGGACTGAAATCTTAATTTAAAGGACTAAAATTTTAATTTATTGAATTTTAATTCTATAAAAGATTAATTTTTTAAGAATTTAAACCTAAAATCACCTTGCTGTTGTCCAAACAAGTGCGACGGAAAGAAACCGACAAAAAGCGGTGGGCTTAGCTTAGGATCAGTTCTATTGATAATGTAAATATTTTAATAATTTTTAAAAAAGATTTTATTTTAATCAATTAACTATATTGCTGTTTAAATTTAGATTTTTTTCTGTTCTTTTTGTTTACGTACTTGGTGGATTTGTTTTTTTGAAGTTTTTCCAAAAAAAGAATGGAACTGAGATGATTCCAAATTATCAGTTTTGGTCTTCATTACCTGGAGATGTTAAGGTAAATTCGAAAAACACTTGATTTTTCTACATATTTTATTAATTATTTTGTTTTAATTTTAGACAGGCGTGTCATTTACTGTGTCGAAAGTTCGCGGAAATAATAATTCCTATAATCAAATTTAAATTAATTCAATCAAATATTGAAATTAATATTTATATATTGGAATATATTAATATTATTTGAATTAATAAATAAAATGATAATAAAATTAAAAAATTATTTTGTTTTTTTTTAATTAAAATTACTTTAAACTATATGAAAACAGTTTTTAGATCTTATTGGATTGAAATATTTTGACTATATTTTTAAAGTTTATTTTAACGATCAACTACTTCAAGGCAGACAAGTCATTCAATGATGTCAAAATTAATTTTTTTATTTAAAGACAAAAATTACAATTATATAGCTATATGATGTAAATAAACAAAAAAACAAAAGGTATAAAATTTGATTACTTAAATTTTAAATCCCCTAAATTTGTTCTATAATTATTTCTAAAAATCACAGCGTCTATTAAAATATGATACAATCCAATCAAATCACTTAATTTTATTCAAATAAGATCAAATGGAAGCTTTTGAAGAAAAATATTAGGAAAAAAAATCCTTTATAATAAATATAGAGAAAAAACAAAGATCATTATTGCAAGTTTTAATCAAAGATAAATTAACTAATGCAAATGATTTTAAATTTTTTTGTGATAATTTATTATTTTTAATAAAATAAATAATAAATATAAATCGGATCGGAATACAAATAAGTGATGAATTTCAACTAGCTTTATAGTACCATTAAGTTTTAATTTTTTGGAAAAAAATGAAATTTTTTGTTGTTTATTTCATTTGAATCAGGTTTATTAAATTTTTTATTGGAATCAAGTGACAAATAAAGTCAAGTGATAAAATAAAAATTGCTTTGAAATATTTTTTTATTCAAAACTCAGTGAATTTTTATCTTATTTATTATAGTTTCTTTTCAAAAAACTTTTGATATTTTATTTATTATTTATAAAAAAATTAATTAGTTAATATGACTTCATCAATACTTAACCGAAAATTGATCTGATATTAATTCTTAAAATCAATGAAGATATTATATTTTTTGATCAAATTATTTTTAGATGAAATTAATTATTTTTTCTATGAACTTATTTTTGTTTTGTAATGTTGAATGTTTAATAAAGGGCACACAGTTAGAAAATAATAAACTATTCAAAGAAAAATTATCAAATTGCAAAGTTAAACTAGATGATGAAAGTATTATAGATCTAAGCTCATTAAATAATCCTTCAAATCCAATGTATGCTTATGAAACAAAATTTTTGAAAAGATCAAACATTATTTTCATAAAGGTCGACTTTGGATGATACAGGCGAAATTAGTTTCTACTACAATCCATGTGATCCAATTGATTGTGAATTAAATTTAGCAAAATCGGCAGCTGTATATTTGATTAATCTATTTTGTAAAATATAAAAATTTTTATTTAACTATTAGGTATGTAGAAAAAAAATAAATGTTGGATCAAAAAACTGTGGTGATCAAAATTCTGTGAATTTTGACTTTTCCGATTCATTATATTTAACATATAAACATGAGTAATTTTTGTTTCTTAATTTTTTAGAGTTCATTCATGTATAAATATTTAAATTTTAAACATCATTTAATAATAATGCATGCATACACTCTAAAGTGTATTTTTATCCGGAATTTAGGTAAATTAATATGAATAAATTTAATTTTACATTAATTAACGAGTGTACAAAAAAAATGTTCAAAAATTTGAAAAGTATTAAAATATTTACTTGTTAGCCGAATTCTAAACAATTTTTGAACATATATTTTAAAGAAAATTAAAAAATGCGGAAAGTGAAAATTTTGATCAAATTTCACTTTTCAAATTTTAGAGATTTCTTCCCAATCTACGTAAATAAGACTAAATTTTATGACAGAAGAATGCTTTTTGAGGAAAAAATATTTGATTGAATATTTTTAAAATACGACTAAAAATAGATTTATCTAAAAGTTCAATTAATTCGAGAGTTCGATGTGAGTGTCAAGATATCAAGCAATCATTCGAATTTTTCAGCAGCAGTCCAAGTGATAATTATGTAAGCCATAAGAATAAAATATTTATTTATTTTTAAATTTTTTTTAAAGCAATTCATATTGAAATCAAAGCATTGTTGTCCAATAAAACCAACAAAAAGCGGTAGGCTTAGCTTAGGATCAGTTCTATTGATAATGTAAATATTTTAATAATTTTTAAAAAAGATTTTATTTTAATCAATTAACTATATTGCTGTTTAAATTTAGATTTTTTTCTGTTCTTTTTGTTTACGTACTTGGTGGATTTGTTTTTTTGAAGTTTTTCCAAAAAAAGAATGGAACTGAGATGATTCCAAATTATCAGTTTTGGTCTTCATTACCTGGAGATGTTAAGGTAAATTCGAAAAACACTTGATTTTTCTACATATTTTATTAATTATTTTGTTTTAATTTTAGACAGGCGTGTCATTTTCTGTGTCGAAAGTTCGCGGAAATAACAATTCCTATAATCAAATTTAAAATCAAGTTTCATATTTTTTTCTAACAAAATTTTTTAAAATTTAATAAATCAAATAAAAAATGACAAAATTAATTTACTAGAAATTTTAAAAATTATGACGTCTTAAAATAGATATTTTTGTTCAGTTCTTAAACTTATCCTTCAAAAAAGGAGAATTTGATTCAAACTTAGTTTCAAATAAACGAAACCTCTGCAAATACTCTAAAGTGTTCAAAATACTTTTTATTTATATTTAATCATTGGAGTTGTAAATTTCGAAAACAAATTGAACAAAAATTTTCATTTATTGATAAATTAAAATTAAAGTTAATGAAAATATTAGCAAGAATACGACCACAAATTGCAACATAGTTTGTTGCACCTTTTTTGCCTAAAATAAATTTTTTATTTTCTTTTTTTGGAAAATCAAATCAATAATAAATTTAAATCTTATTGATGCTTTTTTTTTGTCTTTTTATGCATGGTAAAAATTATTTTAGGTAATAAAGTTTCATCAAAGTATGTTGCAGTATTTTTTATAATATATTTTATTAACTTTAATTCTAATTTAAAAAAATGAAGAATTTTTGTTCAATTTGTATTTGAAATTCAAAATAACAATGCCTAGTTGTCTAAAAATATCATTTGTGTTTTTTAAAGAACAAATTTTGAAAAAATAAATTAGAAAATCATTGAATTATTTTGTAGAGTTTTTGAAGACGCTACATTTCGATTTAAATGCTTGAAAGATAAAGCAAAATCATCATCTTTGTTAACCATATCAAATGATGTTTTCTTTTTTTTAATTATCAAAATTTTGATAAAAATTCTTATTTTAAAAAGACCTCGTGAATTTAATTTTTTAAATTAAAAAAAATAAAATGAGATATCCAATTAAATTTTATGTATTTTACTTATCAGTTAATTTAACATTCGGATACTTTGGTCCGTTTTTTGAAAAGTCAAAATGCAAAATAACACTTCCTCACAATAATATCATTGATCTAACTCCATTAGATAATCCAGCTGATCCAATGTTTGAAAAATATTAATGGTGATAATTAAAATTCCTTATAAATGTTTGTATTTTTTAGAACATGTCCAGATATTGTCGGTGATTATAAATTTTTCTATAATCCTTGTACTCCGATTCCTTGTAATGAAACAAAAACATCAGCAGTTGGTTAAGATTTAAAATAAGATTTTTTTTTTAAATTTCAATTAAAGATATGTCAAAAAAGCTTAGATAGCAAATATGAATTCAATATTGGCATTCTAGCCACTATAGCTTTAAGCTATAATAATTCATTATTAATTCGCTTAAATGGAGATGATAACAGGTGATTAATACTTTATTTAATATACCTTTTATAATTTAATATTTTCTAAGGATTACCACTATTAACTGTGAATGCTCGGAAAGAGAGAAAGATTTAACATTTGTAAAAGAAGATCCGTTAAAAATATATGTAAGCTTTTTTTTATCATACGAAAAATTTATAATTTTTAGTTTTTTGAATTAAATTCCAAATGGTGCTGTCCAAGAGATGAAAAAAAAGGCCTTAGCTTTGGTTCATTAATTCTGATTCTGTAATTTAACTTTAAAAAAAATCAATTTCTTCATTCTAAATTTAGGTTTTTTTCTGTATTCACTTTGTATCTAGTTTTTGGTTTTGTATTCCTTAAGTACTTTAAAAAGAAAAACGGAAATGAAACAATTCCAAACTATGAGTTTTGGTCGTTAATGTGCATAAATATTAAAGTAAATTTAATTTTAAAATTCTATTTTAAATAAAATATTAAAATTTTAATAAAAAAAGGAAGGACTGTCTTTTATCCTTTCAAAAATAAAAGGTGATAGTAACGTTTATGATAAAATATAAAAGTACAATTAAAGTTTCACCAAAAATAAAAAAGTTTTGTTTTGAATTTTTACTTTATTTTTGCGTATCAAATTAATAAAGAAAATTAAAATTATTTTATTTTTATTTCAATATTTACTTGAGTTCTTCATTGTTGAAGAATAAAAAAAAATAAAGTAGAAAAAAATTTAGGAAGGGGAGTTGAACACACAATTTTATTTTCATGATTTTGGGATTGTTGTTTTAGCAAACCGATAAAACTTTTAACCATACTAACCAATTTTTTCAGCATACCCATTTTTCATCCCAGCATACTTGCATTATTAACATACCAAATACCTTAATAACTATTTTTTAAGCCCCAATAAAGAAGAGTGATTCTTTTTAGGTAATTTTGCAGACATGTTTGCAGAAAAAGTGATGAGGAATTTCTGTTTTTCCTTTTTTAGGAAAGTCGATCTTTTACTTTGGACAATAATCTAAAATAATCTTAAATAATTAAGTAATTAATTTATTTCACCGTTTTTTCAGGATTTCAAATCATTTTTTCAATATTTTAAAAAATTTTTTCGGGTTGCTAAATTTTGATATATTAAAAACCGACGATCAACGTAATTTATCTTGATTTTTTAAAGCCTTTGACAAGATCCCTATTCGAGACTAATTTATAAGTGTAGGAATTAAGGTTCAGTGCAATGAAAATAGACTTGTTGTCGACTTTTCTTTTCTTCTATATTAGTAGTAGTATTAGTAGTAGTCACTTCAATCTCTTAAGTATTTATTGAAAAAAAAAGAAATTAAACACTCAAAACTAGTCAAAAAACACATAAAAAGAAATTTGAAGAAATGATTTTTAAAAAAGAAAATAAAATCATAAAATTGTGTAATGTTAGCTTCTTAGAGACAAAAAATCATAAAAGTATGAAATCTAATTTTTTTTGAGAGAAAAAACATATAAGCTCAGGTTGTACTAATTATACATGCTTTTTTTCTTAGATAAGGCTATTTATTATCATGCAGTGGCTTGTTGTATATTTGATAAGATTGATTATCTTGTATTAAAGGATAAAATATTTGTAAAAAAAAAGAAAAGTTGGTAGCTGGTATGAGATGGATTCTTTTTATGATTTTTTTCTTTTTTTGATCAATGTAGGACGATTTAAATAAAAAAAAGGTATGTTTTTTTTATTATTTTTACTTATGTTTATTTATCTTTTAAAAAAAATTGATTTATGTGACATTATCTTTTTTTATGTTTTAGCATCGTCTTAATATGTTTTTTTTTCTAAATTGTTCTCTATATATTTCTTGTTAATAAACTTAGTAAGCTGAAAAATATCTATAAAATAAATACCTTTAATGAAATGCTTTTATCTAAGCGTTTTGAGACAGCAAAAATTTATTCTTCATATTTTAATTCAGGGAAGCGGTTTCAAGTTGGAAAATGTAAAAAGTGGTGTTCCTCAAGGTTCTGTTCTCGACCCTCTTATTTTTATTATCTATATAAATGATCTATCCGACATGTTAAAGAATCAAGCTTATTATTTACTGACGATACTAAGCTCCTTTCAATTATTAGAGACCTAGTGGAATCACAGGTACTTCAAAAAGACCTTGGCGACCTCCTAAGCTGAGCAATAAACGGTTGATGAGCTTGAATGGTGAAAAATTCAGGGCGATTCATTATGGCAAAAACAATTCTAATTTTATTTATTGGCTTTGGAGTATTGAGCTTGAATGTTCATCACAAGAAAGATACTTGGGTGGCAATATTCAGTAAAGATTTGAAATTTGATGAACATTTGCCTCCATAATCAACATAGCTTATCATGTTCTCGGAATAGTTAAGAAAACATTTAAAACAAAAACAGTCTGTGCTAAAAAAATTATTTACTTCATAAGTCAGACCTCATCATGAACATGCATCTCAAGTTTGGCACTCGTTTTTACGCAAAAACATTTCACGCATAGAAAGTGCTCAATGAAGGGATCAAAAAATTACTTGCATGAATAATCTGGACTACAAATCAAGACTTGGAGAACTTCAACCCACAACTTGAGAAGAAAGAAGAATGCAAGACGACTTGATTCAACTATAGAAGATAAATAACTGCAATGATAAGTTCAACTGCTATCAAACAAGTTTTTCTTTACCTAGCCAAAAAATTTTTTACAAAGGAACCATTAATATTCAATGACCAAACAGTTAGTTAAAAATTCTACGGTCACATCAAATTTTTCCACAAACTTTAAACTTTTATTTTATCTTGCTTCGAACCTTCTTAATACTCTTCCACCAGTTTGACAACTAATCGAACTAAATGACACAATCATTTCTTTTTTAAATCTGTCAATCAGCTCAAAAAATCAGAGTAGTGATTCATCTGTCAAATATATTTAAATTGAGCTAAGGGTTTGATTTAGATTTTATATTGAAAAATTTTCAATGAAAATTATAAATTATTTTTTTTTTGTATTACTTTGTTTGGGTATGTTATTTAGAAAAAACGGTGAAAACTATTGGACTTAGGACCACTTCTGATATACAACTGCTCTTATTTGAAGTTAAAACTCAGTTAACGATGACCTTGACTGTTCTTTAAGAATATTTTATTGATTTTAGAAATTAGAAAAATTATCTTTTCCGTGTCACATTTTTCAAGTCTAAAATTTTTTAAAATTTTAACAATATTCCTTCTTATGTTTTGATTTCTTTTTAATTAATTAATCCAAATTATACAATAAATTAAAATATCTAGTAATTTTTTATAAAGTTTTCTTAATTAGGCAAAATTTATTTGATTAATTTGATTCCATGATTCCAATTAAAGAAAGGACAATTTTAGTTGCTTGAATTTTAAATAATTTTTAAATTCCAACATGAAAAATATTTTTTGTAATTCTTGAATCTTAAGTGTCAGAGAAAATAGCTTAATTTTAGTAGTAGTAGTAATGAATGGCTAGACAGCTACTGCCTAGTGTTACACTTTACAGCCCTGAAACTAATAAATAATAAATAATTATAACCACTTGTTCAATCTTGCTTTAAAAACATTTAAGCTTCGTGATTCAACTATCATCCTTGGTAGCTTTTGCTAACCAAACTAGAAATTCTTGATTTAGGTGACTATAAGGTTTCTAATATTTAAATTTTATTTTAATAATAGAAAATATCTGTTTTAATTAAAAAAATTAAATAAAATTTTATTGTAGTTTTTTCAAAATAATTTAATTTTATCAAATAGGAATAAATACATCGTAGTGTATTTTGGCAAATGTTTTTGTTAAAAATTAACTTTTTTGGATAGAAGCAAAAGTCTTAAAGCTATGCTGATGGTTTTGTTGAAAAACTAGACAATTAAAAATTTTGAATAAAATAGTCAAGGGTAGTGAATTTCGGCTAAAAAATTTTTCTGCAAATTTTTAACTTTATCTGGACCCTGAGTGGAAAAGTTTTTACACTTCTAAATGACTTCATTTAGTTCTTTAAATGTAAAATTTCCGAGTTTTAAATCTTATCTTGATTTTAAAACCATTTATCAACTTCTTAATCAGATTTTTTGTCAATTTCTACAAAATCTTTATTATGTTTCATAAAATTTTCCATCAGATTAAGATATCTTGGAACTTATTTAAAGCAATATTATTATGATCATTTTTAAAAATGTAAATGAGCAGGATATTTTTAGCCTTTTAGGCCAAATTCTATAAGTATTAAAACTTTGTTTAAACGATTTTATCAAGACTTAAAAGGATATATTTGTGATTTAATTTTTGTGAAATTTAGTAGAAAATAAAATAAAGAGAAATTTTTGAAAATTCATACTTAAATAATAAATATTAGCTATATGAATGCAACCAAGTGCATAAGCAATGCATTGATAATTTGATTTATAAAAATAAATTTATTTATTCAATCATCAAAAATATTCCTCTTATTGCCGCCTTGTAAAACTCATTTCAGTTATTCAAAAATTGACTTATTTTAAGCTAAATTTTATCTTAATTGCCACTACATAATCGTTTTAATATTAGAAAAATTTTTCGCTTAAACAAATTTTTATTAATTTTCATAAATAAAATTAATATTTTAAATTGATTACTGTAGCCAAATTACAATTAGTTTTAGTTTTTTATAAGCGAGGCAGCCAAAGCTAAGTCAAAGAAGCATACTCGAAATATCATGTTGCTTATTTTATTTTTGTATTATAGATACTTTTGAGACATTTAGATATAATACCAATTGCCTTCGTCTCTAACATACATTCATTTTTGAATTCATTTTAGATTTATCAACTAGTTATAGATTTTTATTGATCTTCAATTGATGTTCTTCCAAAGATGACATTCTTAAAACCATACATCAAAACTGGTCTTTTGAAAATTTTGAACAAGAAGTCTATCATATTTGGGTGCATGCTCTTTCATGTCATGCTTTTTCTATATTTAATAATAATTCTAAAAAATATAACCTTATAAATATCTCATTTTAATTCAAGTAGAAGCCCAGAGCTTATAAGTTATTAAAATTAGTCTGACTATGGGCTTATGTACACATTTATTTTTTACGTAATGGAAAATTGAAATTTAGTTTACTCATAGAAACTAATTGCTTCCATTGCTGCAACTCTTTTATAGTAGGCCTACCTACCCTTTTTTTTTGGTAAAGTTGGTATTTTCATTTTTAAAGAAATAAAGCTTTAAACGATGAATTTAGAATTTACAGTTAGAAGCAAATGATCAAGATACCAGTTAGAGCAGATTCAACTTTAACTTGAAGTTGCTTAAGTTTTAAAGACTAAATGCAAAACCAAAAAAAAAATTGTATATTCTAACATAAAAAAAAATTATTTTTAAATTCAAATTTATTTAAAGCATGGGCTTATATTTAATTTATGATAATTAAGTAAAAGGTATTTATTTAAAGCCCTGGTCCTATATGTATTTTAGGGGGTGGGCTTATATCGTCGAAAAGTGGGGTACTTATAGGCTAATACTAATTTTAGTCCTAGGCTAGTATGTCAGGTTTTACGGTATATCTAAAAAATTTCGTACTTTCAACTTTAAAAAAAACTAAAATTGGTAAATCTCAATCATGCAGAGGTTGGAGGGAAATGATTTAAGCGAAAGAATGGTGAGTTAGTTTTTAATTTATAAAAGAGAAACTTGTTTTACAAGATAAAATTGTATTCTGAATCATCAAGGGTTTCAATCAGAGTCCCACGAGGGTCTGTTCTAGGCCTAATGCTATTACTGCATAAATAACTCTGTTTGTGAATCAAATGAAATGGAGATAAATGCTAATTACTCAAAAATCTTAACTAATCAATTTAATGAAAGAATGAAGTTATAGATAGATTTGAATGCCAATGAATGAAAAGTGAATTGAAAGAAGTATGGTACATGGATTTAAGTGCTAAGAAATTAAAGCACTTTCAGAAGATGAATGAGAGATATAAGCATATGTGACATAAGACATAAGTATAAGTGACGGTATAATCTGATCTTAAGTGGACTGTTCTAGTAAAAATTGATTGTACAAAAACAAACAAGATACTTGAAATGCTTAAGCAAATTTTTTCAGTAAAGAAAAAAAACTTATGGGCATATTTGCATACTTCAATGGTAAGACCACACTTGGAGTTAGCAGCGCAAGTCTTGAATCTAATTAAAATATTGAAGTGAATGCATTAGAGAAAGTATAGATACAAATTCCAGTTGGCTTTGACAGCATAAGAGACAAAATTGACAAAACTGAATCAGAGAACACCTTTTAAGTAGATCAGTGGAACAATTTCATAATGCTATATTAAAAGGTTCATACAAATGTCTAATTCGATTAAATTTAAATAATATTTTCTGAATCAAAAAATCCAAGAATATTATAATTACAAAAATACTCTATAAAATAAAATGAATATTAGATAATTTCTTTATGAAAGTTAATCTCTCCACTTTTGACAACTGCTTGATAAAATCATATTTTCTTCAGAGTTGTTTTAAAGTCACAAGTCTTAAGTCATTGATTTATTTTTGTTTATTTAAGTCAATTCACAATTTTATTTTTTTATACACAATTAATTTTTGAGAATTTTTTTTTGAATTTTGTTGATTTAATCTAATAACATTTTAATTATGATGTAATATGCAAACCATGATAATAATCCAGAAGTTTTATTATTATTTTGCTTTATTTCAAAAAAATGGTCAACGAGAATGATCAAAAAATAATTTTGATTAACTTAGAGACTTGATTTACAATACAATAATTTTCGAAATAAAATTACAAAAAAAATATTTAAAATAAATTTTACTTAATAGCCACAAAAATTTGAAAACTGGTCACAAAAATCATAAAATCATAAAAAATAATTTTTATTTTTTTCTCTAAACAACATAGTAACGAGAAACCAGGTTGGCTCAATAAAGACATAAAAAAGGCAATCAATCAGAAAGTTAAACTTTTCGCTAAATTTAGATCAACGTCTTCAAATAAAGAAGCATTGAGAGTTCTGTACAACAAAAAATTAAACGAAGTAAAGAAACTCATAACAAAAAGCAAAATAAACTATGAGCAAGACATTGCACTTAAATGTAAGTCAAATCCGAAATTACTGTATAACTATGTAAATCGTCAAAAAACGTTCAAAGAGCCGACCGCTAAGCTAATTGACCAAAATAAACGTGAGCTATTGTATGGTAAAGATATTGCAAATTGCTTAAACGAACGGTTCTTCGAAGTTTTTAACCGTAATAACGACAACGAACCGACTGCCTACTTAGACAAGAGGACGGATGTAAAACTGAAATTGGATCTTAGCGTCTTTTCAGAAGAAAATATTCGTGCTATTTTGGTAAAGCTTGACAAATACAAAACACCGGGTACAGACGGAATTCACCCGTTTGTTCTTAATAAATGTTCCAAAGTCTTCAGCTCGATATTTTCTATTCTATTCATAAAGTCATATACCGAGGGTAAGATTCCACAGAAATGGAAAGAAGCCAATATTTGTCCAATTTATAAAAAGGGTTGTAAGTCAGACCCATCAAATTATAGACCCGTGTCTTTAACGGCGCTTCCTTGTAAAATTATGGAAAAGATAATTCGTGATGAAATGATGAAACATCTAATACAGCTAGACCTAATATCAAAAGACCAACATGGTTTTGTGCAAAACAAGTCGTGCATCACCAATTTATTAGAGACACTCGATATCATCACAGAGTCATTGAATCGCGGTTTTGGTACAATTTTAATTTTTTTTAGACTTTGCCAAGGCATTTGATAAAGTCTGTCATAGATCTCTGCTAAAAAAGCTTAGAGCTTATGGTTTTGATGACAGCTTATTAGAATGGCTAAAACAATTTATATTAGATAGAAAACAAAGGGTTGTTCTAGGAAAATACGAATCAGAATGGAGACAAGTTCTAAGTGGCGTTCCTCAGGGGTCGGTTCTTGGACCGTTATTATTTGTAATATTTATCAACGACATGCCTGAGACCGTTAAAAACCTGCTTAAACTGTTTGCAGATGATAGTAAGTTAATAGCACAAATAAAAAATAGGATTGACATTCAAAATGTTCAAAACGATATTGATTCTCTAGTTGCTTGGGCGAAAGAGTGGAGAATGGCGTTTAATTATGAAAAATGTAAATCTATGGAAATATCCAAGCACAAATTTACTTCAATACCTATTCAATTTTACATGTCAATAGGCACTGACAGGGTTCACAATATTTCACAAACTAAATCCGAAAAAGACCTTGGGGTCATCTTATCGGATGACCTGAAATGGAATAATCATGTCAGTCAAGCTGTGTCTAAAGCTTATGCTATACTCGCTATACTAAAAAGAACATTCATTTACTGGAACGTTACCACTTTCAAAACGCTGTATACAACATATGTGAGACCTCAACTCGAATATGCCGTACCGGTCTGGAACCCAAACAGGAGAAGAGAAATAAATATGATCGAAAAAGTACAACGTAGGGCTACCAAACTTGTGCCAAAACTGAAGAATCTCAAATATGAAACAAGATTAAGAATGACTGGTCTAACAACACTAGAGAAGAGAAGAGAAAGAGGAGATTTGATTCAATTTTACAAAGTGTCTAATGGTATCAATAAAATCAACTGGTTTCATCCAATCAAATCGGCTCTTTCGATAAGTGCAACTGGACCAGCTTCAAGTGTTAGAGGTCACAATCAAAGAGTTGAAAGGCAAATAACGAGTAATTGTGATCAGCGGCACAATTTCTTTGTGAATCGAATCGTACCGATTTGGAACAATTTACCGAGTCAGACAGTCAAAGCTAAGACAACAAACCATTTTAAAAATCTTTTGGATACTAAAGAGACATTAAATTAAAAATAGCTGATAAAGTATGGTCATTAGATTCATACTATAACAAGTTAAAAACTTGTAGCAGCTTTTTTTTTATTATTATTATTATTATACATATTCGGTTACCAGTGATAGTCATGGGTAAAAAAAAATTTCTATATCTTAATAATTTACTATGTAAATCAAATAAAAAAAAATTCTGGTCACAAAATCGACATAAAGTAATATGTGACTAACTGGTTACTTTTGGGTCTAATAGGCAAGATCCAAAAATACCTCTGTTGTAATATATTTGTTTATTGATCTTAATTTGCTTACATTGTTCGAAGGAAAATATTTTGCCTTCGAACTTTTTACTTAATTGTAATTTTTAATACTTAATTTCTTTAAAATTTTTTTTATTTTACTACTAAAAAAGCACAAAATTATAGATTTTATAATTGTTTCTTTAAAAACCCGTTTAAAAAAGTCTATAAATTTTTTTTGACTGGGTCCAAATGATACCTGAATATTGATTGAGAGAACTGCTTGTTTAAGAATGGTACGGTAAAAACTTTTATTCACTTTTCAAAAAGCATTTATTAAGCTTTGATTTTCATTAGGTAGACCAAAATAAATCAAGCTAGATGCTCAAGGAATCGTAAAGCCGTATTAACGATATTAAATAATAAAACAATGTCATCGTAATATCCAATAATAGATAAATTTGTTCATTTTATCTAGGCACCAACTTTTTATTTAGTACATTGGGATATTATTTCTTCAATACACTAGACAATTAAATTACGGAGATAAAATCCTACCATGTTTAACTAACTTGTTTTAAATTTTTTACTGATATATATTAGAAATTTTTTAAAATACTGACAAAATTAGTAATTGATTCAGATTTTTTTGTTACTCATACCTTTAAATTTTTACCAACATTTGATTTTACGATTTAATTCCAACAATTGGAATATCAACAAAGAAAACATTTGATTAAGACCTTAAAACAAAGTTAAAGTAGCTTTTAAAAAATCTAAAGATTAGCTTTAAAAAATTCAAGTAAATCTGAGCTTTTTTCCAAATTCATCAAGAAATCGTATTTTTTGAAGAAAATCAAATAAAACATTCAAACCTGTTGCGATTTAATACAAAAATTGCCAAAAGTTTCCTTATTTATTTCGAACCATTTAGGTAAATGTCAAAGAAATATTTCATAATGACAAATTTTTTAGTTTCTTTTTTACAACATTTAAATTAACCTATTTAATAATTGCATTCAAAAGATATAATGATTTAAAAATTAAATATAAAATATTTGATAACAAGTCAGATGACTTGATTAGATTTCTGTTTTTAAGTAAAAATATAAAGGTATGGTGCTGCATTTGAGAAAAGAAATATCGAAAATTATGGATTATTTTTCGACTTTTTCATAATTTAAATATCATGATTACAATAATTCTCATTTACTATCAGATTAAGACATTTTGGGACTGTTTGTCAAGTATTTTCGTAATTTTTTACTTTATCTAAATGTTATCATTTCATTAGCTCTAATTCAGATAGCTTTATTCACAGATCTATATAAAAACTGAATCAATATTTAATTTAAAAGAGCAGTTTGTATTGAAAATTCATCAAGGTTATGAAATAGTAAAAAGAAAGACGAATTTAAATGTGTTTAGAAAGAAAATTTTTTCAGAGTAATAAAGTAAAGTAAAATAAAAAGTGAAATCTTGATCTTCAAAAATATTATCCATAATATTATATTAATTTATTTATTTGTTAATCTGTACCGAGCTAATGCTCCTTTAGAAATAATGATGAAATAACCTTAAATTTATAGACATGTACCTAATATAGAATAAATATTCATTTTAAGAAATTACTCAATCACCAACTTTTGACTCAGAAAAAATAACCCTACTCTAACTTAAATAATTTTTTTGTTGTATCTATTTTAATCTTATATTTCATTTCTTTTCTTTCATTTATTTTTTTACAAGTATGAGCTAAAAAAATTTGTCTGAAAAGAAGGACTAAGATCCATTCCGAAATGCCAAGGTGTAACCCGAAATTTATTTTTAATAAATAAATAAATATTCATTAAAAAGTCACAGTCAACTTTGACTAAAATTTTCTTTTTTTAAAGAAATTTTTCTGAAATATTTCTGAAATTTTTAATTAAAGCTTTAACGTTTTGAAATTGTTTCAATCAATTTTTTAAAACTAAGTGGAACGAGAGAGCGATACATCTTAAATGATTAAGATGTCTTGCTCATTAATTTGCCAAAATGTCTATTTCTTCTTTAAATTTATCTTCATAAGTTTTTTTCAAATTCATCAGAATTCGATAATATTATTATCTTATAAGGATCTAGGTTCATGACAACCACAAATCTGCTCATTACAACCAAAAAACAGTTTTACACACGTCTAAAAAATTTTTTTGGTTTTGAAAATCTTTTTTTGTGTGTACTGAGAAATAATTTATTCTTTTAAAATACATAAATTGAAATTTTTACATGAATTTATCATTAAGAAATTGTTTTTTTTTAAACTTAGTTAATTATTTCTCAGTACACACAAAAAAAATTTTCACAACCAAAAAACAATTTTTTTAGGCGTTGTGTGTGAAAATCTGTTTTTTTGGTTGTGAAAACCAAATTTTTGGTTGTCAAAAGACTTTTCCATCCTAGAAAATATGACTTTGAAAGAAAGAGGAAAGAAATTTAAAAGTCAAAGTCAAATCTGATTCTTTCTTTTTTACTTTGCAAAAAATTAAAAATTTTTTTGAAGCAAGAATGGTTTAAAAGTAAATTTTTAAAATATATGGAAGAAACTTTTAGATGAAATTCCTTTATTTTGCTATAATTTTTTTTATTTTTTGTCACATTGAATGTTTAAAAACAAAAAAAGACCAACCAAATCGAAAAAATGTAATCAAAGAAAAATTGTCCAGCTGCAAAGTTAAACTAGATGATGGAAGTATTATAGATCTAAGCTCATTAAATAATCCTTCAAATCCAATGTATGCTGTTGAAATTGAATTTATCATAAAAGAACTATTTTTTGTCTTTAGGTCAACACTGGATGATACAGGTGAAAATTATTTTTACTATAATCCATGTGGGCCAATTGATTGTGAATTTAATTCATCTAAATCTGCTGCTGTTAAATTTAATTAATTTTGTTAAATAAAATTGTCTAATTAATAAATATTTTAGGTGTGTATGAAAACCAAAAATTCTGAATTAATAAATTGTGGTGATCAAGATTCAATGAATTCAGGCTATTTCAATTCGTTTTATTTGATATATGAACATAAGTAATATCTTTTCTCTTTATTTTAAGTTCCATTTAATAATACCTGATTTCTTCATCTTAATATATGAACCATTATCATTATCAAATTATCAAATAATTCAATAGTCACAAACAATTAAAAATAATGCTTGTTAAATGCACCAAAGTTTTTTTCTGGCTAAAGAGGCTTCAATATTAAAAAAAAAATCGCAATTCCTGTCCTGCTATCACGAGTTAAAGAAAATCGGGTTTATTGTGTTAAAATCTTCTTAAGATTTAAAAATATAATAAAGAAGTTAATTTAGTCAGCTTAAAAAAGCATTAATCATATATAATTTAAAAAAAAATTTCATAAAGGAATCATTAAAAATGCTTAACAAATTTTTTTTTACTTTTCTTAAGGTTCTTTAAAACTTTTAGGTTTAAGAGTTTCCCTTTTTTTCATAAATTTTGATGGTTTTGTAAATTACAAAAATTGAACCAAAATTCTTCATTAATTGAAAAATTTAAATTTATAAATGATATTTAAAATATACAACCACAAAGTGAATATTATTTATTGAATTAAATGTTATTTATAAACTTTAATTTTAATTTATCAAAAAATTTAGAATTTTTGTTCAATTTGTCTTTTAATTTCACTATACCACTTTGATAAAATCTTGTTTAAAAAAAGAATAAAAAAAGAGAACTTAGCTTCTTTAATGCTGGGAAAGTTAAAAAGACTTGGTCATCGAGTCAATTTAATGTTTTTGCTCCATTAATAAACAGTATTCAATTCCAGATCAGCGATATTTCTGGAAAATAATTGAAATTTGTATCTGGGGCATAAATGAATTTTTTTTTTTGAATAAGTTACATGTCGGTAAAATAAAAAGACTCATCTAAATAAATTTTGAACATTTTGTTAAATAAATGTGAATTTTAAATTTGTGAAATGTTTTTTTACAAAACAAATTATAAAATATTTAGACTTCCATCTTATTTTTTGAAACAGGATGCATTTGATCCAATTTATTAAAATAATAAATAGGATTGAGAAAATTTTTTGTAATAAGTTTACGAATTTTAAGCATCAATGTAAAATTTTTTTAATTTTAAAATTAAAAATTTTTTAAAAAGTGAAATTACTTCAAGAATTCGATGTGAATGTCTAGATATGGAAAGTTTTGAATTTTACAGTGAAAGCCCGAAAGGGAATTATGTAAGTAAAATGAAAAATATGTTTTCTTTTATAATTATTAATTTTTTTTATTTTTAATAGCAATTCATTTTGAAATCAAAGCATTGCTGTCCAGAAAAAAAAGCTGGACTTGGTTTTGGCTCAGTCATTTTAATCATGTAAAATTTATTTATTTATATGATAAGAGATAATATATGTGATTTAAAAATTATGCATTAATTTAGATTTTTTTCTGTTCCATTTATTTATCTTATTGCCGGAATTGTTTTTTTGAAGTTTATTAAAAAAAAGAATGGAACAGAGATGATTCCAAATTATCAATTTTGGTCTTCGTTGCCCATCTATGTTAGAGTAAATCTGATAACTGTTTTTTTAAATCAAAAATATAAAACTATTTCTAAAGACTGGTTTATCGTATGCGATGTCCAAGATAAGCGGAAATAGTAGAACCTACAATCAAATGTAAAGCTGATATAATTAATACACGAAGTAAACCTAAGTTTCTTTTAGATTGATAAAGTTATATTTATTATGAAAAATTTTTTCTCAAAATAAATATTTACTATTTATCACAAACTTAACAAACTAAGGCATATAAAAATTTTAATTTTTATAATTATTTAGGGCTTTAATATGTTAACATTTTATAAAAAAAGTCCCTATTAATAGATATCTTACTTAATTTCTTTCAATTTAATCACGTTATTTGCAAAAAAATTATTGAGTGGTCCATATGGTATTATTATTATTTATTTCAAAAATTACGCCAGGCTTAAAACATTTGAATGTATATATGCTAAATCATAAAAAAATTCATTTTATTATAAATAAAAAATAATTTTTTTTTCTCGAATTCAAGAACAACATGATTTTAAAAAAATTAAGATAATTTCTTTTTTAACATTTAAAGATAATTTAATTTTCAATTTGTTGTGTTGATCTTTAAACTTGATAATAACAACAAATATAATCCTTTAATCACTAAAATCTAAATAATTGTGAATTTGAGGGAAAATTTTATCTCGAGCAGAACAATTTATTTAAAATTTTTTAAATTCCGATTAAAATTTGATAACTTAACAAAATTTTAGAATACTTTAAATATTAACAAAATTTCTTAATTATTGAAAAAATTTCTCAAAATTGTCACATTTGCAAAAAAATTTTTTCATAGATACTTGAATTTTTTTCATATAATTAAAGTAAAGCTTTAGTGTAATGTGTTTATTATTATTTTAACCATTTTAGCCAAATTTTCAAGGAAATCGCTCAATCAAAAGAAGTTTACTGATTATTTATAGAAAATATTAATCAATTTGTTTATTATCTAGATTTTCATTAGAACTATCTGATATTTTTCTATTTTTCTGAAAAATTGGAAAAAAGGAAAAAAAACTTTTTCAAATAAATAACATCATTGATTTATTTTAATAAGTTATAAACTTGATTTTTGTAATTTAAAAAAAAAACAAATAAAATTTTATTTTTATTTCCATCTCTTAATCAAATCTAAAGTCAAATATTTTGAAAACCTGCTTTAAAATTGCTACTGTACGCAAGTTTTTTTGTTGGCTATGTGTTACAAAAACTTTGAACGCATAGACTAGCTTTTCAAATGTAATAGATAAAAAAAATTTGAGGTGCATTTATGATTTGGTATATTTAAAAAATATTGGAAAAGAATGAAAAAAGGAGGTAAAATTATTTTTTTTAAATAATTTGACTTTTATTTCAATGTCTACTTAATTTTTTCATTAGTTGATAATTTTTGCATTCAAAAATGGCCGAATTGGTAAAGTTCATTTCTTCTAAAACACTACAAATCAAGTATATCAATAGTTTACAATCAATACGGTCTTTTTTTCGGCAATAATGGTTCATATTTACACAATCGCATTTTAAATATAATTCATTAATCTTGAAAAAATGAATTAAATTTTTTTTTAATTTCAAAAAAAATTTACTTTTCTAATTTGGAATATTTTTCTCATTTCATCTAAAGTGTCATTAACCGAACTTTCAACTAAATTTTGAGCTAATTCGGATTTTTTTCTGAAAATTATTTAAAAAATTTTAATTTTTCAAATTTTCTTAAATTTTACTTGATTATGCTTTGTACAGTATTTATTGAATTCGTTACGATATCTCCAACAGCACTTTTACAGAACTCCGAATTTTTTACAGCTGTTTCTTTTAAAAGATCTTCATTTCTGCTTTGCAAAAGTTCATTTTTATTTTTTTTGCTATTTGGACTTTTATTCAAAATATTTTTGAGTGTAACTTTGGTATACTGTTTAAACTGGCTATTGTTCAATTCACATTCAGAATCGGACAACCTTGATTTGTCCAAACTAGACCGCGAGCTCCATTTACCATCAAACTCTTCCTCAAAGTCAACAATTATTATTGGCATTGTGTTATTAAAAGGCTTATTCAATTTATAAGATGTATTATTTAAGGAATGACGCCGCCAAAAAAGATCATTTTCACCCAGGCAATCTTCAACAATATTTGGCAATGTTGGATTTGCGGGCTCCGATTTATAGTTGAAGCCCATGATGTCTGCGCTGTGCCGTCTTTGAAAGTAACCATGATCAAAGCTTAAACAAGATGGCAGTTTAATTTTGATTTCAATTTCACTATCATTATTTGAACCATGATCGATTTCTTTACCAAAATCATTAAAAATTTCATTTACCAGATTTTCTGCATAGGTGTCATATTTTTTTATTAAATCAAAAGAGTCATTGAGCACATTTTTGGACATTGATTCGGAAAATGAATTCTCAATATTTGGTCTACACAATTCATCTTCTTCTAATTCATCGACAAGTTCAACAAGGTAGCTATCTCGCTCACAAATTTCATCGTTTTCTATTTTTTCATTATTTGGAATGAAGTTTGATAAATTATTCAATAAAAAAGACTTAATTAAATCAATAAGACCTCTAGTTAAGGTGAAATTGTCGCAAAAATCATCCATCTTTAGAAAGTATTCATTGATAAGACTTGCAGACAGCATCACTGCTTTTGGCGCTGTACACTGTAAATTGGTTGCCTCGGGCCGAATAAATTTACAATCAAAATTAAATCTATATTTTGTTCTTAATTCGATCAACTCGATTAATGAATTGATGATCTCGCATTTTTTATTGTATAAGTCGATTTCTACGTTTTTTTGCATCATAAAAAAAATTTCATATCATTTTTTAAATCTTAAACTCTCGAAAAATTTAACTTTTAAATAGCATTATAATGAAAAAAGTTTTTTTGTGAGATTAAAGTTTCATTTGACTCTTCATACGATCTTTATTTTTCTTATTTAAAATAGAAAAAACTTTAGCTAAAAAGAAAGTATGAGAAAATTAAAAACAAGTGTCAAGGCGGATAAATTTTATTAAAATGATAGAAATTTCGTCTAGAGAATTTATCCAAAAATATCTGGGCTAATTAAATTTTTTAAAGATTTTCACAATACGTTTGCTGAAATTTTTAATTAACAAAGAATGTTTTTAATTACAATAAAATTTAAATATTTAAAAGCCAAGTTTTTTTCATTATCGTATAGTAATTTTTTTTAATTATAATCTTGAAAAAAAAACACAACCTTTTTTAAGAGGTTATTTAATTTGATTGATTCTGAAATTAGTTAAATGAGAATTTTATTCAAAATATTTCTTACAAAAAATTGGTCAAATTTTCCACAAACTATCATTAAAACAAAATTTAAAATTCAGTAGATTATTTTACAAAAAAATTAAGTTTTATAATTTTTTTAGATTCGAAATTTTTAATTCAATTCAAAAAAATTTCAAAATTATTTAAGAGGCAAGGTTCCCTGAGGTGGGTTTTTTAACAATCTAAAATTTTTTTAATTAAAAGCATTTCAGTGAAACTAAATTTGTATTATTGTAAAATATTGAATTTGTATAAATTTGCATCAACTTGCTGATTCAAAACTCCACTCAAAATTATTTCTTCACTGTATATTGCTTTAAAAAAAATTTAAGAATTTATTTATAAAATCAGAACAAAAAGATTTTAATTATTAATTGAATAAAGATAAGATAAAAATCCTCAAGGTAAAAAATTAAAATTTAAATCAAATCTAAAGTCAAGACTTGGACTTAGACTCATAACTTAAAAACAGCTTTTGTAAACAATTTTTCAAATGCAACTGCGTTTTTTGTGATTACTTAAATTAAAATTTTTTCTGTCATTTTTTCTGTTAAAATATTATGTTTAATGAAACACTGTAAAGGTAATATGGCTTTTTAAAATTTTTTTTTGTTTTAAATTTTAGCTTATTCGTTTCCTTTTAATGCATATTTCTTAAAATCATTTGATTAGTCCTAACTGATTTATCTTAATTTGATTTAATTGAATTGTTCTTTATTTAAAATTTCAAAAAAAATTAATTTTAAGGACAAATTCAGCTGGTTATTCATTAATATTTCATTTCAAAAATTAATCTATCCAAATTTAAATTACTAATTTTGACAATAAAAACTTTTATTAAAGTAAATATTCCTCTTCAAGTGGCTTTTGGCAAAATAATCAATTATACAATTAATACAAATAATTATCGATAATAATAATAATAATATATTAAAGATATAATTAACTCTAAAAATATTAATGATTTTAAAAACAAAATTGATAAAATTAATTTATCTATTATGATGAGATTGAATTCTCATTTCATGTGCTTAGCACATCATAGCTTTTATATTATTATTATTAATGCCTTTAAAATAATTCTTATAAAAAGACATTTTTTTAATAACCATAAAAAAACAATAGTAATAGGTATATTCTTTAAAGAATGTGAAAAAGTATGAAATTTAAAATTTTTCTCATGTTAAATTTTTATTTAGCTTTTGATGGTTTTGTGAATTTAAAATACAATTTGAACAAAAATTCTTCATTTTTTAATTAATTAAAATTTAAGTTAATAAGAAATATTAAAAAAAATACCGCAACATAGTGCAACTTACAGTGATGCACCTTTTTTGCCTAAAATAAATAGTTTAGTTTCATTTTTATTTGGCAATTTTTTTAGTAAATTGAATCAATAATTTGTTTAAATCTTATCGATTTGTAATTTTTTGTAATCTTGTGCATGAGAAAAATAATTTTAGTTAAAAAAGTTGTAACAAAGTATGTTGCAGTATTTTTTCTAATAATTTTATTAACTTAAATTTTAATTTATTAAAAAATCAAGAATTTTTGTTCTATTTGTATTTGAAATTCACAATACCGCTTTAAATTTAGTTATACCATTCGATATGTCAGCGATGTGATTATCATATTTTCCAAATCAAAATAGTAGTTGTAGACATCTTAGATTACTATGGGTAGAATAATTTGAAAATTTGAAATGAAAAATTATAAAAATTTGTTAAATTTCTTGCACTAGATTTATTATAATTTGATAAGTTCTAATCGATTCAATCGATTAATCGATAAACAAAAGATTTTATAAAGTAGATTCAAATGAACCTTGAGGTATATTTTTCGACTCCGGATTAAAAATTGGTCCTGATGCTTTTTTATTTTATAAACCAATATAGTATTACATTAAACATAATTCATTTTTACAAAGTGGTGCAGGAAATTATACTTTTTTAAAACCCTCTTTTTAAATTAAAATTTTTTTGGATTCTTGATTTGTTTCAAATATAAAAAAGATTAAAAAATTAAATAAATGACTCACGAATTTTTTTTTCAATAAAAGGCTTTAGAATGCACAGATCAGCTTGAGATCCTACTATTACATATTTGCTTTTCAGATTCTAAAAATTATAATTTAAATGAAATGTTCAATAAAACATTAATAATTTACAGTTTTAAATTCATCTTTAAATGGTTCATGTATCAAAGGTAACGTAGGAATATCATTAGTTACCGATCCACCAGCTGCGTTGATCATATCCGTAAGATCTTGATAAGATGGCCTTACACTTGGACTCAAATAAAATACTAGACCCTATTAAAAAAAATTAATTAATTAAAATTTTAATTAAAAAAAATATTTTGACTCTACATTAAACATTGGACGACGCTTGGCACGCTCTAATGAATCTTTTAAATTACAGCCATAATAATTCTCGAACCATTCATCTTTTACTTGATAGTCACTTGGATCAAGAAACCTTCCATTCAATTTGCTATCGATAATCCATTTAATCGAAACAATATTTTCGACTGTACTAATACACTTTAATAATTTAGCGGTTCGATCTATTTTGTCAACCACTAATAAGGTAGCTTGGCGCGGCTGTTTGGCAACAATTCCTCCAAGACCAATAACATCCTTAAAAATTAAAATTAAAAATTTACAAAAAATTTAATACTAAATACTCTTTGAAACTGAGCCGTCCTAGAAGACTCAATTCCAGTGAACAAAACAATTGGTATATTCGATTGTGGTTGTTGCCAAGTCAAGCCAACTTTTTTCATTTTATTTGGCGACTGGTCAACTTTTTCATCAAATTCTGATCTCTTACTGGAATATTTTACATTCACAGAATTGTTTGATTTGAATGCCAATGGTGGACCTAATGGAAGATCGTTTTTCCAATGTTTCATAAAATCTTGTACCATTGATGTGTCGAAAGCAAAATGATTGTAGTTGTCACAGGTTGGAATATTTTTGTATCGTTCTTCAATGGGCTTGTTTAAAGCATATGTATTTCCCAGATAGAGTTCCATCAGCCAATTGGCATTTACAATTGGTATGTTCCAGCATTTTGCCTTTTCTACTTTAGGACCTTTTAAATTTTTGGCAATTAGGAAGGAATTAATGTTGGACAAATATGATGAGTATTTTCCGCCAAGTAACCAAACAACCTGAAAGATAAATAGCTTTTCTTTACTAGTAAAACCATGAGAAGAGAAAATGTGATTTCGTAATGGTCCTGCTTTGTGTTCATAGGGCGAAGGAAAATGGTACACCAACCATGGTGACCTGTAGACTTGTTCTTGCAAAACATCTTCAAGCCAGTAAACAGTGGCTACTTTTATGCCATTTTCAACTGCTTTTTTAAAGCATTTCGTAAATCTGTTCGGACAAATAAAGTGAGTTATTTGGCTCACTGAAGCCGAGTCATCCAGACTAATGTGATTTAACAATTTGCCACCGAATTTTAAAATCACATTTTCCCAGTCATCAAAGCAGTCTTTGGGATAAATTTCCTCATTTGCTTTTGTATAAAAAACATATCCGTATAACAAATTAGAGTTTATTTCATTATTTTTGTTGTTATCAGACTTGTTTTGATTAGCCACTACTGGTTCACTATCAAGATCCAAATCAAAATTTAGCTTGCCTGAATTTTGAATCGGTTGAATTAAATCGACCTGTAGTGGCTGAAGACCATTTGTGTTTAGGCCAAAATTTTCCGACGCATCTTTTTCTTCACTTGCTTGTTTATTTATAACAGAATCGAATATTTCGTTCATGCTGTCATTTAGTGAATAACTGGCTTTGGTATCGGGCGAATTCTTTTTTTTGGTCAAAATTTTTTTAGGTGTTGTAGACTTTGGCTTAGATGGAGTGGTGACACGGTGTCCATTGCTTTCATTGTGAGCAGTGCTCACGTCCACGCATAGGCCAGTGTCGTATGCTGATTTTTGTTCATTTTGAGTATTTGAATTTGATGAGTTTGTTCCCGGATTCATCAATTCCGATGTCGATTCGATTTGGGTATTTTGCTCACAGATAAAATTATTTGCGTGACTTTGTAAGTAATTTTGTTTATCGGAATTATTGGTAAAAAGAGTTAAATTTTTTGAAAATTTTTTTGTCGAATTGGAATTGTCCCAAGTCTGTTCTTGATATGTTTTATTTCCTTCAATTTCTATAGGTTTAAAGGCCTCTTCTAGGATCTTATCTGATTCTCCACTCTTTAAATATTTCGGATGGTACTTTTTCTCATGGAGTAAAGTATTTTGCTTAATGCAATCAGTGACCCAATCAGGAGTAACAAGCTTTAATTTTGAATCTAATTTTTCGCTACGGGAATCAAAATTCACCGAAAATGCATGTGTGGGCTGACAATTAAATGTTTCTACATCATTTGTCTCGGTATCAATCAGCTCAGCGCCATTATATGACAGCAAAGCATGGATCTCCTTGGCAAGGTTTTCGGACATATTTACATTAATTGCTTTTATTTGAGTGAATAATCTATTCTCATTGCTGGCTAGAAACGGTTTAGTACTAAAAAATAAAAAAAATTAATTTAAATTAAGTTTTTGATCAAAAAAAGGCTTGAATTTTTTGATTTTTCTGGATGAAAGCAAGCAAACACTCATATCTTATCTATATCTGATTTTTAATGAATATCAAATTAAAAACATAATGTATTGCATTTTTCTGAAAAGAAAATAATTTTATACAATTGAATTTAAAAAATTAATTTTTTTTGTTTAATTTAACTTTGAATAAATATGGCGACGCGAAAAAGTACGACATGTGCTCAAGTTCAAATTTTTTTTGAATAATTAATGTACAAAATTTAATCATTTTTTTGTATTGTTTGAAATTTTGAAAAAAATTGAATCCTAAGGAATTCGATGTTTATTAATTTTTTATCTTATTACCGAATATCTTTGCAATGTTATGAATGCATTTAAACTCAAATACCAGGTTTTATCCCATGCAACGACTACAATAGAGCCCATGTTATTTGTCTCTAATTTAAAGAGCACATATTTAAACTTTGTATTTGATTTCTGTTCGCGACTTTTATCATTAAATATAAATTAATAAAACAAAGCACAAAAATTCAGCCATTAAAAAAAATTTAAATATTCTAAAATAAGCTTTGGATTTAAAATGCCGGTATTAAAATTTATTTTAAAAAAAATTTAATAAATTATTTTTATTTTATTTTCAAAAATAACATGAGCTCTATCGGAATAAACCTGGTATTTGAGTTTAGATGTATGCATATTATTGCAAGGGTATACGGTAACTTTTGAAAAATATTTAACTTACATTTAATCTCTATTTTTCAATCTGCCGATTAAAAAAATGAAAACTTTTCATTTTTTTTTCATTTTTTTTAGTTGAAATATGTTCGATTTGAATTCTTAAGTTAGCTGCAGAAATTTTTTTCTTATAAATTTTTTAATTTAAAAATTCCAGTTGATCTGACAATATAAAAAGTTAAACCAATTTGATATTTTCTCGAAAAAAATAAGATATGAATAAAAAAGAATGAAATTTTAATTATATTAAAGAATGATTATCCAAATGGAAAAAAAAAGATTCTAAGAAACCAAATTTTGAATAAATAAATACAACTTGATTTTTTGTTAAACTTTTTAATCAGATCCCTTTTAAAAAATTTTATAATAATAAGGGTGGCTCTATTGAAACATAGTGTTATAACAGAATAATTTATTGGCACACAATGATGAAATTATATTAAACTAAAAAAATTAAATTTTTAATATCCCTAATGAACGGGTCCTACTAAAATACTGACCCCCAATTTTTTAAAATTTTCTGACCCCCATTTATTTTGCAAAGCATAAATATTTTTCAAAATTTTAATATATCATTTATTTTGAGTTTTTCTCTATTTTTCGAAAATTAAACTAGTTTATCTCCAAAATTTTTATTTTTTGTGAAAATCGAATTTTTTTATACTTTTAAAAACCTGACCTCCTACTGACCCCCAATTTTTTACTACTGACCCCCAACTGACCAAAGATTGCAATAGAAAAAATAAAAAATTTTGCCTCTTTTAAGTTTTGATTTTTATTTTTACATGGTTAAAAATTTAAGACAAAGACTTTATTTTTTTATTAAATTAATTGTTATTAAAATTAATTGTAAGTTTTATTAAAAAATTATAAAAACTAAATTAATAAAACAAAAAATGTCAAATATTACAATTATAAATTGAATTTTTCTCAATTATTATGGAATCTTTTGAAATTCTCAAAAACTTTACATCCTGGAGAAAAACTAGGCACATTTTTAGAAAGCTCGTTAAATTCTCTTCAAGAAAAATGGGGGTCAGTTGGGGGTCAGTCGTAAAAAATTGGGGGTCAGTAGGGTGTCAGGTATCTTTAAAAGTAGATAATAGTTTGTTCGCTAAAAATATAATTGAATTTAAGAAAACAAACATAACAGTCAAAAAGCTTAGAAAATTCCTGATCAAATGGTATATCGTATTAAAAATTTTAAAATCCGATTTCAGAAAAACTAAGGTCTTTTATTATAATCAAAATATCTCAAAAACTATACATCCTGGAGAAAAACTAGGCACATTTTTAGAAAGCTCGTTAAATTCTCTTCAAGAAAAATGGGGGTCAGTTGGGGGTCAGTCGTAAAAAATTGGGGGTCAGTAGGGGGTCAGGTTTTTAAAAGTATAAAAAAAATTCGATTTTCACAAAAAATAAAAATTTTGGAGATAAACTAGTTTAATTTTCAAAAAATAGAGAAAAATTCAAACTAAATGATATATTAAAATTTTGAAAAATATTTATTCTTTGCAAAATAAATGGGGGTCAGTATTTTAGTAGGACCCTAATGAACAGAGTTAGCCAAATAGCTTGTGTGTTATTCATACAGGCAGAGGATCAGAGGTTCAAAGCCCAATGATGAAGAAAAAATCTTTGAAATATCCCTGATGTATGGGACAAATTTTTAAACCCCTCTCATTAAAAAAAAAGTATATGTCGTTTTGACTTATATAATAATTACGGTATAGAATATCAAGTCGATGCAGTAACCTCTGTGTCAGGTCGGAGTTTTGCTTAAAAAGGTACTGGAAAAGAAAATGAGCACATCCCCTATTTTCCACTAGGATAGAAAAGTTTTTATTTATAAACAGAGTTCGTGAACAATTAACAAAAATAAACTTGAAAATCTTCAAAAGTTAGTCAATTTTGATATTGAAAAATATATTTTTAAAAGTAAAAAACAAATTTTTCTTTTAAAATTTTATCTTAAAAATAGTTTTTGATAAATATTTCAGAAATTTTTTAGTAAACCTTTAACATTTTGACATTTTTTCAAAACTAACTTTAACGATTGAGAAAAACATCTTAATTGACTTTAAGTGTCTTGCTCATTAATTATTTAATTTTAAAAGATAAAAATTTTAATAAAATTTAAAAATCAAATTCAAATCTGACTTTTTCTTTTTGAGTTTTACTTTTGACCAACTCTGCTAATAAAGTAATTTTTCCCAAAAATTTTAAATTTTAACTTAACATAATCTTAGAATCATTGTGTGCCAATAAATAATATTATTCCAACACTATGTGTCAATAAATAGCCCGTAACAATAATTAAACTTACGGTAATAAACATTCACATTTTAGGCACGATCTGAACCAATCACTTGTTACGATGGTTAAGTCGAACACCTCTTTTGCTTCACAAAAATCAGCGTTTGAATTTGGATCTTCACCATTTTTGTCATAAATCACATGTGTTATAAAAGTAGTTAAATACGATTCTTTATTAGCTCCATTATTTTCCAATATCTGATCGATCTGAAATAAAATACTCAAAATAACAAACAAAAAATTAAATCTTAAAATATTCTTACAAATGGATCTGCACAGTTAATGGTGTAATAGCGAACATCTGAAAATAAACTTGACTTAATCTCAGTTAAAGGATCACTCGAAGGCCCTGTATTAATTTTTTCGCAAGTTTCTGCATTCTTAAGATTTGCGTTTTGATCAATTGGATCATCATGATATTTTAAAAAGCTGTTAAATTCAAAATTTGCTTCGGGGTTTAAATTGATTTGGCTCAAGTCATCATCTTCATGCCATTCTTTTGAAGAAATGGTTTGATTGTTAGCTTCCTCGTAATGAACTCTAGAGTCTATGATTTCATCCATTTTTAATGTCTAATTAGAAAAAAATTATGCAATTTTTTTTAAAGATAATGAGAAAATGTTTTAAAAATCAATAAAAAATTAATCTCAGAACATTTAGTCATTGAAATATATTTTTCAATATTTTTGATTCATATAAAGATAAATAAAATATATTATGCAACTAAAATTGAGCTAAATTTATTTTAATTATCCAAATCCTTTTTGTTTAAATTATAAATTTGAAGTCAAAATTGAAAATGTCTATCTAAAAACCAATGGCACAATTAAATTAACTAAAAGATCTTCTTTGTACGATGAAGATATTTTTCGTTTTTTATTCGCTTTAAAATTTTTTTGTGTAATTTAAACCTTTTTTCGAAAAATTTTCTTTCTTTTTCAAATAGCTAAAAATAAAAAAAATTAATAAATATTTTGGAAAAAAAAACTATTTTCGTCGTATTTTTTTTAATCATTTTATCTAATCAAAAAATTTTTGTTATTGTTTTAATTTTATTGATTATATAAAAAGGAACATCTGTCAAAAAAATTTGACCAAGAATAAAACTATTTAAAAAAGGCTTAGTAAAAAAATTAAAAAAAAAAGCAAATTTTAATTTTGAGTAAAAGTCTAGTTAAAATTTTTTTATATTTTTTGTAATAATTTTCCAATTTTGTTATGTTTTTTAAATGAAAAATTACTCTTCATAATTTATTTTTAATATACGTCGGCTTTTAAAATAAGAAAAAATTGACCATGGATAGCAGATGAAAATAAATTTCTGGTTTTGCTTTAATAAAAATGTATAGGATTTAACCGAAGACTAAAAATGTGTCTAACATAGATGACGCTATTAAAAAAAAGTTAAAAATTTTTATTTCCAAAACCAAAATTAAAAATTACGAATATTCTAATTTTTAATTTTTTAGCCAACACATTCTCATCAGTCTCATCTTTAAATTTATTTGGAATAATTCAAATTCAAAAAAAGTAAATACAATTTTTTTTTAATTTTCAGCAAGCTTTTTTCTATCTCTAGGGAAATTTGTGATAAATTTATTATCTATTTTTTCAATACAAATGATTAAAAGAACATTTTTAGAACATATTTATTTTATTTCTTCATGAAAAAATGAATAAAATTTATAAATAAATTTTTCGGTTCAAAATAAAATAGGTCCTTTGAATAAATAAAATTCTTCAAATTTTGTTACTGCAACCTAAAAAAAAACAATAAATCAATGATCAAATCATATTAAAAAAAAAAACAATCAATTTGATTAACCGATGGATTATGTATCGAGTACTAAGCACAGAAAAAAATCTGATGTGATTAGAGTTTTATCCATGATGAAGATATATGCTGTATATACAAAATACATTGTTTTTGATTTACAATTTTAAGTAATTATTTCATTCAAAATGCTTTAGAAAAAGATAAAATATGAAAAGCGTTCAAACAAGGTGTTAAGTTTGCGCAAATATTAATACATTTAAATGCCAAAAAATGGTAGCATTATTGAGAACAATTAGATAAATAAAGAAGAAAGTGTTTTTATGTCTCTTTGAGAAATAATTGTTGGTCATCTAATGGTTCCTGGTTCTTGAAGATTGCTCTAAACCCAATTGCTTTGTCTAGACCAAAATTTTCATTTAATAAAAAGTCTTTTTTAGAATAAATAAGAAAATTTTTGTCATATATTTTGAGTTATCCCATTATTATTGCTATTTTGAAAACCTGACACTGAGTTTGTGGAAGATTCTGAGTTTTCAGTTCCATAGTTTGAGTTGTTATCTGAATTAGCGGCAAGGTCGTTGGCATTTTCAGAGCCTGAATGAGAAGGATTTTGAGTTAGAGAATCAGATGACGAATCCATTTGGTTAGGCTTAGGATGTGACAACAAAAACCATAAGATTTTCTTTAACATTAACAAGCGTTCTTTAAGGCTTGTTTTTGGCAAGAATTTGTACTGAAGGTTACTATCAATTGGCAAAATATTCAACAAAATCCAGTGCCAAGCCGGTCCATTATCCGTGTAAATATTAGCTTCGGGTTCGGGTAGCTCGCTAATATTAAACATTTCAAAAATTCGATTTTTTTGAATTGGTGGCAAAAGATTGAACCAAGCTTTTGCCATTCGATACACATCATCATGAATATGATTTAGCTCTTAAGAAAAAAAAAAGATAAGTCAAACATTTACTTAGATATTTTTTTTAATTATTAATAAAATTTTAAAGATAAATTCCTTATCTAGATAAAGACTCCGATAAGGCTAACCTTGATTATTATAATATTAATTTTTCATGATTTTAATAATTTACCTGTCATTTCAGTTTCAGATGTAAGTTTGATATCTTTTATCCATTCTACTTCAGCTACATTGTATCCATCTTTAGTGCTAGATTTCAAGATCTTAAATCTACGGCCTCCATTAGATGATACCACTGCACGACCGTCAGGAGTAAACTGACTTGATTTAATCTCAAGCATGCAACCGTATTCAGTGTATTGGTATGGTGTTTTTTCCGTAAACATACACATTCCAAACTGATTAGATCCAGTCTCTATTGCTCGTCTTAGCATCAGTCTATACCTGGGCTCAAATATGTGCAAAGGACATGGTATATTTGGCATTGCCAGTGTACAAACAAAAATTGGTATCTCATTTTCATCACTAGATAAAACAATGTAAATATTTTTTTGTTAAAATGAAAAAAAAAATACCCCATAAGTTCTTTAATGTCTTCATAATACTGTTTTGTACGTTCTTCATATTCAGATATGTAAAAATTTTGTATCAATTTGTCCAGAAACTGTGTTACATTAGACCGTCTTTCAGCGAGATACTTTAAAATATTTTTATTATAAGAAAATTAAATTATTAATGAGCCTTACATCAGCTAGTGAATATTTGCATAATGGACATGAATCCTGGTGATCCAAAGATCGCTCTAGACATGAACAACAAAACGAGTGTCCACAGGGAGTTGTAACCGGTTTATATAAAAGTCTAAATCAAAAAACTTTTCAATTATTTTCAATTTAGAAGAAAAAGTTTTAGTCTTTCTGACAAAAATGTTATTTGGTTTCGTTATATTTTATGTTTGTTTGATTAACTACCAAAATAAAATGAAAAAAAAATTATTTGACTTAGAATTGTGAATAAAAATTTTAATTTTAACTAAATTTTAATTTGAAACATTTTTGTATAAATATCATTGTGAGTTTTTCATGGAAATGCTATGGCTCAAATAATCATACTATTTTAATTTATTCAAAATTAATTATAGAAAAGAAAACAAAATTTCAAGCTTAATAGTTCAACTTCAAGTCTTATTTTTTCTAAATTATTTTTAACTCTAATTAAATTCCTAGATTGGAATTTGAAATAAAATATCAAAATTGCATAGTTAAATTCTCTAGATCAGATTTTTAAAAATTAAATTACTGATCAATTATGCAAATTAAAACTTACACTTAAACGCTTAAGTTATTTAAAAAATTCTACGTTTAGAATTTTCTTTCAAATTAAAAGTTTAAAGCTAAATTTTTTCTTTACCTGTAACAAAGACTACACTCAAGTTCACCAGGCTTCACTAAATGACTATTAACAACTACATATTTTGATGTATCATAATTGAGTACAGACTGTTGATTATTATCACTCGATTTTTGCTCAAATTTTGATAAAACAAAACTAAAAGGGAAGTCATCTTTAGAGAAAAAAAATTAAACAAAATTTTTTATGTTAACTTAAGCAAAAAGCTTACCATTTGGATGACTTTGACTATTTGCAATACCAGAATCATTTGATTCAGCTTTAGACATGTCAATGTTGAACAAAACTTGATGTAGCTTAGTTTTCAAGATTTTCAATTTGGGATCTAATTTCAAGCAGGTAACTAAATTTTCTTTGACTGCATTCAAGTTTCCGACAGATAAATAATAGATTGATTGTAGAAAAAAAGCCTTAAAAAAATATTTTAAAAATGAAAACTTTTTTTAAAATAAATTTTAAGCTTACGAAAGGCCAATTTGGTTTTAGTTCGGATGCTCTTTGAGCGTATTTTAAACAATTCGGATTATAATTATCAAAATAATTAAGAAGAAATAGATCAGCTAATAACAAGTGGTTTGATGGATCTAAATTAAAATGGTTTTGAATTTTTATTAATTTTAATTTTTTAATTTTTGGATAAAATTTTACCTAGTTCATACGCTTTTAAAAACAACCGTTCTAGCGCACTAAGCTTAAAGTTGTCCAAATCATTATCAATTATAAAGCAAACATAATTGCGCAAATCATTTCTCAGCTTTCGACTTTCAACATTCTTTGACCAAAATTTGTCAACCAATTTTGACAACATGACATTGGGTCTCAAGAATTGAGTTGAATTATTTTCATGGACAAATGAGCAATTGTAGCATTTGTAAAGTTCTATTGAATCCTTGAGTCCATTGTCCAGCTTTCTTTTGTTGCTTTGTAATTCCAAGTCAGTATTTAACTCGGCTTTAGTCTTTTCCAAAGCTAAATTGTACTCGTTCAAGCAGTTTTTGCAAAACGAGCATCCACAAATCAAAGTAATAGGCTCATAGAGACAATGGCAGCAAAGTGAACACAAATGAAACTCGTCTCTGGCCATAGATGACTGACCAAGATTGGACTCGTTATCAGTATTTGAGTGGGCAGAAAAAAATGATCTTATCAAATCTTGATCTTCTTCTTCGTCAAAAGCACTCTCGTGTCTAATTTCTCCATTTGAAGAATGTCTCATTCTTTTGCAACAAAATTTTGTTTTAATCTCAGAGTCAAGCTTAAAATTATCAGAAATTGGTATCAGCAAAGTGGCATAATAATTCTCATAATTCAAAAAAAGATTTCTTAGCTTAGAAATCGACTTTAAATCATATGATTCATCCCAGGAAAAAAAAACATTAGCTTCATCAAGTAGTTTGTAAAAAAGTGGACATTTTGCCTCAAATTTTGGTTTTGCTTTTGAGTTTTCTGCCAATGACATTTCTGTTCCAAAGGTGGGCAAAAGAGACTCATTTGACTCCGGAGTGCTTTGCACCTGATAGGAATTTGACGCGTTCAGATAAGACCGAAATGATTGAGATAAACGTGTGTACGAATTTTGACTTGTGGGCTCAGAGTCAGTAATAAGGGTCACTTGCGGGTTCATAGCATTTGTGGATTCATCGTCAGATACCGAGTCATTGGTGCTCTCATCGCTATTTTGGGTGTAGAAATCCTCCAAATCCTCCAAATCACTAATCAAATCATCGGCATTTTCATTGGCATCATAGTTTTCTATGTCAGAATCCTGATTGTCCGCTGTTGTAGTTGTTTTTTTGCTCATTACTGATTCAGTGTCCACCTCCCTGTACGGGCCATAGCCTCTGTTTGACGAACTGGAACAAGGCCTTGAGCTAGATTCAACATTGGACACAGTCAAACTTCTATTGGTGTCAATATTTTTTCGGTTTGGTTGGTCTTTTTTTTCCATGGATTTAAAACAAATGCCAAATAGTAGCTTATAAATTAAACGATCATCTAAATCTATGAACTTTTAAATCAAGTCCTATAAAAAGTAAAATATTATTTAATAAAAGTAAAGCTGTATTGAGAAAGAATAAGAATTTTTTTCTCTTGTTAAATAATTTGTTTCATAACTATTTAAATTTTGAACATTATATAATTTTTTGCGGGGGGTCCCTTGACTCCGGGGTCGTTGATACTTTTTTATTATGGAATTTATTTTTATTTAGAATGCAAATTTAAATGATGGGTGACATAACAATTTTTATTTCTGAGAAGCAGGAAAATTAGAAGAGAACATCAGCCTATTGAGTGCATCGATTTATGAAAGATTGAATTCAACCTAGCTTGATGATAAAACTCTTGCATTGAAAAGAATTTGACTTTAAATCATAAAATAGTATTATTATAATTTTAGTTGCATAAATTTCAAAATTGTTACATGATCGTATTAATAACTAAAAAAAATTCTTTTACTTTTTGAAAAAACGTGATTGATTATATAATTTTGTAGAAGTTAAAAAACAGGTTATGTAAAACAAGAAATCATCTAATTTTTGTATCAAATTGACCATTATGTAAAAAATTTTTGAAATAATTTTAATTTTATTTGAAACATTTGTTACCTAAGGATTGCACGCCAGCTTATGTAAGATAATTAAAAACAGGGCCTGTTTTGATCTACTTTTGTCTATTCATTTAAAAATGTGATTTTAAAAATTAAAATTAATACAGATAAAATTAATTTCGCTCTAAAAATTAAATTACTAAATCGAACAAATATTGGATAAGAATTTAATTCAAAATCAATATTTTTTATCAAAATGCTCTTAATTTAAGATAAAAGTCCAAAATACGAAAAATTGAAATGTGAAAAAATACACTTATTCTTTAAAAACATACTTCTCATGAGAATGAAATTTAAAACCAAAAAATCAAAAATTCTCAAAAAAATTCAAATGCTTATTCTTTCTAAATTTTTTCTTTTAAATCAGTTTGATTCATTGTGCAAATTGAAAAAAATTAATGAGCCAAATTTTGCATTAACTTTGGAAATTAAAATGATGAAATTACATAATGATAGTCAATTTGTCTAAAGGAAAGTCGTGTATTTTTTACTTTTTTCCGATCTGATTTTTAATTTAAGCATCTCTAATAATAAACCAAAAATTGCTCTCTATGAAATGAGATTAAAATCTTAAGTATGCATATAGAGAGAAAGAGACTTAATAAAAAAAATTAAAACTAAGCCGAAGCTTTCATTTATTAGGCTGCTTCTAACCATAATTTTTGTGGTTTCTTATTTAATTTCTGAAAATGTAAAATCGGACAAGATGCTTCAGATTTATATGATTATAGTAACGAAACTCATAATAATAATAATAATACCTAGTTATATAAAATTTTTAATTGCATAATTTCAAAATGGCTTCGAAAAATATTAGATAAGTCTAAAATATTAAACTCAAAAATTAAGAAAAAAGAGAAGAGAATCAATATTAAATTTGATTATCTAAGATTCACTCAACTAAAATTTAAAAAAAATGTTGTATATTAAAGGAAAAATATTTATTAAATTTAATTTTAGTTTCTTATTTTGAGAACAAGACTATTGACATATTTATATAACGATTTTAGTTATAATGCGAATTTTTCATTATATAAGATGCTTTTGAATTATATAACTAGAGAAATTTTCTATAACGAATATAGCGTATCATATCATGCTAATTGAAAATTATTTAAACATTATTTGTTTGATAATATGAATTTTTTCGAATTTTTTCCAAAATCACACCATCAAAAAATTAAAAATCTAAAAGATGCAAAATTCAATTTTTACCATTTGAAAATACTTGACATTCAAACAAAATCCTAGTCTAGGTTTAAATAAAAAAGTTTTCTCACCATTCTTATTACAGGATTCATCATTTAACATTTATTTATCGTTTTGATTATTAAAATATTAAAAAAAAGACTAATCAAAGAATAAGAATTAATAAAATTATTTAGTCCGATTTAAATGCTTAATAATCTTTTTCTGATCAAAAGCAAACATTTTTTAAGAATATAAGTCACCAAAATCCTGATGCGGATTCTGATGAAATATAAGTCTGGGTCAGGTGATCAAAAATGTGCTTGTATACGAATCAAAGCTAATCACAAATTAAAATTCATTAGAAAAAAAACTCGATAAAATTTGATGATAATAAAAAAGGACTTATTTTCAAATCCAAAAAATCAAATAAATTTCAAAATCAAAAACCAAGATAATTTAAAATGGCTAACCAGTGTAAAACAAGAGGTTTTTTTAAAAAGCCTAATTTAAAATTTCATATAATATAATCTAGGTGTTTTTTGCTATTTCCTTTGTTTCATGTGTTTCCTTCGATTGATTGAAAAAAAATAATTTGGCATTTAACTCTTGACAAATGATTACGTTATGAAATGACGAAAAAATCACTTAAAGAAAAACTTGTCGTCAAAAAACGAATTCATCAATGGTTTAAGAGGAGATTTCATGATTTTGAATAGGTCGAAAGTAATTTGATTTAAAAAAACGATTGTTTTCTGAATTTAAATATTGATAGAAAATATCACGAAGAAAATCAAAGTTTTTTTCAGTGGAAAATCAAATGTCCGATTGAATCAAAGGTAATATATTGGAATTGATCAAATGATGAATTTTTACAATCTATTGGTATTAAGATTTTCGAAATGCTAAGAATAATGCTTTTATTTTTCAGATTGAATATAGATTGTAAATATCCAATATGTTTAGGGGTTGAAGTATTTGCAATGCAATTTTAAAATTTTTAATTTAAATTTAAAATACAATATAGTCATCATGATGACTATTATGTATGCTAGAGAATTAATAACTTTTTAATTCAAAATTTTAGACAAAAAAATTAATGAAATTGATTTTATTAAATTTTTCCAAATTTTATTTAAATTTATTCTTGTCTCAAGAATTTTTATTTTTATTGTCGTCGAAGAAGAACATAGCTAAAATATGTTTTTTTTTTTAAGAATCTTTTTAAATAAAACATTTATCAAAAAAAATGTATTTTTCTAATGAGTATCTTTTAAAATTCTTACTTTTAAAGAAAAAGATAATATTTATTTAGGAAACAGTGGCATAAATGATTGATTTTCTTCTAATAGAGAAATAAAATGAGAATATATAGATATTTTATAATTTAATTTAAAAATTAAAAATTCCTTGCGGATCTTTTTAAATCCCTTCACCAGAATAATTCTGGAAAAGGATCCTTTGACTTGTTGCTTAGGATTTGGGACTTGGGCAATAAAGTTATCCTTATGTAAAGTAAAGATTGTAATTAAACTTTAAATTTTTATTTTAGGAAAGAGCATAATTAAAAAAAAGCAAGATTTAAGTAGAAATCCATAAATAAAAAAAAAAATTTTATTAAAATGCAAACCAATATCGGATGCATTATAATAATAAAAAAAGTTTAAGAATCAAAAGAATTTAATATATTAATTTTTACTTATTTAAGTTTGATTGTTAACATAGAAAATTCTAAAAAATTCATTTTTTATTGATTTTCATGACATTTTCAGTTTAATTTCAGCAACCATTGAATTAAAAATTTCATTTGAAAATTTTATTTCATATTTTTTAATTATGTTTAATCCATTTTTAAAATTCCGATTCAAAATGCAATAGTTATTTTATGAAATATTAGACGGATAAAAATGTCTACAACATGTATGATTTTTTACTATATTTTTTAATTAAAAAAATAACGTTAAAAATTTTTTAGGAAATAACAAGATTGGCGAATTTTTTCAATCTTATTTTTGAAAATTAGTTTGAAATGAAAACTTAAATATTTATTTATTCTAAAATCAATCTATTAGATTTAGCATTTTTATTAACCAAAGAACTTATAAAATATAACTAAAAGAAAAATAAATAAAATTTTTAACTGTACTTTTATAATTATTTATCCTTTTTATTCTATTTTTACTTTATACTTTTTTTTTACTCTTCATCAGCTTCATGATGTTTTTAATAAAATGAATTTAAAAAAAAACGAAAAAAAATTGTTGAATTTAGCTATAAAAATCTATTGATAATTAATTGAATCAATTGAAATATTAGTCTAATAATAAAAAAAATAAATGGATCTCGAACAAAATTGTACCAGCTAATAAATCGGATTACCTAAATCAAGAAGACTGAGAGATTTTAAAGCTAATGAAATCTATAAATATCATCTTTATTTTCTCAATAATTTCTCAGATTTATGATGTTCGGCTTACTCTCATTTTCAGAGAATCACTGTTAATATACAACTTTTAATCATATTTATACCAGCTAATGTTAAAAAATTAGATAAATTAGCATCACTGACTAATTTTTTTGTAATTCCATCAAAAATTATGGAGTCTTTGATTAGAGAGAAAATCATTAACCATTTTCAGAATAATCTATAGACGTAAAAATGGTTTCACTTAAAGAAATTCATGTACCGCGAAATTAGAGTAATTTTCTTATTGATTTTGGAACACAAATAGATATTTTTTAATTTTTAATATTTTATGATGAATAGTACCAAATCATGTTATTCGTTATCATAAGGAAACTTACCATTTAATAAAAGACTTACCAATATCAAGAACTTTTAAAATTGATGGTTTGGAACTCTAACAAATTGAAACCTTTCTAACAAAACAGGTGATAAAGGCATGTTTAAGTTGTTTTTGTTTTTTAAGCTGGTTTTCATTTTTAGTCACATATTTTAAAATAAAGGGAAACGAAATTTGTTACCAAATCATTTAAATAAAAATAAATAAAAATTAACTTTTAAAATAATTCTCAGCTATACTCTTTCCCTAAAATCTCTAAATCGTCAAATTCGAATAAATAGCCAATCTCGATTTTGATTAAAATGTGAAAGTCTTATAATAAATAAAATTTATTACTAAAAAGGATCTTCCTCATTTGAAAATAGAGAATGATTTTTGAAAAAATAAATTATTTAATTGACTAACAAAGAAATATTAAAAAACAAATTCCTGGATTTAAAAATTGAGTAACATGGATCAATCCAATAAATTTAGAACCAAAAAAACTTTACAGTTCTTTTTCAGCAAATAATTTAAATTAATTGAACAGTTCGATCTTAGACTAAAATATATTGCTTCCTTGAATATAATGAATCACGAGCCTTATAACAAACTTAAACTACTAACTTTTTCGAATCGAATTTATTAACTAACTAAGCTAGCTACTACTACTACTACTACTACTTTTTTTGAACTAATCATTTTGTAATACTGTGGTGAGTTGGAAGATTTATTTTATTGAATTTTCTTTAAAAAATTACATTACATTATATTAAAAAACATTAAATTAATAGCTTTTACCAGGTAATTTAAATGCACATTAAAAATATTTTGATAAAGGTTTTAAAGTAAAAAATTAGGCTTATAAACATTCATTTATTTACACTCTCTTACAGCTTTTATGTTTTTGAATAGTAACATATAATTCAATTAGAAAAATAAAAAGTGCTATTTAATTTTCTATAAATTTTCAAACTTTTTTGTATTAAAATAACTTAAAAAATGTATTTTTTGGAAGATTTGAATTAGTATATATCGTAGTTGGAAAAATTCTAAGAATTTTTTAAAAATTGTTTTTAAAGTGTTTTTAAAGTCTATTTTTTTTATAATTTTTGTTTTTAAAACGAAAAAAAAACTTTTATAATTATGAAAATCTAATAAATTTCAAAAAATATCTTTTTTTATTAGCATAAATTTCTGAAAAGGTCAGTTCAGGCATTATGGCACACTTAATTATCAATTTTTAGAAGATTTTGACTCGGATATTAGCACATTTTCTTTAAAATTTATAAGCAAAAAAATTTAGAATTTTTGAGTATAGCTTTATGAATTTAAAAATCTTAAATAGTTTTAATTTCTTTAAAAGAGTAAATCTTACGTATCAATTTGATAAAATCTAGAATTTAAATTAATTTTGTTTATTAATTATTGAGAATATTTTATCAGAAGTTCAAATGAACAAACGACATGCCTCATTTAAGTATTCAGACCGCCCGTCGATGTTATCATCATTTTAAAATATTCTCTTTTGGTCAATAGCTATGAGGAAAAAAATTAAAAAATTCTACAATTTGCTTGCAAAAACAAATTTAAAATTTTATTTTTAAATTTATTCAGTTACAAACAACCATTCAGTTTTGTGGGTCTTCGATCGTTGTTTTTTCAGATACGTAGATACCGTCCAAAAATTTACGGATATCCTTGTTTTTGACCAAAGTTGATTGTTGGATGAGCGCAGCTGAACGAGATACCAACTCAATGTCATTTCCTTCCACGATTATCTCATCTTTTTGGCCCGATGGTGAGCATGTTACACCTGGATACATGTTTACACGTCTGATTATACGCTCTCCCAAAAAGTTACGGATTTCAACAAGACTACCTTTCTCAGTGATAGCAGCGTTGATCGGAAAATGAGCATATACATAACGCATTTTATATTTGTATCCCTTGACGACACCCTTGATCATGTTCTTAATGTGAGAGCAAATGGTACGAACAGCAGCAACTTCCTTTTTGGTACCGAACCATTTTTCAACTTTGATTTTTTTATTATTCAATTTGGTGATGTCAACACGAGCATGCTTGAAGCTTCGTCTCAAAGTGCCTCTTGGACCTTTTATGGTGACAGTTCTTGATTTAACGAGAATTTCAACTTGAAAATAAATATTTTAAAAATGAATATAAATTTTGTTTAATATATAAATTAAAATATTTTTACCATTTTCTGGAACATCGACGTACTCGGTTGATTGAATGACTTTCATTGTTAACCTGAATTAGCCCTTAGGATGAAATTAAAAATAAACCTTATTTCTTGAATATTTTTGTCAATTTTGCCAAGTTACTAGCAATTAATTTCAAATATTGATCAAGAAATAAAGCTGATGAAATAATGACATTTTTAGATTTCTTTTCGAAAATTTATTTTAATTTTTTAAAAAGGATTTTTTTTAAAAAATCAAAAAAATTTTTTTTTTTTAGACGCTGCTCAAAATTGGTGGTTCGTAGCCATCTGGTCGCTCTACAACTTGACCAGCATCGCCAGATGCAGCGGCGACTGGGGCGCTCGATCCGCTCTCACCATGCATATCCATCAAACGACCCACTTTTTTTAAATGATTAATTAAGTCTTTAAGATTTTAAAATGTAAAACAAACTCACAGTCGTATTTTGGTTTTTTGACAACTTTTACTTTACGGATGTAAACATCGGTCAATGGATAGATATAACTACAATATTTTTCGATATCTTTAGCAATCGAATCTGGAATCCTGAAAAAAAATAAAAAATTTAAAATTAAATAATTCTATTTTTTTATTTGAAAAAATTAAATTAAAATAAATGATCTTCATTAAAAAAATTTTAAATATGTAAGCCTAATTTTTTAATGAATAATTTATAAAAAAATTAACCATTGGTATCTTAAACTATTCTATTTATGCTTCTATTCGGAACATGATAAATTCACATGAAAATTTACATGCAACGCCTATAAGAAGCAAATATTGAAGATAAGTAGTATAATTTTTTTAAATAATATTTTTAAATATGTAAGCCTAATTTTTTAATGAATAATTTATAAAAAAATTAACCATTGGTATCTTAAACTATTCTATTTATGCTTCTATTCGGAACATGATAAATTTACATGAAAATTTACATGCAACGCCTATAAGAAGCAAATATTGCTTAAAAGTAATAAAAATCTTACAATTTCTTTAAAACTTCTTTCAAATCGGTTCCGGATACTTCTTTGGTGATAATTTCGATCATCTTCTTTCGAATGGCTTTAACCTTGTAGAAAAATATTTTATTATAAATTGAATGAATTTAAATTAATAAATAGAAGTTTTTTTTTGATCAGCTGCTCAATTAAATTGAACTTTCGACATGCTTCATTAAATCAGACCGCCCGTCGTTGTTTTCATCATTTAAAAAAAAACTTCCGTATGGAAAATAATTTAAAAAATTCGAATACTTTAGAGTGTTGGGCATAGGAAGTGACTCTAGTTGAGTCTTTTGGGTTTTTGGTGAAGGCTAGAGCGAAAACTCTCAAGACATATCCGTCAGTAGTTTTAACGTCAACAAAAGACTCAATAGTGGTTTGTCTTTTTTTGATCATTGATCGAAGCTTATCGGTGGTCAAGTCCATTCCGTGGAAATTGGTCAAACAAATTTTTCCTTGGGTTTCTTCGACAATAAGCTTGAATTTTCTGAATGAGTCTTCATTTTCATTCAAGTCTCCCAATGAAACTTCGAAGACTCGGCCCTTGAGCCCATCTGAGGCGATTTCTTTGAGAGAAAAATTTAAAAAAGAGCAAAACTTTTATTTTTTTTAGTTACTTGTTCCAGCAGTACGGTTAACTGGTGTTTTACCAATTTGTCTTGTTTTAAATTGGGCTGGAGCTTTTACATCGTACCATTCTTTTCTGGTGAACGGATTGACACTATAAACAAAGAAAAGAAAATTAGCTAAGTTCTGGAAAAAATTAAAGTAACCAAATTGAAATGTTTAATTTTGCTAAAAAAAATATTTTGTATCCATTTTAATCAAATTAAAATAATCAAATTTCAACTGGTCACTTTTTACAAATGGGTTTAGGCTGTAGTTATCTCATACATTTTCTTTTTTCCACCTTTTTTACCAGGTTTGTTAAGTCCCTTATTTTTACCGACTACCATTTTTAGCAGATATAATTTATTTTTATTTCTAACTTACAGTATACACTCTCTCTAAATCGTATATATTAGCAATGTGATTTTGCTTCAATATTTCTACTTGAACTTGGTTTAATTTGACTAGGTCTGCAGTAAAAGAAATAGATGGCATGCAAAATTTAAGTTAATTTTTTGCATATATTTGAATTTTGCTTTCAAATTAAAAAAAAAATGCAAATTTAAACTTGCAATCAAACTAACTCATAAGCGCTTAAACACAAGTATTTAAAAAAAATTAAAACATATTTTAATATATTTTTAAGAGGTGTAGATTTTTTTTTCTTATAAATAAAATCTAAAACATTAAAATTAATTTAAATTTTTAACTACTTTAAACTCGTGTTAGTGACTCCAAGATTAAAGCCCAAATCCAACCTTTATTATTTTAAATTTAACAATAAAAATCGAATTAGCTGGAAAATGGGATGCTTTCCAAAAATAAAGCCTAAGTTTAACATTAACCCTAACAAAAAAATAGTCTTTAAACTCTCAAAAAAAAAATTTTATAGTTGATTTTGAAGTAGAAAATTAGTCAAATTTTTAATTTTTTCTATTTTTGGACTAAGAGCATTTTTTGTGAGATTAAATATAAAATTTTATAAAGTTTATATAGTTAATATAGTAGGTAATTGAATGAAAATTTTTGAATAATAAAAAAAGAAATGTTAATCTTTATTTCGTCAGACAATTTTCCATTTTCATCACGTAGAATTGTTTTCCGTACCTTCTACTTTAGACTTGTTTCATTTCAAAATTGCTGAGTTGGACTTTTATTAAAATATAGTATTTCAAATTCAACATTTTCTGAATTTTGCAGATTAATTGCAGAGTTTTGCAAAATCAGTATATTGGTGGTAAAAAAGATGTATCAGTTGATACAATTTACAATTACACACAATAAAAAATTAAATAAAAAATACTTTGATTCCAAAACTAAAAAAATTACTTTCAAAATATTATTATCTAGTTTATTATGCATTTGAATTGCTTACAATGAAAGAACCATCTTATAAATTAAAAGTTCGATGATATAAAATTATGCTCAAATATTTATTTTAACATTATTTTTTAAAGTTGTTTTAAATTAAATTTTATTTAGATTTGGAGCGAGAGCTCACCACGGGTTTGGAGCGAAAAAGTCATGTTTAACCAACTTGCTGAAATTTATTGACTTTAAACAGAGGCTTTAACAGAACCGTAACTTTCTTCGATAATAATAACTTAAAAGCTCGATTTAAATATATACTCAACTTTAGTGACATGTTATTAATGTCGAATAAAATACAAAAAAAATAAAAATTGAAAAAATTTATTTAAATTAAAAAATAATAGCTTTGATCGTTTATTTAATGAACAACACGACTTTAATAGTTTAAATAAATAAAAGCTCATTTGGAGGCGCCGAACAGACCGACAGAATCGGAAAAAAAAATTAAAATCTAAAGCAAAAATTGAGTGTTTAAAAAAAATAATGAATTTTTTTAAAAATGATTAAATCGTAATGATTTAATAAAGTAGCTGAAACTTTATGGATCCGATGATATGCTAGTGAATTTTTGTAAAGATTTTTTTACAGGACATAGGCAAAGAGAGGTAATGGTTGAAGAAATGCAAGACTGGTTGGATATAATTAATGGCGTGCTGCGAGACTTAGTGCTCGGTCCCTTATTGTTTGTAATTTTTCTATCTACGTAATATACGTAATCCTGAATTTATAAAATGCGCTTGTTAGCTTTTGGCAAATGACACCAAGTTAATTTGATTATAAATATTTACTTGATCTAACAAGTCTCCAACTGAATTTGAAAAGACTGGTAGAATGGTCAAATGCATGTTTAATAAGTTTTAATGTGGAAAAAAGCTATCGCGATCAACAACAACAATTTAACATTAACATAACAGTGAATGGTAAAACACTCATGAGTAATGACAAGGAACGAACGTAATCTGAGATCTGTTTAATTTTAACATGGGGCCATTAAGCTATGTAAGCTGTAAATGCAACGTCCACTGTTATCTGAAAGCTGAACAAGGCTTTCAAGTTCTTTTCCATACAATCGTTTAGATCTCTTTATGCTGCATTTGTAAGACCACGTTTAGAATATGTAATAGCAGCTTGGTGCCATCAGACCAAAAAAAAGATAAATCTAATAGAAAAAGTACATGTTAGAGCCACTTCTTAACACTAGAAGACCCGAGAAGTTTTTTTAGACTTGTTTTCACTGTTTTAAGTTAATGTAAACAGTTGCGTTTTGTTATTTAACTTTATTTTAAAATAATTGAATATGTGTTGCCTGGATCCCAGGGCCCAGATGAGTCGAAACAATAGTTGTTTCATAAAGAAAATAAATGAAAAAAAGCAACAAGTTAAATTCTCTCTTTCAATTGTGAGACAATAGAAAATATTACTATTTAAAAACTTATTTTTTAATTTAAAAAGTTGCGAAAATAAAGTTTTAAAAAAATACTATAGTGTTTGATTCACGATCACAAAAGTTTACATAAAGTGGTGATAGCGGTGTGCGAAGTTTGGCTTTGTTGTTTCGTAGCGTGTAAAGCTCTGTTGGCGTGGGTAGCTCTGTTGGCTTGTGTTGGTTTGTTGGCTTAGTGAATGTTTTGGGTGTTGGAATGGAAAATAAGGGGATAAGCATAAAGAGTTTTGATGGAAATGGAGATCCGAAAGAATTTAAGAAGAACTTCAATTTGAATGCTGTGATGTTTGGGTGGGATGCGGTAAAGAAATTAAGTATTTTGCCTTTGTTGCTAACTGGAAAGGCAGAGAGACTTTATGAGGGAATGGACGATGGAAGCAAAGCAAATATTGAGACAATTTTTGATACACTTATTAATGGCTGTTCTCAGTCAGCTGAGTCTCTACATCAGGATTTTTTGGATAGGGCGCCTTTGCCAAATGAGTCTATTGTACAATTTGCTAGAGTTATCCAGAAGCTTTTGGAAAAAGCGATCCCGTCACTCGAGACAAATGAAAAGAAAGTAATTCTAAGGAATAAACTCGCATCGCATCTACCAGAGCATTTAAAAATGTTAATAAAATTTAATGCAACTAAAACATGGGACGAACTTTTGACATGCTTGGAAGAGACTCTTCCGCATGTTAAGGCTTGTAGTGGTGCTCAAAAGAGTGCAGAAGGTTTTGGAGTGACACATTTTAAATTTGAGACAATGGAAAGTGACATAAAATCGGAGCCAAATGATGTTGATGTGAATTTGGTTCAGTCACGGACAAAGTTTTCAGGAACTTGTTTTTACTGTAAGATCCCAGGGCATAAGAAAAGAGATTGTTTTAAATTGAAAAAGGCCAATGAACAAAGTGGAGCATATAGAAGCGTAGAAGGTAGACATGGACGGTTTGTCCGGTTTAGTGATCATGGAAATGGAAGAAGACCAAGTTTTAGCAAAGGTGGTCAAAATGAGAAATCATTGGAGACTGGTAGAAGGTCTTATAATGTCAATGACTATTCAAGTGAAGAAAGCCCAGATTTAAATGTAGTTGAATTAGAACTAGACTCTATTGAATCAACAATCGACATAAACTCGATCTCGTGTATCCCAAAATTGATAAAAAAGAAGTGCAGATTGGGTTTTAATAATGATCAGGAGAAACAAAAGATGGTGGCTTTATTTGATGGTGGTGCAACGAATTCATTGCTAAGCTTTAGAAAACTGAGCTCTAAGATTCAAAATGAGATAAAACAATTTTTGGAAAAAGGAAAAGACTTGAATGCAAGAGGATTCAAGAGGTTCACAGTAACAATTAAGGGGGTAACAAGTTAAGTAGCTGAAGATTGTGTGGTTGTTCCAGTATCGATCAAGTTTAGAAACTGGTCTGGTGCTAACAACTTCATTGTAACTGATTCTTTAAGTGAAAAGGATTTGATTTTAGGTCGTGATTTTATGAAGAAGTATGGAGTTATAATTGATCATGCCAAGGATTCGATAACTTTGGATGTTAATATTTCTGAAGTGGTTAACAAGAGTGATTTCACAATTGATCAGTATCCTTGTATTTCAGCTTTCAATGTGGTTCTAGAACCTAAAAGTGAGACAGTGGTCAAATGCAAAATTTTAGATGGTATTAAGGATAAGGAGTTAGTGTTTACGCCAACAACAGATGATAATGGGATATATTGGAGTCATTGTTTAACTAAATCAGATCAAAATGGAGATTTTTTTGTGCAAGCAATAAATCTATCTTCTGAGCAAGTCGTGGTAAAAGCTGATAAATATGTGGGTTATTCATCTGATAAATTTGAAATTGTCCAAAATAGTTGTACAGTGGTGGCAAAGACAACTTGTGTTGATGTTGGGGTGAACTCTAATTCTGAGACAGACAAGCTTAAAACTCTTAAAAAGGGAGCTAAATTGTCAAATGAGCAGAGAATGATGTTAGATGAAGTACTCCGATCTAAAATAAGAGCATTTCAGTGGAGTGAAAAGGACGTTGGGCGTACTCACATAATTAAACACTCAATTAACACTGGAGATAGCAAACCTGTGGATGTAAAGCAGTTTAGGATTCCACAAGCTTTGCAATCGGAGATGGATAAACAGATCGAAGGAATGCTTGGAAACAAAATGATAGAAGAAAGCACAAGTCCGTGGTGCAGTCCGGTAATGATTACCAAACAGACATTACGTGATGGTGGATTTAAATACCGGTTTATTGCTGACATGAGAAAGTTGAATGAGGTAACAAAAAAGGACTCATTTCCACTTCCAAGGATTGATCAAACGCTTGAGGCATTAGGAGGTAATTGCTGGTTTTCAGTTGCTGATATGGCTAGAGGATACTTGCAGGTACCTCTTGACGAGGAGTCGAAAGAAAAGACCGCATTTAGAGCAAACAATAGACTGTACCAATGGACTGTGATGCCACTTGGTCTGACGAATGCGCCTTCAACTTTCTCACGACTAATGGATATGATTTTAAATTGGCTTACATATAAATATTGCTTAGTCTATCTAGATGACACTATTATATATTCAAAAAATTTTGAGGACCATTTAGTTCATCTGAGTGAAATTCTGACTCGTATTGAAAACGCTGGGTTAAAATTGAGACCAGAAAAATGCATGTTCGCTTCACATGAAGTAAGCTACCTAGGTTATGTAGTGTCTAGAGAAGGTATTAGTCCAGACAGTGAAAAAGTAAAAACAATACGGGACATGCCATTCCCAAAGACCCCAAAGAGTATGATAAGGTTCTTAAACTCAATAAACTTTTATCGAGAATTCATCAAGAACTTCAGTGAGATATCGCCTGGACTTTACAAAATGAGCCAGTCAAACCAGAAATTTAAGGCAAAAATGAATAGTAAAGAGTGTCATGATAATTTTGAAAAACTAAAACAAGCTTTGGCATCAGAACCGATTCTTGCTTACCCAGACTTCAATTTACCATTCATTGTACAGTCAGATGCATCCCAATTCGCTATCGGTTCAGTTATTGGACAGTGTAGACCAGAAATAGGGAATAAATTCATGCCAATCATGTATGCGAGTAGACATTTAACTGGCGCGGAAACAAGGTATTCTAATACCGAGCGAGAATTACTGGCAGTTGTTCATGCATCAAAGAAATTTAAAGTCTATATTTATAGTCGCCATGTAATATTTGTTGTTGACCACAAGCCATTGGTAACAATGAAAATTTTGAAGGATCCAATGGGACGAATTGGAAGACTTTTGCACAAGTTACAAGACTTAGACTTTACATTTGTTTACCAACCAGGTAAAGACCATTTCACTGCTGATATGTTGTCGAGACCGGAGCACTCTTTAAAGAGTATCGACATCCAAACAGGTGAATTGGAGTTTGGCAGAACTGTTAACTGGTCTTTGGAACAGATGCAGGATGAGCATTTGGGGAAAATAGTTGAACTGATAACTAAAGAGAACTTTAATGAAGGGACAATAAATGATGTTTGGACTGGTAGTCCAATCAAGTCAAAGTTATTGAAGGTAAGAGAAAAATTAAAAGTGGAGAACGGAATACTGAGAATAAAAGGGGATGATGATGAATGGAAAGTTGTAGTGCCGAGAAAATTGGTAAACGGTTTAATTGGGTTATTTCACGATAGTCCATTATCTGGTCATCGGGACTATGAAAAAACTTATGACACCATTAAAACAAGGTATTTTTGGTTTGGGTACAGAAAAGAGATTATGAATTTTTGCGAGACTTGTTTTTTATGTCTAACAAAAAAGCACCTATCACGAATAAATAGAGCACCGCTGAAGCCTATTCATGTAAGAACACCATGGAGTGTAATTGGAATGGACGTCATTGGGCCATTAAAACTTACACCACATTGAAATCGATATATTCTAATTGCAATTGACTATTTTACAAAATTTTGTCTTGCGAGAGCTGTTAAAGATTTTACTGCAGAAACCACTGCATCTTTTGTTTTTAATGAGATAATATGTAAATTCGGAATGGTCTTCTCAATAATGAGTGACCAAGGACCAAATTTTATGTCAAATTTGTTTAAGCAGTTGTGCAGGGTCTGTAGGATAAGGAAAATTAACTCAACATTCTATCATGCTGCTGGTAATGGACAAGTCGAAAGATCAATTAAAACAATTAAACAGATTTTGACAATGTATGTGAATGAAAGTCACAACAATTGGGACAACTACCTAGAAGCTTGCCTATCTGCTTATAATTGTAGCAAACAAAGTTCAACTAAATTCTCACCATACGAGATTTTATTCGGTAGAAAACCTATTCAGGTGGCAGATATTGTTCTAAATAATCCCGTAGTGCTGAATAATAAAAAATTAGAAAAAGTAGAACCGTATGTTTTAAAGTTAAAAGAAAAATTGAAAATTGTTAATCAAATTGTAGACAAGAACCTTGAATTGGCTAATCATAGACAAAAGAAGTTTTATGATCGCTTTGTTCGTGACAATGTTGATTTTAAAATTGCTGAACTCGTACTCTTAACCAATAGTAGATCTGGTCCAGGTGAGAGTAAATCATTTAGACCGAAAGCAATTGGACCATTTAAAATAGTTAGTCAATTTAATGATGTAAATTCTAGAGTACAATCATGTAAAGACGGAAAATTTCAAAATGTTCACTTTAACAGACTGGTAAAATTTAAACCAAGGCGAAATTTTCAAGTAGAGAGTGAGGCGAAAAAGAAAGCAGTTTCAAAACCAAGAATAGAGCCATCCATTGTTCCAAATATTGTTAATGAATCTTATGAGATTGAAAACGATTCAGCTAGTCTTCTAAGTTACTATGGATATAAACAAACACAAGATGAGTCAGAGTGGATCAATATGTCATTTGGGTACAATATTGGACCAGAAGATTTTGAAGTGGAGTCCCACAACTGCCAAGTCTGTTCACGTTCATTTGGAAAAAAGAGCAGTTTAAAGAGACACCAAACTCGAATGGGTCACAAAATTGTCTAAAACTTAATGGAAGAGGAAGTTGTCAGTGTGTTAATTGTCCAAAGTGACCATACTCTAATGCAAAATAAAGCCATAGACGCCTCAACGAGCCAAAACGAACCTCATGAAATAACAGGATTAAACAAAAGCTTATTAAATAGAAATGTTCAGCGTAGGACTTTAAGTACATCACTTAAGAATTCAACTCCCGATCAACAACATCATACTTTGGAGAGAATTGAAGATGAAGTTGTTAATCAGGCTAGATGTCGATTTTGTAATCGAGATTTTAAAGGATTAAAGGGTTTGAACCAACATTACAGAAGGACAAGCTGTGGCGAAAAATAGAAGCATATTTAACAAAATTTTAATATAATATAAAAAAAAAAAAAAAAAAAAAAAAAAAATTTGAGCTAGATTTTTAAAAGGGGGAAGGATGTAAACAGTTGCGTTTTGTTATTTAACTTTATTTTAAAATAATTGAATATGTGTTGCCTGGATCCCAGGGCCCAGATGAGTCGAAACAATAGTTGTTTCATAAAGAAAAGTTAAAGCACTGTTCAAAAGAAAATAAATGAAAAAAAGCAACAAGTTAAATTCTCTCTTTCAATTGTGAGACAATAGAAAATATTACTATTTAAAAACTTATTTTTTAATTTTAAAAGTTGCGAAAATAAAGTTTTAAAAAAATACTATAGTGTTTGATTCACGATCACAAAAGTTTACATTAAATTAAATAAAAATCCAGTTTTTTTTCGAATCGAATTTCTTTTTCCTTAATTTAATTTCAAAATAGTAATTTGAATTTTTACAAAGTGTTAATTTTATTATTAATTCAACAGCATTAAAAAAATATAAAACAACAAGTTTTTTAGACTTGTCTAAAAATTTCTTCTATTTCTTACTCATTTTGTGCTTTGAATCAGCAATTTTTAAACAACTTGAATTAAATTTAATAAATTTTGATTTAATAAATTACTATCTAATTAAATAAATTGCCAAAATTTTTGGCCGCGTCTGGACCGGCCAAAAACACTAGTAATGATTAATTAATGAATTTTTTAGTTGGGTTATAAATTAGTAAAATGAAGAATAAAATGAACAAAATTTTAATTATAAATAAGGATGTACAATCAAGGAATAAAAACATACAAAAAATTCATTGTTTTCAATTAATTTTAATAAAGAAGTTTTTTGGACTTTTCGAGGGTTAACGGTTGTAAAAAACGTTGATCTTCTAGTGTAAAGATAATCCGCTCAGTGCAAAAAAAATATAAGTTTTACGATGTCTGATGGAGCAACATCAAACTGTTTAGGGAATAAACACAGACTTTAGAAACAATTTATTTTACCAAGGTTAGTAAGCATGAGGATTTTTTAGTTATGAAATCGAATATGCATATTCGAACCGATATTCGAATAAGTAGCATTTCGAATAAAAATTAACCTTGAATTTAATTTTTGAATACAAATAATTTTTAATAATATATCTAAAAATTGATTTATTTAAATTAAAAATTGAATTTCTAAAATATTCGATTAATCCAAAAAATAATTGAAAAAAAATTTTAATAAAAAAATTTTCATAAAATAAATGGAATTTTAATTTGGATAAAAGTGTGCCAGATTTTCACCAGTCAACTCAACTTTTCTGGATTACGATAGTTCCATAGACCTAACTCAGCAAATAAATTTTCTGATTAAATCCAACGCTACAAAGGTACAAAAATCTAATTATTCTAATACTTAATTTTTCAAATATTTTATTCAAATCCTATCTAAAACTTAAGTAATATCAGTTAAGGTATTGAACTCCATGACGACGCATGATATCGAGCCTAGAGCGAACAGTCTTGGCATGGTCTTGTACAATCTTTTGGTTCATTTTGCTCAGGCAAGTGCGAATTTTGTTTTCGAGTTGATTAAGATTTTTGGCCTTCCATTCACCCTCATAAACTTTAGCTCTCAAATTTCCCCGAAAATCTTCGATTGGTCGTGCTTTTGGCACGTTTGCTCGATTCACTTCTTTGGCAACATAACTTATATTTTTATCTAACATATAATTCTCTACCATATTCACATAACGAGATGATGCTTAGGCAGGCCAAAATACATAATTGCCATCCTGATAATGTTATTTAATCATTGGTTCAAGTCGTTTCTTAATACACTCTCCAAGGTAGACATGTTAACCCGATTGATGATTGAAATAGGCTCTAAGTTTAACAATCATTAGTTTCATCGCAATTTTAGCAGGTCCAGCACTTCCTTTTTTTCTCTTGAAAATTTTATATTTTTCTTTAGCATCTAGCCAACGATAAACAGAACGTTTTTTGTATCTGTTCTATACAATGTATAAAAGTAAACAATTTGTAAATTTCTCTATACAAAATATAAATTTATACCTTTCATATGAAAACTATAAATTTATTTTTTATTCTTCTACGTTTGGAAACTGCATTGTATCACTAATGCAATTTATAAATAAAATTCTAATAGATTTACAAAATGACCATACAAATTATAAAAAGTTTTATTAATAAAAAGAATATAATAAAAAATGTCAATTTTCTTAAATTTATTAACTTTAGTTTTCCTTATTTTCACAACTTCCTGAACCTGATTTCGAATGACAATGTGAATTACATTTCATTTCTGCTTTAAAACATTTACATCTATTATTGCTACACATTCCATTGCACTCACATGAGATTTCAATCTCTTTTAGATCCTTTGAACGCTTGTTTACTAACATAGCTGCTTTTCTTAACGGTAATCTACTCTTGATAGACTTGTAGTCAAAATTAAGCGGTCCATGGTTCATTTCTAAATCACCAGCTCTAAGACAATCGTTTAAGATACCAAATTCGGTAACTATTTCATAAAATTCACCAGATTTTCGACTAATAAAACCTGGCAGCCTAAGTAAGTCAGAGCCACCACGATCAATTCTAGGAATGAGTACACTAACCTTATCTCCTACATCGAATTCTAAAGTTCGTTTATTTCTTTACTTATTATGTTTTTCCTCCATTTTTTTGGCAGCTTTTTCTTGGTTTAAACTTACTAATTTACGAGTCTTAGTTGTTGGCTCAACTACTTGTTCGACTACCGGTTGGGCTACTTGTTCAACTACCGGTTGGACTACTTGTTCAACTACCGGTTGGGTTACTTGTTCAACTACCGGTTGGACTACTTGTTCGACAATAATTTCATTTTCTACTTCTTTATCATTTTCATAACTTGTCTCAACAAACTTTTTTTCATTACCTAAATTTGGTTTGCAATTGAAAACTATTTCATATGGCATATGATTAGTTGCTATAAAAAAATACAGGTAAATTTTAATTGATTAATTGAATAATTTGCTATATGAAAATTACTTACATGAACTATGTTGTGTATTTAAATTGAACATGATTTTGGTAGTAAACTAACCCAATCGTTTGTGTTAAATTGAGCCATCATCGCTGCCAACATTCTTTCCACTGTTCCATTTGATTGTTCAACTAAGCCTTGGCTCTGAGGATGTCGAGGTCTTCCATAGATTATTTTACAATTACCATCCCAAGAGTTGATTAAATTTCTAATTAAAGCGTTTTTAAATTCGGTACCGTTATCCGATTGAAAATTAAGTGGCAAACCAACGACACCAAAAACATGAACTTCAACACCATTACCTACCTCTTCCGCACATTTATGTTCCTGAGCCCATAAAAAATTGAATTTACTAAAGTGGTCAATCACATGAGAAATCCAACTATAAATACGACCGAATCGAGTACAAGGTTTATGCCGCATGTCGATTAAATCGATTTGCATTCTTGATAAAAAATCACTTGATCGTATTGCTTTTATACGAGGTTGAATAACTTGAACTTGTTTTAAGTTACATATTGGACAAAACTTGATGAAATTTATTATAACTATTCTAGGTATACCATAAAAACGTAAGTATATTTGTTGTTCCATTTTGTTAATACCGACGTGTCCTCGTTGAACAGAATGCAAATCATATAATATGTCGAAAAAGTTTTCTTGAACAGCGACTGGTAGGTTTAATTCTTGTTTTCTTCTCTTGAATTGTCGATAAAGCTTTGGTCCGTTTTCGGTTAATTGTATATTGAATTGTTGCTTTTTGTAATGAAATCTTTTATTTGGATCAGGATTTGGCATCGAATTATCCAAGTATTTCATTATTGTACCATATTTTTCTTGGGTTATAATTATTGAAGTTGAATCTTCTTTTTCGGTGTATTGTTTCAGAAATTGTTCAAAGGATTCTAAATGGGCCTTTTGACGGGCAGATTCGATCTCTTGAACAGCTTGTTCGGTTGAAATAGAATCACTCATTTTTTAAAAATTTATTCAAGTTAAAAAAAAAAAGAAAAATAATTTGTAAATTAACATACTATTTTATAAATTTGCTAGACGATTTGCAAATGTTATTATGCAATTTGTGAATTTGACAAAAAATTTATAAATATTTATAGTTTGCATATGAAAGGTATAAATTTGTATTTTGTATATAGAAATTTGTAAATTGTATATTTTTACATATTGTATAGAACATATCCAAGACCAGTGAATCGCCTTATAACTTCAGCTTTTGACAAATTTTGTTCAACTTTGTAAAAAGCTGTACAAATCTTTTTTGATGGTTTCGTACATTTTTTACTAACAACTTATCGAAAATTCAACTTTATGATATAATTTTTATTTTTTTTAAAGCCAAGATCAGCCTGATTTTAAATTTTGAAAAAAGTGGGAGAGTTCTTGTCCACTCTTATAGCAAATTAAACTAAACTTTTGTAACATTTTTTATTCTACACCCTTTCATTCCATTCCGCTACTTTTTCAATAGTTTTTTCAAATTTCGTATTTATTCAGGTTTCAATTTTTGTCCAAAAACTAATTTGATTTCATTTCTAGGATTTTTTATTGAATGAAGGTGATTGATAATTGTAATAGTCTTCCACCACAAGTATAATCAAAAAAAATTATTAATTAGAAACAACCTTCCAACTTCTATGGCACATCATCAATTAAAAAAATCCATTTTAACTATCGTTGCGATACCTTGGGTCTTATTTTACATTAAAAGCAACTAAATCCCTTTAATATTACCAATGATCATTAAAGAATTTTCTGATTTATTTTTTGTTCAATAAAATGTTTCAGATACAAAATTAAAGTCTTATTTTTTATTTTTTAAACAAGTAATAGCATAATGGACATGAATATGGATCGTTCATTTAAAAAAACATTGTTTGAAATGATATATTTTTTTTAACAAAATAAACTTACTAAAGATTTAGAGCTATTCTATCTATCAAAATAACGAATCTAGAACACATAGCACGGAACCAGTCATTTTTAGACCGGAATTACGATGAAGATCGTTTTTGCCTAGAAAACAATTATTAATCAAGTTATTAGTAATAATTATAAATTAATGAACATTATTTCTAATGACTTATGGCGAATTTTAAAAGTATTTCATAGTATATCTAGCATATTAGTTAAACATTTTAACCAAGTAAGTAAAATTGTTAGGACAACTGGAGGAGTTAAGCTGGTAAGGAATATTTAGACGTCCCAATAGTTCAGTTTTGGTGTATCGTTTGTAAAAACAATTGTGCCAGTCTATTTTAAAATATCATCTTGATTTAGTATCAACTTTCTTATACTAGAATCAGAAAAACAAATTTATGTGAAAGAAAAAAAATTTTTTATCAAATAAGACTTGAATTGATTGAATTTGTGTTTGAGTGTAAGAACAATTGATTTATTTTTATTTTAAATTTTTTTTATTTTGTAAAATTTTTTATTTTAAATTCTTTTTTCTATGAGGCTATATGAAAATAATAATAGCTATCATTAACTAATATCAATGATATTTTTTTGAATTGATTTTTTTAATTTAATTTTAGTTAAATGAATAATTTTATATTGTTGTAGTGAATAAATTAGATGGAAAATTTTCAAAGGGAGATTAATTATAAAAGGATTAAAATATTTATTGTTCAATTCTTAATTAATTTATTAAATTTTAGTAATGAAATGGAATATTTATGAAAGATAATTTATCACATGCTATCACAGGTATTAGAATCTAAAAAAATTTTAAAAAATTTTAAAAGCGATTAAGGACAAGTCGAAGATTTTGATTTTTTTTTATCTTAGCCATGCTCTAGTTTTTTATTTAGAATTCTCAAGTTTTTTTATCGTAGGGTACTCTATTTTTTCAATCGATGAAAGTGAATTAAAAATTCTAAAATAAATGTTTTTATTTTAAAAAAATAGTTTTTAAGAGATTTTTAGAATGTCAAAAAATTCAATTATTTCAAAAAAATATAAGGCTGATTATTTTAATCGCTCCAAGGATTAAGAAAATTGAAAAATGTTTAAAAATAAATCTCAAAGAATTACTCTTGCTTTTTGAGTCAAATACTAGACACTCGTAGATTGAAGGCTAATAATTATTATTTATTCTTTAGTTTATTTTATTTCTATAAAAAACTTGTTAATAAATATTTGTTGTCAACACGTGTTTGTTAAAAATTTGTTTAGAAATAAATAGTAAGCACTAGAATTTTATTGATAGTTCAAAACAAAAAAATCAAAATCTTAAACCATTGAAAATAAATTTTTGTAAAAAATTTTTTGAAGAATTTTTTCTATTTTAAAAAATTAATAATAATTTTAAAATTTAAAGGTTTTATTGTTTACAAATTGATTATGAAATTATAAAGTGATCAAATGATCATCGTTCCAATTAAATAACAACAAAACAACTTAGATTCAAATCTTTAGAAAAGATAGTATTTTTATTAGATTCAGAAATGGAAGATAAGATATGAATAAGTTATTTTATATTCTGTAAGAAGCAGTGCTTACTATGCAAAAGCTTTTGGCATAACAACCTTTTAAAAGCTTTACGAAAAAAAATTTAAATAGATAAATTAATCATCAAGTTATTTAAAATAATTCGCATGAATATTTCTAAAAAATATTTATTTACTTAAATGTGACGAAAAATTCTATTAGTTCCGAAAAAACTATCAGTTGAAATCTATTTATCTCCAAATTATAGTAAGATATTCTTTAACAGTTCTGCTATCAAAATTTTGGAAAAATTTGTTTATTGAAAAATGAATTTTAAAAAAGTTTCAAAATTTTATTAAACGTGTGGGCACTTTTTTTAGAAGCTAAATTGAAAAGTAAGTTATTTTTATAGAAATAAAATCTTGATAAATATCAGATTATACTAGTTCTTAGTATTTAGATGACTGTTGATTGAAGGATTAAACCTGAAAATATTTTTATCAAAATATCATTTTCAAGTAAAACTTAATTTATTGAACCTTGTGTAATTACATCGAAGGGTACTGATATGAATTTGTCTGAATATTTACTTATTATTTTATCTAGAGGGCTTAATTGCATTCTATTTCAAAATATTATCAGGCATTTAATGCTTTTATTTCTACTCCAAAACGAAATCATGATATTAAATCAATAATTGTGTTATTAGGTAATTTTTGCCCGAGATAAAATAAAGAAAAATATTAAATTTTTGTTAGTCACTTCGCAACGGTTTAATTGCTTCTTTTGATTTAAAAATGCGTTTTAAAGGCCCATAAACAAAAGTGATTTTAACAAAAATGTTTTTCAATTAATTTGTTATTTTCAAATCTAAATAATTGTTGTAATTTTAGTTTTATAAATAATTATTGGAACTTATGTGGATTGCGTAATTTTTTTTGTATGGCAGAATTTTTAAAAAAAAATCACTATAGGTCTCTAAGTTTAAGAATTTAGTATTTCAAACAAGCTCTGACAATATTAATGATTATGTCATTTAGAATTACAAAATATTTCCACGAGAATCTTAGAGAATATGAATTTTAGTTAAATTTTTAATGCATGCCCAGGAAACTCATCCATTTAGTTTTGATTAATTATATAAACAGATTTAAAATACAATTTCAATAAATAGAATTTAAAAAAATTCGAACAATAATTTATTTTGGCATCTTAAAGTTGATGATCAATTCAAAATATCATTTCAATTCAAAGAGTTTATCGTTAGATATTAAAATTAATCTTTGAATTAATTTAAATAATTTTAATGAAACATGCTTTACGTGTTATGTAGATATAAAAAATAAAATAGATATTTTATTTCAAAAATGTTTGTAGGAGAGATCGATCGTTTCAATTTATTACTTATTTGGAATTTAATATTTGAAATTAATTTTTAAATTTAATTTTGAACTTTGAATGCTTGATACTAATACTTTTACTGATATTAAACAAAAAATTTCAAAATAAACTCTAAAAACCATCAGTTTATAGATTTAAATTTTAACAATCGATTTTATCAATAGGTTGAGAAATTATTTTTTTTTATTATTTTATTTTTAAACCTACGTAACATGTAAATCATGTTACATACAAATTATTTAAATAAATTTAAAGATTAATTTTTTTTAAAGATAAATTCTTTGAATTGAAATGATATTTTGAATTGATTATCAACTTCAAGATGCCTTTATTTTGCATTATATTTGATTCGAAATTTATTTTTTTCATCAAATAATATCTAGAATTTTTGAAATTATTTAATTTTGTACAATATTCGGAATTTTTAAAAGCAAAATTAAAAGCCCATTGTATTTTTTTTTCAATAGAATTTGAAATTAATTAAAGGAAAGCTTGTTTAATTTCCCGGTAATAATATTTTGATATTTGTATCCACTTCCTAGACCGATGCAATCCTGCTTTTTAAATTTAAATTATTATGTATTTAAGATTCTCCTTAACTTAGCACGCAATATTTCGTGGGCAATAGTAAATATATAAGCTTTTCCTTATTGATCAAAATTGTCGAAAAATCCATCAACTTTTTAATTTTAATTAGTATTGATCATAATTTTCAATCATACAATATTTACAAACTCTTAAATATGATTTTTAGATTCAAGACTTTCAGTCAATAGCTTCAATCCCAAATTTTTAGCCATTTTTAACAAAAAAAAAAAGACCTACAATTTTGGTTTTTATTAGAAACACTTAATTTTTGTGTTAGAGTCATTCATTTTATCATTTTTTTTATTTTAGTGTAAAAGAAACTAAATAAATTAATTTATTCGAAAAAAAGTTAAGCCTAGGTTATCTAGATTTTCTTTAAATGCATCTGTTGATTTAAATTCTAAAAAATTTTTTTTCAATAATAAAGATAAATTTCAAAAATTCAGTTAATTTTTCAAAAAATATGTCTTAATGCATTTTTATTTTTAAATGATAAAAAATTTAATTTCATAAAAAAAATTTTTTTTAAAAGAATTTAAAGTAAAATTCACTAATATTAAAATTTTGTTAAATTTAAATGGGCATTTTAGATTACCCTTCATTTCATTTTTAAATTTATGAATTTTAGTTCACCATTTTTTTGTGAATCAACAAAAGAATTAAAAAAATTAAAGAAGAATTTTGAAAGCCCAAATTTCAAAAAAAATTTACTGCATTAAAATAGCTTTTTTTGAAATTTTTTAATCTATATTCAATTTGTCCAGTCTAATTATATTCAAATGTTTAAATATAAGAATCAATTTCCGTTTCTAGACATTTTTTGAGAGGCAATCTAAATAAAATCACGTTTCTAATTTATTTTAAGTAAACTGATAGCAAAAGCAATTAGTTTGTGCTCAGCGACATTTGCTTTAGAATTCTAATTAAAGATTAAGAGTTTGATAACTCAAATTCTTCCGGATAAAAATTGAAAGAATTGGAAATTCTGAACAGTAGTACATTATCGGTAAATCCGATTTGGCTTTTAATTCTCGAACGAATTGTATTAAAGAGGTTTAATCCTTCAAGTGGTCTAATTCTAGTCCATTTTGGTTCTAAAAATCGATAGAGTATCAATAACCCTAGTCTATTTTATCGAATATTCAATTAGAAAAATTACTTTAGAGACTTGAACTATGCAATTAAGACTACCTATTTAAATACTTAAAATTTTGTGAAGTGTAAAAATGAGTTTTAGTTTAATTTTGTCAGTTTGTTTGACAAACCGTGTTCTTTTAGATCTTGTGCCTGAATTCGGTGTTTTTGTTATTTTTCCAAGCGAGTAAATTGTTTTTTTCAACACTCCAAAAAAAAATATTTTTTATAATTATTTTCAAAAAATCTATGCTTCGATGGATTTTGGCTAAGAAGCTCAACCAAATTTGTACTAAGTCAATAATAAAAAGAATAAATAATTGGATTTTTTTCTTATATTTTTTTTTAGTTTTGCTTAAACAATAAAAGTTGCATGTCAATGTTCAAAGTTAAGATCATCAGACATTTTCAAATGATTTATATTAAGATTTTTTAATTAAGGAATCGATTTTTTTGACGTTTGTTCGGGCAGATTTAGAAAATTCTCATGTCAAAAATTATTTATATCATCGTTAATGTTTCTAAGATCAATGTGGGTGGTAAAGTTTAGAATTGAAATTTTTCAATTAGACCAGATTCCGACGTTTAAATATCAATTTAAACAGCATGCAAAATTAATGAAGATCGGTTTTTCAAATTAATTTCCTTAACATTTTAAGTTTTCAATGTCATTTCCTAGGTTTGTTTTTTTTCTTCTCAATTTGAATGCTTCTTGTATGGTTTTAAATTTAGCCTCAATAAAAAAATACTATTTTTCCATGACCGAATATAGTAAATATAAAACAAGGTTTTCTTGATTTGTTTTTATAGCTATAATAAAATTTGTTTTTAAAAATAACAGTTTATTTTAAATTGAAAAAAATATTCATTCATTTTAATGTTCTAATTTAATGGAATTGTAGAATAAATAAAATTTTAGATAGTCGCATATTTTTTTAATAGATTATGTAATTTAGAATAACTTTCTGTTCTAAGACTTTTATAATCATTTGCTTTTTGTTTGTAATAATAAGAAAATTTAAATATTTTGAACAAATAGTTATTTATTTGAAGCATATTTTTTAGATTCATGTTTAATAAGTTCTAGCATGAATTTTTAAAGAATTGATTTTATTTTACTGACCATAATACATGCCATAATACATGCCTTATCAGCACATTCGCTGGCTAGCCAGCTACAGTCAAAACTACTACTACTACTATTAATAATCCATAATCTAAATTAAAATTAATAAAAAAGTTAATATTAATTAAAAGAACGATTTTTTTTATCAAATTAGTAAATTAAACGACATTTCTAATTTAAATAAATTTGTTTAAAAAAAAACAATTTTTTTAAAAAGATAATTATTTTTCTTAAATTTCAACTTAGCGATTTTCGATAATTACTTTTAAATTGAAAATTAATTTTCTCTCTAGTAATTTAATTTTATGTTTGACAATTAAATTTGTTCTTATTATTGTTTTTTTTGGGCAGCAATATTTTGCTCTAATATTTAATTTTTACTACTAATTATTTAACTTATATAATGAATTTACGTCTGTGAAAATTGAACCATTAAGCCTCAAAAATTAAGTATCTTCAATTATATCAGATTGCTTTTAAAAATTTAATTATTTTTTTGTTTGTTAGTAAAGGCGAACAATTAAATTTATACTTAGCCTAATATTTAAAAAAATTTAATTTTAAATAATTTTGAGAAATTTTATAAGAAAATATATAATTCTAAAATAATCATTGTAAATTGAATTTTTTAATTAAATAAATAATATTTATATCAGCTGCATGTTGTTGATTTTTACAGGGTAATAATTTTGGTATTGAAAACCAATTTTATGCAGGTACCTCTTTGACAGATCAGAGCCGTTGATTAAAATGTATTTAAAAATATAAACACTGTAAATTATGTTGGATAGTATTAGTCTTATTATTATTATTAATTAAAATTCTAAATTAGATGTGCTTCGAACTGTAAATAATACTCCTAACTTTAAACTAAAAAATTTTGAATTAAGCTCTCAAAAGGGGGTAAATTTAATACAAGGTTATTAAATTAGTCTTTATTTTATGTTTTCATTCTAAATTCAAAAATTAATATTTTAATTTCTATAATAAGTAAAATATTAAGTGGGGATAAATTTTTTATTAGATATTTGGTAAAAATGGAAATTAAATTTTTGTTTAATCTTAGAATTCTAATCGATCATCCTGAATTGGTTAATAAATTTAATAAATTAAATGAAAATTGAAAGTGATGGCAAAAATAATTTAATTAAAGTTGAATTTTCGAAAGTTAAATTAAATTTAAATCACTGGGTTTTTTTTTTTTTAATATCTAAAATAAAATTTTTTTACCTTTAAATTTAAATGAATATATTGCAGCGTAACTTAAGTCGAATGTGTTGTAGACAGTTAGAATCATGATTTCTAAAACTAGATTTAGTTTTTGAGATAAACAAAAGAAAAATATCAGACTTACTCGTCGAAATTAACTTGAATAATAATTTGACATATATATTGTCATTGTTGAGTGCTGTTTTATTCATTTGACTGAATATTGTCAGTCGCCTATTCTAAAATACAAAGCCATTACTTTCAAAAATTATAATTAATTGTGATATTGTTATAAATCATTCATTCTGATTAATCGATCCAGCAATTAGACGAAAAAGATATGATGAGACACTGAATTTAAATCGTCAGAAACTAATAACAATTTAAAGAGCCAATTTGTTTGAAATAAATCTAAAATTAAATTTTTCATTTATGAGTCATTATTTTAAACTAAAATTTAAGAAAAATCTTCTAAAGAAAATATTTTAGGATCTAAATTGTTTTTTATTTTCAATTTTATGATTTTTTTATCAAAAATGGACAACTATTACATTTTTTCCAAGGAAAAGTCTTTTGACAATATTTGACTTAGCATTAGAAATGTTTGACTTAAGAAAAAATAATTTTTGACAGGAATAATCTTTTATTTGTTTTATTTTAATAAAATTTCGATCCAAATACATAAAAAAATTGTATGCTTCGCTTTAATCAAAAATTCAAAGCTGCCTAGATTTGTTTAAGATTTTATTTGAGATAAATGAGACTAAATATTAGATTTTAAATAAAATTTTTGATAATATTTATTTTAAAAAATTAGTTGAAGTAAATTAGCAAAATAAACCCAAATATTTAGAACAAATTTTGCGTATTGTTACGCAATTGTTTTCGGATTATCGTTTGCTCGATATTGGAAAAAATCATGCCTTGTAACTCCAATATTTGCTTGAGTAATCAATTTATGAGATAAATTTTTATTTTTCCTCTAGAGAATAAAGTATGAATAAATTCATATTTTCAAGTCAACCAGTGGAGAAAAAAAATCAAAGAATTGTAAAGAATTTGCTTTTAAGTATTCAGATTTTATCACACACAAATCAACTCTCTCGAGAGTCGGTCATTTTTTTCTTAAGAATCAACGCTTTTTAAGACTTTTTAATTAATTTCGATTTTAATTTAAATTCAAAAAGTTAATTTACAGTTCATTGTTTTTATTTATACTAACCCACACAGTTAATCAAATTTAAATATTTTCTTGACAAAATTCGAAAGGCAAAATAACTTAAATAAAAAAAAAGTACAGCCAAAGTATTTATAATCATTTATTAATAAAATATTCAAGGACTTAATAAATTTTTAATTACAAAGTTTCCGGGCACTCAGTGGTCACATATTTTTTAAAGATTAAAATCAATTGTTCATTAAAACATGTTTGATATTTACTAGCTTTTAAAAAGCCCCAACGGGCGCCTCAATATCTAAAAATCAGCATCATCTATTAAGAATAAGTTAACATGGCAAACGATGATTTTTCCACATGGATAGCTAAACCATTAATGTCATTTTTCTCTAATGAAAGCCGAATATGTATTCATTTGTTGCCTAGGATCTTTCATCTATCACGTCCCACAAATCTCAAATAAAGGCACACTAATTTTGAACGTGACTAAGCTAGAAATCTTTTTCCAAATTTTACAAGGAAAATCTAATTCAAATCTAATGATAATCAAAGGTTTGGTCAAGCTATGTAAATATTTTAGCAGCCTTGTGTGTGTATGTGTTTTTGCGTGCTTTTTTTCGGACCCGGCTATTTGAGGCAAATTAAGCGGAGAAAATATTATTTTTTCCATTTTAATTTATTATTTCAATTTGTTTTAAGATTATAATTTTTATTTGTCTATTAATCCTTGAAATGTATCAGATAAGGCCTTAATGAGCCAAAACATTATTGATTATTTCCTTGTACGTGACACAAAATCTTTTAAGCTACTTAATCAGATTAGATTCAGTTCATAAAGACCAGTATGTCGCTTGTGAGTATATGGACTGTACTAGTATTGACCATGAGTATAATTAACGAGAGAATTTTTGATTGATTAGATTTTAGGGTTTCCGCTTTGGCTATTTGTGTGATTATCGATTGAAATCGAAAGAATTTATCGATCAAAAGGCTACATCTCAATAAAGAGAAAAAAAAATTTGAAAAGAATAGAGTGATTGAATCGCTAAGGTTTTGTTGACAGGTAAAAAAGAAAATGAAGCCTTGAGCTGCTAGAAAATTGTTCTAAGCAATGTTTGAAACACAATTTTGAATCATTTTATTAATTGGATTTAAGAGAATGTGAATTTTAGAAAAATATATTAAAATATAAAACAAAAAATAATTTTCTATGAGCCAAAAATTTGTTCTGTAAATTGAATCAGTTGATAATTTTAATGTACCACGTAAATCCAGCTACTGAATATATTCTGTATAGAGTAATTTTTGAATATTTAAATTTTTGTGCATTTTTTAAAATTTTTTGCAAATGCCGTAATTAAGCGTGGCACACTATATGTATCAGCTAATACAATATATTAAATCATATTGGCATTTTAGAAAGAAATTGCTGAATTTTTAGATTTTTCATATAAAATTCACAATGCCAGATTTTAAGATTAAACTTATCTTTTAATTAAAATAATTATCATATTAGATTAAACAACACTGTAACAAAATTTTTTGAAATATATAACAATATTTTAATTTTTAAACTGTTTGTTTTTGATTGCCCATTAGATGTTTTTTTATTTTAATAATTTTTTTTCATAAGATTTAGAGTGTAAACATGTATTATTAATTTTATATTTTTTTTTTTTTTTTTTAAATAATTTAGGGGGTGACCCCAGGGCACGTCCGAATGGTTCAAGACCTTCGTTTGAGCCCGCATTTAAAAGTAAAATTGATAAAAAATTAGATGACCGAATAAAATTGGAAAAAAAAAATAAAAACATGAAAATAGTGATTAAATTAGGTTAAAAGCGAATTTGCAAAAAAAAAAAAAAAATCAGATAAAAAGTGATTCAATCAATTAATTTTATATTTTAATTTTATATATTTATCACTTTAGATTGATTTAAGTGACACTCAAATGAAAATGTCCTCAAATTTATATTTATTTAATTTTACAAATTAATTTTTTAAACACCCAAGAGGTGCAATATTAATTTGATAAAATATTTTGGGCAAAAATCTCTAGACTTGTGGGATCATCTTTTTTAGCCCCGTGCTAGATTAGGAAAAATTACTATTAAAGTTTATATATGTTTGTAAATACTAGTTAATCGTTTGTGTACACGTGGACTGAACTATTTTTGACCATGAGTATGTTTTACCAGAGAATTTTTGATTGATTAGATTCTAGGGTTTCCGCTTTGGCTATTTTTGTGATTATCGATTGAAATCGATAGAATTTATCGATCAAAAGAGTACATCTCGAGGGCTTTTGTTTTAAGTGTCAACCAGCGAGAGACAAATCGATAATTAAGCTTTCACTAAAAAACGCACGTGCACATTTTGGGCTTTGATTTTTTAGAATAAACACAATGTCACTTGATTTTGCCTCCGAGCGGACCAATGTATCATTTTCTCATACTCAAAAGCAGGCTTTCAAAATTTTTTTAAACTTAAAAAATCTTTTTTTAAAGCCTTTTATTTAAACTGAATTTTATTTGTCTATCAAAAAACTTTAAGTGAGATCTATGATCAGGACATCTCCAAAATTATTTGAAAAAAAAACAACCTTTCATGTTTTTTTAAACTTAAAAAAAAATTTAATTTTTTTCAAACCCTTTTTATTTTGAACTGAAAAAATACTTTTTTAAGTAAATATTTTTTTTCATTAAAGAACTTAAAGTGAGATCTATTATCAGTAAATCTCAAAAGTTATTAAAAAAAAGATTCTTTCCAATTTTTTCAAACTTTAAAATTTTTTATTTCTTTTTTATTTATATTTTTTATTTGGAAGTTAAAAAACACTTTTTTTAATGAAATCCTTTTTTTGTTCTATTTAAGAACTGAAAATGAGATCTATGATCAAGACATCCCCAGAATTATTAAAAAAAAAAACAAGCTTTCAATTTTTTTCAAAATTAAAATAAAATTTAATTTTTCAAACTTTTTTATTTAGAACTGAAAAAATTCTTTTTCACAGGGATTTTTTTTGATCACAGGTCTGAAATTGAGATGATCATCTCCAAAATTATTTTATAAAAAATCCGTGCAGACCATTTTTTCAGATGTTTTTATTTACCAAGATCATTTTTCTTTATTTTTTCGAATTTTTTTTTTTCAATTAGCAAAAAATACTCAATTAATAGTCATTTGATAGATTTGGAATACGTTCGAGTTGGGGCATATTCCGCTTGTGCTAGGTTGTTGCCTATCCGTCTAGCTTAATTAATCGAAAGCCGATACATACTGTGAACAACTGGAGTTTAAACAAGATCGAATTTAATTGTATCAAATGGCCACGTTTTTGTTTATAAAAATTAGAAAATTTCCTCTTTATTAATCACTGTTGAAAAATTGGGTTTCGTAAGAGTCGGCAAGAAGCGAGCTATTTTTCACGAGCACAAAAGCGCTCCAAGTCTCGCTACACAGAACACTGATCCCTTTGGGTCTTAATTTTAATTAAAAATAAATAATGATCACGTAACTTTTTATTTAACTCGTTAAAAATACTTTAAAAAATAGAATTTTTTTTCGCACGAAGCCTATTTGATCTAAGTGCTGACACAAAAATATTAGTTTAATTTATTTTTGTATTTAATTAAAATTAAGAGGTTACTGGCCGACAATTTTTTTTTCAAATGACATTTTAGCAAGGATTTAAATTGATTGATTTATAATTAAAACAACAACAACAATTACAAGAAAAAAAATTATTTTTTTTTTATCAAAAAAGTTAAGTCAGATGAAAATCGAGAAGATGGATAAAATGGTAGCTTATTTTTGTATGTAATGGTCGCAACGAGGGCACCATATGTTCAAGTTCTAGAAATCAACTTCTTTAGAATTCTTTTTTTTTTAATTTCTTTTGAAATTGCTTTTGTCACACAGAGCTTGTTTATTAATTAAATTTTAGTTTAAGAAAATAAAATTATTCAAGGGCCACTTAAAACTGGGATGGTAGTAAAATAGTGCTAGAAGAGAAGCTTTTTAAATGATGGTTAGCAATGACCAAATCAATTATTTTACTCTATTTAATGGAAAATTAGCTTTTATAAATTATTTTTCAACTAATAGCCGGACTAACTATTTTACAGATAATTTACAATTATTTCCATTTGATATATTTTTAAAATTTTTTGCTCTAAAAAAAAAATTTTTTTTAAACTAGCGCTCTTATAGATAACATAAAAATGATCTGCTATCTAAGGATACTCAGAGTTCTGGTGGATTTTGTTGCAAGCAGAGTGTTCATAGTGGCTTTCTAAATTTCGCATGCTGCTATTAAACTTTATTATCATTATCATCATCAACAATGTTTGTAGCAACTAATCTCCAATTTATAAACAAACTATAAATTTGAATTTTATGTTTTTAATTAACTTGGTACAGGTTGAACAAAATAATTAGGCTCAAAGTATGTTTAATGATAGCGGATTAAATCAACAATGATAAGTCATCTCATTGCTTTTATTTATTTATTTTCAAATTTTGGTAATGAAAGAACAGAAAAATCATTTTGGCGAAATTGACGCGTTATTTGCCCGATCTAGCATTCAATGTTTACACTGGTCTTAAATTAGGTGAAGCCAGGTCGAAGTATAATTTAAAAATTGTTTTTATTTTTACGAAAAATTAAGAAGCTGACAAAAATAAACCACAATTTAACTAAAAAAATTAAAGATAAGAAGAGTACTTTACCGATATTATGTTTAGAGAATATTTTATTTTATAAAATTTTTAAGTTTTTGAAATCCTATGGCAAAATAGGTGAAAACAATACAATATTTTCTTAGTAGAGCATTCAATTAAAAGTCTATTTAAAATGATTTAAAGCTGTTGTAGTTTTAAGTTGAGGCAACAATTTTTGCATAGCCCTAAGTGGCTTATCTTTTGTGTTGAGTTTTTATTTTAAATTTCAAAAAAAAAGTAAAAATAATTAAATAAAATTTTAAAACCGTTTATGCTTTCGGTCTTAAGTAGACTAGATTAACTAAGACCTACTCGAGAGAACAAAATCCTCATTTGAAAGAAAAACAATTTTGACACAAGACTAAAGCGGACTACCAAGATATTAAGACTATTTGGTTTCTTATTTATCTTCAATATTAGTTGCAACTTTCGATTTGTTTTTGATACACTAGACTCATTCTAATTCAATAATGATAATTAAAAAAGGTATTTTATTTGTAAGCTTTTTTTTATTTATCTAAATTTGTTAAACTCTTTCTTTGAACGTACACGCCAAGCGAAGAATATAAACATCACTCCAGTCCATTTTTGTTTACCACTAAACCACTTTGTTTGAGCTTGATTACAATTCATTTTTGTTTAGAATGTAAATCTCTTAGATTTTTTGTTGACCAGTCTTTTTGAACCAACAGATTGGACACCATTTGTCGGATAGCTAGCTTAAATGTTGAGAGCAGTGCGGGCATACTCGGCTCGGATGCTATGATATTCAAATTAGACTAGAAATATTCATTCCCTAGGCACTGAACAAAAGCCAGATGAATCTTAAGTTTATCAAAAAAATAAAATAAAATTTTAATCAATTATTCAAATTGTTTTAACATAGATAAATAGTTTATTTAAAATGATTGGCAAAAAAAATTAGATAAAATTTTGTAATTCTCATCGGTATTTTGTGTATATTTTTTAAAATAGAACGCCTCTCAGAGCTATAAACAAACTTTTAGGCGGCTAATTTCGATATTTTTCTTCATAATTGAGTAATCAATTGTTTTCGCAGAATATAGATAGATAACCACTATAAATAATTTGCTATAAACAATTGATTCAATGCATTCTCATACGGAACTATCTTAGATAAAAAATTAATTTTTCATAAACCCAGTGAATAAAATTTTGTTTTATTGTATTTAATGGTTGAGTTTTGTTCAGAAAGAAAAATATTAAACTAAGGCTTAGATTTTTTTTATAAAATTTAATTTTTAAATTTGTCTCATTAATTATTATTTTATTTATTAGTGAAGTAAGAAGCTGGATAATGGACAGTATAAATTTTTCCGCTATGCATTTCTCTCTCAACATTTGTTTAATTTCAATTTCTTTGATTTTAAATTTTAAACTTGGATTTATATTTATCTATTATTAGTAGCAGTGAATGATGAAACTTGAAAATCGAGTGAGTTTGTCGACAGGCACACTATGACAGCTGATACAATTAAAATTCATTCTTTAAAATTGTTAGCTGAAGGTACTTTGAAAAATTATCGTGGCAAAGAGTTCCATAAATTTAATTTGCCAATCTTATACACTTGAATGAGATCACCTTTAATTTGTCTTAGCACAAGGCGAAGTAAGATCCAGGACTTTGAGTCTTAAATCAAGTAACTTCGAATGAAGTATTAATGATCAAAGATGTCAACTTTGTTGCCAAGTTATGTTCTCTCAATATTTTTTGGTTCAAGAAATCTTCAATTTCTTTTTATTTAACTAAATTATAAAAGATATCTACAAAAAAATATTTTTTTTTCATTTATTTTATTTAGATCAAGATATCTTATTATTTGGTGCCATTTTGCATAAATTTATAAAAATCTTTGAAAAAAATTTTTATTTATTTAATTGGCACCATCGTGAGCCAATTTAGTCCAAGTTTAAAAAAGAAAAATAACTTTATAGATATTTTTATTAAAATTTTCTAAATAAAGAAAACTTTTTTGTTGAAAAAATTCTGTTTATTTAAATTTAAATACAAAAAATTGCTAATAAATTTGGTGTCACCAGAATTTAAATGAAAAAATGACAAATTAATGGAAATTTTTTTTTTTTCATATTATGACTATGAATTAGAAACAAATATGAATTTGAATATTTTTTATACTGTAACATATTGATTACAATTATTTTTCCGAATAGTTTGTTTACTGTTAAAATAATTTCATATATGATTAAGTCAGATCAGATATGTTTTTTGTTAACAAATGGTATCTATAAGTGTCAGAAGGATTTAATTATAATATACTTAAAGCAGTAGAATTGTGAAAAAACAACTATTGAATGGATTATGATATGCATCAAGTTATTAGGTGTCTAAAATTACAGTTTAGCTTTAGTTCAATCACATGTCATGCAAATATATTAATAAAGTGTTAAATTTTTAGACAAATGTTTACATATCCGAACTGTTTCAAATGAGATTAAGATTGCGTAAAAATATTTTACTAAACGATTATCTTGAATAAGAAATTCAAAGAATTTTAAAAATTTCGATTGAATGGCTCAGAGCGAATTCTTTGATTAAATTTTTTAGTTGCTAAGAGTTCATTTATACAAGGCTTCTGAGTCCTGTTAAAAAGGCTCGTTTTCAATATCCAGGCTAATTAATCTAATCATCACTCGCAGGAATAGCTGAATTTCGGGTCTAAAAATCAATAGAACAGCCCGAGACATAAACAAACTCAATTCTTTAGTTGAAAGATATAAATGTTATTTATTTTAGATAAAATTTAAATATTGCTATCCTGGTTGGGGCTTATGCATTGAATAGATCGTATCTTGACAAGTCTGTTTTATTTCGCCAAGTGATGGCCAGCCAACATTCAATTTTTATCGTGGCCCGTGGGGTTTAAGTGTAAAAAGATGTATTTATCTGGGCTTAGATTTAGCTCTAGGTCCAATTAATATTCTATTTTTTCTATGTATATTTTTTAACTAATTTCAATTTAGAATCCTAATTAATAAAAAGATAAACTAACAAAAAAATTTTTTTTTCTATTTTTATTATCTTCATTTTAGACTAATAAAAAGTTAATAAATAACCAACATATGCTTCAAAAAAAACAAGTGTAGTTTAAATTGGCTTTGTTGGATGTACCATTTTAAATGCCATAATGAAATCGTTGATATCGAACTATTTAAACAGTAGACGTTCATTTAAGCTGGACGAGTTAAATGAGGCCAAAGAGGGCGATGAAAATAAGCAGAACGCTATAAAACATACCGAAACAAATGATGATTGCACGCAGAACAGCCTGGAAGATAGCATTTTAAATTTAAATCTCAAATATATAGATGATAACGATTCGGACTCGGCATCAAATCCCGAGTCGAACAGTATTTCAAATGTTCTAAATGATTCAAGTCAAATTGATTCACAGTACAAGGCCAAAACGTGTCAATACAGTGAGTATTTGTTTTAAATTTCAAGTTTAAAATAACACAGAATCACGAATAGTTTTGTTTATAAACTATTTAAAAAAAATTTTTTTTTTCAAATGTAATTAAAAAAAAATTTGATCCTTTGACAAAAAATAGGACTGATAACCTACTAATTTTTTTTATTGGTTCACTCAAACATATTCTACCTAGTTTTGACTTAACAAGGTCGAAATTAGCCCAGTTTTTGCACAAGCTGAAAGAAATTCAATAGCTCAAGATTGAATTAACTGCCATTATCTTATTAGATTTCACCAAAGATGACAAGCTGTATCAGATTACACTACCTGACTTTAAATTTCGGCAATGAATTATTAACTTTGCAGTATTAAGTATCTTGACACCAAATTCCAAGTGTTATGCAAGCTTAAATGTGATTTAAAGCGGCCTCTTTTTGTTGAATAGGTTTAAGAATTTTTTTGTTTTTCTTAAAGAATCTTAGCAATTAAAAGTGGATTATTTAATAGAATGTTTTCTTTGAATTAACCTCGTAGCCTAAAGTAATCAAAATTTTGTCGAATACAAATCTAGAAGATTAAGACGTAGAAATTGTGTAAATCGATTTATCAATGTTGTAGACAATTGTCCTAAGCCTTTAAAAATGTTAAGCACTTAATTGGACTCTTTGAATTAAATAATAGACAAAATAAAAAATTTTATCTAAATGTTTATCTTGGACAAGAATAGTTGAAAAAACAATCGAAGAAATTCAATATGTGAAGTATATTTAGAAAAAACATAATATTTTATCTTTTAAATAAATTTATTATGTAATTGTTTTTGAAAAAAAAAACCTTAGGAAAAACATTTTAAGAGATTAGCTGAATTCGGTTTATAAAAACTCTCCAATTTAAGAGAGCAATCAGTGGAATTCAACTTAAGATTCTACAATTGAATAGCTCTAAATTATAATTGAATAAATCTTAACAAGCTAATTCAACATCACTATTTTCTTTACTTGAACACTTTTTGCATTCACTTTAGTAAATTTTTTCTTCTATTTATTGAATCTTTTTTTGTAATAATTAAATTAGAGTTTAATTTCCCGCTAAATTTTTCCACTTTAAGTATTGGAATCGTTGAATAAGCTGAATATTCACATAGAACATCTACTTGATCAGCAATATCAGTCGGCGGTGAGCCTGAAAAATAGCAGCAAGCTAGACCGGTCTTACATTAAGAAACAAAATCTGATACTTGATCACAAAATTCCGCAAACCAAAAGCATCATAGTCGACCAAGTAAAGACATGTTTATTTTATGTTGATCATTTTTTGGCAGGAGATAAAAGGTGAGTTAAAAATTGGAAAAATTTATCAAAATAATTATTTTAATTTTTGACAGAAATTCAAAAATGAGTCAGAGTGATTGTTTACTGAACCAAAATCCGTATTTACTCTCGGAAAATCGACTTTTGAAAGAAAAAATTCGAAGCCTCGAAGAAGTAAATTAATGTTTTTTCTAACCAAAAAAAATTTTATCAATTAATTTCAAGAAATTGAAACAACAATGTGAACAAGACACAACTCAACTGAAGGAAACAATTGAATCCATGCAATTGGAACGAAAAAAGCTGAAAGTTGAAAAAGTTGAACTTTTAAATCGGACCAAACAATTGTACAAAGTCATAGAAACAAAAGAAAATCAGATAAAATCAATTTTAAAAACTTTTGAGTCCAGAACCAAAGAAAGTTGCTCAATTGTTAAAAAAGTAAAGAAATAATCTTTCTTATATTTTTTTTTATTCAAACTAATTATTTAGAAAAAAATAAAATTTTTAAAACATTTTTTTATTATCATGTTTTTTTCAGCTTATAGAAAATAAAAGCGAAATAGAAGAAGAAAAGTGTTATCTGGAAGCGAACATTGAGGAACTGGTGGCTGAAAACAGCGAATTAAAGCTGGTAGTTGAAAGCAAAAACGCTAGTCTAAATAAACTTCAAAGACAGTTGTATGATCTAAAGTCAAAATCGCCACGATACAGCATAGGCAAAGAGTCAGACCATGGCTACTCAAGTAGTAAATCAAGGGACACACTTTCATCCAGTTTGATTGATACCAATGTGGCATCGAATCCAAAAGTAGAGTCCAAAATAAATAAATCAAACTCAAAATATAAAACAAAAAAGGAAGAACGAAGCCAAAAGTGTAAATCAAACGATTCGTATTTGTACATTAAAAATAACCAGTTGACCGAGGCCTCATTTAGCTTGCCTCATTCGGCAAATTCAAGATCATCTAAAATTAAAAGCAAATTTCGACTAAACAAATTGTCCACCTCAGCCTCTTACCATCACAATATAGAGAGCGCCAAAAGCGCGCCAACTTCCAAGTCCAATAACAACTTAAGTTTTATCATGAGCTCGAGTGATTATGAGGAAACTGACTTGAATAAAGTGCTTGACTCGGACGAGTTTATCGACCTGGATGAGAATGACAAAAATCCGACCAAAAGTGACCAAAAAGACAATTTAATTGTTTCGACCACTTCTGCGTCTTCAGCGTCCTCGGCATCGTTCACCACCAATTCTAGCCTCAAACATCTTGAAATATCCTCATCGACCACAATGGCCAGTGTGTCGCCCAGTGTTTCTCTGACCTCATCATCGGCCAGCTCATACAAAAATGATTCAACTGACTCAAAAAACAATGATCTAAATAAGCCACTGGCTTTGAATATTTCAGCCGAGTCCGAGACAAGCTCGTCGGACCTCTCGCCTCTGGTCATGAGCCAATCTATCACCTTGTGCGAAGAAGACAACCTGAACAAAACCTTGAATGATTTCAGCAACACCAGCCGATATTCTGTCAGGCAACCATTGAGCATGTCAATGAATGTACAAACTCCCAACTCGAATGTTAAATCTCGCTCATCGCGCCTAATCAACACCATCATCCGCATGTCCACCATTGGCTCTTCCATCTCAAATCCATCAAACAGATCATCAGCTCTGGTAGAAACCAAGCAAATGCCCACTTCCTACTCGACCACTCTTTCGTCCAAGACCAAAAATCGACACTCGCACTACTCCACATTTGTGTCGTCCAAGTCAAGCTATTGTGTCCGCGACAACGAGGACGACGATTGTGAAACAAAAAATTTGCTTGACAAATCTTTTAAGATACTTGAGGAAGAGCACCAAAATTTGATTATAAGTGACTGGAGTCAGCAAGACGTCAAAAATTGGCTGGAAAAGCTCGGACTGCCATCAATTTATGTCAAAAATGGATTGAGACATTTGACCAGTGGAAAAATGCTCATCAATCTAAATGAAGCTGACTTGGAAAAATTGTTCCAAATGGCCAATATAATGCACAAGCGAAAGCTTAAATTGGCTCTCGACGAGCTCAGATACCCGGACAAGTGTAAATACGCCAAGCTGGGCGAGATAACCAACGAGTGGTTGGTGAACAAATGGCTCAAAGACATCGGTCTTGTGTATTTGCAGGGTATTTTCAGACTCAATTTGGTAGATGGCCGTGTACTGGCCAGTCTTCACAAAAAAGACTTGGAAAAATACTTCGGCGTAACAAGAAAAATTCACCAGAACAGCCTGCTTTTGGCCATCGAATTGCTGCGCAAACACGATTTCGATGTGCACAAGATCAATGGCCAAAGAGAACTGAGCCACAAAGAGAGTCAAACATTGGACATTTGTCTTTGGACAAATGAAAATTTTATCGATTGGCTTAAACTAGTCAATTTACATGAGCATGTTGAAAAATTACCAGAATCCGGTATGCATGGTGCTCTAGTAGCTGACAGCTCGTTTAACACTGAGTGTTTGTTCCACTGTCTCCAGGTTCAGGACGAGTCTAAATATGCCAATATAAGAAAAATATTGGATGATGAAATTAGGCTGTTGAAAAAGACAAAAAAGTAGAAAAAAATTTTTTTTTTAATTTTATTTTTTAATTTATTTATTTTTAGCAATATGAAAATAGATTCGGCGTTTAGCAGACCATTGAGCTCGTTTAGAAATGATAAGCAGCGAATTTTCACCTTCAGAGGCTCGCTTGGTCGGGCTTTGGGAAAAAAAGTCAAACGAGACATTTCGTCGCCATTGATCGACGACGAAACTTTGAAAAAAATTGAATTCAGTCACAAGATAATTGATATGAAATCATCAACTAACAACAGTTTGGCTTAATTTAAAAATTGGATTAATTTAAATCGTTAAATGTTCGAATCGATTTTGACAGGAAACTTGTGTAAATTAGTAGAAACGAATATACCTCAGCTAAAGTCCTTACCAAACGAACCCTAGTCTCGGTTTAAATGGTTCGGCAAAAGCTTTTTGTGTAATAGTATAATTGTTTTGTATTATTTGTATTTTTCTCATTTTTAAAGCCTTTATAATTTAATTTTTTTGTCTCTAAATTGTTTGAATAATTTGGAAAACAGCACGAGAGGAAAAGGCGGCTAAAATAGATTTTCTTTTCCTCTCGAGTAAAGTATTCATGAATTCTATAATTGATTTTCGATGTGCAGTAATTGTATTCGATTTTCATTTTGTAACCATGTAAAACAAATTTTATTTCTTTTTTTTACATTTTTTTTTTTTAATTTTAAAAAAATTTTGAATCTTTCACTTTTCAGTTTGTTTAATGATTCCTGAACAATATAATCGATTTATATTATTTGTCGTTGTTTTTACTCCTCACATTTTTCTCAATTCTTATTTCTCTAAAAAAAGACAGAGGCTAAAATTTAAAAGTTAAATTTTAGCAATTTGTGAATTCCAAAAATTTTACTTTTAAAAATTTTAATTTAAAAAAAAATAAAATATTTTTTGACTTAAAATTTATTCCAAATTATCTTTGTTTGCTTCAATTGAAAAATAAAATTGACTGTAAATTGGGAAATTGAATTTTAAAGCCGAATAAAATATCTATGAATTTTTTTGTTAATTATTATTTTTAACAAAATTCGCATCAAAAAAAAACTGTGGAGTATCCAAATTTTGAGACACATTTAAATTCTATATGCAAAAATTTTATATGACTGTATTTGCATTCAAAAAACTTTATTGTTAAACAATAAATGCATAATAAAAAATATAAGTAAACATTATTTTCTTGTGTAAATTTGAAAATATTTTTTCAGAATGAATTATCAAAAACTGCTAGGAAGATATACAAAAGCCTTTCCGATAACACTTTTTAGATTTCAATCAAGATCAGAAGTCAAATTAAGAGAATTTATTCGTCAGCAGCAAAAAAACTTGCCATCTTTTGATTTTAGACTTATGACTGATGGCTTAATTCACCCTATGACTACAGACCAATTTATTCAGCCAAATGGAATGTCACTGAGACCCATTGGAAATACACTGGAAACGCTTTTAAAATCGTTTCGAGGAAAGTATATTTACATGGTCAAGGAAGGAACAGCGATTCCAGATAATTTGGTGCTTTTGCACGAGCACACAGATCATTATTCACTTCAAACTTCGATTCCATGCAGCGAAAAGGATTTGAATGAAAATTTAACAAAGTTTCTGAAAGAAAATGCTTCACTTTTATCAAAAGAGCAATGTTATAGCCTAATTAAAGAAACAAAAAAATAAATTAGTTTCAAAAAATATACACATGTTTTTTAAAAATTAACTTTAATTTCAAAATAAATGTTTTAAGATTTGCCTAAAATTTATTTATCATCTCCAATTTATTTATTAAATTTTTATTATAATTTACAAATTTTTTTTCGTTAATTTCCACTAAAAAATTAATCTCTAATTTACCTTTCTTTAAAAAATCTTTTTTCTAAATAGTCAAATACTGGTATCATTCAATATGTTCAAATTTAATTTTAAAAGTAGCTTTTTACTATTTTCTTTAATATTTATTAAGTATTGAGATTATTCCTAATATTCGTTTTAAAAAAATATAATTCCCCATGAAATTTTACTCAACACTAGAAGACCCTTAAAGTCTTTAAAACTTTTATTAATTTAAATTAAAAAGAAGGGTTTTTTTATGGCTACTTTTTATCTTTTATTCTACAATTCTACGTTTTTATGAAAATAATTAATATAAAAATAATTTTGTTAGGTTTTTATTTAATTTAACTTTGAATAGTGAAGAAAAGTCTTAAAAACTTCCCGGGTCTTCCAGTGATGAAGAAAAGCTCAGAATTTTATGTATCTTATCTTAAGGCATGTAGTCATACAAGTTGACATGTAAGAATAACCCGTTCAAATTCTCTAAAATTTCGATTTTTTTACTCGAGATACAAGAATATTTAGATTTTTCTAAGTAACTGCAAACAAAATATACAAGTATACCCAAACAAGCTTGGCCAATTTTTCAGGTTAAGTATTGTTTTATATATTGTTAGTATTTCGATTTTTTTTTGTACTTTGACCAAATGGTATTGTCTAATTTTTTGAGATACCAAAATTTCAACTTGGATGAAACATAAAATAAATAATGGAAAAAAATAACTTGAATAAAGTTTTGAAATTTTAAATTATAGACATAAGCTGAATTTATTGTTTCAAATTCAGTATCAAATCAAAATATTTAAAATTTAGTCTATTAATGACTAATTTTTAAAAGAATGAAACAAGAAAATTCGGCCCTACCGTGTTATGTGAGCTGAGTTCACGAAAATGTGTGAACTTGACTAATTTTTTTGGTTTCGTGATCTCAGCTCACCTGTAAAAAAATATGTGATCATCAGATCACGTGTTATGAGCTAACTTTTTGTGATCTTTGTTTTGTGATCTTAAATTTTAATTTAATTATGGCTGATGCTGTCGATGAGAATGATAGCTTTGATGGTACTTGGATTAGTATTCCTAATATACCAATACCAACTAATGTTACAGATGCACCAAAAAGTAGCTATGAAAAGTTGATGGATTCTAAACTCGATGCGTTAGATGATAATCTACAAAGCCTCAATATTGCTTCAAATCCAGTGAAGGCTTTTGCTTTAGTCTTGGAGAAAAAATCTTATGAAAGTGTACCAGTTTCGGAAGAGGCAAATGCTAAAGTAAATGAAGTAATTTTGAATACAAGAAATAACTTGCTTTGTGAGATTTGTTTGGGAAAAGGTGTGGAGAAAAAATGTAAAGGTGAATGGGGTCTGCGGCTCCATAAGTCTAAAGCACATAAAAACAAATAAATAATTTTATATTATTGCTTAATTACTATTTTTGATTTTTATTTGTATCATAATCAATAAAATAAACTATGTTAATCAATTATTCAATTATTTTAAGATCACATAATTTTTTATATTCTCTCCAGGTGAGCTGAGATCACGAAACCAAAAAATTAGTCAAGTTCACACATTTTCGTGAACTCAGCTCACATAACACGGTAGGGCCGAAAATTCTACGAAGAATCAAAATTTTCCTTAAATATTTTTAAATATTGTACAAATTTTAATTTTCTGGGCGCTATTTGCAACATTATCAATTTTGTAACAAAGAGAAAAAAATTTTTTGAAAAAAAAGAAAATAAAAAAAGCCCTGAGCAATGAGCCCTTTACAAAAAATATTACTTTTATTTTTAAATTTTTGCTTTTTCTGTAAACGTTCAAATGTCGGCATGTTGAAGTTTTTGATCAAAACTTTATATCAAATTGCTCATAATAATAAATTTTCTGAAGATTTAGGCAGAATTTTATAAAATTCTTGATGTAACATTGATTAACATAGTTTGTTACATTAAAATTTCAAAAAAAAAAATTTTAAGTTAATAGTATGTTCAAAATTAACTAAAATGATCGATTATTTTTGATTTTTTAGTAAAGTTAATAATGCAAATAAATAAATTTTTTTTTAACATAAAATATTATTTGGTTTTGTTAATCTTGTTATCTTTGCGAAGTTAAATCTTTTGTCTTTCGGATTTTGTACTCTTTTTAATTCTAAAAATCGATTATTAATCCATTTATTTTATGATCAACTTAAAATAATTTTTGAGACTGTAGCATAATATGTTACACCATTACCAATAAAAAAAAAATCATTTCGTTAATTTAAGAAATTATTATGCTTACTTTTTAATTGAGCATTTGATCATTTGATCATAAGCTTCAACATGCCCAAATGTCTTATATCAAAAATTAAATATTCATTTTTATCTATACTTTTATACTTGATAAATAATAATGTTTCATAAAAAACAAAATTTAATCAGTATATCAATTTTTTTTCTTTTTAGGGCTAAAAATTCCCCATTGAAATTTTTTTAAATCTATAATTTAACTCTTAATAAATCTAATGCTTATAACCATTTTATTTTTTTCAATTTTAGAAAATTATTTATATTTTACTCACAATGAGAAAGAAACATTTTTTCAAAAATTTTATTTTTTTTAAATAAAAAAATTTTATTTAATTTAACACAAAATTAATATTTTAATTAATCATTATCATTATTATTTTTTGTAAAAATATCAAGAGAAAAAATTATTTTTTTTTTATGAAAAAAGAATAAATTTAAAAAAAAATAGAGGACTGATACAAAATAAAAAAGGTTCATTTAATATGCTGTTGTGTCACAAAATAAAACAGCTTCTAAATTAAATTTGGCAAGTCTTTCAAAATTTTGAAAAAAAAACGTAAAAACAGAACAAAATGAGGAAAGGACAATAAAAGAAGTCAAAATTAAAAGAAATGACAAAATAAAACTATTTATACATCATAAAAGAATATGTATAAATTGTAAATATTGTGGTCATGGCATATCTGGTCTGAATCACGACTGCCTCAACCATAACTCGTCAAAATCTTAAAAATAATGTCTATATTTCAAAACTAGAGATAATAAAAATTATAAAAACTTTTTTCGTTTTTTTAATTTTAAACAGTTGTAAATAGGAAAAAATTAAAAAAAAAAGAACGGCTACTAGATTTGATTTACCTGTTTTCTATAAATTAAACTAATCATTCTTGGTAGTATACTGAGAATACTTGACAAAAAAATAAATAGAAACACAAACAAAATAAATGGAAAAATTAAAGAGTTTTTAAATTTTCACTTTAAAAAAAAAAGTCACACTCACAATAATCAAAAACTTAATTAAATTACAAAAAAGGTTATAAAATGGAATTCTATTGTTCAGATAAATAAAGAAATCTCTATTACAAACTAAATTTTGACATAATCCAAAATAAGAACAAAAAAAAAACGAGAAAAAAAAAATAAAATAAAAGCACTTGTTTATACTTAATATTTTTGTCCTTCACAAGGATCTTAAGAAATTTTAAGATAACTGATTATCATTTTTATCAAAAAAAAAAAAAAAACAAAAAACAAAATAAAAAAACACAAACAATATTTTAACTCAATTAGAAAATATTTGTGAAAAAAATTTCAAATTTTTTTTTGCTACTCTAGACCAAAAAATTGAATAAAATTTCGAAAAAAAAAAGACCAAAACAAGGATTTTTGTAACAATTAAATCCCAACAAAAAATGAAGTCCCTGATTATCAATTAGTAAAAAAAAAAACAATTTTCTGTTAAAATTCAAAAAAAAATAAGAAAGAAGGAAAAATTATATTAAGCTAATATAACAAAAAAAGAAACGAGTAGCACACTGGGTCTTATGAAACGTATAGAGTATTGAGAACTAAAACGTGGTGATTATTCTTTGCCAAAGTGACCACGTATCCTTCACTAGTCAATTTAAGACCGCAGCAGCGCGAAACCTTCACGTACGGACACTCAAACTCGCTGATCATGGTACCATCGCGCGAAAACACGGCCACATGAAACCTATTTCCATGGCTGTCTCCAATGAGCACGTCTCCAGCATCGCTCACATCAATGCCATTCGGAAAGTTGGTGATGTTCTCGCCGCCAATTCGGCGCACAAAATTTCCCACCTCGTCAAAAACAGCCACACAATGTCCCTTAAAATCGCACACATAATACTCATTGCCATAGATGGCTATGTCGCTGGGCTCGCGCATATACTCCGAACAATCGAACCACTTTTTTAGCTCACCATTCTCATTTAGTCTAAAGACAGTGGGCGACACACTGTCCACAGCCACAATGTCGCCATTCTGAGTGACGGCCAGACCGGCCACAATGTCAATGTACCGTATGGATATCTTTTTCAAAAAGTGGCCACTTCTGCTAAATATTTGCATGCGAGAGCGTTCGTTGCCCCTGTCGCACACCACAAACTTGCCACTGTCCCTCATCACGGTCACTTTTCTCGGGTACCACAGCTGTCCCTCCTCGCGTCCCGGCGAGCCAAACGCGTGCTTAAACTCGCCGTCCTTGTCAAACACCTGAATGCGGTGGTTGTTGGTGTCGGCCACAATTATCTCCTCGTCGATGCCGAGACAAAAGCCGTGCGGCGAGTTGAACTGGGTCTTACCGGAGCCGAGCACGCCAAATTTGTTTCGTATGTCCATGCTGGCCATCTTTCCGTTTTGTCTCACCGGCGGATTCAGGTTGCCGTTGCCCGAAAACGCCGCCTGACTAGAGCACGTGGTGTTCAGCGCCGACCCTGGCATGCCGCTGCCGATGGTGCCGAGTGGCTGGCCATTGCTCAACATTGGCGGCGACTGGGACGCGTTCGACTGGGCCTCGTAGCTGTGCAGACCGAGGCCGGTGCCCAGCGCCATCTCGTTCAAGTTGGTCAGTGTGTTCAGGTCGGCTTGGTTGGGACTGATGAACTTTGACAGTTGGTTGAGATTTTGGGCCATGTTGGGGTTGAGACACGAATTGTGAAAGGGCAAGTACTCGTCCAGAGCGTTTATCACATTGTTGTTGTTCATGTTGATGTTGGAACTGGCCGCGCTGCTGCCCAGGCTGCTTCCACTGCCGATTGAATTCAGACCATTGATCTGGGCCATCTCGGGAGTCTGCTTGAACGAGACAACTGTGGCTGGCGTGTGACTGCGCGACGACGACTGATTCATCATGTTCAGTGGCTCGTACGGGCTGGTGTCCCGCATGCCTAGACCATTTAGCACCATTTGCTGTTGTTTACAGCCCATGCTGGCTATTTGGTTGAGGGTCTTTGGCGACAAGCTTTCCAAATTCATGATCAATTGCTGCTTTTGAAATTGATTGAGATCGTCGAGTGGAGCGGTCTTGGGCGCCAGCCACTCTTCGCTTGGAGACATGGCCACGTTCAACGAGCTTATTTGGCTTAAATTTTTTATTATGTTGTCGTCGAAATGCATCGACTTGAGCTGATTTTGAAGCTGGTCGATGTGGTACCATGGGTCCTTTGGCTCGGTTTGACTGCCACCACTTTGAATACTGTTTAAGTAATTTTGTTTGAGCTCTTTGTGAGAGAAAAAGCGTCCGAACGATTCGGACACGGACTTTTCGAATTGTTGTTCGTCGGTGACAAATTTAAGGGAGAAGTCGGGCCCGTCCATTTGCGGCATTGTGCTCATCAAATACTTTATTTGATTGATGATGGATTTTTTGAGCAGCAAAATTTCAAACGTGTTGCCATTGCGCAAAATTCTGTCGCTAAACTTGATCACATCAAGAAATTTGCTTATGGAATGATCGATGGCCGAGTGAAGTTCCATCAAATAGAGTTGTTTGTTGGCGTGTTTGTCCTCTAGTTCTTTGATCAGCTGGTCTTTTCTCTTCTCCAGTATGAGCTTGTAGGCCCTGAACGTTTCCTCGATCAGCATTTTGCTCGACTCGGACTGCTCGTTCAACTCGTTCAAATACTGGTCCAGTGTTTGGTACTCGCTTTGGCAATAGTTCACATTTTCCCTAGCTTTTTTGATGTAGGAGTCGAGCTCTTCGAGACTGCGGCTCTCCACGTCGCCAATGCGCTCATAGCAATGCACTGGCTGCTGGTGACTTGTTACCACACAATCGCTGCAGATTGGCATTTGGCAAGTGTTGCAGAAAAATTTGAGAGTTTCGCGCGGATGCTGCCGGCAGAATATGGGCTTGTGGATGGGCACGCCGCAGTCTATCAAAAATTTGCACGGTCTTTTGTCCGAGTCGTGCTCATCGTTCATTTTGGACGATGAGGAGGAGGCCGAAGAAGTGGATTTGGATGAGCGGGGCGATGAGCTCGATGGCGACTTGCTGCTGTCGTCATGCACCAGCGTCACCAACCGGTTCAGATTCGACTGGTACACATTTTTAATCTCCTCGAATTTGACCACTCGGTGGCTCTCAAAACAGCGCATGTATTGGTGAGCGCTCACGCAGTTTGGACACAAAAAGTGTGCGCACTCCGAGCACCGGGCCACTGACTTTTCATCGCTCTTGCAGCTCGTGCAGCCCAGCATTCGTTCCTCTATGGCCAGCATGTCCAGCATGTTGTTCATCACATGATCGTCCTCCAACTCGTCCACTCCGGTCAATGGATTTATCTGCAAATTAAATTTGAAAAATTTGACAAATTAAAAAAAAATTTTTTTTGAATTTTTTTTACCAATTTGAAAAAATTGAAAAATTAAAAAAAAAATTTTTTTTGAATTTTTTTTTACCAATTTGAAAAAATTGAAAAATTAAAAAAATTTTTTTTTTTGAATTTTTTTTGTAACCAATTTGAAAAATTTGAAACAAAAAATTTTTTTTACTTAATAAAATTTTGCTTACCATTGTTTCTTGTTTGCATTGGAAACATTTTATGATGTTAGGATTGGGATTTGACTGGCCTGCCAAGCACATCTTGCAAAACACGTGCAAACAATTGAGCAGCTTTGGCTCTCTTAGTCTGTTCTTGCACAGTCGGCACACAATTGACTCGTGGTGATTGGCAGGGTGCAGGCTCTTGTGGTCCAGTGTTTTGGCATAGATGCGGCTGCAAATGGACGAGGCGTTTGAGGAGAGAGATTTGCTGGAGTCGGACAGGGCTCCGATTAGGTTGGCTTGTCCGCTGAATTTAAGCGCGTCAACAACAAAATTGTCCTCGAGTGTATCTCTCGACATTTTGTGAAATTTTGTAAAATTCAAATTGCGTACAAAAACGATCAGGTCTATCTAAAATTCCCTTTTTTTGAAGAGAAAAAAAAATGAAATTTAAGTTGATTTTTTTTTTCTATAAGCCTAAATTTATTAATTTAATTTTGGCGCTCTATAAACTGCACGTTGAGCCGAGCGCTTTTTTTGTTGCTTCACTTTTTTTCTCTTTTCTTCTGACAATGACCCAATTTGGCTAAGACTTCTAGTGATTTCAAAGCTGCACATTAATTTAGCTATTGCAGTGAAATCGAAGCATTCGCTCAAGGTTCACAAATAATTCACTCTTCAAAGTTAGTGACTAAATTAATTGAGGGAAAAATGGCAAAAATTTTTTTTCTTTTTATAAAGAGACTTTTAGAAAAAATTTCTTATAGTGTGTATCGAATGCTTGTTGAAAAGAAAAATTGAAAAAAAACAAGAAGCTTGATCATCTACACTAACACTCTCTCTTTCTCTAAGAATATGGTTGAAGCGATGAAGCTAGCTAAGCAAACAAAATTTGTATTCTAACTTGTCTTTGAAGAAAAAAAAATTTTTTTTAAATTTTTGATCGAGCAAATTTAAAGGCTTCAATCGCAGAGGATTATCGGTCCGGGGCTTCAATACCCGTTTGGTGTGTAGGTTATTTTTGTAACAAAAATTTGGTTTTAAAAACGTGGTTATTAAAAATATCTCTTGCTATGAAACCATGTCCTTTAACAAGGTTAATGTTGGCCATAGCCTAGTGCTATTTTTGTGGAATATTCAAAATTGTTTTATCTAAAAGGAGTTTTAAATAAAGAATGAATGTCAGCCTAAACTTAGTTTTGGTTTGAATAAAATGAAAATGATAAATATTCAAGTTTAGGTTTTTGTTGGTTGAAATGTCCCAGTTTGCCGATACTAGAATAATGTTATGCACAATAGTTTGACCATGTTCTATCGTTGAACCATAGAACTTTTTAACCTTTAAATTAAACCTAGTCTAAATTTAGTCTCGGACCCAAAATTATGTTTATGTTTGCATTAGTAAAAAAAAAATTCTTACTTTTTTTATAAATAAAAATCTTAAGAACCTTTCAACTATTTTTAAATAAATTTAACAAATCAAGCTTTTTAAATTAAAAATTTAGAAAAATATTTTTGAAGAGATTTAAAAAAATTCCTAGTAAATTTGGACTAAAACTGAACTTAATTTTAATGGACAATTTATAAAGATTTAGTGCTGCTTTTTTTTTTATTTTGTTCCATTTAATTTAAAAGATAACTAATGCTAACGCGGTCTTACATTTCGCTGGGACTGCAAGTTCATTTTTTATTTTAGAATTCTTCGTGAAATATTCTCTTTCTTTGTTTTTAATTTTATTTATTGTCATAAATAAAAATCAAGCTATCTTTTATATTAATTAATTAATTAATATATTAATTAATTTCGCTTCAACAAAATCAAGAAAATGTCCACAATTTATTTATTCCATGCCTGACACTTGAGACTAGACTTATTTTTCAAAAACTTTATTTTATTGTTACGAAGTAAATTAAAAAAATATTTTCCACTTTATATCGATAGATAAAATATTTCGAAATCGTTTGGGTTTAAGTTAATGTTGGCAAACGAAGTGGTGGCAACATAAAGCTTTAGATTTGTTGAAATTAAACAAAATCTGCTACCATATATATTTTTATTTTAAATAATGAAATTTTTTTGCACAAAAATTAATTAGAAAAAGGTTATTTTAAAATAAAAACTAAATTCTCTCGACATTTTTGCTATAAAGAGGCAAATTAAGCCCTTAAAAAATTACATATAATATTTACTATGAAGTCTTGATTAGCTCCTTTTTTATTTATACTCAATTAAAGCGATCAATTGGGAAAATTTTAAAAATTAAACAGAAATTACGTTAATTATGCAATTTTAATCACTTAAATTTTTTAATTAATTACTAAAACTTGCATTGAAAATTTAAAAAATTTTCTAGATTCAAAAAAGAAATTTAAAATATTTTTGAAAAAAATAAAAATAAATTTATTAGATATTTCGAAAATTCCTGCCAAAAAAACGCTTTAAAGATGAATATGAACAATTTGTTAAATGAAGAAAATGAAGGATACATCTGGGAAGGGGATTATGAACAAACTTGGTATTGATCAAAAATCAAAATTTAGCAAATTTTTTTTATTTAATTCATGCAATTAAGGAAGGATATCCAAGAAGATGAGACTGGAACTTTACGAACAGCAACTGATAATATTTCTTATCAAGCTAGAAAACGTCAACTTTTGGAAAAACAATCTCACATTAGACTATCGATGGTTAGTTTGCTTTTGCTAATTTGGCATTTTTCATGATCAAAATTCAATTGATTAAGATTAGATGAGACACATGTTTGTTGTTATTGATGCTTCATCATGCATGAACGACAAAGATCTCAAACCAAATCGGTTAATATGCGTCCAAAGAGTAAGAAATAATCTTAAAGAAATTCTCTTAATTGACAAATTTTAGCAAGTAGAAAAATTTGCTTATAGCTTTTTTGACCAAAACCCCATCAGTCAACTGGGTCTGATCGTAACACGGAATAAATCAGCTGAAAAGGTTTCCGATCTAGTCGGACATCCGAAAAAGTTTGTGGATAAAATACAAGGGCTAAAGGAAAAAGGATGTCAAGGTGAACCATCACTTCAAAATGCGCTCGAACTTTCATTAGCTTCTCTTAAGTAGAAAAAAATAATTCAATATTTATTTAATTTATATATTTATATTTTTTAAGGCATGTAAAAAGTCACTCGAGCAGAGAAATTTTAATAATACTGGGAAGTATGACCACTTGTGATCCCGGTGATATATTTGCGGCAATTAATGAGTGCAAAAAATATAAAATAAGATGCTCAATTATTGGTCTTTCTGCCGAGATTCATATTTGTAAAAGGATTTGTTGTGAGCTCGAGGGAATCTATTCAGTTATTCTAGATGAACTTCATTTAAATGATTTGTTTCAACGCGTTGCTTTTCCTTTACCGAATAGTGTAAGAATATTTGCATGAAAAAAACACGATAAATAATTTTCATTAAAGGATAATGGAGCACAAACTTTAATGAGAATGGGGTTTCCTCAGCATAAAATTCTCAAACCAGAAGAAGTTTCCATGTGTCTTTGGTAGCTAAATTTTTTAACAATAATTTATTTACTAGCTGATTGATTTTTTAAGTCACATGGAAACAAATGAAACTCGTTTTTCCAATGGTGGCTATTTCTGTCCCATTTGTGATTCCAAATATTGCGAACTTCCAGTTGAATGTAAAATCTGTGGTAAATAAAATTAAAAACAAAAACTTTTAAAAAATTTTATTTAATTTTTTGTTGAAGGTCTAACTTTAGTAATGGCGCCTCATTTAGCAAGAAGTTATCATCATTTATTTCCTTTAGATCCTTTTGTTGAAGTTAATTTTGAAAAACAAGATGCAAATTCTGATTCGACTGTCAGACCTGAGTATTTTTGAATTACAATTTTATTTAATATTTTTTTGTTTATTTTTTTTGATAAAAGAAATTGCACTGGTTGTCAATTTTTTATGAATAAAAATGGCTTTCAATGTAACTTTTGCAAAAAATCCTATTGTATCGAGTGTGATATTTTTATTCATGAAACTCTTCATTCATGTCCAAGTTGTACAAATCCAATCAATTAGAAAGTCTTAAACTAATTTTAACATTAATTTAACTAAATATCTAGCTTTATATAATAAAAAATTGTTAATTAAAATAGAAAATTTTTAAAATAATGTTTTTGATTAATTTTTCTCATTAAAAAAAAAACAATTTTTTTTTATTCAATTACATAGTTTTTCTGTTCTTCAGATTAAAACGAATCAAATAGTAAAATTAAGTTAGTGATAAAAAAATTTAAGTAAAATTTAAAAAAATAAAACAAGTTAAAAAAATAAAAATAGTTAAATTGAAATTTAATGATAAATGTTACAATTTTAATTATAAAATGATTCAGGAAAGAAAGAAGAAATAGTGAGGTAGTGCTTGGAATGCTTAAGCGAATTTTTTTCATTAGAGATAATATCATGATAGTTCAAAGCAGAAGCGTTTCTGACAACTTAAGAAATTAGTATGCTGTAACTGTTTTAGATAAATTCAACAAAAATAGCTGTGACAAACAAAGCAGTGACGGCTCAATAAGATGTCGCAGCAAAATCTAGTAACTAACTAAGTGACTAACTAAATAAATTTAAAATAAAATTAAAAACAACATGAAAATGGATAATATAAGAATAAGTAATGACAGGTAATACATATTTGATTATTGAACTGTTCAGGAAAGAATGAAGAAATAAGATAGCAGCAATCATTAAAAGTTGGGTATTGGAAAAATCTTAATTCGAAACAAGCTTTGTGTCCATACACCAGTCTGACAGCCAAAGGACAGAATTACTCAGTACTCATCTGACATACCTTTCACTTAAACCAAAATATCCACTTGAGACTTAATAGATTTTTTGAAGTTATGCTGAATGCTATATAGAATATCATAATTAAGTTTAAAAAGTGATCTTGGTAAATTTTAAATGGTTTCAAATATTAATTAAAAAATATTTAGTTAATTTAAAATTAAATTTTGCACTTAAAATTACTTGTTTTTTTAAATTAAAAATAGAAAAAAAAAGTTTTTTTTCCATGCTATTTTTTAATACACTCAGGAAAACATTACTGGCCCTCATTTGACAAAACATATTTTCAATAATAGTCTGATCTTTATAATATTTTACAATATTTTCAATAAATACAAAACAATTAAATTTCATAACTAATTCCTATTTACTCTCCAAAAAATTAAGTGTCCATCTTAAACAAATTTAAATTCTTGAATAAAAAATCTGAACCTGACAGGTGTATGATTTTCTTTTATTTACAATCTAGCTTTTTTCTTTTAGATAAAAATTGTTTGACTAGCGACCATAGACACCCTTGGGTAAAAAAATAAGCTAATTAATTAATATTAGGAAATACTAAGAAATTATTTTATAAAAACAAAATTTATTTCCACAACTAGACAAGTTTTATAAATACAGAAAATGTTTAGAAAAATATTCCTATCAAATGGTAACAATTTTTGATGTAAAAAATTATCATTTATCTCTATAATAAAAATAAGTCTTGTGTAACTGTTGAGTTAGCGTATTTTTAAATAAAATAAAAAAATTGTCTTTCATGATAAAAATATAATAATTTTATTTAAGACAAAATTTTAGAACTCTTCTGGTGGGTAACATTTTTATCATGACAACAAACCCGACCATTGAATGTATAGTCATTCATAGCAACCAGAAAAGACAAAAAAATATTCAAAAATTAAGTCTTTATACTAGGGTAAATTTTTTTTAAGGTCGAAGTAAATGGAAATTGGTTAAAAATTTTAAAAATGAACAACTTCGACGACATATCTAAAAGTGAGCTTTTTGACTTGACAGCAGGCTTTGGTTATGATTCTTCTCAAATTGATGACGATAGCTCTCTGGATTTGTCAAATTTCGATTTTGGTGTAATTTTCGTCAAAATTTAATTTTATCTAATAAAAGTAAACTTTTCCAATTAAGAGCGACCTAGAACCTAAGAAGGTAAAACCAAAGCAAAATAGGCGTCAAAATCTTGAAATAAAGCAATTACAGCATGATTTTCAATTAGCTAAAATTGAACTAGCTCAGCGAGATTTTCAACTGAACAATTTAAAGATAGAATATTCGAATCGGTGCGAAGGACTACAAGAAAAATGTGATGATCTAGCTCATCAAAACCAAATTCTCAGAGCCCGTTTAGAAAGCATTAATGCAGTAATGTTTTGTTTGTGAAATTAAAATTTTAAATATTTTTTAAACTTGTAAAAAAGATACATCAAGAGGAAGACAAGCAAAAACAAGAGCAAATAAGAGTAGAACTAAATCGCATTTTAGTGAGACAAAAAGAGCTCGAAGAGAATAATGAAAGATTCATGAAAAACGAAAAAGACATTAAAAGAGAAATTAACAGTATTGATGCTTTAGGCTGGACTCCTGAAGAGCATGATTTTATGTCCAGACGTGATCCAGAAGTTTTGACCATTAAAGAATATGCAGCAGTAAGCTTGATTTTTCTTTGTAAAAAAAAATTTAATAATTTTTTTTAATTTAGCTAAAGCTTTATAATGTTACTCGACCATTAAAATCAAAACTAGAAGATTGTCAAAAAAGAATAATGGAGCTAGAGGAACAGGCTAAATATGACAAGACTGAAATTCAAAAACTTAAACATGTATAAGAATTTTTAATTTTTTTTATAAATTGTCAGTGAAATCAAAATTTTTTTTGGGGACTTAAATTACCAGTCATAAAAAAAACTTTTCATTTAAAAATTTAAAAATTTTCTAAAAATAATTTTTTAATTATTTCTTAAATCTTTAATTTCTAAATAAGATTCATGGAATTAAAAATTATTAACTATTGTTTTAGAAACTATTTATAAATAAGATTTTATTTCCTAAATTTAGAAAAGATTAATATGATTAAAAATGTAATATACTTTATTTGACTAGGCAGCTTTTTTTTCTTCTCTTTTCTCTTTTCTTTTAGAATTTTAACTTTAAACCTATTAATCATTATCTTCATACAGACTAAAAAAGAAATTAATCTTTTTAAGATTAATTTTTAATGTTAAAACACCAGTGCTAATATTATAATTGTACCATTTTCTAATTTCAAGATAAGATACAAAACAAGGAAACATAATTTTTGAATCTTTCAAATATTAACAAAAAATTCAAAATTGATGATCATTTTGATAAAAAATTTATATTTTATACAGTATCGATTTGACAAGTGGATTTATAGTAATTTACGTAAATTTACGTAATTTTACGTAAAAATTGGTAAAAAAGAAAATGCCAAAAAAAATTTCAATTTTTTATTATTTTCTAATAAATTTTGAAAAAATTAGTTTCTATTTATTAAATCAAATTTTACCAAAAGTTACTTTTTTTTACCATATTTTACTTTTTTTTACATAAATTAACGTAAAAATTGCTAAAAATAAGTTAAAAAAAGTAACTTTTGGTAAAATTTGATTTAATAAATCGAAACTACTTTTTTCAAAATTTAATAAAAAATAATAAAAAATTTGGCATTTTCTTTTTTTTTGGCATTTTCATTTTTACCAATTTTTACGTAAATTTACGTAATATTACCAGAAATCCACTTGTCAAATCGGTACAGTAAATATAAAAATCAATTTTACAAGGGTATGTCCTATTAAACATGATAAAAACTTTTTTTCATTTTTGAGATATATCATATTATCGTGAAAATTCAAAATTTTGACAAGAAAATTAGGGTAGAGATTTTGTAACCAAAAGAATCATTACTAGCTAAAATCTTACCACATAAAAAAATTAATCTACAAGTCTCTAAAATTAATAGATTCAATTTTTTTTGGTTAATTTATTGATTTATTAGCTCTTATCAATTGAAAAAAAAACAAAAATATTTTGATTTATTGAATTAAAAGATTTACGATGAAGACATGAAAAAACTCAATTCAAATTCAATCGACAGTCAAAAGTTGTATTACGAGTTGGCTGATACCAAATCCCAGCTTCAACAAGCTAATTTCAAAAAAGACAATTATGACCGAACCAAATTGTAACATTCCATTTAAATAATTAATTTTAAATTAAGGTTTTTTTTAAGTGAAAGAGATGATTTTGAAAAAAAATTAGCCGATTCCGAAATAAAAAATTCAAAAAATTTAGCTTCACTTCAGGTTTTAACTAAAGAAAGAGATGATCTCAGCAAAGAGGTATTTTTAAAATTTTTTTGAAGAACTATTTACTAAATAATTCGACTTAGGTCAATCAATTGAAGCAGGAAATATCTTTATTAAGACAGGATAAGGATTATCTTCACAAACAATTTGTTGAGACTCAGGCTAAATGTCAAACAGTTGAAAACAAATTGGAACAGACTCAGAAACTTTATGAAGACGCCAAAATTTCCAAAGAGGAATTGTATGAAAAGTATATGAGTGCTCGAGACGGATACAAAAATGAGTACGATCTAAAATTTAATCAAGAGCTTGGTGATTTAAAGATTAAAACTAACCAGGAAATCGAAAAATTGAGAGAAAGTACCAAAGAATTTTACGAACGAGAAATTCGAAATTTACGGGAATCTAAAGAAGTCCTGGTACAGGAAAGAGAAAAAAATGAGCTAAATTTTAAAGAAATAAGCATTAAATACCAAGAGGCTGTAAATGAGCTAAGACTGGTTCAAGTTAGTTGTGAGAACAAAGTCTCAGAATTAAAATCCGAATTAAAAATGAGATCATTTGAGCTTGAACGGGCTCAAATGTTAAATGAAGAACATGTCAATAATCATCAAAAGGTTTTGATTGAAAATGAAAAGCTTCAAAAAAAAATTGAAGTAAGAAAACAAGTAAAATAAATGCTGATTTAAAAATTGTGGATTAGGTAATACAAAATGAATTTTACGGGCTTCAATTACAAAATGATAAACGCTTCCTTGAATTGGAAAATGATCTAAATGAGAAAAAGAGCAGGTTGGAAAATTATGAAAAAGTCGAGAACGAAATGGATGCTGTGATTAAACAAGTGGCCGAATCAAGTGAACTTTTATTCAAGAAATAAAACAAAATTTATTTTAAATGATATTTTTGTTAGGTGAGAATGGAGATGTTAATGAAGCAGATGCGGAAAAAATTTTATTATCTTACGGATATGGAACAAATTTAATGATGAATTCAAAAAGAAGAATTCAACAAAATGTTCACTTGACTAAAAGAGTTTTGCATCTTGAACAACTGAATACTTCTCTAAGAATTGAATTGAATAAAGAAAGGGCCAGTTTAAAAGAAATTCAAGATCAAGTAGAATAAAATTTAAATTTTTACAAGTATTTTATTTATTTTTTTTAGCTTGATGTTGCTAAAAATGTTATTGATAACACTAAACAGCCTCATGAATTTTTAGTTCGATCAATACAAGCTAAAGAAACACAACTTAAGAAACAACAAAGCACTATTGAAGCACTAAAAACAAAAATAGAGTAATTTAAATGATATTTTAAAATTTTTTTTACAATTTTTTTAGTGAGATTTCGTCAGAAAAAGAGTCTTTGATTAAAAAACAAAATGAAATGACAGCTGACATTGAAAAGTTGATTCGTCACAATGAAGTAATTTAAAATAAAAGTGAATTAAAATAATAGTTTAAATTTTTTTAGGAACTTATTTATATTCAGGACGAATTAAGAAGGAATGGTTTATTAAGCAAAAAATTTCAATTAGCAGGCTCCAAAAATCATTCGAAATCAAGTCATAATATTGACCTTAATAATCCGAGACCTGTTATGTTTGTAAGTTAAAAAAAATTTAATTCCTAAATTAAAAATTTCAATATTTTTACCAAAGACTTCGAGAGTAAATCGGCAAAATAATCACATTTCTCCAAATAGAGCTTATCGCATTGATAAATCACCAAACCAGAAAAGAGTCTATACCATTGATAGAAGTTAAACATCTATATTCTTTTTTTTATGTTGACTTGACTTTTTTAAATAAATATTTCAGATATATATCAAGTCTTTTATTAAATTTCAAATTAATGAAAATCAAATTAAATTTAAAAATACAGACCATAATATTTAAATATTTTAATAATATTTAAAGATAATTTTAAATATTATTAAATATTTTCAGGCTGAAAAAATTTTAAATAAATTTCAAAAATGCTAAATTTTTCTGCAGAATTAGAAACCTGACAAAACTCTGAACAAAATATTGGGACGCCTTTTTTATATTTTAAATCTAAAGCCAACAAAAATTAAATAAAATGAAAATGATAAAAATTTTTGAAAATTTTGGTAAATTTTCTTAAAAAAATTTGATTTTTAATTTCAAAATGTAAAAATTTGTTAAATTAAGTTATTTTTTAACAAACACAGAAAATAACTAAAACATCGGAAGATTATATATATCCAAAAAATTTTTAAAGATTATTTGAATTCAAATTTTTATTTCAAAAAGAATTATTTAGAAGAATTTTTATTTTAGTTTCGGAAAAAAAATTGTTAAAAACAAATTAATGATTTGACCATTCGTCATCATTTTTAATTAAAATCCTAATTACCTTAAGAAACAGATAAAAAATATTTTATGTCAATATTTAGTGGCTTTTCTTTCTCTATTGCTAAGATCTGATCACACTGATCATTGATTTCGGCTATTTGTGGAAAAAATAGTTTTCTACCAATTTTTTCTCTTTTTGTGATTTCAATATATTCTCAAGCAATAAAATTTGTTGCTATTAAAACAAAGCGTTAGTCTTTCTATTTTTAAACCAAATGTTGGTTGTTATATAGAATCGATTTTAATAATTTTCATACTTAATAAATTCAAAATACTTGAAAATATTGAATTAATTTATCCTCTTTTTATACTCTGTTTGTCTGAAAAGAACCATAACCATACTTATTAATTTCGTTTATTTTCTAAAGCAGAAATACTCATAAAATAAAAGATTTTAAATTTTTTTTAGTCCCCACCATCAACAAACTGTCAACCACAAATCAAAAACTTTTCCGCACAAAGAAAAAATTTCAGCACAAAAATTACTTGACAAAGACAAAAATTGCTCTCCACAAATAAAATAACTTCTAAGCAAAAGTTTTTTAATATCTATTAAAAACTGACACTAAATATTTTAGATAATAAAATGCCTATGATTCTACGTAATAAAAAAAATTGCTGGAAATTGGTTTTCCTTAAAATAGATTCTAGATTAACTTTTTTATTAATTTAATATTTAAATTTATTTTATATGTAATTTTATAAACACTATTTGAATAAATTATATATCAAATTTATTAAAATTTTAATCATCAAAAAATTCAAGTTAACCAGTTATTTGGTTAAATATTTAAAAATTATTTTTGTTTTGAATTCGGCAAAAAAAAATGTGTTTTGTAGGGATTTGTGTTTAAAAGTTTTTGGTTTGTGGGGAACCATTTATCTCTTTTTAATTCTCATGAAAAGCATGCTTAGATGTGAACTAACTAACTAACAAACTAACTGTTCTTTCCAAGTTTTTGTTGACTCTTGATGTTAATATTAGGATGATAATAATTTATTAATTATATTAATTATACTAATATTAACATCAAGAGAAAAAATCATTTAACAATTTTTGAAATTGAATTTTCAAATTGAAAAAGTAAAAAAAAACATTTTGAACATTCATAAAAGATGAAAAAAACTACAGTTCTTTAGATACTCGGAATTAAATTTTTTTATCCTTTTACTGTTTTTTTGAGCAATTAAGAAAAAAAACTTATTATACATTTTTGCCAACAATGTCTAATTAGAAATTAAAATGTAGCGGTAATTAAATTTCAAAATTTCCTAGAAATAACTAAGTAGAAATGTATCGCTTCTTAAATTTATCAACAAATTATGATAAACATTAAAAATACTAGAAAACCCTAAAGGTTTTAATTCATAGTCTTTTTTTAACATATTAATTTTTTTTATTTTACTTATTTTTAATTTATTGTAGAAACATACTTTCTTAAGTTGATAGTTTTCATAAATTCTCTCCACACACCGGAATGACATTTAACAAAAATTTAAACAAAAATTTGAAAAATTTTCAGCTTATTTCTCAATTCATATATTTTTGCAATATTTTAATTAATTTTTTTTTATTCAAATTTAAAATAGAGAATTTTAGGGTACGAATAAAAATTTATAATGGGAACAAATGAGTCAAAGATTACCGATTATAGTGGTAAATTTAATTATTCGATTCTAATACTTATTATTTACTAACTTAAAAGCATAGGAGAAAACCATTTACCAAGTACGCAAGCTGCTTTTTTGGTCGAAACCAACTATTCTGACTCAGAGACTGAAAATGAAGTAAAAAATGCCAATGAAATCGACCAAAGTATTCGGTTTCACCAAGTTTATGGTAAAAACATTATTCTATCCAAAAACAGTCGGCATGCAAAGCGAGTAGAGCGCAGCTTTTGTGATGCCATTGTATTCAGCGATCGGCCCATTCAAATAAATGAAAAAATATTTGTGAAAATAAACTGCTTGAGTAGCCTATGGAATGGCATGCTCCGATTTGGCCTGACAGATGTAAATCCCGACACACATCGAAAGTGCTTTGGCAAGAAAATATCCAATTTTATTTCTGACAACATTGAAGACGATTATCTTTACGATTTGCCAAAATATGTCTATCCAGATTTGACCAACAGAAGAGGATACTGGGCCGGAGCTGTGCCTCAAAATTGTGTGAAAGAAAAGGATGTTTTGTATTTTTTTGTCAATACCAAAGGCGAAGTTCACTACGGCATAAACAACAGCTACAAGGGACATTTTTTTGACGGAGTTGAAGTGTTCACTTCATCACAAGAACCAAAACCCTTGTGGGCTATGTTTGACATTTACGGAAATACTCTTGCAATAGAAATTCTAAATTTTTCAAATAAAAAAAATGGTTTTCAGAAAACAGATTGTAACGAAAGCACTTTTGAGAGCATTTCTTCGATTTCAAATAATTTCAGAACTCTAAATATAGATGCATCGTCGGCCTCTACTTCCATGGACTCTTCCATAGACCTGGTAACCATTGTACCACAAAATGGCGTGACGATGAGACAAAAAAAAGATAACTTTAGCAACATGTTGATATGTCATCGTCGATTGTGTGTAGATAATCATCTAAATGAGACCCTAAGCGATTCTATTGTGGACAGTAGGCAAACAAGAGCTGTCAATGAACTTAAAAGGAAAATAAAAAATTTCTATGAATCAATACCAGTCTTGATCCACGAAAAATTGAATGCAAGTGATACTCAATATTTTAAATTTTTAGATAAAATTCATGGAAAAAATGTAAATATTTGTGAACCAGACTGTTCAATAGCCTACCGTGAGTCGTCATTCAAACAATTTGATAATCCTGTAGCTAGTGTAGATAGAAAAAGGCCGACTCAAAACGCTTACGCATTTTTTAATAAAATTGTTGACATCGGAAAGCCATTTTGCATTCAAATAGTGGGAATTGATCAACACTTAGGTGAATCGCAAATGTCTCTTGGTATAGGATGCACAACCTGCGATCCAAATGGACTTGAGCCTGTCACCGACTTGCCTGATGATGCTGATTGTTTGTTGGACAGACCAGAGTACTGGATAGTGTTTCAGAACTTGTTTAATTCAGATTTAGTCTCGAAAAGACACAATGTGTCTCTGGCCGACGAGCTTTGTTTTATAATCAATGAAAAAAGTGGAAATTTGGAATTTTATATCAATGGAAATGAAATTACAAAATGTTTATTTAATGTCGATATAACCCAAAGGTTGTGGTTTTTTTTCAATTTATGTGGAAGGATAAATGCAGTAAGAATTATAAAACCATGTGAAAAGTGGACCCAGGTCAAAAACACTGCCAAAAAACAAAGGCCAAACTCGGCACTGATTGACTATTTTGAGAGTCAATTAATACCTGATTTCGGAAATGAATCGGATAAGAATATTTTGAGAACCAGGAAAAACTCAAGTCACGAAAAGCGCAAATCGGGTTTGGACGAGTGTAAAATTTGCCTTGACGCTCCGATTGAATGTGTTTTTTATTCATGTGGTCACATGTGTTTGTGTTGGAATTGGTAATTTTAAAAAGCTAGAAAATTTTTTTTTCTAATTTTGAAGTTTTTTATAGTGCCAAAGCTTTGAAGGAAAAAGCAGTAAAAGACTCAAACCAGAATAAAACTTCAAAAAATCCGGCTTGTCCAATATGTAGAGTGGAGATATTAGATATAATTAGATTCTTCAAGTCTTAGATTTAAAAATTTTTAATTTATACATCAACTTTGTAAGTTTAAAGAATATTTAAGAATTTATTTGGTTTCTGAACAAGATATGTATTAATTTTTTTTTGCCAGAAGTATTTTTCTTGCAATTAATAAAGTTTACAAAAAAAATTCAAAAAAATTTTTATTCGTCTTATTCGATAATAAAATAAAAATTCAAAAAAGAGAATTTTGAAATTTGTAAATATTTAATAGGTTTGCAAAGTCTTGATTTGCAAATAATTGCATCAATTTCAAAACACTTGAATCAAAATGCCTAACTCTGTATAAATATATTTTTTTACCGATTTTTTTCGCGCAATTTCGTGATTTTTTATCATTTCATGACACTAAAATTGAAAGAAAGAAAGAACTTCTTTAAAAATTCAAACAATTAACTTTATTTAGAAACTCTTATACTTTATTTTCACAAAATAAAAGTTAAGAAAAACATAAAAGTAAATCTTGGCAAAAATCATTATAATAAAATAATAAAATAAAAAACACCTCATATTTGGTCTAAAACAATTTTGAGTGTATATGTAAATAATTATCATTTTAGCAGTGATTTTGAATTTTTTTGTTTTTTAATAATAGAAATTTTTTTTCGATACCCTAAAAGTGTGTAGCTTTGACTAAACTAAAATAACTGAAAAAAGATCTGATTCACAAAATTTTATTAAAAAATGATATACTTTTTTTTTATTTTATGAGCTTATTTTTAAATAAAAAGTCCAATAGATTATATGAAAAGTCAAAAAAGCTGTAGGAAATATTATTCTTGAATAATTGTCAATAGTGCTGGCTTTTACTCTAAGTCTTTTTTTCTTTTTCTCGTCTGATTTCACTAAAATCGATTGCTCTGGTCGTTTGACATTTACAATGTTTGGTGTCAGATTAGATCTTGTATCTGTCATTACATCTAAATCAAAGTTTTTTTTCTAAAATTTAAACTTTATTTTAAAATATTTTCTCAAATGAAACAAAGAATATAATTTACTTTATAATTTTTTGTATTTTTATTCGATGAAGATGATCTAGAAAACTTCAATTCATTCGTACCAAAATCTTTGACCGGGTGTCCATAAAAATTGTTTTTTAAATGTTTTTCATCCTTTTTGCTAGATGGAGAATGAATTTCCATTAAATTAGTATCTACTTGCCGGGAAGACAATTGATGCAAATTACAGGTACACTTCATATAATTTTGTTTCTGAATCGGAAGAACAGCAAACACCTCTCCATCATTTTCCCTTAGATCAATAATAGATCCTCTATAATTTTGAACTGGTAAATTATTTCTGCGTTGTTTATAACTTTTATTGGAAATATTAAAATTAGGTGAATTTTCAGCCATATCTCTTTAAAAAAAATTTTAAACACAAAAAAGTAAATTTTTTATTTATTTTACTTTAAATTTGGCTGACTCGCAAAATTATTGTTCAGAAGAGCGATTTGCCGATTGGCATTGTGTAACAAATGAACTCTTTTTGACAATCTTCGTTTGCGACGCTCATTTCTATGGTGAACGTATGATACCATCGCATACTCGATTACTGAAGCAAAAGTCATGAAGAAACAACAAACCAAGTAAACATCAATGCCTTTAATGTATGATATTTTTGGTAAGCTAGCATTTGTGCTCCAAATAAAAGTAACCATGGTCAAAACGGTTGTGATGCCTAGTGAAACCCTCGCCGGTGCTGCTGTCCTATCAAGCCAAAATGAAACCCATGAAAGTGCTACTATAAGAGTTGAGGGTATATAAATTTGTGTGATAAAATAGCCTAAACTTCGACTGAAAAATAATTTCATTGTAAGTCTTGAATACAATCCTAGGTTAATAATAATGGCTCTAAATGATGCTATTCTTATTGATGAGATAATTTACCTGTCGAAAGGCGAAACTGCCTCTCAATAAGTTTATATTCTTTATATTTCAATTGTGGTAGTTCTATATTTGGTGCAACATCAACAGCTGATGAATTTAAGCCTGCTGCCCACTTGTATTTTATGTCTTCCATTCGGAAACCGTCTAAAATTAAAAAAATTAACAAAATTTTTTCAATTGTATTTTTTCTTACAGCTTTCGATTTCCAGATCACATTCTTGATGATCCTAGTAAATACCAAAAAAACAAAAAAATAAAGCTAATTTAATTTTCCTCCAAACGTTAGGATTAGAAATAAAGTCAAAAGAGTCACAATAAAAGTAAATTATTCAGCTCCAGAATTGTTTAAAAGTCATAAAGTCAAAGTCAATTCAAGTCTTTTGACTTGACTTGAAATTTTTTTTTCTAATTTTTTTTTTCTAAAAAAGAAAAAAAAAATTTCAAGTCAATTCTAAAGACTTCAAAATGATTTTTTTCTGGCTCTTGAAAAAAAAATATTTTTACATTAAACGATTTATTAAAAAATATTTTGATCTTTATTTTAAGATATTTCAACATTATTTTTAAATAGTTTAAAATTTTTTTTTTTTTAAAATCTCACGATTTATGTGTCCGCCCACCAAATATATGGCCGTATTTTTGGCCGGTTTAGTGACCATTTGTACGGATCCTAACACTAATTTTTTCAAAAAAAAAAAAAAAAATTTGATAATTTAGTAAAACAATAAAAAAATTTAAATTTATGAAATGGAAAATTCAGTTTTTCTAATTAGTTTATTCTGAATCTTAAAAAGGAATTTAATGTAAAGATTTTTTTATAGTGACAAAGTTGAGAAATTCAGTTTTTAATTATCTCATTTGATATAAATATTTCGTAATTTTCCTCTTGGTTTTATAGAATAGATATTAAATTTCCCTTTCAGTCAGGATTCAAGTTTAGAAATTGTTTAAAGTTAATGTTTAATATATGGAATTGCGAAAAATGTGGATTAGTTTGAATTACATGATAAAAAATACAAAAAAATTCAAAATTTTTTAAATTAAATGATAAAATTTGTAAAATGATAATTTCTAATCTGCCCAATTTTTTTGAACGAATAAAGTTGAGTTAACCCAATAATTTTTTTTTTAGTTTGAATTGATATCATTAAGGATTTCATTAAGTATAATATTTTTGTTGCATTAAAAATGATGGACAATTTTTTGAAACAATATCCCATATTGGTTTCTATTGGGTTCATTGATAAACAGTATAATTGTTTAAAAAAATTGAATTAGATAACTCCATTGAATAGAGTTAGTAAAAAAAATGAATATTAGTATTAAACAAATTTAAACTAAGTTATTTTTAACTACATAGAAGGACTTTATCTAAGTAAAGTGTCATGTGATTCATTGTCAATGGGGTTATTTTTCAAAATTTCAGGCTCCCAAAAATCAGATTTTATTTTTTTTATTCTCAAAAAACATTTTTGATTTCGGTGACCAAAATTACCTTCATTGGTAGATTAAATTTCGGGAAAACAAAATTCAAGTTTGACTAAAATTATGGTGGACAGAACTGTAAATAATTTAATATTTTTAAGCTTATTTGATCAATCGTTAACTTAGAAAACTTAGATACCAAGAAATTTTTTGATTTGATGTTGTATGAATTTTATTAATATTTGAATAAGCATTTTTTTTAGCTATCTTTTTTAGATTCTATTTTTTACTTGTTTTCTTTTGCATTGATGCTTTTGGAAAAAATTTAAAAGACTCGAGTTAATAATTTCAAATAATTGAGATTACTGCTAAAACCATTTTGCTTTAAAGAAGCATTTAATATTTTATTTTTTGTCATTTGATGTAATAAAAATTCAAATTTATTCAATACTTAATGAAAAGGAAATTTGTTTTTCAACGAAGGAAATCGACTTCCAAAATTTACTAATAATTAAATTTTTTTTTCTTTTATTACAAATTTAAACAAATAAATATTTTTCAAATTAATTTACTTATTATCCTTTTTTTTAAATTTGTTGCTTATTCAGCTTATTGTCACAACCAAATAAGTATTTGAAAGCCTAATTTTTCCAAATTAAACATAATTATTTATCCTAAGTATAAAATGTCTCTTGAGTAATAGTTATTATTCAATTTTACACTTTTTAATAAAATCTTTCATTTAATTCAACTCGATTGCTAATGACAAACAGCAAAAAGAAGTAGCTAACTAATTTTCTAGAATTAAAAAATAAATTACCATTGGAAAATAGCGGAAATCCATTCTTAAAGAAAAAAATTAAAATATCTTTTAAATTAACTATTTATGAAAAAAACATACGGACAGGCAGCAGTTACTGTCATTCTTAAATTGAAAAAAATTTACTTCAATTTTAGTAAGAAAAATGTCATCTTACCTCATACTATATAACACTTGGCCATCAGGATTGATACGAATAAATTTATTCTTTACAGTTGCTTTATGAAAATATGTTTTTCTATCATTAGCTTATGTCAAAAAACTTAATTTAACTTCTGTTAACCAAAATATTTTGAATTTACCAATGTAAGTGTCTGGTACCCATATTCTGTGCAACATGTCTGATCCTATTACTAGTTCGCTAACTCCATCAAACGACAGACGCCTATCGGTCCACATTTGCCGAAAAAACATATCCATAGTATAGTCCTTTGATTAAATTGCAAAAATAATTATTTGAATAATTTTTTAATAAAATACCATGTTAACTTCGGAGACAGAATTAATGTTGTTTATGTTAACTTAATCCTTAAGATTAACTAATGCACAAAAAATACAACGAAAAAAATACTTGTAATTCCAACTTCGACCGGAGGGCCTGAAAATTTTACTTAAAATTTTTAAAATAATTTAATTATTTTAAATACCGGCATAATTTGGCCGTAAACGCTTATCGTATCCCTTTAAAAGCTTGTCCAAAATCATTGACACATTTCTACTAATTGCTAGACTTTTGTAAAATTCGATATCTTTTGAAAATGCTCCTGCAGTTTTTAAGTGTTGGCAAAAGAAACTATTACTTAAAAAAGACTAATAAAAATTCCAGAAAAAAAATGTTGGGAATTACTTCATTGGCGAGCATATAAATGTAATAAAAAGCACCTTGATGTGAATTTGAAAATTGCTCATTTCCTACTTATTCGATATATCAAATAAGCATAAACAAAGATTCAATGAAACATTTTGTTACACACTAAAACTTGGTTTTGATTTATAATTATCTAGATTAAACGCGATAGCAAAAAAATCTAAAAATTCAAATTAATGACTATTTGTAGTGTTTGAATTTGATTAAAATAAATAGAAATTTATTGAGTTTTCAATCAAACTTCAATTTTTTTCTGAAATTTTCTTAATTCAAATCAATTTTTCATTTAAAAATATAATAAAAATTTGTTAAGGCTCGTACTGAACAAAAAAAAATTATCACAAGAGCATTAAGACAGAAATAAAACTTGTTAGAAGGTAGAATATGAAATATTAATAATGAATACAGTGTCTGAGAATAAACCTATTTTCAACATTATTGAAAAATTTATTTTAAGAGTCAAATCAGGTTATGAAGAATTTCATCACGAAAAGTTATCATTACGAAATAGGCAATTATTTCAAGGTTACAGTATCCAAAATAAGTTGTCTTCACTTCCTCCAGCTGTGAAGTTGGCTTAAATTTTTAAAAATTAATAAATGCATTAAGTTAATCTCGAATGATTAATTTCATCATAGAAGAGGTGTAAAATTATTTAGCTAATTAATAATCATTAATTTTTAATTGTCTTTTTGTGTTCAATTTTAGCTAAAATCATCGAGAGAGCATAAATGAAAATGGGTAATTTTTGACAATAACCAACAAAAAAGTCATTCTACTTTAATAAAATCTTTTTAAATTCTGTACTTATTGTAACTCAATCAGTTTAAATTTATTATCTTGTTTATTAAACTGAGTTTAACAAAAATGATTGTCAATTCCACCCGAATGAAAAAAAAATCTTTTTAATTATCAAATATGAGAATAAAAATTTTAAGTTAAGAAAGAACTTCGTATTTTCCTTATAAAAATTTTACTTGATTGTTGAAAATTCTAAAAAATATCTAGAGTTCTAAGATCTCATAATTAAGTAACAAAGCTTCTTAAACAAGAGGAAGTTTGTACATGAAAATAATATAAATTTCTGATGACAAAGCTTTCAAATTTTCAAAAGGCAATTCTATTTCCTAAATAAATTTAACTCCTGAAGCCTTAAATATTGACGGGTTAAATAAGATCGAATTTTTAAAGATCTGAATCAAATAGAACTTCAACATAAAACGACAGCAGTTAATTTTTGACGCAAATGAATTTTACATATACCTAGTGATAAATCTTTTTGTAAAATAAGTGGTAATTATACTCGTTGTCATCTTTTTCCTGCAGCGAAACTTGATTGATTAAAATTTTAAGCTTAATAAATTATAAAGTCATTTTAATCAATAAAGTTGCAGGCGATTATCAATATTTTTTATAGATTATTTAAAACGATCTATAACTTGCAATCTTGAACAAGGTTTTATTCACATCTGGAAATTTTCTCACCAGAGCCATTAAAATTTAAAAATCAAATGAATAAATCAATATTATTTAATAATTTAAGTTTTTAAAATATGAATCATATTAATTTGATTTTATTTTTATTATTTAGCTTTTTTTTTACAATTTCCATTGGAATTAAAAAAAAATATAATAATAATAATAAAAATTTAATTGAAAAATAAATAATAAATTTTGAATTAATAATTTGTTGTAAAATATTCACTTCGATTGAAAATATATGAAAGTGAGAAAGAAACCTTTTTCGAAAAATTAAGAAATTCAAATCACAAATTATTGAAAAATATTTTTACTTTAAAATAAAATATTGAAAAGAAAACTTTTTTTTTAATTTAAGTTGGAAAAGAACAATCGTCAAAAATTGTAATCATATTAATATCTAAAAAACTAAGTTCAAAGTAAGAATCTTCAAAATTTCAAGTCTAAAAATTTACAAAAAACCATCACAAGATTACCTTATGACATTGTTTAACAAAATTTATCTCTTTTTGCGAATTTAAAGATCACATCAGCAATATAAATATTTGAAATTTAATTTAATTTAAATAATTAAAATGACAAATAGTAAACATGAAAAAAATTCTGATGATAAGCAGAATCAGATATTAAATAAGAATCGTAATCGAAAATTCAAACAAACAAGATACAAAGCTTGGTCTACATCTAAAATTCTGTCAATTTCTCTTTTACAGTTAACATTTTTGTTATTTTTTGGATTTATTCTAAAAAATTATTATGGTTCTAAATTGAATACTGATCTAAGATTTGATAGGATTAATAACAAAGTTTTTATAATCAAAAATGAGAAAAAAATTGACTTAAATGACAAGAAAATAAGGCAAGATTCATGCGGTAATTCTTATTTCGCGAATAATCTGAAGTCACTAAAAATTATAAATGGCTTCGAAGCTACTGCACACAGTCAACCATGGATTATATCACTAAGATCAATAACTCAGTCTGGTTTTTTGTCTGGTCATATTTGTGGGGGGTCACTCATTACAAACCAACATGTCTTAACCGCAGCTCATTGTGTTACTAGTCTTAAAGAAAAATCTACAGCAATACTTGCCGGAATTCATGATTTAAATGAAATAAATAGTGAAAATATTTATTTTGCTGAAAGCATTCAGATTCATGAAAATTATACAGGTGATGGTGGAAATTATATAGCTGATGATTTGGCTATTATTAAACTATCCACACCTATTATTCGAACAGATAAAATACAGACTATTTGTCTGCCAGAAAAGGATGAAAATGTTGTTGGCCAAGATTTGACCGCCTCTGGATGGGGAAATATTTATGATGGTTTTGAAAGCCAAGTTCCTGATAAACTTCAATCAGCTTTATTGCGAGTAATAAATGGTGATCCATTATGTGACTCCAATGGTGTATGGGACTCGAATGGTCTGTTATGTGTTCTTGAACCGGAAGAAATTCCAAATACCAATGTTTGTTTTGGTAATGTCTTTTTCGTTTTTAAATAATAAATTCAAAAATTTGATTTTTAAAAAGGTGATTCTGGTGGGCCCTTGGCTGCGCCGAAAAATGGTAAATGGACATTGCACGGAGTTACTTCTTATGTTTTAGTCAACACAGATATTAATGGAAGATACAAATGTATTACTGGCAAGCCATCTTACTTTGTAAATGTTTCCAAATATTTGGATTGGATAAATTTAAAAATAAGCGTCTGAAATTTTTATATTTAAAAACTTTAATTTTTTTCATTTAATAAAATAAAATAGCTAGTTTTCTTTGTTGCTCAAATATTTTTTTTCTATGTATAAAAATACAAAAATTAGGCTAGTAGGAAAAATTCTCAAATCAATTAGGAGATAACGATATCTTTTTGAAACTATATAGTTATTTAGTTGCATTTTTTGATTAACTAACAAATCTTTGTTTTAAATTATTATTAAATAATAAAGAAGATAGTTACTTGAATTGGAATAAAAGAATTTAACAAGAAACCTTTATGAAGGCTAAATAAAGAATTTACGTCATTCTTTGTTTAAAATTAAACACTTCTATTTTTAGATAATAATAATATTAAATAAGAATCATCTTGAATATTTTTTTGAATTAAATAACATGCTAAGATTTTTATTTAAAAATGATTGATAAAAATGAAATGATGTGTAAAATAATTTCTAATTATTTTTGTTCAATTGGTTTAAGAAAATTTAAAAATTTAAAGGAATTTACTTTAAATGCACTTGGTTGCTCTAAACCAAAAAAATAAATAAAAGTTAATTTTTTATTTAACAAAAATACTTGGATTGAATAATCAAATAAAAAATCAATTATTTTCTTTCCCAATTTATGGGGAACTGAGCAAGGACTTAATTGAATACTAAATTATAAAACCAATATTTATCTTAAAAAGTCTGGTTAAAAAATAATTATTTCAAATAGTTTTAGGGTTTAATCCGAACGATAAAATTTAAAAGCTCGGATTAAAACTTAAATGAACTAAAAACTGGTGACTGAATTTAAGATTAATACAGAAAATCTTATTTTTAAAAAAAACTATTCATAAAGCATCAAATTCTTATAAAATTTAATTATTTAGATTTAAAATTTTTGAGAAATCCTTTTGCTTTATTTCTTAAAAAATTCAAAAAAAGACTTTTGATTAAAAATTCTTACGATCGGATCAGATTTCAAGCATTTATTAGACACCATTTGATATTTGAATTCTCAAATGTCAAAACAAAATATTAATAAAAAAATTAAATCGATTAAAGCTAAAAATTGCAAAAAAATAATTTTTGGAATTAATGAAATAAAATTTTGCATTCCTCTCATCTAAATGATAGAAATTTTTTTTTTCTAGCATATTACTAAAAAAATTAATTAGAAAATTAAAAATAACTAAAAATTCTATCTTAATGGTAGAAAATATTTTAATTTTATCTATTTTAAATTAAATAATGTTATATATTCGAATGGATTATTTACTAAAATTACTCATTCATCTAAAAAAAAAATCTTAAAATAATTAGATATTAAATAAAAAAGAAAAAAATAACAAGTTTTATTATTAAATTAAAATTAAACAAAAAATATCATATAATAAATAATAATGTTTATATTAAATTTAAAGAGAAAGCATAAAATGATCTAACCGTTATTGATTTTTTTTGTTTTTTTAATTTACTTAAAAAGACACAAAGATTTTGAATTTTATCATTCTAAATGAAAAAATAGTAGCTAAAAGATTTTTTGAGACAAATGACAAATGGGTTTTTATTTTTACTTTTTAAACAATCATTGAGACATATAAAAATTTAAAAATTTGAAAATTTGAAATTAATGCATGCAAGTAGTGTAAACCGGTAAATTTATATTAAATTTTGCTTATATTGAGGTGTGGAATATTTTATTTATTTCCGTTAATGCTCATCTCATTTGTATATCCTCTGATTTTCATACAAAAGTATTTGGTATTTTTGAAAAATATTTTTTCAAATAGGAAACCCCAAAAATTAGAAAATTGTTTTAATAAAAATGACAGATGGAGACATGTGTTTATTGGCATTTGTTGATTTAACATCATCTTCAATTAAGTATCGCATTTAAATTATTTTGAAAAATAAAACTAAATGTATTCAGATATTCTCTAAATAAAGTGTACTCTCCGGATTTGACAGTAATAGAAGTACTAGTAATTCAAGTACAGCATTATTTTTTTATACTATAAGAATTAAATGCAGACATTGTGACTTTTTTAGAAAATAAATTTAAAAAAAGCATCTAAATCGTAATGATGCAAACCTTTTAGAAATTTAGGTAGATTTTTAAATCAATTTCAGAGTGCTTTTTATTCAAGCTTGCTAAATATTTTGGACATCTTTATGTCAACGTTTTCGTTGATATTTTTTTCAACTCTTTTTGCAAAATCAAATTGATATTGACTTTTTTATTGATTTATTTCAAAAAAAAAATCTTTCTCAAAAACAAAAAAACCTTTTAAATTTAAAAACACTAATAGGATAATTAAAAATTTTAATTTTTTCATATACAACTGTGCCTTACATTTATAAACATGCATGACTTCAGATCCTTGTAAACTTTTTTTTTAAATCTTTTAACATTCATTCCGACATCTAAGGAAAGTTCCTTTACAAATAGATATTGTTGTATTTAGATTAAAAAATCTTTTTGAGTTAATTTTTTAGTTTGAGTTAAGTTAATTATACAATGACTATTGAATATTGAAAGAAAATTTCTAGGGGAAGCGATAAACTTCAACAAATACAAAAAATCTAATTCTTAAGCAAACAATACAAAAATGTATTCTCTAAAAATAACGATTAAAATATAGAAATTTTTTTTTTGATCGTTAAAAAAATTTAATTTTAATTAAGTAATTGAATATGTGTGATATATGTGTTACACATATATCACACATATTCAATTATTTAATCATACAACTTGTATGATATTTTGATAAATTATTTGATTATTAAATTATAGATATTTAATTCTTAGATGAAATCAATGCATATGTATTTGTAAAAAAGTTGTTTGCTTTTTTGAGAGAAACTAATTATTGAAATTTAGAAAAACCAGATCAATAAAAAGTTATCAACAATTAATTTATCAACTGTACATTTTGTCAACAAAAAAATTATCAACATAATATTCTATCAACATTTTTTTTTTATCAACAGTATAATTTGTCAACATTTTAATAAATCTTTTTTGAAATAATATTTTAATATTTTGAATTATATATTTTTTTGTAACAGTTTAATTTTTAACAGTACAAATTTTTTATCAATAAAAATTGCAAGTACATGCTAAATGACTTTAAACCATAAGATTTAATGCAGGATTCTAATTATAAATACTTGCCTAAATAGTCAAACAATCAGCGAATTTCCATCTTACCCTTTAACCAATGTTCCAGAAGTAAAAACCCTAAAATTTAATGTAAAATTATAAAAATGTTGACAATTTGTACTCTTTTTTCAATATCTAGTTATTCTTTTTTAATTAAAAAATCTTATTTTATTTAAATAAAAAAATGTTGACAAAATATACTGTTGATTTTCTATTCTGTTGATAATTTTACTTTCTATTCCAAAAAGATAAAATATTTGTTGACAAAATATACTGTTGACAAATTAATTGTTGAAAAATTATACTCGGCCAGAAATTTTTTTTTGATCGTTAAAAAAAATTTAATTTAAATTAAGTAATTGAATATGTGAATGTATGATATTTTGATAAATTATTTGATTATTAAATTATAAATATTTAATTCTTAGATGAAATCAATGCAAATGTATTTGTAAAAAAGTTGTTTGCTTTTTTGAGAGAAACTAATTATTGAAATTTAGAAAAACACGATCAATAAAAAATTAAATTTTTTTTTGATATTTTTAGCTTTTTGTCTGTTTTGTTATTATTATTTAAAAAAATGAAACAAAAATGTCAGCTGCTTGAAGAATATAAATAAATTAATAAATTTCCTTTTTTGAAATAAGAGAAACAAAAATTTTTTAAAAGTAAACATTGTACATTGATTGAAAATTGAAACTAAATTTAAATTTTTTACATAATTTTAAATTTAAATTTCGTTTTCAGAAATTATATTAAATAATCAAATAATTCAAAATTATTACAATGAGTGTCATTCAATGTTAAAATTTTTTTATGTTTATCCATTCTATTTGTTTATTTTCTATGAATAAACGATTCTTGTTTTATTTAATGTTGTTTTCAAAATTTTTCTTAGCTCAGAGAGTTCTCGTTCTCCTCCATCAGTCATGAAAATTGTCAAAGAATGGAAATTGTAAGAAAAAATAATGTAATTGAAAAATGATAATAAGAAAAAAAAATTTAAATCATTTGATCTCAGTATCGAATCTTTTAATTATTTTTATCTTTCTGTTTATCTGCGATAAGCTAAAGCTCCTTCAGATTGAAAAGAAAAGAAAAAAAAACAAAAAAATTATAGTTTAATTTAAAGTAAAATATAATAAAAGCTAAAAGGAATAAAATATAAAAGAAAATTGAAATAAAAGAATGACATCTCATAAGAAACGTGCTTTTTTTATGTAATCCAAAAACTAAGCTTTAGATGCTTTACCAAATAATAATTAAGATTTACTTTATTTATTGTTTATACTTTTAAAATATTTCTCATTTTAAACTCTATCAATCTAAAATCATCTGAATATATAATCAACATTTTATTATTTGATTTGTTCTTAATTGATTTTTTAAATTTTTGTTGTTTTTTCCTGAGACTTCTCGGTAATTATGATGCTAGTATAAAATCAAATACTGCACTCTGGCTGCAATTTAGGTATTACTTGGAGAAATTAACGAGGTAGAAATAATTTCCTAATAGATGGATGCACTTATAACTCTACCTACACATGCTCTATCATTGATCGTTCTCGTCTAAAGTTTCATTTTAGCTTAATTCTTTTTCAAACTATTCATATGGTATTTACATTAAAGCTAAAAATTAGTTAAGTATGTAATTTTTTCATTTTTAATATCTAATTGGAATAGAGGTGGTGGTTTAAAGAGAAAATCAGCAGCTAATTTCACTTGAGGATGCTAAAATTCCAACCAGGTCAAACTTGTATAAGGTTATAAAAAATGTTTAGAGTTTATAGCCAAGTTACTTACTTAAATTACTCTGGATGGTATGAAACCTGGCATAAGAACATTAATCATCTTCCTTTGTATACTAGAGATAAAATCTAAATCTTCTATCGAAAGACTTAAAAATGAGTGTATAAAATTTTAATATGCTACCACGATCTAACATTTAATATAACTTGTGTATGATTAGTTCTAGAAAAAGTATGCCCCACTAATAGTGAAGTATAATCCTAAACAAGTATTTGATCTATTAAAATAATATCAAAAAATATTTACTAGCGTTAAAAAGTGTAAAATCATACCCTAAATTCCTGCTCCTTTTTCTTTTTATCTTGAGATCGTTATTAAAAAATATTTGTATGAGTTGAGTTGTTGTAGTAGTAGTAGTAGTAATTTTGAGCTGTGTGCCATGGGTATCCTTAGATCCCATGCAGAGCAACGCTTTCAAGCGTTTAAAGTTAAAGCGCTGATCGAGTTTATTCTTGAACGAGTTTACAGATTCTGCGTTGGCTAATTCGTCTGGTAAACAGTTCCAATGTTGAACTATCCTGTTTGTGTAAAAGTTAGAGCGAGCTCTGCAGTTTCTAACAATTTCTCGTCTATATATTTGCCTGTGATTTGCTCTCAGCTCAACGCTTAATGGTGAAATGTGTCAATGAATTACTTCGAGTCTCTTTTCTTGTTTAAATTTTGTAATGAGATCGCCGCGGATACGCCTATCGCTAAGAAGAGTGAGTCCAAGTATTTCTCGTCTTTTTTCGTAGCTCAGGTGACAAAGGTTATTGGCAACTTTAGTGGCTCTACGTTGTACTTTTTAGAGCGTGTTAATGTCCGCTTTTAGATAGGGACTCCATACAGGGGCTGCAAACTCTAGTTGTGGTCTAATGTACGTTGTGTACAAGTTTTTCTACAGTTTAGAATCTCGGGAAATAAAAGTGTTCTTAAGAATTGCCAACATACGATTACCTTTGGCTGCTGCAAAATCGACTTGAGGTTTCCATCTTAAGTCGGCCGAGCTGTATACACCCAAATCTTTCTCAAGGTCAGTTGTGTTTAGCACATGGGCTTCTCCCGAAGTCAAGTCCGTTAGTTTATACTCAATTTTGAGGTTTGATTTTCTGATGTGCATAATTTTACACTTATCGTAATTGAGCTGCATCATCCACTCCTTAGACCAAGATTCCTTAGACCTGCGGTACGCCGCTAGTAACACTTGCCCAGCTAGAGCTACTCTCACCTAAAACAACTCTTTGCGATCTGTCACTTAGAAATCCTTTAACCCAATCGTTTAACTTACCACGAATGCCATATGCCTGCAATTTGTGAAGCAGGCGTTGGTGCGGTACCTTGTCAAATGCTTTTGCGAAATCCAGGAACGCCACGTCTATTGGTATCTTTTTGAAAGCCGAGCTCGTAATGATGTCAAAGCTCTCGAGTAAATTTGTCACGCACGCCTTATTGCTGACGAAGCCGTGTTGTTCGTTCGTCAGTAGCTTGTTTATCGTCAAATGACTCAAAAATAAGTCACGAACAATCGATTCTAATACTTTGCAAACCACAGACGTGAGAGACACAGGTCTGTAGTTTGCTGGATCTAGTCTACTACCTTTTTTAAATATTGGTGTGACGTTAGCCTTAAGCCACGCCTCCAGAACCTTTCTTTCCTCGATATTTGATTGTTAAATGAGCCTCAGAGGGTTGGCAAAGCCAGCGGCACAACGCTTAAGGACTAGTGGGCTAATGTTATCAATGCCAACTGATTTATGCTCATTCAATCCGACTAATTTCATATGTTCGTCCTCTACAGTGATTATTAGGCTATCGATGCATTCAATTTTCTGAATTCGGTCTGAGAAATGAGGCAGCGCTAAATTGACATCTTCTTTGACAAAGACCGAGCTGAACTGGTCGTTGATTACGTTGGCAATTTTCTCTCCGTCCACATGAGTGTAGTCTTTTCCGTCACTGATTGAGGTTATTTCCAACTTTGTGCCGTGCTTGCTATTGATATACGCGAAAAGTCGTTTCGGATTCTTTTTGTCTGAGGCGAGCTCACTTTCGTAGTTGCGAATGGTTGATCTGCAGATACTCTTGACTTCTTGTCTACATTTTTTGTACTCCAGCGCTAGCGAACGTTTTTTCCGTATTTATTGTATTAACAGAATGTATAATCGATAAGAATTGACCAAGTTAATTGAACATTAGACCATAACTCATTTAATTTTTAACAATTTTGATTGATCATTGAAATTAAAAAAATTTATTTTAATTTTTAAAATATTTGAATTGTTTTTTTTTTTAATCAAAATTTAAATCTAATTTTTTATTCAGAAAATATTTCGGATTTTTTCGTAAAATTTATTAGAAAATTTCTAGATATGAAAAGTATTTTAAAATAAAAAGCTTAACCGAAACAAATCAGATTTTTTGATTTTAAGGCAAAGAAAACATTTGCCGATTTTAATTGATATTTTGATTCAAGATCAGAAGTGTCTTGGTAAAATAAAACAATAATTAGTAATTACTTATTAATAATTGAATATTTATAACTGATCATTAGCGTATAAACAAATTAAATATTCAATGAGGAATTAGTAAACAGATAAACATTCTTTAACATCTTGAAATGCTTGATGATGATTCATCTTATTTGATTTTATAAGATTTGTATAATAATCCAAATAATCCAAGTCTAAAAAGCCAAAGTAAGGCTTGAATTTTTAATTTTTTTCTACAAGACAAAGCTGACATGTCATGGAGACATGGACCTCGAGACTTATATACAATTCTGAAATATATTTTCTAGCTTATAGTTTAATAAGATAATATCGTAGTAATTTGCTGAGCGATTTTTGTAGAGATTTTCCATAGCATTATTAATACATTACATACTTTTCTAATTATTATATAATTTTTATTAAATTCAATTAAATAAGATATCTAATATTTCCATTATTAGTTTTTTTGAGGGTAATTAATTTGTTTTTAAAAAGAAAAATTTTGGAAGTGCGATTTAAATTAATGCATAATACTAAAATAAAATGCAGTTAACTTAATTCAACCTGTTACTATAATTTAAATCGCACTTCCAAACATTTGTGTGTCCCTCTAACAGGTTTGCTGACTTGGCTAAAGTAAATTTACGTAAAATATCGAAAAATTTCGTAAAATTACGCAAATTTACGTAAAATAAGGAAAATTTACGTAAAATTACGTAATTTTACGAAATTTTTCGATATTTTACGTAAATTTACTTTGGCCAAAAAATGGCAATATAATTTTGAACATATATCTGAGCTTTAGACAGACCAAACATTTGTGTGTCCCTCTAACAGGTTTGCTGACTTGGCCAAGGTAAATTTACGTAAAATTACGTAATTTTACGAACGTAAATTTACGTAAATTTTCGTAAAATCCACGTGTCAAATCATAAAAATATTATTCTTTAGTTTAAAAAAAATACGAAATCAGCCAAAATAGCTTAATCAATTTAAAGAATTTGGTATTTATTTTGATTTAAATGGCCATTACACATCTTTGCTGTTTGGAAATAAACAAATATTTTTTCCAAAAATGAAACTAGTTAATACTTAAATGTTATTTTAGATTTTTAGAGAAGTTCTTATTTACATAGTATAAATAATCATTTTTAGTGGTTTAATTACAATAATTGTTGAGTAATTATTATTGTTGCAGGCTTATAAAGAAATATAAGAAAAATATAAGAAAATTTCAATTAACTATTCATAAACTTTATGAATAGTTAATTGAAATTTTCTTTAGTATAAGTTACTTAGGCTTTTCGGAAAACGAAAATGGAAAGCGGATTGAAACATCAGTAAAGATAATGTAGATCAGTTATTCTCTATTATATTAAACAGTTTTTTTTAATAATTTTTTTATTACTTTATATATATGAAATTTCGGGGAGACTTCCAGGCTGCTCAAGAATTCCTTCTTCTTTTCATCCTTAAAGTAATCAAACAAACAAACGAAACAATCGATTATTTTTATTAAAATTTTAATTTAAACAAACAGATAAGATTCATTTAATAAATCACAAAAAACATAAAAAATCGGACTTAAATTAAATCATTCGAATATTAATTAAAATTTTTGCTACGGAATTTTAATAAAATGTTTAAGGAATACAATACTTAAATACTACTAAAGGACTAATATATGATATAAAAAGAAAAAAGCATTTTAATCTAGAACAATCAGAGTCTATTAAATGCAATTGTAGTGGACGATTATAGACTAAAAATGTGACATATAAAAAAATATAGTAAGAATAAACGGGAAAGACAAATCCTAAAATTTATTAAAAAAATTGGCATTTTTTTGTTCGTAAAATATATTTTAAATTTGATTTTTAGTACTAATTAGATAATTAGTTATATATTTTATTAGAAAAATCTAATAAAAATAATTGGTGAACTATGTTTAATTTAAGTTTGATAAAACTACGTAAAAAACTATGAACTTGAGATTACAATCAATGGAAAAAAATACCAATCGACCCTCACCCAATATTTTTAGGTATAAAACTAGACCCCAAACTTAGTTTCGCGATCCATCGAAAAAAGATTTGCCGTAAGTTTAGCACCGTCAACCAAATCAAGCGACTTTAATTAAATACTAGCACAAAATTAAGACTAAATTCAAATAAATAATCAATCCACCGATCAATCTTCGACTACAATTATCAAGCAGCATAGTCCAGCTTCTAGAAAAAAACTTCAAAACAAAATACTTACATATATGAAAACTTTTCCATCATCGATTGTAGACATGCATCAAATCCTAAAATTCAGGAACTTCCTAGCCACCATGCAACATGACGTCGCCAAGATTTGATAAAACGAGAGTAATAATGAAAAAAAATAAATGAAATCACTATATAAAATTTCAAAATTTTTTTTATTTGACAATTTTAATAGTTTTTTTTTCAAATTAGAATTAAATTTTTTTTTATTATTTTATTTTTCGATAAAAATTTAAATATTTAAACGATTAGAAATTTTTCTCAATTTGAATAAAATTTTTTTTAACTGAAGCAAAAATAAATATAATTTATCAATTTCTTAAAAATTCAGTCAGCATATGTTTAGTTATTGAATACATAAATAAGTCTTAGTTCTTCTTTATACAGTAAGCAATCTTTAAATTTTTTAAACCTGAGATCAAAATCAATAATCCGAATTTTGTCCCATAATTAGAGAAGGTAAGAGTCAATTTTTATTCTTCCAATTAGGAGGGCTACGGCTTCTTATTTTAAAATGCAGCTCCCCCACTACCACATACTCAAGTTCTGTCAACACACACGCAATTTCTGATGAGAACATTCCTTGAATGATAAAACCGAAGGGATACTTTTAAATTTAATAAATGATTTAATATATCAAAGTCAAAGTTCTTGTATTTCAAATCCTCTTACCACCCAGTCAACTAATTTTTTCAGAAAAGTTGTTGAACTTTAATAGATCTTTAAAAATTCTAATAATATTCTTTAAATATTGTTGAAATTTTATGGAACGCAAATTTTAAATTTATGCAAAATAAACAATATGCATGTGAAAAAATTCTGAAGGAGCTCAAACGGAAAAAAAATAAAAAGATGATATTAAAAAACATAATTTATTCTTGATTCTGACATAAATTTTAAATATTATTAAAAATTTCTATACTCCTTTAAGAATATTTTAATTTTTTTCATTAAATCTCAGCAAAGTAAATTTACAATTAATATGTACATTTATTACATTAATTTACATTTAATTTAATATGTAAATTTACATTTTATGGCCAATTGTCCATAAAAGATTAAAAGCCTGTGTGATTTTTTCTTTCTTTATTTTTCTTTGATAGAAAGCGGTGCTTATCTGGGGTTTTTTTTTGCTTAAATCTGACATTTCTGAAAAATGTATTTCTAAAGAAAAACATCTGTCAATATGATAATTTTTTCCTAAGATAAGAATGACAGAGATTTAAGCAAAGTAAAATTTTTGATCAAATTTCAAGCGCTCAATCTTGCTCAAACATTTTTAAATGCGCAATTAAATTTCATTGCATTTTTAGAGATTCCAATCATTTTTCAAAAATTTACAAATAAAGCTTTGAAATGTTAAAAAAATTTAAAATCTGCGCGAGAAAAAAGTTTTTAAACGAAGAATAATATTAGAGTTAAAAATTTAAGGGTCGGAAAAATAAGCTTATTAGCGGTGTATCAAAAAACATGTAATTTTTAGATTTTTCTCAAGAACCATTCCTAATTAAATCAAAAAGCTTTTTAATTTTTTTCTTAATTGATAAAATGTTTTAATTGAATGATGCTGTACGCTAATTTGCTTACGGGATTGATATCGGTTACTTTAATTTAATTGATAGGGGCCACAGTTCACCTAATTATCCCATCTTTAATTTTCAAGATATACAGTTAAATTATTGACAAGCAAGCTCTCTTATTTAGAAGACAATAATTAAATCATTATACGTACTCTAAAAAGGTCATAAGTTCAAAATAAAGAAATATAATCTGCTATTAAATTTTAGCAATTCAAATTAATATTATTCAATTTAACGTTTATTTTTAATTTATTTCAAAATTTTAATTAAAGAAATAAGAAAATTTTTTTTTCATTTTTATAAAATTTTTAAAAAGTCATATGTTTTAAGTCAAGTCAAAATCCGAACTTATAATAATTTTTTTTAATTGCGGACTTGGACTTTAATTATAGATTTGTCTTAAAATTTACCGCCAAAAAACTCCCTGAAACGGCAAAAAAATTATGAGACTGTGATCATGATGGATGATCGTTCTCGTTAATTATTTTGGCGACCTATTTTAAGTCATAGTCACTGAAATTAATGTCCAAGCCAGTCTTTAAGTTGACTTAAGACCTGTGAATTTTAAACAACTCTTTTTTTTCAAATGTTTTCTTGTAAATGTTTAACTTTCTGTTTATTTCTTGATTTTTAGATTTTTAAATGAAAAAAGTATTAATGTAACGTTTAGACAGCATAACTCATAATTTAACCCGAACCACAACCAAATTATTGTTAATTACTTTATGGTTATACAGAAAAATTTTCGCTTTTACAATTGTAAAAGCGAAAAATTAATCGTGTATTTTCAATTTAATAAATCAATATGTGTATAAGTAAAAGATTTAATAAAAAAAATTTTAATTCAAAAACATTTTTTTTTTTCAAAACATTTGCCCTTTATTTAATTTTACAATCTTTATTTACAATTAAATAATTTTTATTGATATTTTGTAGAATCTTATAGAATTCAATATAGATTTTTTATTGTAATTAGAAAGAATTTTTAAAAGTTTTGTTGTAGAATATTTACAGAAAAGAGTAGAAATTATGAAGAAAAAACGTTCGAAATTCAACAAAAAATCTGTAAAAATACCTTTAAAGATTCTACAAAATATCTGTTAAATTGAGTTGACTGTAGTATTGCAATACTTCTGTACCTAAGATTCAAACTTTCCTACTGTCCATTCTAAAAGTTTTATAAAGTATTACTTTATTAATGAAAGTGAAATAAAAGAATCTGATTAAAAAATTTCTTTAGTCAAGTCAAATGATTCATCTTTAAAAAAAAAATCTTGTCATTTACTTCACTAAAAAATTATTTAAGAATGACTTAAATTTTTGACTTACGCAAAAGTCTGATCAAAACTATTAAAAAAAAAAACAGTATTTTTTGGCATCTTGAAGTTGATGATCAATTCAAAATATCATTTCAATTCAAAAAGTTAATCTTTAGATATTAAAATAAATCTTTGATTTAATTTAAATAATTTTAATGTAATATGCTTTACATGCAATGTAGATTTAAAAAATAAAAAAAATTGTAAAAACATTTTCCCAATCCAATGATAAAATCGATTTTCAATTTAGTTAACTGATTTTTTGTAAAGTTTTGTCTTTATTTTATAACTTATTTTGAATTTTTTTTGAATTTTTTTTTTAATTTAATTGTGAATGCTAAACACAAATACTTTTGAAATAAAAATTCTCAAATAAACTTTACAAAAAATCAGTTAATACATTTAAATATTAAAATCGATTATCAATGGACTGAGAAAAAGTTTTTTCAATTTTTTTTTCTTTCTAAATCTACATTGCATGTAAAGCATGTTACATTACAATTATTTAAATTAAATCAAAGATTACTTTTAATATCTAAGGATAAACTTTTTGAATTGAAATGATATTTTGAATTGATCATCAACTTCAAGATGCCTATTTTTTTTCAATCAATTTTGATGCAATTCAGTTTTTATCAGATTTGAAAACAATTAAATTTTGTTAAAACCCTAAACAATCTAATTTTTTTTTCAAATGTAGATTAACAATTTTAAAAATTGTTTTTCAATTTGTAAGAGATTACTAACAGCCATTAGTCTGAACATTTCATCCGAACAGTCGAGATACACAAATAAAAGTGTATCCGATTTATTTGAAATCCAGTGTATTCTATATTTGTTAGTTTCTGAGAATGTGAAATAATTTATATCCCATTTTTTGACGCTATCTTAATTAAATTTTGACTTGAATTTCAACTTTCTTTAAATTCATTCACAATTGAGGTAAGAGATAATTTTGTATCAAATTCATCTCTAAAAAACTTGATTTCTTTTGAGCACTCTCTTTTTATTTCCATAAATTATTTGGATTTAAATTAGAAATATTTTTACTAGATCACTATTCACTTAACCTTAAGGAACACATATATTTATTTGATATTCATCAATAAAGTGACCGTTCACATTTACTATCTTAAATGTACTAGAGTTTAGAATCAATTTAGACAAATCTTGACAATTTACAAAAACGCTGCAAGTTTGCAATATCGTTCTAGCGAATATAAACTTTTTTGCTGAGTTTGGCAGAGACTAAATTTAGGCAACACAGTTTGCATCAGCATGTCATTTTTGTAGAATGAGTTCTAGACTTAAAAAAAACAAGTTTTTTTAATTTAAATCTATTGTTTTTGATCTCTATTTCAAAATTTACAATGCCACATTTATCTTAATATTCAACACTTTTATTTTTTAATAATTTGATATTTTTTTTTTAAATCTCTTGCTGATTAATTTCTAAATAGCCGTCCTTAAAAGCTATTTTTTAAATAATTAAAAATATAAATTTTTATAGAATTAATGGACGTAAAAATAATTTAAAGTAAAATAAGTCAAAAATTTAATATTTAAAATCAACTTTTTAAATTTTAAATGAATTTATTTTTAATTTGAATTTAAAAATTTAACAAAACCATTTAAAAATTAACTAATATAAAATCGTTTTTCTTTTAATCAATTAAAAAAATAAGTGACAAAAATTAATTTAATTCATCTGCAAAAAGAACGCGTCTCGTCTGTTTGGTAAATTTATTAGGTGAGCTATTAATAGAATGAGATTTTATGTGGCTTGTTTGCTGAGAATTCTTGATCGGAAGAAAAGTAGATAAGCACTGTCTATTATTATGATTAAAATGTGTCACATACTTTTCAAAATCTACGCTAGATTCAATATTTTTCTCATCCAATTCCCCCACAGACACGTTAGCTTTCTCAAAATCATTCTTGCCATTGCTGATCGAATCTTCTGATTTTTTTTTATTTAAATCATTTAAATGAGAATAAAATTTGTTATAATATGAGCTTATATTTTTACCATTTTTACCACTGTCAATCGATTGTTCAAATTTTTTATCACTTTTGGCAAAATTTCTGCGCAAACTCTCCTGATACAAATCGACATCTTTTCTTTTACAAAATGCCAAAGACTCATTTTTAATTGAAAAATCCTGATGTGACGAAGGGGAACAGTGATCTCTCCATCGATCTTGTGAATTGTTATTTGAAAAACTTCTAAAAGTTGTTGAATTAGATCTAATAAAATTTTTGCTCAAACAATCATTTTTGTTCCTATGTGTCCAAACTGAATCTTCTGAATCCGAACAAGCATAATCTCGGTGTAAATTGGTCAAATTTCTATTTATTTTTTTGAAAGATGACCGTCTCTGAAAAACATCATTGCTAAAATCTGCACTCTTCTCCACTCGAGGTCTAATTATTTCCTGTTTTAAATTAGGTGGCATTGAAAAAGATCGACTTGGATTCGGTTTATTCAAGCTATTAAAATAAGACTTAAATTTTTCCAAATCAAAAATGGGATCACCATTTTGGTCATCTTTTTGATTCAGTTCTTCTTTAACAATTGGTCTAAAATTATAATATGGAACCCGATTGCCAATTCTGACCGCATTGGGCTTGATAGACAAATACTGACTTAGATTTTCGTGTTGATGGTGAATGTCTTTTCTTCCAAAATTGCTTTTATTTGATTCACTATTTGGCTCAGTACTTCTGGTTCTTCCAGTTATTTTGACGATTATTTTTTTGGGCTTTCTGGAAGCAGTCTCTAGAGAGCTGACCGCATTCAATATTTCCAAAACTATTTCGGTATTCTGCACTGGCTCAGTTAAATTATTTGAGTTAGACTTGGACTTTTCGATTTTTATCGGCAATTCTTTTGAGTGTGCCTTTTCTTTTTGCCATGATGGTGAATCAAATGAATGAGAGGAGCTCATTGAAATATTCTGACCGCTTTTTCGGCTAAGTGAATTGAATATGGTCTCAGTATGGTTGGAAACAGTAAATTCATTGCATGGTTTAATTAAGTTATTTGCATCCGAGTCTATCAAATCGTTTATTTCGATTATTTCCGTGATTTTGATGAATCGGCGAGGGTCTTTTTCACAATTTTTGTTAAATGCTAAATTTTTAATTAGTTCCTCAGATGAACAGTCTTTATTCGAAAAGTCCACTCTGATATTTTCGGCATCTGATTGCTTTGTGCTGCTGCCCATTTGAGAACACTTCATTTGATTTGGAGCTTTAGATGGGTTGTTTTGAATAATTGGGTTATCAGAGGCGATCTCGTCTCTATCGGACGAGTTCGAGCTTGAATCGGGATTTTTGCTCATTTAGATAATAAGAAATGTTATTTGATTTTGATTTTGATTTTCATGTTCCTAAAGAACAATTTGGATCGATTCTTTCCGCTTTCTAAGCTTGAAAATATTCAATATCATGCTTGTTTTTCTAGAAATAATCAGCCCTATTGTTCTTTAATTGCTTCTTTTTTTTAATTTCTATTTAAAAAAATAAATTAACAATATTTTAAATAAATTCTAATAACTAAGGCCAAATCATTGATTGTATTTTCTCATTTAAATAAAAAAAATTATTTAGCTAGTCTGTAATAGATTTTACAAGAATTTTAAACAATTCAAGCATTTGATTTACATTGTTTTATAGATTACTGTAAATTTTTAGATCATTAGACGCAAAAAAGTGATACGATCTGCTTTATTTACAAAATTAAATTAAAAAAAATTGAAGTTTAAATTTAGAAATGAAGATTAAAATATCATGAGAAATTTTTTTATTAATTTGTTGATCCTACACGTAATTTTTAATTTTTGAATTTTTAGAAAATTTCTGGTCTAAAAAATAATTAAGTTAAAAAAAAACTCTCGTATTTTATTGAAAAATTGCTTTGTATTGAAAACAAAATATAATTTCGTTTAAATTAATTTTTTTACATTGGACTGATGTATTCAAGTTGATTTGGAATTAAATTAAAATTTTTTAATTAATTTTTTTTCCTGAACCATTATTAAAATTCAGATTGTTTTTATGCTGATTTTTAAACCTTAATTAGATTTTTTTAAATTAAAATATTTCTTGTTCTATCATCTATTAGAAACTTTTCTATACTTTATTGAATTAATGGAAAAAACTAAGGTCCTGTTAAAAACGATGTTTCAAAAAAATAATTTTATTGTTGATAATTTTTGCTAAACTTACCTAATTAATATTATTTTTGCTTCAAGCATTTTTTTAATGTGAAAAATCTAATTAAAAAAATTGAAGTATTCTAATTTATTTTTTAAGTCACGGGTATTAGTAAAAGTTTATTTGTGTCTTATTTTCTTCGAGATTTTTCTTCGAATCTTTTAAAAGGGCTTTGCTTTTTCCTATTTTTCAATTTAACGCCATTATCTGATTAAAAACGCAATTAAAATTAAGTCAGTATTAAAGTCTCAATATAAAAAATTTTCATTAGTTTAGAATTTTGAACCTCTTATTCTTAAACGATTTTATCATTGAAATTTTTATATTAAAGACCAAGATCAAACAAAAAATAAATAATCTTTTAATTTAAATTGATAAAAAAAATCAATAGAAATCAAGTATTATATTTAAAAAAAATATCACTATTAAAATTTAAAAAAAAATGCAAAAAATTATTTTATTTGAAAAAGATAAAAGATTAGTTAAAAATTAAACTTCATTCAAATTTTATCATCTAAATCAACGTTTTAAGGAAAATAAAAAAAAATTACATCTAAATTTTGTTTATTTGCATCGATAAAATTATACAATTACATTCTTTTAATTTGTATTTGAGAAAATAAATTTACAGACAAAATTTCAAAATTAATACTTGACATGTATCGAAGAATTTTCAATCGGTCCATAAAATATATAGAAATTCATAACGATATTCAAAGTTTTTGAAAGTTTACGTGATTGCAATGAAATTATTTAGCTTAATTTAATCTTGTCTTAAATACTAAAATTTTTCGAAATATTTGCTTCTTTAAGCTTATTTTTCATTTTATCTAGCAGATATTGAATTAAAATTTCCAAGAAATTTTCCTTCTAAAAATTATAATTAAAACTGAATTTTTAATTAAAGTTAAAAAAAAATTTCTTTAAATTCTCCGTTGATTTAAGTGGTACTTACGCTTCTAATTTTTCTAATAGATTTTTCGATGAATTTTTAAATTATTATTTTTTTATCTAAGTTTGGTTAGATTTAATTTTTCCGAAATCAGGATCACTTGAGAGTTTATTTATATAATAATTGATGTTCTTCTTTTAGTTTTGAATGAGTATTTGAAAATCTTTTGATTGTCATCGATTTATTTATCCATGAGCTTTATTTGTTTTGTTATGAATAATTGGATTTTTTTTTCATTTACTCATTGTATTTAATTATTAGATAGTTAATTTTGGTCCTTTTATATAGTTGATTTATTTTTAATTGTTAGACTTGTCTGATTAAGATTACAAAACTTGGATGAAATAGTGTTTCAAACATTTTAAACAGCTAAGGTTAAAAAAGTGAAGAGTATAGGAGATTATTTAAGTGATTTATTATGTATATTTAGGTGTCATTTAAAAATTTTAAATGAGTGATTGAAGATTTTATTGAATTAAATGAAGATTTTCAAAATTTGAAATTCAAATTTTACAATTAAATATTTCTTCTATTTTATTTACACTCTAAAAATCGATAAAAGATCTCCCAAAAGGATCAAAGGTTTAGATTTTATAATAAAATTTTCTTTTCAAAATTGATTTAAAGTTGCTATCAAAAAAAAATAGTTAAAAAGATAAAACAGACATGAATGACAAAAATTTAAAATTATTTTCCCAAATTTTTCATAAAAAGATAACAATAATTCAAGTGAAATTAATATTTCATAAAATTAAATAAAAACCTAGATCGATTAAAACAAATTATAAACATTTAACTCCTATGAATCAAATTTACATTAGAATTTAAACTATTGGACTTCTTGAAGGACGGCTCGAGGAGATTGTTTATGCATTGTACGCCGAAAATCTGCTAAAAAAATTAAAAAAAGAATAGAAAATATTTATTTTAGAAAATATATAAAATTTACCCATTAAGTTATGATCTCGTCGAATTGGTCTTCTACGACCTGGACCGTTGGTATTCGGATTCGTTGCTTCGAAAATTTTACCACTTTGAAGTGCTTCTAACAAATTATCCATAACACCGGTGTCGCCATCTCCTCCATTAGCACCCGATTTTATAAATTTCTCTTTCTGAGCTTTTCTAACTTGTTTTTCCTTTTCTCTTATTTTTTTTTCTTCTTCAGCTCGACGAATTTTTTCTTCTGTTTCTCTGAATTTAAGGTTGTCATTCAAACATTGCTCAAACTGATGACAAAATGTTTTCAAATCGGTAAAAAACTCGCCTAGCGGGTACTTTGAACAGTCAAATGTATAAAATTCTGCCAATTCTTTGTAGCATTCATTCATTTTGTTGAACATACAATCTAGAGTTTCGTATCTAGTTCGAGCATCACTTGAAAAAGTTTCCATTACCTCCAAATACTTGTCTGTTGAATCGAGTCTATTTTTGAAATTTTTTATATCCAATTCAAGGTTGTTTATACTTGTTTTCATTTCGTTTAGACTTTTTTGGATAATAGGTCCATCGACTTAAAATAAAAAATTAATTAAAATAAAAATTTTAATTTTTTTCGGTCACTTTTAGACGCTTGCTCAAGAAACGCATTAAAATCATCGTAAAAATTTTCAATTTGCGGATGTTTTTCGGTGATTATTTGAGAAACTAAATGTAGAAGTGTTCGCTTGTTATCATTTGCTTTGGTACCAAAAAACTTTAAAAAAATTAATTTGCATTATTATTAACGTCAAATAATTAGGATTAAAGTAAAAAAAAGAATGAAATTTATTTAAATAAATTGTTAAATAATACAGATTTTATTCGAAAATTTTTATTCAATTTTAGGGATGGTTTTAGAGATTATTTAGAATTTTAAAATTTTTAAAAAATAAATTAAATTGAGATGCTTGTTTTTCTGATCATCGAACTAAATTCAAAAAAATCAGATCAAATAGTATTTTGTTTATAATTTTTGAATGGTATTTGATTAGATCTCTGGTCAAAATGCTAAATAATGCAAAATACATGCTGAATATTCCTCTGTATTTTCAGTTAAATTAAATACTTTTTAAATGACGTGCATTTTACTGCAAAATGCAGAGTTTTTGCAGAGCCTTGTATAATATTCAGCATGTTTTTTGCATTATTTATCATTTTGCAGAGAGATTAAATCAAATACCATTCAAAAGTTATAAACAAAATACTATTTAATCTGATTTTTTTCAACCTAATTTTCAAGATGCCAAATTTAAATCATTTTTTCATTTTTTTTAATAAAAAAATCATTTATCAGATAATTTTGTTTTGACATCATGCCGAATTATTAAAGAATTTTTAACTAAAATTAAACACTAAGTTTTTCTAAAAGTCAATTGATAGGGTTTATTTGTAATAAAAGAGTTAACTAATTTTTATTAACCGAATTAAACTAAGTTTTAAACCAAGCTCAAGTACAGTCGGTAAATTAGAAACAGCTGAAGATAATTTTGTTTGTTTAAAATTAAAAGTATAATTTAATGTATTTTTAAAGAGTTTAAATCAAGCTAAATCTTTATATTAATTGTTATTTTACCAATTAAAAATATTTGTTAATAAGAAATATTTTAAAGAAAATTTTTTTAAATTTTCAATTTATCTTTTTTAGAGCGAAGAATAAGAAAAAAATTTAATCGTAAAAAAATGAAAATCATTTTTTTTTTGTTTTGAAAAAGCGTTGGAAAAATCCAAAATAAGTTGGCCTAGACCCGCCGACTTGTAATTGGAAACGGTTCGCAAAAACGACTTTAAGTTGAAGTAATTTTTATTATTGGAGTCGAAATTTAAATTATTTTATCTTTTATAAAAATAAATTGAATTCGACATAATTGATTAGTTGAATTATTTTACAACCGGGTTCAATAATTATAAGGATTTAGAAAATTTAAAAGTATTCTTCTTCTAGTGTTAACATAATAATTAATTGTGCTGATCGATTTCATTTAAAAAAATTAATGAATAAACAATTAAATACGTAAATAATAAACTATTAAATATATTTATAATATTTTTTCTTTTCTTTTATAAAATATAAAATATAAAAGAAAATATATTCTTATTAATGAGATATCATAACTTGAAAAGATAACTTTCATAAATCCTAATTTTTTTCTTGCAAACAGCTTTTAAATTTTTTGTTGCCAATTAAAGTTTATATTGACCACACTTAAGAATTTCTGATGAAAATAATTTTTAAAAATTTAATTTCAAATGGTAGTAGAAGTAAAAAAAACAAACCTTTGGCAGATATTTCATATCGAAGCCGATAGATCCTTCTAAGCTGCTGCTTCCACTATTGAGAAAATTTCCCACAAGTAAAAATACTTCCAGCAGTTTTTGGAATTTTTCGCTATTCTTGACATCGATGCAAGCTTCAGTTCCAGCAACCAAATCCACTCGAATCTCATCCTGTTGTTCGGGAAATTTACACTTGAATATTAGACTTTTGATTCGTTTTCTCAAGCCTTTTATCTGAGAAATCTAGAATAAAATTCAAATTAAAAGCAAAAATAAATTATTAATTTAAAAATAATACGTCTAATTAAAACTTACTATGACCAAAAATTTTTCCGATGAGTCTAAATCATCAATATTCTCTTTCAATTCTTGATATTTTGCCAAAGTTGTATCATCTGGCAGAAATTTTTCCAGTTGCTCGAGAGAACTTTGTGACAGCTTGTTCAAATCACATTTCATGAGCCATTCGAAAATTTCTTTCGGATCAGCTTTGAATGATTTCAATAAGATGGCTAAAAAAGTTTTATTAAAAATTAGTTTTCTTATAAACTTAGCAAATAAATTACATAAATTTTGTGCTTGTTTGTCGTCTAGATATTTTAGCTCTTTTGCTGTTTGTTTTCTTTTCAAAGTTAGTTCTTCATAACCTTTGGCCTCAACCAGTTCTTAGAATCAAAAATTTCAATTAAAAATTTTATTTAAATCGAAAATTTTAATGTTCAAAAGTATTCTTTTAAATTCAAAAATTCTCAATCCTTTCTATATCATTAAAATGAAACCAACAAAAATAAATTTTAAAATGCTTCTGGTATTTCTAAGCTGAAAATTATAAAACAATAATTATTAATAATTGAATCTACTAATCATTAATAGATTTAATTATTTCATTTCATTTCACAGTACTATTAAAATACTTAAAAAATGATAGTGGTCCAAAATTCTGATCGCAAATAAAAATTAAAATTTTTGATTTAAATTAGAAAAAAAATTTTTTTTTAAGTTAAGTCGTTTTCAAGGCAGTACATCATTCAAGCGGAATTTTTGTGGTCAGAATTTTTCTGACTAAAGCGGATATGGAAGTGGTAAATTTTGACAAGTATTTTTTTTCAATAAATGATTATTTCAGGAATCGTGGTAGCAATTGGTATAATTTTTAATGTTATTAAACAATGATTTTCAGAACGTAAATGAATCTTTGTCGAAAACATATTATTTTTTTTTCATTTTTTAGAAAAAATTGTTATGTAGGTTCCTAAGTATTCATATAAATAGGTACAATATTTGGTTGAAGATTGGATAAATAAAAAAAAAAGTGAATAACAAAAAATACACATAAAAAGAATCCCAAAATTAACCACCTAATAAAAGTAAATAAGAACATAATTCCTAAAATAAAATTTTAAAAAAGATAATTAGACATATATTATTTAATTTATTTTTGTGATTTTTAAGAGTTAAAAATAACAAAAAGCGATAATAATTTAGATATAAAAGATAAAAGCACTTAAATTTATCTTAAATTTGTTATTAAAAATCAGTCTAAGATACGTAAAGCAGGATCATTGCATGAATTTAAATAATTTTAATGTATTTTTTCATTTTTATGAGTAATTTTTATGTTTAATGTATTTGACTTTACTTAGATTTATGTTTAATTCACGGAATCAAATTTTTTAAATTAAGTTTAAATAATTTTAGCATTAGAAAGCTTGGGGGGTCAAATTGACCCGATTTTAGGTTTAAACTTCAATATGGCTAGAGCCATTAGTTTACTTAATGTTTTTAAGTTATTTTACTTAATTTTTCTGAGCTATTTCATTGTAATTTTTGCTTTTAAATAAAAATTTTTAATCAAATGTTAAAACCAAGTACTGTTTTGTCCAGTCTGGTAATAAAACTTCTAGAAAAATTTCCTTTTTTTAATCAATAAATGAATATTAGTGATTAGATAATTGTACATTTTTTCATCAAATTGAAAAAATGTGCTTTCTAGTGTTAAATATTTTTTATGTGAATTTTCTCTTTTTAAAAAAATTTTTTTTCTTTTATGTGTTATTCAAATTATTTATGTTTCCTTAATTTCAGCCTAATAAATTTTTACTTTTCGCAATTAATTTAAAATGGTGGTAATTTTTTTAAAATGTTACTTGATTTAGCTGGTTTTGTAGAAAAATTTTCAGTCAAAACTTTAAAAATATCATCGCTAGCAAATTTTTCTTCGTTGACTTTGACCCAAAAAGAATTCTCTTTCAAACGATTTGTTTGAATTTTACTCCAATTAATCCGCTTTAAGGGTTGATCAACGCAGAACTTTTTTTTTTCTTTCATTCCAAAAGGAAGAGAATTCACTTAAAAATTAAAATTATAAATGAAAAGAATGAAAAACTAAAATTTACTTGGAGGAGGAGGTGGTCCTCTTTGAATCAACAGAGGTGGTGGTGGTGGCGGGCCACCCAACATTGGAGGAGCTGGTGGTCCCCCAGAAAATCCTGGTAAAGGTGGCGGTGGCGGCGGTGGTGGCGTTCCTCCAACAAACCCAGGTAATGGTGGTGGAGGCGGAGGAGGACCACCAGTGGGAGAAAGCAATGGAGGAGGTGGAGGCGGTGGAGGTGGAGGTGGTGGTGTTGGTGCTTTAGCCGCTTGGTCCGAATCTTGTGAAGCCAATTCAGCACTCAATCTTTTGTTCAGCAAATTTTCCATTTCACCAGCAACATCATCTGGAATCTTTTGTTTCAGTTGGTTTAACACTTCTTCCGTACATTTCAATTTGATATTTAATGTATGACACTTGGCTTCAAGTTCTTGTTTTTCCGAAACAGCAGTTTCAAGTCTTTTCGAGTCCACCACAGACATTTTTCCACCATGGTCAGATATTTCATTTTGAGCCGATTCTTTAAGTGCTCCTATTGATCAAAAATAAAATGGAAAAATATTAATTTTATTTGATTGTACTAAAAAAAAATTTTTAAAGTATAAAATATTAATACTCAGCATTGAGTCAATGTCAAAATCCAATTTTGGACCATAATTAAAATCGGGATCACGTCCATCTTTGTGAAGAGCTATTCGAGCCACGCATTCTTCTATCAATCTAAAATAAGAATATCGAATGTGAATATCATCTCTGATTAGCAAAAGATGCTGCAAAATCGACAATAGACAACATTCGGATGGCGAATCTTTTACCGAGTTTAACAAATATTCAAAGCATGTTTTTGGATCTAAATTTTTTAATTTTAATATTTGAACATTGATTTTTATTTATTTTAGAGAAAAATAACTAAAAAACTCATTTTTTTCCTACCTTCCCAAAAGCCAACTATGTTATCAAAATAGTTGTCCATTTTTTCAAAGTTATCTTGTGCATGGCTCTCAAATATTGCTATTTGCTTCATCAATTTATCCGATTCTTTTTCCATAGAATCGTCGAGTGATCCATATTTTTGTTTTAGACTCTTTAAATTAAATTTATTTAAAAAAAAAAAATTTTCATTCCCAAAGGTTACATCTATGGCTAAAGCGAGACCACATCGATTAAAATCGCTTCTTAAGTGTATTTTAAAATCCAAACTGTCCGCATTGCAAATCAAGGCATTTATCAAAATCATTGAGCTTATCTTTTTTTAAAAATTTCCAGTATTTCAGTATTTAATCATTAAATTGTATTAATAAATAGATTACTTTCAATTCTTTGTCGTCATTTATAGTGATGCCTTTAACAATCGAATAAAATCGATGATTTCCGGTGAATTTTGCTGATTCTGCAATCGCTGTCAAAACTTTTTCTTGACTAAAAAATTAAAAAATCATTTTAATCCATTTTTCAATTTATTAAAATGAAAAGGACTTTTTTAAATTTATAAAACCTCGAAATAAAATTAAGAAAAAAAGCAGTTAAATAAAAAAAGAACACAATTCACTAGAGTTTCTTTGTAACTAGCAAACCACTTGATCATGACAACATTGATATATTTAGTATCACGAACGAATTTAATTTAGAGATCATAAAATAAAAACGCAACGAACCGAAAAAAGAATCTAAAGCTTAATCTTCCAAGTGATAAGTCTACCAACAAGAAAAAGATTTAAAAGTTGTACTAATATTAAATTAAATTATTTAGTTAATTTAAATTATTCGTAAACTTTCTGAAAATCTTTAATTTTTTCATCTTTAAAAACTTATTAAATAAAATAAAATAATTTGTTTGACTTACTCTAATACAGCCAAAACAGCTAATAATGTACAAGCCACATTCATTGTTGGTGTATCATTGCAGTCAATGCAAGTAGCAATAGCCATCAGTGTAGGTTTACTGTCAAGTACAACAGAAATTCCGTACTTAATGGAGAAAGTTTAAAATCTGTTGTTTAAAATCAGAGTCTGATTTTATTAAAAATTGTTGCTGAAAAAAATTCTTACAGAAGTATTAATAAAGGATTTTATTGTTTTTATGCATTCAAATCGGATTTCTTTACTCAATTGAGTGTCTTTATCTTTGAATTCATTGCTATTATATCCAGACTGATTAGATAATAAAGTGCCAGTTAGGAAATTTGAATTGTAATATTGGTTTCCAGTGTTGTTATTGTACAAAATTGAATATTTTGTTTTGTAGTCTGTAATAATTTCCTGTAGTGCTTGGAATCCGCTAGCCTGGCTGAATTCTTCAAGCCAACTACACAAAATTTTGTTTGAAAATTTTAAAAATTTTAATTTCTTTAAATTTTGCACAAATACATACCTTACTGGTTTTGAAGCAATACATACACTTATTCGCTTAATAGCTTTATAGAGGTGTTTTAGATTTTCTTTTAAATTTTTAGAATTTCGAACTGCTTCTCTCAAGTAATTTGCCATATTTGTTGGCTTGTCGTCCATTTCATTTTCGTTTTTTCTCATATTTATCAAAAGACTTTTTTTTGATTCCAATGGCAAGCTTCTCATTTTTTCAATGTCTTTATCTGATTTAAGATTTAGACCACTCTTCAAAAAGTTGTTTTAAATTCGACTAGATAAAAATCTTAGATAAATATTTACCAATATATTTTTTTCAAATTCTTCATTTATTTGTTCGGGATTCATTTGATCATAAATGTTTAGATTGGGAAGATGACTTGCAGCTAATGCTTGTACCGAGGACCTTTGAAAAATTGCTTAAAACAGTTGGTTTTTATTAGTTGATAAACAACCTGAATGAAATATTATTTGCACTTGAAAAGGATTTTGATGTGGTGTCCAAGTCTGAGTCATGCATTGAACTCGAATTATCATCAGGTTTGAACATATTTTCATCATTTATGTCGGAGAATCTTAGGTCAGATGCAGATGGTCGTTGATTTGGTAAATTTTTTTTGCTCCGGAAAGTTCCGACTTTGTTTATGAATGATTTAAATGGTTCTTTACTCATATTTTCAGCATCTAATTTATCATTTCAATCTTAATCTAGGCAAACAAAATAACAATATATAACTTTAAATTTCACCTTTTTTAATTTTCATAATCTTGATTATTTTAAATTTAAAAAAAATTGAATCAACTCTTATGGAAAAGTCACGCGTGAAACCAAGTATACATATACACACTGAATTTAAATCAACTCACGAACCAAAATTATTTAAAAAACTTAAGAAAAAGCTTGATTTAATTTAGATTGTATTAATGTTCTGACTAAAAAAACACGAAAGTATTCATAAGTTGTCTATTAGTAAACCAAAAAACCATCTCTAAGTAATGTGATACCTTTTTCTAAGCTCTTTAATTTAGTTATTTGTCATAATATTTCATTAATAAATGTTGAGTTGCATAACAGAAAGTTTATCTCATTATGGTTTGTTTTAAACTTTAAAATTCTATTATATTTCTTGAAAAGCTTGTTCTTACTTTTTAATTGCGAAAAAACAAATTTTTAGCTGATTATTCTTTAAAATTAAAATTTTGTAATTTTTCAACCAGAATTTAAAAAAAATTATGAATTTTAATTCAATTAAATTTTAAAGTTAAATTGAGCTTGATATTTTGATGCTTATTTTTTAATCTTAGCAAGGTTTAGTTTAATTACAAAAATAAATTACTTTCTAAATATTTCACGAGAACATAATTTTAAAACTATTCTTAGAATAATATCATCAAAACTTTTGCCCAATTTTAAAATGGTAAATTAATGCTTTCAGTTTATAAAACTACTAATTCAAATAAAATTTGACTGCAAATAATTAAATAAGACTAGATAAACCAAATTAAATCTTGTCTTTGTTATGAGGGTTACCTTAAAATTTTGCTTAAATTTTGATGATTTTACTTTAAGTATTAATAAGAAAATCACACCTCTGAATGATCGCTTTTTTTTATTATTTTGCAAAGATTTCTTAAATTACTAGATAAAATTTACATTCCATATGTTTTTATTTATTTAATGCAACAAAAGCCAAAAAATCAAAAAAAATCAAACTGAGCACTTGTTTAAATTTACTAAAAAATTTTAATTAATAAAAATAAATTTGTGATTTTTTTTATCTAGAACTTCTGAATGAGATAGAAAAATATTGGATTCAATTTAAAATTATATTTTATTTTGTTAAAGTAAAATTAAAATTTTAAAAGCCCTTTAATTTTGGATTCTAATTCATCTGGTTTAAAAACACCAAATTCGGTGACTAGTCCGCCGGTAATTAAATCGGCTGGAGTCACATCGAAGCACGGATTCCAGCAATTAATGCCCTCAGCAGCTATTCTAACATTGTTCACATGTGTCATTTCCTTAGAAGGTCGTTCTTCAATTACAATTTCAGTCCCATCTTTTTTGCTCAAATCAATTGTAGTTGATGGAACCGCTACGTAAAAGGGAACATTATGATATTTGGCCAGTATGGCTAGTTGGTAAGTTCCAATCTTATTAGCAGTATCTCCATTGGCTACAACTCTATCTGCACCTACAACTATAGCCGAGATTTTTTTTCTGGCTAGCAATAATCCAACCATACTGTCACAAATTAAGGTTGAAGGTATTTTTTCAAATACCAATTCGTAAGCTGTTAATCTGGAACCTTGATTGTATGGTCTTGTTTCGGTGCAAAAACAATGCTCTAATTTTTCCATTTCCATCAGACTTCGGATTACACCTAGAGCAGTTCCGTAACCACCTGTAGCTAAAGAGCCTGTATTACAATGAGTAAGTATGCAAGCTTTCTCATTATCTTCTAGTCTTTTCAAAATGTCTGCAGCACCAAACCGTCCCATGGATTTATTCGCCGCTACGTCCTCATCTAACATTGATTTCATTTTTTCAATGAGTCTTGAGGAAATTTAAGTCTTATTTTTATCAAAAAATTAGAAAAATACTGTTTTTTGTATTCATTTTTATCAGAGGTCTTTTTTTCTAAATTCAGACAAAAATCTTTCATTTTCTGGGCTGCATCAGCCATGTTCACTGCTGTCGGTCTTGATGTCACTAAATAATCCAGACTTAAAATTTTAAATGCTTTTTTATTTTGTTTTTTCACAATTAAAAAATTACCTTTCATAAGTAAATGTTTTGATTTGATCGATTGAGTCAAAACTTTTTTTGTTAAGTTCAACTGCAATTGAAAGAACACCGGAAATTGCAATTGCTGGTGCACCACGCACCTTCATTTTATTTATGGCTTCCCATCCATCTTGAATGGTTTCAATATCAATATAGCTTGTCGTAAATGGTAACTGAAGTTGATCCAGCAATTTAAGTCTACCATTTTCAAACTTTATTGCTTCGAGAGTCATTTCAGATAAAAAAATTTGTTTTTAACTATAACTAAATTTTAGATAATTTTTTTTAAGCAATTATGTTTTGATTATAATCTTATAATAAAAATAAAATTCAAAAATAAAAAATTTGTTATCTTTCAAAATAAAATTTGCAAAAATTCAAAAATAAAATTATAAATAATTGCAGTTTTTATTTTTTTAGTATTAGAAAATCGAATTCTAACCCTAACCCTTTATCTTCTCTTTTATGTTATTTTTCAAAGAAAGCATTCTTTAAATTGGCCAAGAGTTATTATTTATCTATCACAAAACTCTTAAATTTAAAATTTGAATCACATAACTTAATAAAATAAACAATTTCTTAAAAAATATGGCCTTTTTTCTTTCCAGCATAGAATATTTGAAAGAATAATTACTTTTTCTTATAAATATCCTTTTATAATTTGTCACCCTTTAATTCAAAAGAAAAACAAAAGAAAAATAACTCAAGAAATTTGAAATGTATTTTAAGAAACAGCAATAGCTAGATTGCGATGGCTAAATCGAAAAGTAAAGAAAAAACATTCGAATATTTATATCCAAGAATTATTAATTGCTTTGTCATCAGGAAATCATTGTTAAAGTTTTTGATACTCAGACTTTCGATTTCCAATAACCTAAACTTAATTTTTTTAGAGTTTGTTTCAAAATTTGAATTATTTAACTTGATTTATTTGTTGTTAAATTTTTTCAAATATTATTGCAATTGAAAAATTAATTTTTTTATATTTTAAATTTTTAAATATGATTGATTCTAACTTTTTGTGCCAAACTTTTTTTCTACAAAAGATTAATACATATTATAGTAGCTAATTATTAAAGAGACTTTTATTTTTTAGCATAAGTGTTATAAGGAGAGAAAAAAGGAGAAAATTCTTACTTTTTGTGACATACTGTATAAATGCTTTTTTTTTAATTTATTAGTTTCAGATTCCTATTTATTTCAAAAATAGATTTATCCGTAAAGTTATTTCTTCTATTGTTTGGTCTCTCAACCATAACATAGCGAGAGTTATTAAATTAATACTCGTCTATGTACATAAGGATAATAAACAAAAACCACGTTTATTAATTATATATTTTAATTAAACAAACTCAAATTTTTCAAAAAATAATAAATTAGTACACCAGGTTCGCAAATCATTATTATTTATTTGTAAATCTGATCGAGCGTTAGCTCCTTCAGAGAAAAATAAAAAATTAAAATTAAAATAAATAGAAAAAATGATTAAAATAAAAGTTACTGAATAAAATAAGAAATAAAAAATATAGTTAAATAATTGAAATTTGAAAAGGAAAGAAAAGAAAAAAGAAAGAAGAAAAGAAATAAAAAATCGCTTTTGAAAGGCAGAAAATAGACATCAGAGTTACAAAAGTTATATCGGTTTAGTTTTCAGAGAAAAAAAGAGTATATGACAAGGTAGCAATTACACAATGGAGTTGGATAGTTAACAAATCAAGATTCGAAACCTCGTCTATACTCATTTACCAGTCTAAGAAGTAATGGAACAGAATTAATAAGTCCAGCCCTAACATATCTTTCGCTCAATTCAAAAAGGCGGTTCGAAATTGTATGAAATTTTAATTTGTTTTGGGCCTCGTGGTATAAAATGCTTGAGGGGGTGTCAAACTTTAGTTTAAGAATGGATCGAACTGCTGAGTTTTGAATAGTTTGAAGTCTTTTAATGTTAGTTTCAGATAAAGAGTTTAAGCAGGGAAAATAGAATATAGTCTAAAATGGAACCAATAAGCGATTTATATAAATTTCCAAGTGTTTTTTGATGTAGACGCAAGTTTTTATTAGATAAAATTTTAATTAAATTTAGCCTAGAGTTGCAACGCTCTTTTAATTCATCAATCAATGGACTAAAGGTTATCCGTGAGTCAAATATGATGCCTAAGAATTTGATTTCGTCCTGTCGCTTTATATTGTCCCATATTCTTCTTATGTTGATTTTGTCAGTATCATGGAACAAGATTCTTTTATTGAAATCTTCATTTTCCATTTTGTTTACCATAATTCTAATTCTTTAGGGTAAGGATTGATCCTAAGTTCAATTTTTCTTTTAGATTTATAGATAAAAAAGGCTACTAAGTCATCAGCGAAAAGAAGAGAGTATTCATTTTTTGTTTTGTCTTTTCTTTGTATATCGTTAATAAAAATACTAAATAGGAGGGGGCTAATTTCTGAGCCTTGCTGTACTCCGGCTTTGATTGAGAAATCATAGCTTTTTTGTCCATTCACATTTACACAAAATGTTCTTAAGTAAGGAAAATTCTGGTCCAAGAAATTAAGTACTTTGGCAATTGCATTTTGATCATTTTGTACACAAGCCAATATCATTGTTGTTGTTGTTAATAGTTTATTTATATTAAAATAAAGGCTCCGAGTAGTTAAACTCCTTTCGCCAAGTTTAAATTTTTTCTTTTTTGTGGGAGTGAATTTCTAAATTACTAGTTCTCTAATTTAAGTCTCCTGCAATTATAAAATGTTCATAGTTTTGGTTAATAAACTCAAAAATAGATTTATTAAGCTTTTGACTAGGCGGATTATAGAAGCTAAAAAGAAATATATCTTTTTTAAGACAACTATTTTTAGAATTTATTTTAATAGAGACAATTTCAGAATTGAATAAATCTAGGACGTAAATTTGTATAAAGTCTATCTCTTTTTTAATCAAAATCGCTACACCACCCCCTCAGATGTTTCTACACCGGTGTATAGAAACATAAGCGGGGAAGTTAAGGTAATAATTAGCCCTGTTTTCATCTAACTTAATTTCATTTAGTAAAATTATGTCTGGCTGAAGCTTTTGGATCTCAAGTTCAAGAACCTCTTTTTTATTTAGGAAATAATTCCAATGGAATATTTTTAAGAATGGTAGATTAGACATTTATATAGGCTAGGTTGAGTGAGTAAAAATAAAAAAAAATAAAAGATAAATATATAAAAAAAAATTTTTTTTATATTGAAGTAAATAGATGTTTGCTTAAAAAAGAAAAGAAGAAAGTTTAGAAATTTCACTTATTATTGATTAGAGATTGATTTGGAGTAGAGTGACATTCATTATTTTGATATTTTGCTAAAAGTTTGCCTGCTTCGATTTCAATTTCGGATTCAGTTAGCATACTCTGGTTATTATTCGTTTTTTTTTGATACTGTTTTTTGTTTTTTGTTTGTGGAATTAGAGAGGCTTGTCTCGTTAGTACGTTTTCGGTAGTTATTTTCATTTAAAGGTGTGCTTTTGGACGTTTTCGATTGACGGGGTTTTTTCGTGGGTTTTGTATTTACGAAGTTGTTTGAGGACAAGGAAAACGCTGTTCCCAATTTTCAGGTACACTGCTAAGCGTTCTTATTTGAGATACATCCGATTGTGGAATTGGCTTTGGGAATTTAAAAAAGTTTGGAGGAACTGGAGTGGTAGAATTTTGATTTATTTGGACTTTTTGTAGCATAAAGGGTTGGTTTTTTCGGTGCGAGTCGGAGTTAATATGGTTTTCATTTTCAAATTCTATGTCATCATCATCATCAAAGTTGTGATCATTTGTTGGTTGTGATAATCTCTTTACAAAATTACATTCCGCTTCTTCATGACCAAGATTGTTACATTTTTGACATTTTTGATTTTTTTTTGGACACTGGGCTATTTTGTGTTCTAAGCTGTTACAAAAGAGACAATGAGGTTGGCAAACTCTTTGTATCGAAACTGGTAGACCGTTGACGTATGTGTTTTGTAAAAGTCGGTCCACAATCGCCTTATACTGGGAACTTTATTTTGGAATCAAATTTAAGCTTGGCACGAATTGTACCCTTTTTTATATGCTTGAATTCTGGCTCGATGCAATATTCATCATAAATTTCAACTATTTCATTTGATTTGATACCATTTTTGAGGAGCAAATCATGAATTTGAAGGTAAAAACTTTGAAATCAGTAACAGGAGTTTCTGCGTCTTCAAGGCGGAATTCAATTAGTTCGGTCAATTAGTTTACGGTATTCAAAGTTTGAAACAAACGACACTAGCCATGTATTGTTTCCAACCGTGGCAAGTGAGTCAATTTTTTTAACAAGTTCATTTTCTGCAATTTTGGAACTGAGTTCTTGAAAGGCGCTTATAATATTTAAGCGAGTTATTTGTTCATTTTTTTGTTTTTGAATACGGAACCTAATCGCATCCTTGCAGACCGACGGGCACTAAGTTAGCCAGTTTTGGTTTCAAATTAAAAATTAGAATAAATTATGAATTTTTTTTATTTTTTTTATTTTTTTATCAAATAAGTTTATCTTATTTATTCGTCACTAACAAGAGTGATAGGTAATCTCCGTGCACCCTACAATTAATTGATCGTCAATAATTTAAAATTTTTTCAAAATTTACGTGTAATTTACCACAAGTTGACACAAGATGCCCACGTGAAACCCAATCACGTATGTTTACAAAAGCATGCAATATATAACACAATTAATTTTTACAAAGCAAATCATTGAAGATGAGTTTAATTGATCAAAATATGATACAAAAATCTCACCTACTCTGAATGAAAACAAATTCAGATTAATCATTCAATTACTAGACCAAGTTAATACCTTCACTAGAACCAAAGTTTTTTTCAATACATTTGGAATTTAACAGATACAATTTTTATTATCAAAACTTTATGGTCTGTGTTACCTATGGCTGTCACATGGGTTGTGAATTGGTTGAAAAAGAAACCAATAACACAATTACATAATGTAAAACATGAGCGAAAAATCAAACCGACTAAATATACAATTAATCAATACTTCAATGCTTGGAAAAAGGGTTTGAACGGTATGCAAAAAATCTTACCGACAAAACAAATGCCTTTTTGTCTTTAATGGAAGAAACCTGCATTGAACAATTAGAAAAAAGACTTCTGATTCGTAATCCAAATGCCACTTTCGAAGAAATTATTAAGATTTCATTAAAATTGTTTGGAAGAAATCAAATTTACAATGATCCATTGATAGAATTTGTTCACAGAACTCAATTACAAAACGAAACAATATTTCAATTTATGTTTGAACTAGAAAATTTGGCCGCGAAAGCTTACCTTCAACATGATGATAGGTATAGGGAGCAAATGATTGTTGATTGTTTAATTCGAGTTTTACGAGATAACAGAGTACAAAGTAAATTCATCAATAGAAACAATAGAAACAATAGAAACAATTCAAGAGGTTTTAGACAAAGCAAACCAACTTGAAATTGGTTTTCTATAATGTAAACAAATAATAGAAGTAATAGAAGATTTTTTACAATACTAAACATTCGAATATTATAACAAAAAATGTTACATCAGATAAAGTAACAAAAAATCTTCAACTTGTAAGCAAATACATCACCCAAAATCTCATTCACATCAGAATTTAATTTTACCTACAAACAACACAACATTTTTAAATGCAAATGAGCAAAAAATTTCAAACTACAGTTCAACCGTAGCAGAAAATTTAGAAGGTGATTGCCTAATTAATGATATTTTTACTTATTTTCAAATCGACACTGGTTCACATATAACAGCTATATCTGATAAAAAGTACAAGGATCTTCCAAAAAAAAGAAGAAATAATTCAAATCAAAAATAAAATTACTGGCGCCGATTGTAGTAACTTAATAATTCTTGGAAAAACTGGGGTCAAAATACAATTTGGTACATACTTCAAACAAATGTTAATTGACATAATTAAGGATTTGGTACAAGAGTGTCTCATTGGTATAGATTTTGTTTATAAATTTAATGGGTTTAAAATACCAATTGGTCATTTAAAATCAACTTTAAAAAATTTTACAATTACACAGAGTTGGTTAAAAGTATAAGTCATGAAGTCAAAGTCAAGTCTGGACTTTAACTTTAAATTTTATTTTTTTGAAGTCAAGTCTGGACTTTGACTTTAAATCAAGTTAGAAAATTATTTTCATGTTTTTCTTAAGAAACTAAAGAAATGCTACTTATATAGATATTAAATTAACAATATTAAAATTACAGAAGTATCAAAACTTATTAAACTCTCTAAAAGAAGATTTGAAAATTAGAAAATAATTTAGTTGACTTGAGTGGACACAAGTCAAAGTCAGACTTTGACTTTGAAATTAATTTAGATTCAAGTCAAAGACAGACTTTGACTTTGAAATTAATTTAGATTCAAGTCAAAGACAGACTTTGACTTTGAAATTATTTTAGATTAGCAATTCTTTTAGCGATTCTGACTGTAAAGTTTGACTTTTGACCAACTCTGCAATTACAACTATACATAGCAACAACAAAAAATTTAAACAATCACAATTGAATAACAGTGACGAAAAACCTTAAAACTATCCAAACCATATACTCAAAATCAGGCACTTTTGAATTTAAAGAAAATCCATCAAAAAATGAAGTAATCAAAATCCGTTAGATAATGAATCTATTTAATGAAAATGGTGAAAAACACCCAAAAATAGATCAGTTCAGTTCAAAATTTCATAAAGATTATATGAACTGTATGAACAGCTTTGTTTAGATAATGATCTCTTATTTCTGAAAAAAGAAGATGGTAAAAAGGTTGTTGTTCTACCAAAACATTTAATGAGACAAACAATTTAGAAGGTGCACAATTCAATACTTGGTGTTCATTTGGGTTAAACAAAACAAATGACAAACTAAATATTCATTTTTATGCACCTTAATTAAAAAATAAAACGATTAAGTTTATTAAAGATTGCTTTACATGTCAAAAAGTAAAACAGCCTAACCAATTTAAAGGAGCATGACTTCAAAGAGAAAAATCAACAAAAAAATAATTTATTTTTAATAAAATTTATTCAAAAAGTTTACAATATTTTTGATTCAATCAATTCTTCAATTTTGAATGATTCCATTTTGATTGTTTTTCAAAGTACGCCTAAAATCGTCTTTAAAAAATTTTAATTTTATTATTATTCAAAAATTATGATATATTACGATAAAAAGTTGGAATTGTTAAAGCTAAGTATTAAATTTAAACCTATTGTCAATTAAACCATAAAAAATCTAATGTTTAAAAGTAAAGTTAAGTAAATATCTTTATATGTATTTATATCTAGGATGGTATAGGGTATAGGGTCTCCAGCCCTGGATTAGGAAATTGGGTTCTTTAAAAGAAAAGAGGTCCTTATTAATTTTGGTTCCAAGCATTAAAGTAAATTTTATGGAAATATGAATTTTAGAACAAATAAACAGAATATTATAAATGCAAATAACTATTTTTCAAAATGACTATCTTAGGCTAAAGCAATCATTTGAAAATATTCTATAGTAATGCATACAAATGATCTCTAAAAGAAATGATAACCACAAAGCAAATTATTTTAAATTTAAGTGAAAAAAAACTGATATTTTTTCGAGCTTAAGTCTTATTGTTTTTATTGACAATAGGTCAAAAATTACAAAATCCAAATTTTACAAAAGGTTTGAATTTTTATTAAATTCGTTTGAAATCCTACTATTTCTTTAAACAAAAATTAAAAATAATTAATTATGTTTACCCATAAAATTAGGATTCCTGCGCATTGGTCTTCTACGACCTGGACCGTTGGTATTCGGATTCGTTGCTTCGAAAATTTTACCACTTTGAAGCGCTTCTAACAAATTATCCATAACACCGGTGTCGCCATCTCCTCCATTAGCACCCGATTTTATAAATTTCTCTTTTTGAGCTTTTCTAATTTGTTTTTCCTTTTCTCTTATTTTTTTTTCTTCTTCAGCTCGACGAATTTTTTCTTCTGTTTCTCTGAATTTAAGGTTGTCATTCAAACATTGCTCAAACTGATGACAAAATGTTTTCAAATCGGTAAAAAACTCGCCTAGCGGGTACTTTGAACAGTCAAATGTGTAAAATTCTGCCAATTCTTTGTAGCATTCATTCATTTTGTTGAACATACAATCTAGAGTTTCGTATCTAGTTCGAGCATCACTTGAAAAAGTTTCCATTACCTCCAAATACTTGTCTGTTGAATCGAGTCTATTTTTGAAATTTTTTATATCCAATTCAAGGTTGTTTATACTTGTTTTCATTTCGTTTAGACTTTTTTGGATAATAGGTCCATCGACTTAAAATAAAAAATTAAATAAAATAAAAATTTTAATTTTTTTCGTTCACTTTTAGACGCTTGCTCAAGAAACGCATTAAAATCATCGTAAAAATTTTCAATTTGCGGATGTTTTTCGGTGATTATTTGAGAAACTAAATGTAGAAGTGTTCGCTTGTTATCATTTGCTTTGGTACCAAAGAACTAAAAAATAATTAATTTACTTTATTATTAAGGATGGTTTTAAAGATTATTTAGAATTTTTAAATTTTTAAAAAATAATTTAAATTGAGACGATGGCTTTTCTAATCATTGAATTGATTTCTGGGAAATTTAAATGATTTTTACTTTTTTTAATAAGAAAAAAGAATTATCATTTAATTTTTTTTGTAATCATACCCAATTTTAAAAGAATTGTGAACTAATTTTAAACATAAAGTTTTTCTAAAAGTCAATTGATAGAAGTGAAAGGGTCTTAATTTTTATTAAATAAATTAAACTCGATTTTAAACCAGCTTAAGTCTAAAACAGTTTGCAAAACCGACTTTAGATTTACAGTCGGTATATGTCGATTTAGAACCAGCTGGATATATTTTTATTTGTTTAAAATTTATTAAATAATCTTTGACTATTTGATGTAATATTTTTATGGCCAAAATTAATTTCATTTTAATTTATATTTTTTTACAGCGAAGAATAAGGAAAAAATTTAAATGATTTTATCTTTTTTAAAAATAAATTGAATTCAACATATAATTGTATAGATTGAATTATTTTACAAACAGATTCAAAAGTTATAACCATTTAAAAATTTTAAAAGTATGCTTATTCTTGTATTAATCTTATGATTAATTGTGCTGATCAGTTTTAATTAAAAATTAATGAATTAATAATCAAATATATAAAAAATAAATATAAAAGAAAAAATATTCTTATTAATGAGCCATGATATCATAACTTTAAAAGATCTAACTATAACTAATCATAACTTTCATAAATCCTAATTTTTTTCTTGCAAATAGCTTTTAAATTTTTTGTTGCCAATTAAAGCTTATAAGTTAAATTGACCAAACTTTAGAATTTCTGGTGTAAATAATTTTTAAAAATTTAACTTCAAATGGTAGTAGAAGTAAAAAAACGAACCTTTGGCAGATATTTCATGTCGAAGCCAATAGATCCTTCTAAGCTGCTGCTTCCACTATTGAGAAAATTTCCCACAAGTAAAAATACTTCCAGCAGTTTTTGGAATTTTTCGCTATTCTTAACATCGATGCAAGCTTCAGTTCCAGCAACCAAATCAACTCGAATCTCATCCTGTTGTTCGGGAAATTTACACTTGAAAATTAGACTTTTGATTCGTTTTCTCAAGCCTTTTATCTGAGAAATCTAGAATAAAATTCAAATTAAAAGCAAAAATAAATTTTTAATTTAAAAAAAATACGTCTAATTAAAACTTACTATGACCAAAAATTTTTCCGATGAGTCTAAATCATCAATATTCTCTTTCAATTCTTGATATTTTGCCAAAGTTGTATCATCTGGCAGAAATTTTTCCAGTTGCTCGAGAGAACTTTGTGACAGCTTGTTCAAATCACATTTCATGAGCCATTCGAAAATTTCTTTCGGATCAGCTTTGAATGATTTCAATAAGATGGCTAAAAAAGTTTTATTAAAAATTAGTTTTCTAATAAACTTAGCAAATAAATTACATAAATTTTGTGCTTGTTTGTCATCTAGATATTTTAGTTCTTTTGCTGTTTGTTTCTTTCTTAACAATTTTTCTTCGTTGTCATCATTTTTCATGGCTAAGAAAATTTTAATAATAATAACTAGTGTTGGGATCCGGCTTAAAAGAGACGTGGCCAGAAAAAAAAATGGCCGAGTCCGTGGCCGGCCGTGCAAGCGGACAAAAAATGTCTGGTCTATTAAACGGCCAATGACCGTGACTGGCCTGCAAAGCCGAGGCCAATTGACAGACCGATCATGAAGTGGCCAGCCAAATTTTAGACCGTGTGGTGGCCGGCCAACTGAAAGATTGTTAAACGACCGAACGAGTGCAGACCGGCCGGCCACCACACGAGCCAAAAAAAATTTTAGTTACATGTTTAAGAAAATATAGGCAATAAAAGTATTATTTATTATCTTATATTTTGATTTAGGTAATTTTTTAATTATAATATTTTTGTATTTTTCAAAAACCTTTAAATTATATATATCTTAGACATTTAATAAATATATTTTTTTTTATTTGAACCAATTTTGAAATTATTTCAATTAATAGGTAACATTTATCAAATTTAGAATTAGGATTTTTAAAGTTTATTGAAAAAAAGATTTTAATATAATAAAAAATAAACTTTAAAAAATTGATAAAGAAAATCTAATTTGTTTTAAAGTTTATTTCTTTCATTTTCTTTAAAAAAATTTTCATACAAATTAATTTAAACAAATTTTTTGAAATAAAATTCTTTAAATAAATTAAAATTTAATATTTTTATTTAAATTTTAGATTTTTTATAATATCAAAAATATTATTAAAATATAACATATTTTAAAGGATATTATAAATATTAAATGTTACTTTTAATGCCTAAAATTTTTTTTTAACATCTTACAAAAATTTTTTTTTATTGATTCAATAGACATTATTTACAGTTCAAAAGTAAGGAAATTAGAAAGAATTTTGAATGAATTTTATTGTCTTTATTTTAATTAGATTTGATTTAACGGTGTCGTGAATTTCAAATACAAATTGAACAGCAATTCTTCATTTTTTGATAAATTAAAATTAAAAAGAAAAATATATTAGAAAAAATACTCTAATAGAGTGCAACATACTTTGTTGCAGCTTTTTTGCGAGGCGGACAAAATATAGAAAGACCAAATGTCGAATTTTTTTTAAAATATAGAAAGACAAAATAAAGACATGACAAAATATAGAAAAAAAATATAGAAAGGGCTTTATGTTGAAAAATAAAAACATTGAGAAAAAATATAGACTTTGGCTAAAACTTAAAATTAAATCAAAAGCGGTGAACAATTTAAACCAAAAAAAGACAAACATGAGACTAATTTAGGAAATTCCGGTTAGTGACAGACTGTAAAAGTAAGAATATTGAATCTTTTTTAGAAGGTATTGGTAATAATTTACTAATTGGTAAAGAAAAAAATTTAAAAAAATTAATTTAACTATTTATTCTTTGTATAATTTTCTGTATTTTTGAATTCGATATTTTTTCTTTCTAAATTTTGTATCTACATTTTTTTTCCAGATAAATTCTTTCTATTTTATATTTATATATAATATCTAATTTTTCTTTCTATTTTTTTTCTATATTATCAAATAAAATTTTTTATTTGTCTTTCTATATTATGTCACACTGACCCTTTTTTGTCTATAATATAATTTTTATTTTCTTATTATTTAGTAATTAAATCAATAATCTATTTAAATCTTATTGATTCTTTATTTTTAGTAATTTATTACATGAGAAAAAATATTTTAGGTAAAAAAGGTGTAACAAAAGTATAATGCACTTTATTGGAGTATTTTTCAAAAATTTTTTTTATTTTAATTTTAATTTATCAAAAAATGAAGAACTTTTATTGTGAATTTCAAATACAAATTGAATACCGATGTAACTTATTTTTGATTTTAATTTTAATAATTGAATCAACTAAATAAATGAAATTTGGGTTTTGTAAAATACTTTTATAGCTTAGATAAAATTTGGTTTTACACAGAATAATGTCTGAGCAGACGATTAGCCGAAATATGTAGGAGATTGTAGGATACTTGCTTTTATCTGTGGAAAAATTTTCAGCCAAAATTTTAAAAATTTCATCACTGGCATATCTTTCTTCATTTGCTTTAACCCAAAAAGAGTTCTCTTTCAAATTGTTTGTCTGAATTTTTTTCCAATTAATCCTTTTTAAGGGTGAATCGATACTGAAAATTTTTTTCTGTTTCATTCCGAAAGGAAGACTTTTGACTAATTTTTTAATTTAATAATAAATTTCAAAACAATTGATTATTAATTATTTATACCTAAAAGATGTGGTGACGGGCCACCCAACATTGGAGGAGGAGGCGGTGGAGCTGGTGGTCCTCCAGAAAATCCTGGTAAAGGTGGCGGAGGCGGTGGTGACGGTCCTCCAACAAACCCAGGTAATGGTGGTGGAGGTGGAGGCGGAGGAGGACCACCAGTGGGAGAAAGCAATGGAGGAGGTGGAGGCGGTGGAGGTGGTGGTGTTGGTGCTTTACCCGCTTGGTCCGAATCTTGTGAAGCCAATTCAGCACTCAATCTTTTGTTCAGCAAATTTTCCATTTCACCAGCAACATCATCTGGAATCTTTTGTTTCAGTTGGTTTAACACTTCTTCCGTACATTTCAATTTGATATTTAATGTATGACACTTGGCTTCAAGTTCTTGTTTTTCCGAAACAGCAGTTTCAAGTCTTTTCGAGTCCACCACAGACATTTTTCCACCATGGTCAGATATTTCATTTTGAGCCGATTCTTTAAGTGCTCCTATTGATCAAAAATAAAATGGAAAAATATTAATTTTATTTGATTGTACTAAAAAAAAATTTTTAAAGTATAAAATATTAATACTCAGCATTGAGTCAATGTCAAAATCCAATTTTGGACCATAATTAAAATCGGGATCACGTCCATCTTTGTGAAGAGCTATTCGAGCCACGCATTCTTCAATCAATCTAAAATAAGAATATCGAATGTGAATATCATCTCTGATTAGCAAAAGATGCTGCAAAATCGACAATAGACAACATTCGGATGGCGAATCTTTTACCGAGTTTAACAAATATTCAAAGCATGTTTTTGGATCTAAATTTTTTAATTTTAATATTTAAACATTTATTTATTTTTTTATTTTAGAGAATAAATAATTTAAAAACTCATTTTTCCTACCTTCCCAAAAGCCAACTATGTTATCAAAATAGTTGTCCATTTTTTCAAAGTTATCTTGTGCATGGCTCTCAAATATTGCTATTTGTTTCATCAATTTATCCGATTCTTTTTCCATAGAATCGTCGAGTGATTCGTATTCATGTTTTAGACTCTTTTAATTAGAATTGTATTAATTTTTTCAATTTTTTTAATCAAAGGTTACATCAATGGCTAAAGCGAGACCACATCGATTAAAATCACTTCTTAAGTGTATTTTAAAATCCAAACTGTCCGCATTGCAAATCAAGGCATTTATCAAAATCATTGAGCTTATCTTTTTTTTTTTAATTTTTATTATTTTCCTAATTTTTAGTAATCTTTTAGACCGTTACCTTTAAATCTTGATCATCATCTATAGTTAAAGCCTTCACGATTTGAGAAAAATAATTATTTGTTCCCGTAAATCTTGCTGTTTCTGTTATACCGTTCAAAACAACTTCTTGACTTTATTTTAAAAGACAATATTTTTTTTAATTTTTGTAATTTTAATTTCAAACAAAAAAATATACTCCAAAACTGCTAACACTGCTAGTAATTTACATACTACAGTCATCGTGACCGTGTCATGACAGTCAATACATGTTGCAATAGCCATTGGCATTGATTTACTTTCCAAAATTACATTTATACCATACTAAAAAAAAAAGTAAAAAATTAAATATTTTTATTAAAAAATATTTATTTAAATATTAACTTTTGTATTTGCAAATGATGTTAAAATTTTTGTAGATTCCAATCTAATGTTCTTTCTTAGGTGATTATCTTTTTCCTTAGAATCGTATTTGTCTGATATTGTCGAATTTGTTTTGATGGTTGTATTCGAAAATTTATTCGGTGAAATATTTCCAAATTTTGTTTTATAATTTAATAAAATATCTTCTAATAGAGTCAATCCACCTGATAAATTAAATTCATCCAACCAACTTTTAATAAAAAGTTCTAGTTTAATTTTCTATCTTGGAGTATTCTATTACCTGACAGGTTTGGACGCAATGCAAATACTTATTCGCTTTAGTATCTTTAATAATTGTTTGAGGTTTTCTTTTAAATTCTTTGAATTTCGCAGCGCATCTTTCAAATCATTTACCATATTAGCCGCCTTATCATCTATAAAATATTCATTTTTTCTCATATTTATTAAAAGTTTTTTTTTTGATTCCAGTGGTAGACTTTTCATTTTTTCAATGTCTTTATCCAATTTAAGATTCACATCATTCTTAATTTAAAGCAAAATAAAATTAAAAATCATTTACAAATCCTAATACCAGAACATGTTTTTCGAATTCTTCGTCTATTTGTTCAGGTGTCATTTGGTCAAAGATTTGATCTTCAGTCAAATATGGTAGATTAAAAGGTTGAGCTAATGATCTTTAGAATAAATTGAAAATTTGATAATTTTTTTCTAAACTCTACCTTATGGTCTCAGCATTTGAAAATGAACTTATTCTGCTCTCCGGTTCAGCTTCATGTGGATGATTTGAATTTTCATAATTTTTTTTAGATGAATCACTATTTGATTCATTAAATTTTAAATCTGATATGGATTGCCTTTGTTTGGTGGCATTTTTTTTGCCTCGGAACGTTCCGACCTTGTGAATAAATGATTTAAATGGCTCTTTACTCATTTTTAAGAATTCTATTTATCATTTTTTAACTAGTAACATAAAGATAATTTCAACTTTTTTACTTTTTACATAATTTAGTAAAATTAAACTTGGTGATAAGCTATTTTACTGAAATAAATGATTTATCCAGAATTTATGACATTGAGCGAATAATTTTATCTTTTTATTTGTTAAATAAAAAGATAAAATAGTGAACATACAATTAACTTGATATTTTTGTTGTTATAGTTTTTTTTGAAAAATATTTCAAAAAATGCTCTTGGAATTTTAAGATTAAATTTTATCAATTAGATTTTTTTTAAATATTTATATATTAAATTTTAAAAAGTTTATTTATTTTTCATTTTAGACGGCTTTATCTCTGTTAAAAGAAATTACAATTGGTTCGATTAAGTTCATTCCTGAGAATAAATTGTTCAGTTTTTTTTGTTTTTTTGCTAACTTTAAAATAACAAAAATTTTGATAAATTTTTTAGGAATTTATTCATTTTAAAAAATTCAAAATAAGCCACAAAATAAAAATAAATTGATTTTAATCTTATACTACGCGTTTCGACCAAATGACCGTCTTCAGGTTTTAACTGAAATAAAAACATATATATAAAAATTAAAAAAGATATTTAAATGTAAAAATTTATTAAGAGATAATACATTTCTAAGAAAAAAATTAAAAAGATGATATAAAGCAAGATTGAAATAATTTTATAAAATTGTTTAAATCTTCATGTAATCACTCTTAGGGATCTTTTTTTTTATTTTTGGTATATTAATTTTTAAAAAGAAATTAATTATATCATTTTCAGTTGATTTAAGAATAATGTCCTGATTCAAATTAAATTTAATAATATAATAGTTAAAATCCTCTTCAAGATGTCCAAATTTGTCAAATCGAAATTCAGCTTCTGCAAATGTATTTATATTTTAACGTTTAAATATGGCGTACAGATTTCAGAGAAAATGCAAGCTTTTTGGTCAGACTGAATTTTGATTTAGAAATTTTTTTTTCACCTTAGATAGCTTTTACTTTTTTTAAAGCACTTTCATAAAAAATTTTACTATCATCCTTCTATTTGTTCCTGTTCTGTTGAGCTCAACTTAACTCCCACTGTATTTTTGATCATTTGGGGATCTTCTGAAACATTATATTAATATTAATATTAGAAATTAAAAATTAAGAATATTTTCTAAATCAGTTTTTTTGTGAAATACAAATTTTAAAAACTTAAGAATTAAAAATATTTAATTAAGAAATTAAGTAGGTAAGGTATCTTATTATTAGGTAATTTAAGAAAAAAACATGATGAATGATTGGGTCTTGTGAAATTCTTTACTTAAGTACAAAATAAAAATAAAAAGAATGTTTAACCTTTTTCTAGAAGTTTAAAAAACTGGTAACGTGAATTTAAAAAGCAATTTTGCATCGATTGTAATTATCTATCAATCATGTTCCAAATCTCTGCAAAATACACTATATAAATTTATAAAAAGAGAAAATAAATATATTTTAAATTTCTAGATTTATTTTATCGAATCTTTCTGAATTCAATTATTTTATATATAATTTAATTATTCTATTGTATGCATCAGGCATCAACAAGAGTGACGATCGTATAAATCAACTTAAATGATCCTTCTATTGCAGACTGCAAGAGAACGACTACACGAAGAATCTGTGCGAGAGCATCAAGGAAGAGTACATTAACTCGATAAAAGTACTGCCAACAAAATCTCTAATTGCTGAGCTAAAAAGAATTACAAATTGCAGTAAACATGCTGAACTAATGAAGCATTGCAAAAGTGAATTGATGGCAATAAGTAATAGAACAAAGGAGATAAATGCAAAAGAGGATGTGAATGCCATTAGGATGGAATTGGAGAAAGAAAATAGCGAAAAAAAAATTTATGAATTAACAAGAATTAAATTTTAATGAGATTAATTGTATATTATACTAGGACTAATTGTAACTGTAATCTATCAAGTTGTATATTATTTTTACCGAAATGGTTTTGATACAGTTAAAAAATTTAGAGATTTCAATCTCGTTTTATTCTTTTTTACTCTTTTTCTTTTTCTTTTTTTTTTTTTTTCTCTCATCACCGAAAGGTGGAATTTTTGAATAAATAATAATAATAATAATTTAATTATTCTAATATAATTTATATCTCTTAATAGATATCAAGTAAATTTTTATAAAAATCAATCAATAATTTCTAATAACCATTATTTGATAAATAATGAAAATATAGTCACAAATCATCAATTTTTATAATTTTATAAAAATTGAGAAACATAAGTATCTTATTAATAAACAAATCAATTTTTTCAATTTATTCATTTTTATAATGAAATTTTTTTGTACAATTGTTTGATTTTTTAAAAAAAATTATAAACTTTCGAAATTTTTCTTCTTTTTAAATCATGTTTTACAATTATATTTCAAATATTTCAAAGTTTTAAAAGCTTAAGTGAAAAAAAATGCTTTTTTGTTCTTAACCTTTTTGTAAATAATTTTTGATTGCAGCTATACTTAAACCGACCAAAAATAATTGAAATAAAGCTTTGTTTAAATTAAAAAATTGGTGAAAGCATATAATATTTGGTAAATAAGCTTAATAAATAGCTTGGTTCTGAGGGCAGTTATCTTCAGGTCATAGATAAATAATCATTAGAACAAACTGCATTTTAGATTAATAATATTTATAATTTTTTTCAATGCTTGAACGCCCAATCACCAAATCTAAGCTTCAAATCTATTGCTAGAATACCAAAATCTTTTAATTAATATCCAAGTAGTAATTTATCGAAAGATTGATATATTGAGGCTAAGTTACATTTTTTAAGGCTCAATAATTATTTTATAGGCAAAGTATCAATTTTAATCATATTTTCCAAAATTAGCGGAATAAATAGATAGAGTCTAAGGCCAATTTTTATTTTTCAAATCAAGATTACATTCAATAATGCATGCACAAAATAAATTTTTGTTGTCATAGAAACATTTTTTAAATTCCTTTAATAATTAGAGTAATTTAAAAAAAAAATTTCCAAATTTACCTGACACACTTAAAATTGTAGGTTAAACATCCAAGCAAATCGAAACAAAACGCAGTTAAAGAGACTTGTGGAAAAGCTCGGCTTGATAAATGAGTTAAAGAACAAACTAAACCATAGGAAAATTTAAAAGAATTATAATTAAAAGCTTTTAAGTATTTTCTTTATACGTACCAGTGTTAGTTTGTTATCAATTTTTTCTTTAGAAAAATTAAATTAATTAATAAAACCTACGACGCAGTCTTATTTTTTTTTCTAATGAAACTTTGAGCTAAATATAAATTACTTGAGCATGTCCAGTGACCAAATAATAATCGAATATGACGAAAATATTCAGCCGACTGATGAGGATATAGTCGAGTATGCCAAATATATCGGAATCGAGCCCGATCAGGTAAAAGACCCTAAAATAAATTTAAAGAAATAAATTCAAAAAAAAAAAAAAATTATTTAAAAAAAGGAGCCAGAACTGATGTGGATAGCCCGCCAGGGCGTCAAAGCCCCGTTGCCAAAAGGCTGGAAAGCTGTGCACGACCCGCTGCAAGAAGAATTGTACTATTTTAATTTCGAAACTGGCGAGTCCATTTGGGATCATCCATGCGACAAAGACTACAAAAACCTAGTTACAAATGAGCGTAAAATAGTGCAATTAAATGGAAAGGCAAACTACCGTCCATCGGAATCAAAAGTTCCAAGTCCTTTTGCAACCATAAAGAGTGGTACAAGCAAAAGCACGTCTACCCTCAGCGATGTATTGAACAATGCCAATAGAAATAAGTTAAAAAATGACTTTATTTTCACCAATGACTATGGCATCGAGTTTGAAGAAGAACTAAAAAGAGACATGGAAGAGGATTCAGAGGCTAGTTGGAAGAAAAAATCCGAATCGGACGACTCGGATGATTTCCGCAAACCGGTTGATTTTGGTATAGACAAGGAAACGTCAATTAAATTAGACAAGCTGAATGTAGTTTTGATGGTTGGAAAAGAAAAAGAAAGCAATTTGAGCGCGAACAATGGCGACTCTGCTCCGACCACGTCCCGGGATGTCTTGGATAGCCCTACTAGAAATTACATAAAGTCAGTTTTGGGAGCTAGCAGAGACGAAGAGGCTCGAAAATCTGTCAAATTGGACTCACTAGCCGAAGAAAGTGTAGATGAGTCGAAACCTGTTATTAAAAACAATGATGAAGAGCTTAAAAATTTGAGACAAAGTCTTGATAGAGAGTATGACCAACGCAGACTAGAACTTTTAGAAGAGAAAGAAGCTAGAATTAGGAAATTAAAGCTTGAAATCGAATCTGATGTAAACAAAGCTATTGAAATGGAAAAGAAAAAAGTGCAACAAGACCACCACGAAAAATTAAACTCACTCAAAAATAGGCTAAATTTTGACTTTGAAAATGAAAAAGAATTGATGACCAAAAAACATTTGGAAATTTTGAACTCAATGCAAAAAGACTACGATGATGAAAAACAGCTTAAAAAGCAAAAGTTTAGCATGCAATTATCCAAGTATATTAAAAGTGGAAAAAGCTTTGATGAGCTTGATGAAAATGAAGAAAAACGAGAGATAGAGGTAAAGCTGAAAATTTGTTTTTTATTTTTTTTTATGTTGATTTTGTAGATTTATTTTGACCATATCGAAAAAAAATATAGTGATAAGTTGGACGAAAGGAAGAAAGAACTGCAGTTGAGATATGATAAAAAAATGAAATATTTGGAAGAAGAATTGGCTCAATTGCACGAAAAAGAGACCGAATTGAAAGAAAATCAAATGCGACAAATAAAGGAAGAAAATTTGCGATTAGAAAATTTCGAAAGACAAGTAGGTCTTATTTTTAAGCGTTCAAAATTTAAATTTATATTAAATTACTCTATGAAACTCAAACTTCAATGATTTAAGAACAGATAAAATTGGATGAAAAAAATTTACTCTGAAGCATATGGGAAATATGCATTAGTTTTCTAGGATATTATTTCATTTTATGAGTTTCAATTTTTTTCTCAAATTTTTAATTATTTTTCTTTTAAATTTGGGAGCAACAAGAAAAAATAAATTACGTAGACAATAATTTAGTTTTTTTGGGATTATAACATCAAATATAATCAGTTTTATTTTATCATCAATTTTTTATTTTTTATCTTATTTTAATCAGGAGTTTAAAATTGGAATCAGTAAGAATCTTGATGCCAAAGAAAAAAAATTTTTTTAAATAATTGCGCAACTTATATTGAAGCAATATTTGAAGTAAATTTGTAGAAAATAATCATGAACAATTTTAAAGTGTCAAAGTAAAATAATTATTTTTTAAAGAAAAGTGCTTAATAGATTCTGCAAACTTAAAAAAAAGTATAAATTCTCTTGAGTCTAAAGTTTAAAGTCTAAAGTCTAAATATTCAAACGGATCAATTTTAAAAGGTGATAAACGATTTTAATAAAGCATCAAATTGGTTTATCATTTTTCAAGTCATGAATTATAATTCAGAAAAACTAAACTGAAAGTCATTTTTGATAAAATCTTGTTTTTAAATTTTTTTTTAGTTTTCGATTTTGTTTGGGGTCACTTTTAATATAATTTTATTTAAATCATTTTAATATCAAATCACTTTTCCACAAAAAACAAAGAAAAATTTTAATTTAAGAATGAATTTTTTTTCATTTTCTCTTGTAATATTCAACAAAGGATAACAAATATTTGAAAATTGTCAGATAAAATAATTCATGAGCCAATTTAATTAACCATTTTTCCAAATATGTAATTTGGTAAAATTTTTAACTTAGTTTATTTATTTTATTTTAATTTTCAACTAATATTTAAATTTAACTTCAAATAAAAAAAATTCCTTTTTTGATCTCTTCTATTTAGGCTTTTTTTTAAAAAAAATTATGGCTTATTGTAGTTAAAAATGGATTTGATTAAAATTTACCTTTTTAACTCATGTAATCTTTGCCCCAATTTACAATAATTTCTTTAAAATTTTTAAAGAAATTACCAAAATCCCTAAATTACAATTTAAAATAAAACAAAATTTTAAAAAATGCTTAAATTTTAATTTAAGATGGAGAAGATTTTGGCCGAAAAAGTAAAACAATTCAAAGACAAAGAAAGTAATGAAATGAGCCAACTAAAACAAGATTATGACATAAAAATCAAAACATTTAAAGAAAAATATAAGCAATTAGAAGAAAATGAATTCAAATTTTTTGAGAACGAATACAACAAAGTTAAAGACCGACTTCAAATGGAATTTAAAGCTAAAGTGTCGGCTTTTGAGACCAAATTAGAAAATGACCGTGCAAGTCTTCAAAAACAAGAGGAAGATGTGAAGAAAAAATTTGAAATAATCTCGACAAGAAGAAAAGAATTGGAGACCGAATGGGCCAAGTTAAATGAACAAGAACAGCAAATCGAGTCTAAAAAAGAAGAGATGAATAGTAAAATTTTGGAAAAGACTGAATCTGAGGACAAACTAAAATTCGAAATTGAAAAACTCCGTCTCGAGAATCAAGACTTGAACTTAAAGTTAAGTTCCATGCAAAAAGTGTTGGATAAATACTATACCTTCGAAGACACACAGACAGACCACCAAAGGGATCAAGTAAATGACCTAAATGAAGAGGATTCGATTCGTTTGAGCGAAAAAATAAATAAGATAAATACAAGATTAAGCCAAGAGTATGAGGATGATGATGATATAGAGAATACAAATGATGATACGGATATCAAAAGCCTAATAAAACATGCCAAAATTAAACTTAAACTAAAATATTCAAACGATTTAGAGTTAAATTCTTCTAAAAGCCAGGACGAGTTAGAGTCCTCGATTGAGGAGTTTACGGATGCTCATCTGACCGAATCGAAGCGCGCTATGATCCACTATTTAAACAAAGAAAAAGACTCCTTGAATGTATTCAATGAAATGCTGGATCAGTACAAAATAATTCTTGGCAAACGAAAACAAGATTTGGGCCGGTCAAAAAATGAGCTGAAAACTTATGAAGCTCAATGCAAAAATTTGAAACAAAGCGAAAAATTCAAAATCACATTAATACTCGATGAGAAAAATATAAATCTAGAAAAAGAGTCCTTGGACTTGGAACAGCTCGAGCTAAACATTAAAACAGCGCGTCGATTAATCAAACAAAAAAAACAACTGCTTATTCAATTGGAAAATTATTTGCTTGGTAACATGGTCAATCTCATAAGTTCAGACACATCACAAGAGGAAACTGATTTGGACGAGAGTCGTTTGTCAACGATTGACCATGAGTTTAAATTTACAGACAAGAATTTAACTGAGTTTGTAAGCCAAATGAAAAAGGCCCATTTGAATGGCGACATAACAGATAACAATTTGTCCTACATTCAATCGATCTTGAAAAAAATGCCCAAATTAAATTCAAGATTGGACACCACACTTGAGAGTATCAAAGAGTCTAACTTTCATGTGGAGGAAAAGGCGCCCAAGATTGATTCTGAACAAATTGAGAAAAAATGGAAAAGCTATTTGAATAATAAAAAATATGAGAGCATAAATGAATCATTGAAAATGGTCAAAACAGTTGGACCTCATTTACAACCTTGGCAAGCTAATCCGGCTTATTATCGTCTCACTTATGAACAAGGAACAAAAATGTTAAATGACAAGTATAATCAGTATATAGGATTTGATTCTATGATTAGAAAAATAGACCAAAGTCAATTTGGAACTAATCTTAATAGCACAACACATGGTCTAAGCTATTTACCGGGTCAAGTGACAATTCCTTTGTCTACTCAAAATAGACTTAATCATCACCGGGAATGGATTAGACAATTTAAAGCATCTGGTGCAAATATGAATTAAAAGCTTTAATTTATTTTTATTTTTTATATTTTGATTAAAAGATAGTTTTAATTTGTTTTGCTTACTCACTACAGTCGTTTATTTACTGAAAAGTCTAAAAATCACAATAAATAAGTGTGATTTTTACTGAAAGATTTTTATATTACAAAAAAATTTTGAAAATTTAAAGTTTTTTCGATAAATGTTTCTTTATTTAATAAAATATACTTTTTTTAATCAATTTTTATTTTAATAATATTTTTTCGTTTTCTTTAAAAACAACACCAGTCAAAAAATTTTGAAAAAAATACTCTGGGTGAAAATCATTAATTTAATCATAAAAGACCAGAAAACAGGTTGCATTCAAAATACAGCTTTTGTTTTTATCTTAAGTATTTTTTATTTATTTTTTCTCAAGAGTTTGATTTCAGAATACTGTTTTTATTCATGAAATGAAGTATAATTTGAATCAGTTCTCAAGAAATATTTTAAAATTCATTTTATTTTTATAATTTTCAGATTTTACTAATAATGAAATAGAAAACTATTAATAACTTTGTATATGTAACTATATGATTCCAATGCATCTAGCTACCATAGATGTCTTCCTAATAAGACGTATCCGAAAGCATGCTTGCCGTAGCTTATTTATTATTATTATTATTATTATTATTATTATTATTATTATTATTATTATTATTATTATTATTATTATTATTATTATTATTATTATTATTATTATTATTATTATTATTATTATTTTTATTATTATTATTATTATTATTATTATTATTATTATTGAATCAAATTGAAAATCAAGCGGAAAATTGGATACCTATTTTTAATTTCATTTTATTAAAGTGTAAGTTTTTTTCAATAAATACAAATAGTTAATACAAATACAATTATTCCAGCTATTCGTGGTCAAAGTCCAAATTAAAAGTTAAAATATTCAAGGCTTTTAGACTCAATTTACATCATATCTTATATCATTCATTACATAATCAATATTGATATATCACTTTTTATCTGATTTTTTTTTTTAATGCAAATTCACTTTTAAACTAATTTAATCACTATTTTCATGTTTTTATTTTTTTTCCAATTTTATTCGGTCATTTAATTTTATATCAATTTTACTTTTTAATGCGGGCTCAAACGAAGGTCTTGAACCATTCAGACGTGCCCTGAGGTCACCCCCTAAATTATTTTTTAAATAAATAAATAATAAATATTGATGCATTTAATCTGATAGCTCTCAGTCTAAACTACAAAGTGCTGAGTCAAAAAATATTATATATAATTAAAATAAAACAGAAATCTTTAACATTGATCTGGTACTAAAAATAGAAGAAATTCAAAGATTTTTCGGTATTTTTGTATCTAGTGTGAGGCCTACTCAAAAAAAAACCCTAATTTCTTTCAGATTCTGAAACCAGACAAAATTTTAAAATTGTGGCCTCACTTTTCTTTCGTTTTTAATTTAATAACCACATACTTTGTCTAAAAAACACGGTACTTTAAATTAAAATAAAAAAGTCAAAATTAAAAAACAAATTTAAATTAAAAAAGTCAAAATCATGTGACAATTTTTTTTAAAAGAAATGCAAATAATAATGGGGAGACGCTCATCTCATTATCCAGTATTTTTTGAGCAATTTGGGATTTGATCAAAAGAATTTATGGCATTGTGTATAAAATTGCAGTACAAAAATAAATAAATAATAATTTTAGCTCATACATTCTTTGTGTTAGGTGATCTAATTTAAAAAAACAATTTTAGACTTAAAAAAAAGATTTAATTGTACTGGTATTTGATGCTAAATCGCACTATAAAAAATGCTATTTCTCTGTAATTAGAATTAACTTGGACTTCCATTTTTGGGATCGATACAATTACGTTTAAGGTTGGTGTTTTATAATATAAATAAAAATATTAAATATTTTAAACTAATAATCAAAAAAATATATTTTTTACCAAACAGTATTAGGGATCGTTTTTCTCATTTCAAATCAAAACTTCAGTGGTAATTTTATAAATTTGATAAAGGAATGTAGAGCTTCTAAAAAGATATAATGCTTGTACGATTCAATGAATGTACCATTATTCACGCAAAATATGGTATTTAATAGAAAAAAAATATATGAGGAACTTATCATTATGTAGGTAAAACAAAGTCAAGTCATTGGACTTTACTTAAAAAATCTTTAAAATTAATTTTTCTATTATAATATTTAATTTTTGGCTTTTTCGCCTTCAAGCTGCTAAAAGCTTTGTTCAAAACTAAAGCTAGTTAAGTTTAAAAATAAAAAAAAGATTAAAAATACTCTGCTTGTTATGTCACAAATTAACAATATTGTCAAAATCAAGTTTCTGAAAAAAATCTGAAATTAAGTTTTCAATATTTTTTTCCCGACTAAATTTAAATAACACATAAAATTCAATTGCCGATACAATTTACTAAACAAATTTTAGTTACATAGAAAAAAATTTCATTAAGATTTTACTGTTCTGAAATTTTTTATGTCAGATTTTTGATTGTTGGATACTCTAAAAATAAATACCTAAATCTGACGATTAATATATTAATTTATTCTTTTTGAAAAATTAAATTGAAGAATTATTTATTTTACTTTGATAATTTTTTCAAAATTTTTAATATATGCTGCATTGTCTTACATAAATTTAGGAAAAATTCAAGTTTAAGATCAAGATTAAAAGATCAAAATATAAAAAGTAAATTTTTTTTTAATAACAGAGAGAAAATATTTTTTTAATAAGCAATTTCTTGACATGTTATGTCAAGTTTATTTTCATATATAAAATTTTAAAATATCCCTTTTTATTGAATTATAATAGATTTGAATTTTTAAAATTGATTTTAATAAAAACTTACTTTTAATGACCAAAAAAAATAATTTTTAAAATTTATAATTTAATTAAGTAGAAAAATTAAATTAATTTAATTTTGTTTGGATGAATGAATATAAAAGCTATGAATTTGAATTTCTGAATTAACTTAAACTTAATTATTTAAATTATAGATTGTTTTTTTAAATAAATTAGGGGTCAATCATTTTGATGTTAAATTAACAATGAACCATGATTAGACATAACATGTCTCGTAATGTTTAGTTATTTATTTTCAAAAATTATCAAAATCACTAGAAAAATTAAGTTTTAGGATTTTAAGTGATTGTTTTGTTCTTAAAATTTGATCCGAAACTCCAATTTGCCAAATTTAGAATATATTTGAAAATAAATTTTTATTATCTTTTATCCTTTTTTTTTATTAAATTATAATTAAAAGGAATATTTTTATTATCATACACACAATTTTAAAATATCCCTTTTAATTAAACTATAATAGGTTTAAATTTTTTAATTGAAAACATTTGAATTAATTTCAAATTCTTAACTAGAAAATAGAAAATTTGTACCTTTAGATTAAATTTCAATAATTTAATTATTTTGGTAAGAGTACGACAAACTTTTTTAAATCAAATTCCAATTAGAACAAAATGATTGTAATTTTTTTGATATATCCTCAAAATATTTTCAAACTATACCAACAAAAAAATATTTTATAAAATAGACTTCTAAAATTTAAAATTAGCTTCAATACAATAAATCTCATGATTTGAAAATGACTTTATTTGTTTAATTTCAGGTAAAGATTTTTTTACAAAATGTATCATTATTTTTAAAAACTCTCAACTTTGATTTTGTTTTTTTCCGAACCAAAAATCAATAAAAATAGTAAAAACAATGACTTTAACCAAAATTAGCTCAATTTTGTATAATTTATTTTGTTTTATACATTGCATATGTAAATTAAGTCACTTGACTTGTGTGACATAATCAAATTGTATGCTCAATTAACTTTAAAATAAATATTTTGCTTCAATCTTTTTTAACTTTTTGCCTAAATTACTTTTAAATAGTATGAGAAAACAATCTTTGTTGCATCAAGTTTTATAAAGCTTGTTTCGTTATTTTGCTAATTTGCTCCAAAATAATTTTAAAAATAAGCAACCACGTAAAATGAGAAACTTTAAAGTTACTAAAATATTTAAGAGAAAGAAAAAATCTATTATTAAAATAAAAGCTAAAAAATAAAATATTAGGAGCTTTCTTTTATAGCAATTTATTTGAAGTGTTTAGCTTTTAAAGTTTTCTAAATGTTCTCTAAAATTGCATCTTTTTTTCGTAAACAAAATAAAATTGAATTTATCTTTGTGAGAACTAGAATATCCAGACAAAATATTTTCATTCACCCGTAAATCAAATCAAATGATTTTTTTTGTATTCTCAAAATATTTATTTGACTAGATAATTCAATTTTTGTTTATTATAATATCAAACTTTTCAACCTAATTTTAATTAGGCTTTTTCAGTTTAAATTCTATTTTTTAACATTTTATTCAGATTTAATCAATTAATCCAATATATTTCGATTAAAAAAATAATTTTCTTCTACAATAATTAGTTTTCCTCGAAAAAAATTATAAAAATGAGCAAATCTAGAAATTAATTCAGCTAAATTTAATTTGGAATAAATTAGAATCCTTGATTGAGTTTAAATATCATAAAACTTGAATTCAAGTAGTTAGATCCTTAACAAAAAAAGGTTGTTATTTTCATACACGTGATTTCATAGGGAGCTTAACCAAATTTTAAACAGCAAGAAATCTTTGAATTTTTCTATATATAAAACAAAATAAAAATTATTACATAACATAAATCTAAAACCTTAGCTTTCTAATTTAAATTTTAGAAAAAATTTTTGAGCTGTAATTTTAAATTAATTTAAGAATGCTCTATCAAGATTAGAACACTGGCGCAAAAAAACAGCAAAATAACTCTGAATTGTTTTACTTGCTAAAAGTGCTTTCAAATGTTTAAATTTAGAAAGATCAGAAATAGTTTATCTTTTTGAAATATAACATTAAATATGGATAACATTTGAAATTTTGTTTTTTCTTTATTTATTCAAAATCGTAAAAAGTTAAAAAAAGTTAAAATCACTGGATCAACTTGGTTGCTATTAAAAAAAATTAAACATTTGTCAAATGAGGCTTCTTACACAAAATACTTGTGAGCATCTAGAAGTTGAGAATTTTAGAGAAAACATTTTGTATTTATTTAATCAAATTTTCAAGTTATTTTTTACTTGTATCGACTCTAAAGTTCGGTCGACTGATTATTTTTTTTATTTGAGATAAAATCACCGAAAAGTTCAATTAGTTAAATGGATACTGTTTTAGGAAAATTATAATCGCTTCTGTCCAAAGCATTTTTCTTCATTTAAAAACAAAAACAATTTGGTCATGCTTTTAAAAGCTTTGAGTTTATTTAAAATATCAACATGTAATTTAACAAAAATTTTAAATTTTTTATAATAAATTTTAAAATTATTCACAAAAAAATTATTTGTGAGCAAGCTGTCAAAAAAATCAGAAATACAAGATTGAAGCTTTTACCTTAGAGTAATTAGTTGCCATGTTTTCCAAAGTGCATTTTGTCACTTTTTTGCCAAAATTAAATCTAATTAATTTAAATTTTAGACAAATATTTTTTTTATTTGATCTTTTTTAACAAGAAAAAAAAAAGAGAAACTAAATTTTTTTACTAATTTTTATAATTAAAGTCAGATAAATCCATGACGCTTCATGACTCGGTACACGACCATCCAGCCGCCTTTGACTCTTCCTTTAAATTGGATAAAGCCAGCGCTCATATAGACCAGGCTCTACATTACAAATTTGCATTCAAAAAAATCGAGTCCATGTTCGAAAATGGTAAATTATGTGATGTTAGACTTTTGTGCAACAATAGAACAATAGAAATAAGAGCCCATAGAGTCATACTCAGCTCCATAAGCAACTATTTCTATGCCATGTTTACCAATAACCTTGCCGAGTCGTTTAAAACCGACATAGAAATCAGCGACATTGACGGTGAGTCGCTCAAGGTCCTGGTCGATTATATTTACACTGGCAAAATTGAACTAAACGACTCTAACATTTTTCCTATTCTAAACGCGGCAAATTTTTTGCAGCTAGAAAACGTGGTCAAATTTGGCTGCGACTTTTTATCCAAAAATTTAAGCATTTCCAACTGTGTGTCCATTTATCGATTCAGTGAGCAACAGTCACTAAAAAATCTAAAGAACACAGCTTACAAGTACTTGTTGGAAAACTTTGAAAAATTGTCCCTAAACGTGGCGCTTTTGAACGAGCTAGAGGACGCCGAGCTGGCTCAACTGTTCGACGACGAATACCTAAACATATCCACGGAGGAATTTGTGTACGAGACACTTTTCAGATGGGTGGAAATGAACAAGGATGAGAGGCACGATTCCATAGACCGACTTTTGGCAAAAGTCAAACTTCCATTGCTTAAAACAAACTTTCTTGCCAAACAAATAGAAATCAACGAGTTTTTGGCAAACAATTGTAAATGTCAGTCTTTGATGCTCGAGGCGATGGCCTACCATCTCATTCCGGAAAAGTTCATCACCTCACCAAATAGTCGAACTACCCCCAGAAAATCAACAGTAAGAATTTTATTCTTTTTTACTCTTAAAAAATTTACGGTACCTTAGGTAGGCTATCTTCTATGCGTCGGAGGCATTGACACCACCCGGACTACGCCAGCTCCAAGTTTCATAGAAAAATATGATTGTAGAGTGGACAAGTGGAAATCATTCAGGACTAGCATAAATTGCATAACTAGTTCCCAATCGACCGGCTCAAACACAAACACAAACACCGCCAACAGCACCCACACGAACACAAACGCCTTGAAGAGACTCCAATTTGGCATTGCTATTCTAAACTCGGAATTTTTGTACATTGTAGGAGGCCGCGACGGCCTAAAAACTCTCAACACTGTGGACTGTTTCAATATATTGAAAGAAACATGGTCTTCATCAACTCCCATGATCACACATCGACATGGTCTACAATCCACATTCATTGGCACTGAACCGTCAATTTTGTATGCTGTAGGTGGTCATGATGGCTGGTCTTTTTTGAGCACGGTTGAGCGGTTTGATCTTGACAGCAAGACTTGGAGCTATGTGGCATCGATGAGCAATGCCCGCAGCACCCTGGGCATTGCGGTAATAGGCAATTTTTTGTATGCTGTGGGTGGCCGGGACGCAAACGTGTGCTTAAATTCAGTGGAGCAATTCAATCCGTTGACAAACCGATGGACAGTTTGTGCATCGATGTACAAGCGGCGTGGAGCCGTGGCTGTCACCTCTTTGAATGGGTTTATCTATGCAATTGGTGGTCACGAGAACACAAGTACACTGGCAAATAACAGTAGACATGATTGCGGAGAAAGATATGATCCCAAGAATGACCAATGGACTATGATTACAAATATAATGAGGGCCAGAGAGGCTATATCGGCCTCCAATCTGGGAACTAATTATATCTTTATTGCTGGTGGTTTTGATTTGAATTCTCATTTTAGAAACGAATGTGAGAGGTTCGATCCCATCAAAAACGAGTGGACTAAAGTTGGTTCTTGTAAGATCAAGCAAAAGATTGGTTTAATTTTTTTTGTATTTAGATTCAATCTTTGAATACCCCGAGAGCTGGAGCCTGTTTGGTTTATGTTCCACCGATTAAAGATCACAGATACTTGAATAGCTTTAAACAAAGAGTTCAATTTAATAGAAAAGTTTCAGACGAAGTTAAGAACGATTCGATTAATGTAGAAGACTGAGTGAATTTTTTTTGAAATAAATTATTTAAATTGTAAAATAAATTGAAAAATTAATTTTTAAATTTTTATTTTTTTTTTGAAGCTTTTTTTAATTAATGATTAACTGAAGAATAGTGAGATGATCATTCTTGATTAAGACTCGGTTAGAATTCAATTATTTATTAGAAATTTTAAGGAGATGTAAAATTTTGGACGAATTTTTCGATGTAATTTTTTCTAAAAAGGTTTATTTTTGTTTTCCATTGAATAATTCTGAAGAATTTTAAAATTTTTTTAAACGCTCTCTTGCTTGAATGTTGTGATAAATTAAACAGGTTACAATTTGTTTAATAATTTTTTATTAAAAATTAAACTTATTTTAGAAAATTTTTATAAATGTTTTTCTAACAAACTAAAATTTAAAGCAAATTAAAATGGTCTAGTACAATTCTTGTTCTCGGGTTCCTAGAAATTTTTTCACCTGATCCTATTTTGGTTCACCTTTTCGTCAACAAATAATTTAAGTGAACTAATAGTTTGAGAACTTGAAAAATTGTTCACATAATAGGTGAACACAATAGACTCAATTAAAAGAGAAATTATTTTTTTTTATATTTTTTCTTTTATTTAATTTTTAATTTAATTTGATGCGGTTTTGTGAAATTCAGTACAAAATGATAAAAAGAACAGAAAAAAATGTAAAAATATTGAATAACTTTATTTCTAAAGGTTTAAACTTAATTCTGTAAATGCAACATAGTGCAACATTCAAAGTTGCATTAAATATCAAGGTCTGCTAAATTTGCAGAGTTTAACAGAAATTAGATTTCAATATAATCGAGAGAAGTGCATTTTGCAGAGATTTTGCACATCATTAGCAGACTTTTACAGTTGATGAAACTTTGAATGTTGCACCATGCTGCATTCACAGAATTAATTTTTAACTTTTATAAAAAAAGTTATTTAATTTTTTTTAACTTTGTTCTGTTCTTTTGTACTGAACTTCACAAAACCATTTAATGCGTACAAATCAATGATTTACTTATTATTTTGGTATAAATTTAATCAATTTTTTTTAATATTTTTTTGTGACAAATCACAAAAATACTTAATTAAATCGTCGGTTGGAATCGATTATTAAAACAAAAAATATCAAAAATTCATAGAATCAATTTATAACTAGTGCTACTTATACAAAAACCTTTTGTGTTCATGCTGCTTCTATTGTCTACAATGATACATTTTCATCAAAAAATGTATTTATTTATTAATAAAAAAAGACTTAAGGTCACCTGCTTTGTAGGTAGAACGCTTTTCTTTCAGCAAATATAAATTTTTTTATTTAAATGTCTTAATTAAGTTCATTTAAAAAATAAAAAAATAATTGAGCAAAAATGAATTCTTAAACTATTTAACATAGATTCAAAATCATTTGAAATATTTGATTCAAAATTAATTTTTGTGTAATGCTTTTGACACCAAAATTGCTGGTTTAATTCTTTAATTGAAGTTTATTTTGATAGTTTTTAGTTGTAAATGTGTTGCATAGCTTAAGTATTCATTGATCAGCAGAGACGAGATTTGAGGTTGTATTCAGAATGGTTTGGTTTGTAGATTTTGGTACTTTGAAAAGTATGTACATACGACATCTGAATATGGTAATGGCTAAAAACAATGGGTACCTAAACGGGTCCGATATATTTTCGGTTTTTATGATTATCAAGTTATTTCAATGGATTTATTTTCAAAATACCAAATTGTAGAAAAATTTTATTTTACAAGGAAGTTAGATTTTAATTCAAATTTTCTTAAAGATAAGAATCAATTCATATTTAATGAGTACATTAGCTTAAAATAAATTAAGCTTCCAAAAACCTAAAAGGAAGCATAATTACTTGATCAAATTTAAAAGTTGATTTTGAATAATTTCTGATAGATTCCGTTGATTAGAAAAATAATTCCTAAAGTATGGAGGTATCATCAATACTCAGTAATTAGTCCATTGCTATTTCTAATATTTATTAAAGACGGCCATAGAAGAAATAAGAAAACATTCCAAAATAAAATTCATTAATTTTCTTACAAACATAAATATAATCTTAATGTCAAAGCATCCCAAATTTTTAAAAAGGTTTAATGCCTTAATATCTTTTTTCAAGAATTTTTTTAATTTTCCTTCAATTATTTCATTTCATTTTATTCTATTTTAGCTAAACTTTTTAAAATATTTTTTTCTCAAGGAGCATATTTAAATGCTTTTTAAAAAAAATTTAAAATACAGTGGTAATTTGATAATGTATTTTATTAAAAATTACGTAAAATACCGTAAATTAACCAAATTTTACCACATTTTACGTAAATTAACGTTAAATCCGAATAGTGAAAAAGAGGTATTTTACGAAAAATTACATAGTTTTCAGGATTTTAAGATAATTTTGGTAAAATTTGGTAAAATTCAAAACAGTCAATTCAAAATTCAAAATTTTTGAGAAAATGTCTTTTTTTTCCAAAAATCGAAAATTTAAGAAAGTATTATTTTTCATAAATTGGTTAAAAAATAGTTATTTTTTAAATCGTTATAAAAAATAACTTTCTTAAATTTTCGATTTTTGGAAAAAAAAGACATTTTCTCAAAAATTTTGAATTTTGAATTGACTGTTTTGAATTTTACCAAATTTTACCAAAATTATCTTAAAATCCTGAAAACTATGTAATTTTTCGTAAAATACCTCTTTTTCACTATTCGGATTTAACGTTAATTTACGTAAAATGTGGTAAAATTTGGTTAATTTACGGTATTTTACGTAATTTTTCGTAAAATACTGTTATCAAATCACCACTGTAAAAAAATAAATCTGGCTGGTTTAAAAAAAATAAAATTACAATAAAGTTAAAAAATTTTAAAAAATTCGATTTTGTTATGTAAGGTTTTTTTTCATTAAGACACAATTTTTTACTCGCTTCAAATGATTTTTTTTTTAAATTTGAATAAAATATTTTTTTAAATTCTAATAAAATTTTATTTTCAAAAATATTTGTAATTCAAAATGTCAACTCATATTCCTATACAAAACCCAATGCAGCGACAAGGACCAGGAAATATGATGCCTGCTCAACAGGGATTCGCAAATCAATCAGCAACCCAGCAACAATCCACCGCTTCAGCATTACCTCATCATTCGAGTCAGCCAGTCATAGATCCTGACCTTAAAAAAATTCAAGATATGTATGAAGCAATTAACCTTGTAGCAAATATTAAACAAGATATTCACGCCATATTGGAAAATGTGGGCAAAGCAAATTCAGCAAATAATTATACCAACATTCTAAATATAAATAAAAATATTGTCGACCATCAAGAGGTACCAAAAGCAGCACCAGTCGTGGCTGCTGTAACAGGCTCGATTGGAACACCTTTAAGTGTGTCTAACGCTTGCAATCAAAACCCTTCAGCCAATATTCAAGCTGAAACTGAACAATCTAGCTCGAATGACAACTGCGAAAAAAATCAAAATTTGAATGAGGATGAAGCAGAGTTTTTTGAAAAAACTGACAATAAATTCATGCAGTCAAAAATAATTGACATCAATAAATCAATAAAGTAATTTAAAAAAAAATGATTTTTATTAAATAATTTTTTAAAGTGATTTAGACAAAATAATTAAAGAACTGCAGCCAATTTCCATGTTAATTCCATTTCAAAGTTCTACTCCGGTTCAAATATGGCAGGCTGATTTTTTTTCAGTTTTATTAGACCAACAATTTGAAGAAAAAACTTCGGCAAACTCCAGCAAACTTTTGAACAAATATCGATACTTAAGCAAAGTAAAATTAAATTAAAAAAATTATATTCTTAAAAGTTTCTTCTAAAATGATCGAACTTAAAAAAAATAATAATAATCAATAATTATAAAATTATTTACAAAGCTTCAGGATAACTTCAATTTAACAAGCTTGGGTGTTTATAAGCGATTTCAACAGTCTTACTCTGAATTAAAATCAGCAAAACAAAAACCTCTTAATAGAATTTTTAAAAAAGAGTAAATTTAACTTTTTTTATTTAATAAAAAACAATTTGATTAAAAAAAATTAAAAAGAGAATTAGAGAAAATAATTTCAAACCTATTGGGAAGTCCTGAATTTAAAGTTGTTGCTGCTCAAAAATCTGAACATCAATTTGTTTTAGACGTAATTAATTTTTAACTATTTAATTTATTTTGTTAATTGCCTTCCAAAGATAATCATGCCGCAAAATTTTAAATTTGTTTTTTTGTTTTTTGATGCCAATGTTGAGAAGCTTCAAGTAAGACCATTGGATAGTCGCATACTGAAAATTTATGCCAATAATAAACCATCAGACGAAATTTGTTTTTATGTATGTAAATTTAAAAATGTCTAATTTAAATTAATTTTTGCCCTTAAGGACTTTGATCATAGAAATAAATCTTTAGTTTTTGAAAGACTCGAAAAAAATTGCATCATTGCATGGACTTTTTTTAAAACTGAATTTGGAATGAATCATTTGAAAAATTTAATGGTAAGTGAATTTTTCAAAATAATTTGATTAAAAAACTAAATGAATTAAATCAAGAAATGGGTCAAAAATTTCAAGGATTTGTTCAATGCTAAATGTACACGATGTGAAAAACACTTGTTGAACGGACTGCCTCCGACATGGCGTGATTTAAAAACCTATCAGCCCTATCATGACGAATGTCGAATTTTTTAAAACTTTCTATAGTATCATCATTAAATTTTTTGAAAATAAAATAAAGTTTATATTCTTTTAAAATCATTTTAAAGTCAGTTATTTTGAAAAAATTATTCTCAATTTTTGAAATTTTAGGGCCATCTTTCAAATTTCTTTTGAATTTAGAAATTTTTATAAAAAAAGTATGACTTAATTCAGCTTAACTTAATAAATAGACCAAAATGTAAATTAATAGACCAAAAATTAAGTTTTAATTAAAAAAGAAAAAACATTGAAAATAGTTAGAAATCTGAAGCTTAACGAGTAAGTCCTTCCTAAAACAAATTAAGTCAGCATTTGTTATAAAATATGCTATTTTCTGGTGGATAATAATATGATAACATCATATGATATAGTAGTAGTAGTAGTAAAAATAATCTGCAACTTGAATAAGATTCAAGCAAGCTCTACTGAGCTGTAGAAGATACTTCGCGACTTGTCAAGTTTCGATTTGAAACAGTTCAAACTTCTTGCTTCGACCACATCCACCGGCAGACTGTTCCAATCGTTCACAACCCGATTAGCAAAAAAGTTAAATCTTGGTAAACAATTCCTAACTTGCTCTCGATGCATTGATTTTCTGTGCCTTCTTAAATTGTAGCTTGATTCATAACCGATATCTAGTCCATTTACAAAATTCACTTTCTCTAGATGTTTGCCAATATGTACATTTGAATTAGATCTCCCCGTAGTCTCCTTGTTTTTAGATAACTAATTCCAAAATCTTTTAAACGTTGCGCATAGTCAAGGTTTTTTAGCCCTGAAATAAGTTTTGTGCCTATTCTCTACAACTTTTCTGTTTCGATAACGTCTTTCTCGAGCTGTAATGTATATTATTTTTTTTTTTAATCTAAAACAGACTCAAAATATAACTAGATTGATAGTAAAGTAAGTTTTTCAACAAATAAATTTAACTTACTCAAGTAATACACATTTACGCACATGCTTTGTAGATTTAAACAAATTCAAGATTTTAAAAAATAAAATCTTTTTCATAATTTATTTTTAAAAAAAGTAAAATTAATTAAAAATATTAGATCCTGTTAGGAATGAAGTTTAATTTCAGAGTATAATTCTTTTAAAAAATTTAATTTTTTTTATCTAATATAATTTTTTAAGTTCTCCAATTTACTTGGAACAGTTTATTCAAAAGGAAATTTGACTTTTACACCGGATGGCGATTCAATTCTTAGCCCAGTGGGAAACAGAGTTACAATTTTTGATTTAAAAAAGTATGAATTCCCAAATAAATTTAATATTATTAAACAAATTTATAATTTTTAAGCAATAAATCCGAAACCTTACCTGTCGAAAGTCAGTTTAACATTACAGTAACAGAAATATCTCCTGATGGCTGGCTCATATTACTGGTCAATGAAGAAGGCGAATGTTTGCTGTGCAATACAAGGAGCAAATCAGTCATTCATCGATTCAATTTTGCCCGCAAAGTTCACGCTGTTAAGTTCAGTCCGGATGGAAAGTATGACAATTTTTTATCAATTTTTTTTTTAATTGTATTTTTCTTAAAGAAAATTTGCTGTTTGCAAAGAAAATAAAGTGCTGCTGTACCATGCTCCTGGAAAAAATAAAGAATTTAATCCTTTTGTCTTAATTCGCACATTTTATGGTGCTTATGATGACAATATCTGTCTTGACTGGACCAGTGACTCAAGAGTCCTTATAGCTGGCTCTAAAGACATGAGTTCTCGAGTTTTTGCCGCAGAGGGATTTAAAAACTTAAACTGCTACGTCTTGGGCGGCCATAGTGAATCTATTGTGGGATGTTTTTTTGAAAAGAACTCTTTGAACGCTTATACCATCGGCAAAAATGGTCGTCTAAATGTATGGGAGTCGGACACTGAACTAAAAAATCTTATTCCGAAAATAAATGATCTATTAGAAGGAATTGGTCCAGATACAGATGAACTTTCAGTGTCCAAACCAGGTGAAATAGAAGACAGTCTTGAAATAAATGAAAATGATAAAATCACAGATGACGATTATGAAAAAAAAGTTCTATACAAAAAAAAATCCAAGTATGTTTAATAAATAATTTAAAATTAAAAAATAAATTTATTTTTTTATTTTTTTAGATTCGGTATCCGTGACGCACTCGAAGCAAATGCTCCAGTAGCTTTGCTCAGTTGTGACTTCCACAAAGGCAACTCTATTCTTGTAAGTGGCTTCTCAAATGGTTCATTTCTACTTCACGAACTTCCTAACTTCAATCTCATCCATTCTTTAAAGTAACCATAAATTTTTAAGTTAGTTATTTTTTAAATTCAATTTAACACTCTCTTATTTAGTATATCTCAGCATCCAGTCACTTCTTGTCTATTCAACAAAACCGGTGATTGGATTGCCATTGCCTGTCAAGGTCTTGGTCAACTTTTAGTCTGGGAATGGCAGTCTGAGACCTATGTAATGAAGCAACAGGGTCACTTTAACAACATGTCTCAGGTGGCTTACTCGCCATCAGGAATGTATTTAGCGTCTGGCGGAGAAGATGGAAAAATAAAAATTTGGAACACTCTAAATGGCCAATGTTTTGTAACATTCAATGAACATAATGCTCCCATTACCGGTATTCAATTTAAATCAAATGGTCAAGTGGTATGCTCGGCTTCTCTGGACGGAACTGTCCGAGCTTTTGATTTGAATCGCTATAGAAATTTTCGAACTTTTACAACACCACAGCCGGTTCAGTTTTCTTGTTTGTCCATAGATTACAGTGGAGAGTTGATAGCTGCTGGAGGTTTTGATGTCTTTGAAATATTCGTATGGTCAATGCAAACTGGTCATCTATTGCAGACATTGTGCGGACATGAGGGGCCAATAAGCGGAGTTGCTTTCAGTCCGTCAATGCATCCAATATTGGCAAGTACGTCATGGGACAGAACGTGTCGCACATGGGATGTTTTTGAGGGAAAAGGAAGCCGAGAAATGTACACACTGAGCTCAGATGCTTTGACAGTTTGCTTCAAGCCAGACGGAAAGCATGTTGCTGTTTCAACTTTGGATGCTCAAATAGTGACCATTAACATTAATGAGGTTGACCAGCAAGCTATTGTTAATACCATTGAATGCAGACATGATCTTGGATATTCAAGAAAGGAAACTGATAAAGTGACAGCTAAAAAAATGCATTTTGGAAAGTAACTTAAAAAAAATGGCCTATTAAAGCTACATTTATTTTGATTAAAAGTCAATAGAAAAGATGTCAATTAAGTGCATTAATCGTAATTATTTTTTTTCTGTAGCGAGCTAATGCTTCCCCAGATGAAAAAAAAAAAATAAAAAATAAAAAATAATAAAAATGCTAAAAATAAAGTTAAATAAGATAAAATGAAAATAAAAAAATAAAAAAATAAAATAGGCTAACATACAAGAACATTAAAATTAGATTTTTTGACAATTTGTTAAATATTTGATGATCTAGAATTATTAGTTGTCTTTTAAAAGATTAAATGCCAATTATCAATTTTACGTAGAACTAAAAGGTTTTGAGGATACTTTTTTAATTAAATATTTCATTAATTTAATATTTTAAAATAATTAAAAATAACTTATAGCTATAAATTGTCAATAAGAATAATTAGCAGGCATAAATTTTAATTAATTGTATCTCGAAAAAATTAAATTTCAAGAAAAAATTCATCATTTACTTTTTAATAAAGCCCTGGAATCATTCATACATTACTTTATATATTTATATTTTTTCAGTATGTCTCTTTTTAATTTCAGTTTACTTTACCATATTTTACTTTATTTTTAAATTTATTTTTATTTTATTTAACTTTATTTGTATTTATTTTTTATTCTGAAGGGGCTTAAGCTCGGTACTGTAAACAAATAAAAAAAAAATAAATAGGAATTACTTTCGGTTCATAGGTTGAATAGTTATAAAGTCATGAATTATTCAATTCCAACTGAAGCAAGCGATATTCATTTAGGTACCAAAAGAAAAGTAAGATAAATAATGAAGCAGTCACAAAAATTAAATTAATTTATTCAAGTAAAAATAAATAATTTTTTATTTTTAGAATTATTAAAAAATTGATTTCTTAATTTTTTAAACTGATAAAATTTATTTATTAATTGATTTTATTTTTATTTTACTTGACTTTTTTCGATTGATTAAATGGTATTTAACTTAATTTTGTGACAACTAATACTTTAAATTTACGAATTATACATCAAATTGTCTTTTATTCTAATTGATGTTTAATCAAAATAAATGACTCTTTAATATTATTTTTAAAAAATAAACCAAAAAAATTTTATTTTTAAATTAGATCTTTTAAATCATTGTGTTACACAATGGATGGCGAATACATAATTGCCGGTGGTAAATCAAAATATATTTGTATTTATAATGTCAAAGAGGAAATGCTTGTTCGGCGATTTGAAATTTCTCAAAATAAAAGTTTTGATGGAATTGATGTAAAATTTTAGAAAGTTAAAATTTTTTTTTATTTTGTAATGAATTAAAATAAAAAGGAATTTCTTGACCGGCGTAAGATGACCGAATGGGGTAATTTGGACTTGGTGGAAAAAAATCCGGACAATGAGATGGATAATAACAAAATAAGTCTTCCTGGCGTGGTTAAAGGTGATTATAGCTCACGAGTTTTTAAACCTGAGATTCAAGTGTCTTGTGTGCGGTTTTCACCCACTGCTCGCTCATGGTCAGCATGCACAACTGAAGGTTTGCTGATCTATTCTTTGGACACTAATCTGATATTTGACCCGTTTGATCTCGACATGGACATCACGCCCAAAACAATAAAAAGCACCTTACAGAATCAGGACTATTCGTTGGCATTGATGCAAGCGCTTAGACTTAATGAAGAGGCACTAATTACTCAAGTCTTGGAAAAAACACCTCACATGACCATTGACATTGTGGTCGATTCTCTGTCTGATGTTTATGTTGATAAATTGCTCGCATTTGTCGCTAATCAAATTGAAAAATCAGCTCATTTAGAGTTCTATCTAATTTGGTCAAAAACTGTTTTGTATAAACATGGAAATAGAATAAAACAACGAGCCGCGTCAAAGATTTCTATTTTGTGCAATTTGGAAAAGGCACTCACAAAAAAATCCGAGGACTTGGGAAAAATGTAAATGACAAAAAATTTTCAAAAAATATATATTTGTTAAATTTTTTCAAAATTATCTAAAAAACTTGTAGACTCTTGAATTTGTAATATGGAAAATCTAAGCCTTGTCAGTTTTTTTGGGCAAAATATTCTTTTACAGTTATTTATTTTTCAAAATAGCTTTGAAAATTAAAATTCTTTTAGCCATTGTGAACAGAAAAAATATCTAAAATATTTGAAATATTTTAGACAATGATATCAGTTTAAAATTGGAGGTACAAAAAAATGGAAAGAAAGAAAAAAAAATAAAAATTATATCTAGAAGAATTTGGCTATTATGTTGTCAACTGAATTTTCTTTCTTGGAGAAGTAAGGCTTAAGGAGTTTATTTCCTATCCAAATACTATATCATTGATTATGTTAAAATTCTTATTTTTACTGGAAATAATTTAAAGAACTCTTTATTATTATATTTTAATTTAGTAATAGTTAATTCTTGAGCGATAGTTAAGTTTATCGAGTTGAGAGCTTCATTTTTGAATATAGATAAAATTCAAGTTAAATTTTAACAAAATTTTTGGATTCTTAATGATAACTCATATGTTTTTAGTGTCATTATATTAATAAATCTTTAATTCTTTTTATTTTTGCTTTTTTTTTATGAGAAATAAACAACAGCATCGTAGTTTATTTTCTAATTTTTTAACTTAAATAATTTCTAAGAATTTTTAAAAAAGGTTAAAATTTATTTCAATCTTAAAAGTATTTTATATTTAATTTTTTAAATAAAATAAATTTTTCCTTACGAACAATTTTAGCTAAAAAGAATTTATTTTTTAGATGTGATTCAAACATGTATTCAATTGATTATGTTCTATCATTAAGCAAATTAAAAAACAAGAGAAAACTTGAAAACGGAAACCAGAATGGTGTGTATAGTGATCTTGATGATGAAGAAATGCAGTCCGAATCTGACCAAGAAGAAAACTCGACGTCTCTCAAAACGATCAAAAATAAACAATTAGCTAAATAAAAATTACTAAAAATTAAAAATTTTATTAAAAAAATAAAACAAAAATAATTAAATGTTCTAATCCTCTCCCACAGGTATTGCATCTTGAATAATTTCAACGAATTTAACCCTAATTTCTGTATAGGTGCTGTCTCCTTTACTCTGATCTGTTTTAAGGTTGCACTCAACTTTTAATTGAACCATTTCAAGGGCGCCTCTTATAGCGCCACAAATGACCTGCGAGTAGTTTAATTTATCAAATTTTCCATGATCTGGAAATTCAACAAATTCAGTTAAAGGATTCGGATCGATAATTAGAGAAAATTCGTCAAAAGAATTGTTCCAGTTGGTTACTTGAGGCTGAATTCCGAGGAACATTTTGAAAGCTTGTTTGGAAAGAACTTCGGCTGTCTCTCTAAAATCTGAACATCGGCTGATATGCGGATTTCGGGCCAGAAAATCTTCAACCATTCGATTTCCCATATTGTAGCCGATTGTGTCCAATTGCTTATTTACCTCATCTACATCTTCATAATCTTTTATTAATTGCATAACAAATGATCCATAAGTTAGAGTAAAAAGTTCGTATGAAATTTTTCTAGGATCCATAACATTGTATTTGCCGCTGGTTTTGCTCATGTTGTTTTGCTTGACAAAAAAATAAATCAAATTTAAATTTAGTTCTATCCAACGAGTTATTCTTTGAATTATTTTGAAAATTTCTCCACAGTTTTAGAAATGCATTTAATTTTGAAATGCAAAGAAAATTTAATTATAAAAACTAAAACCATGTGATCTGGAAAGCTTTTAAATTTAAGACAAAATAATTTTAATTGTGAATGCCGCAATTTTTTCAAGAGAAAGATTCAAAAAATTTTAAATTAGCCATTCTTTTAAAGGACTAGCAGTTCTAAGCAGTTCTAAGAAATTTTGACATGATGGTTTGGTAAAGTTTGTTTAGCTTTGGTGTTTTATTATTCAAGTTTTAATACGAAAATTTAGTCTAATTTTAGTGTAAATAAATTTATCAATTTATTTTAGCATGAAACACATAGCCTTTAAATATTTTCGAATGCTAATTTAATTTTGATATGTTTTGAGCAGGAAATTTTCATTCATTTTAGCAAGGGAAATAAACAAAATTTAAAATTATATCTTTATCAGTATCATTTATGCATTGAATTTTTAAAATGATATGAGAAAAAATAAAAATTTTTTTCCGAAATTTATGACTTGGTTGTATCTTGGAACTTAAAAATTTTATTAATTTAATTTAACTTTTATCTTTTGATTTTACTAAATATCTAAAAGATTAATTTTCGTTGACTTGAACGTGATAAGAAATTATTTATTTGTCTGATTTAGTTTGACGGCAAAATTTTATTTGACAAAATTTTAAAAAAATCCTTGTCAGAGTTCACTTTCTTCTAGAAAAATTAGTTATACTAAATTTCAGAGATTTATTTTTCCATTAAGAAAATTTACAGATGCTAATAAAATGAGATATATATTAGATATTTTACTTCACTTTAATTAAAATTTGTAAATAAATAAAAGAGATGCCTTGAGACAATCTAAAATATACATTTAAGATAAAAAATCTTTAAAAAAAATTAATTATTCTCTCTTAAATGTTTTGATAAAATAGGTCTTTAATGTTCGATACATAATTGCAAATATTTTATGTTTTTGTTAAAAATTTATTAAATGTTTTGATTAATTTGCTTTAGAAATTTTAAGTTTAAACAGAAAATTCGAATAATTGATTAGCCATTTAAATTAAATAAAGTTGTATAGAGTAAAAATTTGAAAAAAAAAATAAAACAATAAATTATTAATTTCCGTTATTCTCTTTTTTCTGAGACAATCTTTTATCGGAAAATTAAAAATCTTCAAATTTCTCAATCTTGGAAAAGAATAAAAAGCAAACATTCAAGTCAAGTTGAATTAAACAATAAATTGTTTTGATTCTGAATGTAATCAGAGTGAACATTATTTTCATGAGTTAGGACTAAATTTCCTTCCAAAGACTTGATTAAAAAATCAGCTTGTTTTTTTTGTTAATATTTCTTTCCACTATAAAAAATATAAATAACTCACACAAGTCACAAAATTTTATAGTTGTGTTATTTTATCATTGTATCATGCTTTTACATGCTTTTGGGCTTTAAATAGCAGGCAATGGAGCTAATAAAAATGAGACTTGATTTCTTTAAGTGTATAATTTCAAAATATCAATAAAAAAAATGATAATTATAATGTTTCGTCATTGATAGTTAAATTATTTTTGTTTGAGTATTTGAATGACAAGCGAAAGATACAACTTTTTGTTTAAAAAATAATAGTTTTTGCTCGTGTTTTTTATTTTTTATTTTAAATTGCTAGTTTTCGCAAAAATAAAAAGGCATTTAAAATTTATTCTTGCTAATCGATATTTTTAGATAAAATTAAAAGCTTTTTAAAATTGCATAGAATTCTAAATTTCCAACAAAACATCCTCTTTGCTTGAATTTTGATTGCAATTTAAACACTTAACAAAAAACATGATCAAATTATCAAGTTAGTTTTAAGTTATTTTAATTTTTTTTTAATTTTCAACAAAAATAATTACAAAAATAAAAAGATTTGTTCATTTAAGGCCGTACGATCTCGTCAAAATACTAAATGTCTAAATCAAATGGATAATTTAAATTTAGAAAAGGAACACATGAATAAGGATTTGTTAAAGCATACCGTGAAAAATATTTTGCCAAGATCAGGATCTTATAATTTGAATAAAGATGAGCATTTGTCGGACATGAAAATTTTGAACAACGAGATCGAGTTGAATTCTGCAGAGCCCATTGATCATGAATCAACCAAAAAACAAGACAATACCGAATTTTCTTCATTACTCAATCGGACTAATGGAACCACTTTGAACACCACTGATTCAAAATCCAAAATGTCAATGCTTGAGAGCTTCGATTCGATCAAAATTCCAAAAAAAAAAAACTGTCCTTGGCTATCCACTTTTGTGCTGCACCTATGTCGCTTCTATATACTCTTTGGTAGCCTTTAGTTTAAGAAATTTTTATTATTCAAAAAAAAATTTAAAATTTTTTTTTCAAAAATTTAAGTTTGCCTACGGTGCTTCCTCTTTGTTCTCCATAGTTCAATTAATGACATACAACTGTAAGTAAAATTTTATTTCTGGTAAAAAAAAAGATAAATTTCAGTTTTAAATAGCACCGAAATTTTTTCCACTTTATCTGCTATTAGCCGGCTATTTGCTGATGACGTTGATGTCATTTTTATTAATTGTGGCTATTCAAAAAGTAAATTTTCAAGTTTTATTCAAATTTTATTTTTTTAAATTTTTAATTAAAAGGAAAATCTTAATTTAATTTTATTTTGGATAATTTCGCTGAGTGTCTTCATACTGCCTGAAATAGGTCTGAACATTGTTTTGGCCGAAAACTCATTTGTAAGCTTGAAGAGTTGATTTTGAATTATTTTAAGGGTTTAATATTAAGAACTGGCTAAATACCTCGGAGGGATTTTATACACTGATTGCCCTTGTGGTCAGAGTGACAATTGATTTACCATGCATTGCAATAGTACTAGCTTATCACGTTAACCGCACTAGGCGGAATAATTTTTTGCAAAAAATGATCAAGCCACTAAAACGAGACATAATGAATGGAAAAGTTTTAAAAAGCTACAACAATTTAGACCTAAACCCCAAGTATCCAGTTGTAGACATAATGCCAAAGCCAGACGTGGCGAGTCCAGTTGAGCATCAAGATGTTTCCATCAGGTCTAGAAATTTATCCTACCCTGACGACATTGGCTTTAATGTCTTGCAATCAAGTCCTGAGCAATCTTTTGACAGTAAATCAACTAGTTCCAGTAATTTGAAGGCTGTGCAGAATTCTTTCCACTACAGATTTAACCCGCACAACAACTACGCAGTTTTAGTTCGACCATCACAAAATGGTGAGTTCACACAGCGTTTCGTAAATGTAGATGACGTTGAGTTTTATCAACGACCTGAGCTAAAAAGTATCACAAGAGAAAAAAAAAGAAATCTTTCTCAAGACCATGAAAAACCAATTTCACATTCACCAGAGAAAATTTATTCCAAAAACAGTTTAAAGTCCAAGCATTCGGTACCAAAACGAACCAGATATGCATTGAACACTCAAATGAAGCCCGAATATGCCTCGATTGAAAGAAGCATGAATTTTTCTGATGAGACTGTGATTCCAATTGAATTCGAACCAGTGGAAAGATCGCTTGGTAAAGAAAAAAAGAGAATAGCATTCAATTTTAACAATACTTTGCCATTTACGGCCGAAAAAGATATAAGAAAAAAATACGAAAATATGATACTAAATGGTCAAAAGTTGAATTTAACAAGTCACCAAATTTATTTGCCACCTCCATCTAGTCTTGGTGGGCTGACGTACCAGAAGAAAAATTCGCTCAGAATGCATGAAAATAATCAGTTCGATGAGGATAAAACCACTAGTTATCTGAAAAGCCCAGAGTGTAATTGTGTCAATATAGCAGCTTGTGATAAAGATAAATTGAGCGAATTTTTGCACTCAAATGATTGTATTTTGTTCAAGAATTCATTTGATAAAACAATTTCTCAAACAACAATGTATCTATCGAATATAGAGTTATTTAATCAACGAAAAAATTTTTAAAATTAAACAATAATTAGTCAAGGGTGCTTTTTTGCTCCGTATAGATTTTTAGTATTTTTTTTTCCTTTGCGAGACATAAATAATCAACCCTTTTTTATATTTTTATTATAAAAGATAATGATATTTTTATTTGCTATTTGCGCTTTGTAATATTTTCAAATTTCTATAAAGATAATTAAATGCCTTTATTAAATCGATCTCATTTAATTAAAACTTTTAATTAAATTAAATTTAATAAAAAAATTTTTAAACTTATTATTATTGATTTTATGCTATTTTTTTTTGAAAGAACACGTAGGACGGAAAGAATTAAAAAATTTAAATAAAATATTTATTGTGACAAAATCGCTGTGAATATAAACAATTAATTTTATTTAATAAATTTTAAGTGTCTTGAAAATGATTTATTTAATATGGCGTTGATTTTAAATTTTAAATTTTGACTTTTGATTATCAAGATACTAAAACTGGATTTTCCATTTTGAAGTTAAATTAATCAGAAAATTACATTCTTATGTGAATGAAAATAAAATTCGAAGCATTGCATTTTTGGGCTAAGAAAATTGACGTCTTTTTTTTCAAAAGAAAAAAATGCTACGAATTGTGTATATTTTGAAAGATTTTTATTTATAAAACAGTGATTAAAAATTATTCGGTTAATGAATTTGAATCTTTTCTCATCGGAAAAAAGTAAATTTTAAAACATAATAATAAATTTAAAACAAATAAAAAAAGTTTATAAATTTATCTTATTTTAATTTTAAATTTTCTAAACAAAATGGTTCATTTGAAATAGGTCATAAAAAATATTTGACATAAAAAAAATCAACTTTAATTATGCATAGAATAAAATATCAAAATAATGGAAGATAAAACTTTAACTAGCACAATTTTTATTACCCTTTATTTTAATGATCGTTTTAATCTTTGTTGATTTACAATTTTTTCACGCATTTTTTAATTTATTAATCAATCAATAATAAGAATTAAAATCAAATAATTTTTTCAAAAAACTGATTATTAAAAATTTTTTATTTCTATTAATATTAAACTAAAAAGAGATAACCTAATAAATCATGTATTCATTGACTTTGCTTTGGCAGATCAAATTTATTTTTTTGACATTCATTTGAGCCATCTACTATTCTGTTCTTGAATGAATTTTTTCAAGCATTTTTATCACCCATTTTAATTTCCATAACCATTTTTGTAAAAAAAATTTGCCTCAAGGTATCCATTTCAAAATCAGTCTGTACAATGTTAAAAAATATTGAAAATTTTATCATCTACAAGAAATTTTATCATCTACACGAGAAATCATCGAACCATTCAACATATTTACCTACAGAACTTGTAAAAAATCAATGATTTAAAAATTTTATCAGAATGATAAAAATGTATTTCAGTATCATGTGGTTATAAAAAAAAGGTATTTTGAGAAGGAAGTGAATCTAGAAAATTTACAAAAACACAACCAATCGAAGATATTTGAAAATTTGAAAGCTCAAATTTATGAGTGTGGTTGGAAGGCCAAAACCTTTAATTTGCACTGAGCAATACGAATCTGATAATTACATTTTTGAAAGTAAAGTAAAAATACTAAATTATAATTCAAAAAGATTTATTAGTAAATTTAAATTGTTTATTTTTGTTTATTAGAATTTTTTTTAAATTTAGCTTTTTAAGGTTTAAAATGTTTTAAAAATTTCAAATTTTATTAATCAGCCGAATTCTGTGTCTTGTTGGATTTAAGTGTTCACAAAATGTGATCTTTATCAAATTTTGATTGAAATAATAATGAATTAATTAAAAATAAAAAATGATGCCAACAAAAAAATTTAATTAATGCACTCTAATTACTTAGACACTCTTTTTATTTTTTACCGATTTTGCGCAGACTTCACATGCAATTAGACTTAAATGTTTGCTTAAGCAGGAAAATTAGCTATCTGGGATCATGTTATTGGTGCTAAATCCATTTCTTTAAAGATTTCAGCTTTTTGTTTTGAATCATAAAATCTTTGGGGAATTTTTTTGTTCTTGTAATTAAAATGATAACATTCTGGACATGATTACCAAAATAACTTTTTTGATACAAAGCTGATCACAAAATTGACAGATTTTTGGCAGATAAAATTTATCTACTGTATTGAATTTTAACTTTGAAGTTAGAAATTTTTGGAAAGTTGTTTCAATTGATATTGTAAAAAAAATTATTACGGCTTGATAAAAAATCAATACTAATACAAAGATACTTGAATTCTCAATTTATTTATTTCTAAAATTAATCAGTCAATATTAATATTCGAACAAAATAAAAACATAAAAACCTATTAGAAAAAAAGCATGTTAAACAAAAATTTTTGTTCAAATTTTTGTCAAAATATTATTTCACTTTAAATAAAATCGACAATTAATAAATACTTGTTGAAACAAAAAAAAATAATTTAATCTAAGCTGTTCTAATTTGATAGTCTCCGTTTTGTGTTATATATCTAACCCAAGGTAATGCTTGATATCCACTTTTTTCAATAATTTTCAAATATCGAACCTTAGAAAAACAAATTTAAATTTAAAATTAAAAGCTAAAAGTAGACTTGACTAAAATGAATTTTACCTGAATGCCGGATGTTGTGAAATACGGAATTTCGAATTTTACTTGTATAGGAGGCTTGCCTTCAGTTTCTTCTGCTTGAACACTTGGCAAATTAAAATGAGCTCTCATCAAATATTCTTTTCCTCCTGGAAATGACTTTAAATTCCAAACAACACAATTTTTCTCTGGCACATATTTACAATACCCATTTGATGTTTTGAATTTGGCTCCGTCAGCATCCGAAGGTACCGGAATTATTATTTCTACATTATTAGCAGTGCTTCGTTTTTTGAATTGACTTTTCGCTTTGACCATGTATTCCACTCGCGAATGACTGTATCTTTCGATCACTGGCTCAATCCAAAACAATGGTTTTACCTGAGTATTTAATCTGTAAGACATTAGTTCAAAGTCTCCATCAGGTGGAATAAAAGAAATAGTACGATCATTTTCGAAGCGTGACAAACGCACACACTGGTGAAATTTCACATCTTCTAATTCAACTGCCTTGTTCTTTCCTCCTTAATTTTATTTATTTATTTTATTTAAAAAAAAAATTTAAATTATAAAATAAATTTTACTTCCGATATTCTCGAATAAAATTTTATCATTTAGACCTAGGCGAAGCTCGGGCATACCGCTCAAATAAACCCTCATTTTGATGGCTCCCACAATTTCACTTCTCAAAACATTTCCGGATGCACTTACTAAAATATTTACAGACTCAATTACATCTAGAAAAACTTCATTCTTTCGGTATTTTATATTCTCGGCTCTCCATGACACAGCATTGGTCACTGCCGGAGGTAGCTTGGTTTGATTGATTTGGTGTCCTTCTTGAGTGATGTATTCTTGCAATATTTTACAATCAGTGGTCTGAGGGTATCCAAAGTCCATAAACTCATCTAGTAGTTCATAAATGATCACAAAATTGTCACGAATACTTTCTTCCTCTAATTCATTGAAGTATTCACAAAAAACTTTGATAATTTTGTAAAGAAACGACAGCACCAAGGTGGCATTCGTGTTCACTCTGGTAACAGCCACAACTTAATGAGGAAAAAGTTTATTTCTATCTTATTTTAGACTAAATTTCTACTAACGATAGACGTTTGTATGTTTTACATAAATAAATGCCACCTCTCCATGCTGAATTATTGGATTCAGGTTGCTCTCATCTTCTTGTTCAAGTAAAAGCTGCATAAATCTTTCTATGATATTCATTTCAACATCGCCCCTGTAATTCCGCGATATCAACACCTAAAAAAATTTATGTAAAATAAAGACATGAAAGCTTGATAAAGGAAACATTACTTTTCCTTTCGAATCTAGGATATAAATAGCCGATAAGGACATGATCTTTGCTGAAATTGTCTTCGAGGAGAATTTGTTTTAAGCAAGTCTAATTAGTAAAAAAATAAATCAAGGTGATATTCACGGGTGGTACTAGATAAAGATCTTGGAATTTGGAGAATTGTATTTTTTTCCTAATTAAGTCAGAAATTTTTTTATTCTGTGATAAATTTATGATTCAAATATTGAGTCGTATGAATGTGTTCATATTGTTTTTTTTTAAATAAAATATTAATCTTTATTTTAATTTGCCACATAGCTCTTCAAATAGTTCTATAGTGCAAAATTAAACTTACTTTTTAAGGTATGTATATCTGATGTATACCTTTTTCCAAAGTAAGCTTTTCAATTTTAAATTACATGGAAATCAATCACAATGGTAAAATTAAAATGTCTGTTCAAAAAAAACTATTTTAAAAAGTAAAATATTTAAATTCATAAAGATAAGATTTTAAACTTGAGGATATTCTAAGATTAATTAGAAAATGTTCCAATGAGCAATTCATTAATTTTTTATTTAATTGAATTTAATTAGTTTCAAATCAGTATCAGACACAAAAAATTGTTTTAAAAATATTTTACAGATTTTTTTTTCAATTTTTATTAGAGTTAAGTATTTTCAGTAGTTAAAAAAATAATGAGCAAACTAAAAAATACTCATTGTATTTTTAAAGTTTTTTAATTAACTATAATAGTTTCTATTACTTTGTTAAAAACATTACCCCATTAAAAATTTTAATTTAAAAAACCTTTAAAATTTGTCGTGTCTCAGAAGGACTGGAAACTAAATCTTGATAAAATCTTTAACACCACAAGCATCAAACAACACGTTTTAAAATTTTTTAAGACCTCATATCCTTTGAACAGGTTTTTTAAAATAAATAAATCTTTTTTTAAATTTAAGATTTTAAGTTTTTCTTTAAAAAGTTATTACTTTGTAAAAATACTTTAATATTTTTGAAATAATTTGGATTTGAATAGCTTGAAAAAATGTTTGATGCACTTTGGGTTAAAATTTACTTGTGAGAAAAATTTTTGAATTAATCTTAGTACATTTTCAAATTTAACAATTATAAATCTTTCTTAGATTTTTTTAAAGATTGTTCCGATGGTGAAATTTTGGCATGAGCTAAAAAAAAGTAGTAAATTAAAAATAATTCATTGTGTTTTTAGGTCATTTATTCAATTCATTCTTTTAAATTTATTCAAATCAAAAAATAATAAAAATGTATTATAAAAATTTAGAAAAAGAAATTAATTAAAAAAATCTTATTGAAAATCTTATTCATAGTTCTCTGTTTTATGAGATGAAAAATTTTATTTTCAATTATCTTTGATAAAATAGAATTGAAATTAGGATTTGAATAATAGATTTTTAAGATTTTTAGAAAAATTTTGTTCATAAAAATTAATTTTAAAGTTTATAAAAATATATTTAATATTTGATCATCATATTTAGTGTGATAAGGTAATAAAAATGATATTCATAGATCCGGCATGGTCGGGTTGATCCTAGATTCAATGAATATTTCAAAAATTTAAATGAAATTTTTATTTGAATTTTGTTTTTAAATCCATTTAGAAAATTGATTTATTAAAAATATTAATCAATCAATTAATTTTTTCTTCTTTGACAAGTATTTTTATAATTTAGATCTATTTTTAAATAAACAATCAGCAAAAATTTTAATTTAAACTCCTTTTAAATTGATGAGATTGATTCATATGCTTTTTTTTGTTTTATCAATGACTCTTAATATCTGCATGGGTTTATTTGAAAAAAAATGATTATTTTTATTCAAAAATCAGTAATTATTATACTTCTTTATGTAATTTTCGAATTTTTTGTTAGTACAATTTTGTACCTGTATTGAAATAGAAATTTAAACAAAATTTGTATTCGTTAGACTTAAAAAAAATGATTCGATCCATTCTAAAAATACTGAGAGTCAATATTAAAATAAAATATAAAAAATATAGTAAAAGTAAAATTAATTAAATTTTTAGATTTTAATGAATTTTCACAAAGAAAAAAATCACTTTTACTAATTAAGATAATATGTAAAAAGCATCCATCATCATTAAACATGTCACAACTCAAAGAAATTGAAGATTCTAAATGCTGACATAGCAATAAACTATAAGTTCATTTCACATGTTTGTTTTGAATAAATAATAAATAGCTGAAGTTATTCGAGAGATTCTCTTTATAATTCTAAATACATTTATATTTATACTAATAAAGGTATCAAATACCAAACCAGATTTACAATTTTTTTCCTGATGGAAAAAATGGCGTTCTAAAGCGTTTTGAATTTAAGACCTTATTAGTGTGAGTTATGAGCTTGACAAGAAAACACATAACATGATATTAATCTTTCATTTTAATGGAAATTAGAGAGGGATTTTTGGTATAATCTATTTTCTCAAATAGAATTTTTTTATATGCGGAAAAAGACCTAGATGTTTTCAAATGAAAATGCGAACCAAATTTAAAATCGATTTTTGAACAAGGATTTACGGTATGACATAATATTTTAATGAATTAATAAAAATTTCAATTGATCATTGCCAAAAAATTATTTACTGAAAATAAACTAACAATAATCAGGGTAAATTTAAAACATTTTTTTTATTTGGCTTTAATTTTTGGACAGATTTTTTCCTTTTTAAAGTAAATATTTTAAGTCTAAGTAAAATATTTTTTTCATATATTTTAAGACATTTCAATGATCGAAAAGATCAATTAAAATATTTCAATTATTTAATATAAATTTATAATTGCCTCTTGAATCAATAAAAGCAATATAAAAAGGGAAATTTTATTAATAGATTCTGAGTTTTAAGAGAGCGTGACTGGAAAGCATAATTTGTCTTAAAAACAAACGCCCGATGAAAACCAAGTATTGATTGATAATTTAAGGAGCCTAAATCAAGATTAACTCAGTACTAGCACTTACGAGAATTTAAGTTGCCATTTATTAATTGAAATTTTCATGATTTCGTAAAATTGCTCAAAAATAGTGAAATATATCATCAGTAGTAGTGTTTTTTTAGGAGTCTAAAAGCAGTTCAATCAAGTCTGGCTAGTGTTTAGTTCGAACAATAAATATAAAAGTCTTCTAACTAAATTCTGAATGCTAAAATCGATAAGCACAAAGAAAAACAATCAAAATATCCATAGAGGTGAATTTAGTTTAAAAAGTTTTTAATCTAAATTTAATTAAAAACCAGTCTATTCATAGTTTAAAATTAGACCAGAGCTTTATTAATTTTCGAAAACGATTGATTTTAATTTTTACATTCTAATTTATTTTTTAAGTGATGGAAATTTCAAATTTTTAATTATTTTTTAATTAGATTGTCTGATATTATATTTGTTATGACCTCAAATTTTAGCGATAAGGATATTTAAATAAAATGCTTACTTGATGGAAATTTTTTATTTGCTTTTTGAAAACTAATTATAACTAAACATATTAATTTTTAAAAGTTACTTTAAAAATCGTTTTCAAAGTCAAAGAACATATTTGCTGTAAGTTATTTTTATTTAAAGTCTTTGAATATTAATTGCTTTTTATTTTTTTTTTAAGTCAATAGTTTATCTTATATCAAATATAAATTAATTTTAGATTAATTTTTATAGATTGATTTATAATAACATATTTGAATAAATGTGGTTTATTAATTTTTATTCGATTTAAAAAATATTAAATAATAAATTGAATTTTTTTAGAACTTTAATTTAGAAAAATTTAAAGAAAATTGTAGCTTTGAGTGATTTATCTTGGGAGTAAAAAAAAACTATTAAGTAGAAAAATTTTTTATTATTCTTGCCAAAAAAACATATTAAGTATATTTTAAAAAAGATCAATAGTTTAAAATAAATTGCTGAGCTATAGTTAACAATTAAAATATTTGAAAATCATTAATATAGCAAGGGATCAATTAACGCTAAAGAAGCGCCTGTAAAACAAACATTTTACAGTTATTAAATTATTAAGTTAATAATTTTGTTATAAAGTTTAATTTTTTATCTTTCAAGCTATTTTTTTAACATGTTCAGCATATAAATAATAAAAGATAATTTTTTCTTTATTTAAGTTATATTGCTGGTGTTTTTTCTTTTGTTTTTACGTTATAGCTTTTATTTAGTTACTATTACATAGATTTAACTGTTATTGCTAAATGAACAATAACTGAACAATAGTTATATTATTTTTTAAGGTTTTTTAATATGTTTAATAATAAAATGAGCTACAGTAAAATATCTGTAGAGCGTGATTAAATATATTTTCGCTATGGCACTTTAATTTTAAATATGTGCATAATTAAACATGATAAATTAACTGTGAATTTTAGTTTAAAAAAATTATCTAGCATATTTTTTTCAAAATCAGTAACTTGTTCAAAAATATATATGTTAAAATGAGTTTATCCAAATTTTTTCTTTTAATTCTGGCAAAACTTATTTTAATAATAATTTGTAAAATATTTTGTTATGATATCTTGGTTATGATTTTTATCAACTTATTTTACAAGGTAATCCAGTTTTATAATTTAAATAAAAAAATCCGAATTTTTAGATTAACAATGCCGAAATAAAAATTAATTCTTTCAATTTTACAATTTTAATTTGTACTAAAACAAAAACATGGTAAAACATGGTATTCAGCATTGGGTAATGTAGTTCGAAAGTACTTAGCCAGTAAATGATCCATGTTATCGAAATTATCATTCATTTTGAAAGCTCTTTATTCGATCATATTTAAGTCTCTTTTTTGTATTGAAAACCAAACACTAATTCAAAATTTGAGTTAAGGCCTGATCATTGGCAAAATGTAAATAATTTGCATTTTAACATTTTAATATTTTTTGTTAAGTATCTCAGAAAATTTTTATTTACGATTTTCATAAGTTTTATTTAAATTTTCCGAAATATTGCACTAAAAATATTAAAATGTTAAAATGCAAAATTATTTAATTTTTGCCTAATCATTGATTGATAAAAATATACACGTTTAGATCTTTATTTAAAGACCCTATTATAATTCAATTTTTGGTAACATTTATTAAATTTATTATTGAAAAATATTAAGAGTCCTATTGTAAAGTCCAGATACTTAAGTAAATTTGATCAACAACATTTATTTTGTACAAAACCATTCTATAAGATTTTTAAATTTTGATAGAAAAATGAGAAGACCATTAGTTAAATATTTGTTTTTAAGAATATAAATAATTTCACTATTTTTAAGAGACAAAATAAAAAATATTTTCAGCCTTAAAGAATTAAAAATTTATTAATCGTTGATAAAAAAATAAACAAATATTTGTTATAAAAATTTAATATTCGAAATTTGAATTTAGATTGTATTTAATAAAATTGGCCAATATTTTACTTTACTTGACTCTTTTATTATTTCTGATTATTTATCCTAATAAAAATTTTAAATCATTGTCAATTTTTATTTTATATTTTCAATAGTTTTTTCTATAATAAATAAAGACGCTTGCTTAGTTCCTTAACATTCTGTTTTTTTTTGACACAGGGTGATTAATAAAAAAATATCAAAATTAAAAAAAATAAATAATCACTTAAAAAAATTTTTAATAGCGTTAATTTTGAAATATAATAAAATTTTAAACCGTTTTGTAAAAGAATTTATTTGTTCATTAAAATCACTAATACTTTTGCTTAAACTCGATAGACCTTAATAATTGAAGTTGTCATCAAATTCATTTTAAAAGCTTTAGTTGACTTTAAAAATTTCCAGAACAAGTTGAGTATCAATCATTTCTATTTGTAGTTTCGAACCTTTATGTAGCTTCCACCCCTAATTTCTCGAAATTAATGAAGCCATCTGTAAAGTTTTATATATCTCTAATTTTATCTAATTAATTATTATTAATTAGATTCCCCGGACTCCTAAGCCCTGAATGTATGATTTTGGCCGAGTTTTGATTGTTTTGATAATTAAGATTGAATGAATGATTTACTTAGATCCAAAAGATAGCCAGCAAGATGATATTAGCGAATCTTTCATCTCTATCGAAATTTTATTTATTTTAAGATTTTTGTTTTGTATATTTGCATTTAAAGACCAGTGGTAATTATAAATTAGTTGAAATTTTAAAACAACCAAATAAAACAAAAATTAATTGAACGAACACTCCATTAAAAAATCCCACTTATTGCTAGGGATCACTTTTAACCTAAAGCTTGTTTTAATCAAAAGATTTATTGCATAAAGTTGATTAATTTTTATGACACAAAAAGGCTTTTTCAAAAATTTCATATAATTGTAAATTTACAAGCTTGTCGAAAAGCTCATTTGAGGGTGCCTTATAGCACTCATAACTAATGACTTATGAAAAATTTACAGATTTAGATCACGTAAAATTTGTAAGTTTTAAAAATTTTCATGCTTAAGTAATTAGACAACGCGACCAAATTATTTTAACTTGTCCAGCATTTGTATTATAGTAAATGTGTATTTTTTCATGGCTTAAATTTTAACCCAATTCATCCAATGATGCTCTAAATGCCAAAAATGGTCGTTTATTTGCGATCCATTAGTGGCAATTACATTCATAAATTATTTCAAGACACTTTTATAATTTTTTTAATTTGTATTTGATTTAAACATGATTTAAACAATGTAATAAATCTCGAGGACTTTGGAAAATTATTCATTAAAAGATAAAATTAATCATTCAACTAGAACCTTGATGTCTTTTTATTTAGCTTTTGTAGCCTTTTTTTTTATTTATAATTTTTAATTTTCTCAAAAATTCTTCAAGGTTTTTCAAGAATTAAAGAAACAAGCTTAAATTTTACATAAAAATATTTTTTCAGCTTAATTTAGCTTGATTTAGGCATGAAATGGATAAATATAAGGTAATAGATTTATTTTAATGATCAATGCAGATTATTCCTTTTTTTTAAATTGACTTTTGAAGATAAGATATTAAATTTTATCTAAGAAAAATCATTTATGCGTATGGCTATTGCATCATTTTTTGTTAAATAAGCTTTAAATCACTCAAATTCAATTTGCTAATTAGCCAAAAATTATGGAATCAGTCTAAGAAAAACAAGGAGAATTATTGCTAAAACAATTTCTCAATTTTCTAAATGAAAAATCTAAGAAAAAAAATTTAACTTTCATTTTTTTTTCATCGATAAATAAAGCCTCAAATTTAAGTTCTAAAAATTTCTAATTATTTAAAAGGTTCTTTCAAATAAAATTTTAAAAATAGCATTTTTTATTCAATTTTATACTAGAAAGCTAATTTTTTAATTTTTTTTTATAATATAAACTAAAACTCTATACTTTTATTTGTAATCAAGTAATAAAACAATTTTGTTTATATCATTTAAAAATTACATCTCGTTGTGTATACAAATGTAGATATCTAAAGGATTTTAAATACTAATGAAGTTAAATTTTTTAAAAATGTTAAGAATGACAAACTTTTATCTAAATATATATAAAAAACAAAAAGCATAGAAAAAATTGAATTGTCTTTTCACCTAAAGAGATTAAAAAATAATAAGTCATCTTTAAAGTAGTAGATTTTATTTGATCATTTCTAGCTGAAAATGACTCTGATTTGTATCAAATCCAGTTGTATTTTTTTTATTTATTCGAATAAATAATCAAATATTTATTAAGTAATAAAAATGAAAGAAAATCCAATGGAAAAAATGATTTAATAAAATTTTAATATTGGGTTAAGTGATATTAAACATTAGATATATTTTTATCTGGTTAATCTCTTGAAATGGTAACTAATGACAGGTCATCCATTTGACGAATATATTTTGGATCATATAGCTTTTTCAATGTCTTATAAGAGCTTAAATTATGTTAGATACCATTTTACTTGGTTCTCAATTAAAAGAGAACCCATATTTTAAGCTAGATTTAACTGGACAATCATTAAATAAATTTAGATCTCAGGTCACGTAATTTGAATTTATATTTAATGCCTTAGCAAAATATCCGATCTTTTTATATCCAGAATATTTTAAATCGCTATTCGTAATGACATACTTTATCTGGTCGTAAATTAAAAGCGAAAAATCAACACTTTAAACTGTAAAAATTCTATCAGAACAGAATTTTTGAAAATTTCAACAAAAAGGTCATTTGATTTTTAGAATTAAGTGAGATTGTAATTTTTTATCTTACTCTTGAAATTCTAAATATAAATTAAAGATTAGAATGATCAGAATAAAACATAGGCGCTGGTATATTATCGAAATTTGAGTGTACTATTTATACATGACAAAAGTGGCCCCGGGCTGTTAATTTCTCATTTAATTTCGGCCTTATCAAACTCCAAGTGGATTTTAAAGTATTAATATATCATGTATTGGACATTATTGAACCAAACAAAAAACTAGACAGCTGAAACAATAAGAACGAGTTTATTTGATTTCAATTTTTCTCGCTTTGAAATTTATTAAAATTGGTCTCATTTTGAGCTTTAAAATTAAAAAAAAATAATTCTTTTATTTATCGAGTAAACTATTTTCTAGGAAACAAAAGATCAATTAGGAGTTAGACTGGGATATTAAAAAATGAAATTGGAAACTTAAAATCCTGTCTGAAATTTTATTTACTCGCTCATGCGCTTACCAGACTAATTTGTCATACAATTTTGCTGTCAAATGTCAAACTAAATCTTCAATTAAGTGGCATCAAATAATTGAAAATTTCCAAGTTATCTCAGTCAAAAAATGAATTTTGAAATTTTCTAAAAATTTTATTTTTTGAATTTATTTAAATTGTTGCATTCCTTTCTGACGTCTCTAACATTTTCATTTATCAGGATTTTAAACAACTATAGGTTGTTTAAAATTAAGTTAGCATGTTTATTTATTTTAGAATAATTAAGCCAGGTTGATCAAAATAGTATAATAAATCTTCTTTAATACTAGTATCCGTAAAAGGGCATAATTTATTCATCAAGATATTAAAAAAATATGAATATAATGTAAATTTCGTTTTATTTTTAACAAAAAAAATTGTCGCTGAGATTGGAACATTAAAATAAATAAATTAACCCAAAAGTTTTTTAAATGCAAAAGTCTTTTAGGTCTCAAATTGAAAATTATTTACTGCTGACAAAACTCAAAGTATTGGGTCGTATAGGCTAGATTGAATTAATGTTCTAGATCAAAATTTTAGAAATTTAAATTTTGTCGGCTTCATTAGAATATAAAGTAATTGAGTTCAAGCTCTAGCCAAAAACTTGAATCCAACAAAATTTGATGCTTTAAATATTTTTTTTAAATGAATTAAAAAATTATATTTTTTTTAAAATCAGGTTTAAAAATTCTCATAATTTTATTAAATAATGAAATTAATATTTAAGTATAGATAAATAAAGGTGATTTTATAAATTATGAAAAAACAGCATGAATTAGATAAAAATCGATTTGTAAGATAAAGTTGAGATTAAGTAATCATTAAAAATGGAACGTGAGATTTTTTAAAATAATTTATATCAAATTAAATATCGGAAATTTGTCAAAAAAATGTAATCAAATATTTCTATCAAAGATAATTGGTCTAAAACGACAACAAAGAATGTTGAATTTTTGTTTTAAATTCCTTTGAAATTCTAGGTTTTTAAAAATTTCTATATGCTTGTCTCATGATCAATAAAGTTAATCATAAAACTAAGCTTTTATGATTGATATGCACTGAACACTTGAACTTTCTTAAAGTATTTATGTTTTAAATGTTTTAATTATTTCTGGTGTTAAAATTTAATGTCGATCTAATTTTTGTTTTGACGGCGAGGTAGAAAAAATTGCTCTCGTTTTCCTTAAGACTTCGGCAAGTTTTATGAAGCCTAATTTGGAGCACTTGAGCATTAGAAGTCATAAGAAATTCATTTCATTTATTCAGATGAGTTAAAAATCGTCGAAATACATTCATTAAAGTTTTTAATACATTATAGTTGAAAATTTTAATGAAGTTGTCAAAAAATTTTCAAGAGGTTTTGAAATGAATGCTACAACTAGACTGAATATTAGTGCTGCTTTTGGTAATATATTTAATTTAAATATTTATAGATTTATAAAGATTCATTATATAACAGAAAATATTTTAATTTTTGGCTAATTTTTTCTTTCATAATTTTTACTTGTATAAAGTTTTCCAGTGGCAGAAATGATATTACCGCTTAGGCATTTTTTTGGCTTTTTAAAATCATTTATAAAGTTCATTGAACAAAGATATTTTATTTTTATTTAGATAACAAAAATTACTTTATTTTAAATTAATGCATATTCATTAATAATTTATAAAAAATGAATATGCGCTATCTATGTGGATCAAAATTTAGAAAAGAAAGCCAAGCTTATTTTTAGATTAACTGAAGTAACGTGATAAAACTGTTCGAAAAACTCGAATTTAAATAAAACCTAATTATCCGGCTCTTAAATTATTTTCATAAAAAATTCTGGTTATTTTAAATGAAATTGTACTGACATGATCAACAATTTGTACAATGTTGACTTTTTTTCAATTTTTAAAAGCGATTAGATTTTTTGCAGTCCAAAATTTTCAAAATTCAAAGCTAATTAAACCAAAATAAATATTTTATTAAGATCTACAATTTATTCAGTAAAACGTTTGTGAATTAAGTAAAATTGGATATTTAGCACTTTCCTCTTTTTGATATCTATTATTCCAAGGTTTATAAAAAAGTTTCAAAAAGCAATTGTCATAAAATTAAAGTGTTAATTGCATTTTAACTATTAGTAAAATTTAAATTTTAAATTTGTGCGGTAGTTAATTTTGGAGCGTTTTAGATTGAGCAAATATTTTTTTACAATTGTCCTTTTCTCTGATTTTTATGTGTTTTGTTTAACAAAAAATAAAAAAAAAAAAATTCTAAAGAGAGACTCAAAAGAAAGAAAAATTTTTTTAGGTCTTTCAAAAATACGGAAAATTGTCCCATATTTTAAAATAAATTGAATGTTGTCTTGTATAAAAAAAATTATTTTTGACGTATTACATCTTTAGTGGAAAAAATAATTTGTATAATTTGTTAATTTGGCTTAAATCGACAAAATAAATGCACAAATATTTAAAAGATATGCAAGAACGAATTAATTTTTTTATTTAAAACAAATCTTTAATTATCTTTGGGGCAAGAAATTTTAAATGGGCTAAATTTTCGAATATCAAGCTGATAAAGCTATCATTCAAATTTTATTGATTAGAAACTGATTATTTGTGCTAAGGGGTTAGAAAAGGTCTGGGAAAATTATGATGGTACTAGCCGAGAAATTCTCGTCATTAAAATTTAAAAGTGATTAATACGATTTTTTTTAGCAATTCTTAAAATAAATTATTCCCAGTTGTTCGCACATTTGTGTTCATAAAATTCTTATTTATCATATTATTTGTTTATTTTTACAAAGAAATCAGGATACGTCCATCAATTTTTGTTAACAAATTTCATTTAAATCGATAAAACTGATGCAAATCTAAATATTTTTGTATCACAAATTCCATCAAGATCTACGGGTGTTGAATTGCTGCTGTTTTAAAAAATCAAAATCAAGCGACCAGTTTATTATCAGACAATAGCTAAATTTAAATAATAAATCAAATATTTCAACATTTGATTTTGTAATTAATACCTAGACGACCAACAGGAATAAGACTAATTGAGCACTTGAGATAAGCTCGCCTGGAGCATCGCGAGCCCTTTCACCAATAATCAATCAATTGGCTTTACTCTCTCATTTATCTAACAAAGCCCTAAATTTGTTTAAAATTTAGTTCGAAGTATATCTCGGGGTTTTGTTTGTTCACTAATGAATGATAAGCTAGATTTAAAGCAAACCATAAACATCTAAGGCATCTTAGTGTCTAGATCAAAAGCTAGTTTGAATATTTTTTTTTCTTAAATTATTCAGAAGACAATGTGCCACTTTTTGTTGTCCAAGTTTGCCAAAAATATCAAAAGACTTATCAAGGTTGGCCAAAAACAAACTTTTTTGGCAAACAAAATTTTCAATTGTAGGCCAACTGAGTGTTTGTGTGTGTGTAATTAATAAGCTTGGTGTTAATGTAAACATGACCATAGATTTTAACTTATAAAAATAAATTGTTTATTTAATGATAAAAATAGTGAAAAGTAGAACAGGTTTTTAATGACCACAAACGAGCTACGAAGCACGCTTGTGTTTATAAACATTTTAAAAATGTTTTTATTTTCTTTCCCGAGAGATATGGTCTTAATGGAGAATGCTATTAATAATAATAAGATAAATTCCTTTAAGCGTTGAATTCCGAGAATCAGGAATAGATTATATCTTGATATCTGATGATAAGAGCTTCCCTCGGGTCATTTAAGTATCTTTCAACGATTACATTTAGTTCATGCGCAACACTTTTAAAACCACATGTTTTTCTTGGCAGAAATATTTAAAGAATTGCGTAAAACTATTGATCCTAGCCAAGATAATCTCTAGTTTTAATTCAAATAAATTTTTATTAAGTTTTGGATTACAATTTAATTAACTGAACTCTTCGAAAAGTGGTGGAGATCTTCAGTTGGTTACTAAATCATTTAAGCCTAATAATTCCCATAATATAATCATAGCTGCATGTAGGAAAATACTTTTTTTTATATTCATAGTAGAAATTTTCTCAGCTTCACTACGTTTTAATTATATTTTGCCAATTATTTTGCTCTACTTAAGAAGAAAATTGATTTATGTTTTTGTAAATCCTGGGGGAAATAATTTTCAAAATTATGGCACAAATAATAAGGTACCAATTTATCATTAAAACTTGTCCAAGTCGTTTTACCTGAAATAAAAATTTTTTAATTTTTTTTTTGTGAAAAAAATTTAGGCTGACCGGTCCACAAGTCAGTCAGTTTTTATCAGACAAAATTAACAAAACTTGGTACCAATATTTATACCCAAGTTTTTAATGGTGAAATAAAAAAATTTTACTTATTTTTTTTCGCTGAGGTGTTTTAATTTTTGTTGCGTAATATTTTTTAGCAAATTTTTGTTCTTCAAAGATTTTAGTAAATCGATTTAGTCAAAAAGGCAGAATGAAAAATAAATCGAGTCTCATTAATGATTCATGCTGTATTTACAAGAGTATTATGAATTCTGGAAAATAATATCATTCAAAATCATTTAAACAAGATATTTTTTTAAATATTATATTTAAATATTAAGACATAATCAAACAACAATCTGTGTTTTGTTAATAGCGATTTAAACGTCCAATGCTTTTTAATACTAGGCGAGATATCCAAAACAATCTTTTATTGACCAAAAATAAGATAAATTTTTATTTTTAAGATATATAACTATAAATTGCTAGCTAAATAAATTCATTTTATTTCATAGTCCCAATTTTTATTAATGTAATTATTTGAACTGCTTGAAAAAAAAAAACAAGTTCAAAGAACAAATTGTTATTTTTGATGGTATGACTCATATTTCCATCGTTTAAGATTAGAATTTTAATCGATTAGCTTGGTGTTTTGCTCAAGTTTCTCAAAAGATTTGGGTTATTAGATTATGGATTCTATTATTAAAGCTTGACTTGGCCAGGCAATTATCTTAAATTAAAAAACAGTTTAGGCGGTCAGATTACAAGGCTGCTTTAAGTACTCAAGTTCAGAAACACTTTGAAGTCATTTGAAAAATAATTCTGCTAAAGATTATATTAAATTAAAATTCATTATTTTCTCATTAGGGCTGTTCAAGCTGAATAGATGAAAATATTTTTTTTTTGAACAGATTGGTCAAATTTCTGATAGAAGCCAACGAGCCAAAACTTGCACCCAATCGAGCATCAATTTTAGATTGTTTTCAAACACTCTAGATAAAAGTTCATCTAAAATGTTAAACGATCAAAACAAAATAGTGCGTTAATCTTTTTTTAAATAAAAACTAAGTATTTAAGATTTTTTTTAATTTTTGTTATATCAAAATTTAAAGGATTTAACACTAAAACTCGAAAGTAAAATTTTTAAGCCTCCAAAATAGCACATACACACACTTTGTCAATAGTAAAAAGGCTTCTTTATTTTTTAATCATGTGCGTTTATAAATCTACACTTTAATTTTTGAAAAATATTTTTGTGACCAGACTACTTGAAGATAAATAAAATAGTTAATCATTCTCTGAGCAGTTCATTTTTGCTCATATGACACATAATATGATACTTCAGCTCGTTTCAGACAACCCGGTCCAGACTGTCAAAATTTAATTATCATTCTATTTTTTTTTTTTTCATTAAATTAAACATTAATATCAATGTCTCGATTAAATTACTATATTTAATGTAAACATTAATTACTAGGATCTAATTTAAGATATTTGAATTTTTTTATTTATTTTTGAAGAGCAATTGTGTATAAAATAATTTTCATTTTTTTCTATTTCGGAAGTTTTGCATGATACTTTAAGAGTGAAAAAAATTTTTAATACTTTTTTAATTTAGTTATTTTTTAATACTTGTAGTGTTCTTCTTCATCGTTAAAAATTACTTAAAATTAAAAATGGTGTTTTTTTTTAAATTAGAAAAATATTCTTTAAAAAGCATTCACAATTACAAGTAATTTGATAAATAATTGTAATTTTAAAATCTTTTCAAAAAAATCCCTAGTTGTTGACCTTTTTCGTTTTTTTTTTTCAAAAACAAAATATTGTGTAAAAGATGATTATTCCGAAATCATAGGAAAAAACGCCATTATTTTGTAGTTGGCTAATTTGATTCAGTTAAATTTTTTGTCAAGTTCTTCAGTGATTTGCTTCAGATTTGATATAAAAGTTTATTTTAAACAAAGTTGATTGTTTAATAATTTGAATATCAAAGTAAATATTTAGATTAAAAAAAAGAAAATATTACGCAAAAATTATAAAATTAGGAATATTAAATTTTATATCAGCAAAAAAAATAAATAGAGCTTTTACGTTGAATTGGCTTTTAACGTTGTTAGTTTGAATTACCAAACCGAAAAAATTTAATTGACCAAAATTTAATTTGTTGAAATGTTCTCTCTTTTGCTGACTGTTGAAATTTACAGTAAACAAAAATTTCCTATTTATAATTTTCATTCTCACAGAGCTAGATTTAATTTTGAACACTTTATTTTCGCTATTGAATATTTCAAATACAAATTGAGCAAAAATTTGCCAATTTTTTTTAAAATTTAAATTCAAGTTAGTAAAAAAATATTTAAAAAAATGCATCCAAAAAGTGCAACATATTTTGTTGTACCTTTTTTTTGTTAAAGTAAAATTTATTATTTTATTTTTTTTAGTTAACCAAATCAATAATCAATTTAAATCTTATCGATGGTTTATATTTTGTCTTTTTTTACATCAGAAATTTTTTTTTTGATAAAAAAGGTGCAACAAAGTAAGTTGGACTATGTTGCAGTATATTTATTAATATTATTTATAAACTTTAATTTTTATTTATCAAAAAATGAAGAATTTTCGATCAATTTGTATTTGAATCTAAAAATTTTTTTAATTTGATCAAATTGTCCAAGGTTTGTAATGTGTTGATTTATTTTTTTAGATTTAAATTTATGATAGTTATTAAAATAAAAGAAAAAGAAAACAAAAAGCCTTTTGGGTGAAAGGCAATGGTGTCAATCAATTGTTTTTTAAATTCAATGTTAAAGAGTAATTAAGACTGAATTATTCAGTTCTGAGACTTCTTCTTTCAAAAGGGTTAGCGAGAAATAATTGTGTGGCTTTGAATCGAGAACAAACTCGTTTCGAGTCATTCGAAAGTCGCTCTCAATAATTTAGCTGAGATATTAATTAATTTTTTGTATGTGAGTGGGTCGTTCCGGGGCTACAAAACGAATTGAATTGAATCGAATTTTGTTTGTATTTATTTGAATCGATTGACATTTTTATTCATTTATTCTTTCTCTCTGGCTCGCTCTTTTTGCATTAGTTTTATATATTTAATATTTAAAACAATTGATTTTTTGGCTAATGTCTGTCTAGTTTGATATTGATCGTCGGAGGCCCCCGATGCATGATTCTAAATAGAAAAACCAATATAATTAAGTTTAATACCGTTTTAATATCAAACATAAATTTGGCTCGATGCATCGTGAAACTAATTACAAATTTATGCCAAATTTCTACTTGATGAATCAATAAACTAATTTGGTACGCATTGTATATCTTATCAGGCCGCTTCAGTCCAGCTCTTATGTTTTGAATTACGTCTTTGCGTTCAAATCTAATCAAATTAGATTTTCAAACGCACATATCAAGCGCCCTGATTCCAAGTTAGTTTTTTTTATTCTAAATTAGGCCAACAACAAAAAATTTAATTAAATTAGATACACTGATTTAGTTGATTTTGCATTCCATGATTTTGATAATAGTGTCTAAATTTAATTTGATCAATCATGCTAAACACAATGCGAATGAGCTACTAGGTGGAATTCGAGAAATAAGACAAATAAAATGGCATTGCAAATAAAAAAAAACTGACAGTTCGAAACATACCATATGTGTTCGACTCTGTTTATGCTTCCATTTTAATCTTTATCCAATTATTTTACTATCGAAGATATTTGTTAAGTCATCACCTTTGCTAGAATTGATTTCTCAATATATTATTATTTTTCTCACTTTTAATAATATAAAATTATTATGACTATGTTATTTTGTAATTCTATTTTATATTAAAAAAGATTTTATTGTTATTTATTTCAAAAATTACGCCAAACTCTGCGATGACAAAAAATATTAAATATAAAAACAAAAAAATTTTCTAAAAAAATTTTCATTTTATAAAAAGTTAAGACAATTCGTTTTTCTCGAATTCAAGAAGTACATGCTTTAAAAAAATTAAATTTACAAAAATTTATTTTTATTTTTTTTGACACTACAAATAAAATGTACTCTTAATTGTAAAATGTAATTCTCAAGTCCTCTCGTATTTTTAACTTAGCTTTTCCTTTCTCCCGAATGTCCTTAGTTCATGCTAATAATAAAAAAGAGGATATAAAAAATACTATTAGCAAAGGATTAAATTGTACATTTAATTTTTTTATAAATTGAGTTTTTTTAAGGCTAAAAATTTATTAAACAGCTATTTTATGTTATTTATGTAAAAAAAAATGGAGAATTATTTTATTTATATTGATTATTGCTTTTAGTTAAAAGCTTAAGGTTAATAAATCAAGTAGCTTTTCTAAGCTTAGTTACAAAATCAAAGACAAAACGAGCTATTTAGATCTAAAAACAATTTATAAAAGAATCACTTTTAATTTTATGTAAATTAGTATTTCCAAGGTGCGGTGAATAGATTCTTTTTTTCTTTTTGGAAAAAAAAAGTTATGTCCTCAGAAGTTATATTTATAATCAAAAATGGAAAAAAGATCGAGTCAACAAATATTAATTAAAATAATAAAATATTCAAACAAAATAAATGCATATGAAATAAATCGATTTACAAAAATTATTCATTTGTTTTCTTTTAGTGGCCGATAAAAATTATCCGTCATCAAATATTAATTTGATATTTTTTTTGTCTATTTCACTACAATCTTTTAACTTTTCTTGGATCAATTTAACAAATTATTAATTGATATTTCATTTAATTAATTCCAGTTCTGAATTGAAATTATTTGTGTTGGTTATTTTTTCAATTCTATTATTCTTCAAATTGAGTATATTCAAATAGTTTAAAAAAATTTTTAAGTAGTTGACTAATCTTGTTAGAATCAAAATGATTTTTTAAGCAAAATTCACATAAAAACATGATATTTAGAGTAGCTAGAGTTTATATTTGAAAAATTAGTAAACATTTTAATAACTTTCGCGTAAAAATTCAAATAACTGATTAAACAAATTAGCTAAATAATTTGTTTGCTTTTAATTTAAAATCTAAATATTAAATGTTTGAATAAAGAGTTTTAATTAAAAAAAATATTAATCTGTGCGAATTTGAGTCGAGAAACGGAAAAATTTTTAAGAAATAGGTTAATAATTTTCAAATATATAAGAGATGTTATTTTAATAAATGGATTTTTTTATTTTATTTAAGAATTTTTATAAGAATTGTGAAGATGTATCGCTATAATTTATTATTTTCAAAGTGGTTGGATTTAGTTTAATTTGAGGACAATGGTGTTAAATTTGTCTAAATCCGCGGGACATATAAAACCGATTGTTTTACATGCTTGGACAATTATTAAATAAAAATCGCTTAATAGATTATATCACTTAAATCAAAACAACTGCATAATTTTATGGTTTGGAGCAAAATTTTAAATTAAATTGTTAACAAGCTAATTTAGCATAAAACAATTGCTATAGCCCGCTGTCCTCTTTATTTTTAAAAAGAATCATATGGCTTTTTTGAAAAGTCTGCTTTGAGTAATAAAATCTTGTGATAAAATTAAGAAAATATTTTAAAATTTAGTATTGCATTTTTATTTAGAAATCATAAAAAGAATATAATTCTACTGATCATTTTTGTAACATGATAAATACAAGAAGTACCAATGAGTTAAAACAATGCATAAAATAGATTCAAAAAATAACTTACTCGTTAAAAAATAGTAAATTTTTTCAAACTTTAAACAGTATTATAAAGGAATTTTTCCAAGCAGTATGAGATTGTTAATTTTTTAGATTCAATCTTTAAAACGACAAAAATAAGAGAAAAAAACATCAAATTGTAAAAATTCAGTATTTTTTTAAATTTATATATTCAATGTTATAACTTTTCTCTAATAAAACATTCAGTTTTGATTTTAGACAAAATATTCAAATAATTTATCTATTTGTTTGTTATTTTAGTTTTAATCTGCTAGAGCTGGACTCCATCAGGAAAATTAAAATTAACATAAGGAATTCGACAACTTTTCTGAAGTGTTTAAAATAACAAGACGGTAGCAAAATACCAAGAATAGTAAAGCTACAAGATTGTTGTTGAGTTGAGAAAATTATATTCATAAATTGGATAATGCTGACTAAATCGTAGGAAAACTAATTTCAAGCCAGGTTAAAAGAAAAAAGCATGAAAATATTAAACAAATATCACCAAAACACATAATTGTGCCAAGATTTAACCAAAATTCAGATATTTTATGTAAAAAAAGTCAAATTCCAAATCACTCTTTTTTTTCAATAGAATGTTTAGAGGCTAAGTAGAGTTCTTGAACAAAGATTTATTTTTTTATAATTCTTATTTAGCCTAAAGCTTAGAGAGGTTAAAAAAGTTACCTGAAATATATTGATTAGTCAAGAGACAAAAGCCCTAACCTGGCTAAAAATTTGTAAATTTTTTTAGAATTTGATTTTTGAGCCAGGAAAAATACAGTTGAAAGATGACAAAAATCAAAGCGTCAAAATTTATTCCTAATTTATCTTTAAAAAACACTAATTTCAATGATGTCAACCCTTGAACACATTAAATTATTACATTTAATTTATGCCCTGAATTATTAAAATGTAAAAATAGTGTATATATTACCATGTAATCTTAAAGTCTAAAAAGAGACAAAAATAGCTTTTATTTTTATAAGAATTTTTCTTTTATATTTAATTTTTTTTATCATCGCCAAATCTGTCGTAATTTCTGAAATAAATAATAATAAATTATTAATCCAGTTAATTATATTTGAATTTTTTTAAATGTGTTTTAATGACAGTAAAAATAGATTTTTAGTGAATGCAAAAGAAATTTCATCATTTTTCTAATATAATAAATTAAACAAACATCAAAAGGATAAATAAAATTTTTTCATCAAATGATAATTGTGAGTCGATTTAGTGATCTTCAAGCCTATTGCGGTGCATCTTGATCAATTTCTAACCTTTCTGGTCTTTGATATTCTGTCGCAATCTTTTATCTATTGAATAGAACTCCGATTTCTATTTTGTTCTGTATTCTAGCCCACCTTTTGCATAATAATTTCCGATCTCAAATATATTCAAGATCATATTAAACTAACGGTCACTTTTTAACATTTATTCATACAAAAAATGATCAAAGAGATTGACATGAGAATGAAAGATTTATTATTATTTACAAACAATGAGGATTGTATCAAGAGCAGAATAAGCGCTATAAATTGAACATATTGTTTTTTGATTTTTTAGACTTACAAATTTGTTAAATCAAAACTTAATTACTATTCCCTCGTTGACACCATTCGACCAGACACTTTGTATTTATTTATTTTATGTATTATATCACATTGATTACTTAAATTAAATTTTTTTTGTTAAAAATGTTTTTTCATGCTTGAGTAAGCATTTAATAAGCGACAATTGTCAGACGGACTTTTTCAATTGATTAGAGTCTATGGTGTCTGAAGCTTTAGCAAATCTTATAGAAAATAAAATAAAAAAATTATTTTTGTTTTTCAAGCTCTTCAAGATTTAAATTAAAAAGTCAATATTGTCAAAAGGCCTAAGCTAAATTTTTTACACCGACATTTATCAAAATTTTTAAAAGCATATTTTTTAAATTTTAGATAATTTTAACTAATTGTTTCAATACGATTGTATTTAAGCTAAAAGCCAAAAAATTTTATTAATTTTCTAATTTTCCAGGACTTTTTTCTTCAGAAAAAAACAACACCAATGTAAAATTCAATTCACTATATCAAATATTCGAATCTATTATAAACGATTCTTAAGCTTTAATTCTTATAAAACTATTTTTTATTTTTTTATTAATTTTTTACATTCGGTGGGCTAAAAAAAAAGAACTTAGTTCCATTTTGTGCAATACGAGACTCCCTTAAAATTTAAAAAAAAATTAAATAATAAATTTATCAATAAAAAGAAAATTTTTTTAATTTTTAGATAATTTTAACTAATTGTTTCAATAACTCATACGCAGTTGTATTTAAGCTAGACGCCAGAAAAATCTATAAAATTTTATTAATTTTCTAATTGTCCAAGACTTTATCTTCAAAACAAAAAATTCAAATTCCAACAACTGCATAAATTAGCTGTCAAAGAATATAAATTGCTATTTATTTTTGTAAATTTTGTATATATTTTGTATACTGCCTTGTGTGAGCTCCAATAAGTCAATTCAAACATTCTCATTTGAATCTTATTTTATATTTTTCTAGAATAAAATTTTAGATATACCTCATTAAATATCGACAAAATTAATAAACATAAATATTTTTGTTGTGTTTAGTGCGATGGATTTGTAAGAAAAACGTTCAAAATTGAGCTTGAAAACAACCAAAAATGACATATAAAAATATATTTTTAATTTGCCTGATCCAATTGGCAAGCGCTGCTTCAATATCCCAAATAAAGCAAGTCGATCGATCACTACTTCATCCAGAATTCATGCCCAAAAACGCCAACTCAACCAAAACCACTGAATTGGACGACTACTATGACTATGACCAGTACTACGAAGACTACGACCCGACCAAGTTTACCGACTACTACCCGGAAAACTACGAATACTACGAAGAGGATCAGGACGTGCTGAAAATAAAGCCTAAAATAGAGTCCAAAATTCCCATCAATAATCCAATCCAAGGCCTGAACAAATCTACAACCAGCACCAAAGACATAGACTACGACTACTATGAGGACAATGGACAAGAGGACTATTACCAATTGTCCAATTCAAACCCAGTTTCCACCACTACTTTGTCCACGTCGACCACAGATTCCATCAAATCATCCATCTCAATCTTAAGCTTTTTGTTCATCAATACAACTTCTAAGCCAGTCGAAGATGAGCCCTCTCTTCCTCGAATAATCAATATTCCACAGCTCCCGAAAATAGAAAATATATCAGATAATTCAATTTTGAAGACACTGTTATCTCAAAGTGGGGATCTGTTCACAAACAACGATGACACTATTGAAAAAGAATTCAAGGCTAAAGAAAATATTTTAATTGACAGGCTTAGGACAACAGTAATGACCACTGTGCAAACAACTAACTTATTCTCAGAAGAAGAATACGGCAACTACACTGACATGTACTACTACGATGATTTCTACGACTTGGAAGACTATTACGACGATGACGACTTGTTCAGCTACAATGATGACACAAAAGGTCACGTGACTGAAATCAAGTCAACTTCCACCAGCACTAAGCCATTGCCCAATCTAAACATCATCAATGTGATCGCCACTGTGTCCTACAACACAACACATTTTGCCCCAATTTCCACTATACTAACTACATCTCAAATTGTGACCACTACACAATCTACAACTTCAACTCACTCTGCAGTCTTTTCTACGCCCAGCTTGTATGACACCTTTGGCATAGACAAAGGAGACCTGTTCAACAACCAAGAGTATGACTATTACGACAATTACTTTGAGAATTCAGACGAGCTACCAGATGAAAAGGAAGATATTCAAATAAGTGATCAAAAGCATCCTGAACATAAGACCCCACTGAACACCACATTGATAGGTCTGACAATTAAAGAATTGCTTAAGAGCCCTGCGTTGATAGCTGGGATATGCGGAGGTCTCTTGGTTGGTGTTATCACCGCTCTTGTCCTCCTGTTTTTTATTATCTACAGAATGAGACGCAACAAGCTGGACGAGTCGCCTTATGTAGTTAGTTCAAAAAATTCGCCAATTTATGGAAATTTTAAGACTAAAGGCCCAAATGTTACACTCATGTCATCGTCATCTGTGTCGCCAAATACCAACCTGAGCACTGGTTCGACGAGTTCGGCAACTACAGGACTGTTGAATGGAAATGCTTTGACCAGCAGCAGATTGCTCAAGTATGCCAACCATACGACCAGTTTGAAAAAGAGTTGTAGTATTTTGAGCAGTGATTCATCCACGTCGTCGCCAAATCATGACGGTTCGTTCAATTACGCTTACATTAAGGCTCCGACAAAAGAATTTTACGCATAGAAACGCGCTTAAGTATTAGAGATTTTATTAAGAGATAGCGGTTTTTTTTTGAATTTCGGGATTTATAATTAGAGTTTTCTTCTTCTTTTTTTTTTGTTCAACTTTGTTAATAGATTTTTTCTTTTTCGTCAAGAATATTCAAAATTCCGAAATTTAATTTATTGTCTATTTAAAATATTGTAAAAAGTTTTTGCGAAATTTGTCTTTTTCTACCTCTAAAATGATATTTTTTTTTATTTCAAAATAAAACTTTTTTCATCATAATGTTTGATTAAGTATTGAAAAAAAATACAACTTTAAGAATATTATATTTTCCTTGTTTAAATTAAATAAAATAAAAATATTCTAATCTTTGCTTTATTCAATTGATATTCAGTTTTGTTTTAACCTGATAAAATTCTATCGCACATTGTCTAGACACATTAATTCCGTCAAAAATTAAAAATTAAATTGAAAATAATTTAAATCGAATATGATTAAAACGATACTAAATTTATTTAAAACTGAAACATTACATTGTTAATGTAAAATAATATTTTAGAATATAATTAAACCAGAATTAAATTTTGGTAATCTGTACACTTAATGTTTGAATGGCTATTCTAAGACACAGTGACAATTTGACATCTAGTAAAATTAATCTTTGATTGAATGTAATTTAAAAATGGTAAATATAGTTAATATTTTTTTTATCAAATGCACTCAAAATATTTAAAATGAATAAATTTTAAAAGTAAAAAAATTAACTTGGTTCTATAAATATCATATTCTGCAAAAACTAAGCAATTTTCTGTAAAATGCCATCAAAAAATATCTTACAAAAAAATGCAATAATTGGCAGGGTTTTTGCAGAACTTGGAATTCGGTTGTTGACAAATTTGTACAATATTGTACTTATTATAGAACCATTTTTGAATAATTAGAAAATAAATTTAGCGTTTTTACTAATTGTACTGTAATTTTTGTACTAAAATTTCACATTGCCGAATAAAATGGCACATAAGTTTAGTTTAATTTGCTTTAAGAGTGGATAAGACCTTTTTTTCAAAATTTAAAATCAGGCTGATCCTAGCTTTAAAATAAATAAAATTTACATCATAAAGTTGAATATTCGATAAGTTGTTAGTAAAAAATGTTCGAAACCATCAAAAAAGATTTTGTACAACTTTTTACAAAGCTGTAAAATTCGTATTTGCCTGAGCAATATGAACCCAAAGGTTGTACAAGACTATGCCAATACTGTTCGCTCTAGACTCGATATCATGTATCATCATGGAGTTCAATACCTTAAATGATGTCATTCTTTCAAATAGTTCAGTTATAATTTAAACAAAAATTTAAAGCCTTTGTTAAATAAAATTTTTTTTATGATAAAATAAATTTTGTGCCATTTTTATTCTACACCGGTTAGAACAAGGGTTATAAATTTTTTTAATTTTTGTATTGGAAGGCCTGCATGAATTTTCACAATTGCTGAAAAAATTCGAGCTATAACGATTTTCTTTTAAAAAATAAAATTATTATTAGGGTTTTTTTTTTATTATTTATTTTCAATGAAAAGACAATTATTAAGTGTCTTTTTACCACATTCTTTAATGATTGAGATTTACAGCCCAGCATCACGGTTCAAATATTTACCGCCGGTCTAACTGCTTACTTGGCCGCTAAATTATGGCCGTCTTTTTACAAATTGTCAACACTATTATTAGATGCATCCCATATCTTGTTTTAACTTCAGAAAATTCATAAAATCTAGCTGAATAACGTTGCAAACCTTTTTTGTAGCTCTACTATCTTCTTAATAATGCCATAAATACCATTCGATAGATAAGAAATTTACAATTGTGTACCAATTTAACAAAAAAAAGTTTATCATTATATATTCGTTTATTTTTCTTTATGTATGTATATATTTATAGTTCTCAAATAAATTCTTTGAGTCAAATTAATCAATTTTTTCATAAATATATTTATTCACAAATATATCTATAAAATACTTTTTTTTGATTGTACTTGATAAAAACCTTCGCCAAGATAAAAGATTTATGAGGTTGGGCGAAATTTAAGTTTTGCCTTTCAAATAAATTAAGTAGGCATAGTTACTGTGTTTTTTAGTCAAATTATTCAAAATTAGTCTATTTATTAATAGCAGTAAATTAATTTAAAAAAGTGCTAATTTAATTTTATTAATTTTTTGAAAAATTTTTAATAAATAGCGCACAAGTTTAATCGTAATATAAATTAGACTGATATAATAAATGCTTTTAGAACAAACTCAAATTCCACCTCTCTTATTGTTAATAGCTAACCCAATTTATTTAGAAAACATTTAGGAAAGAACTTTTCTAGTACGAATGGTATCCTTTTAGAGTTCTCCAATAAAATAATTGTCCATATTGTATCAACCATTAAATTAAAGCTTAATTACTCCATTATCTCGTTACCTAAAATTTATTCGTATTTTAATTTAATTTTTCTTTTTTGATTTTGTAAAAAAAAATTGAATAAAAAGAATATCAAGAAAACCCAAATAAAAAACCATTAAAAGGAAAAAGAGCAAACGAGCAGGTTAAAAAACTATTCTAACAAAGCTGACTTAATTGGTATCAAACTAAATAAATTCGGAACTAAAAAATTTATGATATATTTCAATTTTGATCTCAAATAAAAGGGATCGAAAAAACAGGCAAAAAATAAGGTTTTTTGGTGAGCACTTATCAACGACGTCTAGTCTTTGCCTCGACTTAATTAATTTTTTTCTTTTTATATTTGTTTTCAGACTGATGAACAATTAAAATGCCGACTTATACAATCAAGATATTTCGAGTTACAGACTACATTGTGTAATTATTTAAAAATTTATCTGAAAAATAATTTTTGGGGTCTTTTCCAAAATACTGTCAGGTGATAACCAGAAATTTTATCTTTAGTAATCGGAGTGGTTATGTTATCAAGTCTTTTAATTAAAATGTTACTTTTTTAATTAAAATGTTACTTTTCAATTACGTTATTAGATTTTACAAACTTTAAAAAATTATGCAAAATTATTATGTTATCATTTAAAAAAAATTGTATCAAGATAACATAATTGTTATCAGAGTTATTTTAGAAATTCAAAATTTTTTTTTTAAGTGAACCAGCCAAATTTAATTTTAAGTTTAAAATCTCCTTACATAAATTCGATAAATTGCAGAAAATCTTAAACTTGCCATCTATTGACTAAAAATATGCACCTTTTCCTCGCAATTAAATATGTTCAGCATCTAATAAGCTATCTGACAGCTTTGTTTTGATTTACTGTTTAAAAAGCTTGACTATCATTTTTTTGGGTCATGACGACTTTGTGATCAGTTGAGCACCAAAAAATGTGATCAGTGGTATCATGACGACTTTATGATCATTTTGATCACCAAATTTGTGATAAAAAAAATTAAAACAAAATCAAAAAAATTTGTGATCAAATTTATTTTTTGTGATCATTATCAAAAATATTCAATATAATAAAATAAAATAAAAAAATTATTAATGTTTAAGTCATTTATGTTTTTTACTAATATGAAGTTTCACAGCCTTGTCATTCTTCATTAACTCTCCACATAATAGAAAATTTACATTATTTACGTCTGAAAATTTACACAAAGACTTTTTTACAGCCAATTTTGTTTCCTCACTCACAACTTGTTTAGCCAACGCCGCATACTTGAACAAATCTGCTTTTTCTTTTACAGAGTCAGATTTTAATTCTTGGAATTTTTGGCCTAATATTTCTACTAACTCTTGGTCCGATTCACTCTCTGATTCAGTATCACAAACATTAGCTTCTTTTAAAGTTAACGATCCAGTCTCTTCCGTAACAGATTCACTTTTTTCCACTGACTCTTCTTCACTTTAATCTTGTTCCTCACATGGATCTACTTCTGAACCGGGATTTGAACCGAACAAAGAGCCTAAAATGGACTCGGATTCGCTTAAATTCGCGGTTTCATCGTCATCATCATCATCGTCGCTATCATCACCTGTTTCTTCAACAAAATGCACAACTGAATCCTCATCGTCACTAACAAATTCTTGAATTTTTTTCCCAAAAAGCTCAAAATTAGATCCAGGCTTATAATATTTCGATATTAATTTCAACATTAAAATGTAACAAGCGACTCGATCTCCATGAACTCCATTATTAAAACGCCAACAGAACTCGTCCAAATATGATTGAATGTAATTACGCTTACAGCCTCTCATCTCTTTAAAGCGGTGTTTGGACGAGTTCCATAAACTCTCCGTTTACGAGTGTCCAACTTCATACTTTGGCCAAATTTTTTACAAGATTGTTTGGTACAAAATTGTTCACCAAGAATGAGTCCATATTCTAAAATTTTATTGAAAATTTTTTTTTCCTTCTTCACCGTCCATTTTAATTTTTTCGAATTGAAATAAATCTATTATATTGTCAAAACTTAAATATCAGTACTTTTTTTCAATTTTGCTTATTTTTAAGTTTAAAACTATATGCAAAAAATTCAATTTTTGAAATTAATTTTAATTTTTTGTGAAGATTATTTTTGGTGATAAAAAAATATTTTTTGTGATCGTTTTTCATAATTTTTTGATCACAAATTTGGTGATCAAAAATTTTGTGATCAAAATGATCATAAAGTCGTCATGACCCATTTTTTTCATTTTCATTATTTTTTAAATTCCAAATCAAGAAAATCAATACTCATGAAATTGTTTATTTCCTTGCTGTCTTATATTTAAAAGTCTCTTTATTTTTCAAAATAAAAATATATATATAATGAATTTTTTTAAATTATATGTATTTAACATCAAATGTAAAAATTCTGAGATAAACTTAAAATTTATTGTTATCAAAATTTTGAATAATAACATAATTGAAAAGTAACATTTTAAAAAACCTGTCTTGACAACATAACCAGGAGGATGTCTAAAGATAACAATTTTTGTTATCATCTGATAAAATTTCTTGCAGGACTTCTTTTTTGTCCTTTGGGATCTAAATCTGATTTTGATTTTTTTTCTTTATTCATCCCTTGTGGACTCAAGTCGATCTTTCGCCTTTACCCTTGCTTCTCCTTGCTAAAACTCAGAGCTTGATATTAGAAGAAAAGTTATATTCTTTAAAGGAGAAGTAAAATTACTCAAAAAAGTGGTAAATTTGCAAGACTCCAGTGTTTAAAATCAAAAATCGTATCGATAAGGCGAAAAATTTTCTTTTTACAAAAAAATAATTTTATTTTCGGCTTTTTTGTTTGCGATCAAAAATATAAAAAGTCTGAGATTTCTAATAAAATTTTGTTTTTATGATACGATTTTCGTTCACTTTTATATATATATCTTTGTCATTAACCCGATATGTTTTATTTTGGTGCCTATATTTTTTAAGTTCTAATCACAATCTTTTAAAATTGAAAGACTAAATTTCAGAAGTAAATTTTTGTTGCGATTGATTTACTTAAAGCTATTAATAAATATCATTATGAAATTCTTCTATTTAGAGATGAACTACATTTTAATGTGAAAAATAAGAATTTTGCAATGTGTTATTTTTGACTGAGATCTCGAATTTAATGCCAACATTCGTTGGTTACTAATTTCTCAATACATTTGATTACAAAGAAATTTAGTTTTAAGCTAAAAAACGTGCTTTTTAAAATTTGAAAAACAATGTAATATTAATAAATTATATATTAGTATATGTTAAACATAAAAATTTCCAAAAGTACTTTTCAGAAATTTGCTTACAATAATTTATCAACCTATGTTTGGTTCAGACAAAAAAAAATGGTTAAAAAAAACAAAATGCAATGTGTTTGAGCAGAATTTTAAAATCAGTTTCTGAATGCTAAAACCCCAACACTGATATGAAAATGTTCATGTTCCTATTTGAATTATGAAATTTATATATAGACCGCGTGATAGCTCCCTTAACCAATCAAATTCAAGTTTAGCCTAAATTCGGCCGTGTACAAAACGACCCCTTTTTGAAATACTCGTGTTATTTCATATATTGAATATAAATTGAGGAAAAGTGAAGCTTAGGCAAGCCATTTTTTTTTAAAACTCTCGAAAATTCATTTTTGAGTCTTGTGTACTTCACCTGTTATCTGGCCCAAAATCATGTAGGAAATATAGGCTCAAATACATTTGAAAATTAATCCATTTAATTTTTCACCATTTGAATTAATGCACCAAGTTTTCTTTTTCAAGCATTGTAATTCAATGCCAACTACCACTCTTCTTCGGTTGTTTGTACAGTCAAAAGCTATACATGAACATTCAACAGCACTGTTTGCAATTTTAAAGTTAAAATTTTAATTTTTTCAAAACAAATCCATATTTTTCTTGTCTTACCATTAGTTTAGTTATTGGTTTTTTATTTTATGATAAAAGGTTTAGTGCGAAATAAAAGAATTTATTTTCATTGATTATTTTTTTTCAAAGAGAATAAAAAAAAATTTTATTAGATTCCTGACGGACATTTTTTTCTTGGGCATTTAAAAAAAATGCCCAATAATTTATTTGAGATCAATATATTTTCTTTTTTTTAGGTCTTTAATTTTTTAAGTTTTTAAAAATTTTTAAATTCAAAATTTAGATTTACCCTCGGTAGTTACATAAAGAATTTAGAATGCCAAAGGAAAAGACGCACATTAACATTGTGGTAATTGGTCACGTAGACTCTGGTAAGTCAACATCAACTGGTCACTTGATCTACAAATGCGGTGGTATTGACAAGAGAACAATTGAAAAATTCGAGAAAGAAGCGTCCGAATTGGGCAAAGGCTCATTCAAATACGCTTGGGTATTGGACAAACTTAAAGCCGAGAGAGAACGTGGTATTACCATTGATATTTCATTGTGGAAATTTGAATCATCAAAATTCTATGTAACCATTATTGATGCTCCGGGTCACAGAGATTTCATCAAGAACATGATCACTGGCACATCACAAGCCGATTGTGCCGTATTGATCGTAGCTGCTGGTGTGGGTGAATTCGAAGCGGGTATCTCAAAGAACGGTCAAACAAGAGAACACGCTTTGTTGGCCTACACTTTGGGTGTCAAGCAAATGATCGTGGCTGTAAACAAGATGGACTCAACTGAGCCACCATACAGCGAGAAACGTTTCGAGGAAATCAAATCCGAAGTGAGCGCTTTCATCAAGAAAATCGGTTGGAATCCAGCACAAATTCCATTCGTACCAATCTCTGGTTGGAACGGTGACAACATGTTGGAAGCATCGCCAAACATGACATGGTACAAAGGCTGGACTTCGGAAAAGAAAGAGGGTAACTTCAGCGGCAAGACCTTGTTGGAAGCTTTGGACGCCATTGTTCCACCATCAAGACCAACTGACAAGCCATTGAGATTGCCATTGCAAGACGTATACAAGATTGGCGGTATTGGTACTGTGCCAGTCGGCAGAGTCGAAACTGGTGTCATCAAGCCAGGTATGGTTGTCACTTTTGCTCCAGCCAACTTGAGCACTGAAGTAAAATCAGTGGAAATGCACCACGAAGCTTTGACCGAAGCCGTGCCAGGCGACAATGTCGGTTTCAACGTTAAAAACGTTTCAGTCAAAGATTTGAGAAGAGGTTTTGTTGCCTCAGACAGCAAGAACGATCCAGCTCTAGAGACAGCTAATTTCACTGCTCAAGTAATTGTATTGAACCATCCAGGCGAGATCAGCGCTGGCTACACTCCAGTTTTGGATTGTCACACTGCTCACATTGCTTGCAAATTTTCCGAATTGTTAGAAAAAGTCGATCGTCGTTCTGGTAAACAATTGGAACTTAATCCAAAGACTTTGAAATCACAAGAGGCCGCCATCATCAAATTGATCCCAACTAAACCAATGTGTGTCGAGAAATTCTCTGAATACGCTCCATTGGGTCGTTTTGCTGTCCGTGATATGAGACAAACTGTTGCTGTCGGTGTCATCAAGGAGGTCGAAAAGAAGACCACTCAAGGCACCAAGACCAAAGCTGCTGAAAAAGCCGAAAAAGCAAAAAAGAAATAAGAAAAAAATTGATGAAAAATTTTAAAAATTTACCAATTTTTTCTAGACTGATTTATTTTTCTAACCTTATTTCACTTTAAATGACATTTCTACTTTTTGACTGCTTATTTATATTAAACTTTAATAGCTTATTAAAATAGTCTTTTTGTTTAAAAAAAAAATATATGTTCAATTTTATTTCTTATAGTATTGTTTATAAAACGTCATCATCTAGAAATGTGGTAATTTTTTAATCGAACAATAAACAATTTTTAAAAAATTTTTATTTTTTATTTTTTGAATCAAAATTTCTATTAAAATAACTAAAAAATTAAAAATATTATTCAATTTTAGACTATATAGTAAGACGGCGTAACCGGGTCACCTATTTTTTTGATAATTTTTTGATTAATTTTCAGTAACGATAGAAAACGCAAAATTTAATCACCCATTTAGTCCGAAATTTTTGGCTCACCCGGTTAACTGCTGGAGTTAATGTGTTGAGGGGGAATTCGGTTAATCCTGTTAACCCAATTGGTCAATTTTTTCAAACGGTAAGCCCTGAAAGTCATCCAGATGGGGTGGTCATGTATTTTTAAAAAGGTTAAAATGGGTTAAATGAGTTATTTTCAGGGTCTATTGTGTGAAGTTTGGCAGTAATTGGGCGATACCCTATTAACCGAACTGGCCCAAAAATTCACCCCTTTAAAAAGTCCGACTAAAAAAATCAATGTAAAAAATTTTTTCTTTTTTATTTTTGAATCAAAAATAATTAGAAAAATAATTTTTTTTCAACAAGCTGTTTTTTTTATTTAGATTCTCTTGACACCCAATTAATTTTTTTTTAGAAAAAAAATTCCCTATTCCTACAGAAAATTAACAAATTTATAAGCTAACTTAAAAGTTGTCACCCCGTTCACACATAAAATAATAAGGCTGTCTTACTATTTTGAAATTTGCTTTTTTAAGATATTGAAAATTAAGAATAAGTTTATACAATTTAAGAGTGATAAAATAAAAAGTCATAGAAGAATAGGTCTACTTGATAAAAATAACTCTGATAGTGTGGACTAGCGATTGATTTTTAACTTTTTTTTCTTATTTTGAGCTTTTATGCATTAAAAAGAGAAGCTTTTTAGTATTTTCTTTTGAAATAAATCACTATTTAAAAATTCGTTTTTTTTCAACTGAATCTTAATAAGAAACTAAACTCAATATTAAAAAAGTGTCTCGAACAATTTCTTCTAAATTTAATTCTCTACAAAATGATGTATTAATCAAACCATCTGATGATTCGGTTCAGCAGTTATAACGCTTTAAACTTAAGAAAGAGAAAAAAATGTTTTTTTAACGATATCTCGTGAAAAACGCAACACAGACGCTTGAAATTTTGCAGATATTCTTATTGAGCGTCCTCGATTACCCAGAAAAGGTTAAAATTATCTTTTGGAAGTTTCATCGTCCAAAATATCGAAATTGACCCCTATGATGGGGGGTCCTGAGGGACCATGAGGCGGCTTACAGGTTGGACTAATTTTTTTTCAAATGAAAGCTGAGATCAAATAACATATAAAACATCTGTCCTTTACTTACAATATTATTTTCTAAAAGAATTTGTATTCATGCTGCCTTGCACTTTATTTTATTATTAAAAAATTTATTTATTAATTTATTATATTAAAGGTAAATTTTCTTTCAATAAAATTGCTTGAAAAATAATGTTGGAAAATTTTAAAATAAAATAAAATAATTCAAAGTAGCATGTTAATAAAAAATTATTTATATAAAAATTCACTTGGGTGTAATTTTTTTTTAAATATGTTAAATCTTTAGATCATTCTAAAAAAGATAAAGATTATTTTAGAATAGTTGATAAATTAAAATAAAATCTATCCAAGAAATCTAAAGAACTAATTTCATTTAATACAAAATAAAATAATTCTTATTAACAAAAATAATTTACCATGAATAAAACTTAACAAATTTATTTATGAAATTACTTTAACAAAAATCAATTAAAAATCAAAAAAATCAAAATTTAAAATAATTTTTTTTATTAAATTGAATCTTTTAACTTTGAAATTACATTAATCCATGTTTAAAAACTATTTTTTTAAGTTAACTTTTACAGTTAGTTTTGATTGGCATACTTTGCCAACTTATCAAGCTCAAATCCTTTGTTGTTTTCATTAAATTCTTTTATTCTGCGTTCAAGTTCTGGTCTAAAGTGTCTGATTAAACCTTGAACTGGCCATGCAGCCGCATCACCCAAAGCACATATTGTGTGACCCTCAATTTGTTTAGACAATTCCCAAATCATGTCAATCTCATCATTTCTGGCTCTTCCTTCTACAAATCTGTCCATCATTTTGGTCAACCAAACAGTTCCTTCTCGGCAAGGTGTACACTTAATTAAAATATTAAAAAAAAATCAAAGAAAAAACAATCTCTTTTTACTTGACCACAGCTCTCGTGTTTATAGAACAAAGACAAACGAGCAATAGCCTTGACTACATCAGTTTGTTTATTCATTACAATTACTGCAGCTGTTCCCAAACCACTCTGAGCTTGGACTAAAGAATCAAAGTCCATGAGTACCTCTTCACAAATTCTTTTTTTAAAAAAAATCCATTATTTTTAAATTTGATAAATTTTTTACTAAAAATTACTTTTTTGGAATTAGTGGTACAGAACTTCCTCCAGGGATAATTGCCAACAAATTGTCCCAACCACCAATGACACCTCCAGCATGGCGTTCAATCAATTCTTTCAAAGGAACTGACATTTCCTCTTCAACAGTACAAGGATTATTAACATGACCGCTAATGTTAAATAACTAAAAAAATATTTTAACTTTTAATTTGTGAATAAAATTTCTAAAATACTTTTGTTCCTGAATTTCGCTCACGTCCAAAAGATGCAAACCAAGAACCACCTCTGCGGCAAATTGAAGGCGCTACCGCAACTGTCTCAACATTTGTGACAGTGGTCGGGCAGCCAAATAAACCAATGTCAGCTGGAAATGGAGGTTTTAGACGAGGTTTGCCTTGCTTGCCTTCGAGAGACTCAATCAAGGCCTTTTTGAATAAAAAAATTTATAAAAAAAAATTTTTTCCTTGCTATTTTTATTACCGTTTCCTCACCACAAATGTAGGCTCCTGCACCTCGATGCATAAAAATGTCAAAATCATAGCCACTACCACAAGCATTTTTACCAATTAAACCAGCTTTATAAGCTTCATTTATAGCAGCCTGCATATTTGAAGATTCATTGTAAAATTCTCCTCTGATGTAAATATAAGCTGCTCTGGCTCCCATGGCACGTCCAGCAACCAGACAACCTTCCACCAATTTATGAGGATCGTGTCTCATAATCTCTCTGTCTTTGCAAGTGCCTGGTTCTCCTTCGTCAGCATTAATGACTAAATATTTTGGTCTGCCATCGGATGGTTTATTCATAAAGCTCCATTTGAGACCAGAAGGAAAGCCAGCTCCACCTCTGCCTCTCAAACCCGAAATTTTAACTTCATTTATGATCCATTCTGAGCCTTTTAATAAAATTTCTTTGGTTTTATACCAATCACCCTTTAAAAAAACTAATAAATTATTTTAAAAAAAGAAGCTTTAAAAATTTACTCTGGACAAAGCTCCTTTCAGCTTCCAATCATGTCTACCATATAAATTGGTGAAGATACGATCCTCATCTTTTAGACCCCCAAAAGTTGTTTTTGTTTGTTTTGGCGGGACAGCGGCAGCGGCTGACTGAAAGCGCACAATTTGAGATCCGACTTAGGTTAAAGTTACAAAAAAATTCGCAATTTGTTCAAAAGATAAAAGATACCTGATGAAGAATTTTTGACAAATGGTAAAATTTTGTTGATCGAATTATTAATCATCTTTTTTTTTCGGAAAATCTAAAAATTTCCAAAATGTTCAAAACCGGCTTTATTAAATAATTTTTGTTATGTAATTGATTATTAGAACATTATTTCTCTTACCTAACTATTATGTTATACAATTTTTTAAATTCTAGTCATTCAGTATGCTTTCAAAAATATAATTTAACTATGTACATTTTTTAATGCAAAGTTGGTTTATGTTCACAAAACGAGCCAATTTAGGTGGCGTGAGGCTTATTGAAAAAGTCTGCTAAATTTTTGGCAACTTAGAAGCGAGCAATTACTCAGCAATTTTTTTTTATCTTCAATTAAAAAATTTATAAAGTCATGAGACTATTCCTTTTTCTATAAATAAAAAATAAAAAAAAAAATTTTTATTAAAATAATTTTATTTATTCGGCGTCTAGAATGACGGCCGTCGATTTAAAAATACCTTTGCTTGAAGAAAATTTGTCCAAGCTTCAAACTGTACTGGACGAAGCGCGGCAAGACTTCAGCAATGATGTAGAATCATTTTGTAAAGCACGAATATTTAAAATGGGCCGGTTTATTCGTTTCTACGCAGACTTAATGAAACAAATGAATACCAAGCTAAACGAAGATTTTGTGGAAGAATTGGACAATGTTGATTTTGAGCTAAATTTAGAAGAAAAAAATGGCTACTCGGAAAAAATGAGGACATTTTTGATGGAATGGAATGATTTTTTGCAAGAGATTGAATCAAAGGAAGCTGTAAATTTAGATCAAAGTTTTCAAGTTGAAGATTTGCTACCAGAAAATATTAAAAACGAGTTTTATTTGTCACAAATTGTAAAAGATAAGCCAGAACAATTTGACAAATCTTGTGTTAAAGATCTTCATTTGGACTTTAGAAAAAAGCTGGATTCAGCTTCGGATAAAAGTTTTGTTGTGTTGGTTATGCTGCGGCATTTTGCATGATTGCCTTGACGCGACCATGTAAAAGAATTGCAGAAAAAAGCATCTGATTTTCTCAAGCTAAATTGTCAAGTTATTTTGGTAAGTTTTGGTGAACCGAAAGGAGCATACAGATGGTTTATGGAAAATCATGTGAGTTTCTCAGAGCAACAGTTTGACATGGTAAGCGATCAAGATCGTCGCTTGTACAAGCTTTTTGGTTTGCCAAATTCGTATGTAAAAGTTTGGAATTCAGAAACTTTAATTTATTATGCTGAACAATTAGTTAGGTTGGGAACTTTGCCAAGTTCTTATCAAGATGTAGAGGATGATCCGCATCAAATGGGTGGCAATTTTATTTTGCAGTATTCAGAAGATTCCAATTTTAGACTCATTTATTCGTATAAAAGCAAAAATCCTCCGGATCGGCCTTCAGCTCAAACTTTATTGGGATTTTTAGAATCCAAATTTTAGTTTTCTTTTCATTTCTTAATATTATATTTCTTTCATGAAGTTGATAGCTAAAATTTGTGATAAATCAAAAGGTTATCTATGGAAAATTTTTTCAGAAATTATTCTATTTAGAAATGAAAATGTTTACTTGTTTTAAATTTGATTGAGAAAATAAAAAATTTTATTTCTATTTTTTTCTTTTTAATTATATTCATTTTTTTTGCAAAAGCAAATGGCTATATGTGTAACAATTTTTTGTAAAAATTTTGATTGAGAAAAAAAATATTTACTTGTAGGCTTTTTTTAATTTATTGAAAAAAATAAGAATTAATTTCTAATATTGTTTTTTTTAAATTTTGTTTTAGTAAAAATAACAAGAAATCTTTATAGAAAAAACAACTAAAAAATTCTGTTACGTCTAGTCAACGTGCTTTCCTTACTGTAAAACATATTTAACTCTCATTAAAGACTGTAAAAGCAATTTATATTCTGAAAAATTTTTCAACAATTTTGGGTCTTTTGAATTTGACTAAATTTACATTTTCACACTAATCAGGCTCTTTTTGTTTTTAATAGTTTTTCAAGACTTTGTTTTTGTGAATAAAAAAGACTCTTAATTTTGATATATTTTTTTTCAATTTTAAGCTATTCCATTTTCAAAAAAAAAATTTAATTAAAAAAATGAGCTAAATATATTTTTAAAATTTATTTATGAAATTAAATAATCAAAGTCCAACGTTATTCATATCTCAATAATATTTGCACTAAATCAAAAAGTGTTAAAATTTTATATCAATAAAAAAAAATTAATTAGCCAAATATTAGCAAAGTGGTTTTGTAATAAAAATTGAATCTAGGTCTAGTAAAATAAAATTACTTTTAATTTTCACCTATGATATATTTTCTAATTCTTTGTCTAATCAAAAAGGTCAGCTTAATAAATACAGTTAATAAAATGTATTTAAACCAGAGTCCTCTTTATTAGCCTTAAAATGGGCATCATTATCTTTTGTAGAAGACTAGGATAAAGTTATTTTTTATTTTTTCGAAAAATCAAAAAGTTAATTTTTAAAATAATATTTTATTGTTTCATTTATAAGTATATTTAATTCAAAAGGTGTAAATTATTTTAAAGTTATTTTAATTGGCATTAAACTCAATTTTTCTTCTTAAATTTAAGTTTATTTCTAGGCATTGAAGATGAACTTGAAGCTTGAGGCTGTCTTTTCAAATGTCATAATAGAAGCTGGAATATTGGCAAATTATTATTAAATTTCAGTGAATCGATCATATTTCAAATCTTATTCAAATTAGACCGATAGAAAGAAAAACAAGCAAATTGTCTAGCGGTCAATCGTACGCATTTCGCTTTGATTAGCGCTAAGTAAATAGGATTTAGTTTATTCGTGCAAATTTTTGTACCTAGTTTGCCTCGAATATTTTACTATTAATTAGAATTAATTACAATAAAAATAAAAATTAAAATAAACTGTATTCTTTAAGAAAAAATATTTATTTATAGGCATCTATGCGCAAAAAAGCATCCTTTGGCCAACTTCAATATTTAAACAGGTAATTAATCTTGTTTTTATTTCAAGAATTCTCGTCCATGTCGCACTTGATCCATTTTTTCGAGATTAACATTGTAAAAAATTTTAAAACAAACAAAAAGTTTGAGACGGAATAAACTGCTTACCGCTATTCCACATTAAAATTCATTTACTCATTAATTCAAGCCTTTAATTGATTTAGCTCAATAGAAATTCATCAAAATTCTCATTTAAAAGTTTTTTTTTTCTCTCAGAATTAATCATGCAAACAACCTATTTTTTTTTGTTGTCTAAATATTCGTTTTTTTTTAATGCTTGCCAAAATTGACAATTCCATTCAAATTCAATGAAAGTTTATAGACTTGATAGTTAATGTGGTCAAATATTCAATATTTATATGGATTTGTTTTTGTTTTCTAGAACGAGACTTTACTTTTTTTTAGCGTTTGTAGAAAAAAAATCTCAGACTATTACCTCGGGAATCGGACTTTTTCCATCCATCAAACAAACATGTCTTTGTGCCAATATTTGTCTCATTTATAGCATTACACTCTTCTAAGCATTCCATTAATTTATTTACTAAAAAGAAGAGTAACATTAATTTTTATTTATTTTTAAATTTTTTAAAATTAAAATATTTTAATCGGTGAAATCAAAAGCTAGAAAATTAAAAACGTTCCCTTAAGCCCAATTAATTCTGGATACTTATTGTGCATTCAGACTTACAGCATAATTTTTTATAAATTTTTGTTTTTCTTTATTTAATTTGCTTAAATTTAAAATTTAAAATTGTCATTTTTGTATTAAGTATACAATTTAATAAAAATAAACTCGCAATAATAAAAAATTACCTTTTATTTGATTTTATAATTAAGTAGCTTTGAGTTTTAATAAAAAAATTAATAATTTCAATATTTTTTTAGGGTTGCGTAATGCTCAAAAAAGAAACCTGAAAATCGACATTTATATCAAATCATTTGGAATAGAGAGAAAACAAAAGATTTGAAATACATCAGTAAGCAATAAAATATACAAAAATTAAAAACATTCGCTCAAAAGAAATTAAAATAAGTTTTTTTTTTGGGACAAATAGTTATTTATTAACTATTATTAGTTTCCGTTTTGGTTTATTTAAGTGATAGGAAATTGTTCAAACCCGGTTGAGGGCAACAAAAAACATTTTGGATTATTTTGTCGTAGACAAAATTTTTCTAATTGACTTTTTGGCTTAATTACTAATGCCAAAAAGAATTTATAAGAAAATTATTAAATCTGGCGTTTTTTTTCGACTAAAATTGATCATTAAATTTTTTTTAGTGTATAACTTGCTAATAAATTGTTTATCAAAAAATTCATGATATTTACGCCAAAAACTACAATCAAACACACTGAGTTAATTTTATTAAATACTTTCTTTTCTTGACTCAATAAAAGCTTAAGGCTAAAAAAATATATTTTTCCTTTTTCATAAACTTAATTTTTTTTTTAATGAATTGGTTAATTTTTTTCATATCATACTTAATGTTTATCGTTTATTCTAGAGACAAACATTTATAATAATCCTTTAATAAACGCTAAAATTATACTCTAAAATAATTAAGAAATTTTTTGTTTATAGCTTTAGGCTTGATCGATATGATCGATTGGGCATTGTTTGTAAGGCACTACCAATTTGGACAGTTCAATTGAAAAATTGTTATTTTGAGATTAAGAGATTTAATTTACCTTTTTTTGTTTTATAAAAATCTAAAGAAAAAGTTTTAGCAACACTACAAACACTATTTATTTTTAAGAATTTCCAGGCAAAATTTCTTAAATTTTGAATGCAACCGAATAAGTTCAATTTCAAGCATTTATCAAAATTTAGCTTTAAACAAGTAAATTAGCTGGAGATATTAAGAAATTAAAATAAATATTGTGATAGTTAGGTAATCAAGTTTTATTTGAAAAAAAAATCTTTTTCTTTGACTTTTGGATTACATCACCCAATGTATCCATGCCAATTTAAAAAAGGGTTCTATTGATTTTTTGAGACATTGGCGAATATTGAAGGAAAAATTATTTTGGAACTAAGCGGTTAGCGAATCTCGCTACGAAACCACGGTCTATGCAAATTAAATAAAATGTTAATTTTAAAGTAAAAGCTACGGATTCTTTAAATAAAAGTTATTTTTAAAAATCTGATTTTAATTTAAATTTTTTGAAAAGATAGTACTAAATATTGTTTAAATATTTGAATATTCAAGTTTTTTTTACGCATTAAATCAAACGCATTTTTAGTATTCAGAAGTTAAATTAGATGAAATTATTCTTTTCTCTCGGTTTTTTTGAAGGTGAATAGTTAAAAATTAACAATAAAACTCTATTCAATAATGAATATTTATTTTTGTTATAAAACTTTTCAACTATTTTGAAAGAAAAATCCAAATTTGACTATGCAAAAATAAAAAGTTAAATTACTATTTCTAAAAAGGTGAGACATTCTTATATTGTTTTATTTCTAAACTAATTACACTCTAGAGCTTCTCTATTTTTAATAATTCTTTTTATTAAAATTCCAAAGTTTTAAGTCTTCCCAAAGGATATTCTTACAAAATTTTGAGTTCATAACCAATCACTTAAGCAACTAAGCCAATCTGTGACAATGTGATTTGAATGTCTTGTGGTTAAATTCAACTTTTGTTTCCCAGAAAAAAAATTTTTTGGAGCAATCACAAAATTTAATTGACAGAAAATTATGCATTTAATTTCAATTATTTTTTAGAAAAAAATTCAAGTCATTTAAATTAAATTATTTCGAAAGGTTTTTATGAGTGACAATTTGAGATAAGCATTTACGATAGATCAAATAAAATTGACTTTTATTTTAGGTCGGCAAATCTCACGCGTTTCCTATAGATACAATTGCTATTTGGTCAAAGATTACACGAAGCATTGGCCGAGCATTAAAGTCTAAATCTTGAGATTAGATATTTTGCTTAAAGGAGATATTTTTTGCTTAGGATTCAAAAATTCAAATTAAATTAAACAAATTTTAGTTAATTAACTGGCTCATTATCGAGGTGTATCTTAAAAAAACAAGTTACAAAAGCTTCTAAATATGCTATTTTCTCTCTAAGCATTTAAAACTTGTTCAAGATCTTGTCAATTAAAATTGAGCGGGTCTGACTGGGTAAAAAATTGTGGCTACGAGTGGTTTTGGGCACTAAGAAATTGACAAAAAAAAAACAAAGTTAGATTTGTGAATAACACAGATTTAATTTGAAGAAAAAAAAACAATTTTTTTAAAAACACAATTAAATAAACGTTTACATATTAAAATTCAAAAATTCTCTTTGTTTTAATTTTTTTTTTGATAATTTCAAGAGTTTGCTCGGCTATTTTTACAAATTAAATCTTGTTAATTTTTTTAATTCTATTAAAAACTAATTTTGACTTAAATGGCACCTTAAGTTAACAATTAAATACCTGAATTTCTTTTTTTAGACTATAATTAGACAATTTTATTTAATTAAATGATTTTTAAAATAATCTAAAATGTCAGCTACTCCGACTAGTTCATCAGTGCCGAATTCGGCAATAAAATCAATCAGATCCACATCGAACACTGTGCCACCACCCAAGGCTTCAAACATTCAACCAGCGTCCAATAATGAAGAATATTTGAACAAAAAAATTAATTTCATACAGAACCACATCAATAATCTGGTGATCGAGATCACCAATCTGCCCGAGCCCTGGACATATGCAGTAACTGAGGACGGTCGAGTCTTTTTCATCAAGTAATCAATTTAAACATAGCCTTAAAATGACTCTCGACTACGTCTGGGACGCGTCTAAAATTAAAGTCTATCATTAATATTCATTAACTTGTTATTTACATTAAAATGTCAAAGAGTAACCTATTTATCGACCAGTAGTCGAGATCAAAGTCACTAATGATTTCATTTCCTCTTTATCTATTAATCATAGCCTATCGATCCACTTAATATTTGTTATTTAAGCGAAGACGAACAGAGAACTACCTGGCTACATCCCAAGACTGGTCAACCGGTCTCGCTAATGATCATACCCCCACTGGAAGGTAAATTGCAGAGGAAATAGCTCGAAAATGACAAATATTTGCACTGAAAAGTAAATAGAAGATAATTAGTTTGGAGATAATTTTTAATACGTGGTTTTTGATTTTTTTCAAATAGATAAAATTACCCAGTGCAAATAATAGATCTTAATCGTAGGACAAATTTAAATTTAAATTTAATTTTAAGATCTTCCAAACGGTTGGCAAAAGGATTACATACTTGGCTTACCCTATTTGATCGAGTAAGTTTTTTTTTTTGTTGGCTAATTTTTTTTCCCAAATATTCCCAATAACTACTTTTTGGTCAAGAATTTTAAGGAAGTAAACTCCAAACATTTTTGCATGGTTAATAACCAGCTTGAAATTAGGGCAAGTATTTCAGCTTTATACGAATGTATTCTTTAACATTTCGTTTTCTTCACTTTTGAATATTTTTTATTTTAAAAATAACAATTTTGTTTCCTAGCAATTTAGATGGAAAAAATAAAGCCAGTAATTAAGTGTTCCAAAAAAACTCAAGTCGTTATTTTGATAAGTTAAATTTTAAATAATTATCTTTGTGAAATTTTTAAATAATCTAAAAAATGGCTTAAAGAAAAATAATTAAACATAAAAATTTTAATTTATTGATTTTGATCAATTGAATTTTAGCACACAAACATCAATTGAAATCAAAAAAAAAATCACTTTATTTTTATTATTAATATTCTACGCTCTACTAAAGATTATTTTGAATTTTTTTTCAAAATAAGCTCGTGCCATTGATCTTTTTTAATTAGTAAAACATTTAATTTGAGATAGTGTGGAATTTAATTTGATTATTGAAAACCAAGGTATTTTCGAAATTTTTTATTTAGCCTAGTTTATCTATTATTTTTTCACGAATAAGCAAAATACAAACAGAATTTAAATTTTTATCTTTTTTAATTGTTTGTTTTTTGAATAAATAATTTAAGAATGGTTTCATCATAATTGGGCCATTCTGAGAATAAACGACTTAAAAAAAAAACCAATTTAACTAAATTTTTAGCGAAGCCAGTGTGAAAATATTTTTTAAATAGTTGAATTGTTAATCAGGTAAGTTGGACTGTGAACTATTGCAAAAGTTCTAACAAAAACTTTATTACTGACACTAAATTGATGTTTAAGTCTTGGAATTACTTTTAGCTTGCCGATGAGTTTTTCCATTTTTTTGTCACAAATTTTCTTAATAAGTGAGATCTCAAGAATCTATTACCGGCACTGAAAATCCGCATTTTGAGTAAATAATGCATGCCTTAAGCCGAGATAAAACAAATTCACAGTTTTATTTAGGACAAGTTGTTGAAGTATTCACGGTCCTCTATTTACAAATGCTCTTATTCGCTTTTCTCTTTATTTTTACATGCTAAAAATTGTTTTGACATATAAAAGAAAGCTGAATTTACATTCAGAGTCAAGCAATTTAATTTGAAGTTCCATAGAAAACTTTAAGTAATAGGAGAAAAAATAAACTTAATTTTCAGGCTTAGTCGAGAAGACCAAAAAGTTCCGAGTTTATTTGCGTTTCTCATTTATTTGGCCGATATTTAGGTCTTAAAAGTCTAATTCCAATTTTTAAAGTCATAACTCAAAAAGAAATTATCCAACAAGCTATTTGAATAGTCTGGCACCGACAGAATCCAGCTCATCAACTGCAATGAGCAATTCATTTGAATCAAAAAAATCAAATTATATGGAACGAACTAAAATGAAAAGTTCTCCCAGTAAAAGTGTCCAGTTAGTGGAGGAAACATGCCAAAACGACTTGCAAAACGAAAACATGAACTCTGGCTTGTCAGCTCTATCTTCGTCATCGGCATCATCTGCATCGTCAAACAACTCATCTCAGCAATCGAACGGAAACATAATTCAGGCAAACACCATCCAAGTTAACACTGCCATTGACTCTGCTCTTCGCAAATACGGCTGGTTGTACAAACTTAGCCAAAATGGACTAAAACTGTGGCGCAAACGCTATTTTGTGTTGACTGATTACATTTTGGACTACTACTCTGACTCAACCATGACCAAACATTGCGGAACAATTTTTCTCAATGACACACACTCAAGGGCCACAGTCAAAAAAGACGGAAGTTCTGCTCACAATAAAAAAAACTCTTTCAAAGTAATTCATTTATTTTTTTCTAATTTGAATCTCAAATTTGAATTGAATCTCAAATGTAAATAAAAAATATGAAAATTTTTAGTATAAAAATTAAATTTAATTTTGAAAATTAGCTGGGAAAAACTTAAAAAAATCTAAAAGTGAGATAAATTTAATTTTTTCTTTCTAATTAGAAATTTTCGAAACTTTGTTTAATTTTTTGATTCTGTAATTTAAAAAATTTAATCATTTATTTGGCTTGCTATTATCTGGGAAAAAAATCTAATTTGATTGAAAGAGAAATTTTCAAAGAAAACTTAATTTATTATTTAAAAAAAAAGGTTTAATAAGTTCGATAACAAGTTTATAAATTTTTTATTTAAAAATTTCGAAGTGTACCTCTAGCCTCTCTCACAATGGATCAAAGCCTTACTTTTACAACAAATTTATTTTTTACAGTTAAAAATTAATTCGATTTAAATTGATCTTATTGAAAATATTTTTGTCTTTTTTTCATAGCCTTCTTTAATTAATTGTACAACACAAAAGTCATTTTTTTGTTTAAATTAATCTTTAAAAAAATATTTAAATGAGTTTCTTCTATGGTTTCTTTATTTAACCATACTAATTTTAGTATTAATTGCTAACCTCTTCTTAAGAAATTAACTTTAAATTAAAAAATAATTTGAATCAAACCAAGTTTTCATATCCATTGAAAAACAAAAAATTTAAAAGAATTCGTAAAGGTTTTAAAAAAATTAAAAGTTTGATAGAAATTTTAATCAAAATATAAAAAAAATTATTCTCACCCTAGCAATTTGAAATTGCCGATTAAATTTCTATAATCCTTCATGTCACTTTCATTAAATGACACAAAAATAAAAAAAAAAGTTAAATAAATTTAAATTTAAGGTCGAACTGGTTAATTCGAATGACACTAATTCGGAAAACAATTCAGACATGTTTGTATTCTTGGCGGCCGAATCTTCCGCATCAATGAACGAATGGATCAACAAGTTTAATTTTGTGTCACAGTTAAAGTATTAAAATTAAAAAAAGTTTAAATAACTAAAAAATTAATTAAATTATTTTAATTATTTAGAAACAACAGCCAAAGCCGAGTAATGAGCGAGAAGCGAACCTCTAATCGAAGTTGCTCGAACATTTCCCTCCGCGGAACCAACTCGAACTATTTCATAGTCAAGCACGACACATCAAGCTCAAAACGCTCGTACAAATCCAACTCGGCGCCCAACAGTCCAGGAGCTACTCATCGCAACATTTTCAATGGCAAAAAACTCCGCTCATCTTTATCATCAAACAAAATAGAGGACAAAAACAATCCAGATAGGAAAAATATAAAAAAAAAATTGGCTTTTAGTGACGATGAAATTTTAAATGATCGACCGTCAAAGAATAAAAAAAATAAAAAAAAAGAAGTGGTCAACAGCGACGCCGAAACCGACAACGAAATCAATGAGCGTCTCAACAACTCTTACAATCAAAAATATTTGAATGAAAGCTTCGACAATGATCCAAAATCCAAGCACAAACGCAGCTCTAGTTTGACCAAGTCATCCTCAAAGCCTAACCAAGTTAATTCATCATCATCATCATCAAAAAAAAATAATAAATACGGCTCCACTAATCACATTTATGACTATAAATCAATTTATGACGCTTTTGAAAAGCCCATAGTGGACATGACTAGAATGACCCAGAGTTTGATAAATAATGACAATGGCCAGGACATGGTCGAGGCTAAGAATGAAAAAAATTACAAAGCTATCCAAAATTTGGTCAGCAACTCGACTAAAAAAATTGATCCAAGTGAAACATATAGCAATGGCAAAGGATCGAACCAACGCTGTGGGGATTACATTGACCGGGAGAAAATTGCGGCTGCTGCCCAAGCCGCTGCTGCTGCATCAGCTGCTCTTGAAAAAGAAAAAAATTTCAAATCATTTTCGGAGCACTCGTCACCAAAGACAAATCCAAAATCTATTTCTAATTTTTACAACATTGGAAAAAATCAATTGGAATCGCTGCAAAAAAATGAGCTCGAAATGATCATAAGACAATTGAGGCGAAATTTTGTTCTGTTGAATCATTCACAGCAAAGATTTTCAACATTACAGAAATTGTACGAACCATACGAGCTAATGTTCCAACATCGACAAAATCAATTGTAAGTCTTTAGCTATTTTAGATTGTTTATTTTTTTATAATTTTTATTCTTTTTTTTAAATAATATTTTTAATGATTTTTGTTTTTTTTAATTAAAAGAAATAGCTCAAAAATAGACGAAAGTGTAAATGTCAATGATCTGACTTTGAGTTTGCATGACTCTTTTCAAACAATAAAGGACAGAATTAAAAAAATTGAAACAAAGGTAATTTAATTTTTTTTTGAATTTTTGAAATAAATTTTTTTGTTGTTGTCAAGATGGACTCTATTGAGAATAATCTAAAATTGGCACAGAGCATCGAGAACACAAATGGCTATCAAAAAATTTATGAGGATATTTCCAATATTGATCAAATAAATCTGAACAAGTTTTCCAATATTCTGAGATTGTATGAGTACCAGATAGTTGAAATGCAGCACGAAAATGAGCTTTTATTGGAAGATAAGGTAAATAAAAGAGTTTTGTCTTTTTTATGATCAGTTGAATCAACACATCTTCTAATTTTATTAAAACTAATTTTTAAGAAAAAAATATCATAATTCAGGTTTTATTTGAGTTAATGAAAAAGACATTAATGAAAAATGTTCATTTTCTATCTTTTCTATTAAAATGAATGCTATTTTGTATTTTTTTCAATAAAATTTGTATCAAAAAATTAAGTATTTTTTCTACGTCTTTCATTGAAAATTTTTTTTAGAATTTTAGAATTCAAAATTTATATGGAAGAAAATTTTTTTAAAAGATGCTAATAAAATTTAAAGACTTTAAAAGTTTTAAAAGTAAGATAAATAAGTTGAAGATATTTGAAAAAAAAATATTTTTTTAAAGATTAATCTTAAATTTTATACAAAAAAGCTTTACTTATAAAATTAATAAAAAAAAATCACATTTACGATTGTTAAACATATAAAATTAAAGATAATTACTAATATCTTTTAGTCTGAATAACACTTTTTTTAATCTGAATTCAGTAAAAACTATTCATTTAAATTTTTTTAAATAAATATGTTTTGATCACAGAATTATAAAAAAAATTAACAAGATATTCAAGTTAAACATTAAAATACATTTGATTGTGAATCTTGGAACAAAAAAAATAATAAAAAATATAAGAATTCAGTAATTTTTTTGCTGAATTTTCAAGATTGGTTTTGTAAATTTAATCAGCTAATACAACTCCAGTCCTAAGAAGTTAGATTCAATGAAATTAAATTGATTAATATTTTTGAAATTAATTCAATGTTTGTTTTAGAATATAACAACTTTTAATCAATTCTAATTAGATTATTAATTTATTTGCAGTAAATTAATAAAAACATTTATGGTAAAAAAAAAATCAGAATAGAAGAGATCTAAATTTTAAAAATAATTTATTTAAACAGTTTATTAATTTTTTTAAATAAGATAATTGTCGAGAAATTAATAGATAACCAGATGAGCATCTTTTCACGTTACCAGAATCTGTCATCAGAAAAATCTCTGACTCAACAATTCAATGCGTTAAACCAAGAAATGGACCTTCTTAAAATGCAGCTTAGCAAAGTGAACCAACTCTTAAATGACACGATAACAGACAAATGTAAACACGAACTAGTCTATCATCAGCAAGTACAAAACACACTTAACAAATCCCAGTCAAGTCAGCCATCAGTGGATACTTCAAACTTGTTTCGGGCATCGTTAATTCCCATCAGTTCCGAATCAAAGTCGAAGTTCGGTTCACCCAGTCTTGCAAACAAACAAGTAATCAATCATTCTAACAATCAATTTAACTCGAGTGAAAATTTACTAAATCATTCTGGTTCCAAGCAAAACTTTTCCAAAAGTATATACCAAGCACACCATCACCAATATTTGCTTAATTCAAGTAAAATAAATGACAACAAAATTATGTCGAAATCAATCGATTCCGTATGTTCACCTGCGAGTTCTTCCGAAAGCTCTATTAAAGCAAACTCGTCATCAAATAATGTCTTTAGCGCGTTCAATTCAATCAATGGTAAAAAGCTGACTATTCATCATCAAGACTCTGGCGATGAACACAATAAATCAGATACGTTCCAGCCTGTTAATTTTACAAGCTCAAGACCACGACAACTTCACATTAATGTTCAGCAGCCTAACCAGAATGCTGCTTTTTTACCTGCTAAAAGTCAAAATTCAAGACGTGAAATAATATCAGAAAAAAAACGCTCGTCTATCGGAAAATATCCACAAAATTATTACGTAAGTAAACCATCTGTCTTATAATAAAATTTTTTTTTCTATCTGTACCAAGCTAATGCTCCTTCAGAATTTAAATATTTAAAAAAAAATTTAAAGTTAATAATGTAAATAATATTAAATAAAAGTTGCATAAAATAAAATAAAAAGAAAGTTAAAAACGATATGTTGAAATAGAGAGACAAAAATTTTTTTTATTGTATTATTTTTTTCATTTATTGTATCAAAGTGTCATTTATTTTGATTAGAAGTCATTAGAAAAATGTCTCTTAAATATGTTTATCATCATCTAATATTAATAGTTGTCATTTAAAAGATTAAGAGACAATTATTAATATTACATAAAACTAAAAAGTATTAAAATAAATTTTTTTAATTAAACAAGTAGCGGAGGACTTCGTCCCCTCCGCACCTCCCCTGCTTTATTGGTTTATCGGGTTTTAGTAGAGTTATTTATGTTTTTTTTAAACTTTTTTATTTAATAGCTAGCACGAAGAATACAAAAGGATAAAGGTATTATTCTTTCCTTTGAGTTTTATTTTGCTATCGTAAAATTCAGATATAAATTTTGCCAATTTTGTTCCCGTAATGGGCTTTTAGACTAAGAAATTACAAACGTTAGTAGGCCTTGAATTGAATTGAATTCTTCTAATAGTTTATGAATTTTTTCATATTAGCGGGTAGTTTTAATTTCTAAATTAATGTAAATATTTGTATTAAGCCCAGTTTCTAAAGCTGACAAAAAGTGTTCATTGCCCGAAATACTAGATTTTCTTGCTGAAAAAAAAATGTATTGGTATTTTTTCAATGCAAGTTTTTCTTTTTTAAAATTTTACCCTCAGAAATCGATTTCTTTATTGATCAAATATAAATATTCATCTTTAAACTTAAATAAAAGTGATAAACATAGAAATCGAAGTAAAGTTCTTTTTTTCAGTGCAAAATAAACATAATCCGACCATATGAAAATGTCAATTCCCATCTAGGGATGTAACGGGTGGTGATTATTTTCGTTTGAATAGAGGAAGAAGAGTGTTCGTCGTCGTTGCATCAACTGCAAATTCTGATGAAAATAGTTTTTTTTCTAGACAAATTGTTTTACTCAAAATATATTCAAAAATTGACCATGTAAATTTTTATACAAAAATTCCAATAAAAAATTTAATTCTTATTAAATGAATGAATGGAGGCACTTTAAAGGTGAAACAGAAAATTTTCCATTAAAGAAAAAATACAAAGAATTATTTTATTTTTTTAATTGAATTTAGTGAAATTTAGTGAATGCTTCTTGTTTTTAGCCTCATTTGATAAAGAATAATCACCAAGATAAAAAACATCTTGTTCTAAGATTTTCTGTGATTCTCCTTTTCTGTTTCCTCTTTTAGAATATTTTCCAGCTCATTTTAAATTTTTTTTATCCCTAGAAAGTCCCATTTTTTTATACCGTTAAAGCCCGGTCGGGTCAATTAGACCTGGCAATCATTTTTTTGATTTTTTGGCCAAAAATAAGAACATGAATAAAGATGAATATTTATATTTGATCAATAAAGAAATCGATTTCTGAGGGCAAAATTTTAAAAAAGAAAAACTTGCATTGAAAAAATACCAATACATTTTTTTATGGACTTTTTTTTAATCTTTTAAGCCAAATCTTTAAATTTAAAGAATGATCTGAACTCATTTTTAACTTATTTTTTTTAAATTAATTTGGTTTAATTTTTTGTATTTGAATTACAAAATGTATCCAATGTTGAAATAACATTGAAAAAGTAGGATATTTCATATATTTTTTTCAGTTTCAAGAAAAAATAATTTTAAGTTAATATTGCTAACATGAAAAACTTTTTTTTTAAAAATTCTGACTTTGAGTTTGTGATATGATGATCCTTAAGAAAATATTTGTAGTTTAAAAAACTATCTAAGATCTGTTTGGCATTTATTTAAAATTGAGCATTCAATAAATTGCATCAAACGAACTTCAATTATCACCAAAGTAAAAGTTTTTAAAGAAAAAAAAAAAGAAGTTTTTTGGGTCTAGTCGGTTAGGTGAACAATGGTTCATCTATTACTGGAACAATTTTTGTTCTCAGGTTTTATGAACCATTAGTTAACCTAAACTAAAAATTGTTCTCCTAATATTAAAGTTTTTCACCTAATTTGACATTTGATCACCTTTACGTGAGCAACAAAATAGATGAACTTATAGTTCACAAAACCCAAGAACAATTTTTTGCATAAAAGGTAAACTATGGTTTATGTATCCGACTAGACCAAGTTTTTCAACGATTGAATATTAAGAAAAAACCTAAATAAATATTTTATCATTTTTTTCTTTTTAATTATTTTTTATATTATTATATCTTATTTAACTTTATTTTTAATTTTTTTGTTTTACATATTTTTATTCTGAAGGTTGGTAGAGGTACAGATAAATAAGTAAATTATTTAAAAGTAAAATAAAGAATTTTAAATATTTTTTTCAAATTTATAAATAATTCAGGAATTTACTATTCTATTAAAAAAAGAAATAGGAGTGCTTAAAATTATTTTTTATTTGAAACTGAAAAAAATATTTGAAACATCGCACTTTTTCAATGTTATTTCAACATTGGATACATTTTATAATTCAAACACAAAAAAATTAAACCATTTCTTTTCTAATTTTGAATTTTTTCCCACAATTTTTTTTAAATGTAATTGATTGACCGCCTAATAAAAGCTTAAATTTTTCAAATTCAAGACAATTTGTAAAGTTTATATTTGTTTTAAAATTAATAAAAAATGGAGGAAGAGTGCAAACCTCATATACAAATCCTTTAACATAGCGATTCGCAAATTTTTTTTCCTATCTTTTTAACATGGAAAAAAAAAAGAAATTTTATTTATAGTATGTTAATTAATTAATAATAAAACTTATAACTATATTTTGTCAATGAGAAAAATTAATTATTTTGAAAAAATTGAATGTCACAAAAACTTTTTGTCAATTTCTGCTCAATAATTTACTAGCATCATACCAGGAATTGCATTAGTTTCAAAGTAAGAAAAGTCACAGCTAAGAATTTTTGAATTCCTTTCCAACTAAACGTGCCACATCAATTTAGAAAATATAAGAGAAGTAATGTAACTAAAAAGCAGTCAAAAAAATTTTTTAAATTTATTTATATTATATTTTGAAAATTATTTTTAATAATCGATTTCTTAATTTTTTTAATTCATCAATTGATTTATAAATTGAATTTGTAAATTTTCTAAATTTGACTTTTTGCAATGCATTAAATGTCTTTAAACGTATTGTTCGTGACAACTAAAACTTTTAATTTACGAATAATACATTAAATTGACTTTTATTTTAATTGATTATTTAATATATTTTTTAAAATGGCTTTTAATCTAAATAAATGGTGCTTTAATATTTACTCTTGTTTAAAAATTTAATTTATTTTTTTTTCAAACAAACAAATAAAATTAAAAAAAATTTAGCCTCGAGATTACTTCCAGCCTATTCAAAACAATCAAGTAACAGCAAGAGAAAGGCTATTTGGAAATACTAGTGTGAATATTCAGCAAAATGTTGTTGACACAGAACCGGCTAGCCGCAAGATCGCTCTAGTTAAGCCAGAACTAAGGGGCGCTTGTGACAGGTAAATAAATAATTTATTCAAGTATACTCAAATAATTTTTTTTTCTATTTTTAAGTGAACTTATAAATAGATTTACTCAACAAAATCAAATGGAGTACTTTGATGCTGATTATTCAGAAGAAATAGTAAAAAATGTAAGTCAGATATTTGTGGGTTTATTCAATAGAAAAAAATAAATAAATTTTTAAACATTAAACATTTAAATATTAAAGTTAGAAAAACCGGATATTTATTCGATACCAAGGGGAAATTTGGATTTGGAACCAGAGATCGATTTGAACGATGACGAAAGATTGATCAAGGAAAAACGAATAATGGAAATTAAAAAAATGATAGCACTGCAAACACTTCAGCAAATGAATTTGGACGACACTAATCAAAGACAAAACAAAAAAAATATTTATTCAAATCCGGCAGATTCAAGGGAGTATGAGATAGAAGTTAGCTATGAAAAAGAAAAGAAGGCCAGAGAACATGTAAAGTTTTATGACCAATCTTCATTCGATCTAGACATATATCTTATTAAAAATTTTAGCTGCTCGAACTGAGGCAAGAGCTGGCCGAGCAAATAAAAGAAAAAAGCCGTCAGATTGCTCTCAATTCATCAGTGTCAAAAACCACTAAATCATTGTCTAATAATTCTATAGACATTCTGGACAATGGTAAATATAAAGATATATCTATAGCTTCTATAAACACTTTAAAGCTTTAGTTAAATGCAATTAATCTAGAGATATTACTTTTTTTAAATTTAATGTGCCTTTTAAGCAATGTTTCGTTTATTTAACACACTTTTATTTTGTTAACACTTAAAATTTGATTGTAAATTTAAAAAAAAATAATTATTTTTTATTTTACTAACATTTATTTTATTTTATTTTATTATTATTTTTTTAATTGTTAAATAAATTTAATCAAGTTTTAATAATGAATTTATAATTTCAAACTTTAGCGATCATTTATTGCTCTTGGCATTTGATTCCCTTTGCTTATAGCTAAATATGAAAAAATCACGCTAAATTTCACTAATTAATGCAACAAAAAAGATAAAAATTAAATCAAAAAAAATTTAAGAAAAAAATCAATCATTAAAATCATCTATTTCAAATTATCAATGGTTTGATATATTTCCAAAAAACAAATATATATATCTAAAATTTAATTAAAAATTTAGTACTTAAATATTTAAAAAAGAATGAAAATGTATAGATTAAGTGTAGAAAAAATTTCTTGTTTTTGAAAAAATACTTTTAAAATTGGTACATTTTACACAAATAAAAAAAAAACATAACTTTACGAAAGCTTACTATTTTTTAATCCAGTAAAAAGTATTTTTTAAATTATTTTTATTTATGTATCAATAAATTATTCTTTCAGATTATTAAAATGAAAAAAAAATAAGTCAAAATAACGCCCAAGTATTTAGGCGAATGATTTTGGACAAAGAGAATAATCTAGCTTTTAGTTTTCAATTATACAAGACTAAATTTCTTAATGAAATTACTATTTGAGTTAAGACATTCTCTTTTATTTCGTATACAATGGGGTAAATTTTAACTTAATGATAAAATTTTCATGATCATGATATTTAAAATAATAATTGATAAAGTTTTTAATTAAAAAATCAAATGCAGATTAAAGCTTAAATTTTTGCTTATATTTTGCTGTCATACTTTTTATGCAGAAAAAATAGAAAATTTTCGTCAACAATTTATTGTTTATATTAAATAATTAGCTGAATTCGATAATCTTTTAAAAAAATAAATATATTTTTCATTAGGAAATTTCATTTTTTTCGTACCATTTAATATTCAAATAGAATAAGACTGACTGCATATTTTTTGGCAAACTAATGACATGATTGATTAGAAACAATTATTTAATATTTTAATAAAAAATTGAAATAGTCGTTTTCATTTTTTTCTTAATAAAATAAAAATTTAGTTGTCTTAATAATTTAATTTTAGCATTAGCTATTTTTTTAAATTTAGTCACTTAATATTTTAAAAGTAAACACATTTATAGTAATTCTTCGAAAAATTAGACATATTGGGCTTTAAAAAATTTGTCGCTTTAACTAGCTTGAGTTTTTTTTGCGCAAGTAACTGATCGAATGAAATTCAAAAATTTTATTAAGTAGAGAACCACATTCACAAGTCTATAAACACCACCAATATGGGTAAAAATTACAATAGATTACATTCGAACAATGCTAACAGAAACAGTTTCTATTCTTTATATAATTTCAACATAAATTCTCAGAACGAATAATCGAAATTTGTTTTTTTTTTTAATAATTTTTTTTAATCATAAAATTTAAAGACACATCGCGTCAAATTGAACTCCTGCAAACGCCAAAATCGAAGGATTTCTACAATGTAGAGAACTATTATGAATATTTTGAAGAAGATCAAGAGAAAAAAACTTATGATCATAAAACATACTATTCTGTTGAATCTATTTACAAAAATGAATTGATAAACTCGACGCCAACGATGCCACCCCAGCTTAGTCAATACATGCCCTCGGATTCGATTTTAAATGCTAAAAATTATTAAAATGTAAAGTTTTGTGTCTAATTAAGATGTACATACTTATTCAATTCTGTTTGTCGATTTTAACAATTTATTTATTGGTTTATTATTTTTAAAAAGTTTACTTAAAGTTTATATTTATTGTGATTTACTCGTTTTTTCTTATTCGAGATGAATAATGACGAAACAAAAAAGTTTAGAAACACATTTTTTTTTTGAAATAAATTTTGTTTTTTAAATAAATTTTTTCAATCAAAAAAATTGATTAATTAATTTTTTGAAACTTTTATAATTTTAAAAATGATTTTCAAGAGATGAAATTTACAAGTTAAGGCCACTGGATTTAAATTTTTTGAAGTCTGTTTTAAATTTACTCAGTTCAAGAAATCCTTTTTCAAATGATAAATCAACTCGATCAAATGCTGCATTTGAAGAAATTTTGCCAAATCAATATCTCAAAAGATATTAAAATCAATTTGAATATATTAAAATTCGTGCAATTACAGGGAATTCAGGAAAATTTGCATAGAAGATATTCTATTTGTGGATAATAATGAAGCATTGCATGAGTTAAATTTTGATTTTTTATTTAAAGTAATAATTAAGTTTTCTTGAATTGAATTGAGTTAATCGATAAAAATCTTACTAAAAGGTTAGCAAGAAAATTAATTGGGAGATATTCAAAAATAATTTAAATAATTTTAAACTCGAAAATTAAAAAAATTCATTTTGAATATTACCCAAATTTAGATTAATAAATTAATTTTCAACCAAACTTGAATATAATTCTCAAATTTTCTTATAAGGCAAATTTATTTTAGTGATAAAAAAAAGTAATTTTAATTACAAAAACAATTTCGAGCCATTATTTCTTTATTTTGGTATCAATAAATTTGACTGACTTTTCTTTTCAAAATTTTCAATTATTTTTTTACAAGCTCTAGCAAATTTTGTATTGCTGAAAAATTTTCATCAATTCTGCGTATCTAAATATCACGAAATGCTAATTTGGTAAATTCCTTGGGTAAATTTTTTGATCATCAACAAGATTTCTTTCAAAACTTTTCTATCTAAGTTGATGATCATCAAGGTTCTTATAAATAAATAAAAGAAATTAAAGAGGAAATTTATTGAATAAACTTTTTTAGTTCTACTGAAAATTTGTGAGCAGGAAAGCCTTGGACATTGAAGAAATCACCATTAATTGATCTGACTAAACTGGCTCCCAATGATTGAATTCCATAACCTCCGGCTTTATCAAATGGATCTCCAGATTCAATGTAAGAATTTATTACATTGTCATCCAGACAAGCAAAATTGACACTAGTTTGTTCGTAAAATGAATGAATTTTAATATTTTGATCATCTGCTCTATTTGATTCTCTTTTAATTAAAGTAACTCCAGTTAAAACTCGATGGGTATTATTACTTAAACTAGAAAGTACAAAAAGTAATTTTTTTTGATAAAATTTTAAAATTCCCTACGATTTTAGAATTCTAAATGCGTCCGCTTTATCTAAAGGTTTTTCATATATCTGATTTTCCATTTCTACAACTGTATCAGAACCGATTATTAAAAACCATTCTTTTTCCTTTTAAAAATAAAGCAAAACTCAAATATTGATCAACAATGTTTACTTTCAGCATTTGTGCAACATCCAAGGCTTTTAAGCGTGAATTTTCTACAACATAGCTTACTGGATTATATTTTTCTTTGTCCAAATTTTCTGGAAAAGTTGATGGAATTATTTTTATATTCAGGCCCTTAAAAAAATAACAATAATAAATAATAAAAAATAATAAATTTAAAATGAAAGATCATTCTTCAATTTTTTCTTATTTAAAATAAAAATCAAATGATTTTTCAAAGTAGAGCAAACTTTTTTAATTGATTAAATAATTTATCTAAAAATTGAAAAAAATGGCTAAGATCTTTTTGAATAGATGTTATAATCGATTTTAGAAATAAAATTTTGGTTTTCTTGATTAATAGTGTTTAATGAAGAATATTAATTTGAATTTTCATTTGAAAATCAATTGTTTAAATATTTAAATATTTAAAAGACTATTTTAAAAAAAAATATATTTTTGTTTTCAAAATTTAAATGGACATTTAAATTGATTTAAGAATCAAAAAACTTTTATTATATTTAGAAATTGGCAAAATTACTAAAAATTGAATCTTTATTTTTTCCGAAACTTTTGAATCTATTTCTAATAATCGTTAACCAAAACTAATTTCTTTAAATTTTAAATATTATATCTAGGCTAAAGACAAAATTTGAGAATTTAATTGAGTGCTTAAGTTTTTAAATTCCTGAATTTTTTGAACTAAAATATTTAATAAATTCAATTTTTTTTAATAACTCAGCTTGTTCTTCAAAAAAGTAATAGTTTCGAATATTTCATTAATATTCTTTTAATCTTTTTGTAAATTTGTTTGAATTGAATTAAAATTGATCTTTTTAAATTATTAATGTAAACAAAAAAATAAATCATTTAAAAATTTTGAGATTCTAAAGCTAAAAATAGGATATCATTTAGTTCTCATAAATTTCTAATCCAAATTCATACCAAATTTTTTTCTAAAATTTCCTTGCGTCGAGCGCTTCCACTTGCCAAGATGATACTTTTGTTTTCAAGCAAATTTTTAATTGGTCCGAGCATTTCTAAATGAATACTTTTTATTGAACATTTGAACGAAATTAATTAAATTTTAGAAAAAAAATTAAAAAAAAGTACAGCATTCACGAATTTATTCCAGAAAATAATAATAATTAATCAATAGGTAAACCACTACCTGTACAAAAAAAAACCAATTAAAGAATTATATTTCAAATTTTATTTTAGCCTGTTAAATAACAGTCTGAAAAATTAAATACAAATTCAAATGTACATTTTAATACTCAATTTTTGACGAAAACATAGCAAAAAAAATAAACAAAAATTAAAAATTTAAAAATTTTTCTTTTAAAAGAAAACATTTATTATAATTTTAATTCTTAGTGCTAATCAAAAATAACAATTATCCAGCTCCAGCATAATAATTAATCTTGTTTAACATCGGAACTTTCTTGGTTTTGACTAGTGTTGTTTGAAGATTCTCGATCATTGCTGTCTCGGTCCTTACGAGACGACTTTTTTGAGCGTTTGTGCGATTTCGAAGACGAACGATAGTCATCGTCATCAGACCTATGACGACTTGAAAAAAAAAATTTATCATTTTTTTAATATTTTCTTTATTAACAAAAAAATGTGAATTTGGATAATCAGCTCAACAATTCTTTGTGGTATATCTTTTTCTATTAATTTTTGTGTAGTGAATGAATTTAAAAATTGTTTGTTTGGGACCTTGTTCTAAATTTGAAAATAAAGAAAAAAATTGTTTTTCGCAAGAGAAACCAATTATTAAAAAATATCAAATGGGATTCGAAAAACTAGTGCCGAGGCTGATATAGTGGTGGAAAATATGATATTGACAGGTCAATTTTTGATATGTGATTTATGTAAATCAAAAGAAGTTGAAAAAAAATCTAAAGGTGATTGGGTTAATTCATTTTAAGACTCAAGATCACTTAAAGTAAATGCAAATGGTCATATAAGTGATGAATACCATATTAATGCATATTAATGCGAGGCCCAGTAATTTTTACTTTACTAATTAGTATTTTAAAAGAGATAAAACAAATATTGAATACTCTCTTCTTTTTAATGACCACTTGGTCACATTCTACATTTTTAAGAAAAAGGAAATCTCGAAAAAAATATTGTCAAATACTTAGACGAATTAGAAAAGGGGATCTTCAATTCATTGTAAACTTAGACTAAAATATGACACTTCTTCCTTTATGCTCTCTATCTCTGAGACCTTTAATAAACTTAAACTCCTAATTGTATCGAATTGACTTTTTGAATTGAGAAGAAAGTATGCAGGAGGAGAACTGAGTCATTCTGTTCCATTGGTTGTCAAATTGATGGATGCGGGTTTTGAATCAAGAAATGTCGGATAGCCGACTCCATTGTGTTATTGCTATATTTATATTTCTTCTTTCTTTCCTGAACTCTTCAATACTTAAACACGTTGCACCTGTCATTAATTTTTCAATTTGTATTTTCAATTTTAATTTTCTTAAATATTATGTTTTAACTTATTTTACTTTAAATTTTGATTTTTTTGATCAGAAGGAACTTTAGCTCGGCTTATATAAAAAAAATGAGACAAGTAGAACGAAACATATGGAAAAACATAAATTAAAAAAATCAAATATATAGAAAAATATTGATTTATTTAATGAGAAAAAAAAACATATCCAATTTAATAAAAAGATAAAAAACAAATTCAAAATCTAATTTTTATTAATATTTTTAGTTTAAAAAACATATAATCAGTTTAAAATTAAAGATAAAAATCATAATTTCAAATCTAATGTGCAAATAGATAAATTAACTTTTTCACGTAAATTTACAGGTATTTTAACACATTTTTATCATTATTAGTTAAAAAATTAAAATTAAAATTAATTTTTCTAAGGTGATAAACCTAAATGATAAACCGTAGTTTAGCCAAATAAATTTTAAGAATTATTTTAAATTTGAAACATTGAGTAATTTTTTATGCTGAATTCAAATTTCTAGTTAGTTTTTATATAGAACTTTTAGTTTTTTTGCAAAAGACAACATAAATTTGCTAATATTCTTATTATTTTTGGTAAGAATTTGAAAACCAAAAAATAATTTGAAAAACTTACAAAAATTATTTTTAAAATCATATTTGAATTAATTTTATAAAATTGAAATGTCTTTTGAACTGAGTTTTTCTAATTGACTCGTAATTTTACGTCAAACTTTGATTAAAAACAGAAAAAACACACTTTTATAAATCCTATTTCTCGCTTGATTCTTTTTAAAATGAAAAAAATAAATTGATATTAGAAAGTTTAAACTTTTCTCTTCAAAAGTTAGCTTTCCTTTTTTTGATTAAAAATTTTATTTTTTTATCCAGATTTAAGAAAAACTACCAACTTTTTTATTAAAAAAAATGGGAAGAGTTAATAAAAGAAAAATATCTAGTAGGAAAAATGCCAAAAAAACTGAAAAAATAATGAGAATGAAGTTTTTAATGAAGCAGTTGTTAATGAAGAGTATTCTGAATACATGAGTATTCAACAACAAGAGGTTACTGATGATTTATATGATTTCGGAATGATTAAATACAAAAAAAATCAATCAAATTTTGGATGTATATCCAACTTTGAAGTAAGGAATGCATCGACGCAACCTTCAGAAATTGGTAATCGTTTAACAATGGTTTTAAAAAAGTTTAATTGGAACAATATGGCGGACTTAAATTCAATACTAATTGATAGCCTAGGCATTTGGAATTCAATTTATAATCGAATATTTAGTGTGATTTTTTATTTAGTTTTACGATTATTAAACGTTAGTTTCGAATCTACAAGAGAAATATTAGCAATTTTACGACTAATGGGAATCCAGAGATGTCATGAATGGGCTTTGACTATAGTCGATGAGAATGATTTGTGTGTAGTATTAAGAGACAAGCGTGGGTCCTATAAAAGAATAACTTTTTATGAAGAGTTTCCGTAGTTGGAAAAAGAGGCCAGAGCATTTTGTCTATCACAAGCTTCTTTAAAACAATGTGTTTTTAATGTTCAAAGTTTGGCTAATTTCATCGACAGAAGATTTAGAGAACTGTATCCAGAGGTCGAAATTGATCAAGACGAGTTGGTAAGATCAGAAGAAAGTTGCCGAGCAGATTTGTTAAAATGGGAAGCTAAATATGATAGTAATACTAATCGACCATATTTTGAAGGCCATGAACGCGAGGACGTTTTAAAATATCGGAAAGAATTTATCACTTATTTACTCGATTCAAAAGATTATTTTTATATTCCAAAAAAAGAGGACGGTGAATATTCATGGATAAAACCAATGAGAAAACAAAAAATTCTTATTTGTCATGACGAGTCTATTTTTCGTTCTGGTGAAATTTCAAAATTAAGATGGTTTTTTCCGGAAAAAGCTCCATTTTATAACAAAGGCAAAGGTCGGAGCATTATGGTATCGTTTTTTATGGTGTGTCATGATCAAACAGATGTTTTTGAACTTAATCAAGAAGAATATGATGAAGCAGTTGGAAAATTTCCAGAATTAGAAGATGATCATGGCTTTGTGAACTATTTGCCCTGATCAGCCAATGCATGGATTGAGCCAAAAAAAGACATGTACTTTGATAATGATCTAATTTTGAAACAATTCATAAGACTCTTTATTTTGATGCGCTTTAAACGATCGTTTTTAAACTATCAAGTTGAGGTGATTGTCGACAACGCAAATTTATCATTAAAGTCTATCTTGCCGAGATGAAAATGGAAATTATAAAGGTTTAATTAATATATGTAAAGAACTTGGATTAATCGATGAGAATATTAAATCTAGTGATATAACATTGGATGAGCTGAGAGCAAAACTGCAAGAACATCAATTTTTTAATAACAAGAATACACATCTTCAAAAACTGGCTACCGATTATGACTTTAAAGTGTTATTTTGTCCTAAATACCACTGTGAGTTGAACCCAATTGAAGGCCTATGGTGTTACTTAAAATCATATGTTATAAAAAACAATGATCAAGATTTTAGTAAGCTTTTAGATCTTATTAAAGATGGATTAAGACTTTTTAAAGATAAAAAGTTAAATGTAAAACTTTGGAATAGATTTTGGGTCGCATTAGATATGTATAATAATGACTCAAGTTATCAAGAAGTTTTAACAAAATTATTCGGGGCTAAATCTAGTAGTTGCCCTAAAACCCATAAAAAAATAAAGATTTTAATACAAAATTATATAAAGAAACTTAGTTTTGATGTATTCTAATTATTTTCTATGAAAAATGTCAAAAATACTTAATAAAAATTTTTAAACGTTAAAAATATGGTTTTGTTTAGCGCGTTTTATAACTGAAATTTTAAACAAACAAAAAAAAAAGCTAACTTTTGTTTCAAATTGGTCAAAGAATAAAATTAAAAAAAATTTCGGCTTAACATAAGTGTCGCCTAGTCGGAATAGATTTTAAAGACCAAAATTGCAAAATTTCGATTTTTTTTCTTTTTTAATCAATCAATTACTCAAAAAACTTATTTCTATTAAAGAAAATTATTTTTCTAGTGTAATTTGATGTAAATTTTCAGAAAAAGCTAAAAAAAAATTATGGTACATGTCGATCCGAAAGACTGGCGAAAATCCTTGAAAAAAAGGACCCCCTCAAGCTCAAAAATGTAAGCTTACCCATCGTTTTTTTTTTTGAAAAATTCAAATTTTTCATCATGAAAAACCCTTAAATGAGTTTTTTTTTTAATATTTAAAGCTTTTTGACTAACTACGGTTTATCATTTGGGGCACCTTAAAAAACTTATAAATTTTTCGAACTGGAGGTTTTTAATTATTTCTTTAAACCATTCTTGAATTATATTCAGTCTAAACTTTGTCTCATTTTTACTATTCAATCATATTTTTTAAATAATTTATGTTTATCTCTTTTTGATTCTTTGTAATTTATTTTTTTTTCTCTCATTATAAAATTAGTAAATTGATTAAATGTTTTTTCTCTCTTTTTAAGTTTTTTATCTACCTCACCAAAAACAAATAAATAAATAAATCAATAAGAAAATAAATTTAGTCAATAAAAAAATATTTTCTATAATTTTTAAAAAATTTAAAACTTTCGATTATTGACAGTGTAAATTTTTAGCAAAAAATAATTATGAACCATATTTCACAAAATTTAAATTGTGTGAACTAAATTTCACGCAAGTGACAGTTCCCAGCTCACAAAAATTCCAGTTCACATTTTAAGACAAAAGCTAAGTAAATTTACCTTCGTTTATATTTGTCATCCCTGTCTCTTGATCGAGATCTATCTCTAGACCGCTCTCTCGACTTTTCCCTAGATTTCCCTCTGTCCCTATCACGATCGCGGTCTCTGTCTCGGTCCCTGCGATCATAATCTCTGCGATCGTGATCGCGTCTATGTCTCCGGGAAGGACTTGGCGATCTTCTGTGATCTTTGTCATAGTCACGATTTGGGTAATCTCTTTAAAAAAAAAATCTTTTTAAATTTCCTTAAATATTTCTTCAATTTACCTCGATTTATATTTGTCAGTATCTTTGGTATAGCGATCAGTTTGCACCTGTTGGTTTGGTGATTTTAGTGGAGATTTTCGACCCGGAGTAGGACTCCTGGATGGACGATGCTGTCCCTCAGAACTTAACAAAATCTAATTGAAAAAAAATATATTTTTTTTTACCAAAATCACCCTTTTTCCCATTGGGATCCCTGTTGCATCATTTGTCCTGAGCCTCTATTAAATTGAGGATAAAAATGTGGTGGCATGCCCGGTGGAGGTCTTTCGTGCATTCCGTGTTGCGGACCATACTGAAATGGCGCATTGAACGGCTGCTGCTGACCACTCATAGACATGCTAGGCATTCGCTGTGACTGCATTTGAGCCATTCTAGGCATCATTCCTTGCTGTCCACTTGGACCTCCTGACGGATTCCAGCCTGGAGGAGGTGCACTAAAGTCCGGTATGTGTGGAGGAGGCATATTGCTTTGAAAAAGAGGTTAAAAAAATTAAAAAAAAAATTCTTAAATCTGCTACTATTGATCGCCCATTCTTTGCTGAAATGGCTGGGGTCCAGATTGACCAACTGGAGGCGGAAAGCGCGGATGAAACTGTGGTGGCTTTGTGAAGTTAATTTGTTGTGGAGGAGGCATCATGTTTGGATTGAAATTTGGCTGATTAGCTGAAGGCTGTCCTGTACCACTGACTACTTGATTGATGGAACTATGAGTGTTGATGGCTATTAATGAAGTTCCGTTGATGTTTGGTCCATTTACTGTGCTTCCCATAACTCCACTCTGAGTTGGCATCATTTGAATGCTTGTTTTTAGGATGTTGTTTTCGCTTCGGAGACGCTTTTGCTTTAAACAATAGGCTATCCAGGTCTCTTCGGTGAATCCGTAGTTAAAATAATCGGTGATGTCCGCTCCAGGCTGCAGCCACGGCTTGTCTCCATCATTTAGGTCTTGAATGTTCTCAAAATACTCGTCAGTAGGAACGGTTCCACTTGGAACAGTTATTAGACCAGGCACTTCCAGCTCTATTCCTTTGGTTTGAACAGGAACTGTGGGTTTTGTGGTTTGTATTCCTGTTGTCGGAATGATGGTCGCTGAGCCAGTGACTGATTTAGTGCGATTTAATGCTTGTAAGCCAGTTGTGGCTTGTGTAGTTATGTTTTTTATATCAGAAATGACTATGTTAACTCCATCGTCATCTTCATCTGACTCTTCGTCATCATCTTCATCCTCGTTTGTTTCATTTTTAATCTCATTTTCAGGAACTTCGCCATTCTGGCATTCGGAGTCGGAAATTTTGGAAATTTCTTCATTCTGGTCTTCAGAGTCAGAAATTTTGGACTGTTCTTCTTCTTGCTGGACATCTTCGGCATCGTTTTTGTCTGTCATATCACAATCTTCTTCATTGGACTTAAATGATTTAAGGTAATCGAGTTTAAAATAGCTATTTTTTTCTACCACTTGTTCCTCGGCTATTTCGTCCAATTCATCACTAGATTTTTATTTTTTTTAGAAAATTTAAAAAAATATTTTTTTGCCAAAATTCACTTCTTTGAATTTTTGTGATTGTTTTCGCCGTACAACCAGGCCTCATCTTCGTCTTCATTGAAGTCGTGTTCATTTGATATCTCAAGTGACATAACTTAAAAATATACTTTATTTAGTTTATTGCGGGAGAGTTGAATTTCAAAAAAAATTTATAAAATAAAATATTTTTGCTATTGAGTTTTTTTTTTGCGTCTAAAGCATTCGAGTATACACAAGCCGAAAAATTAATTTCAAAATATCAATTCATTGACTAACGAGCTTGAATTGTCTCAAGTTAAGTTAAAAATGAATTTTTACATTTGATGAAAAATTTTGAAGTTATTTTTAAATTTTGTTTTTCCTAATTATTTTGTTCAAATGATCAGCAAAGAGTAAAAATTATGTAAATTTAAAATGAGTGCAAATAAAATGGGTCCAAGTAAATACTTTGAACTTTTGAGAAAACCAAGTGAGCGAAACATTGGTTCGAAACGAAAACTGACCAACATGAGTAAGAATTTTTCCTATAATCATTTAATTTTATAATCTTCAGATTCTGTTTTAAACTTTATCTTTTATTGAAATTATTCATCAAAAAGAGACAATGCTTGATTATGAATAAATTACTAGTTTTTTTGTGATTGGAAATACTCAAATAAATCAGTATTGTACTGCACTGTTTTAAGTTTTGTTTCAATTGATACCATTAATACCTTTAATCATTTTTTTAAATAATTCAAGGTACAAAATTTGCACTTTTTATTGTCTTGGAAACCCGATAATTTCGATGGATAACCTAAAATTTTGGCATTGTCAAATTTCATACCAAAGTTCCAATACAAAAAGGAAAAAAATTTAAAAATTTTGTTCTAATTATCAAAAGCTTTTTATGCAAATGAAACAAAGTGAAACAACTTTAGTTTCACCCAGAGTTGTTTAAAAGTCCCAAGAAAAAGTCCAAGTCATTAAAAAAAAGGCTAAGTACGGGCTTTAAAATTTTTTTAAAAAAAAAAAGTCCAACACTTGCTTGGCCTCCATAATTACCACTTGTAACGGAAAAAATTCAGAACTAAAATATTAATTTTGACTATGTATTAATTCAGATTTTTATTTTTTTGTAAGTGTTAGTAGCAGAGTTGGTTAAAAGTCAAAGTATAAAGTCAAAATGGTGAAAAATCAGAGTCAAAGTTTTAATTTAACTTAATAAAAAAAAAAGTCTTGGACTTGGACTTGACTTGAGACTTGCGACTTTTAAACAACTCTGGTTTCACCATATCCGGAAGTCTGCAAAATCTGTGTGAATTCTGTAAAATTTATCGCATTTAAAAATAAGATGCAATTAATTGGCACCGATTTTGCAATATTCCGAAGTAGATGAAATCGTTATCACATCAAGTCCGTACGAATTAAATAAAATTAAATAATTTTTTTTATCGCCATAAATTTTTACCAGATTTTTAATACTAATATCTAAGTTTTAATAATTTTTGAATGTAAATTATGTACACAATCAGTTCCATCATACTTCAATTATAACAGAAAAAATTGTCTCAGTTTTGATTACAAATTACAATTACTATAGTCAGGGGCGTAGCTAGACATTTAAAAAAAAATTTGAATTGGAATTTTAAAAAAATTTATTAATGAGTTGTAAACTATAAAAACAAGTAAATTTAAAAAATCTTAATTTTTAATTTTTTTTTTTGAAAATTACAACTTCAATGAAAAATTATGGCTATTTTTGATAAATAAAACTTTTAAGAGGGAGACTCAGCCAATTTTAATTTTTTGATAGGGGGATTTGAGCACCTATTAGCTCCTCTCTGGCTACGCCACTTAGTAAGTGATAAGGCTTATTTTTGAATTAAATTTTTGTTCAAATAATAATTAGTCATTTTTATCAATGATTAAATAATTACTGTTAAATAAAATATCTTGGCTAAAATTAGCTCAAGCTCTATCATTTATGATTTTAATATTTTTTTAATATTTTATTCCGGTTCTTGATAGTTCGAAAAGAGTTAAATTTCGACTAAAAAAATTTTCCTTTTCAATTTTTAAAAGGTTTTTATGGGACTCAAAAATAAAGTGGTGATGAAGCTAAGAATTTTTTTTTAGAAAAAAATTTTCTTTATTATGATTTATTTTTTCTCTTCGTTTAAAGAAAATCATTTTTGATTCAAATTTTTTTTAACTGAAATGAAATTAACTCAAAAAAAATATTCGTAAAATGATCTTATAATTTAAAATTAAATCTAAGAATTGATTAAATGATTTCTTTTAGATTTTTTCAATATACAACTTAAAATATCTAATATTTTTATTAAAAATTTTATTTTTTTATTTCAAAATTTAAATTAAAATATCTTAAAAATTATAATTTAAAAGTAATGGATGATATTGAAATGGATAATTATTCTCCAATTCCTAAAAGTCGTGTCAAAACTCGTGTTGAGTCTATTTTTGAGAGCCAAAGTCAACCAGATTATTTTGAAGAACATACTTATTTTGATAAAAAAAAGATTAATAATATTCAATCAGGAATTACGAAACGAAGTAAAATTTCAATTGATCTGCTTTTTGATGATGAAAATAGTCAATTAAAATCAAAAAAAGCAGTCCCTGTTTTTAATGAGAAGATTCACCTACATTCAGATGATGACATTTCAATTGAAGAAAGTGATGAAATATTTAAAAAAGGCTTCGTAAAAGAAAAAAACTCAAAATATAATATAGATGACTTTTTAACTGAGGAAAATCTACCCGAGATTAATGCAAGACCAAATTTTGAGAAATTATCAAGCAAAAAATCGAGTGAAAATGAATATATTATTCAAGAAGTTTCGCAAAATTTTGAATTAAATAAAAATTTAAATAAAAAATTCAATAATAATATCAAAAATTTGGATGAGCTAATCGGAGACTCTAGTCCTCTAACCAAAAAAAAAATTGTCACTACTATATCCAGCAAATACGTAGATGAGATCCAAGATGATTATCTAGATTCATATAAATTAAAGCCATATAAAGCAAAATGTAAAAAACTAGCAGATATTGATGATATTTTAAAAAATGACATAGAATTTCAGCTTCCAATAAAAGATAAAAACAAAGTTGATTATTTATTTGTGTCGAACAATTTTTTATGCTCGGAAGAGACGGAAGCACATTCGAGCAACAAAACATCGATTGCGGATCCAAATTTAAGCTCACAAGAAAAATATTCCCAGCATCATTTCGATATAAGAGATGATCTCAATTTTAATTCTCAAGTTCGACAAAATTTACAAATTGATAAAAAATCTAATTGGATGCTGGATAATAACTTAAAACTAAATGAATCATCAATGCTTATTTGTGGGAATGAATCAAATATTTTGGCTAATGCCCCTGGTTTCTTAAGTCAAATGGAAAATAAGAAGAAAAAAATAAAATTTATTAAGTAAGTAAAATAACTAAGTATGATATTAAATTATTGAAATTAACATTTAGAGGCTCTTTTTTTACTGAGATTCTTGGTGATAATTATATTTTTTTATTTCAAGAATATTTAAAAAATGTAATTTTTAATATTTGATTTATCTCAATTTGGTTACAATCTATTGATATCAAAATAGCTAGTTTTTGGAAATTGAAATTAATTAAAATATTTAAAAACAAAGATCGTTTTTTCAAATATTTATTAAAAACTTTAATTTTGTGATTAAAAATGAGGTTAAAGTCTATTCGAGAAAATAAGAACAATTAAATAACAGCAAAAAAAGTGATTGTTTAAATGCGTTAAAAAAGAGAAAAAAATGGACACATTTTTTAAATGAGTAAATTCTTGAAATTAGAAATAATTTTATTATTAATATTAAAAGTTTTATTATTAAAAGTTTTTTATAGTAATTCTACGGATTTTCAAATATTTACTCATTTTTAAAATTTTTCTATATTTTTTTGGATTTATACTCCGTTTTTTCCCGTTTTAGCACGTTAAAACAATCACATTTTATTGCTGCTATTTAATTTTTTTTTCTCTCGGGTAGAAATCTATAATCAATTAATGTAAATTTTATTTTTAATTAATATTAGATTTTATATATTATTTTAAAAAATGTTCAAAAAAAAATTTAGTAAAATAGTAGTTTTTGATCTAAAACAGAGTTGTTTAAAAGTCATAAAGTCAAAGTCAAGTCAAGTATAATAACTTGACTTGAATTTAAAAAAAAAAAACTCTTTTGACTTGGCTTGAAAATTTATTGTTTAAAAATAAGTCTTTTGTCGTTCCATGTAGTTATTAAGGCGGTCTTTTTTATTTCAAAGTCTTATAAATGATTTTAAAAAAGAAAAATAAAATTTCAAGTCAGATCAAATGACTTGACTTTGAAAAGACTTTAAAATGACTTTTTCGCAAGTCTGATTTTAACTTTACTAAATACTTCAAAATTTAGTATCTAATGAGCTTGATTTTTATTAAAATTCAGAATCTTTTTTAAAAAGTAAAAAAATACTTAAGAAAATACTCCAATTTGATTCAAATTACTTTTAGAACTTATCATCTTTGCTATTAAAAAAAGTGATCAAGATAAGCTGTATTTTAAAAACCGAACTCAAAGGAACTTCACTTCCCCGAAAATTCAGCTCAAAAATAAATAAAAATACAAAAAAAAAATTTCAATAAAAATGAAATTCTTAAGTGAAAGTGTGATCACCACAATTTTTAAAAAGAAAATTTGAATTTTCGTATCTCAATGTATTAAATATTTTAAAATTATTATTTAATTTAACCATTCATGGGTTTAATGTAAATTGAAATATTTAAGAAGATTTTAAATTAGCAAACAAGCTTTAAAAAAAAAATTCAGAAATTTTTTTTTAAGTATATGCTCTTGCTATTTACAATATTTTTTTAGAAATGGCTACGCAGACAGACTACAAAAGTTGCTTTTACGTCAAAAGTCAAGCATCAACTTCATTAAACATCATCTAAATAAAAAATCAGCTGCAGATAAACTAACTCAAAAATGTGTTTTTAAAAATTTTAATTATAAACTTTTATTTATAAATATTTTTTAAGCTGAAAATTTGACAAATGTTGTAAAACTGATGCCATTTTTTAGACAAAATTATCTTACCACAAAATTTACTCTTATTCATGCATTCAATGTAACCAATTTTGAGAAAAACGAATTCGATAACTCACTAGATAATGTTTGCTACATACTTTTATCAAATGATATAGTAGACTACTCATCATATTTTGAAACAGATGTTATACAATCAAAATATTTGATCAATATTTATCCTCCATGGCAAGTAGATGAAATTGAATTATTAATTTTTAATTTTATTGAATTTAAAGGAGAAAATTTCTAATGAAAAACTCGAATAAGTTAATTTATTTTGGTACAAATCTTATCGAAATATTTCCAGTCGATCATCAGAGTTTTTTCTATGAAAAGTTTAATGCATCAATGGAAGATCATGTTGTTATCACTTTGAATGCCTTACAATGCCCAAGCTGTGTAGATTCGGCCGATTGTACATTAAATTTATTTGATTCCAATAATTATCAGATTTTGTTGAAAAAAAAATTACCAAAAATTACAAATTTAGTTCAAAGTCAGAAGAATATTTTTTTTACTCAGTCGGCTTCAGAATTTTTTACCCAAAATATCACTAATAATACTCAGTTTTTGAGAACAAATTCGATTCTTGATGCTCTTGAAAACATCGGGTACTACGGATTTGCTAACTTCAAGGCAACGGTACAAAGAATTGGCTTGATAAAAAATAATAGCATATCGCTGTATCATACACAGCGAACTCAAACACAATATGACGATAATCATTACAAGTATATTTCCTTTTTATAAAATTGTTTTATATAATTAAATATTTCAGGCGGCAAATTATTGTAAGTGACAAAGTTGGTCTATTCGCATTGATTGTTTTTCCTCTTAATGTTGATTCATGTTTTATTAAAGAGTCCAATGAATATGAATTTAATTCAATTAAATTTGTTGAAAAGCAAACTTTTAGCAACAAGTAATTTAAAGAAATATAATATTTTGGGTCTAAACATTTAGAGACCAGTTTCAGTTTTTAAATTCAAATTTAGATTATTTAAATTCTGGAAAAATTATCTTAGTGAAATGAAGCAAGTTTTAATACATTACCCTGGACATTGTGTTCATTCAATTTTTTTCATTTAAAAATCATTAAATTAAACAAAGTTTAATCAGCAGGTCAGTGTTTCTGCCTTGAATGACCGATATTATCCTTAAAAAATTTAATTTATTTATTCAAGTAAAAATCTATTTTATTAAATGAAAATCAGAAGATAAATAGAAAGAGTCAGAGGAAAAGATATCATAATAGATTGATTTAGCTTTTGCTTTAAAATTCAATATTAATTTTTGGAAACAGTCAAAGTCATGATTTTTTTTTAATCATTTAAAAATTGATTGAATTCAATTTTTTTCATGAGAGTTTTTTTCTTTAATAAGTTTAATGAATCACTAGAAGATCATGATGGTATCTTTTTAATTGCCTTACAATATCCTAGCTGTGTAGATCGGGAAAGTGTACATTAAATTTATTTGATTCCAATAATTATCAAATTTTGTTGAAAAAAAAATGCCAAACATTACAAATAAGTCAAAAAAATATTCAAATATTTAAAAAAAAATTTTTTTAATTAAATTTATTCTTTAATAATTGAGAAAACTTATTATTTTGCCGTTCCAAGCGGATACGATGTTGGCTACGTGAATTTTAGGCCGAATGGAAAATAAAAAATAATAAAATTGAGAAGCTATTATAAAAAAATTAAGCCTTAATTCATTGACTCGACACATGACTAGTGGCTTAGAAACAACTTTGTTTATAATCTTTTCCAGTACTCAATTGTGAACCATTTTTTGGTAGATATAATTTTGGTCGTTGATTTTAAATGTTGAATTATTATATAATTACTAAATAAAATCTTTTCAATCGACTCTCAATAATAGCCAATTCGAGCCAAAATAACTCCACACATTTGAGTAAACAAATGAATGAAATTTTGTTCAAAAAATAAAGCTTATTTTTTCAAATATATTTCTAGTTAAATTGTTGCCTTAAGCCTTAGAGCAATTTTAAATTTCTTAAAAAAATATCATTTAAATTAATTTGAGTCAAAAAATTAAATTAAACGTTTTTTTTAAAATGTATAGAAATATTCCAAACATTGTCATTACTTAGAACCTGAGAGAGCATCACCTAGCGACACTTTTTCGGCAACCACAATAAATTTTATTTTATCTTCAAAGTTCAAAAATTCAGTTTGTTTTGTTTATTATATTTTTTAGAAATACATTTATTTTTATTTCCAATAAATCTACTTAAAGATCTCAAATCTTTGTCTTAATGTAGTGTTTTCGTATGTAAATGAAACAGTTAATTTATTGAAATTTTCAAAGTTTTTATTAAAAAATTCTAATGTGTTAATTAAGTTAATATTAAACACAACTTTTTAAAACAAAGATATGATAATTTTGAATATTTTTAAAGCTGGAAACTATAAAAATAAATTGATGCATCAAAAAGCAAATATTTTGAATTCTTTATTTAAGGGAAAATTCCGATTTAAAAGATCAAATAACTTTCTTATGCCAAAAAATGAAAAAAAAGCGTGAAAACAAGACAAAACAGAGTTTGACATCGATTCAAAAATTTATTTATATCTTCGAATTTATCAGTGCAAATCGAAGCATTTTAACAGAATTAAGAATCTCAAAAGAATTTATTCAAAGGGAATCGTTCTTAAGCCTTAGAGTAATTTTAAAACTAGCATTAATAAATTTTTTAAATTGCTTAAAATTAATTTTAAAGGATCTGAAATCGTCAAATTTTGAATCAAATTGGTTCAATCTTTTTGATATAATTTTAATTAAAATGTATTTAGATGCAGCCAAAAATGAATATTTGATATTTTTCGTTGAAAAGTCAGAATTTCTATCAAATAATATCTTTAAAATTAAAAAATTTACAATGCAATCTACTTTCCATATAAAAGATAAATCCATTTTATCAAAATTACAAGAAAATTACATTATTTTTCAAAGTAATTTTGAATGTCAAAGCTCAGTAATATGTATGAAAAATGTAGGCTTAGATAAATCAAATATCGGTAAGTTTATTATCAAAATCTTTCTCTAATAAAATATTTTTTTGTTAAATTAGAAAATTCAGTTTTGTTTGGTTCATTTTCTTCAGTAGAAGCAGCTGATCCTTCTCAATTCAATTCAATATTATTAAAACATAATTATCCTTATGGTAAAGATCGAAATTTCACAAAAAAATTCTTCGACAACAAACTATCTTTATGGGAAAATGATTCTAGCTTAAAATTCTATGATTTCGGTTTAGTCAAAGGAAATATTATAAGTGTTTATGAAGAAAATTGTTGTTTTGATTTTTATTGTCAAAGTTGTCAAAATAATCAAATTAATTCTGAATTTTTACATCAATCTCAATTGGATTTTGATCGAAGCATCAAGTGATTTTTTTAATTAAAAATTATTTTTATCTATAAAAAATTTGAGGTCATGGATATGTAATGTATGTGGAAATGTAAGTGAGACCCCATCGATAAAGATTCAAATACAGGTTATTTTAAACTGCGTGGGGATATCCCGCAAACTTAACTTGAAACTTCACGAATTAACAATAAAAAAATTTCTAAATTTTGATTGCCTAATGAAGCAATTTACTCAAGATAATGAAAATGACTTCAATATTTCTACTCTAATTGATAAACATGTCGGACCAACATTATGTTTTATTACTAACATAAATGAAAATGAAATATTTGCTGAAGAAATTATACTTGACATTCTATAAGAAAATAAATTATTCAATTAAATTGTTAAATAAATCCCGTGATACTTAAATAAAGTTATAAATAATTTCCAAATTTTTATCATTTTTTTTGATTTCGAAAAATTTTTTGCCCAAAAAAAAAATTACATTTAATTAACTTACATTCAAAAAATTTTAGGCCAATTTGACGTAAATTACTGAAAGTGTTAAAAGTTGAGTATTCTTTGATTGATAATGATTCCCGGATGATTTTTACCTTTGATCGCTTTAACTTTTTGGATACTTTTCGACAAAAAATCATTTATTTTTAAAACTAATGATTCAATTTCAGGGATAATGATCATAAATACTCTTGACTTTAACTCTTGATCTTCAAGCCATTATCAGCAAAAAAATTGCTTATTTATCTTTTTTTTATTTGTAATCTAGTTCATATTAAGCTGTAGTTCCTTCAGGTTCAAAAATGACCATAAAAAATATAAATATAACATTTAAGCGTCTTGCAGAGATTTTAAATTTAATAATCAGACTTGAAAAAATTGACTCAAAAATTTTTATTACAACTATTAAATTTACCATGATAATCTCAACTTCAAAGAGACAATTTATTCTTCTCTGATCCCAATTAACTAAATTAAAATGACTGAAAATCTTTGAAAATTTTTTAAGAATAAAAGTACAATTCTTTAATTTATTCAAAAAGTATAAAAATATAAAAAAGTTTTGTTAATATTAATTTAAAAATAATTAAATTTGAATATTTAAAAAATTTAGAATGGGTCGCACGGTGTGGGACAATATTGAATGTAAGTTTCTAATCTTCCACTTTTAGGTTCAATCAAAGCTGAATAAACAGTAAGCTTTAATAATTTTAAGATTAAAAATAATTTTTTTCAATTTCTGCTAAAAAAAATACCTTATTTAATACAGGTTTAGATGAAAGGACATTGAATAAGCCCTCAAATGACATTTTCTAAAAAAATATTTAAAATAAGTAATTTTTAAAATTTAAAAAAACGTAAAATTGAAGTTTATGATCAAATTTTAACTTTTACTAAAAGTAATTGAATTACAATAGATAAAAGTGAATATATTATTAAATTAGAAATTTAATAATAAGAGAAAAATATTTTTTCTAATAAAAAATCATTCTGAACTTAAACCAAATGCAATGCATTTATCTCTGTCGCTAAATTTTTTACAGATTTATACTTAAAAGAAAAATAAAGTTCATATAGAATCAGAATAAATCAAAAATTAAAGTCATTTTTAAATCATTTTTTGGTTAAGTCAAAGATTTGACTTGACTTGACTTAGAATGACTTGAATTTCAAAAATTTTAATTTGTGTTTTCGAAGGAATTTGATAAAAAAATCATCTAATTAATTTTCTAATATTATAACATTAAAATTTAAAGAATCATAATTAGGATTGGATGCTTGTTACCTATTTTTAATTGACTTTCCCAACAAAAATTCAAGTCATTCTAAGTCAAGTCAAGTCAAATGAATTAACTTTAAAAAAAAATCTTTAGTCAAGTCCCTGACTTGACTTTGACTTTGACTTACTGACATACTGAGTCTGAATTGACTAACTGAGTCTGAATAGAATATCAAAATATTAAAATACTAAATTTTTTAAAATAGAAAAATATCTTAATTCATTTCTAGACAAATATTTCTAACCATGATGACCAGATTTCGATCACAAACTTCAAAGTAAACCAAAAAAAACCTCTTTTCCAAGTTTATTCATGCATCGATTACACGGAGTAATTCTGTCGTCAATTATTAAAGGATTTTTCCAGTGGTCATAATTTGTTTCGGCAATGAACCAAGTATTATTTGTTCCCAATAGCCACACATCAACAGCCTTAGCTCTATCCCGAGTAATTACAGCACCCTTTTTACCATTATTTTATTATTAAATAAAAAATTTAAACCCCCTTTTTTTTTTAAAAACAAACCTGTTGTTTTTCGGGACCTGCAATAATATAATAAACTGGTGCAATTAATGGAGTATTGGCTAAAGTCTTGACGACATGATTAAAATCCATTTCGTCATTTTCAAAACAATCTCTGACTATCAATGTTGTCCAAGCTTGTTTTCGGTTAATGTTCAAAAACCATTCGAAAAGACCAATATAGCCTCCATTCACATTAAATCGTTCATTGACGCTTACACTAAACGCGTTCTGATTTCAAAAAAAAATGTTTTAATTTTCTTTTAGAAAGCTGGAATATTAACAAACCGGTTTAACTCCTGTTATTAGACCAACAAATCCAAAAAATGTAACTGTTTTATATTTTAGCTCGCCTCCTTTTGTGTAATTAATATTCATTATTAATGGACGCAGCAATTCGCTGATAATCCATGTCTAGATTTGAATAAATAAAATTTAAAATTAGAAAATTTCTTTAACTAACATCATTTTTTAAATCCCAACCAAGAAATAGACCAAAATCTAAATTTCTAGCATGGTACATTTTTCCATTGCTATCTTCACCAACTATGGAGGTGCATAATGTGAAAACTTCATAAAAAATATTGTAAAGAACAAGCTCTCCGAGCTCAATATTGGTAGCATTGGCTATTCCTTTTATTTCTTCACCATATGGTTCGGGTAAAGAATCAGCAACTAACCCCTAAATGTCCAATATAATATCAAATCATTTCTTATTTTTCACGAGAATACTTACTAATTTATTATCTATCAAGTCAATTAATTTTTGTAATTTTGGACTGAACTCAAGAACAAATTTCTTAATGTAAGTCACTATTGCACTCAGCTAATTTAAATAAAAATAAATGGGATTAATTTATTATAAAATTTATAGCCAATTTTACCGGTTTTTGGTATTTGCGGCTGAGCTCTTGCCATCTTTGGCTCGGTGGTAAATCTAAATTAACCACGTATGTTGGTACAAAAGATGATGAAGAGTCGGGTGGATATTTTCCATTTTCACAAACCTGTTCAGGCTTTAAATTAAATTTTAGAATCCTATTTAAAAACAAAATTTTACTGACCTCAGTTCGGACGAGTAAGGTTCCGCTGAGAACTAAGAAAAAAATGAGCAATTTCATTTTGAAAAAATATTAATAAAACTAAAAATAATTTTGTTTTGAGAATATTTTATAATAATCAAATAAAATATTAATTTAGTATTACACTCCCTGTTCATGTGATTTTTTTCGAACATTTGATAAAATATATTTGATTAGAAAATTTTACTTATTGATAGTTATGTTTTTTTTTTAATTTCTAAGATTTGTCACATGAGAGATTATTTTATCATATTTTTATTTTACTAGGTTTTTAAATAAATTTCATCCCTTAGTATATTAATTTAAAAATTACCTCTTAAATAAAATCGCTATTATTCAAATTGGATAATATTTTTCTGCTTGAATAGTCGTTGAATAAAAACAAAAACAAAATTAAATTAATTCAACAAATTTTTTTCTTTTGGTGCTCGTGTTTTTCACAGCACTACACTTCTATTGCCGAAATGACTAATACAAAAAAAAAATAAAATTTGCTTTGAAAGTGATTTTAGAGTATTTGCATGAATCTATTATTTTGGACAGTTTATTATTTCATATTAATTTAAATTTTTTCAGGGTTTTTAGTGAAGTTCGTTTCAATTCGGTTCTTTGCCACCAACTTTTGAATGTAATGAAATAAACTAGTTCTGCAAAATGTTACAACCTGAAAAAGTTTTTAACACATGTAAAAAGTATTTTGCAGAACCAGTCTATTTCATTTCATTCAAAAGTTATTTGCAAAAAACTGAATTCAAATGACCCCTTTTTTTCCAAATCAGTGCATCTATTTTCCCAATTTAAATAGGATTACATTTATTTTATATTTATTTTAGGAGATTAAGTTTTGGATCCCAGAATTCTAAATTTAAAATCTAATCATCTAATTTTAAGTCATAAAATACATTTTTCAAGTTATTTAATCATTCAATTGTTAGACAGATCTAAAAAGCTTGCTGTTTAAAGAATTTTCAAAAAAAATTTCATTTTTTTTTATTCGAAATTAATAATTCTAATTAAGATTGTTTTTTTTTATTCATTAAAATGCTTTTTGTTTATGTAAAAATTTTCTTTAAAATTTAGCTTTTTTTAAATTCATTTAAAATCAAACAGCATTTTAATTTAATACACCTGCTTCAATACCTAAAAATCACGCTTTTTTATTCATGATTTTTGGAGCTTGGAAGCCATGACATTAAAATTAAATAAATATAAAGCCTACATGCTTCGATACCTGAAAATCTATCAACTGTTAGCTGTAAAACGTTTGTCAATTACATAAATCAGACTTTTGTCTAGCATTTCTTTTAAGCACTTTAGATTCTTATAAATAGATGTTGAAAAAATTTATTTTGTTTTATGAACAAAAAATTTAGCTTAAAATGGCATATAAACTTATATTGGCCTTCTTATTACTAAAATGTAATCATGATTCCTATTTTATATTTAAAAATAAAAATAATAATGTATATTTAATAGTAACGCTTTCCAGTGAATGGAACTATCAGGGACAAGATATGGATTATTGGATAGAAAAATATCCTAGTTGTGCAGGAGCATTGCAATCACCTATTAATTTAAAGGAGGCAAAAGCTGTTTACAATTCAAATCTTGGCCCTATTAATTTTCACAATTACGAATGGTTACTTACTTGGAACATGTCCTTCAATGGATATACAAGTAGAATTTAAATTAAAAAAAAAAGAAGAGCTTAATTTTTTTTATCAAAAGTTACTTCTAAGCAATTATTTAACAAAACTTTGACTCCTTACATTACAGGTAGTGATTTTAAGCCAGAAAATAAATACTACCTTAGAGAGTTTCACTTCCATTGGGGATTTAATATTCATCAAGGGAGTGAGCATCTCATAGATAGCGAAAAATTTCCTTTGGAAGTAAGAATTAAAGTATACTTTAAAAACCTTAGTATCGTTTCCTTAAGATTCATTTGGTTCATATCTCCGATTTAAATGAAATAGCAGTAATTGGATTTTTATTTCAAGTATGCATTCAATATTAATCGTTTAAAAATATTATTTTTTTTTGACATATTTAAAAAAAAGATTGACAATAAAGATAATGATATGATTGAAGCTTTGGTGACCGAAGTTGGCAAGGATCATACTATGTCAAGTATATTTGTTGATTTTTATTTTGAAAAAAAAGTTAGGTGAAAAAAAAGTTAGATTTTAGTCTGATTAGCTTTTCACTCAATTCGTTTATTCCGGATGAAAATTTAAGAGAAAAAAATGGATATTTTAGATACCTTGGTAGTTTAACTACTCCACCATGCACTGAAGGAATAATATGGACTGTTTATAGAGCAAAAATAAATATATCAGAAGCTCAAGTAAGAAAAATGAAAAATTATGTGATATTATTTTATTTAATCTAATATCAAGATGGAACAATTTTATAAAAATGAAATTGATTTTAACAATCGTGAAATTCAAGAACTAAATGATCGCAAAATATTTACAAGCATCCAAACTAAAGTTCCAGTTATACCAAATGACGAATTTCAAAATTTTTTCCTCATTGTGATACGATTTTTGTATAATCTCTTAATTCAATTATTAGCTAGGATTATATAAACTGAATGATTTAAATACCACATATTTTCATTCAGAAAAAATATTTTTAACTAAAAATATCAATTTTCATTTGAAATTCGATTATTATGCTGAATTATGCATTTGACAAACATAAAAAAAAATCATTCATACAGTATGTTGCAAAAGTTAGAAATTAATTATATTATTTATCTATTATTAGTATTATTAGTATTAGCTTTATAAATAAAATTTTTAATAAAAAAACAACAAATATTTTTATTGATTTGGCTTTATTTATAAAATATCCTGTATTGTTTTTAAAATAAATTTTTTTGGAATTTTTTTCGTTTTTATTTTTCGACTTTTTTTCAGTTGAAAGAGAACAAAACAAGGCTCACTTCGGAGTATTAAATATCTGATAACCATTTTATCGTTAATGAATTCAGAATAATCTAGTTCAGTATTTCTTGTGATTTTTTTAATTTTACTCGTTTTTTAACTTCGGCTGAACAAATATTTCCTAATTGATTTTGAGAAATACAATATGTCTAGAAAATTTAGAACATTTATTTTTTTTTATGCAAGGTCTATATATAGGCATATGCTAGCGTAAATTTGTAAAATCAGTAAATTTGTAAATTTACTGGTACTTTAGTAAATCAATAAAATAACTAGTAATAAAATTTGTTTTATTAATTTCCTGAAAAAATAAAAAATTGAGTAAATTTCTGAATAAAATTTAGTATATTACTGAATTAATCAGTAAATTTGAAATTATTTATTTATTTTTACATCTGCCATTAGCCCCGTGACATCTCGAGTTGCATAAAAGCCCTGCCTTCTTGCATGAACAACGATTTGTTAAACATCCCCCAGTACAATTACACTTAAGTATACCTTGACCACCACCAATTGATAGTTCTTTAACTGCCTGCCTAACGCTCAATTTTTTATCGAGTCTAACTTCAACTTCAATACTACAATCTTTGACTAAATCAAAACTATTCCTTGCAAACATAGTATCTAAAACAGCTGCTTCGCAGACTAATTCATAAAGCGATTTATCAAAATCAATGTCAACAATTCTGCAAATCAAGTTGCGAGCCTCACAAAGACCTCTGTCAACGTCAGGAATTGGCAGAGCAACATAATCTCCAATTGAAACTTCTGGAACGTACCTTTTACTTCTAGTGCGCATTGCCTCTGCTTGAAGGACTTGATTTGTGCGAACAGTATTTCTTATCCCCAATAAAGTATCTGCCTTTCGAATTATTTCGGCAATAGGTTGTTCATCTTGAGGTGGTGGTGGAGTAACAAGCTCGCCAAGCTCGAAATCGGCCGGGTTAAAAACATCTTCTGGTAAATCGACATCGTCTTTTTCGGGTAAATTTAAACACAGATCCGCTTCAGGTCCCTCATAGCCGACAGTTTCAAATAGTTGCTTCGCATTGTCAAGTTTTGACCACTCCTCCACGGGAATAGTAGTTGAAGCTAAACCGAGAGGTGTTTCAATCACAAATGATGCCTTATAAGGGGTACATTTTATGCCAGAGTGATGTGAATGGTTCTTACGAAGTTGGACAAATTTTAATCCTGTTGTCCACTTTGTGGATTTATTTTCTCGCATCCAAGTTTCATTTTTAAAAAAAAATTCTTTTTTAATTAAAAATAAAATTATTTTTTATTTGTTTATTTACTGAAAATTTTTTAGTAAAATACTAAAACCATTTTTTAGAAAAATTGCAAAATTACTAGTACTTTAGGAATTATGTAAATTTACTAGTAAAAAAACAAAACATAATTATTTTTTCTAAAATTTTACAATTTTCCTAAAACATTAGTAATTTTACAAATTTACGGACTTTACAAATTTACTGTTACACATATATATATAGGCAATTTTGTGTTCTATATATGACCACAAAATTCTCTATTGAATTAAGATCAAGTGATCTTGGGCACCAAGGGAAGACCGATATTTGTTTATCTTGAAACCAATCTCGAACGGAATGAGCAGCATGTGAACTAGCCCCATCTAGCTGAAAAATCCAATGCTGACTCTGATCAGAATAAACTCGGTTGATGGTAACAACTGATTTTCCAGGGTGTCTATGTATACAAACTGATTGATTCTGCCTGTGCATGTATAAAGCAACACCCAGTTCCTTTATGATTAATACATCCCCAAATTCCAACTGAGCCTCCACCATTGTGTAACTTTGGTGAACAAAACTTGGGGTGATACTTTTCGTTTGCGAAACGTTTTACAAACACTCGGGATTTTCTGTTAAATACTTCAAAATTAGATTCATCGCCGAAAATAACTTTTGACCAGTCTTTAACAATCCATCTTTTACGTTCTTTGCACCATTTGAGCCTTTTCAACCGGTTCAATGCACTCAAAAGAGGCTTTCTTATGGCAGTATATCACTGATTATTTTTCTAAATAGCATTTTTCTAACAGTGTCTTTATTAACACAATTTGGAAACTTAGAACTAAAGTCAGATGCTAGTTGTCTATAGCTTTTTGTAGGAAAGATTCTGACCTTTCTAAAAATGCACGATTCATTTCGACTGGTAAACTATCAAAGTCTACCAGAACTTGGTAATCCTTTGGCCACCGAAGTCTTCTCATAATTACACTTTGTTGGAAACATATGTCTTATCCTTCAACAGCCCAATTATTTGCCACATTTGCGCCTCAGTTACTTTTTTTTTACCCATTTTATGGAAAAATCAACGAAATGGTACTTCTCAATAAAATCGCCGATATTAAAGCCAAAAATAATTAATGAGTAGTAAAAAGTCCATGTAAACAATAAAAAAAGACATTACTAACATGGTGTGAAAAAAGTTATTTATATGAATTTTATCTAAGTATTTTTAAAAAGAGTTTTGGAACGGTTAGAAGTTTTTGTTTTCGACATTTTATATATCAAAAGAAAGCTAAAAAAATATTCTATTAGATGATATAGTTTGTATTATATGATAATCGATTTTTATTTCAAATTTTCACTACTTAAAAATTTTTGGATTATTTTTTTGTAATGTTCTAAATTTTCTAGATATACTGTATAAGACTCATTAATTTTCATTTCAAGATATTTTCCCAACATTATCTTGAGTTTGCAGAAGAGGCTTGGAACCCATATAGACGCAGTGTCAGCCAAATTCTTGTAATGTTTCAAAGAAATTTTTCAAAATTAGTTCCAGAGCTCAAGTTGAAGCAGTATGTAGAAAGGAGAAATATTTTGAAATAAACATCCTAGAGATTAGGCCCATGCGTGTAGGGTTGTTAACATTCAAATTTTTTAAATTTTGGAATAATATTTTCTCTTTTCTTTTATAACTTTTAAAAGAAAAATAAAAAAATTATGTTAAATTTTAATAATTTTTTAATAATTAATTAAATTTATATTTTGTATTATAACATTTGGAAGAGGATAGGAAATCTTATTTTGAAAATTGAAATTTAGTTATTTTGGTTTTCAAAAAGAACTATTATAATTGAAAAAGATTATAAAAACTAAATCGAATTTTTTGAAAAAATTAAATTGTAAAACAATTGTTAAAACATTAAAAAAAAATATTTTCACGCTTAAATACTACACTCAAAAATTATTATCGTTTCATACAAACGTTTTGAATGCATTCATGTGCATATTTTTGTTTATCATTTTTCATTAATTATTAATTGAATAAATTTTTGTGACTCTAAAAAATAGTGAAATTAAAATCAAGTTTTATTTTTTTATTATATTTCGTGGATTCACGGTCTTTTAAATGTACTGATTTTAAATGTCAACTAAGTGAATTAGTAGCACCATCGAATTGAAAATTTTTTTCACATATTGTACAAAAGCATTTTCCATTTTCATTTTCAATTATATACTCCTAGATCTATGATCGTTTTTGGTATTTTCTTTTTAATCGAATAGGTTCTGTATTTGAAGATATTTCAACTTTATTTACATATTAAAAGATAAAATAACATTTAGTAAAAGATGAAATTAGATTTTTTTTTAATTTGAAAAATAATTTAGGAGGAAGATTCTATATTAATTATAGAAAAAAGAAAATAAATTATATAATAATTATATATTTGTTTGTATACTTATAATTCTTAAGATTCTGATTATTGAATAGAGAGTTTTGAAATTATAATTTTGAACTTTATAATTTTGTGACAAAATTTGTCCGTTTTGTTTTATTTTGAATCCTTCAAAAGGAGTGTTTCTGAATGAAATATTTTGAAATTATAGATTTCCAAAACATTTTTATTCAAAAGAGAAAATTTTAATTCAAAACAAAAATTAAGAAGCCTTCCAAATCTTCTTTTGAATGTTAACAACCCTAGTCTTAGAATTAAAACCAATTGCAAGTTTTTAATGACTAGATGTAGGATCTTTACTAATCTCTCAAAAAATGTAATTTTCATCCCTTAAAGTTAGCTTCCGAGGTCTACTAGAACGGCTTCGATCAGAGATAGAACCAGCTCTTCATATCTTTTTTTAGTTGAAGAGACACATTTTGGAGTTACACCTAAAAACTTTGCTATTTCGTTTTGCTTTTTATCTCCGCTTTTTAGCCGACCCACTATCTGCCATTTTTGTGGGCTAGACACATTTTTTTACCTTTTTTTTGTCAAATTAAAGATTTTTTGGTAATGTTATTTAGAGACCAAGTGAGGTTTTGGAGAGTTTTTAAATTTAACAGTTTAAATGCACAATTTCCTCAAAATTAAAAGTTTTTTAATAATTAATCATTAAGGTGTGAAAAAAGTTAGCAATGGTTGCTAAAACTTTTGGATTACACGAATTTCTAAACTTGAGCACCGACTTTTATTTTTTATTTTTTAGAGGAAGTTTTTTCATTATGAATATTTAAAAGTTGATTATATTTTTATGTTGTGTGTCATATATCAAATTGTAGAGAAAAAAAAAATCTAAAAATTGGTGATTTTATTTTTTTTATTTTGCACTAAAGTTTTCGTAAAATACAACAAATAAACAATTTAAGATAAATAAAATAATCAATTTCTAACCCTAACCCTTTCTATATTTAAACGATTTTCACATTTTATGCACTTTAAGAAACGTTTTTCGCCAATATCCGTCATATATTTTTCTTTTGTACTCCACTTGACATCATTGATAAGTTCATTTTTAGTTTCACCAAGACTCTCTTGTAAACTGTTATATTTTTTGTAATAATCATACACTTTAGCTTCGCTTTCATTGTCCGTGTCGTCTAAATTGTTGACAGCTGACCTTAGAATAATTGAAGTTGACGACGAGTCAGATTCTTGAAACATTTTTTTATTAAGATTTAATGATACTAATTTTTTATTATTTTATTTATTTATTTGTAAATCTGTATCGAGCGTTAGCTCCTTCAGAGAAAAAAATAATAAAAATAAAAATAAATAAAAAAAAAGACTAAAATAAAAGTTACTGAATAAAATAAGAATTAAAAAATATATTAAAATAATTGAAATTTGATAAGGAAATAATAGAAAAGAAAAAAGAAAGAAGAAAATAAAAAAAATCGTCTTTGAAAGGCATAAAATAGACACAAAAGTTACAAAAGTTATATTTGTTTAGTTTTCAGAGAAAAAAGATTCTATGACAAGGTAGCAATTACACAATTGAGTTGGATAGTTAACAAATCTAGATTCGAAACCTCGTCTGTACTCATTTACCAGTCTAAGAAGTAATGGAACAGAATTAGTAAGTCCAGCCCTAACAAATCTTTGGCTCAATTCAAAAAGCCGGTTCGAAATTGTATGAAATTTTAATTTTTTTTGGGCCTCGTGGTATAAAATGCTTGAGGGGGTGTCAAATCTTAGTTTAAGAATGGATCGAACTGCTGAGTTATGAATAGTTTGAAGTCTTTTTATGTTAGTATCAGATAAAGAGTTTAAACAGGGAAAATTATAGTCTAAAATGGAACTAATAAGCGATTTATATAAATTTCCAAGTGTTTTTTGATGTAGACGCAAGTTTTTATTAGATAAAATTTTAATTAAATTTAGCCTAGAGTTGCAACGCTCTTTTAATTCATCAATCAATGGACTAAAGGTTAGCCGTGAGTCAAATCTGATGCCTAAAAATTTGATTTCGTCCTGTCGTTTTAAATTGTCCCCATATATTTTCAAATCAAGATTGAGCTCTTCTCTTGTTGATTTTGTGAATATCATGTAACAAGATTTTTCAATTGAAATCTTCATTTTCCAATTTGTTAACCATGGTTCTAATTCTTTAAGGTAAGTATTGATCCTAATTTCAATGTTTCCTTTAGATTTATAGATAAAAAAGGTAACTAAGTCATCAGCGAAAAGAAGAGAGTATTCATTATTTGTTTTGTCTTTTCTTGGTATATCGTTAATAAAAATACTAAATAGGAGGCGGCTAATTACTGAGCCTTGCGGTACTCCGGCTTTGATTGGGAAATCATTGCTTTTTTGTCTATTCACATTTACACAAAATGATCTTGAGTTTAGAAAAGATCTGTTCCAAGAAATTAAGTACTTTGGCTATTGCATTTTGATCATTTTGTACACAAGTATCTAATGCCAGACTCTGTCAAATGCTTTTGATATATCAAAAAAAAGACAACACATTTTTTTTTTCTGTTAAACGATTCAGTTATTTTTTGAATAAGAAAAAAGAGATTGTCCGCTGTGCGTCTATGTTTTCGGAATCCTGATTGCTCTTGAATGAGTAAAAAATTTCTCTCAATGTAATTTTAAAGACTTGTATAAATAATGCGTTCAAGTAATTTGCCAAGACAACTGGTCAAACGAATATAGCGATAGTTCGACGGATCCTGTGTTGGTTGAGCTTTTTTTGGTATCATTGTAACTTGTGCTTTTTTCCAGTTATTTGGTATTTGGCTAGTTGTTAAACTCTGATTGAAAAGGTTTAAAATGTCATAAAAAGTTGACTCAGATTTTTGAGCATTAAATTGTGAATAAAGTCAGGACCAGATGCTGAATTTTCTTTAATTTTATTACATATTGAAGGAATTCAATGAAAAATAGGAAAATTTTTTGGGATTAATTTTTCTTTTGATTGGTTAAAAGAAAAGACGTTTTTTGTGAAACTTTTATTTTTATTGGTTAGGTTATTGGTTGGTTTTTTTGCTTTTTCTAACATAAAAACGGAAAATAGCCTCGTTCGATTAAAAAAAAGTATTTTCTTGTAAATCCTTTCCAAGAATTTTTAAAATCCTGTGAGTATTTAGCTTAATTTTAAATGAATTTTCATCAATTTCGAAAAAAATCGCTTTTATTGATTAACCTTTCCTTAATTATCCTATAATCAAAAAGAAAATCTGTTGCGTCGCAATACTTATTTGAAAATTATAAGCCTTTCTCAAATAACTCAAAATTTTTATGTTAATTTTATTTCATTTTTTTTTGTAAAATATTGCAATTTTGTCTAACCAATAAAAATAAATGTTTCACAAAAAAACTTCTATTTGTTGAACCAATCAAGAAAATATATTTCAAACAAGAAAAATTTCCTTTTTTCTTCAATAAATAATTGCAAGTATTATTTCAGTTATGGTAATGGATTCGAAAAGATTTTTCTCGTTTTTTTCAGAAAAAAAATTTGAAATTTCATAGTTGACTTTGTATTCCGTGGTTGAGTTTATTAGGTCAGTATTTGGAGTAAACGTTGAAGCCAGTAGCTCACCAATTACCTGTCATTTTTCTTCATCTGATTTGTAAAAAATATTATTTAAAACTAAAGTTGGTATCATGTTTGAACTTTTTTTTGTTCGAAACTTATTGATCTTGTGCCAGAACGGCCTAGTTGATAAAGGATTTTTACCGATTTTTTCGATGAAATTGAGCCAATTTTGATTTTTACTCGCATATCTTTTTTAGTAAGTCACTTGTAATTTGATTGAATTGTGTTTTTAAAAGCGGTTATTGAGTTTTTTTTAATTTTCTCCTACGTAATTTTATTACGCCGACAATGTCTTGCGGTAGTGTTGATTTATACGATTTGTTTGATTGTTTTGGGATGCTTTTTTCAGTTGCTTCAAGGATATTTTTAGTAATGTGTAAGTGTAGTAAAGAATTCATTTAGTTCATTGATATTTGAAGGTGGTTGTTTTTGATTAAAGCTCAAAATTGCTCTAAAGCTGTTCCAGTCGGCTTTTTTAAAGTCAAGTTTGTCTTGTGCTTGTATGTCCATTGTAAAGTCTTCCACAGAGAGGCATGTCCGAATCGGATAGTGATCACTTGTCATGTCATCATTGTCAAGGACTTTGAAGTCAGTTATTTTGTCTAAGAGTGAAGAAGGTGTAAGAAAAAGGTCTAGAATTTCAAAGTACTGTCTGTTAATAATATTGAAAGTTGGTGACTTATCATTGATTACTGAAACATTAAGCTCATTTAAAACTCTTTCAAGTACTTGACCATTTTCATTTTCTCCAATACATCCAATTTGATTGGTCTTCGAATTGAGGTCTCGGCCAATTATAAATTTAGTGCATTTTTTTGGAATTTTTGAGAAAAGTTCGAAAAAAGAACTTTAATAGGAGGGTTGTATAGGCTGAAAATGAAAAAAGGACAGTCTCTAAGATTTATTTGAACACACAAGAGTTCAAGTGAAAAATTATCAAATGAGGAATCCATAGAAAATTCGATACCATTCTTAATAAAGATTGCAACCCCGCCACCTTTCTTATCTCGAGGTTTAGCAATTGATTAATAATTTTTGAAGTCTAAGAAAAAATTGGACTGGGTCGAGCCAATTTTTATTTCATTAAGCAAAAGTATGTCAGGGGATTCCATAGATAAAAAATGTTCCAATAGTTCAGTCTTCCTGGGTAAATGATTACAGTTCCAATGAATAATTACTAACCTGTCATTTGAAGTGGATTTTATTTTTTTGTTCATTTTAATATCGTTTTAAAAAAAAAGAAAAAAAACAAATAATTCATCGAGTTTCGTTTCCATTTTGGACATGATTCTGATCCGAATTCGTATTTGAGTTCTCGAAATAAAGCTCTCAAATGCATCCTGCAATTTTGTTTTTGACAAATAAAATTTTCTAGGACTGGGGTGTTCAGACTGGTGTCACTTGATGCTGATTTTTGTTCCATATTATAGTTTTCAGAAAACTTTGGAGCTTTTGGAGATGCAGTGTAGGACTCAATATTTGTTGAAGGTTCAGTTTCTTCAGATTCATTGATATATAGTTCACTATAGTCAATTTTATTACGCTCGAGTGATTTTAACTTTTCAGCCAAAGAACATTTTTGGGTTAAGTGTTCTTTTTGTTGACATTTGCCACAAATTGACTGTTTGAGTGGGAACTTTGCAATGTTGTGCCCGTCATCGTTAAAAAAGTAACACTTTGGCTTTTTTCCAGCTATATTAAAAACATATTTTAACCCAAACATAACTGTTTGTCCAGATAAACTTTGAATTATTGAATCGGCATCTTTCGGAAAAGAGATTTTAACTCGTTTGACTCCGTTTTTAATGGTGCTGTCTTTGTATGTTTCCTCCGAAATGTCTTCAATCTTGAGTCCATCGATTTTCAAAACGTTGAAAAAGTTGTAAAGTAGTTGCGTGTTGAAATTTGTGAGTAAAAAATAAATTCGGAAAGTACAATATATTCTTGGATCTATAACTTTGTTGGCGTCTTCGAGTTTGAATTCTTGATCGTTTAATTTAACTGGACATTCGAACAAATGGTTTAGTTTTAGCGTGGAATTGAATTCGATTATCCAAAATTTGTTTGAAGCAAAATTGTAAATCGATGTGATTTGATTTTTTTGGAATCGACTTAAGACTTGGTCAAGTAATTCGAAGATAACTTGGTGGTTAACTGGTTTATCAAGCTTCTTGAGGTTCAGTTTCAGCGAATTTTTAAAATTCCATCGTGGAATTTCCTCTTTGTTGGTCGAAATCGCACGCGACATTACCATTTCGAAATTTATGTTAATTTTTTTTTTTTCAAAAAAAAAGTTAATGTTTCAAAATTTATAAGTTGTTTAAGTTATTTTTTACTGTTTTAATGCTTTTTTATACTCAATTTACATTCAATTAAAGTAATTAAGTAAGTATTAATAAGTTATTTATCAATAAGTATTATGTGATAGTTTTGTTAATCGATAAAAATTAGAAAAAAGTCACTCTCAGACTGAAAGTCTTTCCCAGTCATTCTCCAAAATTTGGATATTTATAGCAGGAACGATTTTCAAGGCTACTTCTTTGGTTTAATTGAACTTTGAGGAGCATAATTTAGTGGTTCGGATAAATTTTGCTCTAGCTAACAAAAATCCATAATTAACTAAAAATAAAAATTATTCGATTTAAAGAAAATAAAATTTATATTGAATTTTTTTTAATTAATTTTACAAAAAATAAAAAAAAGATAATGTTTAACAAATAATATAAAACAGAAAAATTTAACTGAATTTTTCAAATTTCAAAATAATTAAGAATTTTTTATGTGAAAAATTTTCTGTCCTGGCTTGATTCAATCTTAATTTGACATTTTTTCTATTTATTTATTGTTTTTGACGCAATTTTTGAATTAAATATGTTTTAAATTATGTTTAAGTTAAAAAAGTGAATACTAAGTAAATTATTTTTTCACAAAATAGGGGTTATATGTATTTAAAATTAATAAAAAAAAATTGGTTCGGATTTTTCTTATTAATTGAAATTAACTTTCCTTTTTAGTTCGACTTTTCAATTTATTTGTATTGAAAAAAAATCGATAAGGCAGGATATTTCAGTTCGATTTCTGATTAAGACCAAAATCTTTATTTTTGTTGCTTTAGTCTTCCTCGACCTCGACCATCGCCTTTATCCTTTCAGATTTGAACTGGAACACTAGGGAGAGTTTTTGTTTCATAATTTAATTTTCATTTTTGAATTCTTATTTTGTTTAAAGACAATCAAATTTAAATTTTTTAACTAAGAAATAAATAAGTTTTAATTTTTTTTAAAAGAATATAAAAAAATATAGTCTAATATTCTGTTGAAATTAGAAAAATAAACTTTCTTTCAAATTACCAAGCTGAAGCATGAAACATGATATTTGTCTACAAATACCAAAATCTCTTTCAAAAATCAAATTATTTTTAGAATAATATATAAAAATTTAGCCAAATATTATTTTTGAGCAACAATTATATGCTTTTTTTAATAATAATAATTTATTTTAAACAAAAAATTCCAAAATTGTTTAACAAAATCAAATTTTAAATTTTAACTATTTACTTTCTAAACAGGTTTTTCAAGCAAAAATATGAAAAACACATTTTTGATTGTTTTATGAGAATAACTTTTAGTTTTAAAATGCCAAATCTTAAAAAAAATTGCCTCCAACATTGAATACACAAATAACCACTAATTTGAAGCGAGTAAACATCTTAAGCTCACTAAATAAAGTAAAATAAATTTGCATTAATAATTATTTTCTTTTTCTATCTTCATCATCGATCAAAACAAGCATATATTTTGATAAATTAGAAAAAAATGCAGCCATCAATTTCAATCGGATATTTAAAAAATATCATAATCAATTATTACGAACAGTTAATAAATATCATAGATATTGATATTGAAAAATGCTTACAAGACAATCATTTTGATGGAATCCTAAGCAAAGAAATTGAAGCAAAAAGAAAAAAATGGATAGAAAAAATAGAATCAACAAGAAATGATAATTTACTACATCTTGACACAAATCAATATATTCAGAGTTATTATTATTTCTCACTTAATAAAAACTCTGAACTGCTGAATTATGATTTATTCAAGAATGGATTTTTATTTTTTATCAAGGAGAATATTTATAATAGTCCAGAAGTTGCTTTTGGAAAATTAATGTATAGAAATTGTTATATAAGCGAATTTAGCAGAAAAATTTTCAAGTAACTTATTATTTTAGTAAATACAAAATTTTTATATTTTATCTTTTTGAAAGTGATTTTTTGGGCTTCGTTGATATTGAGAATACAGAGTTTGAAGTCATTGAAAGTTTAAATAGAGTAAGATTGTTTTGATTTATTTTTAAATTTGATATTTTTTTATATTCTTAGGAAGTAGTTGATTATTGTGTTATTAAGTCTTTTTACATTCAATCAGCCAACAAAGAATGCTCAGATATTCTAAATTTAACTCAAGAATTTTACGAAGATTTATCTCATTTAACCATACAATATGCGAATTTAAAAACAATTGAGAGTCCGATAAAAACTACTTTTGACGAACTTGGTCTAAAAAATTTAACAAGTCTTGAATTGGACCATTTGGGTATTGAAAAATTTGGACGAAGAGCTTTTGAAAGTTTGATTAAATTGGAAGAGTTGATAATTAATTACAATCTGTTCACTGATATCGATGTAAATTCGTTTAAAGATTTGAAAAATCTTAAAAAACTGGAGCTTACAACCAACAAATTAGAAAATTTAGAATCGGGTGTGTTCAATGGTTTGGAAAATCTTGAACATTTGTATCTAAATCTTAATTGCTTTACAGAAATAAAGAAAGACGTCTTCAAAAATTTGAAAAATTTAAAGTGTCTAAATTTGTGTCGAAATGATTTAAGTTATTTAGGTTCGAACATTTTTTCCGGGCTTAAGGAGCTAAGAGAAATTGATCTTAGTTACAATTTGATTGACTTTTTTGAGCCAGAAACATTTAATCATTTAAACAATTTAGTGTTTTTGAATTTATTAAGAAATGATTTAACAAAGATAAATAGAAATACTTTCAAAGGGCTAAATAGTCTTGAAAAATTGTTCATTCAGTCAAATTGTTTGGATTTTATTGATAAACATGCATTTGAACATGTACCAAATCTTAATATGTTGGATCTTTGGGGAAATAAATTAGAAATTATTGATGATAGCACTTTTAATCGCTTGTCTAGTCTTGAATATTTGAACGTTAGTTGGAATAAATTAGAAAGAATAAATGATAGAAGCTTATTAGACTTAGAAAATTTAAAAGAACTAAATTTAAAGTGTAATTCTATTGTAAATTTAAGTCAAAATTTGTTTATTAATCTAAAAAATTTGACAATTTTAAATCTTAGCTTTAACAAATTAGAAAAATTAAAATATAAGACTTTTTCGAATTTAAACCAACTACAATTGCTTGATTTAAGTTCAAATTTATTTGGTAATATTGAAGATAACTATTTTATAGGCTTAGATAAATTAAAAAAGTTATTACTTTGTATGTGCCTTATTACGAATATCGAGACAAATAGTTTTGAAATGCTTCGATCACTTGAATATTTAGATATATCAGAAAATCAAGTACAATTTCTTGATTCAACCGAATGTCGAAGATTGTTCAAATTACAAGATCAAGTTGAAATAAATATTTAATATTTTTCTATAAATTTTTAATAAATCTTAACTAAAAATTCTTTAAAATGTTAATTTTTAATTTAAGATGAAAAAATGAATATTCTAAAAAGTTACCACTATGTTTTTTAATCTAATATCATTAAGTTTTGTATAATTTTGTTCAATAAAGCAAACTTTTGTAAAATTTTTACTTATTTTAATTTGTAATCGATTTATTGACAATGCAAAATGAAAGCATCAAAAAGATTTTTATCTCAGAACTATAGCTTATAGAAAACAAAGTCCGAGTCCAGACTTTAATTTTAGTTTTTGACTCTGAGTATAACTAACACTGTTACACCTCTATACATTATCTGTGAAAAATTCTGCAAGATTAGTAGAAATTTAATTCTTATATTTATTATTTAATGAAAATTAACCTCCAAAAGGAGAAGTATAAAATAAATAATTTTACAATTAAAATAAAAAAAAAGAAGAAGATAAAAGAAAAAACTATGAAGAAATAAAGTAAAAAGAATTAATGAATAAAAAATAAAGTATTATGAATAAAAATTATTTTTTATATATTCAAGCCTTGCATTTTTTACAGATCTTACACCTGATTAGCAGACAATCAAAATTGGCAAAGCAATGCTAGTTGCACTATAATGCATTAACATAATGATTTTTTTTATCCTAGAAATAAAGTTTTTTGATTTTTATCATTTTGTTCGTTCTCTTCCCCTTTGGTAGCTAACTTGAACATGCTCATTCATTTATCTATAAATAAAGATTAAACAAATAAATAAAGTTTTCACAATTAACTTTCAATATTAAAAAAAACATCATTTAAAAAATATAAAGTTACTTTATTTTCGAAATATTATATTTATATAAAGTTGTTTTACCGAGGGTATGACACCTATATAAAATATATGCAATTTAAAAATTAACAAATATTTTCTTTAACATAACAATAGTATACTTTGAATTAAAAATAAATTTTCTTTTACTACACAATCATTTATTAGCTATTAATCAAATAGGTCAGTGAATAATAATTGAAATATTTATAAATCAATGAGTAATTAAGATAAAACAGCTTTAAAAAATAATCAAAATAAATTAAAAATTGAAAACTGAGAAAAACTATTTTATTTAATCTATTTAATTACTAAATAAGTTCAAAAATTAAAAAAAATATATTTACAATTTATTTGGCAAAATTAAAATTATTTGATAGAATCAGATTTACTGAAGGTATTGCCAGTGATACGCTCATCGGTAATTTGTTCAACGTTAGGCTTTTTGATATAAGTTTTAAGCGGCATAAAGCGCTTCATTCTTATTCTAGTTGCATCTATTTTTATTTTCTCATTTACAATAAAAGAGTCACTCGGTTCAATCTTAGGAGCTGGCAAAAATCCCAAATGTGGATAGGACCTTGAATTGTAGTCTTCAACAGGTTCCAAATTATTCTTTCTATTCAATGGCGGATATTTTCGGAAATTTTTCGGGGGTAAAATATTTCCATCATAGTCCAATGGAGGGTTTCTCATTTCGGTTTTTAGTCTCAAATACTTCATTAAAGTAGCTTCGTTGTCCACTTTATCCATAGCTTGTTTGAATGCCTCTTCCGACTTGAAGATACTTTTATTCTGCTCATAATATCGCTTTAAAGAATTGGATCCTATTTGCGATGGTGGTGGTATATTAACGGGATACAAGGAAGCAATTGATTCACTTACTCCACTTTTTTTTTCTTCATATAAACCCGCAGAGCTTCGATAATTTCTCCAAATGTTAGAATTAAAACTCAAGCTCTCATTTGAATTGATGGATTTAATAAGAGACTTGTCCATTTTGCCTGCTTCAAGCCATAATTGATACTCTAACAAAGGATTTATTTCTCTAATATTCTTTTTAATGTCTCTTTTTACATGATTTGTTTCGATGGTTAAAATATTAGGCTGGAGCCGAGTGCTAGCCAAGCGGTTAATGGGTTTTTCGGTGAAACCTGTTAAAGGAATTCGAGGACTAGGACCAATAAATTCTTTATTGTTAATGGTTGTCATGTTTATAAATTAATTACCAAGCTTGGAAAAAGGATTTTGAGCAAAGAGTCTCAAGATTGCTTTGGCAGCGATGTGAGAGTAAATCAATATTTACCTTAAATAATATAGATGTAATCTAACAATTTCAAAATAAGCTTTTCTTAGCAAATCCTTCGAATTTTGATTTTTTTCTTGAAAGAAAGTTTTAAATTTCTAAATGGTTGTCATATAATTACTGACTAATTTTTTTCGACATAAATTCATTAAAATAAATTGTTACCATAACAGCTTGATTTTTCACCGAGCTAAACAATTTGCAAATTAACTATTATTAAGCTTAAAATACTTTTTATAACCTCTACCTATCTTTTATTTAAGTAATATGAAATTTAAATGTGCCCATGTTTCAAACTTTGTTAAATTTATTTTTATTCAAACAAACTCTTGTATAATTCGCACTGCCAACAAAAAAATCAAACAAACAATTTTTTTTTTGTTTTTCTAAAAATGCTTTTTCAAAATCTTAAGTAAAAATTTTAATTTTTTTAAATTTAATTAAATATTATGAATTCTAAGAGATAATTAAAATTTTATTTAACTTTTGATAGCTATTCATTGTTGTAGTCCTAAAATTTTTTAGAAATAGAAACTTAGCTTTAAAATATTCAACTCATTATTTTGGGAGCAATGCGGCTTTTTTCTAAGGCATTGAATTAAAACTAAAATTTTTCTTGTTTACTACTTTGTATTAAAATGAGTGATAAGCATACAACCAGAGTTGGTCAAAGTCAAGTCTGGACTTTGAATTTAAAAAATATTTTTTTGAAGTCAAGTCAAGTCAAAACTTTGACTTTAATTTTTTTTTAATAAAGTCAGGGTCAAGACTTTTTTTTAAATTTTTTTTCTTTAAACGGTGCTTTGGTACCTAAGGGTTCTCATTTAGTAGGCCGCTAAAATAGCTACCTGGAACGGCAAAAAATCATGTGACTGTGATCCTGACAGATTGAGTGCCGTTCCAGCAAGTTGTTTTGGCGGCCTTGTACAAGATTAAATTATAAAAATGAAAGTCCAAGCCAAAACTTTAAAGTATAAAAAAATAATTCAAAGACAAAGTCTGACTTTAAAGCTAGACTTTTGACCAACTTTGCATACAAAAATAGAAATTTAAAAATTTGTTCCTTTTTAATAAAAAAAATAAAGATAATTTTCAAATTTTAATTTGATTTTTTATTCGTAACAAATCAATGGTTGAACACCATTTGGATTTAAAAATACAAATAAAGAAAAAATTGAAAATACAAATGTAGAAGTTGAGCCAAATTGTTTTTTTTCGCTGTTGTTTTCCTAAAACATGTACAAATTAAGAAAATTTTCAACTTAACTTAAATAAATAATACTTTCTCTATTTAAAAAGGCCCTCATTAAAAATATCCACAAATTTAATAAAAATAGGAACAAAATAAATTCATTACACACTATTATGATAAAAACAATGACATTTGATTTTTTTGTAACAAATAATCAGTGAATATAACAAGTTCGATGTCATTTGAACTTTTTATCCTTTTTTGGAATAAATTGATTTCAAATACAGTATGTCTAGAAAGTTTAGAACATTACTAAAAAATTTATAAAAAAAATTTTAAGGAGTAAAAATCTAAAATTATAATTTACATATAATACTTAACGTTAACTCTACCATCTTAAAGATAATTTTATTAGCTTTCTTTTGATATAAAGATTGTCAAAAAAAAATTTCTGAACACTCCACAACCCATTTAAAAATAAACAGATAATATTGAACAAAAAAAATAGTCTATAAAGTTTAGAACAATTATTTTATCCTAAAATTTTACCACACCTTGACAATCCCTGGCCATTTTTTTTTCACACAATGCTTGGAATGTCTTTTCATACTGTTTGCTTGCACTTTTGGCGTTTGATTTATTATTTTTGGATTTTTTTAATCGGCCATTTTATTGAGTTGTACCAGTTTGGCGTTTTTTCCATAAAAATGGGAAAAAAATAATATCTGAGGCTCAAAGGTGGCCAATAATTGGTCTTTTGAAGGACAAGACCAAATCTCAACAAGAAATAGCTGATCTAGTAAGAGTTTCGAGAAAATGTGTGATTTCAACAAAGCGCAATTAAAAGAAAAAATCCGTGGTCAAAGATTTACCAAGGTCTGGTAGATCCCGAAAGCTTTCCAGTCGAGATGAGTCGTACATTTTTAGAAAGGTCAGAATTAATCCTACAATAAGCTAGACAGCTAGCCTCTGATTTTAGTTCTAAATCTCCAAATGTTACTGTTAGTAAAGACACTGCAAGAAAAGTTCTATTAAACAAAAAAATACAGTCGTATACTGCAGTAAAAAAACCTCTTTTGACTGTATTGGATCGATCGAAAAGGCTCAATTGGTGCAAAGAACGACAAAGATGGACTGTTAATGACTTGTCAAAGGTTGTTTTTAGTGACGAGTCTAATTTCGAAGTATTAAACATAAAATCTAGAGTGTTTGTAAAAAATTTTGCAAACGAAAAGTTTTGTTTACCAAAGTTACAAAATGGTGGAGGTTCAGTTGGAATTTGGGGATGTATTAATCATAAAGGTACTGGGTGTTGCTCTATATATACACAGACACCCTAGACACCCTGGAAAATCAGTTGTAACGATCAGCCGAGTTTATTCTGATCAGAGTCAAAATTGGATTTTTAAGCAAGATGGGGCTAGTTCAAATGCTGCTCATTCCGTTCGAGATTGGTTTCAAGAAAAACAAATATCTACTAATCAAATCTCTAATACCTATCTACTATCAAAAAACAAACTTCTTTGGTGCCCATTTTAAATAAAAGAAAATAAATGTTTTTAAAATAAATTTTAAATAAAAAAATCTTTTTATTTTTTATTCAGCCGCACGGCTTTCAAGAAACAAACCTTACATATAAAAAATTTAAATGTTCTTAATTTTCTATACATGCTGTATAACAAATTGATTAGAAAAGAAATTGACTTAATACTTAATTATTTATTTTAGGCCAGTATATTTTTATCAATAATTTAATTAAAACTGTATAGATTTACTTTTTTTCATGTAACGCTCAACAAAAAATAAACATTAATTTTATTTTTTATTCTGAATGAGCTTTAGTTCGGTACAGATAAACAAGTAAATAAATATATTTATTTTTTTTAGGTTTTTGTTTTTTTTCTATTTTATCCTGTTTACAGTAGCGCTACGCCACTTGGTATTCCCTTGTTTAGCGACGCATGCTTTAATACCATAAGTAGGATATTTGGTGCATGGTCTAACATAGACCTAACAATGTTAAGTTTTTTATTTTAAAAGCCCTTTGGGTCACATAGTCGACACATATTAAAAACGTAGCGTTTATAATAGAAATTCAAATAGAAAAGCAGAGCTTCAAAAAAAGTCTTTATTAGAGACTCGGGGTTTTAAACTTAAAAAAAATTTCATAGAAAAAATATTGATTGAGTTTATTTTATAGATGCGACGTTAGAGTTATGGTAAAAAAAAATATTAAATATAATAAAAAAGTTTAATTTTAATTATTGACCCGGCATTTAAATTTAAAAATTTAATACAAAAACGAGAATAAAAAAATTTAAAAAAAATTAATTTTTCGATTTATTCGCAGAACCTTTCTTTCTCCTAGTAGCTTTTTAACTGAACCATTCTTGTTGTAAACAACTGGCGTACTAACACTTGTTGAAGTATTTTGTATATTTTGTTGTATTGGTATATCTTGCAATGGCAAACGTTGAACGGTGTGACCCTGCTGTGTACCGACAACAATGGGAATATTATTATTCTGACTATATATTGGTGGATCGTTTCGAACCATCATTATATCTAATGGGATTTGTGCCGATGATATACACTGGGAAATATTTGGTATTTGTGAAATAGGCGGTTGAACGAAATCAATAGCTCTAGCAACAGAATGTTCATCAATAAATTCAACAGATTGTTCAGCCGAAGCAACAGTCGGTTCATCATTCGAAGCAACAGGTGATTCATCTACGTCGTTATCAAAACCATCCATTTCAACAGCTTCTTGTAAATCAATAAAATCATTAATTAGAGTATTACTTCTTAATATGTGATTTAATGTTGAATACAAATTGAACTGAGAGGTAATACCACAGGCTTCGAAGCTTTGGGTAATGTATAGAGGATCCATTTCTCTCCAAATATCGGTAAACCATTGAATACATTTTACGTAACCAGGAGAACGAACATTGCCGTTTTTTGTATAAGTTTTTTCTTCATATAGAAACTAATCACACCATTTACGATGATAAGCACGTTTTATTTGTGAAAACCAACAAACGTCAGCTAGTTGAAGAAGATTTATCAGTCTAGGTGGAATTAAGGATTGGTTAATATTTTCTTGTATGCAATTAAATTTACCTTTTCAGTCAAATGAGGTCGTGCTGAATCAACAATTAAGTTTATTTCTGGTAAATAATTGACTATACGGTATGGCAACAAAACTTTTTGTATGTACAAATAACATCATCATTGAAAGTAGAATCAGATTTGTAATGAACGTTCTCAGGTGGTATAAAATCTTTCAGATTAGTCTTACGTGGAATAACAACAAATATAGGCAATTTATCACCAGACGCAGCAGCTGAATTGCCCGCAGATACACGAGTACTTTCTGAGCCACACGTATTAGCTTTTACTCGCTTTGATCCTCTGCATGCATAAGTGTAATTCGATGGATTATCTATATAAATGCACGTTTCGTCCAAATTTATCAAACCTTTAAGCAAAAAACTGGGTCTATTCAGAATATTTTGACAATCCAAAAAAAATCTTTTAATGATCGCAACTGTATTTTTTGGCAATTCTCTTCCACTACTCGTTATACGTCGTAAAACTAAGTTGTAACGGACACAAAAACTATAAAACAAACCATTCGATGCATTAAATTCAGTTATAGACTCAGTCAAATCCGCATACAACTCTCTGACGATATCAATAGCTTTTAGCTTTAATGACGAACCACTAAGACTTGCCCCTGAATTGCGCTTTTCAATAATCCACTCGGACAATCGTGACTCCATTAATGGATAATGTGATCGATTTGATTCGCATCGAACACGAAAATGACTTCTCTATAACTTAATCCTTTTTATTTTATCAGATTTTTTAATCCATCGACTAACTATTCGTCTTTCAACTTCGAATTTATTTGAGCATTTGTTAATGCTATTACCTCTTGAATAATAATCAAGAACTTAAGCTTTAAACTCAATACAGTCGACTCTCTTTAATCCGTGCTTATCCCTTCTCCAGAATCTTAAAAAAAACCACTTAGCTTTTAATCCTTAATATATTTTTCATAATTGAAGGATTGTTTTCAAATCAGCGAATTTCTCAAAATAAAAAATTTGCTATATAAATAAACTAAAAATTATTGATTCAATCAATTTAAAAAAAATGAGTTTTTATGAATTTAATTTCATTAATTAATCACGTGAACTGAACAACGAATTAGAACAAAAATAAATTTATTTTCTCTGGGTCAAAATTGACCCTTTTTCGTCTTCAACGTTATTTTTTCTATTTCCGACGTATAAGGGTTTCAAAAAAAATTAGGAATAAAAGATTGATAATTATAACATGCAGATTTAGAATTTTAATTTTTTTTGTTACGAAAGGCAAAATAAACCGAACTAAAATTACGAATAAAAGTGATGAAATTTGTATTGAAATTATTGGAAAGGTGGTAGGGACCGGAGAAAAACGTCCGAATGCCGAATTTTACGTATAAAGGAGTTTCGGATTAAAGCGAGTCGACTGTACTAAATTTAGTTCGCTGTTTCTTTGACTTTGTTCGGAGTTGATTGAGATATTGGCGAATCTGAAGAAGATTCTGGCGTGGCTGAGATGGTTGAGCTTGTTGGAGTGTTGTTTGAAAATTCATTATCTACTTCCATTTTATTTGAATTTTATTTTAAAAAAAAAATAAAAAACACCTATATTTACATGCTTTATATTAAGCCGAAATGCCAAAAAACAGCGTGGAAAAAGTTTTTTTTTAAGCACACACTTAATTGAGAACAAGAGAGAAGATTTTATGATTTTAACGCTGCTTCTATATTCGAAATCAAATTTTTTAAAATTTTCCCAGTAAAAAACAAAATCGAAAATTTTCGAGAATTTACGTAAAAAATTTTTTTTTTTAAATTTTACGATATTTTGGTAGATTTTTTTTTCAAAAAATTGTTTATTCAAAATCTACGAAATATTTACGCTTTTATTCCTAATTTTTTTCAAAAATTTTTAAAATGATTTATGAAAAATTATTGCAAATAAAATTTTTTTTCACATTCAAAATTTTTAGCTTAATTATTTTTAAGCAATTAGAGATTATTTTTTATTTATAAAAACATTACTTTTTGGTAAAATCTAATTTATAAATTTAATCACATAATTTTTATATTTTTATTTTGATAAATTAATTTTTTGAATATATAAAAAAAAATTTAGGCGAAAGACCACCAGGGCTGTTCCGAACGGCTTGCGCATAATTTTTTTATTGATTTTTGAAATATTTTGATAATAGCTATCTAATCAGTCCAATTTTTATTAGTGGGAGGAGTCATTTATTTAGGTTTCAATCTTTTATTTTGCAATATTTTTCTCAGCAAAAAGATTCATTTGGCTGTTAGAATACAAAAGACGTTTTTCAATATGAAATAAAATTATAACGTTTTTTTTTATTCAATCCTTCATATTTAGCTTTTCATGAAACACACATTTTAATTATATTAAATTACTGCTTATATTCACATTCTTATTTTCTAAATAATTTATTTAGCTAATTAATTTTTATATCTATATTTTAGATTATTTTTTTTAATAACAAGAATTTTACTGCTGAAAGCCGGAAGTTTTGAGTCGAAAATCAGAAAATTGCTCTTAGAAATTAAATTTAACTTGATTTGATATTTTATCAGCCGATAGATCACTAATTAGAACTTTTTTCTAAATTTGACCAATTTATCTGATTCAAAATTTCAAAATTTGAGTTTTTACTTAAACAATGCTTCAAATCAAAATTTTACCCTGATTAAAAATTTGCGAGGATATTATTCATTTAATTATAATTAAAAATATTTTGAACTTTTTAAAATATTTTGGCCTTGTCGATTCAATTGAATGAATTTTTTCTTTATTTTAAAAATCTCAAAATTCTAGTCTGATTATAAAACATATTCAACTTAAAAACTGAATTTAATATTTAAAGGGGGTGAATCAAAACATAGAATTGAAAATTATGTAGAATTTTTTTTTCCTGAAAAAACCTAGATAATCAATTAACATAGAAAAGCTTTTTATTTTGATGATTAGATTTTTTATTTTGATTACAATATAATAGTTTTAATAAACGGATCAAAATATTTAGGGCTCTGATTTTGTACAAATTTAAATCCTGAAATAATATCTTTAACAGGTAAAAATGCTTAAGATTGTAGTAACTTAAAACTGTATCTAAAACTTTCATTCAGAGCATACTCTTTGTTAAGACCTTTTGCTTGGACACGTCTGAAAAGTGACTGGGATAGATAAAAAAAGCAAGCAAGTATTTTGCATTTAAACACACAAACTCCTGAATTTATTGCCTGTTCAAAGTCCATATGATAGATTTTGGTTTATTTTCAATATAGGATTCTATCATTTTAAACATTTTTTATTATATAGATTCGTTTTTATTTGGTAGCATTGCAAAAAGACATGGAACAGAAGTGCAATTTTTAATGACATGTAATGAATAAAATTGCTTGAAAAATGTAGGGGAAATATCAAAAGTTCCGTCTGAATACCAATCTAAATTTTCATTGAGAATTGATAAATTAAATTTATTTGGTTGGAAATATGACTACTCGACTTTTGTCATCGGAACCACTATCATCCCAATGAGCATTATTTAAATCTAGAGAAAAATCATCTAATATATTAAGATTTTTTTTTATTTTCTATTTCTTAAGCTTAAAAGGTGAGACTATGCTACTTTTTTCTAAAGCTAGATGATTCATATATAATTCAAATAATTTAAAAAAACAAAATTCAAAATAAGTTACAATTTCTATATTTTAAGGTAATGCAATGAATTTTTTAATTCTATGTTTTATATTTTCTAAGTAAATAGAATAATTATTATTATTTATTCAATAGACACCGCAAGGGTGATGTAAAGAAAATATAAAAAGTAGAATAAAATAAAGTAAAGTAAAGTAAAGTAAAGTTTTGTCTTTCTAGATAAAAAAAAAAGAATGTTTCATATTTGTGTTAGTCACATGATTTAAATGAATTAAAAAAAATACTCGAAATAATTTTTCAAATTTTGTTTTTCGATCGTATTTTTTTTTTTTTTTTGGTTTTCTAAAGTTTTGAAAAAAAGAAAATTCAAACAAAAACAAAAGAAGTAAAAAAGAACTTGTTTAATGGCAATTTGGTAAATATAAAATTTTTTTTTTTTTTTTTATTGCATTTTTGCTAAGAAAGCTTTCGTTAGGAGTTGGAGGATTTTTTCTTGTTTCTCTTTGGTCGTTAATAAATTAATTTAATTCTATGTTTAATTTTTTCTAAAGGTATGATTCCATGTTTTTGTCTTTTCTATGTTTTATTTTCTTCTATGTTTTGATACATTCCCTATTTAAATTAATGAACTAAAATTAAAACGAAATAAGATGCATTTTAATTAATGATTAATATTTTACGTAAAATATTTACTTTCATTTTATGTAAAATTGTCAATTTAACTTTGCGGAAAATTTTCAACAAGTTATTTCGAAAAATTTGCATTGATCATGACCATATTCAGCGTTTTTTTACGCTTTTATTTTTCGTTGATTTTACATTTTTTTTTCGGTTTTTAAATTTACTGGATTTTTATTTTAATATTTTTGTGTTTTAGATGACGCGCTTTTGGAAAAATTATGAATAAATTAAAAAAATATTAAATTTTTTTTAGCTTTAGGTGCTGCTATAAAAATAATGACTTTTTTGAAGCTCTTCTTTTCTATTTGAATTTCTATTATAAACGCTACGTTTTTAAAATGTATCGACTATGTGACCCATAGGACTTTTAAAATAAAAAATTTAACATTGTGAGGTCTATGTTAGACCATGCATCAAATATCCTACTAATGGTATTAAAGCATATGTCGCTAAACAAGGGGATACGGTACGCAAATTACGTTAATTTACGTAATTTGACGTAAATTTACTTAAAGTAAAGAAAGAATAGTAAAATTAAGTTAATTAACGACTATTAACGTAAATTTACGTTAATGTACTGACCTAAGTAATTAAGTGAATTTCGTTTCTAATCAAATGCATAATATTTACTTAATTTTTAGTAAATTTACCAAAATTCCCTTAAAATATAAAACGGCCTAAAAACAGTCGAAAATTCAAAATTTTAGACGATTTTTTTGAAAATTTGATTTTTCTCACTTAAATAACTAGAATTTTCAAAAAAGCAATTTTGCGTAGATTTTCGTAAAATTTCATTATTTAACCAGGTAAAATTTGGTAAATTTTCATAAACTTTCGTAAAAAAATGTAAAGTTATGAGATTTTATTTAACTCTTTGGTTTCTAAGTTTTAATTTTTGTTTACAAAGATAATATAATAAAATAAACACAAAAGTTTATGTCGAAATTTATTTTTTATTCCAGCTACTCGATCTATTTTATACTGTTTGTAGCATTAAACCAGGCCGTACTAAAATCACTTTTAGACGGAACAAACTTTTTCAAATAAGCTAAAGAAAATTATTTTTTTTTTAACAGAACGATTTGCAAAAGCTCCAGCATTTAATTTGGTGTCAGCGTAATAGGGACTGTGATTTTAAAGATTACATATTCCTTGAAGAGACAACAATTGTATTGTATGATCAGCCTATTTATCATCTTAGGCTCCCGTCATCAAGGCCTGAAGCTATTCTATCTAGCTCAAAATTTGATTGTAAAATCTATGTGTGGGGTGGTATCTCGTAAAACGGAGCCTACTAATTTGCAGTAAATTTTTATTCTTTAGCAAATTAAAATAAATTTTTATTTAGCTTTTTATGTGCACTGTGGATTCTGAATTGTATTAGGAAATTTTAGCTGAATATAAACTCCCATTTGTGTCTGAAAATAATTTATTCAATTTTAAATTGCATTAAGACAATGACCCAAAGCACAAATCAGATCTTTGCTGTGATTATTTGAAAAGTAACAGCATAAACTAGTTGTTTTTTATAAAAAAAATAATAATATAAAATAGCTAAGAAGTATTTTTAAAAGATAAGGTCTTCTCCAAAGTCTCCGGACCTTAACCCAATTGGAATGGTTTGGAATGAGTTGAAGGATTCACTAAGAAAAAAAGGAAAAAAAATGAACAAGAAGCAATTGAGGCGATTTTTGATTTCCAAAAAAGTCTAAGTCCAACAAAATACCAGTCTTATGTAAACCATTTAATAATGGTATTTTAATAACTTTCATTTTTTTAAACTCTAATAAAGTATTAAAGGTTATTGATACAGTGATTGAAAAGAAAGGAGAATGGTTATATCACATAAAAATTTTATTAAATACAAATTTAAAAAAAAAATCTAATAAAATCTGAGAAATTTACATTTTTTTACTTTTTTTTCGGAAAATTAACGAAAATTTACCATATTTTACCTGGTAAATAAATGAAATTTTACGAAGACTTACGTAAGTTTACGTAAAATTGCTTCTTTGAGAATTTTAGTTAAAAAGTGAGAAAAATCAAATTTTAAAATCGTCTAAAATTGAATTTTCGACTGTTTTTTGGCCGTTTTACATTTTAAGGTAATTTTGGTAAATTTACGTAAAATTAAGTAAATTAACGTTAATAAACGTTAATTAACTATATTTATTAATTCTCTATCTTTACGTAAAATTAACGTAATTTGACGTAAAATCCAAGTTGCGTAGTGCCACTGTAACTTTATTTAAATTTTTTTATTATATTTCCTATTTTCAAAAAAGCGCCGTCTTTGTTGGTCGCTGACTTTTTTTGGCCCATTTTTCTCTATTTTTGGAAAATTTTTGGTAGTCTTTTTTTGATGAGATCAAGTAATAAGCTAATTGTCGCTATTTTTGTCAAGCATGATCTCAAATTAAAGATAATCAAGTCTTAGCATTTTCGGTAAAAAAATCAATCAATAAATCGGATATCCGATTTTTATTTTGATTGAAAAGATTGATTCTAACTTTTTGTGCCAAACTTTTTTTCTACAAAAGATAGCTTCATATTATTGAAATTAATTAATAAAGAGACTTTTATTTTTAAGCTTAAGTGTTATAATTATTTAAAAGGAGAAAAAATGAGCTTTAATTAGATACTCAATTCAAGCATAAAAAAAATTTAATTTAACGATAATTTTAATTGTAAAAAATAATTTTTTTAAATTTTACAGTTTGATTCTAATTTTTTGTGACATACTGTATACTACGAGCCTAAATAATGTTTTATTCAATCTCCAAATGTATTATCCAATTAAGTTATAAATGGTCTAGTCCAGTTAAAACGACACGGGTTGTGAAACAAGGGGGTCTTCTAAGTCCGTGTCTTTTCTCAATTTACATAGATGATCTGAGTAAAAATCTCGATGAAAATGAATCAATGGTAACAATAGGCTCAAATAAAATAAATAACTTGTTGTATGTTGATGATGTTTTATTACTTGCAAACAGCTCAAAAGAGTTAAATGAATTAATTCCTATATTTTGCTAAGTGATCTATCATTAATTTTGACTTTCATCGATTTATTAAAATAAAATTATTTTTGTTGTAGTTTTTTCATTTTAGATTCTTTTGTTTTTGTTTTCATTCTCACTTAGTTGTATTTACTTATTCTTTTATTTTGGAAAATTATTTCAAAATTATTATTTCAATTTATAAATTATAATCTTATTATCTAAATTCAAAGCTGTCTTTAAGTTGAATTTACTTTAATTAAAAAATTTGTTTCAAACATTTTTTTAAAGAAATATTTATAATTTTATAAATAAATACAAATAAATAAACTTTTTCAAATTGTCAAAATCTCTAGTGGAAAAAGCTCTTAATTTACGTGAAGACGAAAACGGAACATTGAAAACTTATTCTAGTAAGTTTTGAATAACAAATAATATTTTAAAAAAATTTTAAAATTTTAAGACTCAAATCGAATCATAAACAAATACAAAACCAACGAATGCAAGTCATTATTTGAAAAACGTTTATAATTAGTTAGGCTGTTTTATAAATATATCCAATTGTAAAATAATATCATTTACATTTCATTTAAAAACAGCTCATTCCAATAAAAATAAATAAATAACTATTTAATCCATGAGTTCTAAATTTAATTAGATAGTTTAAGATGATTTTTGTTGAAAAGCTTTAAGAAAGCTGGTACTATATTATCTTATGATAAGATAATGTAGATATTTTTTAAGCTTAATATTTTATGTTAAAATGAAAAATATTGGCAATCATCTAATTGTTTTCAATGTTTCGAATTTCAATCAAATAAAAGTTTATCTAAAATAAAATTAGTTCAAATTTTGCATTCTTCTGCACTTGACACTACATAAAGGTTTGTATAAAAATTCATTCTATGAAATAAAATTTATCCATTTTTTATTTAATAAAATAAAACTAATAAAATTAGTAATATTATATTTAAGCTTCTTCAAGTCTTTTATTTAATTATTTTATTAGATTTTATTGAATCAAACAAAATTATTTTATCGATTATTTTGAGAATCCATTTGCTAAAGATCATAATCTCGTAGTTATTTGAAGAAAAATGTTCTCTAATTCCAATTTTGAAATTATTTTAGAACAATTTAGAAAAAAAATCTAATCTTACGAAAAATATTTCATTTTAAAAAAATCGTCGTCTTTATTTCTGTAACAAATATTTCTTAATTATTTTGATAAATCATATTGTTTAAAATAAAATTTTTTTTAATTTGTTCTTGAAAAAAATTATTTTTTTAATTTTCTAAGTGAATATAATTAGAATGATTAATTAATTATTAATTTCATTTTAAAATATGCCAAAGTTTTGTTTTGTCTTAAATTTAGGCTGAAGTTACGAAATCTAATTTAAATTATTTTTATTTAACTGATTTCTATCATGCTTAATTTATATTTATTTTTTAAATTAAACACACTTTTTTGCCTGTCTTTTCAGATAAGAAAAAAATTGCTTTTTAATAGCTTTTAATCATGAATAAAATATTTGCTATATGAATATAAATAGCCTTCAGTCACAATTGAATTTGAATAATCAATTTTAATTTTTGAATTTAAATTAAGATTTTAGGGACGGTTAAATTTTGTGAAAGAAAGAAAAATTAGAAGCATCGGATACAGTTTAATAGCTTGGGTTCACTCGAAAAAGCTTTAAAATATCTTTGCTTTCAAGATGAGATTTTAAATTAATCAATTTATTCTTTTATTTCGCCTGTTAGTGACTTGATTTAAATAATTTCGGATGTTTGATAACCTGCAGTCAGACTAAGCAATAAGACCATGGTTTAGACTTTGGCTTAAATTTGTGTCATTTATATCAAAATTTCATCAAGATAAATTCATTGATTTGTGTTAGTTTTTTTATTAAAAACCCCGAATCTACAAATGAATTCATAAAGTTCATTTTTTGCACGAGTCGATAGATGAGAATTTCAAATTATCGAAGGAAATAAAATGCAAATATGCTTGATTATTTGTTCTTCCTTTCAAAAATATGATAAATCTATCTATTTAATTTAAATTTATGATAAAAAATTTACATGATTATAGCTCTTGAGAAAAAAAAAATTAGATATGAGCTGGTGGTATTTGTTATTATTAATTCATAAAAATTAAATATCATCAAACAAGAAGCTCTTTTGACGTCATGCAAAGATTGTTTTAAGAATTAATTTAAATGCAAATCAGAGGGTCGTAATTAAAACAAACTCAGAGATAGATAATATTGAGGCTGCCTTATTCTCATCTGTACCACAATGCTAAAGATTAAATATCATTTTTTTCTCCGAGTATTAATCGTAATGTTCATTTAAAAAAAACTCTTGAATTATTTTCATTAATTTTTAAATGTATTTTGGTCCTTTTTAAGAAACAAATATGCCTGCATCATTAAAAAACAGAACATAAAACCATCAAAATAATTAGTTATTTAATTTTAAGTTGTTCCAATTTGTCTGGTACGAATTAAAAATTGCTTTTTAAATTTGAAATCTATTTTTGAGTCAATTATTTTTAAATTAATCTAAAATTTCTACACTCTGATTATTTTAAGATTTTTTTTTACTTCTTCTATCTGCTTCTCATTTATTTAAACTGAATGATGTTTATTTCAAAATATTTGCCTTTTAATCTGAATTTTATAAATTTTTTGCAGATCACGCCATATAGATTAGATTTACTTGTTTTCAATTAAACCATACAATTATTGGTTACGAAAAATAATTACACATTTTTTTAATGTAGATCAATTTTTTTTTAGATAAATTTTGGATAATGCTACCAAACAGCTTTTTCGAGATATATTTTTGCCTATTTTGGTCTCAGAGGTTTTGATTAGAATGTGAAAATAAATGTGTTTCTAAACAAATTTATTTTATTGTGCGTACCAAAAAAAAATAAATAAGCCATTAATAAATCTAAGAGAATTAAGCTTATGAGCAATTATGACCCTTAATTAAGTGCAGTTGTTTTTTATAGTTAAAATTTTATGTATTATTTTAATAATGCGTTTTTTTTTAAATAATAAAATCTGTTATATCCTTTTTAATATATATTTGTTAAATTTTAGATTCGGCTAATAAAAATGCCGAGCTGGTTTTATTTTTAGAAAATTCTGAAACAATATTTTTGTAGTGTAAAATCAACTACGATTCAGAATCAATTGATAATCGCATAGTAGATGCGTTTATTAGAATTTATAAATTTTCTCATTAAAATTTCCTTTTGATAAGAAAAATTTTGTCTAATCATAAATCACAAAAGCTTTCATTAGACATTATAGTTGTCACGCATAGTTAAACTTTATAAAAATGAGAAAATAAATAAATTCAGCATTTTTAGTTTAAAAAAAATTGTTCCATAATATAATTTTGATGATTTGCTCGACTCCTTTTTTTTGAACGTATGATAAAATTAAGAGTAATTAATTTAAAAAAAAAAATATATATATATATTCAATTAAGTCTGAGAACATTATTTTCATGTTGAAATTTTAGCATGATAGCAAATAGCAAAAGAGAAGATAATTCAGCATAATTTTTTCGACTTTTTGAGCTTAATTTTATATATTTGTGATGTAAACAATTTAAAGGAAATCATTATCGATAGATGAGAATTTTTTATTTTTAATGATTAATTTTGTTTCAAAATCGATTGAATAAAAAAATTTATAATCAAAATTTGGCTATCAAAAGCCTCAGGGCTATGTTTTCGGAGGATTTAAATGATGAACCGAGTCTTTAGCAATCAGCTTTAGAATTTCTCATAAACTAACAATTTCAAACAAATAAAAAATTAATTCAATATGAATCTAGAACAAAGTTTTAATTAGAAATTCTGATTAATCATAATTTGTAATCACTAGACAATACAACTACGAAGCCAGCAAAAAAATAATAAATCCCATTTGAAATCAATCGGTAAATTGAACACAAAATTCAATCAGAAAAAACAATATATTAGTTGGTTTAAAAAATTATTTTACTCTGCTGAAATCCATGAAATACCTCGGAGAATTGTTTCAAAATTAATTCTAAATTCAATTCAAGCATTTCAGATGTTTATCTTTAAACAGCAAATATTTTTAATTTTAAATTCATATGAAACTATCTATTTTGAATCGATCTTTGGCTAAGAGATAAGTTTAAAGCTTGGATAAATTTAAATTAATAATCCAGAAAATGAAAGTGATTTTATTAATTTTTTCTTTTGATTTAAAGAGCTTAAGTTTAAAAGCTGAATAAAGAAAAGAAAGGCTAAAAAAATTAATTAGTCGGTTTTTTGATTAGAATATTTAAATAACTTTAAAAAAAAAGTACTAATTTATGAATATTAAAAAATCGGCATTTAAGAGTGCTTTGAGTTTAATTAGTAAAGATTTAAAGGTTACTAGGAATGCTTAATCTAAATTAATTCACAAGTTTACACTTATACAAGCTTATAATATGTGATTTTTAAATGGGGCGGAAAATTTAATATAAGTCATAATTCTATCTTCCCTCAATAATCTGAAAAAATTTAAGCTCAATTAAATCAAGCATTTAGATGTTTAAAAAAATTAAATCCGTCAAAAATTTAACTCAAGTCATAAGACACAAAACATGTCAAATATAGTCTGGCGTAATTTTTTCTATTTAAGCTCAAGCGGTTAAATTTTATTTAAAATGTTTTTGTTTTTATTAAGATAATTGGACCTTAGATAAAGCAATACATTTTATTAGAAAAATGTTTATTCAGAATGAAATAAAAATTTATCTTCGTTAAGTTTAAAACCTCTATTTCTAATTTTAAATTAAAGACTTAAGAATTATAAAACTCGTAAAGAAAGCTAAAAAGTAAATCGGGAATCTTTTTTAGATAATTTTAATTTTTGCAATTTCCGCTATAAAATTTACAAAGATTTCGCTTTTAAATTTTTTCTCTTTTGAGGAATAATAAATGACTCAACAAAATGAGTCGTATTATGAGGATAGAATATCATTAATAATTCCTTTGAAAATTAATTAAACTAAATTTAATATAAAAAATCTCTTCTCAAGTGTTAAAGTTTCACATCTTAAAAAATATTGTATTAGATAAAAATCTATTTAAATTCAAATTCAAAATTCAAATCCAAAAAGTAAAAATTAAAAAAATTTCATTAATTTAATTAATTCGAATTAATAAATATTTGTAAAAGTATATTTTCATAATTTGTAGAGCATCTTTAATCATCTAATGTTCGTGAGTATTCAAGGTCTCAGTGAAACTAATTAAAAAAACCTAAAATAAATTACAGTCTAAATTAAAAAAATTAAAATTTTCCATGAGTTTTTAAAATTAATCTGTTAAGCAATGCACAATGTAAATTTAATATTTTTTTATTTTTACTTTAAAAAAATAATCTTCTATGATATTTACTTATACTTATTTAAGGAAAATTCATATCTAAGATACTAGACCCCAAGAGAGTCATTTGTTAATCAAATTAAGGATACTTAAAAATTACTAGATTAATAACTCTTTTAGCATCAATAAATACTTAAAGAAGTTGAAGAGTTAATTTTTGATGTACAATCTGTTCAATTTACGTGTTTTAAGTGATAACAAAAATTGTGATTTTTACAGACTATTGTTTATAATTGTTCTAAACTATGATAGTGTAGCAAAAATTGTCAATATGGTAGTTTATCGTTAAGTAATAAAAAAATAATCTATTTGTTTTATTTAAGTGACATAGTTTTAATAAATAAATTTAACATTAAAAAAAAACATAACCGAAAATATTTACAAAGGTGCACCTTAAAGTATTCTCAATGTTTCAGGTGTTTTTTAAGTATATTCTAAAAGAATTCACTATTATTTATTTAAATGATACCCATTTTCATAAACGAGCAAGGATTTGTACTAAAACGAAACTTTTTTATTAAACGTGCTCAACAGAAAATTTTTTAATAAACCTATATTTTCTAATTTAAATTTTCAAAAATTTTTAATTGAAATCAGTAAAAATCGCTTATCAAAGTAAAAATAATTTAGACAATGAAAAAATTCCTTTCATATTTCAAAAGTGTCATTCTTGAATGAATCATAAAAAATTTCTAATATTCTAATTGACAAAAAAAATTTATCTTCAAAAATATTCAAATCTCTCTCTAAATGATTGTTTCTAAAAAAATTTATTTTATTTTAATTCTGGCTCTTAATTTGATTGTTTATAAAAAAAAAACAAAAAAAAAAGCTTTTAAAAATTATAATCAACATTAATTTGATCAATCTAATTTGGTAGCATCTAGTTCGGAGAACAAGTCTTTAAATTTTTTTATTTTTTCCTTTTTGATTTATTTTTTACAAATTCACTTATTTCTATCATGAAATATAGATGTTAAACTCCAATAGAGAATCTTGAATGTAAATAAGCATCATTCATCCATTCGATTTGAGATATCGATAGTGAGTAAACTTTTATGATAATAGTTATTTTTTACTTGGAAGGCACGTGATAAAAAAGCATTAAAATTTGATTGAAAGCATAATTTTTAGAAAAGCATAAAATTATTAAATAAATCTACTTAAACATTATTCAAAATATTTTTTAAAAAAATCAAAATTTTATAAAAAGATTAATATTATGATTCAAAAATAGAATTTAAATTTTGTTGTGTTTTGTTTTTTTGTTAGGTTTTGTCTTTAGCAACCGAAAGCTGATTAATCGCAAAACAAAGGAAAATAGTGAAAAATCAAGCTTTATTCCATCGTCCTTATTTTAAAATTAAAATTGTCTATACCTGAAAGTTTGTTCAAATTATGATAATCTTCAAAAGAGATTGCAGAGCTTAAACCGGACAAAAATTCTACAATGGTTTCATTTACCGAATGTCTCGGAGGTCTTTTTTCCAAGTAAATAATTGAATTTAAATTTAAATTTTTAACTTCATAAACTTAAGCAGATTTAGACGCTCTCCGCCAAAACAAATCGAGCCTGACTCTGCAATCGGAGGTTTGCTACATAGCTACCCAGCCAACCCGGTACAACATCCAGAACTAAATCCAGAGCTGAGCAAGATAGCCTCTAATCTCGAAACAATAATTGCTTTTGTTAATCCAAAAAGTGGTGGTCAAAAAGGGCGAATTGTGTTTGAGCGACTAAAAAATTATCTAAATAAAGAAAACATATTTGACTTGACCAAAGGGGGACCCAAGCCTGGGTAAGTAAATTAGATAAAACTAATAAAAATAAATGTTTTAGATTTTTTATTGACCAGAATCGAAAAGCACTTGAATAAAAAAGATCTGCGTATAATTGCATGTGGTGGTGACGGAACAGTAGGATGGTAAATACTGAAACATTTGCATAATCTTTTGCTATTTTTTTCCACAAGGATCTTGTCTGTTTTGGACGAGATGCAACTTGAAAATCAGCCCTCTGTTGCTATTCTACCATTAGGAACAGGCAACGACTTGGCCAGAACTTTGGGATGGGGCGGTGGTTACAATAACGAGTCAATGGAAATTTTTATTAAAAGAGTAATTTTTGGTAAAATTGTAAAACTGGACAGATGGAGTATTAGAACTAATCTGGTGAATTCTAATGAAAGCGAACTCGAAATTAGACCGTCTAGTGATGCGAAAGAAATGCTTCCTTTAAATGTTATCAACAATTATTTTAGTATCGGGGCTGATGCTAAAATAGCCCTTGATTTTCATTCAGCCAGAGGTAATTTAGTATTTTATAAAACCAAGAAAACTCTCAGTCAGGTGTTTATCAAATATTTATTTGACTAAATTGAAAAATTAGACTTTGGAATTGATAAAATTTAAAACATTTAGCAAAAATGTCTATTGGCAAAAGCAAAATCTAATTTTTGAATTTTAATTCATAAATTATTCAATAATAATGACTTGTTCAATTAGTAATAACTTTTTTGGAAATTTATTAGAACCTTTAGGCGAAATAAATAGAATTAAAAATTTGGAGCAAATTAAAACAAATAACTGTTATTTTTAAAGTGAATTTTTTAAATTAAAATTTCTAGTAACACCAATTCTGATATTATTAATGAAATAAATAATAAAAATTTATATTGTTGTGAGAAAAAAATTTGAAAAAAAATTTTAGTTTTCATGTGGGTTTTAATATTTAATTTTGAATTTGATTAATTAGTTTGGTATAACTTTCCGGGTGAATAAAATGGGTATTGAAAAAATAACAAAAAATAATAAACTTATTAAGGGTTTTATGGCATGTCATAAACTGATTTTCTAAATCAGTTAAGATTAGATTGGATTCATTGATTGGAACATGTCATTTATTGTATTTTTGAAATATCTGATAAATTTAGTTATCAGAGTATTTGTCTTATTTTTATTCAAAAAATACACGATTATTTAAAAAATTTACAATTGAAAAATTATAATTTCAAATTTTTTTTCAAACAAATTCACAGCCAAAAGACATTTTTAGCACTTGAATAAGTTTTAAAATTTATTTTTAGGTTAAAACCCTTTAAAAGCATTCTAAGAAGGAAAAAAGTGTTTGACGCAAAAAAAAAATAAAATTTTAGTATAGTATGAAATTTCAATTAATAAAGCATAGAAAAACTGAAAATTAGTCTCGAAAAAAAATAAACTTTTTGGCTTTTTAGGAGAAGAATTTTCAGTTTCTTACAAGTTATCAAATTTTGATGAATAATAAGAATTTATAAAATCTTTTTATTTAAAGTGTGAAACTGTGAAACCAATACCTAAAATAATAATAATTTATAATAATTATTATCACATATTTATAATAACTTGCAACAGTTTCTTACAAGTTATCAAATTTTGATGCAATTTTTTTATTAATTTAAATTTTTAAAACAAATTTTCATAAACTCATAAATTTTTAGATTTTCAAAACTTTCATAAAAATCTTTAAAGAGTCCCTAAAATTTCTCCAAAATTTGGTTGACTTGGTTGAAGTGAAATATTTAATGCTATTAACCTATAAAACATGTAAGAAAAAAATAGTTTTAATTTGGTTTTGTAAATTTCAAAAACAAATTGAACAAAATTCCTTCATTTCTTAATTAATTAAAATAAAATTTTATAAAAAATATTAGAAAAAATATTGCGACAAAGTGCAACATACTTTTTTGCAACTAATTCTAAAATTTTTATATCCTTTTTTTTAAGTAATCAATAATCTTATTAAATTTATTGATTCTTTTATTTTTGCCAATTCAATTTGTATTGGAAATTCACAATACCTTTAATGCTAAAGTTTAAAATATATGCGACAAAAAATAAAAAAATAAGATAATCTTTACTTTATTTTCTCTTTACTATATTTTAAATTTTTTTGTGTCCAACACCCTCCTCCATCTAAGAATTGCATATTTTTTTAAATTAAAATAAGAAAAAAAATTAATTGAATAATTTAATAGATGTTAAATTCATAGATGCGATTGAATACTTCAAATAAAATTTTTTAATATATTTTTTAATAATTATTGAAAGAGAAAAATCCTGAACTATTTACCAGCCAAGCTTTTAACAAAATCGAATATGCTAAAGTAAGCTTTCGATAGGAAAAATTAGAAAATAAATAAATTTTTAAACAATTTTTTTTAGAATTACAGCAAAGATTTGTTAAATCGGTCATGCAAAGACATGCTTCAGGACATAAAAATTTTTGAAGTAATACTTTTTTTCAAAGCTTAAATAATTAAAATTTATTCTAATTTTTTAAGTGTGATGGAATAAGTTATCTGGAAAAACTTAAAACTCTCAACTCACATTCAATCGTGTTTCTAAATATTCCAAGGTACTTAAACCATTATTTAAATTAAATTTGATTTTGAATTAAAACTGAATAGTCTTAAAAAGTCTTTTAAAAAAGAATTTTTAAATTTGAAAAAATAAAGCTAAGGAAATAATCTCTTTAAACCTATAAAGTTATGCAAGTGGAAAAAAACCATGGAAAAATGAAGATGGATTCGAACCGCAAAGCTATTCTGATGGCAAAATTGAAATAGTCAGCTTTCAAACTGCTGATTTTGTAATTAATAATCTTATTTAATCATTTCAATTATTTTTAAGTTTGGTTATTTAGATGTTACTTCAAATAGGAGTGCACGGTGATCACATAACTCAAGCAAAAAAAATTCGAATTGTAACTGCATCTCCTCTTCCAATGCAAATTGACGGAGAGCCATGTTTTCTTCAGCCGTCTGAAATTATCATAGAATTGAAAAATCAGGCATCCATGATAGCTGCATCCGAAGAGAACGCAGTTATTTCTGCATGTCTTCAAACAGCTTGTTCTTGTTAGGCTAATTTATAATAAAAAATATTTTTTTATTATTCATCAAAAAAGCTAAATTGGTTGTAAATTTTTCCAAAAAAATTAAAACAAGAAAAAATTTACGACCGATATGGCTGTGGAAGTTATTAAAAATATTTTCTAATCACTATTTTTTTAATTTAATCTGATATTTTTTTATTATTTATTATTTTGTAATTTAGTTTATAAAAAAATGTTTGTTGTTTAATTTATCAAGTTATTCAAAGTTTTAGACTTTGATTTTTATTTTCTGTGAAAATTAGATTGGTCAGACGAATGAAAAATTAAACAACATTTAATTTTTTAACTTCCGATTATAACAATTAAAATAAAATAGCTATAAAACTAATATTTTTATAAGTTAATCTAAAATTGTCTAATCGCTTTAAATACTAATCTTACTTTGAAATTTAATTGATATTGAATAGGTTTTTGCTGTTCCATCACTGACACTGACGATGAGGTAACAAGCGAAACCGAAGACGAAGATCTATTTGATGTTTTTTAAGAAGATTTGTAAGTGATTATCAATTTTGACTTTTAATTTATTTAAAGAGTTAAATATTCGAAATTTTTTAAACAATTTCGATTGTTTTTGATTTATTTATAAAAATTAGTTTAGAACTTTAGAACAAACTTAACTATAAATAATCAGTTTTTAATCATTTCTAAACTATTTTTACAGATTTTAAGCAAAGAAAATATTAATAGCTTTATTTTATAAAATTTATTTTAAGATACGATACATTCCAAATTTGATTTGATAGATTATAGAAACTGCACATAGATCAACAACGAAAATCTTTGAATCTCATTTTATGAAAAAAAATTTGAAAAAAAAATTATATATTTTTTGAGACCCTCAAAAATTATTGAGCTTTAAAAAATCGTGATCAAATTTTAAAGATAAACTTTTAAATTACATTTTTTAATTTTCAAAAAAAATAAACGAATTCTATAAAAAAGTTCCAATTTTATTTAAATTTTTTCTGATACTTTTTGATCCATGAGACCTTTCTTAAATCATGGATGGATTTTCATCAGAAAAAGTATTGATTTAGCATCATCAATTTGAAGATAATGATCACGATCGTGTAAACTGACGCTATGTTATTTATTTATTAAGTCGTCGATTAAGCTTTAAACATTTTTCAAACGCAATTTGATGAATATTCAAATAATTTTTTGTTAAGTTTTTATTTTAATCACAATCAGATTACTCATGGAAGATAATGGCGACAAATTTGAAAATGATAATGAATTAAAAAATGCTTACAATTAAAAATTAAAAATTTAAAAATAACATTTTAAAACTTCTTTTATAAAAAGCAAATTTTATGCAGCAAAATACATCATTTTTAAATCTGAAAATTTTATCAATGAACTTTAATTTTTCAATTGTTTCAAAATAGATATATTTTTTTAAATCAATAATAATTCTTTTTAATTTTTTTCTACTTAGCTTTTAATAAAATTTTTAAAAATTTTAATTATTTAAAAACTAGTATTCGTATTATTGAATAATTTAAAATTAAATCGAAATGAACAAACTGAAAAAATTGAATAGACTGAATGTATTTACCAAACTATACTTAGTTATCTATCATTTATTCCTTTTTTTTTACATGTCAATTCAGTAATTGCATAATACATTCTCCCAAAAAATTTTAGAATTTAAAATTTCAATTTGAAAGTTTTTACTAACTTATCATTACTTTTCAATTTGAACAAAAGATAAATTGTAAAATATCAAAAAAAAACTTTGTTTCTTTTTGAACTTAAGCAAATAACTTAAAAATAAATATGCAGTTCTTAAAGAATGATTATCAGAATATATTTTTTTTTCGAACCTCAAAAAAAGCTAGAAGGCATCTCGTCTCAAAGCGTGAAGCATTATTGATACAGTATTTTAAATATAATACAGTGACGAATATAACATTATGAAAGAAAATTGCGAAAACCAAGTTTGGATAAGAAGGATACCATCAAAAAAGTAAAATGAAAAATGTATTATTAAATGAAAAAATCAAGAAAGTGGTTCAATTGAAGTTTTATTGAATGAGCAATTTTTTTATGGTCATGGAATTTGTCTTTATTTGACAGAAGGCTTAGCTCTAAAATAAATGTTTTTGTTTAAGTAAATAACTTTAATCCTTCAATCGATCTACTACAAAGTAAACCATTCATATTTCAACAAGACAGCCAGCCGTTACAAGAACAGCAATTGCTTTTTTTATCAAAAAAGATTTTATTATTAGCTTATTTTGTTTTTTTTAAAAAGATAATTAAAAATAAAATATTATTTTCCTTAAATTTTTAAATTCCTAAAATAAAAATTTTTAATTTTGTATTGTTTGGAAAATTAATCATTAATTGAAATTAGTATTTTTTGTCTTGATTAACTTATTTAAAAAAAAAACTTTAAAAAAATAAATGAAAATAAATTTTTTTTATTCAATTATTATTATTATTATTAGTTAATTAAATTAAGGGTCATCTGTTTGAAGGTTATGCACCCTTATTTCAGAAACAAAGTTAATTTTTTTTTTTTACTTTAATTTAATGCATAAATAATTTTTCCAATTGGTCTTATAAATTGTTAAAAAAAAATTAATTATTTACGTTGGGCTGAAAAGAAGGACTTTGATCCATTCTGAGCTGACCCGAATCTGTTTAAAAAGAAATTTTTCTTTAAATTTTTTTTAATTTTCAAACAATAAAGAATTTAAATTAGTTTTAAGTTAAAAATTTTAGTTATTATAATAAATATGTTTTGAAAATTACATAATGAGTTATAAAAAATTAAATTTTAAAATACTTTTTTATCAATTATTTATGAAACTAATTTCATGGAATCATTATTTATTTTAAATTTTAAATTAAAATTTTTTTAGCTTTTAGAAAAAAAAATTAATGCTTTTTAAAAGTTATTTTAAAAAGAATTTTCATTTTATCATTAAATAAAGTTTAATATTTTAGCTATTTTTTTTTGTTCAATTTTATAATAGCCTAACATAATTTTGAAAAAAAAAAATTCGAGAAGGCCGAATCAAAATGTTAAATTAATTGTGTAGAAGAGAAAAAAATTCGGTTTCCATTCGAAACAAAAAAAATATTTGCGCTAGTGGAAGATTAGTTTTGAATTTAATTTTTCAAATAAGCATGCAAATACATTTTTTGAATATTATTCCAAAAATGTTCTTTAGTTAAATTTTTTTTTTAATTTTTGGATTAATTTTAGACCGTAAAATATACCGTAATGTCTTTGGAAGGCGATAAAACCGGAAATTCGCTTGGAATTCCAAAAGCCATATTTTTGGAAGATGTGGAAAAATTTATGAAAGATGGAAACAAAACTGCCGAAGATGTTTTGAGAAAATTAGAAGAATTGTTTCAAAAATACCGTGTGATGGAAGTAAGCTTGCTGCAAAAGAAAGAAAAGCTAAAAGTACAAATTCCTGACATCAAACAATCTCTAGGTAAATTTTTACCAAGAAATCTTTGCTGAAAAATTAAATATCCCTTAAAGACATGATCCAGCTATTGAAACGAAATAAAGCTAATGATAAAACTATTGAAACTGATTTTATTTTATCGCACAACCTATACGCCCGAGCCGAAGTGCCACCAACAGAAAAAGTAAAATCGAAAATTTCCTAAAATAAAAATAAAGTTTGTTTAAAAGGTTGGTTTATGGTTGGGAGCAAATGTTATGCTAGAATACTCTCTTGAGCAAGCAGATGAGTTGTTGAGCAAAAATTTAAAACAAGCAAATCAGTCGATGGAGCAGACCGATAATGATTTGGATTTTCTAAAGTATTTTGATGAGTTAAATAAGGAAATTAAAGTTATCTAATTGCTTTTTAAGAGACCAAATAACAACAACTGAGGTAAACATGGCCAGAGTCTATAATTGGGATGTTAAACGAAGACAATCATTAAAACCTTCAGTCTAAATCATTAAGGAGTTTTTTTAAAAAGCGTTCAAAATTAGAAATAAAATCTAATCAATTTTATTTCTTTAAAATTATTTATAATATTTTAAACCAAACAAACGTTTCTCTTGAGTTGATTATCTGTTTCGGGATTTTTTATTTTAAATAAAAATTTAACATCATTTGAGTAAATTGTTTTTGCTTTTGTTTCTTTCCTGCAATTGGAACCAATTTTGACGGTTAGTTTCGATACGTGATAAATGTTCTTTGAATGATTTACAAATAAAGGAGATATTCTTTAAGAAAATTTTTAATTTTGTTTTAAATAGGCAAAATTTAGTGCATTATTGTAATTTTTTTAAAATATAATTTTTTTATACAAAAAAAAATCAAGAATAAATTCGTTTTTCTTTGTTTAAACTAAATAAATTGAACATTTAGATTAATCTTAAAATTCATCTAAAAAGCTTATTAATAATTTTATGAAAAATATCTCTTATTTTATAACCTTTATTTGCAATGAATAAAATTTTTAAAGAAAAAACTTTGATTGATACTCTTTATTCTCGTTACATCCTTTGATGATGATTTTTTATATTTTGATCTCTAAATAAAATTGAGTGCTTTGTAGCATTAGAAAAGTCAAGTCCAAGTCCGCACTTTTTTTTCTTTTTTTTTTTTAAATTAAGTTAAAGCTTTGACTCTGACTTTTCACCATTTTAACTTAATACTTTGTTGACCAACTCTGCTACTTAAATTTACATAAAATAAAAATACGAACTTTTTTTAGAATCAGACTTGTTTTTAAGTAAAAAGTTTAAGTCAAAGTCATTACTTAAATTTATTTTTTAAGTCAATATTAGTTCTGGAATTTTTCCGTTCCAAGTAGTAATTATGGAGGTCAAGCAAGTGTTTGCCTTTTTTTAACTGGAATTTTTCTTTTAAAAAAAATTCGAAGACTTTTTTTTAATTATTCTGACTTTTTTTGAGACTTTTAAACAGCTCTGATTTTAATCCTTCTTAAAGTAATGATTTGCAATAGAAATTTCGAAAATTTTGATTTTTTTCCGAATTAAGGTCAAAACATTTTTTTTATTAAAATTTAAAAAAAAATCCATAATTTTTACTGTAAAAGCCAGACTAGACCAAAAATTTTTTTTAAATTTTTTATGGTAAATGAGCCTGGTGACCTATAATATTTTTGTTTCATATTTCGCACTCATTTTATTCAAAAACTCCAAAAATACTCACCGAATTAGACCAGTTTTTTCTAGTCACCCTTTTACCTCCTGCGGTTAATTGGGTGAGGCCTTATTGGGTGAATTAGGTTAACCCAGTTACCCCTGATTTTGTAAATATTAAGCCCGAGAACTAACCTCTTTTTCAGGATATTCACCGAATTCACCCAATTAGCTCAATAAGAATTAAAAAATGATTTTTTGTTTTTTTTAATAATATAAATAATTAAAATATTCTTTATTATTAATCTTTTAAATACACGCTACAACATAACTATTTAGAAAAAAATTTAAACGAATTATTAACGAATTTAAAATAAATTTTATGTTTGATTTTTTTAGTTTAAAAGATTAGTCGAGACATACATCATAGTGGAACTCTTACACTTTGTAATTTCTAAATTTTTTCGGTAAACATTCAAAACAAACCCAATACTTTTTTTTTTAACTTCTTTTTGTTTATTCTGATTCATTTTTATAATATATTAACTATTTTTGATAATACAGAACGAATATTTTTATCAAATAAAATCAAATTATTTTTGTAAAAAAAAACAAACTTTTTTGCGAAACAAAATTTTAAATTTTTCATAAAAAACGGTGTCAATGTGATCATTTTTGTCTTGTAAGCCTAATTAAGTTAAATATTTTATTTTTAGGGGTAAATGGGTGGGATTTTTGGGTATTTAGGAGATACCTCATTAACCTCTAAAAAAAATAACAACATTAGACAACGGACCCATCGGCTATCTTAAAATTTTAGTAAAATTATTTCCTATTTAGACTAATTAAGACCCGATGAAAACGATAAGCAAATAAGTTCAGTTCAAACGTGTTCTGTCATCGGATCAAAAATCGTCAAACATAATTACTAATTCGAAAAATTCTACCTAATTAGCCGAAAAAAAACTTTGAATTAAACAAAAAAAGATTTAAAAATTTTTTAAAAATATTTCATGTATATATTTGGATTCCTCTCTTCAAATTCTACAAGAATATGTGGGTTGTTTAAAAAAAAAATAAAACGACTGACATATTTCGGTTTTTCAAATCACATCACCGAATTTACATTAAATACATTTAGGCTGTGTTACCATAAATATTTAGCTTCTATGGCTACTTTTGTAGGACATTATTTTGATTCAAGGTGAAACAGTTAATCCAAGTAAATAGATAAAAAAACAATGCGAGAGACATTATTGTACAATATTAGTGAAATCTTCAATTTGAAAATTATTGAACAAAAATTTGAAAAAATTTTAGGATAAAAAGGTATAGTAGTAATATACTTATTTTATTTGTGACAAGTACAATACCTGATGGGACAACACATTTAGATCATTTAGTTATTTTTGCTAAAACATTACTAACAGAGTTTATTAGCAGTAGCAGATTGAAAGTCATTCAGAGTAATGATTTGGCGATTAAATTAAATCATGTGGCACAATACTGTAAGCACAAGTAAAATCAATAATTTTTTCCTTTTCTTTTATATATTAAGTCGAGGTCAATATTATTCAAACTCATATTTTTAGGCGTGATAAGCTGTTCTTTTACCCATTACACAAACACTTCTCAAATGAATACAACTTCTGAAGTTAAAAAACTAATGGTTTCAAAAATTATCAAACTTCAAGACCCTCTAGTCAAAAATTTTTTTTTTACCTCCCTTTAAAATAATATACTGGTGTATTAGGATAGCGCTGTCATTTTTCTGGACGTGAACCTCAATATTGCTTAAATTTATTCCATGGTTTTTAATAAGAACTAATAATATCAAACAAGCATTTTTTTTTCGGATTCCGAAAAAAATGCTTGTTGTTCCCTTGAAGGTCTTGAAGTTTGATAGTTTTTGAAACCAGTTGTTTTTAACTTTATGAGTCAAACCATTTCTCAAAAGCCGTCATATATTAATTTATCAAAAGTGGAATATAGCTTTATTCTTAACTAAATGATTTTTTCCCTTTTTACAATTTTTTAAATTCTGTCAGAGGAATACCTACTTGGCCTACAAAGACCTACTTTTTATTTAAGTTCTTAAGCTAGAGAAAATTTCGAATAATTTCTAAGTTAAAATCTTTTAATTTAATCATTAAACTTAATCGACCAAAAAATTGAGTCAAAATTGGCTAGAAAAAAATTTAATTCTAAACTTTAATATTGATAAAAATGGACATGTAACAGTAAATTTCTATAACACGTAATTTTGTAAATTTACTGGTCTTCCAGTAAAAATTTAAAACAAATAGGAAAAAAATTATGTTTTGTTTTTTTGCTAGTAATTTTTTAAACTTACTTTTCAGTCAGTAATTATGTAAAACAATTTTTGGTGGATTGTCAATGTTTCAAAAATCCCAATAAAAAGAAAAAAAATCGGACGATACATCAGTGACTGAATATCATATTAACTGAATAAGCTTTAATTCTCCAAATCGAATCTAAGCAAACACGTACATAAAAAAAATGCTGGCTACTTGGATGCAAGAAAATAAATAACTTAAACCTAGACAAAGCTTTAAGTGTGAGGCAAGCAGTAAATGAATTATCAATTGGTGGTTGTCAGGGCATGGTAAAATGCAACTGTAATGGTCAATGTATGACAAATCGATATGGTTGCAAAAAATCCCAGTTGTTGTGTAACTCAAGATGTCATGAAGGAAATTCAAGCTGCAAAAACATGTAATTTTTTTAATTTCCCTTTTTCAGTAATTTACTAAAACTTAAAGAGAAAAATATTTGTTTTTTTTATTTTGAAAATATACGTTTCGTTTCAGTAATTTACTAAACTGGTTTCAGTGAATTACTTAAATAAATAAAAAATCAGGAAATATCTAAAATTAATTTATTTTTTTATGTTTTTCATTTTTACTGAAAGACCAGTAAATTTACAAATTTACGTGTTTGAGAAATTTACGGTAACAGACATAAACATCCAGTCAAAAATGATATTAAAATTGTAAGAGAAAATCATACTACTTTAAATGTTAAACAAGATTATTTTAGGTTAATATCCTTAGATATTCTCTTCAAGAATATGTAAAGATATGAAGACTTTCGAGAAATAGTTCGAGTAGAATAGTTTAAAAATTGCAACCACTGCTTTCAAAAACTACCATACTTAAAGACCCTCTAGTCAAAAAAATTTATTCAAAATTTAGAATTTTTTTGTTGGATACAAATAATTAAAACTCAATTTCTAAAGCTTAAACTCCTGTCTAAAAAAAATAAATGAGTACAATCTTGCAAGTGAAATTTAAAGAAAAAAATTAATTAAGAGGCTTTTGTTTAGAAAAAGATTTTTTTAATAGGAAAATTTTAGACAATATGAGCCTAAATTTTGCCATTTATAAATAAAAAAATTCTCACCGTATAAAGTGGCATACAGACATTATCTATCCAACCAACTTGGAGCCTAGGCAATTCATGAGATCGCCTAATATCCATCATTTCCTGAAAAAAAATATGCAATTTATGCAATTAAAAGATTTTAGATTACATTTGGCTCTTTCTTAAGTTCAAAACGTTCTCGGTTACCTTGAGCAAAAAATTCTTTTGTAACCAAATCAACAACTCTTTTATGAGTTTCCCAAGGTTTTGCGACCGCTGCTAGATCACAACCTTTTATTTAAATTCATTAACAATTAGGATCTAAACATTAAAAAAACAATATTTTACATGTCATTAATATTTTTCTTAACAAATTCGAATAAGGCTCTTCAAACCAACATAAACCGTTTGTTTTGGCTGCTTTTTCAAAATCTTTTCTTATTCTGTAAAAAGCATAAAAAATATTTTCTTTTAAATTAATTTAATTGTAAATTTACATAAAATGTTCGGCAAGATCTGTCGCCAAAATTGCTTCTTTTATATGACTGATTAGCAATTCATATGTTCTGGGCTTGACATGTGCAAATATGTCATGACCAGGTGTATTCAGAATCATTATACAATGATTGAAATGGTGTTTTTCCATAGTTGCATCAGTTCCATACAATTGGGAAAGTGCTGAATGACTCCTAAGACATTTTTAAGCTTAACAAAAAAATTAACCAAAAATTATTGAATTTACTCGACTTGGAACATGTTGTTTGTTCCTCGGTGGTCAAGATCGTGGCAAAGACAACCAACAATAAGTGCTAATTTTTCTACATCTTGTAAGTAACTTGAAACAGTGGAATTTTGGAAAATAGCGAACATAGACTGACACACATTAAATGCATGTGACCAGTTGTGGTACTCAACATCGCGGTAATTCTTTCGAACAGTTAAAAGCCATTGCATCAAAGTCTTAAGTTAAGTTGTTGTATAAAAATAAACAAAGGCACTTCATCGTTTTGAGAAGTGAAAAAATTATTAATCGCTCAAAAAACACAAAACTTTCCAAAAAATTTTTTCTGTAAGCTGAGTTAAAATCTTGATTTCAATGATTGACTTTTTTTTTTCAATTTTTATATTTTATCAATCCATTGAAATCAATTCTCAATATTTATTTATAACTTGAAGTTTTTATATATAATACTGAGTTAAATTTTTTTGTAACATTTATGTATTCTTAAAATTATATTTCTATTGCTAATTATCGTGAATAAAATTATTCACCTAATTTTGACTTTTTAATTCTTTATTTGTAAATCGATTGAAAAAAAATAGTCAATTTTTTTAATTCTTTAATCGATTAGAACTGATTGTCAACACTAGATCAACATGAGGGAAGCAGAAAGTAAAATAAAAATATCTAAAATGGTACTACAGAGATCTAAATGCTAATGATTTTTTGGGAAAAGATATAAATTCTATAATTTCTTACGAATCGCATAAAATTAATTTTTATTCAGCCTAATTAAACTTGGTGTAAATTAACGTAAAAATGTTTAAAAAAATGGCCTTTAAAAAAAAAGATAAAATTCTTTATTATTCCACATAATCACATAAAAGCTGTTTTACACTAAAATAAAATTTAAGGTAGATTAGTTTATTATTAGATTTAATTTTATAAAAAAAATTTGAAAATTCTTGATCTTTTAAATTTTTCTTTTTAAATTTGATTTTTACTTCGTACTGAATCAAAACGATTGATTGAAAATTCTTTTTTTTGATTTTTTTTAATTAAAAAAAATGTTTTCCTTCAATAAATTTTAGGTAATTTGTTGTAAAGATCAAATTTATGGGCACCACTTATTTATAGGAAGCCATCATTGAGAACAAAAATTGTAAGTAATAAATCAATCATGTCCAACACATTTTAAAATATTATCATAATAAAGGCATTTTTTTAATTTCTCAATATGTCATCTATTCAAAAATTTAATTGTTTTTTCTTTAAGTTTTCTAAAAGGAATAGTAAAATTCTTTATATTTTGAATTTAAGAGCAAAAATTGAAAAACATGAAAAATTGATTCCTTTCTGAGCGTCCAAAATTGGTTTATTAGATTTTTTAGCTGATTCATAAAATATTTCACATGAATTCAGCTTCTCAGATTCAGTTACAGTCATGAGCACTCACACAGTATATCCCTGAACTTTAATGAACAGTCACGATCTTAAGATTAATAGAATTTTATTTAAAAAAAATATTCGAGAATATTCTTAAATATTTTTAATTTTAAGAATATAAGCTAGGTGGAATTTAATTTGTTGAATTTCTAACTTCCCTTAGTCATGTTAAACCTTTTTCACATGTATATTTGACACTTATTTTTTGCTGCAATTATTTTCTTTGATAATTTTATCATTTAATAGTTTAAAAAAAAAAGAAAATTTAAATCAAATTGTACTTTCTGTATAACTTTTGAATGGTATTTGATTAAATCTCTCTGCAAAGTGCTAAATGCGACAAACATGCTAAGTTATAGATGAGGCTCTCAAAAAACTCTGCAATTTTTCATCACTTCATTAAAAAGTATTTGATTCAACTGCGAAATTTAATTGCAGAATTTTTACACAAAATGCTATTTTATCTGAATTTTTTGACCCTACACTTCAAAATGCCCTTATATGCATAGTTTTTCACTTTTGAACTTTTCTTGGTCAATTAACTGCCTTAAACATGTCATGTCTTGGCTCGGTACATATACAGTATGTTGCAAAAGTTTAGAAATTGATTATTTTATTTATCTTAAATTGTTTATTTGTATCTTAATTTGTTTATTTGTATTTTACGAAAAATTGAGTGCAAAAGAAAAAAATAAAAGCACTAATTTGTAGATTTTTTTTCTCTACAATTTGATATATGACACTCGGCATAAAAATATGATCAACTTTTAAATATTTATAATGAAAACACTTCCTCTAGAAAATAAAAAATAAAAGTCGGTGCAAAAGTTTAGAAATTCTGGTAATCCAAAAGTTTTAGCAACCATTGCTACCTTTCTTCACACCTTTATGATTAATTCTTAAATAACTTTTAATTTTGAGTAAATTTTGCTCTTTAACTGTTAAATTTAAAAACTCTCCAAAACTTCACTTGGTCTCTAAATAACTTTACCAAAATATCTTTAATTTGGCAAAAAATGGGTGAAAAAAATGTGTCTAGCCCCCAAAAATGGTAGATTGTGGGTCTGCTAAAAATTTGAGATAAAAAGAAAAACGAAATAGCCAAGTTGTTAGGTGTATCTCCAAAATGTGTCTCTTCAACTAAGAAACGATATGAAGAGACTGGTTCTGTCTCTGATCGAAGCCGTTCTGGTAGACCTCGGAAGCTAACTTTAAGGGATGAAAATTAAAAATTACATTTTTAGATAGATTAGATCAAAATTTACTTAGATTAGAGCAATTTATTTAGATTAGAGCAAAATTTACTCAAAATTAAAAGTTATTTAAGAATTAATCATAAAGGTAGCAATGGTTGCTAAAACTTTTGGATTACCAGAATTTCTAAACTTTTGCACCGACTTTTATTTTTTATTTTCTAGAGGAAGTGTTTTCATTATAAATATTTAAAAGTTGATCATATTTTTATGCCGAGTGTCATATGTCAAATTGTAGAGAAAAAAATCTACAAATTAGTGCTTTTATTTGTTTTCTTTTGCACTCAATTTTTCGTAAAATACAACAAATAAACAATTTAAGATAAATAAAATAATCAATTTCTAAACTTTTGCAACATACTGTATAAAATTAAAAAGATAAATCTTAACTATTTCAATTTACTCATTTTATTGAATTATATTTAAAACTCTTTTTTTGTTTTATTTTGCTAGTTTAGATTATCTTAAGATTTTTATGCTTGATAAAAATATAAAATTAAAAAAAATTGACAGAAAGATAAGTTATTTAAAATCATTGATTTTTTTAATTTATTCGATTATATTAGATAGACAGAAACTTGTTTATCTTTACGATTTCTGAATTTTTTTAAATCGTTTCTAAATTGTATTAAAATTAAAGTTTTTTAATCAGCTAACACAAAAAATTTTAACTAAATTCTCATGCAATTTATTTAATTTTGACTTAGTATAGCTTCGTTTAAAATTTTTATTATTTTATAAATTCAATTTTAAAGATTCAATTTTAGGATTTATAAAGAAATAAATTATTTTCCTTTCATTTTTGTAGTTATTTTTACAGTATCATATTCTTTAAACAGAGAAGACAATAAATAGTCTAAAACACTTTGAAAATCTTTTAAAATTTTCCGTAAATTTACCTCAAATTCTGAGTGACAATTTTTTTGGCCATCAATTAATGAACTGACAAAAAAACTACATTTGATGACAAATAAATTAATTGACTGATAAAATAATGATTTGAGTGACAAAAATACTTATCGATTGACTTATTTTGTTAATTAATTAATTTATTTTGTCTATAAAATAGGATTTTGTCAGTGCAAAATTATTATTATTTTATTTATCTATTTGTTTTCTGTACCGAGGTAGACCTCCTTCAGAATAAAGTAAAAAAAAAAATTATAAAAAAAAAATAATATAGAAATAAAGTAAATAAGCAAAATAAATGAAAGTTAGGAAGAAATAAATTGGAATAGATTGTTACATGTGGCACATGTTTACATAGTTCAAGCATCAGGAAAAAAAGAGGAAATAGTAAGGTAGGAATTAGACAATGGAGTTGGGTAATTATTATATATAATTGTAAATTATTATAAAGTCATCTCAATATATATATTGTCAGTCGTTTAGTTTTTTTTGTCAGAATAATTAGTTTTTTAATGTCAGCTAAAATAGATTAAATTAGTCACCACTTTTAGTAATTTTTGTCATCTTAAAAAAATTAAATTTGTCACTGCCAAAAAATTTAAGCCAATTTTTTTATGCCTAATTAATCATGTGACCTGTGAACAAATAAAAAAATGATAGTCTCTGAATGCCAAAAGAATCAAGTGCCAAATAATAAAAAAAAAAATTATAAAAACTTTTTTGTCTATTTGGAATGTTTTCATTAGACCTGATTGCTTAAACATTTCAAAGGCTGCCAAGACCATTTGATCGACATTCAGAGAAAAGTCGTTGAATACATAAGCTTTGAGGTTTACTTTTGTGTAATTAATGATTTCACTGGAAAATCTTTCAATGAAAGAATTGACTTCATTTTTGGAACAAGTGGCATGATAGGACAAAACTTCCAAAGCAACTGATTTTTCAGCCATGCTTCTTTCTAGTTCATGATAGATTAGAGTATTATGGATAGCAAGGCCACAAAAAATTCCGAACGCTTCAAAAAGTTGCTCATCATTTTCGTCAAACGCTAAGCTATCCACCCTATTCGAAACTTGGGCACAACCGATTACACAACCATCTCGGTTAAAAATTGGCATGCAAAGAAGACCTTTGGTTTTTTGTCTCCAAACACTATCAACTATGGGATCAAATCTCGGGTCCAAATAAGCGTCTTCTAAATTTACTTTTTTACCGGTTTTGATCACATGTTCAGCCAAAAATCTCGATATTTTTGTTCCGTCATCATCCTCTACACTTTGTCTCCGCTGGTCCGGATCATCGCCATTTTTAAACAAATCAAATGCCTTGCGGTCAACAGTATCACTCTGATCATCATTTTCGACACGAACTTTTTTTTTTTAAAATTTTAATGGTTTAATTTTTTTCTTCCATAAAGTACCTAATATTGAGCAGCGTTTACATTTCAAAAGTTCTTGGGCCTTTTGCATTATACGAAATAGAATTACATCGAAATTTGTTTGCTGCTGAAAGATTTCGTGTAAAACTTCCAATAAAGATCTGTTACGTTCATATTCGCTCGAGTAAAGCTCAAATAGCTGTGCATGTGCAATTGATATTCCACAAAATTTTAGATATTCACTCAAAAGCTAGAAAAAGTAAATTGATTAACAAAAATATATTTTTATTAATAAAATTAAAAATTTTTTCTTGTCACTTTCAAAAAAAAAGGGAGTTTTTGGTTTAAATTTTTTAACTTTAACTTATCACAAACAGTTTAAAAAATTTCTTTATGGATTCTTTCATTAATAGTCCACAGTTAAACACTTAAAAATTTTTGAGAATAATTTCTTTTTCTAAGTATTGTATTTTTTTTCACCAAAAAAATTTATTCTTTTAAAATATATTTACTTGAATAAAAAATTAATGCAAATATCTAATAAAAAATCATAAGATAATTGAATACGAAAGTGATAAGGAATTTTAAATTTGATTTTAATATTTTTAATGTACTTAATATATGTTTAAAGAGAGTAAAGTTAAATAAAGCTAAATGACAATTTAGCACCTGCAAATATAAAAAATTTTTGATAATATTTGAAAAATTTAAAAAAGTAGAAATTATTTAGAAAATTTTACAAATATATTGTATCATTCCGCAGTTAAGACTAAACTAATCATAATCAGTTTTAGCTTTAAAAATATTTGTTTAGAAAAAAACGTGGTAGGAAACCTGAGGCATAAAACCTGTACGTATAGATTATAAATAAGATTAAACGAACAAAATTATATTCATTAACAGATATATTAAACTTATAAAAAAAAAATGTTTTTTGTTTAATAGTATATTTTTTGTGAAAAAAAATAGAGCAAGCCAAAAATATTTATAAAATTTTAATTAATTAACAATAATTATTTTTATTTTCCATTCATTTTTGTATTTTAACCTGAAGGAGCTATTCGAGTTATCTATAAATGCACTTCTAGCTTTTTTAAAAAAAAAAGAACTTGTTGTGGCTGGCTAAAATTATTTTATTGCGTGAGAAAATTTTTCTTTATAATAAAATTTCCAATATTTCATAAGTTAAAAATTTTATTTTAATCAAAAAAAAATACAGTAAAAAAATAATTTAATTTAGTTTCTCAATCTAAATAAATTTCTTCTGCATTAAGAATTTTTTTCCAAAACTTATTTAAAGATCTCTTCCAAAAATTTAACCTTATCATGCCAAATTAAGCAAAATTTAAAAATCTCAATAAAGGTTAAATAAAAATTGCTAAAATTAAAAAATAAGATAAAAATTAAACTAATCTTGCTTTTTGAATATTTAATTAAAAATATTTTTTTTAAATTAATAAATTTTAGCCTAAATTCGTTTTTTAATCCAAAACTGCCTATTTTTTTTATTAAATTCCATTGTATAAAAAAGGTGATAAATCAACGGCAAGCAATTATCGTCCTGTGTCTTTAACTTCAATTCCTTGCAAAATTATGGAAAGCATAATAAGAACCAAAATGGAAGACTATCTTTATAAGAATAATATTATATCTAAAGAACAGCATGGATTTGTTAAGAAAAAGTCATGTACATCTAATCTTCTGGAAACGCTAGATTTCATCTCAATGAGTCTAGACAAAAGTATTCCTGTTGATGTGATTCTGCTAGATTTTGCGAAAGCATTTGATACTGTTCCGCACAGACGACTAATAGCTAAATTGAAAGCGTATGGCTTTGATGGTCTGACATTAAAATGGATTGAAGCTTTCTTGAAAAATAGAAGACAACGAGTTATTCAAGGTGAAATTTTGTCTGATTGGGTTGAGATTTTTAGCGGTGTACCACAAGGGTCAGTGATTGGTCCACTATTGTTCGTTTTGTATATCAATGATCTACCTAAAGGAATAGAGAATGTTGTGAAGTTGTATGCAGATGATACTAAAATTTTCTCGCAAACGGTATTAGAAATAAGCGCCACGAAACTACAATCAGATTTAGATTTAATTCTCAAGTGGACTCAAGATTGGCTACTTCTCTTCAACACATCAAAATGTGTGGTTATGCATTATGGTCATAAAAACAAAAAATTTCCTTATTTTATTAATGGTAAGCTATTAGCAACGTCAGAAACCGAAAGAGATCTTGGAGTTATTTTCAATACAAATCTTAAATGGAAAAATCAAGTGATAGAGGCTACAAACAAAGCAAATCAAATGTTAGGTCGCATCAGGAAGTCATTCGCTCGTTTTGATTGTAAGTTATTAAGATCTTTGTATTTAACTTTTGTTCGTCCTCTTTTGGAATTTGCGGTGCCTGTATGGTCTCCAATTCTTAAGTCTGACTGTGAGAATGTTGAAAGGATTCAACGCAGAGCTACGAAATTTGTTTCGTCAATTAGAAACAAACCGTATGAAAGCAGATTGAAGGCTTTGAACATTCCAAATCTGGTGGAAAGAAGAAAAAGAGGTGATCTAATTCAATTATACAAGTTCATGCATGGAATAGAATCGGTTGAAAAAAGCAACAATTTTAATGTCACAAAAAACCAAGGAAGAGGTCACTGCCTCAAATATCACAAAGAAATATCGAGACTCCAACATAGAGATAACTTTTTTTTCAACAGAACCGCTAACATATGGAACTCGCTGCCAAATGAATTAGTTGAAGCCCCCAATGTTAACAGCTTTAAAGCAGGCATTGATTGCTGGATGAGCAGCAATCAATCACATCAGCTGTCTTAGTGTGCCTTATCAGCACACTCGCTGGCTAGCCAGCTACAGTCAAAACTACTACTACTACTACTAAATTATACCCAATTTTACAGCATTTTAATAAAAATAATTAAAAGAAAAAATTAATTAATTAAATTTTTCATAAAAAATAAATTTTTTTACAGCAAATTTTAGTATTTTTCCTAAAATAAACGAAAAATGACGCAAGATTACGCTTATTTTGGAAAATTTTCGTAAATTCTTATTTTTCAATTATAAGATTTTGCGGGATTTACTTTAATTTTCGAAAAAATTAAAAAGTTTATATTTTATTTTTTTTTAATATTAAATCTTTAATTTTCTAATATTTTTATTTGGCGTTATTGTTTATATTTTTTCATAAATTTTCATATGGTTTAAAAATTTAGACAAAAAAATATAAAATTTTCTCTTTTTTTGAAAGATTTAAATTAATTTTAGTACCTGAATATCATAGTCGGTAAATTGTGATATTTCAGTAGAATTTGTGTTTATTCGATTGACCAATTTTACCACGGCATTTACTTCATTATTAGAATTTTTAACCGGCATACAAAGCAACGATCTGATCTTGATTCCATTCTGGCGCATAAAACGTGAATCCTAAATCAATTAAAAAATAATTCTTTACTTTCAACGAACCAGATTAAAAACTTGCTTGATTTACATCAGGTACATTTACATAATTACCACTTTGAGCTACATACTCGATCAGACTAGAATAGACCTGAAATTCCTCTTGGTTATCGTGAACAAAATGCTCCTTGAATATTCTATTCCTCTCTTTTATTTCGTTACACAAAAAACTATTCGAACCGATTGACACCAAACTTTCTCGGTTTTTATTAATTAAATACAAATAGCTTTTTTCACAATTTACTAGAATCTTAACATTGTTCGATATTCTCTCTTTTAATGAATTTAAATTAAAGTCGTTTAGGGTGTCTTTGATTATATCTAAGAGAAACTCGAAGTCATTATTTTTCTCTCGACGAAGCTTAAGCTTTTCAGCATCGCTTGTTTTGTAGAAGCACGAAGGCAGCTTTATCTTTGACTTGATGAGCAATTTCAGAAGATTAGACGTGGTTGCTGAGTCGTATGAATGAGCTGAGGCGTATTTTTGAAAAAAATCAGGCCTCTTGGGAAAAAAATTGTTTGTTAAAAAGTCTAAAGTATTCGGAGAGCAGTGCAGCTTTTCACCAACTGATGGATCATAGCTGGGCTTTTGATTTTCATCTAATTTTGCTCCAGTTTTTTTATCCAAATTTGACTCGAGGCTCATTTCAAGATTAAGCTCGCTAGGCTGATTCAAAACTGCGCCACTGGGAAGGATTTTGCGATTGCGTAGAAGACTGCTGGACGATGTGGAACGAGAAAAATAATCATTTTTTGTCACAATATTAGAGAAACGTCTATTGGAACAGTTTTCTTTCAGAGGGACGCGAATTGCTGAACAAATGGAGCTTTTTTTGTACAATTTACTAAAATCTTTATTTTGGCTTACTATGGAACAATTTAGAAGAAGAGATGTTGGAATCGAGTTTCGCTTGGAGTACAGGTATTTTTTATCCGAAAGTTCCTCATTACATCGGCATATTCTCAGACCATTTATTGCAAGCCATTTTTCCACAGTGAATCTGTCCAGTTTTTCCATAGCATACGAGACAAACCAGTCTTTGTGTCCATCCAGCCAACTCTCAACGGAAGCTTCTATTTTTGCTGAATTAAAATAATTAGAGTCATTGGCATTTTTCATTTTTAGACTTTATATCATCGAATTTATAATTTGTCTTAAAATAAAAACAGGTAATTTAATTTTTATCATCTAAAATTCATGGTTGTATTGAAAAGTTTACTTGATTTTTTATAGTATTCTTACAGCCAATTATATATTTTTTTCTCGTAAAATAAAATTAAATCTGTTTATTTGAAAATTCGGGTAAAATTTTTTCTTATTCGTTTATTTAGTTTCCTATTTTAAAGTTTTAAAAGCAAATAAAACAAAAAAAATAAAATAAAATGATATATTTTAACAATTTATAATTCAAAGTTTCATTAATTTTTTTTAAATAAATTTAACTGTTTAAAAAAAATATAAACAAGCTCCTGCAAGAAAAATAAAAACCGGGCCGAAGTCCTATTTGGAAGCTCTTTTTGGTTTCTATGGTTTAGCTTTATATAATATTAATAAAGACAGTAATTGTTTGCTTTTTACATGTTTCCTGATAATCTTTTTTCTATTAAACACACATTGACATAAAAAATATTAATAATCCAAAGTACCAAAAGCTATTCAAGCAATTCATAAAAATAAAAAAAATTAGATAAAAAATTTTTTTGAGATTGATTAAATATCTAATAATTTACTTCAAAAACTCTTAAAGATATTCATCGTAATAATTTTCTTATTAAAATCTAACATTCAATAAAAGAAATTAAAAAAGATCAAAAGAATATTTTTTTTTTAAAATATTTAAATGACTAAAATTTAAGAGGAAAAAATAGATAGCCAAGATTTAAGTCAAAATCTGTAAATTTATTTTGATATTTGGAAAAAATCTAATTTAATGTCAGTGCTTGCGTGTTGAAAGTCTTTAAACATAAGAGTTGAGTCTGCTTCCTCTTCTTTTTTTTATCCTAAAATCTTCAACATCCTTCTCAAAATAGATTTCTAACCAATACTAATAAAAATTGTGTTGACGTGTACAAATTTTTTCTACACTTAGACTAATTGATCTATCAGGAAAAGGCTCAAGCTTGGCATAATGCGAATCCACTTGATCAAATTAGTAAAAAAATTTAAAAATCAAAAGCTTTTATTCTAAAGCCTAATCTAAATTATTAATAAATGATAAAGGCTTTTTCTAGGCCCTCTAAGTAAATCAGATTCAAGTTATCTTGTGCTAAAATAAATTAATAATTAATAATAGTTTATCTTTAATCTAATTCAATTCATCTTGTCTCCAGTACAAATGATAGATTTAATTAAAATTTATTTGAAATAATTATGAAAATAACAATAGCAAGATTTAATTCCGTCACATTAAATTGAGCTTCAAATCATTGTTTGACATCATTTATAATTTTAAATCCTACTTTTGAAAAATCAAGAAAAGTATGCTGTTCGAAATTAACTTGAAATCCGATTAAATTTATTAAACAGAGGAAATGTAATTGTAAATTTGCTATGGCATTAATTATTTTTAAGTGTTTTAACAAGTAGCTGATTTTTAATTAATTATTTAATTATTAATAAATATAAGCTGACAGGCGCTTAAACCTTTTAGGAAAAAAAATATTAGATGTTTACCGTTGCTTTTAAATCAATTCAAATTTCGAATTAATTATAATTTTATCTAAAATTATTTTAAAAAATATTTGACGTGACAATGATAAAAATACATGAGCTAAAAGCACGATGAGACTAAGTGATACTTGATTCAGCAAGCATCTAATTAAACTAATAATGAAAAACATTATGGTTTTAACATGGGTTTAAAATGCAAATGAAATAAAGAGTAATGCATGAATTTTGAAAAATTCAAGCAACTAACTTCTGTTGTTGATCAAAATTAAAACTTATTTATCAAGTCTCGTAAATCTATAAGAGAATTTATGAGTTTTGCTCTCAGAAATCAGAATGGAAAATTCTAAATTAACTATTTAAAAGTAATTAAATTTAAGAACCCAAGGGATTTACAAGCAAAACACTCATTTAAAAAGCTATTTTTAGAATTGAAAGAAATTAGCTCTTAAAATTCACAATTACTTTTTAGGAATATAACCTATATTAAATACGGAACAAAAAATAATAATAATAATATTAATAATGGGTTAGAATGTCATTTCCGAAACGAAATTCCGCTAGTAAAATTTAATTTTTAATGTTTTAAATAAATTTACATTCCTGTATAGGATATCCTTGTTAAAACATATCAAAATTTTAACCTTGTACTCGTATCTAAATGACGTAAATATTTAGCTGATATACGAATTTAAAAATTTATTTTAAACAATTTTTTTAATAAAAATAACAGAAAATTATTTATTCAAATTAAACTTAAAATACAATTATTTCTAGCAGCAATTATTTTCTTAGCTACCATGAAAATTCTTCTTATTGCTGAAAAAAGGATAATTCGAACATAAAATATGTTATCTAAAAGAAAAATGAGTCTTGTAAATTAGTTTTTTTTTTAAATAATTAACTTTTATCAGAATTAAAATGATTTAAAGCCATGTAATTTTTTTTCAGTATTTGTCAAGTCATTTAATAGATGAATTATTCCATAAATTTTTTTTGAAATTTTTTTGTTAAAACTCGTTCTGAACAAATTGAGTGTAAATTTGACAAGATGAAAAATTTACAGCTTAGGGTCTAATTTTCAGTTCTAGTTAAAGAAAAGCTTGTTATCAATAACAATTTTTTTGTTTTAGTTTTCTGCTAGAAGCACTTTCAAATTTAAAACACATACGACTCTTCAATTCTGCGTAAATCTTAAAGAGGCTTAGAAATGTTGCTTAAATATGATTATTTTATTAATGAAATGAAAATTCATAAACAATAATTGAATCTTAGAGCCAAAGAATCATCATGAATCAATAGATCAGTTTTTATTTTGATTTAATAATTGATTTAATTTAGTTCACCAGCTTATTAGATCTTAATTTTAAAATTAATAAGAAAAAATTACTTATAAATCAATGTAAAATTAAAAAAAAACGAATTGGAATTTAAATAAACGATCAAGACTGAAAGTTTCAATTAAAAAAAAATATTATCAAGAAAATTAATTAAAATGTTTAATTTTTTACTGATAATTTGAAACTATCCGAAACCGGATATTGAAATATTCGGTTTCATAGTTTCATATCCCTGAATATTGAAACTTTTTGAAACTTAAATTTTTTTTAATTATTTTTTTATTAATTTCTATTCAATCATCGAATACTTGGTATTTTTTTTTAAATAAAGATTTTTCCAATATTTATTTTTATAAATTATATTAATGAAAAAAATAATTCATGATAGAGATCTAATTTTAGGAAATTTCCTCAAACTTTTAAGACAGATTCTCAGGCGTTGAAATTGCTTTTTCTCAAATCAATAGTCTGAAACAAACTCGATAGAAAAAAATTAGAATTTTATCGACTTCTTTTTGAAATTTTTTAATTGTGAAAACCAATTTCACTTGCAAAAGTTGAAAAGATGGATTGAAAACTTCGCAAATGAATATTTGCGATCAAACAATTCCTTTAATGCTTATTAAAAATTTTGAATTTCCTTGATTGATTAAAAATTATCAGTAAAATAGAATTTACGCTAGTCTTAACATTTTTTCTTCATAAGTAACATTTAGATTATTTAGCAATGATACTATTTTCATGACTAGTAAGATAGTTTTAGAGTCAACGCAATAGAATTATAAAATCTGATTATTTCCTCAAAAAATTTGTATTCACGAAATAGTGAAATTGTTCGATATCTGGAAATTTTCGAAAAGCTAAATCCATTATTGTGACGCATTATTAAAAATTAATCAAATGCAAAATATTTTTTTTTGCTTTACTAATTTTTTTTTAGACTTTATTCTCTCCATTTTTCTAAAAGAGATAATTCAGGATTAGCGAGAAAGTTTTTAATTTTTTGATTATTATTTAACCATAGGGTAAAAGCGAAATTTTGTTATTATTTTTTAACGAAACCAATTTTTTTAACATAGAGATAAGTTACACTCTGAAAATTAATTCTTATTGATTTCTTGTATCATTAGAATAATGTAAATTAAATTCTCATTGAGATCAACAAGATTTTATGACATGAATTGCTCTTCTAATTTAATTTTATTTTTTGACTGATGAATAATTTTATTAAAATTAATCAAAATTCTGAATTAACAACAACAATTTCTTTGAAAGAAAAATCTTTTTTTTCCTAATTAAATTTAAAAAATTAAACATTTTAATTGATTTTCTTGGTAATAATTTTTTTTAATTGAAACTTTCAGTCTTGATCGTTTAAATAAAATTCCAATCCTTTTTTTTTTATTTTACATTGATTCATAAATATTTTTTTAAATAAAATTAATCAAATTTTTAAAATAATTTTTAATGTTGATAATTTTAATTAAAAAATAAAAAATTGCTCTAAAATTTTAAAATGATCTGTTTTTAAATAACTGATTTAACACAGAAAAATTAACAAAATTTATTTTTGATTTAATCAATTCAATAAAAGATAATTAAGAACCAAATTTCTATGCACTTATAACTAAATTTAATTATTCTCAAAAAATATTAATTTGTAATCTTTTAACATTGTAATATTATATATATAGATTGCCATTTATTACAAATAAAAAACTAAAGTTTTAGTTTTAATAATTTTGAAATCTTCAGAACAATTTTATTGAAAATTAATATTTTTTTGAAAGTGTTTCAAATAATAAAATTTTTTATTTTATTTGAAAAATCTACACTAAAGATGACATTTTAGTATCCTTTCAAAAACGTAGGTATAATAAATTGATTGTAAATTTAATTGATTAATGTACTGTAAAACTGCAATTATTACTTTTGGTAGAAAAATTAAAAGTTTTTGTTATTCCTCAGGATAAAAATGAATTTTATGGTAAATTAATTTTTATTTAATACTTTATTTTTGATAAAATTGTTGAAGTCTTAGATGCTGTTTATCGTTAAGAATAATAAAATATTAAAGAAGAATTTTAGTTTTAAGTATTTATTTGTAATCCAATTAAATTACCAATATTTAATGGTTTAAATAGAAAAAAATCGTATATTTTGATTTTAGTTAATCTCTTGCTAATCAAGGACTAAAGAAAAATAGTGATGCAAAGACTAAGGTCTTAAAAATTAAAAGCATTTAATTTAAGAATCTGAGAAAATTATTTTTAGATTAAAAATTTTGAAGCCTTTACAAGTCTCTTGAAAATTTGAGATTTTAAAAAAAATTAAAAGATGTTTTTTCAATTAAGATTTTTTAATTAAGTTTTAGTCTAAGATATAGAAAATTTATTAAAGACTTTATTTATAAATTTAATAATTAATTCAGAGAAGAGTTGAATAAGTAAATTTGGAAAAAATAGTAATTCATTTTCAAAATAAAAATGATCTACTTTGCAATGGTATTTTTTAATTTAAAATTGAGCCTATTTAAGTAAGGTTTTTAAAATAATTTTCAAATTTTAAAAAAATAATTAAATGAATCGGAACTTTATACTTACAAAACTTATATTTTTAATTGACAGCGTTGCTTATCGAGTTTGCAGATTTTGTTAATTTGTTAATTTGACTCGATTTCATTTTTGAAATAATTTCAATTTAAAATGATAAATAGTCCACAAGATCTGGTAACCGAAGATAGGAACTGAGGGGAAATAGCTATTGCCTAACACGTAACAAGTAAAGAATTTAACATTTTACTAATACTGTAATGAATGGATAGAACAAATTCCCGAAAGATGTGGTAAATGCAAAAAACCTGAATAGTTTCAAAGCGAAGCTTGATGTTTAAATTTCGAATCAAATAGAAGCGACTACTAAAGCTCTCAAGAGTTATGCTCAGATATCCAAATAAGCTTAGCTCAACTTAATATTTAGCTCATCTCCAAATAAATTTTTTAAGTAGAAATTAAACTTGAAGACCATAATCAAGCAGATAAATAAAAAAAATAAAAATAATAATGTTTTATATTTTTTATTTCTCAAATAGCTAGTTGAAGTCGAATTTTCTTAGTCTATAACCAAAAAAAAATTTATTTTTAATTAAAACATATATTTAATCAAAATTTTTGCAGTAAAAAGACAAAAAAAAAATATTCTATATAATTTTGCTAAAGCTTGTTCGTGTGTATTTTTCGTTCAATTGAAAACTTATTTAAAAACTGAAAAATTTGATATACATGGCAAATTATTTATTATTTTAGTGGTAGGTTTCTTGCAGTGCAAGAAACCATTTTCGCAATATTAGATACCTTAAATGTGGAATTTGCTCCTGGTAATTTTTTACACTCAATTATAAATTTAAAAAATGTGGAATATAATGGAAAAAAAAACTATTTGACAAAAAAAACTTTAGTTCAATAACATTCTCAAATTAATTTCGATTAAACAATCAAAGTCATTCTTTTTTACTCAATTTTGCAAGACCACTTTGATGATACTTACTCACATTGGCACATTTTAAAATGGTACCAAAACTGGCATGAGTCACATTCAATACACTTTTCTAAATAAAGGTTTTTGCATTTTGGACAAGTATTCTGTTTTAGCTTTTTTCATTAAAAGTTTTAAGTCATTCAATGCATTAGTTACGAAAAATTCTTTTGGTTTTCAATCTCAAAATCTTTCAAGAAAATGTCGCTTAATTGCATATACCTTACAAACTGTTTCAGTAGCAATATATTATCATGAAAAAAACTTCGAGCAAACTCATAATAAATTTTGGCGGTAAATCCTGTAAATTTTACCTGAAATTTCGGAAAAATCATGGAATGAGGTTCTTAGAATTAGCAATGAGATGATTTTTTGTTACGAGAAAAGTTGCGAAATTCCGCCAAAAATCTCCGCTTTACTAATTCCACGTTTTAGACACAACCTGTTTTGAACTGATGTCTTTATGGGACGTAATTTCAAGATAATTTCTTCGATATTCTTTTCTTGGACTTATATTATTTGGCATCTATGTAAATCATCTTCAAGATTTTTTAAACCATTAATGTTAAATGCAAATGAAAATGTGTTAATTTTTTTTAATTTGTAAATCTAGTAATCGATAGAGCTAAAGCTTTAGAAGAAATTATTTCAGATTAGGTTATTTAAAGGGCATGATAAGTTTTAAATTAATTTTTTCAAATTGAACTTTTTTTTTTAAAAAGACGTTTAGGTTTTCAGCAAGAATTAACACATAATTAGACTTTTTTGGCACATACTAGTAAAATTAATAAGATTAAGTAATAGCAAATTATTATAAACAAAAAAATTTTAAAAATCATCTTATCGCAGCAGTACTGTTCAGATAAATTTTAACTTTTGAATGAAAAAAAAAATTATTATAAATTAACTTTAAAAATTATTTAATGAGCTGGATTCCAATTAAAAAACTTAGCGAAAAAATTTTGGTTTAATAAATTTAAGCTAAGAATCACATAAACATTAAAATTTAGTTTTTAGAAACATAATTTTTTCTTGAATTTCCTACTAATTCTAAATATAGATAATTATTTAAACTAGTTAAATTAGTTTTCGAAATAGAAAGAAAGATAAAAAAACTTCTTTTTTTCTTTGATGCTAGTTCCTTTGAAAGAACTTTTACAGAACTTTTGAAAATGATGATGAGTTTTATAAATAATAATTAAAATCAGAGTTGTTTAAAAGTCTCAAGTCAAGTCCAAGTCACGACTTTTTTTTTTTCAAAAGTCCGACCAAAGACTTAAAAATTTTTTTTTTCAAAAAAAAAGTCCATGCCAAGACTTTTTTTTTTTCAAAGTCCAAGTCCGGACTTTTTTTTAAATTCTCATTCAAAAGTCCAAGTCCAGGCTTTAAAATTTTGAATACTGAAAAAGAAATTTATGCTAAAATTGCAAGAAAATTCTGTGAATGGCAAATCTATTGCATTAGACATCCCAAAAGTATATAAATTTTTTGATATTAAGCCTGATCTAGCAAATAAAAAAAAAGGTCTTGGCTTGGACTTTTTGAAAAAAAAATTTAAAGTCCTGACTTGGACCTTGAAAAAAAAAATTGGACTTGGACTTTTTTTTGGTACTTTAAAACAACTCAGATTAAAATTGAAAATTATATACTTTAAAAATTCTAATTCTCAAAAGTTGAAAAAATTTGAAAATCAATGTGATTCTCGTGGTATCAATATCATAATTTCAATATTGATGTTAGAGTGAAGACAAATTTTCGACTACTTTTGATTTTTTTTTCAAATTGAAATTGCAGTTTTTTGTTCCTTTTTACCAGTTAAAAATCGAAAAATTTTCATACATACTTTTAGAAAATAATTTTTTCTTTCATTGAAATTTACCAAAATTACATATTAAATTTAATTTATGATTTAATTAATTGACGTAATTTTACGAAATTTAAATGAAAGAAAAAATTATTTTTTTAAGTGTAAAACTATTTGACAAAGCAGTACTATAAGTCCAGATGACGAAATCAAAATAATTAATTGTTTTGAATAAATATAAAGAATCGCTTAATTATCTTATTTTGAAAACTCTTAAATAAATCAGCTTTCGAATGGTTCCAATTCTGTTTAGAAAACTAAAAATTGAGGTCGCTAGCTACTTTTCAAACTAATAATTTACTTTTAAAATCAGATAATCAATTAAATATTGAAAAATTTTAAACTTTTCATAAATTACTACACTGATTTATTTAGATTTGTTACTAATTTCTACTACTAATTTCTAATGTCTAAAAGAGCATTCAGGCTAATCTTTCTTTTATTCGAAAAAATTTCATTTTTGTATATTAAAAGCAAATTATTAGATATTGTCAAGATCAGGTATATTGTCTCAGATTTTAATAAGAGTTGTGTCATCAGCACACTACTTGTCAACAAATCTGAAATTTACAGAACTATAACGTTTTATTAAATTGACAAAAACAAAGGACCAACAACACTTCCTTAATACAAACCTAATTCAATTTGTTTAGGAAAACATTTATTCATAAAAGAAAAAATGCTTAATATGAGAAGCATGTGGTGGATAAAATAATACCTATTTTGAATATAAAATGCTTTTTTGTTACCGTTTTTGCTTTTTTTTTCTTTTTTGTTTGATTTTTTTTGTCATATTCTTATAAAACTCGATGCGCAGATTCAGAATATATATAACTTTTCAAACTTAGCATGTTCTTTTCATGATTTATGGTAGTTGAAAGTTGTACGTGCTTTTGGGTCTTTTTTTCTTATTTTTACAATAAAGTTCGTATAGAATTTTTTTTCTTTTAAATAAACTTACCTTTCTAGTCCAAAATTGAACAAGGAATCCGAAAATCTCATTGATCTTTTGCTCACATTATTATTTCAACCCAAAAATCTAAAAAAACGAAAAAAAGAGAACTTAGCCTTTCAGGTCATAGGGTGCAATACCGCACCAAGTCAAAATTTTTTTCAGAAATTTCATTTTGGATAATTCTCTATACAAAACAACATATTTGAAAAGCTTAGGCTGCTCGAAACAAAACTAAAATTAAAATTTTTTTATTAATTTATTATTTTCTTTGTAAAACAACAAAAATATTTTTTCAAAAATTCATTTCATTTTTATTTATGAATACTTTTTTTTTAACCTAGTGGAATTTTAACCCGAAAAAAAATAAACACTTGTTTAAATGGTATAAATGTATCAAAACATTACGTTTAGCGCCATTTTACAATAATTTCAAAAAGGCTTTATTAAATAAATGAAAAAATTGAACTCATATTTATCAATTTTCTGCGTTTTTATCCAAAACTTGTCAATCTTATAGTATCATTTAAAAAAATAATAAAAATAAAGTCAAATTAAATTGAAATTTATAACTCAATCAATTTTTTTTAAATCCATTTCTTCTAAATCATCAACATGACCATTTGTCCTTCGCAATTCATTCAACCAAGATGGAATCATCGGTTAGTTCAACAATTTGAAAAAATTTATCAATATATGATATGAAATTCATGAGCTAGCTGGGAATATTTATTACCAATTTGATTTTGAATAATCATTGGGTCCAAACATATCCAAATCATATCTATCGACTCGATCATTTGAGCATAACCATGGTATCGAACATAGTCTAATTTGGTTTAAGTTTTCTTTGAATTTATTTGCCAATCATTCCGAAATTTACATTACAAGGCTTTAAAGGGCCTTAACCAAAACACATCCACTAACTGTAAAAGTTGCCAAAACACATCATAAATGAATTTATTAAATTTTACATCCCATGAAATTATAAGAATACTGGGACTTGGTTGATAAATTTTATTTGAATAATTTTTAACAAACATCAATAACCTTGGGTGAATCGAACAAAATTTAAATGAAATTGAGACTAAAGTATATGCTATGATGGAGGATAATGGTCGATAACTCCATTATTTTGCGAGATTGTTAGGTAAATAAGATTGAATTTTTCTAAATTTATTTTATTCAAATAAACTTAGAGGTCAAAAAAATAACTGGTCTCAAGCATAAGAAGAAACAAAACCCAAAGTATCAATAAAACCATTTTTTTAATTGATCCCTTAGCATCTTCATCATGTTTAGCTTTTACTCTTTACTCAGCAAACTAATAGTATCTAATAGTAAACTTAATTTTATTTATATTATAAATTTCTTAATAAATTAGTCAGGTCTTCGATTTTTTACGAATTAACAAAAAATAAAACAGATTTTTTATTTTAAGCGAAAATAAATGCTGAATTCTGATAATTTTTAAAAAGTTTACAGCATCAAGGCAAAAAAAGAGTCTTTGTGAACAAAATTTGAAAAAAAATTTATTTGCAATAATTTTTGAAATAAAATCAAAATTAATTTTAGCATAATTTTTTTATGGTAAAATCTGAATGTAGTAAAAATGAATACTAAATTTGCTAGTGTGCTTGTAGAAATGGGGCTAAGCCTTGTGATATCTAAAATTGAATGATAGCTTTAGTGTTCCTTATTTGGAAATAGCCCATTCAAAACTAATATACATTTATCAATGAAAAATTTAAATAATTTATTATAAAAATAACTATGTTTTATTTATTTCAAAAATATATCAGCTGTTTAGAAATTAAAATATTATTATAAAAAATGAATATAGAAAAAAACGAAATTTAAAGCATCCACTTGCATATTTTGTTCATTTTTTTTTTTAAATTTTTACAAAAATCCAAACTAACAATCAAAGTATTCCATAAATTAAAAAAATCAATTTGAAATATTATGACCGAATTGATTTTATAAGTTTTTTTGTGAACAATTCGAGATGGCCGACCCAAAATTATTCGACAAACTCACCGAAATTAGAAAAAAGCTTGACAAATATTCTCAAACCAGAGATACCTTAAAAGTAATTAGGCTAATTTCAATGGCTGTTTCGGACTTAAACTAAGTCCGGTCAGTCTCTGTCTAAAAAAACATATGACCATATTTTCCCGCAGATTAAAGGCTACCTGAATGAATTAAATTGCATTGAAAATGTGAACTTGGAAGTTCTCAAGGTGAGCAAAAATTATTTTAATAAATTTTATAAAAAATTAAAATAAAATATTAAAAAATAAAATATTAAAAAATAAAAAATTTAAAAATTTTCTAACTTAAGAGAAGTGAAATCGTAGAATGTCTGAAGAGTCTGAAGAAAAAAGACGATCCGGATTTTAGTCCCAAAGCAGAGAAATTAATTAAAAAATGGAAAAGCATAGTGACCTCGTTGGCCGAAAAAGTCAATGAAGAAAACTCAAAAATCAGTGTCAAAGAGGAAAAGAGAGAGTCTAGTGAAAAAAAAAGATCATTTGAGGAAAGAACCGAAATAGCCGCGAAAAAACCAAAGCTCAACGGAACATCAACTATACAGGCCTTTAGTGAAAAAAATTTAGTCAATCCGAGCAAAAATGAGTCTGAAAAATCAGCAATTGTGCCAATGCCGACTGCTCGCTTAGAAGACATAGTCTCTGTAGAAGCACTTCCGTCAAATGATCTTGCACCAAAATTAAGATTTATTCCCAGTGCGTCCAAAAGCTCCAGCTCAAATCTAAATACGGACAATTTAAACCCTTTGAATCAAATCGATGATGACGAAGCCCTAGCCAAAATTTTGAAGAATAAACACAGCAAACGAACATTATACACTGGGCGCAAAGCAAATCCGACAGGCTCTCTTCTCCAACCAACAAAACTTTTCGATTTGGCTTCAAAAATTTTAATTGATAATCTAGACGATTTACATCTGAGAATTTCAATCTACAGTAATTAAATAAAAATTTTATATTATTTAAAATTTATTTAAAATTAAAAAAAAAAAGACAATCAAAGTATGTTTCCGGTGCCATTTGACTTGATAAAAAGAATTTTGGAAAGAGCTTCTGCTAAACAACTTCAATCAATTGAATATTATAATCCAGTTAGCTTGTTTAAAATAAACTTTTTTTTTTTTTTATTTGGAATTATTTTTATTTAATTTTGATTTTAATTCTAAATTTTTTTAGAATTTGCTTTCGGACACAGATGAATTGTGGAAGAAATTGTGTGAACAAGAATTCAAAAAAGTTGAAGTTCTAGACGAAGATGAAACTTGGCGAGAACTTTATTATGTAATTTTTAATTTGATTTTAAATGATAAATTTAAAGAAATTTATTGTCCAACTTAAGAGAAAAGTTGACGAACGTGAAGAAAAATTTCGTCGCGCCCGAGATCTGATCTCTAAAAAACAGGCCGAAAAGCCCAAAGAAAGACAAACAAAGGAGGCTACTGTAAAATTTGTGGCAACAACTGCAAGAAGTTCCTCTACAACTTTGTCTCAATCAGCAGCAGCATCGAAACTTAAAGCTATTAGTTCGTCCAGCGGGCCTGTTAGACAAATAGTTCATGATTCATCTGATAGAAGAGGTAATTTTGGATCTTTGTTTTTTTTGTTGAGATTATTATTTAAAATTTTGACCAAGGTGGAAGTGCAAATGGGCCCCGAAAGCCGATGATTTCGACACCAGCAATGTCTCAAGGAATGAGAGCCACAATGAAGCTGATTAAAAAGACAACAAGTAGAAGATAAATTTAGATGCAAGCACATCACTTTCATCTTTTTAAGTAGCAATATTTATTAAATAAACAAGTTTATTTGTCTTAAACTGATTAAAAAAATTTAAATTATAACTTAAAACTTAAAATTATCTTGTATTCCAGCAATTCTTCGATATGAGCAATTCGACGGCCCAGTGCTTTAAAATAAGTGAAAGAGCTCATTGTGTTTTTTTTAAACGAAAAGAAATTTATCTATTTTTTTGAATGTTGAATTTTTCCAAAAATCTCTAATACTTTTGTTTGGGAAATTAGCAAATAAAGCAATTGTTTTGACAACAATTTATTTGTATTTATCAGTGATTAATTAGTGATTAGCATGAGATAAGAGAAAATAATGTTTTGTTTAAATATTCGAAATTGTTGGACTTTTAAGTTTTGGAGATTTTAAAAAATATTTTTTCTATGTTTTGAATATTTTTTTTATAAATTAATAAATTTTAATTTAAAAAATTATAATTTTAAGAAATTATTTAAATAATTGATTTCATCTGAATTTTTTTCTGCGCAATCGAAGCATTTTCTAATAGAAAAATTGTGCTATTAATAATTTTCCTTATGTGCATCCAACATAAGCTCATTAAAATTTTTCTAATGCATTAACCTGACTTAGTCACCCGCTGATTTTTTCTATCAGCATATTAAGCAAATCGATTTAACATATTAAAGTAAATGAATTAATGTATTTTTTTGGATTTAGTTTTGTTTTTTAAATAGGCGTAATTGCATTCATTTAAAAACAAATATCTTGGAAACTTGCGATAAAAATTTAGTGAAGCAATAATCGCTGCTTATTTCAAATCTTTTCAAAATGAAATAAATTCTAAAAATAACTTTTAATTATAATTTTGAAATTTAAGAAAATTGAAATTCAAAATAAGATCGAAAAAAAATAAAAACATATATGCTTTCATTAAAACGAAGCAATTGCTTAGAAAAAAATAGCTCTTAAATTTTTTAAATTACGAAATTATTTTAAAAAAAACACTAAAATCAAGAATTAATTAAAAAATGTTGATATCAAATTTTTATCAAATTATTTTTTTTATCAATATGATGAAGTGCCTCCTATTTTAGCCATAGCTTATCAAATTTTTGCTATCTTTGTTTGACTAATAATCATATTATTGAACTCAAAACAAATCAATTGTTAATTTAATACTTTATACTGCTTTAACTAATTAATTAATAACAAATCATGTCCAAAAAGAGCACTCTGTAATCATATGAATTCATAATCTGTCATATACTTTGAAGGTCTAAAATGAGATCGATTTCTTTCTGCTAGTAAATTTTTTTCTTCTGCTAACAAATTTTTTTTAGTTTCTAGTAAAAAAAATAAACTAATGATTGCTAAATTTTTACCATTGAGTGCTAAATATTTTTTTCAGGCTGAAGCACAAATATCTTCAAATGGCCCAAAACGCCGTGGCAGACCTTGTGGTTCTACAACTAAAAAAATAAATACAGAAAATAGCTCTGTCAGAAAATCAAAAAGACAGCGAAAAAACTAAATTTGATATTAACATGGAATTTTTATTTTTTTTGTCTGTACTAAGCTTAATTTCTTTTTTTCAAACTTAATATGAATAAAATTTTATTCATATTAAGTTTGAAAATAAATTTGGTTAGTTTTTTATACTTTTATTTTTGCTATCATAAAGAAAGTTTTACAAGCAGGAGAAAAAAATTTGCTAGCAGAAAAAAAACGTCCGTCTAAAATGTTCTTTAATAATTTTTATAACAAACGAAGCTAAATTATAATGTGTTTCGTAATAAAAAATTAAAAAAAATCATAATAACCCATAAAATCTTATATACATAAGATCCTTAACGATCTAGAAATAAACGGAATATTGGTGATTTTTTATTAATTATACTTAATCAGAGCATTTGAGTTTAATGTACTAAATGTACTTTATAACAAACGTTCCAATGTCTTTTCGTTTTTACTATAATATTTTATGAATTTTTCATTGAACCTGGCTATTCCCTTCGATTTTTTTGTACTTTATGCCATGTAATCGCATGTATTTTTATTCCTAGTAAGTTATCTTTTGTAGAATATAAAGTTCGAAATTATCTAATATCTTCTCTTCAGACTTTGATCACGTATATGTTTATATTTTGTTTAAGTATTAAACTTTTAGATAATAGCTTTTTTTTAAAGAAATATTTTGTAAATATTTTTCTAAAGGATTTAATTTATTTAATTAACACTAGATCCAGTCTTTTTGAATTTGAAAGATTTTTTATATAGAGCAAATAAAGATTCTGTGATCATTAAAAGCCTGATTTTAAAATCTTGAATAAAATTTTTAATGCAGTTTAAAAAGTCTTCTAGTGTAAAAGTAAAAGTAAGATTTAATGTCATTTAACGAAAAATAAAATGAGCAAGCAATTTTTTAATTCTGAATTTAAAAAAAATAAATTTAAGTCAAGATACTTCAAGATTTCCAATTACAGATGAAAAATTAAAAAAAATATTAATTAAAAAAATAAACTTGAATCTGCTTCCGTCGGTCTAAAAAACTAAATCAAACTAGGTAAATGTCATGACGCCTGTAAAGCTAAGTACTCTTTCCAAAAAGAAGCATCGTTCAAGAGAAAAAAAACTGCTAACAAGCAAATCACCACATGGTCAATTCATTCAGGAAATGGAAAATAAAATTGTAGACCAGCAGGTGTATATGCAGTGGCTTCTCAGCTTTGGTCTTAAAAGAAATACGGAAAGTTTAATCATGGAAGCGCGAGATCAGTTATAGGACCAGGATCAACTAGAAAAACATCCTAAAACAAACAGTAGATGGTAAATGTAGACTATTTATTATAGTAATCATTAGAACATATTAGTCACAGTTGTAAAGTTCGCGCGGAGCAAAACTACAGCACTATCTGAATTTCGGCAAACCGACTTTAAAATATTAATCTGCATACTTGAAAACCTTGAAAACATGATTTTTTAGGTATTGTCAAAAAAAATAATTTTGATCCCACCCCCCTCAAAGATCGAAAAAAAAAAACAAAAGTTAGTTACCTTTGAGCTAAAATATCTCATGTTCTAATAGACATAACCTTATTAATATATATATTCTGAAAGCAAATAGTCTCATCTACAAAATGGTGTATTAACTTCATCTATTGTATTACCAATAGATCGATATTTTGGCAAAAAATGGTAAAAAAATGGTATTTTTTCACTATTTTTGTATCTAGTCCGCGGTTTACCCCCCGACCCCTACTTTTTTATACGGATTCTGAAACTAGAGAAAATTCTGAACAAAATGTTGGGACCACTTTTTTAATTTTCTCTTTTATTTCTCTTAAAAATTGTGTTCAAAATGAGGCATTTTTAAAAAAATTGAAAAAAATAAAGTTTATTGAAGTTTTTAATCAAAATTTTTATCAAAATCTTTTTCATTTTGATTTTTTTGGAAGTATTGAACCATGCTGATCACGAATATGGACTTTGTTTTGGTTAAAAGTCGGTGAGGTGGTCGTGGCACTCGATTTTTGGGTTTTTTTACGAGTTTTTGGGCGTTTTTAAGAGAAATATACATTTAAGGGAAATTTTAACTTTAGAATTGGATAGATTAGCTAATGAGGTGTCTGAAAAGGTGCCACTTTGTTAATGGAACGGCTAATTATCACGAAAGAACGGCAAATACTGCATGGGAACGGCAAATTCTAAGAGTGGACCGGTCATTTTAATTAATTAATTTTAATTAAATCGCCAGCGATCGCCGTTGCTTCCGAAATAGACAAAGTAGCACTCGGACTTTTGAAAAAAAAAAAATCCGGACTTGGACTTGACTTGAGACTCGTAACTTTTAAACAAATCTGGATTGCGCTTATGGGCACTGTACATAGACATCGAAAGGTGCTTGGTTAAATAAATTTGATCACAATTAAAATTTCAAATTTTTTTCAAATATCCAAATAAAAAATTAACTATTATTAACATTCTATTTAACTAAAGAGTTTAATTTCAAATATATTAAAATGATTTCAATATTAACTTAAAATTGTATTTTTTTTTGAAACTGAAAAAATATTTGAAACATCGCACTTTTTCAATGTTTTTTCAATATTGGATACATTTTGTAATTCAAACCCAAAAAATAAACAGATTCTAAATTAATATACAATTTGATTAAAATTAAATATCTTAGTGAAAATTTTTCTTTTATCTATTTCTTTAAACTGGACTGTAGAATGAAACATAGTTTGTTCCTTTTTAATGCTAACAGAAAAATCTTTGGTACAAAATCTATATTTTAACAAGAATTTGAATTTTTACAATGTTCTATATTTTTTGATTTGAAGAAATGAATAAAAACTAAAAATAAATTAATCCTCTTTGTAATTTGTTTATTATTTAGTTTCGTAAACAGAAATTTGGACCATTTTTTTAAATTATTTATTAAAACTTAAAATTTTAACCTAAATTAATGCAAATGGGAACTGTAACGAAGACGAAAAGTCGTTCGAGAGATTTCTGCGGATAAATCAATCAAAATTATTTTTTTAAAAAAACTCTATTTGAATAAAAATAAAGCAAATAAATAGAAAAAAATAAATTTTCTGTTTAAAAATTAAAAAACTGAAAATTCACTTTTATTCTGTAAATATAATAGAATTTTTTTAACTATCCTAAAAAATAAGAGCGTTGAAACTAAGAAACCAGTCTTTAAGTAGACGAAAACTTCATTTAATCAAAATTATGCTTTGCAAAGATTTTAAAAAAAAATATTTCTTCGTTTGATTTTGTACCATAGCTTATTTTTATGAATAAAAAACAATATAAAAAATCAATTAACTTTTAGTTTTTCACAATTTATTTTAAATTTTATTAAAAAAAATCTTGAAATATTTAAAATTCTAGAAAATAAAATTAATATTATATCTAATTAAATTTAGCGTTACAATTTCAAAATAAATAGTTCTCATTAAAATGAGAAAAAAGTCAATTTTAATGTGGACATAATTTATTTTTTAGAATAAAAAAAATTAATAAAATTGAAATCATTATAATTAAAGACTGTAAATAATTAGTCCAATTTTTATACATTAAACAACTAGACTTGAATCGGAAATAATATGTTCAAATGTTGTAAACTAATCGGCTTTTTGATTTACATTCGAATCACTTTGGCTCATTAGCTTATCGTTTCGTAGAAAACTATCACTAGATTCGGCAGCTCTTCCGTTGACATACTGACTCTCGGACATCTTAAACTTCTTATACAAATGATAGTTCTCATTTTTGTGCTCAGCTAGTTCACTTTCTGACACAGAAGATTTTACATTTGACAGACTATTACTACTTGCCAAATTTTCCGACTCTTCACTAAAAACATTTTCTTTTAAAACCGAATTTTCACAATCTGTTTCCTCATTCTTAATTTCACCCTTAATCAAATCAATCGCAGCGTTTTTCTGCTCGCCAATATTTCTTACTTCAGGCTCACTTTTTTCAGCCTTCAAAAGACTGCCTGGATCATATTTGTTCTCATTTGGTTCATTTTTTTCAAGCCTTTGACCGCTGAAATAGCTTCCATTTTCCATTTTCATGTTATCGTGCAGCGAGTCATTGATCATCTGGGACGGATTTGTTTCCAAATGATTCGAAATGCCCATTTGGTGCTTGGAAAAGTACAAAGACTCGACCATGGCGGACGAGCACTGGCCCGGCTTTAAGTGTTCGCCATACTGGTTCATGACGTAACTTTGGCTCATGTCAGACGGCTGCACGTTTCTCTCATTGATCAAAACAGTTGGTATCATCACATGATTTTCATAGCTACTTGATTGGTATTCGTCATTTTGGCCCATTGTGTTGAAAAAGTTGGCCTGTTCCATTGAAATCATGGTTCCGGGAAACATTTGATTCAATTGTGGCGAATTTTGAACTGCTGAAGGTGAACTAGCTTTGGACTTTTTCAACTTTTGAGACTTGTTTTTTGAGGAATCAATAGAGCTAGAGGTGGTTGGCTGACTAGTGGAATTTTTTTTTCTTTTCCGGGTCTGAATGCCGTCTTTTTTCATGGTGATGGGCCGGTTCACATTGTGAAGCTTGTAGTAGAGACCGCATGCGTTGCACACTGGGTCTCCGTCGTTGTTACGACGCCACAAGGTTGTTATGGCTGTGTGACAATTTGCACACTCCAGACCACTTCGGGTCCTAGTAGCAGACTAATAAAAAAATTTTATAATTTTTATTTAAAAAAAAAATTAAATCAACTTGTCACATCATATCATATGATATCATTTGGAAAAAAATATCAGGAAAAAAAATTTATTGCCATATTTTTACATATAGATATTCAAATTTTAATTCACCTGATATTATCTGATATCAAATGACTTACTAAAAGTAGATTTCTGTACATAATTGTATTTTTTTTGGATAATTTAAATTATATATAATTATTTCAAATTTGTGAATTGCTAATTTTTATTTTCAAATTTTGTAGAATTCGAAGAAATTTAACTTTTTTTTCTTTTTTTTTAAATTTTTTTTTTGCCTATGAGGCTAAAATGAATAAATAATAATAATAATTGCTAGTATCAGCTGATATGAGGAAAGTTTAAAAAAATGATATTAAATGATATCAAATGATATGATGTGACAAGTTAATTTCCGACACTGTAAAAAAAAATACTTACAACTCTTCTGGGCTGTTTTACGGGCCGATTGGAGCCGTTCATTTTGCTGTAAAGCCCGCAAGCATTGCACAAATAGTGACCGGTGCCGTCCCGTCTCCACAACGGAGTCGACACTGCACCACAGTTAACACACTCTCGTCCTTCTGTGTAATCAGCAATAAAACCATCTAAAATTAAAGAATTAAATTTTTTTAAATTTAAATTTAAATGCTCAGCTACCATTGTCGCCAAGTTTCATTTGTTCGGGCACATTTGCCTGGCTCTCTTGCAAAAAATTTGACGGAATGTTTTTCGGAGACCAGGGACTTCTGTGAGCCGATGTCTCACTATTTTTCATGCTGCCACTAGACTTGCTATTATGAAAGCTAGCATTCATCGGTTTGCTCACAACAGAATCATTACTGCTCAAGTTTATGCTGTTTAGGTCGTTTCTTTCGTCTATGTGGTGGTAGGCAGGGTGCAAATTGTGACCAAGCCGTGCAGCTAGAGGAAAATTTGTTTGCTCGCCGCCAGACGAAGTGCTGTTTTGATTAGTGGAATTTTGGTATGCTGAAATGTGGCTTGATTGAATGTCCACCAAATTCGGCGGCATAAATGAATAGCCAAACGAGTTTTGCTGTGGGTTTATACTCAGACTAAACTGTTGGTTTGTTTGATTCTGATTGATAATAAGCTGAGGAATTGTGGACGATGGATAAGAGCTTGAGTGGGCCTGGGACAAATGATGGTGCTGGTAGTTGTCGTTCTTGTTAGCGTAAATGAACGTTGGCACTGAACTATTTGGGTTGTTTGACGCATTGTTGTTCTCGGGCTCATTTGTTCTCAAATGGTATCTTTGTATTTGTTGTATCTGACCATTTCCGGATTGTATATTGTAATTCTCTTCATCGTAAGGTATGTCTGAAAATGGTATCAGTTGGTGATGGTGAGGATTGTATGCATGACTAGAATTCGAAAATGGCACTCTGTAATTTGTCAATGGAGTGTAATCTTTATAAGAAATATTTGTTAAATTAATTAAATTTTTTTTTGTAAGGGAAGAAGAGACAATTATTGGATATATTGAAATTTTTTTTAGAAGTCATATAGAATAGAAATAGTATTGGCATTTTTGTAGAAAAAATTTATTATTTTTGAAACGAATTTATTAGTTTTGTAAGTTGTAAATGAATTAAAGAAATTTTAAACTTTAAAAAATTTATGAGTATATATTTTAGATAGTGGAATTTCATAATTCAACTTTCGTTATGACTAAATTGCTAGAAAAAATAAAATCCTATTAAATAAAATGAAAAAATAAAATTCAAATGGTTGATCAGCCTTTTTTTTGTAATCCTCACTCAAAATATTTAGTCAAATAGTTCAAATATTGCTTTTGAATTAATAAATAATTTTTATTCTGCTATTCCACGATTCAGCCATTGTGTCACTATTTTTTAAATAAGCTTGAATGCAGATGATATATCAAGCGATTGCTTGATTTATTTGTCAATTTCCACAACAACTTGAACACTTTATTTTGAACTCATTTTTAAATTTTAATCTTAAAGTTACCGCTAAACTTAATTTTATGATATTGAGACTTGTTAAAAAAACAAAGTTAATATTTTAATCAAGCAAATAGTTCGCATTTTTTATCTTTAAAAGAACTCTATAATCAATAAAAAATTTGACTGTCATTGTGAATAATAATGCATAAAAAAATTTTCTATGAATTTGATTTAAAAAAAATTTAAAACCGATTATCCAGATAACAAAATGGGAAATTTATCAAAATTTAATTTTTGAATAAATTGTAGAATTTATTTTTATTTAATTGAAAATATCAGATTTTAAAAATTAAAAGTTAAAAGATTATTTGCAAAACCACTTTTAGAATGTAAATTGGTTAAATAAAGAATAGAAATTTTTAAGAAAAAAGCCGAAGAAAATTTAAAAACTTGAATAAAAAATAAAAACTTCTATGTTTTTTAAATTGTTAAAATTTAATTTTATGTAATAATTGTATGTTCTTAAAAGTAATCGCTATTAAAAATATTATTTTTTTAATTGAGTGGGTTAGTATGAGCCAGGCGATTTACATTTCAAAATTTGAATTTAGATTATAAAGATAATATTTAATATTGAATGTAACAAAAAATTTGTAAACGAATTAGGTGTCTTGAATTAAAAAAAGATTTTTAATAAATATTTAAGGAACATTTTGTGAATATTAATGGATGAAAAATAAAATATTAAAAAAAGAGTCATCTGGATTCTAATAAATTTAATAGAAAAAATAGACTAGGTTTTATCTACTTTGGCACCTTTAATAAAAAAAATCTAAAAAAGAATTCTTAAAGAACAATAAATGTACAATTTAAAGTAGAAAAAAAAATTGACTTGATTTTACTTACTGCGGTACCTTAAATAAAAATAAATCTAAAAGAAGAATACTTAAAGAATACGTAATAAAGAAATTAATGAAGAAAAAATATTGACTAGGTTTTACTGAGTGTGATACCTTAAATAAAAAAATCTAAATAAGAATTCTTAAAAAATAATGAATAAAAAAATTGACTAAACTCAATGCATTGAGACATCTTTAATAAAAAAAATAGAGAGAAACAAAAATTTACTATTAGAATTTTTGAATCGGTTTCGATCGTCATCCGACTCATCACTATTTATCTCATTGTTAGCATTGGCAAAGTTGATCTGAGACTGTTGATGAAATTGATTAGCAAAATGTTGCGACTGATTTTGATGGTAGGAGAAATGAGCTGAATTTTGATGTAGATTTTGAACACCTGTAGGCTGTGTATTGGGATACAAATCGGCTACACTGTTGGCCATTTGATAAGCCTGGTTCGAATTGGTGATCAAATTTTGCAGGCCATATTGCTTCAGAATGTTGCCGTTGACAGTGGCTATTGACTCGTCTGAAAAGTACTGACCCGGATGGACCGGCTTGGGGTTTTTGACTGGCTGAGTGGTGGGCGACTGGTTCTGGGGTGACTTGTGATCGGTTTCGGACGGCCGGTTCGAAGGCGACAGTCTCGATTGCTTGTCCATTTTATCCCCCAACGAGGACTCAAACGATGTGCTTGATAGCTGTGACGAAGGCGACAATGAAGATACCAGGGATGGATTCGAATCTGAATAGCACTTGGTCGAACTCAACTTGTACCATGAACTCTCGATTTCCATTAGAAAACAACCGCTTTGGCTCCGGTTTCACTCTCGGTTGGTTCCAAGACTTGTTCTATTCAAACCAAAAATAGAAAATTTATTAGTACAAATTACTCAAAAAAGGATGTAGATTAGTAGAGATTTTTTTTAAATTTTTTGTTATTGTTGGTTTATCTCGACTAAGATTTATCTACGAACCAATTTAATTGCCAAAATGAACCCTAAATTTTGATAAATTTGAATTTATAGATTAGATATTGTGCCAAATAGTTAGCATATATCAACAGTGAATGTGCCTAATTAAATTGCAATTTGGGCCTTTAATTGTCTGACTTTGACTAATCGATGGATGGCTCTATTTTGAAATTAATTGAAATATTCATTTAGACAAAAGTTGAAATTTTCAAGATAATAATCCGAGCTTCTTGCAAAATGGTATTGAATTTTTATTTTTTTTTCTTAAATTTTAACAATTTTTGTCACAAGATAAAAAAAAATAAAAAATTTTATTATCTCCGACTCTAAATTGGCTCAAATAGAATTTCTTGTTCAAATAAAGCTTTATCACAATAGAGTAACATTAAATTTAGAATTGTCATATTTTTTCGCTCGCTCGGTCTTATCGAAGCCAGCTCTTATCTTAGTCGAAACAAAAAAAAAGGTGCATGGAAAAATTCTCATTTTTTTTTTTCTTTTTTTTTGTTATTAAATAATAAATTTTGAAAATAATAAAATGTTTATTTTTTAATTGTTTGTTGACTTAGTGATAAGAGAAAAAAAGAGAGAGAGAAAAAAAATGTTGAATTTTCATACACACAAAAATAGAGCTCTACCTTTTCGAAGTATCGATCTACGAGCTAGTTTTTAAATGAAATAAAAATAGATAAAAATTCGAAGACCATAAAATGAAATGCTTGACGAAGACAAGTTGAATTTTTTTTTTTTTTTTTGAAAAAAAAACGTTTCAAGTTTTTTAGTGCTCTCATTAATCAAAAAAAAACTTAAATTCTAGGTTTTAAAATAAATAAACAATTTTTCAAAACCAATTTTTTTTTTCAAGTTGGACTGTGTTTATTAAATTTTCAAGTGTTTCGAGATAAAAAATAAAAAAAGATAAGAACAGTTTGATTTGGTTTCTAAAATGTCTTTTCGGCCAAAAAGTCCGAACAAAATAAATGTACCTGGTCTCTCTTAGACCTTTGGTTTTGAACAGAAAAAAAGACAAAAATTTTGCTTTGACAGCTTGAAAAAATAAAAAAAAAATTTGAAAAAAATTTTTTTTTCCTGTTAAAATTATTGAAAAAATAAAAATAATAAAAAAAAAGATTGTCCACCACCCTATGCTACAAACTTTTGCCAACAAATATCTCCTAAATTTGAACGTAACATTTAATGTTAGACATGATTAAGAGAACAATTTAATATTCCATAGATGGCTTGACTTACGTAGCGAATTTGATTAAAAAATCTCTTATTTCAAATTCAAATTCAAATTAAATTTAAATCCCGGTGCTCAAAATTGTTGATTTGATGCTCTTGTTTTTGTCGAGTTGAGTTTGAAGCGTTTTCTGAGCCAATGAAAAAAATAATTTCATAAATTTTAACTCGATCAAATATCCAATAAGAAACTTATTATAAATTATAATCGACTCAATTTAACAAAATTATTTACTTTTTTTTGTTCATTTTTTTTCGTTGCTGCACTCGACAAACGAGTAAGAAATAAAGCCGGGTGATTTATTGCTAATTTTCAATAAAAAAAATTTTATTCGCAAAAAAAATAAATTTTAAATAAAAAATTCAAATAATTTTTTCAATAAACTAATAAAATTACAACTGTAATAAATTTTATTATTAATAAAAAAAATGAAAAAAAAAATTGTGTCTGTGTGTGTTGGGGTCATATCGGAAAGAGATGAGAAAAAAAGATGACAACGCCGTGGTTATCTGCGGAAAGTCGCCTAGAAATACTCGGCATTAATCATAAATCTAAATTTAGTATAGCATTTGATGTTTGCTCTCATAACAAAAGGTATGCTCAATTTAGATAAGAAAATTGACAAGCTTGATTTAAATATACGTTTAATGGCACATTGTGTCTGAATAAAAATCCCAAAATTATAAATAAATAAATCAATATACAATTTAGAAAATAAATATTGGAGATCAGTTTTGTTTTAATTAATAGACTTTGATAAGAGCTAAGCAAACTTAGAGCTAAATTTTGATCAATTAACAAAAATGAGAATGCACAAGGAAACAGGTAATGGATGCTGCAATGGTTTTAGAAACACGACAAAAGTTCTATGTCAACAAACTATTGTTTTAATACTTTTTAAACTGATTAAAGTCTAAAATTGCATAAATTTGACTCTATTTGGCTAATGACAAGTGCAAACGAGTTTTAAACACCATGAAAAAAGATATTTTTGATGTTGAATATTTAAAGTGTTGAGGAGAGGAGAAAAAAAGAAACAACAAAAAAAAAGACTCTAAACACTTGTATCATATTCGCGATGATATTAAAATTTATGAAGTTTGCTTGAAAAAAAGAATTAAAATTTAATGCTATCAACATTTAAAATTTAGAAAAAAGTATATTTATAGAGAGAGAAAAAGAAAAAGAGAAAGAGAGAGAGTTGAAATTTAGTGTTTGAATAAAATATTTTTTGAATTAAAATTTAAAAGCCTTCGAAAGCCAATGGGCCAACAACTTATTAAATTAAATTCTTAAATATTTACTCTTAAATTTTAGAAACAAAGCAAAAACACACACTCGCCTAGTTTGGTTTAATGATACTTGCTTTTTTATGCGGTCAAAATACCGAGAAAATAAACTAGAAATAAACACTCAATTATACGGATTATTGTTTAGGGGTCGACTCTGCCATCCTCTTGAACCTCATCTATTTAAAATTTTATTTTACTCTATCTTTTTTATATTTTAATTAAATAATAATTTTTTTCAATTTGACAAAGTGACCAATTTCAATTTGACCAGTCATTAATTAATTTTTTTAATATTAATAATAATAATAAAATTTAGATCTTACCCGTTTTGAACTGCTTTGTCCAACTGTTTGTTTCCAAGCGTCCATTGTCAGTCCAAATTAAAAAATATTCAATAAAATTTTTTTTTTTAATTTTATCCATGTTGGTACATTTGTAGCGTTTTTATATAGGCCCATGTAAATTTCTAATCTAAACACTAAAAATTTATCAGGAATAAAAAAAATTAATAATTAAGCATTGTACGCTTTTGGATAAGATAAACGAACCAATAAATATCAAATTGATAAAAGTTTTTTATTTTATTTAAAAAAAAAAATTCATTGTCGATTAGCACCTATACACACACTCATACAGCTAGCTGAATTCCAAAGAACAAAATTTTAATAGAAATTGAATTTTAAAGACCGACTTTAGAATAAAATGGCAAGAATGGTTCTATTTTCCATCACAATTTTAATCTTTAGATTTATCTAATCATCGTTTAGCGAGAATAGAAGATAAGATAAAGTGAGCAGATATCGAAAAATTCAATAGTTATCCCCTAATTAAACAGTTCGGATTTTTTGCTTGTAAATGATCTTTGAAATTGTTATCTTAGAAAAAAATTTGAAACAGATTTTGCATGAATAACTTTCATGGCTTTTAGTTAAACAGCATGAAGAATCTTTTTTTGTTAGCGAACATTCTCGTTCATCTCACTTTTTAGGAGAAACTAATGCTCAAAAAAAGCCCGTATTTATAGTAATCATCCTAATCATATAATGATAAAATTTAAGAAAAGATTTAAATATATAAATTATAATTACTAATTTATCGTAATCTTTTTTAGATAAAGATATCACTTGATATCAAAGATAGATAAAGTGTAAAATTGTTTTTTGTTTTGGTGCAACAAAAAACTTTTTTCTTTTTTTTTTCTTTTTTGCAGCTATTTTTTCATTTAGAAATATAAAATGGAATCAAATTGAAATTTTTAAATAAGATTTTTGGCTCGTATGATGGCTGAGCTTGATATTAGAGTTTATTTTTGACGATAATGAAGCTAATGTCAAATCGATTGGGATATTCTGTTTTTGAATTAAAGCCTTATCGTCCGAATTATTTGAAATTCGTTGAAATTTAACAACTGTTATCATTTTTACCTTTAAAATCAAGCTGTATCTAATTAACCTTTTGTTTAGAACAAATATAAGCCAATTTTTTTATGGCTAATAATCAAACTTAATAAAATATTCTTTAATTCTCAATTGTTTTGCTTCATTTAGAAATTTGTTAATTTTTTAAATTTAGAGTGCTGAAGAAATTGATTTATTGTGTTGAATGAAATGCTTCATTTAGAGCCTTAAGCAGGTGTTTATTAATGTGAACTCTCAAAATTTTGCCGTGTTTAACTACTTCAAATAGTAGATAAAAGTTTGTTCTTTTTTGTTTGTTTTATTTTCTATTTTTTAAAATCAAAAACTTCAATTAAAAATGCAAATTTTTATATTAGCATCATTTACAGCCAATACTAAAAAAAAAATAAAATTATTCTGCTCTTTTCTTTTTTTTTATTTATTCTTAATTTTATGGCTAAAATAAAATAAAGCAAATTGATTTAATATGTGAATTTACAATTGATAATTTCTTCAGTTTGGTTGAAACAAAAAGTCATATTTTATATGAGAACCTTAAATTTGATGCCATATTGGGTAAAAAGAAAGCTTATGATGCGCAAGGATTCAAATTCAAATTGAATAAAATGGTAGTCTGGTAAAAAAGTTTTTTGCCGAATACTTTATTAAGCTCATAATAACATGCGAGCCAATAATTTTGCGCAATAGTCCTTCATTTGGTTCCAAAGAAATTAAATCAGAACTATAAAATGTGACAATTCAAAAATATTTTTCTTAATTACAATATTTTATTTCTTAATTAAATATAGATTAAAACAAAATTAAAAACACTCGGTTAAAACAAAAAAATTAATTTAAACTGTAAATTTATTTTGAAATTTTGAAAAATTTAGATTTTCTTTAACTTCAAAAAATTATCATTAAAGTTTTAATATATGAAGCATTAACGCAATTGTTCTAGAATTTTATAAAAGTAGAAAAAGCAACTTCAAAAAACAAAAAACGTCATAAAGATGGAAAATACAAAAAGTTTATAAAAAGTTCATAGTGACATTGGTTGAGAAATTTCTATTTTTTTGTGCCAATTTCAAAAAATCTGATAAAAATTGAAAAAAATGAAAACAAAGTTTAAGTTAAAATAGTTAACAAAAAAGAGGTTATTAATTTTGGGTGACAATCTTAAAAAAATGGATATTTATTTTTTATTAGCTCTTTTTACCACTTTAATATTTTATTTGAATTTTTAGAAAAAATATGAATGTTTTATTATTATTTAACCAGAATAGTGCAGCTTAAGCCGATAGAAACATTTTTTCGAGTAGAAAAATGGGTACCAAACAAGCTAATTCAATTTAGCATAATTCAATGATTGTACCTAAACCGGGATCTGGAACAACAGAACCGGGATTTTTCAAAAATAATGAATAACCGACAAGTCACATGGCCTTACAGCTTGGAATCTAGGGACTGAAACATGATTTCAGTCTTATAAAAATAATTTTCTCTAGAAAAAAAATTTTATTAATCAAATTACTATTAAAAAAATCTATTTTTTGGAATATAAAACAATTAAATTAAGAGAAAAAGTTTAGTTAAAAAAATTAAATTATTTTTTGGTCTCTTTTGTTACCTAAAGGGTCTAGTTCTTTTTTATTTTCCTTCAATTATTGACAACGAAGAACCAAAGGCATCAAAATATTTCAAAATAAATAATTTGAATATGTAATTTAGGTTATCCCTAAAACACATATCCGGATCGCCGGATTAGGTACCTACAACACGGATTTTTTTACCGGATTTTTTAACCGGATTTTTAATACCTAAAATACGGATCCGGACTCTGAAAAATCGTCTAAAACCCTGATTCGGATATAAAAATGTGAGTTTCAAAATAAAAATTTTTTTAAATTACACAATTTTTTTAACAATTGGAAAGAAAAAATTAGAAAAAATAAAGAAAAAATTAAATTTTGTAAATTTGAGTACGTTTTGAGTTAAGCAATTTTTTTCTTTGTGACAATAAAACATTTAAATTTTCAAAACATTCTTCTTCAAAAAATTTTTTTATATTTTACAAAATCAACATTTAAAGCACCATGTGGAACATCTTCAGTAATTGTAAGCAACATATACTAATAGTTACGATTTCGTCTGAATTGTCGCGATACTTTCTTCCTGATTTAGTTTTCTTTTTTCCCTGCAACTTCAAAAAGTAAATATCTTTTTTTTGGTTTCAATAAGTCATAAACACCAAGGCTTATTTGAACAGTAACTATATGCACGCAATCAATTTTTTCATCACACGTACAAGTCGTTTTGGGATTCATTATAACCATAAATACATTGTTATTTTCATCTTTAATATTAAAAGTACCAGTCTGAGAAAAAAAGTGAATAAGTTCCTGTGAGCTAAACCACTTAGCTCGCATCAATTTTGAGCTAACTTGGATTGAATTAGATTTTGGTGTTGTATTTTTTTTTTGGTAAAATTTCAATTGAAAGTTAAAGTTCAATTTTTTTCAATCCGGATCCGTGTTTTAGGGTACGACAAAAATCCATAAAATCAATCCGTGTTTTAAAAAAATAATATTAGTATGTTAAGTTTGAATTGTTAAAAACTAAAAACAAGTTTTATTAGCTTAGATAAGCAAAAATTTTTTAATTTAAAAAGCTTTTAACTTTTTTTAAAAAGAATATTCTATTTATTTTTGAAGAAGCTGTAATTTTTTGTAAAAAAATTTAAGTATGACTCATACTTAATTTTTTTTATTTTTTTAACTTTATTATAATTGAATTATAATAAAGTTTACAAAATTAAATTTAAGATATGCCAGAATTTTATTTTAATATAACATTGGGATCATGCTTCGGTGCCTAGGTTCCGTGTTTTATAAAGTTCCTAATCCGAGTTTTAGGGTGATGTTCCATGCATGTTATTCAGTTTTTTAGGTTCCAAAAAGTACGGATGCGTGTTTTAGAAATTTTCGGTTCTGTGGTTCTGGATCATGATACCATAACTTCAAGAATCAAAACAAACTATATCTGGTTCTACTTGGAACAGTTGAAAAATAGAATGAAAATTCGTCTAGAAAATTTTGCATTACTTAAGCTCAAATAATGCTTAGGTGTCCACTGTTGAACTATGATATAAACGAATTAGAAAAGCTTGATTTCAAGTATTTTTGAGGGCGTAGGATAAGAATTTGAAGTCAAAAAAGGGTGATTTGCAATGAAGAAGAAGAAAATAATCTTTTTTTTTGATAATGACATTTAAGTTTAAATTTTACATGCAATGTAGCTGGTGCAATTTGACAAGATATTGTTACTTTTATTTAGGCACCACATCAAAAATAGCAAAAATAGCAAAATTGTTTTTTGAAATTAAAATAACCAAAACATATGAGAATAGATCAAATTTAAATTTTTAACTATTATTTTTTTTTTAAACTTTAAAATAAAGCAAAAAATTGGTTTTTCGATCGCTTTTTGACATCCAATTAGTCATATCTTTTATTTAACTAATACAACGTTCTATCTCTAAAAAATTTTAACTGTCACATCACCGTCATCATCCTTGTTCTTCTCTCATCAAGACCTAAATTAAATAGTTCAAACCATTTGCTATAATATGGATTTTTAATAAGGATTTTTATATGCTTTGACCTTCATCTAATGGCAACTCTTTGGACACTTTCATTCATTTTTGTTATCCTTATGAAATGTTTATGGATTTGATTTTAATAATGATGCTTTAATATTTTAAATTGAGATTTATAAGGAACAGGTTTAGAATGCTTTATTTTTCATCAATTTTTTAATAACCAAAGAATTATTAATTTACTTGATTATTATTGTTAAAAATTTGCTATGAGAACGAAGTTAAGAAAATAAGTAAGAAAATCATAGAGGAAATCATAACTTTATCGCATCAATTTTCAATCAACTAAACTTCGGCAAATAAAGGTTGTTTACACCAAATTTGGTGAATACGCCACGTGATGTAGTACTTGTTAATTTATTTTAATATTGATTTCTATTTAATTTGGAAGTTTTATATTAATTAAACCCCAAATAAAATAAGGAATATATTTTTAAAAATTTTTCGATAGATTTAACCTAGTAGCTTATTTATTATCTTAAAAAAGTTTGTACTATTAAGACAATACAGCATAGCATATTCTTAATATTATTTGATTGTAAACATTTTTAAAAATTCTTAAATTAACTTCTAAAAAAAAATTTAACATAATCTTTAAAAATTTTCAATTTGATAATATTGTTTAAAAACAAAAAATAATTTTTTATGCTAATAATTAAAAATGGGATTATATTAGGTTGTTAAATAAGTTTTTTCGTTTTTTTCTAGACTTTTTTTTCCTAATGCTTTTAATCTATTCCAAACGGTGCCATTTGTTACAGACATCTCTTTAGCGAGCTGTCTAGTCGACCGCCTCGGGTCTTCCTCGAGCAGCTCTTGCAAATACGCGCCATCAGCTTCGATGGTTCTCCCAACGCGTTCTTTGTCATTGAGGTCGAAATCTCCAGCTTTGAATCGAGCTAACCAATTTTGACAAGTGCGAACAGTCAGAGCGTCGTCGCCATATACCAAACAAATCGATTAAGTAGCCTCTGTAGCATTTTTTCCTTCGTTAAACTTGAATAACATGCAATGGCGGATATGCATTTTTTTGTCATACATTTTTATTTAGTTAATTATTTAGAAATTTAAAAAGCAAATATAATCTTATATATCATTTGAAAGAACAAGAGTTGCTCTTTCAAATGATGTACGACATTGCATAAAAAAGTTTAATCTTTGAAGAGATTTTTTCATTTAAAAATCGACGAAAAAACTTATTAAACAACCTAATATTTTTCAAAAAATCTGCCATATACAAAGAGAATTTCACAACGACAAAAAATTTTATTGATAGAATTTAAATTTAATTTCAAAGTGAATTAGTATTGCGTCGGCTCAGTAGAGTGGTTTCATCGAAATTAATACGAGAGGAACCTTTTGAAAATAACTAACCACTTATGCAATCCGACGCTTTTTTTAATCTTTAAATTGTCTAAAACCAAAAAATAAAAAGATAATTGACGTTTATTAGTACAAATTTTTTATAGCTTAAAAAACCCGAAAAATAATAATTTCTCTTTTTTAAGTAATTTCATGATAAAATTGAATAAATTTTTTAATTTATTAAATAATAAAATATTAACTCATACATCAATTTAAAAGACCAAAAATATATATTTTTAAATTAAATTCTTATCCCAAAAAATTCAGATAATTTGCAAAATGTTTTAAAAATTTTAAAACAAATTTTTAATGAATAAATCTGGCAAAGAAAAATTTTTGACCAAATTTCATTTTTTAAATTTGATTAAAGCATTTAAAAAAAAGCGTCGGATTGCATAAGTGGTTAGTTATTTTCAAAAGGTTCCTCTCGTATTAATTTCGATGAAATCACTCTACTGAGCCGGCGCAATATTAATCCACTTTAAAACTAAATTTAAATTCTATCAATAAAATTTTTTGTCGTTGTGAAATTCTCTTTGTATATGGCAGATTTTTTGCCATATAATTAGCTAAAAAAATTTATTTACGAGAAATTCGAGTATGATTCGAGGGATTAAAGGCAAAGCTCGAATACTTAAACTTCGCTAATGATCTGGTGCAAATATCTAATAAAGAAACACAGTGGCGTATCCAGAGATGGGCTGAAGGATCCTAAAGTACCTCTATTCAAAAATTAAAAGGTGCTGAGCCCCTCTTTAAAAAGTTCTATTTATCAAAAATATTCATAATTTTTTAGTTAAACTGTAAAAAATAGAAAATTAAGATTTTTTTTTAATTTTTTTTTAAATATATAAAATGTTTTTTTTTGTTAATTCCGTCTATAAAATTGTAATTTGCTTAAAGAAGATTTTTTTCACTTCGAGCATGATTTTTTTGAAAATTATTTTAAATATTTTTCCTTCAGAAATTAATTTTTAAATTTTTAAAATTCTTAAAATAAAATGATATTAATTTTTTATATTTCAACTAAACTAACCCAAGCTGTAATACTTATTCGTTTTTTACAAGAATTTAAGATGCATTTATTTATCATATTTATTTTTAAAAAATTTTAAAATAATTACGATTAAAAACCATCTTTATATTAAATATTGTTAGTGGGTGATCACTATCAGATTACCTCTGATTACCTTGAAAATTTTTTTTATTTTTATCCTGTATTTATAACTTAATTTGGAGTTAATAGACTAGATTCTTAACTTGTGCTGGATATTCAAAATTATGTCAAGAGATTAATTTAAAACATAAGAGTTACAGAGAAAATATGTTTTTTGGAGAACCGATATCTTGATTATTTGACTTTGAAATTATTTAATAAATTATTACGAAAGTTAGTTATTTTTAAAAATTAATTATTAGATTATCTGAAATAATGGAGAAATATTTTTAAAAAATTTCAAATCAGGATAAAAATTAAGACAAGAATTTGAAAACAGTAGGATGTATCTTTGAACAAATGAAACCTCTACGGTAAGCAGTTGGGAGCTTCAAGTTCGCAATAAAGTTAATGTGTAAGTCTTAAGGATTTGGCTTGAATACCATAAAATAACTTTAGAGGTGATTAGGAGAAAAGACTCGATTGTGTTTAAATTTTATCTACATAGTTATGTTAGCTGAAACACTTCTTGTAGACTCGCATTGGATTTTCGTAGTCTTACGGTTTATTTTATCGTGGACGATTAATTAAAGGAATTGTTTTGGTCAAAACATTTATTTTATTAATTCTTTTATTTATTTTATCAGAAAAAAAAAAGAAAAATAATTTTAATGTAACCCTTATCTGTATAAAATCGGGTCAAAAATGACCCAATTTTAGAATAATCGCTTAAAGGTAGAAATGGCTCAAAATTGACACATCTAGTCTTTGATGTATCTTTTTATGTCTACGACGGATAAGGGTTAGGTATGTTTCACTAGTTCCTAACACAAGTTAAGTATTGAAAGTACAAGTGAGGAGTTAGTCTGAAAAACATGGTTTAATTCAAACTCAATTTAAACTTAGACAATCACATTTTGTTCAAAAGAGATCAAGAGTTTGATATTGATGGTGGTGAATGTATATTGGAAAGAAGATTCTCTGTCAAATATGAAAATGGCATATATTTTTTTGGGAAACGTTAAGTGGTACTGATTTAGCTTCTCGGAAAAGCTAAATGTTCACAGTCAAAAGTATGGCTTAAAAAAGATAAACAATATACTAATATTATAAGCCTGTGAAAGTTAGGCTTTGCAGAGTTTTTCTTACAAAATTTTAGAGAACGATTTTTTTTGATAATTATATAAACAATTAAGCAGAGTTAATTTTGCAGAGTATTTTATTTAATATCTAGTTGAAGGCAATACCCCAGGGTTGGTCAGAATAAAAATATACTTCGTTTAAACCTTCCATTTTGAAAAATAATAATTTAAGTTTTTTGTCTAAATTTACAATTTTTATACAATTTAAATCATTTTGTTTTTTTTTTCACGATTAAAATATATCTACTTATTTTTTATTTTTATTTGAAAAATAATTTAGGAGTTGGGCTCCAAAGCAGTTTCGAGCTGCTAAATCCCTCTTTTCAGCCCTCTTGATTAAGTTTTTGATTACAACATGTTTTTGGTTAAAAAAAAAAACTTGATTAAAAAATAAACAATTTGAGTTGTGAACATTCTGCATGGAAGGTGGATTTCTTTTGTCTTTTGTTATTAATTCTTGTTTTGTCTTATTTTTTTAGGAATTAGACAAAAATTCTCTGCTCCTTCATCTATCGTTTCAATCTATAGAACTGTAAGAATCATAGGAACAAAAGTTTTCAATTTAAGTTTTTAATAATCTTAATGTTGCTTACGTAAGTCCCTTATTAAAGTCAAATTCATTAAAATAAAGTCCGAACTTGGACTTAAATTTTAGTGACTTTGATTCAAAAATCAAAATTAATATTTGATTTTTACCGTTCCATGCAGTCACGATCTCGGCCACATGAATTTTTTGCCGTTCCAGATAGTTTTGGTGTCGGCCTTGTAAAAGTCAAAGTAACTAAAATCAAAATCCAAGTCTGAACTTGGACTTTACTTAAGACTCATGACTTTTAAACAACTCTGAATTATCTTTAGGATCTTTTTCTAGATTTTATGTAGGCTTTTTTTAATTCCATCAGGACCTACAAGACTCTTTACAAATCCTTAATCAGGTCTGTTTTTGATTATTGTTTTATCATTCTGCAATGTGGCACCCAAATAATCAAAAAAGACCTTCAGATCTTCCAGAACAAAATACTCAGTATTATATAATTTTTCCCACTTAAAACGAGTATAGACACAATCCACAAGTCCTTAAAAATCGAAAAAATCGATGGCAGAGCAAATGCCTTATTTATTATATTTTTAAAATTAAGATGTGATCACGAATTAACTGCCAATGAAATAATTGATTTTACTGCAAACCAAGAGACGACGATCCATGCCATACTTCAAAATCCTATAGATACTTTATTTTAAACAACTTCAAAATATGATTTGAAATTATTATTATTGCATTTTTTATTTTTTTTTCCTGTATTATTTTCATTCACTTAATTTTCCTAACAGTGCGTCTGAAAAGAGGGCTAAACTGCTCGGAACTGCCTTTGATTTCAAATCCAAATTATTTATTTAAATAAAAAAAATCAGGACCTACATTGATTAAAACAAAAAAATAATTAAAAAGGTATCTAATTAATGATTTTACAGCTATATGTTTAAAGATTGCCCACTTGAAATTTTTTAATTGCTCTGAGCAGATTAATTTTGGGAATTTTGGGAACCCAAACAATCAGAAAAGAAAGTTTCTTTTCTGATTGTTTGGGTCAAGCTCTATACCAAAAAATCAAACTGGTAATTTTTTCTTTGACCTGCCATTATGAATTTATAAGATTTTTGAAAGATTGATTTTAAAGTCTCAAGTTGAACAAAAATCGAATAATTTGTCAATGGCCATCTAATCTTCAGAAGAATCAAATTTTTTTTCTTTACTTTTTAAAAATTTATTTATTAAGTATTTTTAAATTATTAAATCTAGGCATACATAGCAGGCATGAATAATCTTTTTTCTTGGTAAATTTTTTTTCGAAAATCGCTAAATATGGCGTAAATTTTTGAGCTTTTAATAAATAGAAGTGTTTTATAGCGATTGAAATTTATTTTCAATATATTTTTGGTTTTAACTTGAATCTTTTGTATTAGCTGGTAAAAATGAATTCAAAGTTACTGGCTTGAATTTTTTTTTTATTCAAGTCAAGACTTGGACTTTAATTTAAGTGACTTTGACTTAAACTTATGACTTAAAAACGTCTGGTCTAGATTCAATACAAAATTTGTCAAATACTTTAACTAATTAATTTTTATTTTAAATGAAACATTATGAAAATTAATAATTTATATAGTTATGTATTATTATTCTTTTAATATTATGAATCAAAATTTTTTTTCATTATTTCACTGTTCTGTCAAACTTTTACTTTAGGAAATTAATTCAAATCATTAATTCCTATTTTTTCTTTTTTATTAGAAAAGTTTTTTTCTTTACGCAGTTTTTATATCTCTAGCAATAAGATTTTAGATTATTTTTTGAGATTCAGAAATCAATTTGATTTTCCGGATATGTGGTTAAGCTTTAAAGATTCATTTTTATCGTTCGGATAAAACTAATTCTGTAAAGCGGGAGACTTGTATAAAAAATCAAAACCACACGAGTTATCAATGGGTGATTGCAAATATTCAATTGATCATCTACTAAAATATACATTTTAAATGGATTAAGAGTTTTGCTTTTAATAAGAAATTAAATAAACAATTAAAAACTTTTTTAAAATGATCTATTGAAAAAAATTGTAGCTAGGAAATATTCCAAAAATCTGACAGGATTGAGTATTGAACTTTTGCATCCTATCAGAATAAGCTAAGGATTCATATCTGCATTCTATTTTCAAATTCTTTAGAAAAAAGATTCCAGCGAATTTTCACTGCCAGGGATGTATAAAGATATTCGGAGATCGGTGAGGGGTTGTTTAAGTAGAACTCAGGTAAAATCGAACAAACTAAAAAATGAAAGGCTTTTAAGTATATTCAGGTTTCACTTCTGTCTAAATTGAAGGTATCTGTACAATATTAATTAAAATATGAATATAATAATTAATCATTTATATTGATTATATAAATTATATACTATCTTATTTTATTGATAATTATGGATCAATATCAGTTGTAAAAATAAAAATAAAGAGAGAAATGCTTTATAAATACTTTATAGCACGATATAACTTGATCTTTTTTCAAATTTAGTTTGTTAAAAAAATATTCCTGATAAATTATTCATTTTAATAATCAAGATATTTTAATTGATAAATTAAAATAATAAAAATATTTGATAAATTATTAATCAATTTATAATTTTATTAAAATTTAAATTTCAACTCAAAAAATATATTTTAAGCGTTTTATCTCTTTAGTTTTTTATTGGTTAATTGATATTTAAAAAAAAAAATATATATATATATATAAATTTATTTCATAGAACGCCTTAAAGACGATGTAAAAAAGAAAATTTTAAAAATTAAAGGTAAAAATATGATAAAGAAAACATAAACAAGTGATTAACTCAAAAGAAGCAATCGATAGAATAAATGAACTGAAACAATTTTTTTAACCAAAAAAGATGATAATTCTAATGTAATTAATTTATTATTTAATATTGAAAGTTTTATAATTGAAAGTAGCTTTACCAAACAGTCATCTATTACCGAATTTTTTTCAATTTTTTTTTCGCATTTTTATTTTAGTTTTTTTAATTAATAAAATTTGGTTTAAAATTTTTTTATCCCTATCATTTTATATGGGAATTTGGATATAACGAATACCGAATTTTCCGTCCAAGTTGTTCGTTATACCGAGGATTGACTGTAGTTTCAAAAGTTTAAATATTTTATTTAAGAGTTAATTTAAGTCGTCTTTTTTGATTATTATGATTGTCAATGTAGCTTTTATCGATCAACAGAAAATAAACACCACAAAAAAAAGGATCCTATAATCTATTAAATTATTTTTTTTATCAATTTGACAGCGTCAATTAAATTATACTTTTTCTAATAGGAATTTTTTCAGCATTTATTTTAAAATCAGAATTTAAATTCATTTGACTAAGTGATTTTAATTTTTTGATTTTTTTAATTTAATTACAAAAATTTTCATTTATAAATAAAACTAACATAAAACTTAAAAAGATACCTTTTGTTTTTAAATTTTTTTTTATTTTAAAGGTATTTACATTAATTAAAAGTAAAAAAACGGATTTTTTTTAATGGTTTATTAACTACACAAAAATTAAATGCGGTTTAGATTTTGGATTAAAAAAAGTTATTAAGCATCTTCTTAGAAACTTAATTTAATTGGTTTGCGATTTTAAAAATTGAGATTCACAATTCTCATTTTTTATTCATCTATTTGTAAAAAAAATTTAATTTTTTTTTACTTTTTAGCATTACACTTATTACAAATCCGATCATTAACAGAAAATTGTGGAGTCAATTTGTTTTTTCGTTTGTCTTATCTGTGTCTCGTCATTATACGATGAAGACTAACGTCCTAGAATAAAACTGAAATTAAAAACTATGGCCTCTACCATAAGTTAAAAAAAAAAGCAAATAAAATTCAATTTTTTTCATTTTATTATACCAATTGGTATTTTTTCAACTAATCATCACACTAGTAGTGTTTAATGAATTGAATAAAATTAAATAAAACTTGAATACTTTTTCTTTGAAATTTGATAGAAATTAATGTGCTGGGAATTTTTAAGGATAATTCGAAAGGTCTTTTATTATGACTGTGTTACACGATACTAAAATAATTACAAATTGTAGTAGTAAATATGTTGTATTTTTTCTTTATATTTTCATTTTCAATCAAAAATATCTAAAATTCATTTGCTAAATAAATTTCTAATTATATCAACTTAGTTTTTCAAATTCATTTCAAATTAGTTTTTTTCTGTAACAAAATATCATTGAATCAGATAAAAAAAATCTTTAACATTTAATTTTTTTCAAAACTAAACCAAATATAATTTTTGTTATAATTTTTTTTTTATTTAATTTTAATTATGAATTTGTCATGGGATTCAAAGGGTGGTATTCATAGGGCGATTCCGAACTGTTAAAACTGTTTTTTCAATTTAAGAAAAGAATGAACAATTTTGTTCAATAATTAAATACTAAAATATTTAACTTAGATTTTGACCTGAGATAAAATTTAAAATTAAAACAAATAAAAAATTAAAAATCAATATGATTGATTATGCACATGTGTTTTAAATATATTTAAGTGATAAAGTTTTCTAATTTCTCCTAATCTACACTTGCTCTTAGTCATTCGTTGTAAACTGATACTTGATTTTGAAAGTAGATAAGGCACGTCCAGCATTATAAAACTAAATCCAAAGTGAATTGGAAAATTTTAAATGCCATTTCAAATTTTGGCACAAATTTGGCCTCTCTCAGGACCATTAAAATTTATATTATTCATATTGATTGATTTAATAATAAATTTATTTTCTGATAATGACTAATCAACATTTGTTCGATAGATTTATATCATGATGATTTCACCTTGCAACAAAAAATCATTATTTTTGTTTTCTTATATTAAAAGATTTGAAGCGCTGAATAAACAGGCCAAACTTTTTTGAAATTTTTCTGACTCGGCACCTCACAATTTTATCTAAATTTAAGTTCCAAATTCAATAAAGCTATCTTAAGTGTTAATAAATGCTTTTCAACACATTTTTATCATATTAGAATAATCATTTTAGAAAAAAAAAGATTTAATTAAACAAGGAATAAATATTAGAACTTTTTTAATTAATAATACTTTTTTAATTTTGAATAAAATTAAATTTATTTAAATTTTATTACATGGCTTCATTCCGCGATCTTGTACCACTCAAAAATATCTTGGATCGAGAAATTATGCATTCTTTTGAAAACCTGATTCAAAAGGCTACAACCACAAAATGATAATAACCTTTGAAATAATAAAATATTAATGTTAAAATTTAAAAAATCAGAGTGTTTAAAATCATTAATAAATGTTATTATTTTTTATTTTATCTCTTTGCACCGCCTTCAGATTGAGAAAAATACCAAAAAAAATTATAAAAAAATGAGCATAAAAGTATATAACAAAAACATGTCAAAGTCAAATTATATTAAATCTAATAATTTTGCCAATATTTTTATTAACTATATTTAAACAAGCCAAAATTAATATTTTTTTTATTTAGATTAATTTTACATGAACATATTTTTAAATTAAATAAAATATTTTTAAACCCGTAAAAATATATTGCCCAGTTAAAAGTATTTAAATGAAAACCATAAGAACAAAGCATAATATTTTTATATAGCTCAATATTATTTTTAACTAATTTGTATTTTTTTAGATAAAAAATTGAAAACTAATGAAAAATTTTCTTAAAAAATACTTATATATTTTTAAAATATTTCATGTTCAAATATTTAATTTTTGAAAATGGTTCAAACTTATGCTATTGCCTTTCGATTGAACCTCAGTATTTACCATAATAGCTGATTTTAGAATATAGAGAAACTAGTTTTCATTATTCCATTAAAAATTGATTGACATTTCATTTATTTTATTTTATTTAATTAAGAAATAAAAATATATTTTGACAATAATTATTGTCTAATGATAAAAACAGTTTATTAAGTTAAAATGATACAGGAAAAATCACGTTCTTTGATATATTAAAGACAAAAATTAAAAACGAATTTAACAAAAAAATCAAAAAGACTCATGGTTTTGTAAATTTTTTGGTACCGTTCCTTCTATACTGGTCTTGGCTTCAAAAATCTTTATACATGTTTGCCATTCATTCTTGGTTTTTGGACCGCTCTTTGTTTAATAGATAATTTTTAAATCTTACTTTCAGTTCATTTTGCTTAAAAAAAATCAGATTAAAATATAATTGATATTTTATTTACAAATATATTACCGCTTGGTCAACTGCTTGAAAATTAAGCGTCCTCCTTTTAGTTATAAAAATTGAAAATATTTAAATATTATTCACATAATTTCTCTTCAATCTATTAACTATTTGAAATTTTAACCTTTTTTTGGTGTATGGAAATTTAATACAAAAAAATATTAAAAATTTATCTTAAATTTAATAAAATTTAATTAATTAAAAAACAAAACTTTTAATTTTTATTCAAAATAAAATAGAAAAATTGATTTGTTCATGCTAATTTTTTTTTGTTACTCTAATTTTATTGAAAAAAGCACTATGAAGTAATATTTTTTGAATATTTGATTTAAAAAAGTTTGGTCAATTGGTGAATTGTATTAGTTGGTCACTGAGCCGAAATTTGTCTTTTTTTTTAAATTGACGAGCTAATTGATTATTTGCATTTTTTCAAATTTATATATAGAGACAATGTTTTTTATTAATAAACGCAAATGTATTGAAATTGATATGTTTTAATAAAATAGAGATATATTTTTATAAATTTTCGCTTACACAAAATTTAAAATTATTCTCTCAATTCTCTTTTATATAAATGTTCATTTTTTCATACTTCAAAAATAATGCCTACGAGACTGTAATTATTTTTAAATTAAATAAATAAATAAAGTAAAAAATATTAGTAATTTTTTAAATTGAGCTTATCCTTGCTTGATAAAAAATTTCGTTATGTAAAGAAATTCAGCTCCAATTTTTGATCACTTGGCAACAAAAATTGAGAAACAAAATAAAGTTACATCATTCGATAGCAATTCTTAATCTTATCTATCGAAAGTGAAAAAAAAAAAGAGAAAATGTTTTTAAAATTCTAAGAGTATTATTTTTATCTTTCTATTGACTATCTGAATTTTGTTTATCTCTTAGTGCGAGAACTATTTCTAGAAATATACAAAATTTGTCAATATATATAACAACAAGAACAAGAGCAACAAAATCAAGCTATTCTTTATCTTCAATCTAAATTCAACTATTTCGGACCGATATCTGCAATTAATTAAAACGAATTTTAATTGTTCAAATGAAGAGAATAGGGTTCCGCTTGGAAATTAAACAGGCCATCTAATTTGAGCAAAATTTTAAAAGAGAAAAAGATTAGCTTTTAATTACATTTATTTATTTTTATTTCCATTCATTAAAAATTAAAATCATGAAAAAAAAGTGTTATCTTTGAGTTTAATTTTAATAGACAAGTTTTCAATGAGTATCTCTGACTAGATGAATTACTAGGGCCTTTGCTTTAATTAGCCTCGACATTGCCAGCATTTTAATTCAATACTCTCAATTAATATGCAAACATTTGTTGTTCAAGTGTCAAAATTTGATAGAAAATTAAAAAACAGGTACAACTTTTTTTCTTCTTTTTTTTTCAATTTTTTTGAAATGAGCCCAAGCAATTTAAATCATGCATTTAGTTCTATGACCCATTTGTCTTATCTGTGCACAGCAACAACAGCAAAAAATTTTTTTTTTTCGCAAAATAAAAATCTACTGCTATCGGTGCCACATTCACTTGTTGGTCGCATTTTGACGCAACAATTAAAGCTTTGATCGAGCAGAACCTGCAGCGAGCATATTTGTGCGCAATTTGCAAATAGTTTGCAAACACTCAATTAATTCGGCCAGGTTAATTGCTAGTGGAAATGAGATGCGAGTCAATTGGGTATTGTGGGCTGCACAAATTTGAGAGCGCTGCGACACAAAGAGAGAAAGTTATTTAATTTTGGGGCTCAGGTTTGCTTTCGGCCCACGGATTCAACTTGTGTGTGTAATCCAAGCGCACAATTAAAACGCTTAATTTTCGTCTTTTATTTCAAAACAAAAAGAAAAAGCTAATTTTTATCTTTAGACATGGAAACCTGAATATCAAACAAAAATAGCAAACCTGTTCTATTCTTGAGCTATTCTTGCTCAACTTGGAATACCATTCGATTTTGTTTGCATCTTTTTTTTTTCTTTCTTTCTGAGCTATATAAGCAAATTGGCAATTTGAATAGCTGAAACAAAAAAAAATAGATAAACTCTATAAAATTAAGAGAGAGAAATGCAAGTGTTCGACCAATGATTTTTTTTTCACTAATTAACTTGATTGGCTGATTGGGCCCGAGAATAAATTTCTACATCTAGACCAATTATTTTACTTTGCTGCTTTTGTTCTATCAAAACTCGCGAGCATTAGAAATAGAGAGATTAGCTGCTTTTATTCGATGCAAAATATTTTAGAAATAGAAAAAAAATAAATAAAAAATCAGAAAAATTCCAATCGATTAGATTACTTCCAAACAAAAAAAACAAAATTTTTTTTTCTTTTTATCTCATGGTGCACAATCACCTGAGAGAGCAAACAGCCATCACTAGCAGTGAAATTTAATAAATTAACTTTTGCTTATCAAATACCTGTCACTCTTCTATTTTTTTGTTGTTTCTCCAATTTTTCCTGTTTTAAGCTTGTGTGGACATTTTAATCTAGATTGAATCCAGTATGACAGAGTTGATGTATCAGACAAAGAGTGAGCTGTGGGAGAGCGGCATGAGCCAAAAGGAGAACACAAATCCAGTGATGGAACCAGTGAGTTACCAAGCGATGGAGAGACAGACCAATTTTGAGGCCGAAATGGCCGACGAGGACGAACACGACGAGTTGAAAAAAGACGACATGACCTATGTGCCACACGGGATGTACGCATGGCCAAACGAGTCCATGGACTTGAACAACAAGTCGTCTAGCTTCCACTCGTCCACATCGTCGCTGTCCTCGTCGTCCATGTCGTCCATAGCCAATCAGATGATGGCCACGTCGCCCAGCTCCGTCTATCACATGGACCCCAATCTCAAGCCAGAGTCCAAGAGCGACCAGTTCTACTCTGCCGACCACACTGCCATCAATGCGGACATAAACAAACAGTGCGCCAACTGTGGCAATCTGCAGACGCCGCTTTGGCGCCGCGACAGCAGAGGCTTTTATTTGTGCAATGCGTGCGGTATTTACAACCGGGCTAATAAGAATGGTGGTGCTGGCGGAGCCGCCGGCAACAAAGCCCTCATGGACAAAGGCCTCAAAAAATCTGTAAATAAAATTTTTGAAAAAATTTTTTTTTTTTAACTTTTTATTTTATCATCATCAAAAAAAAATAGAGCAATGTAAAACGATTGAACACTTGCACCAATTGCAGGACTGCTGAGACAACTTTGTGGCGCCGCTGTCCCAACGGAAGTCCCGTATGCAATGCGTGTGGTCTTTACTTCAAGTTGCACAAGGTGAATCGGCCCATAGCCATGAAAAAAGAAGGCATACAGACCCGGAGGCGAAAGTCGAAAAAATCCAAATCACCAAAAAAAGACGAGCTCATCGTCGCTCAACAGCTCGAGGACAAAAGTAAAAAAAAAAAAAAAATTTTTTTTCCCATATTAACTTATAAAAAAATATTTATTAAAAAAATTTTATTTATAGATAACAATCAATTTAAAAGCTTAGATATCAGCAAAATGGCGTCTAAATCAATGTCAACAAGTCAACTCTTGTTATCAGCTCCTTCAAATGCCAAGCTCAACAAAACAACCAAACCGGACTTGAAGTCAAATGTGAACAAAAAGCCAAAAACTTCTGTTCCAAATCACCCACATGGCCACATGTCAAACAATTATATGAGCTCGTCCAACACCAACACAATGACCAACCAACACAATGAGAAAGCAACACCAAGCTTGCCAGTAAATTATGGCTATTTGGACGGCCCCACTCCGGCCTATCTAAACTCGTACCAACAACCCACTGATATGAACTACTACACACAAAATAGTGTGGTCAATGGCCAGTATGGCTACAGTGCGGGCTACGGTCAGCAGCAGCAACAACAGCAGCAACAGCAGCAGCCGATTTACAGCATGGCGCATCAAGGCGCCGCCCACAGCCAGTACTATTACTACCCGACGCCGGAGTCGTCTCCGGACGTTCAATTCCAGCTGCTGAACGACGCGGCCGTCCTTAACGCAGCCACCCAGCACTTGTTTGCCAACAACAGCCAATTCTCCAATCCAATCAACTACTCGAAGCGATCCGTAGCCAACACTGTCACTCAGCCTTCCTCGTCATCTCCCTCCACCTCCTCGTCGCCTCTATCTCAACAAACATTAGTTTTGTCCACAAATAGCCAGAGTGTACCAATCAGACAAACAGGCCTCACATCGCCCAATTCATATCCGGCCTCGTACAACAACTACGGCTATGGCAAAAATGAGTTTTATGAATGCGACAAAGCGAGTGGTTCGGGCGATGAGCCGAACAAAATAAACAATTGGTATATGGCTGCGGCGGCCGCAGCTGCTGTCACCAATTTGCCAATTAGTTCTGGTTCTAGTTTTTTGTATTCGAATGAGGACACTTCGGCACTGGCACTTAATAGTAGCAGTAGTAACAGTTATAGTTATTCTAAGTTTTGAGGCCTCTTAGAGAAAAAAAAATAAATATGAATAAAACAAGCATTTCAGATTTTATTTATTTAGTTATTTTTTGTTATTAAATTTGTAAAATTGAATTTTTTTGTCATACTTAAAAATGAAGCTTTTGTTGTTGTTGCTGGGTGTTGTTTGAAATGAAACAAATGAAACACAAAGATCACTTTACTTCTAGATTCAAAGTCAGTCTTAAGTCTCTTTTTTTTTTTTTTTTTTTTTTTATTTCTCGCTTTTTTTTTTCTATTTTTACAAATTTAAAGTTTAATTTTTTATGTGAATTTAAATAAATTCTTTTTGTATTTGTAATGATGTTGTTTTGTCTTTTTTTATTTTCTGTGGAATTAAGCATACCGAATTATATGATTTTTGCTGGCTATTTTTAAGTCAATAAAATTTTCTAGTCTTATTTTGGAATTTTATTTTTGGAATTTTAATTATTTTAGATTATCACTCAAACAACTGAATAGTAGTAGTCGTGTTTTTTGCTGCACAAAGGTGTTTTACCTCACCAATTGTAAAACTTTGGCAGAATTTGCTTCTCTCCCTTCAAACACTTCTTTGCAAATGAAAATATTTATATAAAATTGAAATTTAAAAATTTTTTGACCATTTTTTGGTCATATTATTAAACTGAGTTATTTTTGGTTGTAAATTTTATGATCAAAAAACTTCTTCTTAATATCTCGATCTGCAATTAATATTTTTGAGTAAAAACTTAAGTAAAATGAGATATATTTTTGATCAGAAAAATCCTATTAAATAGCACCAGTTGAAGTCGACAAGATTCTTGTTTTTGGTTTAAATGATATAAACTCAAACTATAAATTCAATTAAAGGATTTTTTTCTAAATTGTTAAAAATTGAAAAAGTTGAAAAAAAAATTCCAAATTTAACTCTAAAATTTTGATTTTGTCTTTAATTTTCCGACCAAATTATCATTTGGACAAAGTTTTTGTTTGTTCATAAAATTAATTAATAATTTTACTAGAATAAAAAATATGATCAACTGGTTGCAAAATTGACCAGCCTTCCGATTTTTATTTTTGAAGTTTTTGGATGTTTTACTAAGCATTTTTTATTTATTAGGAATCTTTTGTACTTTCTTGATTAATTTAATTTTTATCTTAACAGAATAGAGTTTAAAATACTGCATTAGTTTATACAAAATTTTCATTAACTAAAAAGTGAAAACGAGTTACTTTTCCAATTAGAATTGAATAGGAAAAATAAAAAAATAGAAAAAGCAAAAATTTATTCTTCTAAATGTTTTTTACAAAATTTTTAACTTAATCTGACATAAAATAATTCCTCAGTATTCTTTATTCATTCTTTATTAGGTATGTAATATTTTAAATAAGCAGAGATTTTAACAATTTAAATTTTTTTAAAGCTTTGAATACAAAGTTAATTTGAAAATAAAAAAAAAATTTAGGTTTAAAAAGAAACCCCTTTTCAATCAACTATTCGTTGAATTTATTCCAGGTACTACACAAAAAATCGACGATGTAATTGTACTGTTACATTTTTTAGAGCTAATAACAATACCATAAATAAAAGGAATTTCTATGGATCTTGTAAAAAGCTAGTGAAGATTAGAGTATGATGATTATATCGGCTCTAAAAATCACACAAGCAAGAACTAAAGATAATTTTTCATTTTTATAAAAAAAATTACGATATTTAATATTATGAGTTTTTTTTAGAACATACATTTTTCTATAATTAATTGAACTTTGTGACTTGACTTCAATTTTTGCATTTTTCTTAATCTAAAATTTTTTATTTTACAAATAAAAGAATGTTAGCCTGGCTTAAACCGTTAAACCAAAGCTTAACAAATCAGTAATGTCCATAATTCCCCGTTCATTATTCATATCATCTGTTGTATAATAAACTATTAACCATCAATCATTTAAAAGCATTATAAAAAACAAAATTACTTAAGCATATCGATATACAATATCAGGTTTTAGATGTACAATGTACAAATGCTTTTAATTATAATTATTCAAATTTTACATGCAAAATTAATATTAATTTTATCGCTCACAGAATCAATAAAGTGCTCTTTTTTTTAATTAACCAAGGGACTAAAACTGAATTCTTATCTTTTTTATTTTATTGAATTAGATTGTTTTAATTATTGCTCAAAACCTTGTCAAAAGAACGTAAATATACTAGAAAAAATATGTTATTGATATTTTAATCATTTTAAATACAATGATGTCACTTAATAAAATTTTTTTATTAGTATTAAATTTCAATTTTAGGTGCGTTTGCAATACTCAATTAATCTAGATCTTGCCAAGTTGAAATGATTAAAATAGAATTGTCTAGATCAGGTTAGGAAGCCAATTTTTTGTAGCATGAATAAAAAAAAAAAATCTTTGAAAAAAAAATCACAATTAAATATTCATGTCTTTAAGAAAATATACTAATATAGGAATCAGAACAATTTACTTGATATTTTTTATTTTTCCTTCGAAATCGTCAATTTTTAATTAATTTTGTTTTAAAATAATCGCTAAACAATTAATAAATAAAAAAAATTCTTAGAACTAGTTTAATATAGCAAACAATTTTATTAATAATCATAATATTGAGATTAAATTGAATTGATAATTATAATTGTACTCGTGGAAGTGATCACAAAATAAGAAAGTATTGACAGACTATTTTAACAAGCTCTTACCATAACCATAGTTCCATATGACAGAAAAAAATTTCATCTTATCTTTTAGAACCTATCATCTATCTGAATTTTTCCAAGCTTAACTTTTTAAATTTTATTCGTGATTTTATTTTTATATTTTCTTTATGAGTGGGTATATTTTATTTAAAACTAGATGAACAAATTATTTTACATGCTTTTTGAATAATCAAATTTAATATTAAGTATAATTTCCAAAAAAACTAAGATCAAATGAACACCTTAATATTAAAAGGCAATCAAATATTTCTCGATTCTGTTCTTAAAATCTAAAACTTTATAATTTTGCTAAAAATTCAATAACATGATAGGTGTTTATAATGCATACTGTTCTGATTAAGGAAATTTATTAGCATTTTGATCTTTTAAATTTCAAAAATACCATCAATGTTATTAAAAACAGCTTTATCCATTAAACAGATTTATCTTTATTTTAAAACAGTTAAATAAGCATTTTTTATTTAGTTGTATTATTATTTGATAACTGTCAGTCATTTAAGTCACTTAATGGAACCATACAATTCAAATATTCACTTTCAAAATTAATATTTTCAATATTCTTATATTTACAGTAAAATTTGCTGAATTTCTTTTATTGGCATTCATTATCAATTTAAAGGATATTCTTACAAAAAAACATTTTTGTCTGTATTTTTTTCTGATAATAAATTACATTATCTGTATAAAATTTTAAGGTTCTTTTAAAAGTAGACTACGATATTTAGTATAATATCAATTTTTTTATTTATTTCATTTAGAATTTATTAGTTTTTTATTATTTTTGTGTAATTTTGTCTGTGTGTCTTGAATCAATAAATACAATATGAATAATTTTATTTAGAATACAATATTTGTACGGATAGATTTACTTTTTTAAATTTTCAAAATTTTTGAAAAATTTAAATTATTTTATTACTAAAAAAACTTTTTCAATTTTTTGGCTAACAATTTGATTAGAAGATATCAAGATGTTTAAAAAATTTATTTAATTGAAAAAATTTAAATAATTTTGAAGCTCTAAAATTAAAACATAATCTAGTTTCTAATCAAACTTTATTTTTAGAAAAAAACATTTTTTAGATTATCTTTATTTGAATATTTAGTTTATAAAGGCCTTAAAAAGCAGCCGGATTTTTTAGCGGGATTTAAGATCAAATTTTTAGCAAGCTGATTCTCTAAGCTAGCACTCATGGACTCATCAACGGATCACCCAACAGGCTTTTTAGTTAAAATCAAAAAATTAAAGCCTGATGTTAATGCAAACAAATTGTTAAAATACTTTTTTTTAAATAAATATATTTTATCACCGCAAGCTAATTTTAGCTTAGTTTCATGTAGCTCAAAAACCACTGAATGATAGCTTACATTTTTATCTATTAATTCATGATTTTATCTAAAGCACGTAGACTATCGGCAGTTGTCGAAAGAGTGTTGCTTTAAGATTAAAAGGTTTAAAAAAATATTTTTGCTCAAAACTATCTTACTCTTCACCAATTAGCTTATAATTTAATTTATTTTATCTTTTAAACTTGAGAAAAAAGCCTCTTTATTAAGAGAATTTCATATCTAAAAGTTGTGAAGAACAGTTTGCCCAGATCGAGTGAGCTCATTAGCTCATTTGCTTTCGTCAGAATTTTTAACCGGTTCTAGCTGATTTTCTTTTTGAAGATAAAAAATATTGAGTTTTTTCTTCTTTTTTTGTTCAGCTCGGTATAATTAAAATTCTTTTTCTACGTAAGGTTTTATTTTGATTTTTGAGAAAATTTGATTAGAGTTAATTTTTGAATACCTCAGGCGCATTTGTTTTTATATTTTTCTCGATTGAGATAAGAATTTAGCAATTAAAAATATTTCAATGTCAATTTTTGATTAAAAAAACGTTTTTTTTTCTAACAATACTCTTATCAAAATCTTAATTAACAAATCTCGAAGTCGTCTAATTGGTTTTATCAACAAAATTCACATTCTTTTAAAGATCAGAAAGAAATAAAATAATGAGAAGCTGAATGGCAAGTTCTTTTTATTGAGAAATATTTTTACTTTAGTGATCAACTTATTTTGAAATGATTAAAATATATTAAAATATCAAATTTTATATCAAGTTGGGTTTTTTTTTAAATTTAAACCGTATTTGTTTAAAAGTCCTAAATTAAAATGAAAGTCCGGACTTGAACTTGACTAAAGACTTTTAAATAATTTTAATTTTAATAAGAAATTTTTGATTAAAATTTTATTGCAGTATAAAATTTAAAAATGAATAAATGTTTTTTTCAAAATAAAATGATTTTATTTTGAAAACAAATTTTGGAATTAAATTTGAAACTTTTTTTACGAAGTGGAAGTAATTTGATAAATGGATTTAAATCATCAAAACTAGCATGTAAAAGGAAAAAAATAAAATTTTTTCATCGGTAAATTTGGCAATGCGAAATTTTAGTTAAAAAATTACAGTACAAAAAGGAAAAACGTAAATTTTTTTTATTCTTATTTTACGCAAATTAGAGTGATGCACAAATTTGCACAGACGAATTCTGTACTCTGCAATTCTCTGTAAAAACAAACCATCAAAAAACATCTGATTAAAATATTCAATAAATTGCAGAGTTTTTGCAGATATAAGAATTCATCTGTACAAAATTGTGCAACATTGTACTTTTTGTAGAACTATTTTTGTACAAATAGAAAAAAAATTACGTTTTTCATTTTTTTTACTGTAATTTTTGTACTAAAACTTTTCATTTTAATTTAAATTTTGAATTATAAGTTTATTATGTAGATTTTGATTATTTACCACGTTTATGTCAAATTTCTAAGGCAATATTATAGGAAATCTGAAATGGGAAAATTCTAATCAACACAACAAAAATCTGAAATTTTAAGTCTTTCTTTATTGTAAAAAAAAAATAAATTTTATTCAAAATAAAAAAATCATCTAAAATATCTTGTCACAAATTTTAAATTTTATTGAAAAAAGAACATAAATTCGTAAAAGAGTGTAATATTGGATTCTCGGGGTAAATTTCTGGGGACAAAGCTGACAGAAATGTGGCTATGATGTTAACCTAATTAAACGCTTTTTGCCCTCACCTTAATTACTATTTTTTTTTTTATAATGTGAATTAGCTTTTAAACTAATTTAATCACTATTTTCATGTTTTTATTTTTTTTTCCAATTTTATTCGGTCATCTAAATTTATATCAATTTTCTTTTTAATGCGGGCTCAAACGAAGGTCTTGAGCCATTCGGACGTGCCCTGAGGTCACCCCTAAATTATTATTAAATAAAATTAATTACTCATCTTACTAAATGAGTGTGTCAAAAATTTGGGCAAATTGAAGTTTGATATAGAAAGATCAAAAGATCAAAATATAAAATGAATTTTTTTTTTTAATAAAACAGAAAAAATAATTTTTTTCCTAAGCAATTAATTAGCATAACTCGCAATTTTATTTTAATTTATAAAATTTTAAAATATTCCTTTTTATCTGACTTTTAAAGACAAAAAAATTAGGCAAAATGTTATTTATTGTACATTTTTATATTTTTACATTTTTACATTTTTGAGAGAAGAAAATAAAATCTCAAAATCAAAAAATCTAAAAAAATTTTCATTCAAGAAAAGTAATAATAAATTCGCAATAAATTAAAAGGGATTTTCAAAAAATTATCCTTGGTTTTTACATTTAAATTTTTCTAAAACTCCTTTTTAAGTAATTGCGAATTTATTATTACTTTTCTTGAATGAAAATTTTTTTAGATTTTTTGATTTTGAGATTTTTTTTTTCTTCTCTCAAAAATGTAAAAATGTAAAAATATAAAAATGTACAATAAATAACATTTTGCCAAAAATTAAATGTTTAAAATTTGAAAAATAAAATTATTTTGGTTTAAATGAATGAATGAATATAAAAGTAAAAGGTGAATTTGAATTTCTGAATTAACTTAATCTGAATTATTTAAATTGTTGATTTGTTTGTTAAATAAATTTGAGATCAATCATTTTGATGTATTTGATAATAATTCAACAATTAACCATTATAAGACATAATGTCTAGTAATGTTTAGTATTTATTTTTTGAAAATTATCAAAATCATTAGATTAATTTAGTTTTAAAATTTTAAATGATAGTTTTGATCTAAAACTTCATTTTGCCAAACTTTGAGGCAATAAGGGAGTTGAAATTTTGAGTTTTTACACCTTACTTAGTTTAAATTCAAAATATCAAAATAAAGGGTTCTATGTCACCCGATTAGGCCATCTTACAATATGAGTTTCTGTAAAAAATAAAAAAAATTCTATAAAATAAAAAAGTTTATTTTAAAAAAGCTTACAGTCTTAAATTAATTTAAATTTCTTTTTCAATACTTTGTAAAATTTCTCTTACATCTTTAATATCGGAAACATAATCTCAGTTAAATTGTAATTAAAATTTAATAAACTTAAAGAAATAAAATCAAAATTAAAATACCTTAAGAAAATCGGTTTTATTAAATTTGTGTGACAATCCTAGCATGTGATTATTTCCCAAGAAAACTTAATTAAATTACAAAAAAAAAGGCTTGACTCCATTTAAGAAATATATAAATCGTTTGGAAAATTCAAAACAAATACTCGAAATTTTTTTGAATTTTTTTTATATCATTGGAACAAAGTTTAAAGATATTTTTCAAATTAGTTGCGCCTTATAGTTTTTAAAAAGTTATAAAAATTTTCATAATGAAGAACTTTTTGATTGTTGATTTAGGATTTGGCCATTTTTAACTAAAAAATAATGAAAATACGATAAACTTGTTCAAAATGAAATCTTCGGAGTAAGACAATAAATTTTTTTTCTAATTCTTTAATATAATTAAGAATTTAATATTATTATTACTAATATTGCAAAAAAAATTGATGATTGATTTTTGAATTTTGTTTTTCTCAAAAGGCTGTTTACATTGACTTAATTTATTTAAAATATCTTTTGAATAGTCTCCAACAGGTATTGGATCATCAGAACTGACATTAAAAATCAAATAATAAAAATAATTTGCATGTAAATATCCTGTTTTAATAAGAAATTGAGATTGAAATTTGGTCTAATTTTCGAGAATTTATGAAATTGGAGCGTCGGATTGTCTAGGAAAGACTGTTCTCTAAAAACTCAACTAATTTTTTTAAAAGAAAAGCTAATTATTGATTCTTTTTGCTTAAAACTTTTGATGTAAAAAAACTAATTTCCTTTGGCTAAATTTTAAAACTTTCAGACTTCATCTGATGTGTGAGAATTAACAACAAATAAAAAAATTGAAACTATAAAAAGAACGGATATGTTTAAATATGTTAATTATTTTTTAAAAATATAAATCAACAAATAAAATTATTTTCTTAATTTACTTGATTTAAACTTTTAAATATTAATAAAATAAATAAAATAAAATCTAAATAAAATCTTTTAATTTCAATTTATGTGTTCTTAACTTTTTTTGAATAAAAAAATTACAAAAATAATATAATAATAAGTTAAAGTGCGTTATCTCACCAAACGAAAATCCATATAGGGATAGCTATAGTAGGTATCCGAGAGTGATTCATTCGCTATTGACTATCTCGACGAATTAATTTCGTCAACAAATTCCTTAAATAAGTTCTTTGAACCAGCTTTTACTACTTCAGGAGGCAATCTGTTCAAGTGATAGCAAATAAAAATATCTAATTTCTCTAACTTTTTTTATTCTTTTTACAAGTAATTATAATGATGGCTCAAGCAATTGATGTTGATAGTGGTTGAGTTGCGTTGAGTCATGGCATAATGCTTTTGGTAATATGCTAAAAAGTCACCCACTAATTTATGACTTAGTGGAAAGTTTACGTAAAGAACAAAAAAGAACTGTGGACACTATCATTAAATTAAAAACTGGTTTAGTTCCAAGTCGTAAATGTGAACAAGTTTTGTTAGAAAAACGTGTTAGAGAGCTTTTGATTAATTACGATAAATCGAAAATTGATGATTTCTATCATAATTTGGCTTTAATAGTTAAATATTGATTAATAGATTTAAGATTAAAGATAAACAATTAAAGATGTATTTTTTTATTAAATAAAATTAGTTATTTTGAACAAGTTATTTTTTCCTATTGGCTATTTTTATTTTTACCTGGTTAATTTAAACTAGTTATTTTGACTTGCTATTTTTTTTACCTGGTTATTTTAATTGAGCTATTCTAACTTAAGCTAATTTAACCGTTTCCCTCACCTTCATCCCGTTAAGTACCGTATTTCCTTGCGCAATATCCCATGGGCTTTTATACAGGACACGGTTTAATGTCTCTAGGAAATTATGTGAAACTTAAGTATTTTTGCATAAATAATATCCCAGGGACATTAAGTGAATCAACATGGGAAACTAAGTGAAACATGGTAAATTAATAATGAAATTTTTCAAAAATTTATTTATTTTCGTATGCAATTTATCCTTCAACCATTTTAATACTGTAGATTAATTTTAAATTTTTTAGTAAGCTCAAAAAAATTTTTTGGAATTTTCTTAATAATCTTGAACTTGTATAAAGCTTTTTTGAACTTGAACTTGATTTTTTTCTTCTAAAACAAAAAATCCTCTTTTTTTATTAATTTAAAAATTAAAAAATGGCAAGAAACAAAAATTTAAGATATAATTTGGCTTTTAAGCTTAAAGTAATAAAATACGCTGAAGCATATTCTATAAATAAAGCGCATAAAATTCACAAGGTGAGTCATAAGCAAATTAGGTGGTGGATAAGCAACAAACAAAAAATTATGGAATCTCCGAACAAAGTAAACAGGGCTAGGATAAAAAAAAACGGAACGCCACAGTTTCCGAATTTGGAAATAGAACTTAAAGCGTGGATTCTAGAACAAAGGTTGTTGGGGTTTGTGGTCGACGGGAAATCCATTAAACAACAAGCAGCTCAAATAGCTAAGCGGGAATGTTTAGATTTCAAAGCATCTAATGGATGGTTTTCAAGATTTTTGAGGAGATCTAATTTTAGTGGACAATTTTTATTAATTTTTCTGAACATGTTCTACTTAATATCCCAGGGAAATTAACACTTTTAAAATATGATAAATTTTAGATAAAATACCATGGGATATTAAAGCGTGTTTTCTTTAATTTCAGAGGGATATTACGCGAGGTTTTACGGTAATTCATTCATGTATTCCAGCATCAACAGGACCTGTTGAACGTCTTTTTTCAAGAACAGGATACATCAATAAACCACATAGATCAAGAATAACAGTAAACAATCTTGAGGCAACTAAATTATTATGCAGCAATTCTGAGTTGCTATATATTTATCTATTATATTTAGGAAAAAAAACTGATTATCAAGTCATTTTTTTAAAATCTAAATTTATTATATTAAAGAATGCATTTTAAAAAGATTCAGTTCAAATGACTTTACTTTAAAAAAAATATATAGTAAGACGGCCTAACCGGGTCACCTATTTTTTTGATAATTTTCCTAAAGACTCAGTAACGATAGAAAACGCGAAATTTAATCAACCATTTAGTCCGAAATTTTTGGGTCACCCGGTTAGCTGCTGGGGTTAATGGGATGAGGAGTAATTCGGTTAATCCTGTTAACCCAATTGGCCAATTTTTTCAAGCGGTTAGCCCTAAAAATCACACAGATGGGGTGGTCATGTATTTTTACAAAGGTTAATATGAGTTAAATGAATTATTTTCAAGGTTTATTGTGTGAATTTTGGTCCTAATGGGGTTATACCCTATTAACCGAATTGGCACAAAAATTCACCCCTTTAAAAAGTCCGTCTAATTCGCAAATTCGTTGAACATATTTTAGATTAAATGGCAAAAAGGTATAAAATTAAAATATCTGAGATTTAAGCCCAAAATCAAATACATAATTTGATAGAAAATCACCCATTATGACCAATTTTATTTTTTGGCTAAAAAAAAATTAGAAAAAAATTTTTTTTTCTACAAACTGTTTTTTATTTAAATTCTCTGGACACTCAATTACTTATTTTTAGAAAAAAAATTCCAATGCCTACAGAAAATTAACAATTTTTTAAGCTAATTTAAAAGTTGTCACCCCGTTCACACATAAAATAATTAGGCTGTCTTACTGTATCTTAAGTCATTAACTTCACTAAACAATTACTTAAAAATGCCTTAAATTATTGTCCTGTGTACAAATCTGGATAGATCCGACTAAAGATTTATAAAGGTTTCTTAAAATTTTATAAAATAAACCCCATTTTTATTTGAAAAATCTAAATTAAATTTTTCCTTGAATTAAAACTTTAATTAATTTCATCTATCATTGAATTAAAATTTAAAATGCTGAAAGCTATGTTTTTCAACAGGTGAATACAAATAACAACGAGCTTCTTCTTCAAAAAGAAGAAAATTCTAGAGATGACCCCAAATTCTCTATGATCATGTCAAAATGAAAACCGATTTTTCATTCCAGCTCCAAAACTCCCTGAATTTAAATTATAATTTTTAATCTTCAAATAAGAATTTATATTTTTATTTTAAAATTTGGTATTTGTGGTCTAGTATTTAATTATGAGTAATGCTATTAATACTATTCCTAAAAAATTATAAATATTTTGACTTTTTTTACTTTAAATAAAATTAAAGTTGTTTAAAAATCATGGGTTTTAAATCAAGTCCAATTCAGACCTTAAATTATTTTTATTTAAGTGAGTATTTGGATGTATGTGTTTATAAATATGTTAGTATTTATTTATAAATTTTTCGAAAAGTAGTAATCTGGACTTAAAGAATATTAAAATTTCAGACTTTGACTTTAATTTGGAACTTTTAAACAATTCTGAAAAAAGCTTTATTAAAATTAAAATATTTAGATATTTTAGATTAATTTTTGCCAAAGACATGTTTTTAAATTTTTTTGCTTCACTATCAAGCTATCTAAACTTTTCTCTTTATTTTTCTATTAAATTAAAATACTAATTAATAAATCTATAAAAAGGATTAATTTAATCCAAAAATTTTAATAAAATTTAATCAAAACAAAAAGAAAATCATTATCAACATTCGCTTTGAGATTTTTAAATTTCTTAACTAATTTGCTTTTTAAATTTTATCAATATTTTGATATAAAGTAAAATTATTAATTGTAAAATTTTAAAAAAGCATTCATTTAATTAAAAATTTTGAAAATAATTAATCAGAAAAAAAAGAAAATCAACATCAACATTCAGTCCAATCTAGATGATCAGCCGGACGGCATTTTTTCGGACATGCCTTAAATAAACCAGTTTCATTACATTTTCCTACACGACCAACAAAACAATCCCCCCTTCTTTGTGTCGGCCACGGTCTTGATTTTGGATATTTTTGACACAAATAGATGTCGTGAATTGTGGAATTATCTTTAATCTCAATGTAAACATGATGTGATAAAAAATATTGATCATATCCTTTACGACTTTTTTATTTGGATTAAACTGAGAACTAATTTTTTTGTCATTTATTTTTTCATAAATTTTTCTACCTAAATCTCTTGCTTTGTCTTCTTTGAAACTCCACATTCCGCCAAGTATATGAGTTCCATGTACAGGATTATCTACAAATTTAGTTGAATAAAAGTAAAAATTCAAATGCTTAATCTTATACCTCTCATTATGTGACCTATGTTGTCAGACTTAAGCCATTCTTGAACCGAATCCACTTCTCGCTGAAGAATCTGAGAGTCCAAGTCCCTACTCATAAACAAGTCAACAAAAGTGTCTCCAATCGGAAGAAAACGCCACATCATTGAATGAACATAATTTAGATTTCGTACTTTATTGGAATCTGTAAAACTAAGTGGCAACTGATGAATGTTACAAAATTCAACATGAGGATTTAAGCATTCATTTTGACAGATAATTGATTTATTTATACAGTATGTCAGAAAAAGTTAGAATCAAACTTTTTTTTTCTATTGGATTGTCTTTTTGTTCGTTATTTCGGTCATCAAAAAAATAAAAATCCAGATTTTTTTTAATTTCTTTATTTTTAATTTATTCAAATGTCGGAAAAAATACATAAAAAAGGATAAGTAAAAAAAAATCCAAAAAAAAAAATAAAAAAACAATTACTATTGTTATTTAACAAATCAAAAAAATGACACAAAAAGTTAGAATCAAAATTTTTTTAAGCTTTAAAATGACCGCCTTTTGCTTTAATGCAGGCGGCGACCCGTTTTTTCATAGAAGAAATCCAATTGTTACAGATTTCAGTCGGAATTTTCAACCATTCATCATGGAGCACTTGCTTTAAATGGTCGACTGAAGTAATCCTATAATTCAGCAATTTATGGTCAATATACGACCATAAATTTTCAATCGGATTGAGATCAGGTGATCTTGGACACCATGGGAGAATCCTAAAATCATGCTCTCTAAACCACTCTTTTACCGAGTTCGCCGTATGTGCAGGTGCGCCGTCCTGTTGGAAAATCCACGCTTGGTCAGGCTCGATTAAAAGCTGTACGGATGGTATTATGTGGTTTTCTAGGGTGTCCATGTAAACATATTGGTTTATTCTTCCGGTGTATGTGGAGCAACAACCCACTCCTTCGTAAGACATGCATCCCCATATACCGACTGAGCCTCCGCCCTTCTGAACTCTTGGGACACAAAACTTTGGATGATATTTCTCATTTTGGAATCGTTTGACAAAAACTCTAGATTTTCTATTTAGGACTTCAAAGTTGGACTCGTCGATAAAAATAACTTTAGCCCAATCTTTGTCGGTCCAATTGCGTTTTTCTTTACACCACTTGTACCGTTTTATTCTATCGCTGAGAGTCTAAAGCGGCTTTTTAACGGCGGAATAAGACTCTATACCTTTCTTCGCAAGCACTCTCCGGACCGTTTCTCTACTAATCTTATGTTCCTCGAATTTCGAATTGAAGTCTGCAGCGATTTGCCTATAGCTCGTTGTAGGGTTTTTTCGGACCAATCTAAAAATATACGATACGTCACGATCGGATAACTTTGGCGGTCGTCCGCAGTTGCCAAAGTTGTGCACTCTAGATGTCGCTTGGAAATTCCGCTTGGTTGTATTGACGCATTTTTGCGAAACTCCAACTAATTCGGCTATTTCTCTTTCAGTCTTTGTCTGATCTTTCAAAAGACCTACAATTTGCCATCTTTGTTGATCGGTTTTTTTTTTTTTACTCATTTTTTCTCTATTTTGGCAAATTTTTAAGTAGTCTTACTTTAATGAGATCAAGAAATAAGTAGATTGCGCATTAATTGGCAAGCATGGTCTTAAATCAAAGATAATTAAGTTTTTTAGCAAATTCGGTAAAAAAATTATACAAAGCATCGGATATCCGATTTTTATTTCGATAAAAAAGTTTGATTCTAACTTTTTGTGCCAATTCTTTTTCTTTAAAAGATAGTTACTTTTTTTTGAAGTAAATTAATTATGAGATTATTATTTTTAAGTGTAAGTGTTATAATTGATTAAAAATTAGAAAAAATGAGCTTTAATTTGATACCTAAATCAAGAATAAAAATTCATAATTAACTATTTTTTTAATTGCAAAAAAACAATATTTTTATTTTTTTCAGTTTGATTCTAACTTTTTGTGACATACTGTAGAGTCATCATGGTATACTTGCATCACATAGCCAGGATAGAATTCTTTAACTTTTACAATCAATTCTTGTAAAAGTTTGTAATATCAAGGTTGTTTTCCATAAAGAGAATATGCGATTATTTTCTGGTTTGGACCGCGCTTAAGAGATTTGCTTAAGTCACACGTTAGCACTGTATTAGAATCAAAAGTATAAATTACATTTCCTTGCGCAATGTATTTGTTCTCATTTATTTTCCTTACTTTGATATTTAAATCTTTATGACATTCACATGAGAACTTGAGGCTTAACTCAAAAAATTAAATTTTGAATCTAATAGGTGATTTTGGAATATTAAGACAACAATTAAAAATAAGACTATTTTCATTAAAAAGTTCTTTTTAGTATGCATTTTACGAAGAAAAACTAAAAGAGTGGTTTCATTTACTTTTTAAAAGATTTAAAAAAAATTATCAAATTTGAGTTAACGTAGGTAAATAAAAAATTAATAAAATTTTAACGAAAAAATTATATTAATTTAAAATTTTTCTAAAATTTTGATCATAAGATTCCTTATAACCCAAACTATGAAAGATAAAACAAATATTTAATTGCTAATATAATATTAGATATATTGGTGTGAATTTCAAATACAAATTGCAAGATACAAGAATACTGCAACATAATTAGCTGCACCTTTTTTCCCTAAAATAAAATTTTTATTTTCCTCTTTTTTAGTAAATCAAATCAATAATTTATTTAAGCTTTATTGATTCTTTGTTTTACATGAGAAAAAATATTTTAGGTAAAAAAGGTGCAACAAAGTATGTTGCCCATGAAGTATCTTTATTAAATTTAATTTTAATCAGACTTGTGGAAAAGTCAGAAAAAAAACTTTTATAAAGTCTTTTCCAAGTCAAGTCACTGACATGACTTTTAAAAATTTTGAAGTCAATTCATTTGATCTGACTTGAAATTTTTTTTAAAAAAAAAGTTTTTGATTTGATTTGAAATTTTATTTAAGAAAAAAAAAAAGTCGTTTGACTTTACTTGAAATTTTTTTTTCTGTTCAAAGACTTTGAAATAAAAATGGCCGCCTTAATAACTCCATTGAACGAAAAGACTTTTTTTTTTTAAATAAAATTTTAATTCAAGCTAAAAGAATTTTTTAAAAAAGTTTTTAAAGTCATGTCTTTTGACTTAACTTGACTTTAACTTTATTACTTTTAAATAACTCTGATTTTAATTTATCGAAAAATGAAGAATATTTGTTTAATTTGTATTTGAAACTCACAATACTGATATATTTGAAATTTATCATTTCGTTGCTTTATTACTTTTATTATTATTATTTATTCATATTAACGCCAATTCTGGCGATGTCAAAAAAAAAGTAAGAAAAAGATAAAATGAAATAAAAATAGAAATCAAATATTTAGTTTTTTTTGTGTTTAATTTTCCATAATTTAGATAATAAATTACATATACCAAATAATCAAGATAATTCAAATAATCATTCATAAAAAATAAGTAGAAATAAAAAATTGATTTGTTTGCTTTTGTTTTTATTTTCTCATCGGGTTCCTATTTTTTTGTTTCAGAAAGCCTTGATTAACAAATTAAGGAGTAGTTTTCGGTTTTGTACTTTGTCCTTTATCATTCTAAAGCAGGTTCTTATCGATTCCGTCACTCCATTTTTTGCCAGCTCTTTTTTTTCTTCTTCTTTTTCCTTGATTGCTTTTTTTATCATTACAACGTCTATCCTGTCTTGTGTTTTTAACGCTTTCTTTATCTCATTTATGTATTTTTTATTGAATTTGTTATCTAGTAAGCTTTTGTTTTCGATAGATTGGAGAAGTCCATTTGTGAATTGGTTGTCGAGTAAACTTTTCTCAAATTTCAAATTGATTTTATTAATTTTCAATTCAGCCGGTTCGATGACTAGGGCGTAGAGTTAATTTGTGGTTCGAGTTCTTTTGTTGACTACAATCATTCTTTTAATCATTATCCCTTCCATGGTTTGTATCTTTTTCATTTCTGTCTTATTTACATAACAGTTTTCAGTGCCATAGTACATGATTGGTCTAATGTATGTTTTTAAAAGCTCACTTTTTACAATATGTTTTAGTTCATCACTTTGTATTTCTATCTGTTATTTAAGTGCATGGTATGCTCTCCAGCTTGCTAGTCTTCTCTCTTGTAGATGGTCTGTGTTTTTGTTGTTTTTAGAGATATTAACGCCAAGGTATTTTAATTTTTGGACCCATTCGATCTCTTGTCCGCATAATTCGATTCTTGTCTCATCATTTTTTGAATTCATTGAGATAATTTGTGTTTTTTTCGGGTTGAATATAATCTCCTTTACATCACCATAGTTTTCACAGAATTTTAGAATTTTTTTTAGTTTATCAACACTGTCAGTGATTATGAGGAGATCGTCGGCACACATTAGAACACCAGTTGGTAAGCCATTTATATCAGCAACTAATTTGGTAATTTTAATTCTTTCAATTAAATCTTCGACATAAATCGAGAATAATTTGTCCACCCTGTTTTACACCGACATAGATTTTGAATATTGGTCCTATTTCGCTACGGTTCTGTGCAAACGCAATCGATTTATCGTAGTAATTTTTTATCAGTCGCCATAGCTCAGGGTCCATTTTTCCAATAAGTGCGTGGAGGAGTTTTGTCCGATTGACTTTATCAAATGCTTTGCTGGCATAAATCGCACAAATATACATGGATTTTCGTTTCAGCTTATAATGTTTTATTGTTTGGTCAAGAACAAATGCAGCGTGATTTGTTGAGCTGTTTGATTTGAAGCCAAATTGCGTTTCAGAGACTCTATGTGTCTTTTCCATTCTTCGAAGGATATATATTTCAAAGATATTTGCAAGTGAGTCAGATATTGTTATTGGTTTATTTTGGTGATGTCTGAATTGCTCTCGTTCTCTATTTAATGATCGGAAGAATTTCGCCAACATTGAAGAAGTATTGTATGACATTGTGTCTTAGCATGTTTTGGAAAATTTTTGAGACAGTGTTCGCAAGTTGATCTTTTGGTCTGTATTTGTACATTTCGTAGCTTATTTCTGCAAAACCTGTTGATTTTCCATTAGGTAGGTTAACTATTATATTTTTTATGGTCTCTAGATTAACCTCAATTTGGCTTGTTTAAATTTTGTCATTTGTAATTTTTAAATAATTTTCAACTTCGACTTTTATTTGCTCATCATTTTGTTTGTTTGATGTGTTATTTTCTGAGAACAAGCCGTTAAAGTTATGACTGATTGTATTCATTGGTATATTCACACTTGTGTTATTCGAGCGACTATGCTTAATTCTTTCCGGAATTTGTCTTTGTTGGTGAAGAATAGTTTGTTTATTTGTTTTCAGTTGTTATTTACTAACGCAAACTTTTTTTGTCCTTGTTTTTTTCGGAAGTCTTTTTTGAGTTCGTTTTGACGGGACTCAAGTTGCTCATAATTTGATTTTCGGTTTTCTCGTTGATTGTATGCTTCTTTTATATCATTTTTCATTATTTCAAGTTCATTGTCTCACCAGTTTTTTCTTTTAATGTGTTTGTTGTTAGAATTTTTATTTTTCTTACTCTCAATCTCATGCAAGGTCTAGGTTCATGATACTGTTAAGATCATTTATTAATTCAGTTAGAACTATTTTTGACTCATTACGGTTCGTCTTGTTTATTCTTGATAGATTTAGTTTCCTCAAATTTTCCCCAAGTCTTATTTCGTAGTTTAGTTTAAACTCTAGATTATTCCAATCAATCTTTTTACTATGATGATATTTGTTATGTTTGTTGGTTAAAGTAGTTTTCAAATGTTAATGCTAGACGATCGCTTGTGTTTGAACCATCTTCAATTCCATTTAGAATGTTCACTTGTTTGAAGGTGTTTGCAAGATTTTCGTTAATAAGTTGAGACATTTTGGTCTATAATTTATTATAATTTATGAATTTTTCAAATTTTGCTAAATATCATCAAATAAACTAAAATTTTATTGTTTATTACTTTTATTGTTTTTACCTGAAAGCCGGTAATCTCACTTAAAATTCCATAAAAAAGAAAAGCCGTAAACTTATTGGGTTTAATGTAATTTTAAAAAAACTAAAAAAATTTTGTTTAAAAAAAATTAAACAAAATTCAGCTAAATTAGCTTCTTTGAATTATTTTTAAAGGAACAGCAATAACTTAATTGAACCAATAGCATATTCAAAAAATTGAGCAAAACATTTTGAATATTTTTACTAATTATTCCTTTGTGATCAAGAGATCAATGTTGATTTTTCAACGTTTAAGCTTTCAATTTTTAATGACATAAATTTAATTTATATAAATATTGTTTCAAAATTTGAAGTATTTAACTTAAATAAGTTGTTGTTAAATTTTTTCAAACAACTATTAGATCATTAACTCTATTTAATTTTTTTTATAATTTAATGCTTGTTAAGTAGTATTAGTATTTTTAACCACAGCATGAAGTGAATCATGCGAAGCACGTAAACAGTATGAATGCTTGTCGATTCTGTGCTTTGGAGAATTGACTGTGGGTGATTTGATTATTTCGTTTGGTTAACTGTTCCAGATAATTACTTTTCTGTTGTTGAAAAACTTGTGTCTAGGATTGCAACATCTTATTTCGCGTCCGAGCTATTGAGCTTATTGGCAGTGAGTGATATTTAATGTGCTCATTTTTTTTATTTCAAATTTGAATTTTTGTTTATCTCATCTTATTTTTCTCTCTGATAGCGTGGTGAGTCCAAGTTTAGTTCATCTGTATTCGTTATTTAATCCTTTCAACTCATGTATTGTTTTTGTTTCTCTGTGGAGGACTTTTTCAAGCGTGGTTATGTCTTTTAGAATGTAAAGGTTCCATGCTGCACTAGCGAATTCTAGTTGCGGTCTGATTATCAGGTGTAGAGCCTTTTCTAGACATCAGCATCTCTTAATGTAAAGGCGTTTTTTTAAGCTAGTTAAGCATGAAGCTTGCATTAGCGGCTGCTTTGTTTGTTTGAGGAGTTGGCTTTAAATCACTTGAAATTATAATAAGATGTGGAGGTCTCTTACACAAGAATTTTCGATCATTTGGATTCGTTGGTTTGTGATATAATTGAGCATTGTGAAACTTGCTTTTGGGTTGTTCTTACGGATGTTTTTTATTTTGCATTTTGATATATTTAAGAGCATTATCCATTCATTCGTCAAGTTTGTGATCTTGTCAATATCAGATAATACTTCTCAGTATTTAAGAATGCGTTTTTAGTATCAATCTTAGCTAAAACTTTTGTATCGTCGGCGTTCATTTTAGCTTGATTTAAAATTGGACCGTTTAAGTCGTTTATCTAAATTAAAAATAATGTAGGACTGAGGACCGAGCCTTGCGGAACACCACTTAAGACTAGGAGCCATTTAAAGCTCACCTAAGACAATTTTTTGAGTTCTATTTGTTAAAAATGATAAAATAAATTTTATAATCTTGTTTAAATTTTTTTTTTTCATTAAATTGCAATTTAAATAGGAGTCGAGCATGAGGTACGATGTCGAAGGTTCGGTATTATTTCCTTTTTTGAATTGTGGCGGTACTATTGCTTCTTCGATATGTCAAGAATGCAGTATGAGTCTAAAGAGACAATCGTATGTTTGTATGTACGTATGTGCCAATAGTTTTATGCAAGTTTGGTTCATTTAGAGTTGTTTGTATATTGTAAAATAGGCTGAGTGTGTGAAGCTTAGTATTTAGTTGAACATTTTATTTAAAATAAGTCCTACTTGTTGAATTAAGATGCGATCCATCGTCTGAATTATTTTAAAAGTTAGCACTAACCAATTTATTTTCATTGGTATTCCGTCTAAACGTTGTTTTGTGAATTTCCATAATGTTTATTCTGGTTTTGAAACATTATAATGATTCTAACTTTGGTGTAATTAAGTTTCTGATATCTCCTTCTGTTATCTATTTTCTTGTTCCTTGATTAAAAATATTTCCGCTTCGCTCTGTAATCCCACTACATTCAAATGGTAAACCTTTGTGTTCTCTAGCTCTGAGTACCAACATCTCTAAGTTTTCGTGATCCAATACAGCTAATATTTCAGCTATTTCTCTGTCACTGATTACTGCTAGGAATTGATCTTGAAGATTAATATCTAGTTCCTTAAGATTTAAATCATAAAAAGCTTGTTGTACTGTAGTACGGCCGCATCCTGAACTAGGCTATCATTAAGCTTTTGGATTCTTTCAACAAAGGTATGAAGGTAAGGTACATGTGCAGAAGATTCTGGTTTACTAAAAAGAAATCTGAATTCGATTTTAACTTCTTCATATGACTGTTCGTTTATCAGACTATCGACTAATTTAAACACTGTATCATTCAAAAAAGATCTTAACACATTTATCTTATCTCTATCTCCAAAAATTCTATTTAATTCAAGATAATAATCAAATCTTGCCAGACATATTGAAACATCACTCCACGATATTTCCAAAAAATCGCGTGTCTCTTTTTTCTTTTCACTGCTAAATAAGGTTGTCCCTAAAATCCGGAACCGGAACATGGAACCCGGAACCAAAATAAAATCAGGAACCCGGAACTATATACTAAAATCCGTGAGGGTAATCGGTGGAGGCAATTCAATTCCGTTTTTGAAAATGTAAACCCTAACCGATTCGCCCGGAACTATATGCTAAAATCCGGAACTAAATTAAAGATAAAAATTACATGCTAATACTCGGAACCGGAACCATCTTTTCTAAAACATCGAACCGAAACAGTCTAAAAAACTGAAGTTAAAATATATATGATTTTAACAAAATTTTTCAAAATTGTTTTCAATTATTAAAATTTAGAAAATTTTTAATCTAATAAATAATACAAGTAAATAAAACAAAAAAGACTTGTGTTTTTTTGTTGAAATTTTAAAAGAGAATGTCGGTTTTAATTAAGGAAGATATGTTGAAAATTGTTCCAGCTTTAATACTTGACGAAGCGTTGAATGTAAATATTGAAAAAATTGAATATTTTTTTGAGCCCGACGCATTACTAAGTTTAAAAAAAAATTTAGAAGTAAATATCAAATTGAACCGCGTGTTATTCGAAGTAAAAAATTAATTAATTTTTTTACCGTTAATTTCATTAATTTAAAATAAAAATAAACAAGTGTTTTTGTAAATTAATTTTAAATAAGTTCCGGATTTATTTAGGATTTTTGTTCCGTTCCATTTTTTAGAATGTTCCGGTTCCGGATTTTAGTATAAAGTTCCGAGTTCCTGATTTTATTTTGGTTCCGGGTTCCATGTTCCGGTTCCGGATTTTAGGGACAACCTTATTTAGCAGTGAAAAGAAAAAAGAGACACGCGATTTTTTGGAAATATCGTGGAGTGATGTTTCAATATGGCTGGCAAGATTTGATTATTATCTTGAATTAAATAGAATTTTTGGAGATAGAGATAAGATAAATGTTTTAAGATCTTTTTTGAATGATACATTAAAAGTTTGCTCATTGACTATTGACTCAGAATCAGACTCTTCACCGCTGCTTATAGTAATAATGTTATAATTGGTCGATTCTCGACTTTGTGTGATCAAAAATGATTTACAAATAATTTTTCCAAATAAGCAATTTTAAAAAATTAAATAAATAATAAGAGTTGAAAGTAAAAAAAGCCTTATTTGGCTTTAGTCAAGTTTAATTTTTAGAGATAAAATTAAAGTTCACATAAAAATTTTTTTACCAGTAGAAGCTACATTAGCTGCCAAAAAATTCTAAAGCGAGAACTAAATTTTAGGTTCTGTACCAATAGTGATGAAATTCATAAGCAATTCGCTTAATACCATATAAACCAATAAAGCAAGGGAGGTGCGGTGGGAGCGCAGCCCCCTTCGCGACTTGTTCTTTTTTAAAATTGAAATTTATTTAGTAGTTTTAGTTTGATTTGATCGTTTTGGGCATCAAAAATTGATCATTAATATTGATCATTGTTATTCAACCGGCCGCTTTTCTTTAAAAATTCTTTAAAGAAAAGACTTGAAGATAACCATTTAGAAAACTATAAAATTTCAATAAAAAGTCTGTAATGTTTTTAGATTAGTTAATTATTAAATAAAAAATTATTAATTTTAATTTTTTTCGTGTTTTAAATCGATTAACACTCAAAGGCCCAATTTTATTTATTACGTTAAGGACCAAAGGGGTCCAAAAAAAACCCTAAAATAAGATTTGCTTTTAAGATAAAATAAACTAGATTATTTATTCAAATTATTTTAAAAAATGTTACAGTTTGCAGAAATAAATGTCTTTTATTATTTTTGTTATACTTTCAAAAAAATTATGTCTAGATTTGAGTAAAAACCTAAAATTATTTTTAAAAAAAAATTTGATAAAAATTCAAGAAAAAAATTTTTTTATCAAAAAAAATTAAAATTTTATCTAAATTCTCAGTCCTTGATCGTAACAATTTTTACAAATCGATTTGAAAACCTTTTCCCCTAGACAAGGACCACATGTAAATTGTTTGCATTTGTCACAATTAAAGTTTGATTTGTTTCCATTACATAACCTAATTTGCCACTTTTTTTGCAGATGAATCAATCTTAGTGCTTGCTAAGCATTTTCTAGAAGCAACTGGAGTAATTGGAGTTGTAGGCTGTACACTTTTATTTACCATTTCCAGTAATTCATCTGCCAATGATTTCAAATACATTCGACGTGAAATCTTACTTCTTATACAAATTTCATACAAGTTCCAGCTGTTTATTCCGACTAAATTTAAAATATTGTAATTTATCTTTTTTCTTAGACTTGTCTCTTCTCCATCTTTCAATCTTATCCATATCATTCCATTTTTCGAAGTTTTGTCTATGTTAGTTTCTTCAGTTTCTTCTTCGCCTTCATTTTCTTCATTATCAGAGTCTTCATCTCATTAAGCATTAGCTTCATCATATTAAGCATTAGGCTGATTTTTTGTTTCCATTTCATCTTCAAAATCATTATCAAAGTCATCATTATCCTCACAATCATTATCATCATCATCAGAGGCTACTGATTGGGTATCATCCGCATTTCTAAGAAGTTCAAGGGCTTGTAAGGCAGCTTTTCGTCGAGACATGGCTCATAAAATTTTAATTTATAAAAGGAATTATTTAATTTAAGTAGATTCTGAAATTTAAAGCATAATTAGCTTGGTCTTCAATTTATTTTACAAAAAAAAAGACAATATTTCTGTTGGGTCCAAAAAACCCTTCTTGGGCCTTAACGTATATATTTTTTTTTGCAGAAAAATAAAAAGATTTTAAAACAAAAATGAATTAAAAAATTGTTAAAAATGATTAAATATATTGAGCAAAGAGCAAAATAAGCATCAAAAAGGGTCTTTAAGACCCGTTGGTCCTTTGAGTGTTAAAAAGAGCTGAACATTTGATTAAATATACAGTGGGTATTTTAAAAACGGCGCCGTACCGAACCAACCGTACTAACCGAACCAAACGTACCGTACCGAACCAAGAATATTTTATATGTCACAAAAATGATTTAAATAAAGAAATTGTAATTTAAATTCTAAATTCTAGATAAAATTGTTTGTTTGTTAATTTTTTATACCTTTATTTTTCTTTAGTATAAGATGAATAAAAGTAGATATAATTTAAAAACTAAATTCTCATATTTTTTTTCTTTTAGGAAAGAAAACGAAAAGAAAATAATTAAATTAATCAATTTTTATTTAATTTAAAAAAAAAAAAATAGGATTTTTTATTATATATTCTATTATTTTTCTTACTATAGAAGAAGAAAATTTGAGGAATAAAAAATTAAGATAAACTTTTATTTATAATTTTGAATTTATCTTATAGATTTTTTTTATTTTATCATCATATTTGTGGCACATACAAATTGGATCGTTACGCTTGGTTGGTTCGATCGGTACGGCATGTACGGTCGGTACGGTTTTCGGTCGGTTCGGTTCGGCTGGTACGGTACGGTTATTATGGTCGGTACGGTTATTACGGTACGGCGTCGTTTATGGTACGCTGATGGTTTGGTTTTAGGTCGCGGCAAGGGTATCGATATTTTCCAAGGGTTTCGATATATTATCGATATCATCCGATGGTATCGATATTTGCCAGAAGTTCTGCTAAATTATTTGATTTTTAAATTCAATTTGAATAACTATTACTTAAAATAAAAATTAACATATAAAATTGAATATAAAATTGAAAATAAATATGGTAAATGAGCCTAACCGGGTGACCTTTTTTTTTTATTTCATATTTCGCACACATTTTATTCAAAAACTCCAAAAATACTCACCGAATTAGACCATTTTTTTCTAGTCACCTCTTTACCTCCTGCGGTTAATTGGGTGAGGCCTTATTAGGTGAATTAGATTAACCCAGTTACCCCTGATTTTGTAAATATTTAGCCCGAGAACTAACCTCTTTTTAAGGATATTCACCGAATTCACCCAATTAGCTCAATAAGAATTAAAAAAATGATTTTTTGTTTTTTTAATAATATAAATAATTAAAATATTCTTTATAATTAATCTTTTAAATACACGCTACAACATAACTATTTAGAAAAAAATTTAAACGAATTATTAGCGAATTTAAAACAAATTTTATGTTTGATTTTTTTACTAGTTTAAAAGATTAGTCGAGACATACATCACAGTGAAACTCTTACCCTTTGTTATTTCTAAATTTTTTCGATAAACATTCAAAACAAACCCAATACTTTTTTTTTTAACTTCTTTTTATTTATTCTGATTCATTTTTATAATATATTAACTATTTTTGATGATACAGAACAGAACGAATATTTTTTTCAAATAAAATCAAATTATTTTTGTAAAAAAAAACAAACTTTTTTGAGAAACAAAATTTTAAATTTTTCATAAAAAACGGTGTCAATGTGATCATTTTTGTCTTTTAAGCCTAGTTAAGTTAAATATTTTATTTTTAGGGGCAAATGGGTGGGATTTTTGGTTATTGAAGTGATACCCCATTAACCTCTTAACCCATAAAAAATAACAACATTAGACAACGGACCCATCGGCTATCTTAAAATTCTAGTAAAATTATTTTCTACTAAGACTAATTAAGACCCACTAAAAACGATAAGCAAATAAGATCAGTTCAAACTTGTTCCGTCATCGGATCAAAAATCGTCAAACATAATTACTAATTCGAAAAATTCTACCTAATTAGCCGAAAAAAAACTTTGAATTAAAAAAAAAGGTTTAAAAATTTTTTAAAAATATTTCATAAATATAATTGGATTCCTCTCTTCAAGATCTACAAGAATATGTGGGTTGTTTAAAAAAAAAATAAAACGACTGATATATTTCGGTTTTTCAAATTACGTCACCGAATTTATATTAAATACATTTAGGCTGTGTTACCATAATGAAATTAACAATTTTAATTAAAAAGCTTCCTCATTCTAATAAAATTTTAATGATACAAAAATTTTTTTTGAATTAATTTTTCTTTATTAAGGATTTATGATTTACTTAAATAAAAAAAATTTAATTTTTTTATTCATTTTATATTTTTTTACTACAGAAATCTGTATTCAGTTTTACTTTATTTTTTTCTGTTTGGTAAAGAATCACTATGTTTTCAACTTTGTTTGGATTTAGTGAATTACGACGATTCCAAAGACTGTAGCCTTTATAGGAAAATAGTCTCTCAGATGTTGTCCTTGTAGCTTGTGCTTTTTTTCTAATAATTCAGTAAATATAATATAGAAGACAATATTTTTTACAAAACATTAAAAAAATTAGTTAATGTTCAAATAATATTTTAAAAAATCCTTAATTTAAATAAATTTTCAGGATTATTTAGTTAATTAATTAGTATTGATACCCTTAAGAGATATCGATAGTATAATGATACTTTTGGTCGATATCGATAAATATCGATACCTCTGGACAATATCGATATATTATTTTTGTCATTCGAAGTTATCAAGCACTACTGGAAAGCACTTGGATCAGATAAGTTACAAAACTTCCGATTTAAACAGCTAAATGACATTAAGATTTTACTAGAGCATTCAATGGCATCATGAACGACTCAAGAAGTATTCCTGTCTGACTAACATCTGGAACCACCTTCCTACTCTCCAAATGAAAGGATCCAAAGGACCCCAGGAACTGTTGGCCTATAAATTGCTTCATGGTTATTTTGTTTAGCATTAATACCACTCACATTGACATCAAAATGAAATTTGTCTTAGACAAATTAGCAACTTTTAGCAACTCTTTAGTAACTTTTAAGCGAATGCTTTGTAATAAAGAAAAAATGATTAAAACCCTTCCTTTATAAAAATTTATCTTTATTTATTCAATAAAAATTTAAACTTTTCAAAAAATTCCGTGCAGTATGTATAACGGTAAAGCAAGTGTTTACATAAGCTTGATTTATGAATTTTAAAATTTTAATACCGAAAGGTTCAGTTCAGAAATTTAGAAAATTTGATGGATTCAAAATATGCTGGATTGCCGAAAATGTTTGAATATTCAAGCTGGATATTCCATCATCCACTACTGAATCGGAAACTAATTTTGTCTGACAATCGACAAAACATGTATGACCAAACTATTCTTATAACGAATTTTTTGTATTTTAATATCGAAAGTAATGGTTATCAAGAACCGGTTGATCGAGGCGAGAAATTTGATGATGTTTTCCCATTAGAATGTAAAATTGAAATATAAAATTAAATTTTCTTAAATTAGAATTTAGAATGGATTTTTCATACTTAAAATAGCTTATATATTTATTTTTAGATATTTTTATTTGAACCTCAAAAATTGAATAACATTTTGAAAATATACGTAATTTTTTTTTTAAATAAGAACCTTAATTTACTAAATTAATGACATGTTCTTCTATTTATACTATAGTTCCGCAATTAAAAAATAACTTTTTGTCTATCTGTTTTTCTTGTTTGATAAAATTTAATGATTTTTTAAAAATCTAAATTTGTCCTCTTAATAATTAGAACGCCGACTCTAGCCAACTTAAATGTCTATAGTTTCACAGTGCAATACTATGATCTCATGCGTTTAGTTTTATTTTCCGAATTTAAAAAAGATTTTTATGAAAGAGATTAATTTTTCAAGAAAATAATTTTTAAGTGAAAAATAAATGATTTTATTCATTAAAAAAATTTATTTTCAAAGAAAAACAAGAAATAAAATTAAAAACGTTTGATAAATATCCATTATTTTCGATTAAATATTTGAAATAAGTTGGAGCATTAAATGCAGTAAGTGTTAGTTCAATAATTTGACAGTAAGTTAAATTTAAATATTTACACACTTGCATTGTTAATTCTTTAGAAAACACCGATTCCAAGACGAAATTTAGCATTTAATGCGTAATGATTGAAAAAATAAATATTTAAAATATTCAAGTTAACAAGTATAAAAGATAATAGAGCGACTTTAGACACATAATTCGCCTCTTTATTTGATCACCTTATATTTACCTTTAGTCTAGCTGTCTATTAATCTGTATTTATCTAAAATATCTTAACATTATCAACCAAAGCATGTTCTTAGACGCAAAGCTTTCAATTTGACTTAATCAAAATGATTTTATCAAATAAATTTAATTGAAATCCAAAAAATCTTTTATGTTGCGGTCATTTATCTTTTTAATCAACACATGTAGCATGGCCTACTCATTTGAGTCTCTTTTTTCCTATCCTAACCAAATTTTAAGAATGCATTAAAGGAATATTTTGAGTCATAAAAATACAAGAGAATTTTTTTTTATTTTTTATAAGTCTCATATATTAAATGAAAAAAAAAATTAGTAAATAGAATCGATATTTTATGATTACTGATTAAATTTAAATCTAAAATTTATTATCAATTTCCTTTTAGATCTGAGTATTATTTAGTTGAAAATTTTAAATTTCTAACTCGTTAGACACAATTTCAAATAAATTAAATTTTTGATAAAAAAATCTATAAAAAAATTCAAAACTGATTTTAAGTCTTTTAGATTAATTTTTTTTATTAATGAAGGTCATGTAGCAATACATTTAAATGCTAAACTGATTTTAAAATAATAATTTTCTAAACTATTAAATATATTTTAAATAATTTGGGGATACTAATAAGAAATTTAAAAAAATATAATAAAAAATGCTACTTTTACAGATCTAATTTTGCTATTTGATTTAATTTAATTTAATTTAAAAAAGTCTTTAATATTTTTGATGGTTGTGATCTAAATCCTCTTAAAGTGCTAAAATATTTAAAAACACTTATGTTTGTTTATTGCTTTTATTGAATTAGTAAAAATAATATTGAATTTAGAATAAAATAAATCGTCGTCACTACACTTAAATACTTTATTAGAAAATTAAAAAAAATTAAGCACAGTTATAATTTACAAAATTTACAAAAATCACTAAATAAACATTTTATTTAAATAATTCAAATGGACTGATACTGCTAAGCGTGCTTACACATAAATTGGCTTAGATACCTGATTGTTTTCGTACATTTTGGAATTTTTATTCGTCAACAACTCTTGTTCTTTAGCTTGTTTTTTAAATTTTTTCAAATTATCAAAAATTTCGTTCACAGTATATTCTCTTTTGAAAGATCGTTTTATTTGTTTTTCTGGCAAAAAATCTTCATTGTAATAATTATTTTGACCAAATTTTGAATTCTCATAAACATGACATTTCGGGCTTTTTATCTTGGGAATTTGTTCCACAAAATTTGATATTTCCTCATAAATATTGTCATCTGGATCGCAACTATTCTCGCTAACGCACTCATAAACCGACAGAGTGGATTCATTTTTTTTCTGAATTTTCTTTGATCTCTGGGTTCTAACTTTTCCACAACTGTGAACCAACCGATCATAGACATTTTCTGTAGAGTCAAAATCTCTTTTACGCTTAAGACCAGACATGTCAGCAGCAAAAACATTCTCATCCAAAGTACCATTGAGCTCTATTTCGCTCAAATAGCTGTATTCATGCAGCGAGTTGGTTAGACTGCCTGTGCCCGATGATGAATAGCCACTGGTCGACTTGTCCAGAAAATTTTTTTGTCTTTTGCTGCTTGAACCAGCAAAATTGAGTGACTTTTTGCTAGAACTTTTATCAATGCTTATTTTGAGGTGAATTTTGTTTGTTGGAGTTGCACCCAGTGTTTCCTCAAAGTCCGAGTCCGAATCCTGAATAGGCAGGTCTATTTGGAGTCTGATTGATTTTCGCTTCATGCCACTGTCCAAAGTTCTTTTTTGTTTGCTTTCCGAAAACATTTTAAAATTTTTTGTTTTATTTTAAATCTAAATAAAAAACAGTGAGAAGATTAAAAAATTGTTAATTAGCTTCTAAACTAGGAGCATTTTAAATATGATAACGACGAGCAAAATAAATAACCTTAGCACATGGCAAAACGCCTCTGAGCGTGTTTATGGTAATTTAAAGAAAAAAGTTGAATTTAATGGAAAAACATTATCTAACCAGCGAACACTAGGCCAAATGAACAACAAAACTAATCATTTCTAGACAGGTGATTTACGTTTTGAGAAAGGCTAATCAAGCTTTATCATGATAAAACTATGCTTGCCATGTGCACACACACGGATGTTATTTTTTTAATGTTTTCCTATTATATTTAATAAATAAAACGAAAAAAAGAATTTAATTATATCTTTAGATAAATATTAAGATCAATTTTGATACAGTTCAATAAGCATTTATACAGGTAAGAAATTATTGTCAAAAAAATAGGCGTGTGCTTATTAAGCGATTATAGTTTGCCACATACTAAGATGTTTTTATATTTTGACAAAATTCTAAGTGGGTTGAAAGAAAAATTAAATTTGATTGAGCTCTTTTTGAGCTTGGTTTAGTTGACAGTTAAGTTGGACCTGCTGTGAATAAGTGTTGGAAAATGTCAAAATTTTGATAAATAGAGCACCTATAGATGATGCTCAAGATTAATCGAATTTTTCCTATCTATCGATCAAATGAGTTTTTAATGAGTTTTTTTCTCAAATCAATTGAAATTTAAATTTGTTTCGAAGCGATATCGCTTTGTTTTATGTGTTGCGTCACTTAAAAATACTTCTAACAACTTTCATTGCATCCTTCCTCAATTAGAATCCAACATTTATTGCATAACTGTTTGAATAATTCAAATATTCACAATATAAATGTTGTTGTTTTTTTATCTAAAATGGACTTCTATAAAAAATAAAATTTTAAAACTTCAAAAAAAAATATTATATAATTTTTATAATTGAGAATGAACTTTTTCTAAATTAAAATTTTTAATAATTTTTAATTTTTTAGAAAAAGAATCAAATCTTAAAATCATTTTTAAAAAAATTTTCTATAAAAATATAATTTTAAGACTTACAAAAAATTTCTATCTATTTTTTTATGATTTACAATGGACTTTTCTAGATTTTAATGCTTTTTTTTACAAAAAAAAATTCACATCTTAAAATCATTCAATTGCTCTTTTTTGGTACAAGAACGATCAAGAACAAATGGTATGTTTCAATTTGATAAATTAAGAAAATAAAATTTTTAACACATCCTTGAAAAAAAGACTAAGCTTTACTAATCAATCAGTTTTATTCTTGACGAAATTTCCGATTTGGCTAAATCAATATTCAGCTTATTAGTAAATCAGTAATCCCATACAGTTTTAAGATGGAAAAATTGTAAATAGATAAAATATTTTCTAAAATATGTACACAGTTAATAGAGAAATTATTCTTGATCAGATAGTGGCACCAATTAAACAAAACTATTATTTTAATTTATAATTTTTTTAATTAAATAAATAAATTGTATCTCCAGGGTTGGTTCGGCTGAATTAAGTCTTCATTTAAACCCTATTGTTAAAAGAGAAACCTTTTGTTTAAATTATTAAATTAAAACTTTAAGGTTCGCTTAAATTTAGTGTCTATTGAATTACCAGCTAAGTGACCAAACCTTAAAAAATAAATTGAAAAAATTTATTTAATTGTTTGACCAAAATATGTTTTTTCAAAAATAAACCATAAAATTTTTCATCTTTTAATTTAATGTGACTCAAATGTTTCAAATTTATTTTTAACTTTTATTGATTACACAAACAATTAGTTTATGCTAAATTTAAATCAAGTTAAGACTAAAAAGACGAGATTAAGCCTTTCAGGAAAATCATTCTTAAAATAAAAAAATAAAAAATATTTATGTTATTATGTAATCATATTTAATTGTTTGTTGGTCATTTAATTTAGTAGGATCAGATTGTCACATAATGAAATATACTCTATTTTTTAAACTTAGAAACCAAAATAATTTTATTAACCGAAAAAAAAAACCTTTTTGGATCACGGGGAAAAAATTTTGATTTATTAAAAAATACTAAGAAACAATCTATCTAATAAAATTCTGTACTTAAAGCTTTTAAGAAAAAAATGAACGCCTGATCTGATCTTTTTAAAAAAAAATACAATATTTAAATATTTAAAAAAAAAAAGCATTTAAAAGTATAAAATTTATAATCAAATGAAATTTTTATAAAATTCCATTATCTTATGTCAATTTTTAAAAATTTAATTTTTAAATAAAGTAAGCTCAGGTTAAAAGTAAGGAATATCTCACAAATGTGAATTCTATCTTAATTAACTAATAAACCTGATTAATTTTATTGATACATTATGACTAACAAATGTTGTCTCCGATGTGCTTAAAAATGACAAATTTTAGCCTGGAAAAATCAAATAATTAAGCAATTAAAACAGGGCAAAAAAGTAAAAATTGCTTAATGATCGACTTGGCATCGCGAATAAATAAGGCCTGAGGTAAGCAAGTAATTAGGCAATTATTTATGGCCTAGCGAAGCTCGTTATGTTATTAAGCTTGATCAAACGATGTCACCAGCTAAAAGTGATAAAATATGAAATTCTAATGAGATGAGAAGACTCGTTTGAAAAGTATTTATAATCACTTAAAAGAGCTTGTAAATTCTTGCGACTAAAACCCCAGGAATAAATAATTTTACAAGAAATGTTTACTTAATCGATCTCAAATTAAGTAGCATTAATCTAATATAGTAAAATAAAAGCACAAATTGTTCCTCTGTGTTTCTCTTTAAGTATACGATTACCAATGTAATCGATACATCACTAATGAATTAAAGAAATAAGTACTTTTAATCGTTTGATCGATTTTTATTTGATTTTAAACGGATTTGCCTATGAACATTATTTGTCCACAATTAACAGGTAGAAAATGCAATCGGCTTTCATCTGATTCCAAGTTCAATTTACTTTTACACATTTAGATTTTTTTCTATTCATCAAATTTACTTACGGAAAATTGCTTATTTGACTTACAGCCCAAACACACTTACTTTGATTCCGTATCAAATTTTATTGTCTGTTTGTGGAATTCTTGGATCCATATTGGCTTTAAAAAATACCGAATTTTATGTCTTTCATGAAATTGTATCTGGAAAAATTTAGAAAAAAGTCCACCTCCTCCCAATGTCAATTGGAATTATTTAAATAAAAAAAAAAATTTTGAAAAAAATTAACAAACAAATTTATTTCTGGAATTTAAAGTCTTCAAAGGTTTGTTGCGGAAATACTAAATTTTGAATTAAATTTCTTCACGTTTAAGAAAAAATAAGCTCTTTTATATTTTAATTTTGTTTCCAAATTAACTCAAAAATAAATAAAAATATAATAAAATAAATGTAAACAATAATAGTGTTTTTTTTTTGTTTTTATGAATACAATCAAAACCTTCTCAGTGATATAAAATAATAAAATTTTTGTAAGTAATATGTTTCAGCATTTTGTTCAGCCATAAAGCTTGAGATAAAATTTACAAGAATTTAAATCTTAATTTTGTCTTCGATTATCTCCATGATAATTAACTAGTCTTCTTAATATGAACAGGATTCCAAACAGGTAATTAAAAAAATATTTTATCTCATTTTTTTTGTGATCAAACTGCTGCCACCCGTTGACCACTCTGACTAAATGTAAACTCTACTGTTGACGTCAAGTGCTTAACAGTGCTTGCTGAGTCGGATCAGTGAATTATTCTCAAATTTGTCATTAATGAAAAACACTTAATCAAAATTTTTAATTATGTTTTTATTTTTATTTTGTATTTTTATCATCTAAAGAACCTAATTATAAAAAGTTTAGATATAACACGTTTATAATTTAGTGTAAATCCCGAACGAAAAAAAAATCATTATTTACTCATCTATGAAGCAAATAAATCTTTGGACTGAATAAAAAAACAACTTATCCGGAAAAATGTAATTATTTTGAGGTTAATCATCAGTTGATTGATGAGATTGTAAACAAGCAAGTCATCCTGGTGTATCGATGAGAAATCCCGGGTGACATTTCATCATATGTTACAAGGAGTCTTTTGACAATTGATAATTGTGTGTAAAAATTATTTAATCACGTGAAAAAAATCTTTATTAACTTTTAGAAAAAATAAAGATTTAGGTTGAATAAATAAAAAAAAATTGTTAGATACTAGAAAATGAGTTACGAAATTTTTTAAACTTATTGGAAACATTTATATTTTCAAAATAAATTAAAAATCTTAGCAAAAAAATTCGATTCGAAAAAGTTAGTAATTTAAGTTTATTATGAGGCTCGTGATTTATAATATTCAAGGAAAGAATATATTTTAGTTATTATATCGAACTGTTCAATTTTGAATTAATTTGAATTATTTGCTGAAATTTGTTTAGAAAAGAAAAAGAACTGGATAACATGGATTTTTTTTCTGACGGTTTCAGAGGCGTAGCAAGACATTTTCAAATGGAAAGGGTGACATGTAGCGGAACATTTTTCTTTAAATAAAATTAAATTAACAAAAGATATTTTAATTTTTTAGTTAAAGAATATAAAAAAAAAATTGGATAAAAACAATCTTAATTTTCTATTTTTACAATTAAACAAAAAATTTATTACTATTTTTGTTAAATAAAATTTTTTAAATGGGAACTTTTAGTTTTTTTTAAATAAGGGACCTTGAGCACCCCTCAGTCCCTCTCTGACTACACCGCTGGTAGGTTTCTAAAACGAAACAATTTTGATTTTGTTTACAGTGGATGTAAAAAATAAAATCAGACGATAAAAAATAGCTGTAAGTTTACCAAATTTTTATCATATTTCAAATCCTAAAATTTAATAAAGTAAAGGAAATATTTTTAGTACCAATAGTTTTTCTTAATTTGTTCACCTTGTACACTAATTAAAATATTATTATTTTAAAATCAGACAAAAATTTTTCATTTTACAGAATAAAAATTGTATTCAATTTATTATAAAAATATTTTTATTTCCTCATAAAAACATTAAAAATTCAGAATTAACTTATACTAATCATAGCTAATATATTAATATTTTTTTTTGAAGATTTACATTGTAAAAATTTCTGAATAAAAATGAACCCTCATTTTTTTTCTGGTCATCTATGAAACTAATAGTACTGTGATTGTACAGTAAAACCGTAAAAAACTTTAGGTTGCCAAATAAAGGTCCGAAATTGATGCTATTTAGGATTTATAAAAATTTCATAATTTTTTGGGCTTCTAGGTCCCAGTTCTTTTTGAAAGATATCTTCTAATTAAACCTTGTGTTACAATTTTCACTGGTTTCATCCATTATGGTAGTCAAAAGCAATTTTTTTCTTTAAATTTCTTGAAAACAGCACAAAACATGGATGGAATCATCAAATTCCTGATTCTCTCTGGTATGCTTCTTAGTGATGCCAACTGTTCTTTTGTTATTTGGTCGGATAAGCGTTTTATTAATTCACTGAGCAAGTAGAAGTTAGAAAGAGCAAGATGGTCAATTAAGATTATACAATTTCATTTAAGGAAATTTTTTTGTATTTTCAAGAATTTTGCATTTTAATTGTTAGATTATAGAAGAAGAACAAAAACAGTATCAAGAACAAAAATGTTTTGGTATTTTATAAATTTTAAATTTTATTAATTTTCATCTGAAAAAATTTGTGAATAAAACAAAATTAATAGCTATTAAATTACTTGAAAGTTAATAGACATCATTTGACATTGAATTATAAAGAATTAAAAAAAATCAATATGTGTCATTGGAAGAAAAGGACAAGGGGTCATTTATTTATTTAAATCGAGAAAGATGCTCAAAAAACTTTTCCACAGATAGAAATAGAATAAAATAAAATGGAGGAAAAAGAGAAAGAAGAAAATTTTTTTGACTAATCCAGGAATAAAACAAGTAAAGGATGAAGTAAATTTAGTAGATGCAACAGGAATACTAGCTAAAGATGATATTAAAAGAACCAATATAAATTAAATGAAAAATATAAAAGATTCGAGGGAACAAAATCCAAACATGATTTTCAGATAAAAAAAAGTCTCTTAAAAAAGGACCTTAGTTTAATAAAAATAGTAAATTATACCACTAATTTAATAAAACAACCACAAATTAAATTTTCAATCGCACATTCAGTTATTTTTCCACTAATTTAGTTATATTACCAATAATTTTTATTTAAAACCATATTTTGATTACAAAAACCATAAATAAAATCTAATAAAAGATTATCAAAATAAGTATTAAAAAACAAAATAAAAAAGTATTGGTTTTATTTATTCAAAAAAATTAAGAATTAATTAATTAATTGTTAAGATAATTTGTACAAAATTTTTTTTTGAAAACCATAATCTTTTCTTTGTATTTAAAGAGTATTTCAATTCTTGATAATCGTAAAATAGTGTTAAAAATATTATCGAACAAAATTTGATTATTAATTTTGAAGTCTTTATATAAATATAATATATAAATAAGAAGAAAATATATAAATAAAAGAAACAAAATTATTTAAAATTAAACAAAAAATTCAATGACAACACATGATTAAGAGGTCAACTGGGAAAAAGATTTAGGAGTTTTACCTTCAAACAAAGCTTAATAGAACGCATAAATTCATGCTGAAGAAGAAAAAATTAAGGCTACTGCATGAAGAAATTAGTAATAATGGTATTAACAACAAAAAGACCTGTCTCAAAGAAAAAACAAAAAAAAATAGAAAAAAAATAAATAAAAGGAAATGTACATGTAGAAAAAAAAGCAAAAATCAAAACAAAATATAAATCAAGGACTCAAAACAAGTATTTAATTTGAAAATTCATAAGAATTATAAAAGTTTTGAAAAGTTTGCGAAAGAAAAAATAACTATATAAATGAGTCTTAAATAATTAAGAATAAATAAAAATTAATTCATGAAAAAAGCGAACTCAATCCGACATTATTAAAAGACTTCCAACTAAAACCGAATTTTAAAAAATTCAACAAAAAAAACCAAATATAAGAAAAGTTTAAAAAATGAAAAAACAAAGATTGAAAATATAGAAGGAATATAAAAATCACGAAGAATTTTTTTCACCGTAAACAAGAATGTTCAATTAGACGTTGCATATGTAAAATGATAAATTTTGGTCGGTTAAACGTAACAAATTTTTCTTATTAAACCGACCAAAATTTCCCGAATACATCAGAGACTAACAATTCGTTCTTGAGTTCTAAAAGTTTCGAGTATTGCCAATCTTTTCAAGATGAAACCAAAAAAAAGATTAAGAGAAAGAAATAAAAAATTGAGACGATTTTTTCAACGTAAAAAAATTTTTCAAATATACTTGTTTAAAGAGGTGTTTTATTTAGAAAAGTGCCTTATAAATTATACCCTTTCTTAAATTAAATTTTGAAAATGTTTTTTAAAAATGTTTATTTTTTATTTAAAATTGAAAATTAAATTAAATGAATACTTGACTTTTAATGCTGCCAACAGGTAATTTAAAGAAAAAATATTGGTAATTATAGCCAGGGTGGCCGAGTGGTTAAGGCGTTGGTCTTAAGATCCAATTCATTAAAGTGAGCATGGGTTCGATCCCCATCCCTGGCATGATTTTTTTATTCTTCACAATCCGTCTAATCATTTCGTACAAAAAGGAAATTAAAAAGTGAACTTTTAAATATTCTTCAACAAATTATTTTTACATAACATTACCTAAGATCGTATTAAATTACTTTGAAAACTAAAGTTAATGAGGGTGATTGGAAGACCAAAAATCTTAAGCAGCTCGAAGACAAAATTAAAACTTGCCTGAGCAATATGGACCAAAAGATTGTACAAGACCATGCCAAGACTGTTCGCTCTAGGCTCGATATCATGCGTCGTCATTTATTTCAATACCTAAACTGATATCATTTTTTCAAAAAATTCAGTTATAATATAAAAAAATTTAAAGCCTATGTTAAATAAAAACTTTTTATAGTAAAATAAACTTTGATCCAATTTTTATTTTAAACCTTCAATTAAACCGATCAAAATTTCCCAAATACATCAGATACTAACAATTCGTTCTTGAGTTCTAAAAGTTTCGAGTATTTCCAATCTTTTCAAGATGAATCCAAAAAAAAGATTTCAAAATCAAATTTTTCAAAGATACTTGAAAATTTTTTACCTCAACAACGACGAATGATGCTATGTCCCACGTCCCAAGGAACGACACGTCCGCTTCGAACTTGCCCAGGAATGAGATCGGCAGTCTCGACTTGCACCCAAAGTACTGCGTCGTGAACGGTGTCAAGGGCGTCGCTCGTTCCAGCCTCTCGTAGGCGTACTGGCTGTTCGTGCTGATCGCGATGCCCGTGTCGATGACAAACTCGGTTTTGCCACCGCGAAGACCGACCAATACCCGGTCTGCCTCGCCGATCGCGTCTTCGTCCAGGCTCATCAGCGTGTACTTACTTGCATTCTTGTATCGGAGGAATTCGGCAAACTCCTCATACTCCGACAGTGACTGCGGAGCTTGCGCACTCACACGCGCATCCTGACTCGCATACCCTGCCGAGTGTGCGCTCGGATGCTGGTCATCGCCGTCGATCTGGCGGATGACGCGGTCGCGCTGGTTCTGACCGCGTCCGTACCGGCTGTCGCCCTGGGGAGCAACTCCTCGACGCGCTTGCCTTGACGTCCTTTCTTGCAGGCTGCCGCAAAGTGGTTCTCGATTCCACAATTCGCACAAAGCTTACCCCGTGCCGGGCCCACGCAGAATTCGTGCGGCGAATCGTTGCAGTTCCGGCACATGTCCGATCTTTGCCTCTCCTGCGCGCTAGAGAATGGTGCACTCTGACGCTGGTTGCCTTTTGCGCTCTTGTCGAGCTTTTCGTTGCGCTTGGGTTGGCCGCGGTCCGTGCGGAACAGGACTTGTCCGCACCCTTCGAGCTCTCTCGGGGTTGGCTTCGTCAGGCCATCGACGCTGTCGCTGTTGGTCTCGCAGTTGCGGGCAATATTGAGAGCCTTTACGAGTGTCAAGTCGTCGTCCTCCTCGCAGCACTTGCTCTCGAAGCGCCGGATTCCCGTAGTGTGCACCAGGTGGCCCAGGATCTCGCGGTCTACGTCCTTGGCGTCGCCGAACTTGCAGTGAGCGGTGAGTTCGCGAAGGCGCATGACATACTGGTCCACCGTCTCGTCCTGGCGCTTTGTCGCTCGACGGAACATACACTGCTCCGTCCATTTCGACGTCTTCGTCCGAAAATAATTGGACATGAGCGCGTAGCACTCGGGCAGCATGTCCTTGTCGGGTATGTCCTGCTTGGTGTCGGTCGGGGTTGAGGTCGGATCCGGCTTCATCTTGCCCTCCGGCTTCGCGAGCGTGTGGAAAATTTTCCTCGCCTGCTCGCCCATCTGGAGCTTGAAGAGGACTTTGCCCTTGCCATCGCTAACCTCGTTGGCTTCCAGATAGAGCTTGAAGCCCTCCAGCCACGCCTCCCAGCGCGGTCCTAGCGTGCCGGCTTCGCCCGCCGCGTCCTTGAAGGTCTCAAGTTGACCGTATGTCGCTGACATTTTCTTCGTCGCCAGATGAAATAAAGTGAATAACCAAAATTAATACTTTATTTAATAAACCAGATTTTCTTCATAACAAATAAAAAAGAGTTGCTTAATATAGTGTATGCACGGTCTCGCCTGCGCTCAACATGCACATCGTCTACTGATTCAGACGAGTGCATGCAACTGCACAGCGAACCGAGTACATACACAGTGATGTCCTCATCACAATGGTTATGCTTTTCCAACGATCTCAGTGTTATTTTAAGCAGTGTTTTTTAATTTGTAAAATAGATTTAAACTGAGGTTCAAATTAGTTTTTGATGCTGTCAGATCAAAACAGGTCCATTTCTCTTACATTATTTTGTGGTTATATGGTCGATCGGCCAAACGGTTTGATTTTTGGTTAATCAAAAAAATGGCCAAAATAAAACGGATTGCCCGCAAACAAAGTTAAGGATTGCCCGCAAACAAAGTTGACCGTATTTTTACCGCCCGTATTTTTTTGGCCAACACTAGTTCAAAAAATGCCAAAGATTAAATTTTGTTGTTTGTTAAATTATATTATATTATCTATTATTTATCTATTAATTTTATATTTTAACGTTAATTTTAAATAGATTCAAAAGATTTTTTATTTAATATATTTATTATTGAATTTTAAAATCTTATTGAGGAACTAAACCTTGAAAAAAAATGAATAATTAATTTGAAGAAAAATAATTGTTATAAAGAAAACTCTAGGGATTTCAGCTAGATATTAAACAATGATTTTATAAAAAATATAGAAAAAACACCGACAAGGATAATAAATTTATTTAAATAATCTTATTAAATAATTAGAAAAAAATTTCGGATATAAGAAAAAATCATCTTTTTAATTTGACCTGAAAAATATATTTTATTTATTGAAACTTAAAAAATAATAACAAATAAATTTAAAAAAGAGAAATATTTAGATCGTTTAAATAGGCATTTTTTCCTTATATTTTGCATTTTGATTTTAAGTGATTATTACCATTTGATTAAAAATATGTTTTTAAAAATGAACTCTTTAATATTTAAACAACGTGCCTTTTTTAAATAATTATTCTCTATTTTTTGATTCAAAAATTTTAATTACGTTCTTAATATTTTTTATTCTATTTTTACATTTATATATGAATAAATTCGGTTTTAAAAAAAAATTTCTAGATTAAACTTTTCCAGAGAGAAAAAATCGATAATTACTGAGCATATTTTGGCAGATAGAAACTTTACTTTTTCATTAACTTAACTAATTCATTTATTTATATATACACCGGTGATTTGATAACAGTATTTTACGAAAAATTACCTAAAATACCGTAAATTAACCAAATTTTACCACATTTTACGTAAATTTACGTAAAATCCGAAAAGTGAAAAAGTGGTATTTTACGAAAAATTACGTAAATTTTTAGGATTTTGAGATAATTTTGGTAAAATTTGGAAAAATTCAAAACGGCCAATTCAAAATTTTTGAAAAAACGTCTTCTTTCCAAAAATCGAAAATTTAGGAAAGTTTTTTTTTTCATAAATTGGTTGAGAAATAGTTATTTTTAAAAGAGATAAATGGTTCCTCACAATTAAAAAACTGTTCCCCACAAACTAAAAACTTTTTAACATAAATCACTACTAAGCATAATTTTTTTATGCCGAATTCAAAAAAAATAATTTTTACATATTTAACCAAATAAATGGTTAAGACAATTTTTTGTGGTGATAAAAAATTTGATAAATTTGTTATATAATTCATTCAAAAAGTGTTTATAAAATTATATATAAAAAAATTAAATTAAAATCTATTTTAAGGAAAACCAATTTTCAGCTTATTTTGGACTAACTATTTTAAGTTTATTAACAAATTCGTCGTTTTCCAGTAGCTTATTTAGGCCAACTGGGGACTACAATAGCCCAAGTTAATAAAATATTTGCGTTTATTTTTTTGGATTTTTTAATATCCAAAAATTCGGAATTTTTTTTTTAACTAAGTAAAATCAGAGGCATTTTATTATCTAAAATATTTTGTGGCAGTTTTTAATAGATATTAAAAAAATTTTTCCTTAGAACTTTTTTTTTTCTTTTTTGTGCTAAACAGTTTTGAAAATTTATGAAAAAAATTGTGCTTAGAAGTTTTTTCATTAGTGGAGAGCAGCTTTTGTCTTAGTCTAGTTATTTTTGTGCTGAAATTTTTTTCATTGTGGGTAAAAGTTTTTGATTTGTGGTTGACAGTTTTTTGTTTGTGGAGAATAGGTAGACCCTTTTTAAAATCGTTATAAAATAAAAACTTGCTTAGATTTTCGATTTTTGGAAAAAAAAAGACATTTTTTCAAAAATTTTCAATTTTGAATTGGTCGTTTAGAATTTTACCAAATTTTACCAAAATTATCTCAAAATCCTGAAAATTTATGTAATTTTTCGTAAAATACTCTTATCAAATCACCACTGTAATAAACTCTAAATGGTGATATTGAAAAATTTAAAAATAAAGTTGATTTTTTGTTAAATATAATCTAAAGAATAGCAATAACAAAATAAACTCTTAAAGAAATTGCAGATTTAAAAAATATTTAATAATAATAATAATATATATAAGCTACAGCAAGACTAGCTTGCGGAGGTGGCCTACTAGGATGTCACCTATGGTAGCTCCTTGCACATTACACATAGAAAAGTACTTAATAAAGAAATACTGTTTAAATTTTTAGGTCAAAATAAGAGTTAAGATTACAGATAGAAAAGGCTGTAAAAGAAAAATTTTATAAATAAATGTTCATGTTCAAGATTGTTGACTAGACCGGAAGGCATCGCATCCGTTTGTATATTATTTAATCTTTTCATTTAAATTTTATTTTAGATTTCAATTTTTGATAAATTAGCAAATCACATCTAAATGAGTTTTTTTATTGGCAACTCTTTAGGAAATTTCAATTTTTTTGAGAGAGATGTTTATAATGTTTATCTTTGTTAATTTTTTAAAAGTTAAGTCAACTTCAAAAAGATTAGCTTTTATAGATAATTGTATAGGAAATAATTAAAATATTCGCTAGTTTCTTAAAAGATTTTCTTAATTTTTGAGTAAAAAATTTTAAAAGGTTTTATTTAAATTCTTTAAATTGTTTCTCTATATCATATTTAATTTTAATTAATTCAAGAATTTGTTTCTAATTTCATATTTATTTTTCAGAAATTTGATGTTGTTTTGTCGCAGGTGTCGATACGACTTATTTTTTATAACTGACATAGAGAAGAAAATGTCACATATATTTATAAAAAATTTTAATAATCTATAAGTTTCTTTACTATCTATTAAAATTATTATTAATATAATATTTAAATGAGACAATTTCAAAGGAATTAAATAGGTTTTTTAAAAAGATGAACAAAAAGATGACAACTTTTTTAATTTTTTTTCGAGAGTAAAATTAAAATATTGCACCTTATTGAATAAATTTATAATGAAAAAATAATTAAATTAAAAAAAAATTGTCTTGTAGGCTGAGGTACAATGGCATTTAAATGATTAAATCAGATGAAAATTTTTTTTTATTTGCTTTTCCTTAGAAAGTCTCTTTTTAAAAATAAAATTAAAAGTTTTAATTTTAAAATGAAATTAAGAAGAAAGAGTCTTTTAAAAATTGAAAAATATTTCTTAGTTTGATATTGAAACAGTAATTTTATTTAAAAAAGAAAAGATTTTTGAAAAATTTAAATTTTAAAAGTATCTACATTTTTAACATTCTTAAAGTATAAAATTGAAATTTAGATTTAACAGATCAAAATTTAGGTATATTAAGAGAAACACAAAGTTATTAAGAGAAAATAATTGTTTTACAAACAATAAGAAAAAAATAAATTCTAAAATTCTAATGAATTTTGGAAAAATTGATAATTTATACAGAGTTTTATATTATAAAGTTAAATTGAATAAATTAAGCATAAATTTTAATCAACAATCATGTTGTTAATTTTTTTAAACTTAGTTAATTGATTTTAGCATGATAAAGCTAAAAAGAGCAAAAAAAATTAAAATTTTATGTAAAAAAAATACCATTTAAATTTAAGCCAAATATATTTTTTTTCATAAAAAAGCTTTAAGAGTCAACTAAGTATTCATTTCAAGCGTTCAATGCTTAGCTTTTATTATTTTTTAAATAAATTATTAAATAATAACCATAGATATAATCGACATACGAATAAAAAAATATGCAACTTTTCTCATCTAAAAAATCGATTTAAGAACAGTTTTTTCAATTGTGCCTTTAAAAAAAGTTTAATTATTAATAATAAGATGGCTAAGAGTTAAAATTTATTTGAATTTGAGATCAAAACAGTACTTCAAAAAAAATTTGAGTGTTAATTTTGTTTCACTTTTAAATTAAATTTTATTTTTAGCTGTCAGAAGCTAACAATTAACAACTACTTATTAATAAAGTATTTTCTTATACTTAATATTTTAATTAATTAAAAAAAAGGAAAGACAATTTTTTTTTAATTAAAACAATTTCTTATTTAAAATAATTTATCAAACATTAATATCACAGTGAAAAAAATTTGGATCATGTAGATAATGTGATAAAAGGTAATATTTTGGCTTGGTTAACATTTTGATGAAAAAACCACTGAATACCAATTTTTTAATCAGTACTATAAGAACCAGATAAAATTTTGATCATCAAAAATTATTTAAATAAATTTTATGCCAATGATAAACCAGTTGCTGTAGTTAGCTATGGCAAAACTCTGGAAAAAATTGAATCCGAAAAATTTATTGATGTTGATTTGAGTGATTCAAATAAAGAATCTTCGCTTAAGAAAAACGAGAATCTAGATCAGTAAATAATTAGTTAACTGGCTTAAGTTTAATGAAGACATAAGAAAAGGCTGAAGTTCATCTACAGTGCTGTCGCTAAGTTTATCTACAGTAAGTAATGAAACTAGATTACAAAAAATGCTTGAGCAAACATGATAGTCCAGGGTGATTCCCGATTTGTGAACTTGTAAAAAAAAAAGAATAAGTTCATATATCCAGATATTATTATTAATTTTATAATATAGACAAACACGTAGTTTGCAAAAAAATTTTTATCAAATAATGCACATACAAAATTAGGCTAGATTTAGTGTATATATGTAGGAGTATTGTAATAATTAAATTTCTTTAACTACTTTTACTTGCAATTAAAATAATTTTATTAAATTTTAAATTAAAAAAGTTAATTGCAATATGCTGGTAAAAGTTTTAACAAATTTAGGAATTTATAAAGTTTTCCGGATGTACAGTAGCGCTACGCCACGTGGATTTTAAGTATAATTACGTCAAATTACGTTAATTTGCGTAATTTGACAGAAAAAAAAGTAAAATAATGTAAAAAAGTGTAAATTTCTCAGATTTTTTTAGAACTTTTTTTCAAAGTTGTATTAAGTTAATTTGAATAAATTTTTTTAAAGTGATTTGACCATTCCCCATTCTTTTAAATTACTATATCAATTACCTTTAATACTTGATTAGAGTTTAAAAAAATGAAAATTATGAAAATACCTTTTTTAAATGGTTTATATAAGACTGGCATTTTGATGGACTTAGACTTTTTTGGAAATCAAAAATTGCCTCAACTGCTTCTTGTTCATTTTAGATCCCCTTTTTTCTAAGTGAATCCTTTTTTCTAAGTGAGCGATGTCTCATCATCCTTTTCAACTCATTCCAAACCATTTCAATTGGGTTTAGGTCTGGAAACTTTGAAGGAGACCTTATCTTTTAAAAATATTCCTTATTTTTTATAAATATTTATTATTTTTTTATAAAAAACACACCTAGTTTATGCTATTTCTTTTCAAAAAATCACAGCAAAGATCTGATTTGTGCTTTGGGTCATTGTCTTGATGCAATTTAAAATTAAATGAATTATTTACAGACACAAATGAGAGCTAAAATATCAAAATACAATTCAGAATTCATGGTGCACTTAAAAAGCTAAAAAAAATTTCACTTTAATTTGCTAAAGTATAAGAATTTACTGCAAATTCGGTGGCTCCGTTTTACGAAATACCACCCCACACATGGATTTTACAATCAAATTTTGAGCTAGACGGGATAGCTTAGGGCCTTGATGACGGTTGCCTTAGATGATAAATAGGCTGATCATACACTAATATTGTTGTCTTATCAACGAATATGTAATCTTTAAAATCACAGTCCCTATTACGCTGACACCAAATTAAATGCTGGAGCTTTTGCAAATCGTTCTTTTCAAAAAAACAAAAAATTTTCTTAAGCTTATTTGAAAAAGTTTGTTCCGTCTAAAATTTTGAATTTTCGACTGTTTTTTGGCCGTTTTACATTTTACGGTAATCTTGGTAAATTTACGTAATTTTACTATTCTATCTTTACGTAAATTTACTTTTTTTTCTGTCAAATTACGTAAATTAACGTAATTAGACGTAATTATACGTAAAATCCACGTGGCGTAGCACTACTGTATATGCAAGTTTTCAAATAAAAAAATATGACAAAGTAAATTTTATTAAAATATTTTAAATTTCTAAATATCCTTTTAGGAAAATTTGAAATCAAATAAAATTTTTTTTTTAGATTTTTGTTTAACTTTAAATCAAATCTTTGTCATTTCATTGATATCGCATGTTGCTTTAATATAAAGGTAGGAAATAATAATTTTTTTTAGGAGCTATTTGAAAATTCTTTTTGACAAATATCTAGTCAGCAGGATGGAGTCTAGGAATTTTGCTTGAAATAAATTTAATTAAATAATTAAATTATAATGTTAGCTTGATATTTTTTATAAATATTACAGTCAGGCCAATAAGATGGTGTAAGAATTTTTCTATATTCATCCTTAAATCTCCATTTTTTTTTTTTAATTTTGAGCTCAGCTAAAAATTTTGAAATTATTAAAAAGTAAAGAAAATATATAATATTATTATTAAATTATGAAAAGATAACATTAATTGATAAATATTTAAAAAAAAAACACATTTAATTTCGCACGAATTATGAAAAAAATTAAATCTCATTTAACTAGACTAAATAGATGTCTAAAAAGAAATTTAATTTAAAATAATTGAGCTGAATTAAAAATAAGAATAATTTTGTGATAATTTCGATTCAAGTTGAATCAGAATGAGTAAAAATTTTAATTTTTGGCTCAATAATAATAATAATAATAATGGCTTCTTTTTCTGGCAGCTTAGCAAAAAATTAATTGATCTATTTTTTGAAAAATCCATATAAGGCCACGTAAGGAGATTAATGAGGAGTATTTAATTTCCAGGTGAAGGCAATTCTTTTCGGTAGAAAGTTTTCTCGTTGTGAGCTACGTGAGAAGGCCGATGTGAATTACATTGAGAAAGGCCAAGGATACTTGGGGCAGGTCCAGTTTGGAATGAAGCGCGTTTGGGCGGTAGTGACTTCTAGAGATTGGAAATAAATTATTTAAAATAAAATAAAATCTATAAAATATTAAGCTAATTCAATGAAATGAATTAATCAAATTTTTTTATAGCCAGATCATTCATTTGATGAAAAATTTCATTTAATTTCAAATTTTAATATTTCTTTGTTAAATTAATCTAAATAATTTACTTTTTTTAATTTGTCATAAAAATAGGTCTGTAAAAATACTTTTTATTTTTTTGAACCATAAGTTATTTTCGGGTCTCTATTACAATTTGAATTGAATTTCGCAAAAGAAAAATTATTTATTTTCATACTTAAGAAAAAACTTATGTAAAATTTTGTTATTTCATCTCAGAATAATCTATCAAAATAATTTTGTATTAATGCTTTATTTACTTTAAATTTCAAAATTTGAGAACAGTTTTAATTTTATGAATAATATAATTTAAGCTTTATCTAGAATAGACTCTTAATATTTAATAATCAGAAAATAATTATTTTCTTGATGCATACATGCATTAAGTGATTATAATAATCATGATTTTTTTAATAAAAACAAACTGTAATTTTAAAAATTCTAATTTGATTCTCTTGTTATAGGGTTTTTTTAGATGTCTCTTTTCAGAATCTATTTTTTAAAAGTTATGTTATTTTTCAATTTTATTCTTTTATTTTACCAAAAATATTATATTTATTTAATCCAATAGTATGTTTTATGTACTGATTATTTTTATTCCGCTAAAATTGATTTTTTATAAATTATTTCTATTAAAACAATTTTAAGAATAAAATATATTATTTTCTATTTGAAGGAATTTAAATTGACTTTTAACCTTATGAGATCTAAGAATCAAGTTAACGTATTAGAAAAGAGAATATTTGCTATTGAAAGATCGTTTATTATTTATTAAGAATATTGTGTTGCATTGTTTCTTCAATAAATATCAAAGGTACACGAAAAAAGAATTTTAAGAAATTTTGACATGATTGTAAAAACTCGGTAATTTTTTTTTTCTAAATCAAAAAAAAATGTTTTTAAAATATTTTATTTATATATTTTTAGATGCTACAATATCAAAAAGTACAAAAAATAAAAATATCTTCTTTATCAGAATATTTAGAGCTTTCAGCATCATATCTTTTCTTTTCTCATTTAGCTCAATCTCACACCTTAAAGATTTGAAAAAAATCTCTTCTTTCAGATAGTTGTAGATTTACTACTAATTTTTTAAAAATAAAGTTATATTTCCTTATAAAGCAATTTTTAGAAAGTGAGATTCTTGTGTATTTTTGCCTAGAACAATTTTAATGATGAAAAATTTTGGTTTAGTCAGATTGCTTGTTCGTTGAGTAAACCATACAATTAAAAAAAACAACTTGCATTTTCGACAACCACTTTTGAAAATTCAAAGCTTTCAAAACGACTGTTTTTTTGTTTAAATAATAATAAAATATGAAAATTATATATTTTATGCATTCGAATCAAATCAACTCTAATTCTTCTGTAAATTAAAATTAGACATTTTTTTCTGACAATTTGAAAATCATTCAGGAAATCATTCAATGTTTAATTTCTTTAAAAAAAATAAAAATTAGATATTAGAGAATAGAGAATAGAGAATAGATGCATTATTCTTTTTATTAGTTGAAAAAATGAAGAGAAAATTTTTTTTAAAAATACTCAGCTGTAAAATCAAAAGTAAAATGGTGTAATTTGAAGAAATGGAATTTTTATAGGATTTAGAAAGAATTTTCTCAACTTGTGAATATATCATCTTACTTCATCATATCATCCGGTATCTTTCTATTTATTATATTTTATGACTTATTAGAATTGTTGGAATTTTGGGAAATTTTCGGTTGGTCATGTTTTTTTTTAAATATTACAAGAATTAATTTGAAAAACTATTAAATAGATTATTTCAATAGATAAATTTTCAATAGGCATGTTATTAGCAGACTTTGACAGTCGATGCAACAATGAATGTTGTTTTAAAAATTATTTCTATGTTTCAATAACAGAAGTAGCTAAAACCTTTTAGAAATAAAGTAACAAACTTTTTTAGCCTTAAATTTTTCTCCATTGTTATTTTGTACCAAATTTCAAATCAAATACCAAATCATAGCTCAAGGTTTCAACAATTTTAATTTTTTTTTTGAAATTAGAAAATTTAACTACCAGATGGTGAAAAAAAATAACACGATCATTAAAAAATCTTTTAAAAAAAAACAAGAGTTTCAATAAAAAAAATCTTACAACACGGCTTTTTTGTCTAATGCTAAATTTTCTTTGATTTTTAGCTAAGACGCTGCATGCAAGCAGAATAACATTTAAAAAATTTTCTTATTTATTTTAACAGAATTAATTTAAATGGAAATTTAAATTTTAGAAGATAAAACAAAACAAAAAAACTAATTAAATTCCTTTTAAGAAATCATTTATTATTTTGGTTTAAATCTAAAATTTTTGCTACAGTAAGGGTAAAAAAGAGATTATTTATTATACGCTCTAAAATCCTAGCTTTATTATTTGGCTTTTAGAAAATTTTACACAATTATATTTGATAAGTTTGTCAATATTTCATAAAAAATCTAATCTTTAATTTTTTGTTTTATTTGATTGGGTAATTAAAAAGACTATTTCGTTCTATTGATTTGGAAACCTTTAGAAAATTTCAAAAAATTTTTACTAATTTTCAATTAATGTTTTCAAAGCACATGTAACTCATCTTTTTTATCGATTAGATTTTTAAAAATAAAAATATCAAAAATGCCTTCGAAAATAACACTAAATATTTTATCTTCGGATTATTTTTGAATAAAAAAAAATTTAATTTTTTTTTTACATTGTTAAAAGCGATTCAGTTTACGAGCAATTTTTTTTTCTCATTTTTAAAATAAAATCTCGATTTAGGATAAAGATTTCGATTTTATTTGTAAAAAAAAAATTGTTTATGAGGCAAATTCTGATTAACTAGATTTGTCCATAAAATGTGGCAATCAGCACAGACAAATCACGTTCAAAAAGATGCTTATCTTGACAATATAAAATAAAATTTAGAGTATTTAAAAGTAATATATATTTAAACATCGATTTTAGTAATCTTAAAGGGAAATGGCCTATAAATATTTTTCTTGTTTCTTATTTATAGATGCAAAATTAATTTAAATGTTTTCTTTTATTGCTTTAATCTAAGAGTACAAAATATAAAATTTATGGAAAAAAAACTAAATTTTTTCAAGACAAATATAATAGCCTAACCTTTGAAATTATTTTCGAGCATACACTTATTCACATTTTTAGGCACGATATTGCGAAATCTCTCACTTATCATAATCACAATTTATAATTTATTAAAATTTTTTAAGTTTTCATATTTTGTTGGAAATTTATTTGATATTGTTGATTGTGTTTAGATTTTTGTACAACCAGAATTATTTAAAAAGTATTCATGAATTAATTTTGTCATTTAAAGACGCATTATTCGTCAAGTCGAATGTCAATTTTTTTTAGACAAAGTAATTTTATCAAACAGATAAGTTTTTTTTAATTATGACGCAAGAACTATTACTAGACATTATTGACTTTATTTGCTGTTATGATATTTCATTTATTTTCTAACATTAATTATGTTCGAAAATATTTTTATGTTTCTATGTTAATAATGTCTTCATGTTCGTGTTTTTTTTTCAAAATTTTAAACTTGACTAATTTAAATTTAGAATTCGGCTGATTTTCTAAAAATCATTAAGTTAAACGTGGCTAAGACATATACTTTTTTTTTCATCTCATACATTTTTTTTTTTTGCTCAAATTTATTCAAAAACCATAATCTAGGTTAGGTCAAAGCTTTCTCAAATAATTTTGTTGTTTTTGTTGCATAATTTCAACAGTTTTTTTTTTTAATTTTTAAGTGAATAAATCAACCGAAAAAATAAAAATCAAATTTAATTTTTTTCGGTCTAACTAGAAAACAATTTTAAGTTAATATCTTCTCATTTTTGTTTGAAATCAATCAAAAATATTTTAAAAAATTTTTGTTGGATCAATAGGTTATCGAATATTATATTAAACATAATTTCAACATTTTTTTTTAATTCTGAGTGAACAACTCAACCGAAAAATAGAAAAAAATAATATTTTTTAGTCTATCTAAACACATTTTAAATTAAAATCTTCTTAATATTTTTGGTAAAATATCAAAAAAATTCGATTAATTTAGGATTAGACTAATAGATTTCCAAATAATTTTTACATTATATGAACATTTTTTTTTATTTAGAAGTGAATAAATCAATCCAAAGATTAAAAAAAAAATTAGATTTTTTCAAGTTAATATCTTCTCATTTTTGTTTGAATTTAATCAAAAATATTCCATCTAATTTGGGGTTAGATCAATAGGTTATCAAATTTTTTTTCTTACATAATTACAACAATTTTTTTTTTTAATTTATAAGCGAATAAATCAACCCAAAAATTAAAAAAAAATCAAATTTTATTCGGTCTAACCAAACTAATAACTTAAAACTTCTCAGTATTTTTTAAGATAAAATCAAAAATATTAAATTTGGGTTAGTTCAATAGGTTCTCAAGTAATTTTTTCATGTTACATAATTTTAATGGGGTTGTTTTTTTATGATTGAATAAATCCGTCGAAAATAATAAAAAAATATTATTTTCAAGAACAAAAATGCATATTTAATTTCTAATCTATTTATTCAACAAGAATTAATTAAATTTCTAGATTCTATTCAAAAGTTGGTAATTAAAAAAGCCGACTTATGATAAGAGTGTCCGTTCGAGTAGTTTAATTCATTGGAAAATATTCTCTTTTGTCTTAGTTTCTTCAAGGATAACAATTAAACCCCAAGGCGCCTATAGCACTCAAATTTCGTGAAAGTCATATCTTTTATTAAACTCAAGAGGTAAAATTTTCACAAACATAAATATCATGACTAGTCAATTAATTGAGGGAAATTTTTTGGCAAAAAAATTTTGTAATTAGGCTATTTAGCGATTTGTACAATTTATTTTTACAAACTAGAGGCTAATAAAAAATTTTTTTTAAAACTAAACCAAAGGTCTTAGCAACATTGAAATTTGGGTAAAATTTAAATTTTAAATTCACAATCAAAAAGTTATTTTTATTTTTTTTCTACCGGGTTTGGTAAATCTATTCAAAATTTAAATTTAGAGTCAAAAATAGGACTTGGACGAGTTCAAGAGTGGGTTTAAATTTTTTTAATTTAAATTTGACACTCGTGCTTGAAATGTAGCCTCGTACCTTTGAATTAAAATGCTTTAAAATGAATGCATCGACAACAAATTTAGCCTCGTTTTGAAGATAAGTTTTTCAACAACAAAAAAAAACACTTATTTAGTTCATTATCAAATTTCAAATCAGATAGATATTGGACAGAGTTCAAAATTTTGTTTTGTAAATCAAAAAAAAAATAAAAATGACAGCTTTATTTGAAAACAAAAAGATTTGCTCTAAGCTTTTTTTTTTTAATTTTTTTTTATTATTTTTTAATCCAAATGTTAACTTAAAATCAAAAAAATAAGTTTGACTTAGACTTAACATATTCAATAAAAAAATTTAACCCGTGTCCCAGAAATAAACTTTTTTGCTATTTCCAAACAGAGAAAAGACAATTTTTTTCAATAAAAAAAAAAAAAAAATTCACCTGTTCAAATTTAGATAATTAAATTTATTTTAATGAAAACTTCCTGAAATAATGAACAAATCATCACAGACGTCCAATGTAGACGAAGATGATGACGGAGGCCATGCACTAAAGACCAGCGACCGCAAATCGACGAGCACAGAAAAAGTGGACTCAGTTACCTTTAAGACCAAGCCGTCAAAATCACTCAGAAAAACATCGACCAACAACCGAATGCAGCCGATCAATACTCGGCTGCGTTCGGTGGTCGAAATTTTGCGCAATCGCTTCAACCACACAAGCTCTTCGAAGCGCACTTCCAACATGCTAGGCCAGGTCCATTCGCCAAGTGAGCCAAAGTCAACAACGCCCAGAAAGCTGCCCATTGAGCCAAAAAGCGAAGAGAGCGAGCTCACATGCCAATTGTGCTACTTGAAATTTGAAAAAAATGCCGCGCAAAACCAATCGGACAACTTCATGTACCCCATGCAAACATGTGACCATTCTTTTTGTGCCGAATGCCTGCGACAATATCTTAAATATCAAATAATTGAATCAAGGGTGTCAATAACATGCCCCGAATGCAACGAAAAGATGCACCCAAGTGACATTTACAAACTGCTCCGGTTGCACGTCACCCAGCCAGAATCGGCGTCAAGTTCGCCCAAATCGACCAATTCATTGATAAAAGAAAATGACCAAGGACACAAGGACGACTGGCTTCAATTGATATCCAAATATGAGGAGTTTATGGTGAGGAGAGTTCTGGTGTCCATACCGGACACTCGTTGGTGTCCAGCGCCAGATTGCACCTATGCAGTCATAGCGTCAGGATGCGCCAATTGTCCCCAGTTGTATTGCCAGAGACCTGGTTGTAATACCTCGTTTTGCTACCATTGTAAACAGTATTGGCACCCGAATTTGACATGCGAGGATGCGGCACTCAAGAACCTGGAAACTCACCTCAAAAGATCCAACTCAACAGTGAAATTGAGAAATTTATTGCAGCGGTCCAATTCGCACACAAGTCAATCATCGTCGAATGGTGTCAATCAAAACTGGGCGAGTATCAGCGCCATTCAGTCTGTGAACAATAGAAATAGCGATTGGTGCAAGGAAGAGATAAAGCAATGTCCAAAGTGTCAAGCTTTGATTGTCAAAATGGACGATGGTTCTTGTAACCACATAACTTGCCCGGTGTGCGGCTGCGAGTTTTGTTGGCTGTGCATGAAGGAGATCAGTGACTTACATTATTTAAGTCCTTCTGGTTGTACGTTTTGGGGCAAAAAGCCTTGGAGTAGAAAAAAGAAAATTATGTGGCAGCTAGGTAATGTTGATTTTGTTATTTCATTTTTTTTTTTGTTTTTTTCTTTTTGTTTTTAAATGATTGATTGAATTTTGTGGGTTTCAATTTTTTTTAAAGTCTTGGGGTTTTTGGTTCTGGATGAAAATGGGAATAGGTTGGAATTTAAAAATGTTGGGGTCTTGTCAATTTCATGATCTATAGATCACAAATTTTACTCGAAAAATTTATGAACTTTAAATCATATTTTTATGATAAAAATTTTTATTGTAAATATTATGATCAAAAAAAGAAAATATTGAAAAAAAAAATTGAAAAAAAAATTTATAAAAATTTTTTAATTAAATTAGATCACAAAATGTACAGCTATTAGAAAATAACTTCTTAGTTAATTGACTTTATTTTTTAATTCATTCATTTTTTTTTCAATAAAATTGCCTCGGTTTTTTATGCGATTAAAACAAATTCATCAGTGGTAAATTTTCACTTAAGTTTTAAAAAATTTGAAATTTTGAGATTTAATTTAATGTAAAAATCATGAAAATTTTTTGTTTATTTTTTTGATCATAAAATTTACAGAAAAAATTTTTATCATAAAAAAATGATTTTAAGTTTTTTAATTTTTCGAATAAAATTTGTGATCTAAAGATCATGAAATTGACAAGACCCAAAATTTTCTTTTTAGGATTAGAAAGAAGTGAACAAACTTTTAAAATTTTTTTTATTCAAAAAGGAATGAAATAATTAAAATACTCTACTAGAGTCTTGAACCTGTCTTTTTGATTATTTAGCAATATTTTTTATTCATTTAGCTTATTAAAAATATCAGATGAAAATATTTTAAAAAATTTAAATTAATCGTTAAGATGTAAATTTTTTGCTTTTTCAATCGTCGGCAAATTTGGAATATTTTTTAACCATTTATTTAAATTTCACATTTATTAATTTAAAAAATCTTTAATTCTCAAATATTAATTTGAACAATAAAGATGCTGATTATGTGCTGGATGAGTGCTGGTATTTGTTAAACATTTTTTATAAATTTAAATTATACTTAGGCATAAAAAAATGTATCAAATAAATTATTTTTTGGTTTTTAAGTTAGCTATTTAAAAAAAATTAAAAACATGCTTAATTTAATCTAACAATTCTGGTTTTAATTATTGAATCATGATATCACATTTTTGAGACAGCATATTTTAATTTAAATTTTAAGTCAATAAATATTTTTTCAATAATTGATCATTTAAAAAATATCATGTACCATAAACAAATATTGTTTCATTACAAATATCATAAAAATTACTTTCTTTTAAATAATAACATTTAGTATAATTTTATAATTGAATTCTTTCTATTATCAAAAACCCTAATAAAAGGATTCGGATTCATGCGAAACAAATACCACTTTAATTTAAAAAAAACTTATAACACTAAATTTTATTATAAAACTTAATCCTGAATTTGGCATTTAAAAATTATAAACAATTAATTTAAAATCGAATCGTTAAAAGTTTAACTGGACTTTAACACTATTAAAATTGTTTAATGATAAGTGCAAACTTTCGACGACTGCTTATTTCTGAATTAAATTCCAAATTTAAATCTAAAAACTCTTTCTTTAAATGCATTGAGAATTTAAAACTCAAAATATAATTAAAATTTAATTAAGGGACCTAAAATTTATTAAATTCAAATTAAAAATGAATCATTAAATTTTTGTTCAGAAACTAATTCAAATAAAAGTTTTTAATTCGAAAAATGAAAAAACCAAATTATTTAAGAGAAAATTTTATATTCCACCCGCCAAAAAAAATTAGAATTAACAACGAACATTTTTTTATAACTTATAAACTGATTATTTCTTGAATTAAAGTCGAATCCTTTTTTAAATAAATCCCCTTTAGATGAGCTAGAATTTTTTCAAGTAGATGTCTGTTTTTTTCTGATCTTATATCTCCAAAAAGATGTTAGCTAAATTAAAAAATATTTTTTTACAATTATAAAAAATGCCTTGAAATAATAGCGGTAGTTTGAATAGAAGAAAAATATAAATCCTAAAACGATAATACATTTTGTTTCACCCTAAAACAAATCTCTAGAAATCGATTCAATATTGATAAATTGAAAGGAACTTTACATCACCTTTTTGACAATTTAAAAATTAACTCCAAAATTTTTATCTAATATTTTTCATTTAAATAAAATTCAACTTGAATTAAGAAATAATCATTTTTTAAAGAATAAAACAAAATTAACTTTGTATTTCCATTATTTTCCACCAAAAACTATAAATATCTGTCAATTCCGGAATGAAAAAATTTATTTAAATCTTTATTAATAAATATTCAAAAAGGTACATTGATTGGTGCTCCAGTAGGCATAGCACTAATAGCTGGTGTAGCCGTGCCAGCTATTTTAATAGGTCTTCCAATATGGTCCGGTCGAAAAGTCTATGTTCGCTACAAATCAATGAAAAAACACAAAAGAAATCTGATAGTAGTGGGCACAGTATTTGGCACAATTTTGATAGCACCTGTTGTGGCAGCATTGGCAGTGGGAATCGGTGTTCCAATCTTGTTGGCCTATGTGTACGGTGTGGTGCCCATTTCGCTTTGCCGTAGTGGTGGTTGTGGCGTGACCACAAATAACAATGGCGGGGTCCGCTTCGATTTCGAAGAAGAAAATACAGACAACAACATAGGCCTCTTTAACTTGAACAACACAACAAACCAGCCCATTTCTTCAAATACCGCCAATTCCGTGACTGTTCCAATATCCGCAATAGAACCGAAACCAGACAGTGTAGTGGTGTCCACTCAATCGGCTTCAATAAAAACCAAAAAAAATTCCTTGCAACAAACTCCTCTGTACGTAACAATAACCATGGCCTCAAACTCGATCAGCTCGAACAGTTCCAAGTCAAAATCAAAATCTCGGACAAGATCGACGTCAAACCGGAGACGCAGTGCTTTGAAGCAGTGCAGTCAAAAAAAGCCTCAGACATGTGCAAATGCTTGCGGCTCGGTTGAAGTGTCCAAAAAGGAGTCGAGCAGCCGCAAAAATTCAAGAAAATCAGGGATTTATTTGGCACCTATTTTTAGTGAGACCGGCACTGGAACCAGTGTATTGAACAAAATTTCCGATTCAAATTATTCAAGTGATTCTAGCTATCATGTGGTGGAAAATTTTGACGACACCAAGTCGGAAACAATGCAAACAGGACTTGAAACAACCAAGTGCTCGCAGTTGTCGGCGCGGCGTTCATCCGAATCATCGAAGCGTTTGAATGAAACTTCGATTAAAAAATTGATATCAACAAAAATAGTAAATAATCCAAGTATTAGTGAAATGTCAATTGGTTTGGCGAGCTTGAGTGCAACCAGCGCTTTTCAGTACAAAGAAGACGAAGAAGACGAGGACAGTTTGTGCTCAAAGACAGATTTGTGCGATAGGGAAAGTGCTAGTAACAAAGCGCTCACTAGTGGCTCGGTCAAAAAGCTTAAAGTTTCCAAAAGTATTAAGTTTTCTGATTCTGTTAGAAACAGTATCCTTGATGGAAAAAGCGATAAGTATCAGTGTATAGAGATTAAGTCAAATTATACACTCAATAGCTTGGAAAACAAGACCAATATGGACACCGAAAATTGTAGTATTTCTATTGAAAGCGAAAAATCAGCTAATCCGAGCACACTAGCTCTAATTGGGTCCATAAAGTAACTTTTTTTCATTTTTATTTTTTCTTGATAATAAAATTGATTTTAAAAATTGATTAAGCTTGTTTTTAGGTCACAAATTAAAGTAAAGTCCCTTAAATTAAAGTCAAAGAGCATTGTCAAATTTAATACAAAACTTACTGAAAAAACGAAAAAAATTTTATAGTTTTAAAAATTTTTGATCAAATTTTACTTTTCAAATTTGATCAGAAAATTTTTAAATGCGTTATTTATGGCATATTTTTATATTATTATAACATTTCAAAGCTTTTTTTTTAATTTTTAAATGTAATTTGTAGAATATTCATTGAAATTTAATTGCGCATTTAAAATTCTTCTATCAAATTTGAAAAATTAAATTTGATAAAAAATTTTACTATGTCTCAAAAACTTCTTCTGCAGATAAAACAAAGTGAAACAGCTTTTGTTGTATTAATACGGAAGTCTGCAAAAACTGTGCGAATTTTACAAAATTTCACCCTATTTAAAAGCATTAAAATTAAAGCGCAATTATTTGGCATCTTGAAGTTGATCAATTCAAAATATCATTTCAATTCACAAAGTTTATCGTTAGATATTAAACGTAATCTTTGATTTAATTTAAATAATTGTAATGTAATATGAGTTACATGCAAAGTAGATTTAGAAAATAAAAAAAAATTGAAAAAACTTTTTCTCAGTCCATTGATAATCGATTTTAATATTTAAATGTATTAACTGATTTTTTGTAAAGTTTATTTGAGAATTTTTATTTCAAAAGTATTTGTCTTTAGTATTCACAATTAAATTAAAAAAATTAATTAAAAAAAAATTCAAAATAAGTTGACAAAACAAAACTTTTCAAAAAATCAGTTAACTAAATTGAAAATCGATTTTATCACTGGATTGAGAAAATGTTTTTACAATTTTTTTTTATTTTCTAAATCTTCTTTGCATGTAACTCATATTACATTACAATTATTTAAATTAAATAAAAGATTACGTTTAATATCTAAGGATAAACTTTTTGAATTGAAATGATATTTTGAATTGATCATCAACTTCAAGATGCCAATTATTTGGCACAAATTTTGCAGACTTCTGCAGTAGGTGAAACAAAAGTTGTTTCACTTTATTTGATCTGCAGAATAAGTTTTGACAATAAGAACAAAAGTTGTATATTTTTTTCTTTTTGTATTGGAAGTTATGTAAGAAATTTCACAATGCAAGTCAAAGTCAAGTCCTGACTTTGACCGGACTTGCGATGCAGTCATGATCGCAGCCATATGATTTTTTTACCCACAGGAAGGGAAAAATAAATAAAATTCAGATTGTCTTGAAAAAAGAAATTTAGTTAGACTTAAGACTAGTGACTTAAAATCAACTTCGTATGCCATAAGGAGACGCATTTCGATATTTTATCTTTTTAAAAATAGCTTTTGATGCATAATTTATAAAAAAAATTTGTTAAATCAACGAATAAAAATGAAATAAAATTTATTTTTAAATCATTCTTCAAATATACCAAAAAATTTGATTAAATTATAAACAGGAATGACTTTTTTTATGTTTTTAGGGATGACGCAAGTGTGCATCAGTTGTGAATGTTGAAATTTTAAGTGCCAACCAAATCGTCCTTTGTCACCTAAATGCTCAGCCGAATAGAAATGCGACAAATCGAGTTAAATCACTGAGTTTTAATTGATAAAATTTTATTTTTTTAATTAATTTTCTTTGATTACTATTGAGTACTGTTTATTATTTTCTAAAAAACCTATTTCTGCTATTTTTTTAACATATATATATTTTTTTAATTTTGTAATAACGTTAAAATCGATACTAAAATGTAAAATTTTGATTATTAACTTGATAAATTTGAGCATTGACTGTAATTTGGCACTTCTAAACAGATCGTTTGACAAATTTTTTCATTAGGTTATTTAAAATAGCAAAACCGGTATAAAAAACTTGTTTATTTTACAATTATCTGTAAATAATAAACCTCTTCTAAAATATTATAATGTTTACATTCTGTAATCTTAAATCTAGTATAATGGTAAACGATAATTAAATTTTTTTAAGTCGGCGCCAAATCATTTGATAATTGTTGACAAGAAAATTTTTTTAACATACTGGGACCATAAAAATTAAATATAAAACAAATTATTTTTTAAATTAATTTTTTTTTTTATTTGTAAATATTGAACACGACTAATAAAATCTTCCAGTTGTTGAAAACATTTCTGAAAGCATTAATGATTGAATGCAGAATGTTTTTTTTTTTAAACTTTTTAAACTATTCGGTAAAATTAAAAACAATTTTAAAATTAAAAAATTCGAAAATAAAAATATTAAAAAAATTTTTTTTTTATTGAATGCGACGAGCACCTTCGCAAGGCTTGCAAACATAAAACGAAGCCACTCCTTTATAGTGTTTCTAAAAAATAAAAATAAAAATAATTTTCTTAGTTTTCATTGATTACTGAATTTAAATTTATTTTCAATCTTAAAACAAAATATATTCAGAATCTTTTAGTCGTTTTAAATTTTAATTTCTTCCTAATCTAAAATTAAAATAAGATAAAGATTGACTTTACAAAAAAAAATAATTTTTCATAAAAGTAAATCTTAACAGTGAACTACTCCTCAAAATTGTTTTACAAAAGTTTGAAAATAAATTGGATCAAAAAATAATAATACTTTGACATTTTCTATCACTTCATTGACGTGTGAAGTCTTAACTAGTGTAACAGTGCATCCTCCAAATCCTCCGCCAGTCATTCTGCTACCCAAAACACCACCAGAACTTCTAGCAATCTCAACCAAAGAGTCTAGCTCGGTGCATGAAACATTAAAATCATCTCTAAAATAATTAATTTAAACAGGAACAAACAAACAAAAAAAAACCTTAATGAATCGTGACTTTGGTTCATTAGCTTTCCAAATGTAATTATATCATTAGCATATAACGCTTTTGATGCTTCGATGGTGCGAACAATTTCAGTGATGGCATGTTTTGCTCTTCTAAATGATTCCTGATCTATTCTTTGCTTATTCTTTTCCAGATCTTGCATTGTGGCATCTCTGAGAGATTTTTTACCAATAACTCTAGAAACATCTTCGCATTGCTTTCTTCTACTCGAATACTCACTGCCCTCGAGTTGGTGCTTTACATTTGAATTAATAACCAACACAGAAATATCAGGATCATTCAAAGCAAATAATTTGCTTTCATACGATCTGCAATCAATTAATAGAGCATTATTTTCTTTTCCCATCGAGGATATAAACTGGTCCATTATTCCACACGGAACTGATGCGTAAGCATGCTCTGCCTTTTGGCAACGCAAAGCTTTGTTTTCCTTGCTAGAAAACTCTTCAAAAAAAATATTTATTAATAAAAATAATTGGCAGTATTATTAACTAACGTTTAGTGAGATTTTCTAAAAAGGTGTACATGGCTACTTCAAGAGCAGCTGAACTAGACAAACCAGATCCTAGAGGCACATTTGATTTTATAACAGCATCAAATGGTTGAACAGTACCTTCAAAATTAGCTACTACACCAATGATATAATTTGTCCAATTTTGACTTTTATCTCTCTTGTGAAGATCATTTAAATCAAATTCGATGTAATTTTTGTCTCCCAGAGAAGCTTCCAAAGACCTCACACGACACAAGGTATTTTTATTATTGTTGTCATCAAATGGATGCTCGGCACCGACAATCACAGTGTAAAGCGGAATTGCCATTGGCAAAACAAAACCATCATTATAGTCAACATGTTCACCGATTAAATTGACACGTCCTTAAAAAATTCAATTTTGAACCAAGTTTAATCAAATGGAATAAAAATTCAACCTGGAGCACAGACACTGATTAGTTCTGGGTGATTTTTGCCATACGAGGTGATAAATTCATTTTTACAAGCGGACAAATTTTGATTTAGTTCATCTGAATACTTGGACTGATTGTCATAGAGTGACATGTAATTTGAATTCATTTTTTTAAAAGTAGTTTCAAAAGTGAATTTATTATTAGGTTTTAGAATTTTTTTTGTTTAAAGATTTTAAATTATGTTAAAATTTAGCTGAATTTGCATGGAATATTTTAAATGGGCGTTTACATAAAAAATATTTGACTATTAAGCGTAAAATCACAATTTTAAATTGCAAATTTAATTTTAAAAATGAACAAGATTTACATCAAAAAAATCAAAATTCAAGATAAACAGCGTGCTTAAGCAAAAAACCAAACTAGACAAAAAAAGAAATTTTTTGAAAAAAATTTAAATAAATTTAATTCAATTTCTGGGTTTGTTAACAACCCGAATTTAATTAGCTTAAAGCATAGTAAACTTATAGTAGCTTGAAAATAAGCTCTATCACTTTGGCAACCATTAGAGGAGCAAAACGCTGCCAACTAACACAACAAAAATCTAATTACTGTTATTGGAAACAATTATAAAATCACAAGACATTTTCAAACAAAAGCTTAAATATATCATGATTATAATTTCTTAGAAACACTTAGTAAATGTAAAAAATATTTTAGATTTGAGCCAAGCTTTAAATAATGAAAAAAAAACACCACTTAGGCATTAGTACTATTTGTTTCTATTAATTCTCTTAGTTTATAAACTCTAATTTTTAATTTTAATAAAATTATAATTATAATAGACGCTAAAATCCCCACTATATATAACCGAACAGTTTTTGATTGTTTCTAAAGCTTTGGAAGACAAAATTTTATTTTAATTGCCAAATCGACACTCTCTTGAAAAATGTCTCACGGTAACAAAAAGCCAAGTTTGACTGAAAAATACTTGCCAAAAGATTTGTGGAAATGGTTGTCCATCAAGACCAGCTTTGGCACCACCATCTATGATTGTATCAAATCAGCTTTGGAAAATCCAGACAGCAATGTTGGTTTGTACGCACCGGACCCGGAAGCTTATGACACCTTTGCCGATTTGTTCCACCCAGTTATTGCTGATTACCACAAAGTAGATGTGTCCAAATTGAAATCAGTCCATGATTTGGGTGACGCGTCAAATTTGGAAGATTTGCCAGCTGAATACGCCGAGCAAATTGTGTCCACCCGTGTCCGTGTGGGCCGAACTGTCAAAGGCTTTCCAATGGCTTCTAAATTGACTAGAGAACAACGCTTGGACTTGGAGTCCAGAATCAGAGAGGCCTTGAGCAAATTGGACGGCGATTTGGCTGGATCATATAAATCATTGACCGAAATGAGCTATGACGAACGCAACAAATTAATTGAGGAGCACATTTTGTACAATGATGCTGATGACAAATATTTGAGAAGTGCCGGTGGATACAATGACTGGCCAGTGCGTTTTATAAAAAAAAATTTAATTCAAAATTTATTTTATTAATTAAGATTGGTCGTGGTATTTTTATGAACAAGGCTAAAAATTTCATTGTCTGGGTCAATGAAGAGGACCATATCAGAATTATCAGCATGCAAAAAGGAGCCAGTTTGAAGCAAGTATGGGGTAGACTAGTCAAAGCTATTCACGCCATGGAGACCAAACTTGAATTTGTCAGACATGACAAATTTGGTTACTTGACATTCTGTCCGACCAACATTGGCACTGGCTTGAGAGCTAGTGTTCATGTTAAAGTGCCCAAGATTGCCGATAGTGGTAAACTTAAAGAAATATGCGAATCAATGGATCTCCAGCCAAGAGGTAAGAAAATTTAACTAAATTTTATTAGGAAAAATGTTTAATTTTCTTTATCCAGGTGTCCATGGTGAGCACACCGAGTCTGTTGGTGGAGTTTATGACATTTCAAACAAGATTCGAATCGGTCGTACCGAATGGGATTTGATCAACACCATGTGGATCGGAGTCAGAAAGTTGTTGGATTCAGAATTGAAAAAATAATTTTTTTTTTCATTTTTAGTTTTAGACATGAATATTGTTCTAATTTAAAATATTTTTAATTTCAAAAAAGCAATATAATTTTTTTAATTAATTCAGTAATTCGATTTTAAAATAAACTTTAAAAAAATAATATACCGTATTTCCTTGCGCAATATCCCATGGGCTTTTATACAGGACACGGTTTAATGTCTCTAGGAAATTATGTGAAACTTAAGTATTTTTGCATAAATAATATCCCAGGGACATTAAGTGAATCAACATGGGAAACTAAGTGAAACATGGTAAATTAATAATGAAATTTTTCAAAAATTTATTTATTTTCGTATGCAATTTATCCTTCAACCATTTTAATACTGTAGATTAATTTTAAATTTTTTAGTAAGCTCAAAAAAATTTTTTGGAATTTTCTTAATAATCTTGAACTTGTATAAAGCTTTTTTGAACTTGAACTTGATTTTTTTCTTCTAAAACAAAAAATCCTCTTTTTTTATTAATTTAAAAATTAAAAAATGGCAAGAAACAAAAATTTAAGATATAATATGGCTTTTAAGCTTAAAGTAATAAAATACGCTGAAGCATATTCTATAAATAAAGCGCATAAAATTCACAAGGTGAGTCATAAGCAAATTAGGTGGTGGATAAGCAACAAACAAAAAATTATGGAATCTCCGAACAAAGTAAACAGGGCTAGGATAAAAAAAAACGGAACGCCACAGTTTCCGAATTTGGAAATAGAACTTAAAGCGTGGATTCTAGAACAAAGGTTGTTGGGGTTTGTGGTCAACGGGAAATCCATTAAACAACAAGCAGCTCAAATAGCTAAGCGGGAATGTTTAGATATCAAAGCATCTAATGGATGGTTTTCAAGATTTTTGAGGAGATCTAATTTTGTCTTAAGGCGAATAACAACTAGTGGCCGAGACCTTCCAAATAATTCAAGAGAGATTGTTTTAGATTTTATAAATAAGTGTAGATATGAGTTGGTTAATACTCAACGATCATCGGTAATAAATCTAGATGAAACCAGTATCTACCTTGATGCAAAATGCAATTATACCTATGACCAAGTTGGTGCCAAGAGAGTTCCATCGACAAATTCAGGTAATGAAAAAACTAGAATCTCTGTTTGTTTTGCTGCTTCTGCAAGCGGATACAAATTCAAGCCTTTAATAATTGTGCCTAGAGTTAATCCATTGAAAGATTTTGAACCGCCCAACAATGTGGTAGTAATTTATAACAAATCTGGAACTTTCAATGAAGACATGATTTGTGATGGAGTCATAAAGCGATGCCTTGTCCCTAAGATCGCAAGCAAGGATTTAAAAAATCCTGTGTTAATTTTAGATCAAGCACCTTGCCATGCTACAGTAAAAGTCAAAGAGACTTTAGCTCAGAATAATATTAAAACAATTTATGTTCCAAAACGGTTTACTAACCTTCTTCAGCCAGCTGATGTTAGCTGGATGCGTCCGCTTAAAAAAGCGTATTTTGACAGATGGCAAAATTGGCTTATTAATGAAGAAAAGAGCTTTACTGCAGCAGGCAATTTGAAATCCCCTGGATATTCCCAAGTTATCATTTGGATTAGCGAAATATGGGAACAATTGGAGCCAAAAATAATCAGTGAATCTTTTGATCGATGCGGAGTCACTTCAAAGCAAGCTTATGAGTTTCATGTTCAGCTTCAATCGTTCATCGAGAAAAACAAAGTTGACATGATTGATGATTATGATCAATCTGATGACTTTGATGCGTTTAACTGTGAAGAATTTTATAGTGATTTAAATTTTGATGAAATTTCCGAAAATGAATCAGAGTCAGAATAATTTTTTTTGTTAAAATACTGGTCCGGTAATTAAAAAATTAATTTGTAATTAAAAAATGTCTCTAATAAAATATTTAAAAATTATAGTGGACAATTTTTATTAATTTTTCTGAACATGTTCTACTTAATATCCCAGGGAAATTAACACTTTTAAAATATGATAAATTTTAGATAAAATACCATGGGATATTAAAGCGTGTTTTCTTTAATTTCAGAGGGATATTACGCGAGGTTTTACGGTAGATCTGTTTGCATTTAATCTCTTTAATTTAATCCATCAATTTAGTTTTATAAATTATTTGAAAAAGCAAATATCCTAATAAATTATCATCTGCAAACATAGCCTAAATTTATTTCACCAAATGTATTTCCATAAATGGTGATTTAAAAATAAAAACTACATAGAATTTATGTATGTTGAAAAACTTAATGATTCTTAATTTTAAAGATAATCAAAGAAGAATAATCAGATAATTTTTAATTTTATGAATTGAGGTTCTGTTTTACTCTTGGTATAAATTTCAAGTTGTTTTTATTTTGTTGGCTTCAAAAATGAAAGAGCTCTTGAGATGCTTTTCTTTGTTTAACAATCAATCTAATTCAAAACATCCTTTCAAATATTATTTTTTCGCTTGAACTTTAATATAAACATTTTTTAACATTTTAAGTCAATCAAAAGGTTAACCAAGGCTGTAAAAAAATATTTGATTTGGTCTAGTCGTGATCTATTGCTATGCCAATTAGGTTTTTGTTTGATTAGATTAAATTTTTAGATATAAAAGCAATTTATTCTAGTTGGATTAAAGAATTTCTGAAGGAGCTCTAGCTCGGTACAGAAAATAAATAAATAATAATTGGATTAAAGCAATGCCTAGAGTTCAAGCAATTTATTTCCAATCAACAAAATGTTTGGTACTGTTTAGTTTTTTTTTGTTGATGAAAAATTTCAACTTATAAATTATGTAAAATTCATTTGATGTAAATGAAAAAATTTCAATTTTAATTTTTTTAGCATCATTGTTTATGATTAGTTTGCATGGAAATCAGAAGGGTTCAATTGAGCTCTATTAGTAGAGTGCGCCAATTAATTTAAGCCAAGTTGGCATGAACAACGAGGAAAAGAGTCATTAATTATTTTGTATTTGAGTTTTGAAACACTTTTTATTGATTAATGATAGAATTTTTGACCAAAATTATTCAGAGCTGTCTTAAATATGGTTTTTGGATAAAGCACGCTCAAAGCGTCGCACAGATAATGATGGGGGAAAAGATTAGAATCAAATCGGAATGTGCTTTCGACATAAGCACCGCTGTAGCTTGCTGTTAAAAGCAATTATATTTGATTCAGCTGTACAAAAATTTTTAATTTCTCTAGTATTGAAAAAAAGCATCAGATTTTAATAATTAAACTATTTTAGAGAGTATGGAAAAGCGTTTTGAATTGTTTACATTTCAGGGCTTAGAAAATTCTTAAACAATAAACTAAGAGCGTTACCTATCACAAATTCTAAGCGATATAAATTTCTCTGTTTTTTTTTATAAATTTTTATTAAAGCTTTTCAGAATTTAAACAAACTTTTCATTCTGAATGAATTTTAACAAATAAGCTTAATCTCTGATTATTTTTTGTAGATTTTTGAAAAAAAAGAATGTCTCACGGCAGCAAGAAACCAAGTTTGACTGAAAAATACTTGCCAAAAGATTTGTGGAAATGGCTCTCGGTAAAAACCAGCTTTGGCACCACTGTGTACGATTGTGTAAAATCTGCTTTGGAGCACCCGGACAGCAATGTTGGTTTGTACGCACCAGATCCAGAGGCTTATGACACTTTTTCCGAATTATTTCACCCGGTCATTGCCGAATACCACAAAGTTGAAGTAGAAACCTTAAAATCAATTCATGATTTGGGCAATGCTGACAATTTGGAGGATCTGCCTCAAAATCATGCTGATCAAATTGTGTCCACCCGTGTCCGTGTGGGCCGAACTGTCAAAGGTTTTCCAATGGCTTCAAAGTTGACCCGTGATGTAAAATTTTATATTTTTTTTTGAAAATATTTTTATTAATTTCTAATAGACTCGTTTGGAATTGGAAAGCAAAATTAAAGAAGGTTTGAGTAAATTAGATGGTGAGCTAGCCGGCACATACAAATCTTTGACCGAAATGACTAAAGCTGAAAAAGATGCCTTAATCGAAGAGCATATTTTGTACAATGATGCTGATGACAAGTATTTGAGAGATGCTGGTGGCTATGATGACTGGCCAGTTGGCAGAGGCATATTTATGAATAATGACAAAAATTTCATTGTCTGGGTCAATGAGGAGGACCATATCAGAATTATCAGCATGCAAAAAGGAGCCAGTTTGAAGCAAGTATGGGGTAGACTAGTCAAAGCTATTCACGCTATGGAGACTGTAATGGAATTTGTCAGACATGACAAATTTGGTTACTTGACATTCTGTCCGACCAACATTGGCACTGGCTTGAGAGCTAGTGTTCACGTTAAAGTACCAAAAACTGCTGAGAGCGGAAAATTAAACGAAATCTGCAGTTCAATGGATTTACAACCAAGAGGTATTCACGGAGAACATACTGAGTCTGTTGGTGGAGTATATGATATTTCAAACAAGATTCGCATCGGTCGTACCGAATGGGATTTGATCAACACCATGTGGTAAAAAAATATGTTTGTGATTTTTTTAAACTTTTTCTAAATGTTTTTAACTAGGGTTGGTGTCAAAAAATTGCTCGAAAATGAACTTGCTTAGAGTAGAAGATTTTGCAATCGCCCAAATGTTCTTAAATTTTTTGGGTGTTTAATTTAAATTTTTGAACATTAATTTTTAACTTAAGTTATTTGAATCGAAATTTTAAAGTTCGTTAGTAAAAATTAGCTTTCTAAAATAAAATTATTCTAGAATTTTATAAATTTTTAATTTTTTTAAATATAAAATTGATATTTATGCTCCAAAAAATTAATTTTGAGTTTTTGAAAACATAAATAATTAACTATGGTAATAAAGTCTAACCGGTTGCCTTATAATTGAATATTTCGCGCCTATTTTGTTCGAAAACTTCAAAAATAGTCACCCAATTTCCCAGAATTTTAATCTCCCCTTTGCCTCCGTTGGTTAATTGTGTGAAGTCCAAAGGCATATCTTAAAATATCCTAATAACAAAGCATATCCTAATATCCTGAAATTCTGAAAAATTCCCATATAAACTTGAATATGTGCTGAATCGAATAGTGGAAATATGCTATACATAGGACCTTAAAAATCGTTTTTGCCGAATTATTAATTCGAGACTTTTTCACCTCATTAAAAATAACCAAACATTAAAAGAAAAAAAAATGTCAAATTTTTTTTCAAAAATATAACACACATACCATTCGATCCTCTCTTCGAGTTCCTCATGTTAATATATTTTTTTCGAATATATCTTTAAAAATGAAGGAGAAATAGCAGTTTTTCAAATTTGGCCACCATATTAGCACATAATCCCAATTAGAAGTCGTTACCATAATTTTTAAAAATTTTGCAATTTACTATTTATGCCATTCAGAAACTTAATACTTTGCTTTCTTCTAAATTTAAATTTTATGACTTTATTTATCATTTTTTATAACTTAATTTTTTGATTAATATAGCGATTCTTATCAATACTTGAAGGGTTTTTTAACTCCATTTTTAATCGAAAAACTTGGATAAAAATTATTCGAAAAAAAATTTTCTTAAAATTCGTTGTTTTTCTAAATGAAATCTGAAACTTATTGTAAAATATAAAAGACCGCATATTAAAATGTCATTTATTTCGATTAAAAGTCAGTCAAAAAAAGTTAATTAAATTTATTTATAGCCATCTAAAAGTAAATTATTTAAAAGATTAACTGATAATTTTAAATATTACTAAAAACTAAATGGTATTAAAGGATTGTTTTATTAAATAGAAATTATACCTTTTAATTGTCAAAAAATTAACTTTTAATTAATAGACATAAATACTAATTAATTGTATCTTGTAAAAATTAAATGTAAGAAATAATTTTCATCAATTTCTTTTAATAATGTTCTGTTAATAATGAATAGTTATAGGAATTGCTTTCGTTTCAGAGATAGAATAGTCATATAGTCATGAATTATTCGATTCCAGAAGAAGCATGTGACATCCATTTAGAAAATGTAATTGAATATAAGCTAACTAAAACAGTAGTGACAAAAATTAGTAAAGTAAAATGAATAAATTTTTTATTTTGCAAATTACTTGTGTAATTTATTTCCTAATTTTTTTTGCTAATAAAATTTTGTTTATTAATTGATGATATTTTTTAACTTGACTTTGTTTGATACATTAAATGTCATTTAACTACATTTTGTGATAATCAATGGTTAAAAATGACAACTAGTACTTTTATACTTTTAATTTATACATTAAAATGTCACATAAAAAATTAAACTTTCACATGATTACATCTATTTGTCTTATGAAATAAATGTAATTATTTTTTTAAAATAATATGTAATTATTAAATAAATATAATACCAACTTAGTCAAAGAACTAGTCAATGAAATCAAATCGCTAAAAGACAGCAACATGGCTAAAGATGAGAAAATTGCTGCTCTAGAGAGAAGTCTTAATCTGAACGGCAAAAATAATGAAGCTATGACCTACGCAGATCTCTTCAAATCGTCTAGCAAAGAGACTGAAGCAGTAATCATCTCTAAAATCACTAAAGAATCTAACCAGAAAAGTAAAATTGACAAAAATATAACAATTTCTGGCATAGTTGAATGTAACCATTATTCAAAAGAAGACAGAGACAATCATGCCAGAAATGAGGTTGAAAAAATCTTCACCAAGATTGGAGTGTCAAAGGAGAAGATGGTCAAAGTGTACAGACTACCCAAACGCTCTAACCATGTAGACTTATCGACATCACCAAACACAAAAACCCCTACCTAGACATCAAAAGTAATTGTAGAAATGACAAAAAGGGATTCACAAAAATCGACGCTTATTGCTGATAAAGCCCTAAAAGAATATGATGATTATATTAATATTTATATAAATCAAGACAAGACTTTAAATGAGCGCCTTATTGAAAGTAAATTACGCTCTGAACGGAATACACAACGATGGCCTAAATTCTGTTTCTGGGAGGCATCGATTTCAAGATGATGGTGAGAAGAAGTGGTACTCGGGAATCCGCAATGGTAAACTCAGGAAAATTGAAATTAAAAACAAATAGACAATCAACTGTTGGGGCGGGCAACCTGCTGCACATCAAAATCTATCAAACCATGAAGTAATTCAAATTCACTCCCCTTACACTAACCATACCTGCACATGGCAAGTTAAACTTAGTTTCATATTTCTAAAACCCAATTCACTTGTTAATAAATGGGCTGATTTCAATTCGCTAATTATTAAACTTAAATTCCCCCAAGTAATTGGTGTAGCTGAAACATGGTTCAATAGTTACTCCATCACCGACTTGCCGGGATAAACTAAGTATCTTAGAATAAGAGAAATTGCCAGAGGAGGAGGAGTCGCTCTGTACATCAGAAACGACATTGCATCTTTTGAAAAAAAATTAAATCACAATGATAGCGAGCAAGTTTGGTGTAAACTAACTTTAAAAAGCTACAAATTACTAATTAGTTGCGTTTATCACCCTCCACATGCTGATTACATCACTAACACTAGCATTATCCATGCCAAAAGATTAGTTGACACAAAAAAAAAAGATGTTCTAGTTGTCCTCGGTTACTTCAATTTTTTGGACATTTTGTGGTCAAACCTCGGTGGCACTTGCAAAGGTATAGGAAGGAACTCAAGCATTGCCTTCCTAGACACTCTATCGGATAACTAACTACCTTTACCAACTCCAGCAAAAACATTCTGCATAGCACACTAAAATTCGACTACCACTTAAACACGCCACTACCGGCTCCAGAATATGAAACCAAAAGAATCTACTCAAAAGGTAACTATATAGATATGAACACAGAGCTAAACCTTATTGACTGGTACATCCTATTCGAAAACTTGACCACCGAAGAAGCCTAAGAGGCCTTCCTTCAAAAATACAATAAACTGATTGAAAAGCATATTCCGGTTATTCACGTCTCTAAATCATTTAGATTTAAAAAAGGCTATCCATAAGTGGTCAACTCCGCAAATCAACAAGATAACAAAGGAAAAATTTAAGCTTTTTTCCAAACTTAGGGCAGCGTCTAAGAGTGCAGCTATTATTCTGAGATCCGCCTACAAAAAAAAACGCTATGAAGCTAAAAAATTAGTAGCAGAGACAGTGTTAAGTTATGAAAAGAAAATCGCTAGACAATGTAAATCCAACCCAAAGCTTCTATACTCGTATATCAATGACCAAAAGAAATGCAAGGACAAAAATAGATATCTTGTGGACGGGACAAGAAAACAGCTGATAAATGAAGAAGACATTGCAAACTGCCTTAACGAATCCTTCTACAACGCTTTCAGCATTGAAACTGTAAGAAACCAACCACAACTACCATCAAAAACACAAATTATTTTTGATATGAACCCTTAAGATGTTTTCAGCTGTCACAAAATAGGCAAATTGCTCTCTGAACTGGATACTCACAAATCAATCGGATCTGATCTGGTTCATCCTAAAGTCCTAAAAGAATGCAGTGTTCCCTTGAGCCCAGTCCTGTCTTTTCTTTTTATTAAATATTTCAATGAAGGTGTTGTCCCAGCCATATGGAAGAAAGCCAACGTGACGCCATTATTCAAGAAAGGCGTGAAAAGTGATCCCAGCAACTACCGTCCTATTTCCCTAACCTCTATAACAGGCAAAATCATTGAGAATCTAATCCGCAATGAAATGATGGCTCACTTGGAGGCAAATAAACTGCTCACAAATGAGCAACATGGCTTTGTCTTTGGTAAGTCATGCACCACCAATCTTTTTGAAGGTTTAGACTTGATCACTGAAGCCCTAAACCGAGGTTTTCAAGCATTAGTTGTGTTCCTTGACTTTGCCAAGGCTTACGACAGCGTGGTACACGAATTACTGCTGACCAAACTTGAATGCTATGGCTTTTCGGGTAAAATTCTAAAGTGGCTCAAAGATTTTCTTACAAATAGAACGCAAAGAGTAACTGTTGGTAAATCTATGTAAAACACCCTACGTATCACTTGATCATCAGCTTCTCAACTGATGCGCAATGATAAGAAAGAATTAATACAATTGTCACGTATCTCAGAAGATAGACGCTTCTAGATGCTGATATAAACATTTATATAATAGCTCACATCTTGTCTTAATTATAAGCCCGTGTTCTTGACACGAACTCATGGGTATAAATAATGATTACATTCTCAGTGCTTGGAGAGATATTTTTAGGGATTACACTAATTATATAAATTGTTAGAGCTCAACAATTATTTAATAAACTATTCAAAAGTATACTTGTTTTATCATTCATTAACCCGCCTTACATCTTGGTAGCAGCGATAAGTAAAAATGTCCACAATGAGTTTCTTTTCATTGCCAATATCCATGGAATATTGCGAAAGTTTGCCCGTTCAGGCACTTGTTCACATGGTAAAAGCTCAGAACCACTTGGAAACCGATTTTCACTACCTTGAGGAAAATGGAACATTAGTAAATGGCTCAGAAGTAGAACAAGCTGATTGGTTGGAGAAAATAACGGCTACTAAGGCTCCTTAGAAACTTTTAATTAGTCTTCTGACCCAAAGAGCGGTACTTGTAGCAAAGAAAAAGGAACAACCAGATTCAAGCCATCACAATAAATCAACACCTCAATCAAGCCTATCAACTACAACGGAAAGAACTCATCAACAAGAGCAAATTATTGAACCAGACATGTCACCAATGGAAAATAGGGTTTTCAATAGACGTCCACAGTTTAAGATGGATGATATCCCAAGACTATATGGTAACGACAAGGATAAAATTGAGGAATGGATCTACCTTGTCGAAACAGAGGCGGAAGACCAGGGAATTGATAAAAATAGATTAGTCACTGCAGTTAACAAATTTTTAAGAGGTAATGCTTTGCAATTGGTCAGGAATCTTAAGAAAAAGAAAGAAAACCTGACATGGGTTGAGTTGAAATCTCACCTGTTGGCCACTTATAAGCCAGACGATGTCCAAAGAACTTTAAGATCCGAATTAAAGGCAATCAAATTGGACGTGAATTATGAGGAAAATGTTCTGAAATTCCAGCAAATTGCCAACAAAATCGAAAAAATAGATGAGTTCGAGTTGGTATGGATGTTTTTTGACGCGGTTGACCCCCGCGTTAGAGCTGAGTTGGAAAGCAAAAATGTCAAGACACTTGACGATGCTATAACTCAAGCTAGGATATTCAGTAGGAGTACGTGGAGTGTTAATAAGCCAGTACCCGTTTATTATTCAAGAAACAATTATAAGAAGCGCTTAAAATCATTCTATAACTTAAGAGAGAAAGAAGTTGATAGAGGAAAAAACTTAAATAATAAAACAGATGATAGAGGTAAAATCCCTGTCTGTTACAGATGTAAGGCGGGTTAATGAATGATAAAACAAGTATACTTTTGAATAGTTTATTAAATAATTGTTGAGCTCTAACAATTTATATAATTAGTGTAATCCCTAAAAATATCTCTCCAAGCACTGAGAATGGAATCATTATTTATACCCATGAGTTCGTGTCAAGAACACGGGCTTATAATTAAGACAAGATGTGAGCTATTATATAAATGTTTATATCAGCATCTAGAAGCGTCTATCTTCTGAGATACGTGACAATTGTATTAATTCTTTCTTATCATTGCGCATCAGTTGAGAAGCTGATGATCAAGTGATACGTAGGGTGTATTACATATATTTGGTATTTGGTATTTGGCCTACCAGTAACAGAGGAAGGCTTCACTGGAATAATGGTAATTACCGAATACTTAACCAAGTTCCCATATGCCGAACCTATTAAAAGTAAATCAGCCGAAGAAATAGCTAACATCCTATGGAAATTCATATGTATATTTGGACCACCAAGGGTATTCATGTCGGATCAAGGTAAAGAATTTAACAATCAAATTGTTGATAATCTTATAAGACGAGTTAGGTCTGAGCATGTTATTACATCCGCATACCACCCCAGAACCAATGGCCAAGTTGAGCGCTTGAACAAAGAAATAGTAAGTTGTTTAAGAAGACATTGTGAGCAAAATCCAGATGATTGGTCTAAATGGTTACCATTCGTATTGCTTGCATATCGTACAAGAATACACTCAGCAACAAAGTTCTCCCCATTTGAACTAATGTTCGGTAGAAAAATGAATGGATTCAACGATTGGAGTTCTATCGATCCCGATTTTAAACACAATGCAGTAGAAGAACGTGTTAAGCAAATAAAGGATCTGATCGATGATAAATATCCGACAGCACTCCAGAACATAGATAAAGCAAAATCCTCACAAATTAAGGCTCAAAATAATAATAGGCCAGTTACAGAGACAGTAATATCTACCGGCTCAAAGGTATGGATCCGCGTCATGGGACTGAATGAAAAATTACACCCAAAATATCGTGGCCCGTTCACCGTTCTAGGTCAAACAAAAAATGGTAACTACATTGTCGAGGATGTGTTCAAGCAAAAACTGTCTGACACATTTCCACTCCAGAGATTAAAATTAGATAAGTCGCCTTCTACTAACAGGGGGAAGGAAGAAGCTATTTTTAAAGTCGAAAAAATAATAAACCATCGACTGAATTAAAACAAAAAATATGAATTTTTAGTCAAATGGAAAAACTATTCACTTAAACATAATTCTTGGGAACCTATGGATAGTTTCTTGGGTAAGAAACCAATTGAAGATTATTGGTCAAAGTTAAACAAACCTAAAAAAGTTGGACGACCAAGAAAGACAAATGCCAATCATATGACATTTCCGAATATGTTGAATATTTTAATTACAATTTTATTCTTTCTCATAAAACCTTTGTCAACAGTAAGAATTAACGGAAGGTTTACTGTCTGTGAAACACCGGACCAAACTAATATTGAGAACACCCTAATTCTAAATACCGAAAAGGACTGTTATGCAAGTCATGCCACTCAAAAAGTTTTTGTAGAAAGTGACAAAAAATTTAGAAGAGTGGACTTGCTTTTCAAACAAATACTAACCATAGATGGAAATGGATACGAATGTAGTAAACAGAAAATTATAATTGATGCATACGTGAACCTGTTTGGTTCAAGAAGCTCATCAAAAAGCATTCATAAGGTGGAAATTGGTAAGAAAGAATGTGAAAATATGGTAAGTTCAAGGACATGTGAAGGATCAAAAATGTCCTGTGAGAATGATGATTGTATATTTGATGGTACGCCTAAAGAAATATTCAAGTGGCTTAGACCTGTAATGAGTTATGGATTTGTGTGTACTGTTAAAAGAGTTACCTTGAAAAGCAAATCAAACTTAATTTTCGATACCTGTGATATAAAACAATTGGAATGTAAACTTAAGTCGTCATTTGTTTATTGGACCAAAGAAATTGTAAATTTCTGTCCTTATCGACTCTATATGACAATTGGTTTAAATTTACCGTTTAATAATGTTTTTAGTAATACGAATGGCGATCAGATTTTCAAAATAAACCAAACCTTTAACGAATGTGGTATGAAACTTTATGGTTCTACGGAAGGTTTATTTTTGACTTATAATCGTACAAATTTGCCTAAAATCAAAGCTGATTTTGTAACAATTCACAATAACCTTATCTTGGCAGATAGTGACGGAATCGAACTCAAGACTTATACAGCTCTAGATAGACTGAAAGAAGAAATATGTAATATAGAACTGTCAAGCCTACGAACTTTCCGCCATCACGAAGACCAGTTTGAAATTTTATACGCTGGGAATAAAACTTTAATTGTATAGGTTAGGGATGGTATTATATTTGTGCCTAATTGCAAAACAAGTTATAGTGTTGAAGTCGAAAATTATGACGGATGTACAAGAGACTCAAAGGTCTCGTTTGAATTAAGTGGCAAAAGAAATACCGGATACCTTAGTAAAAGTAATATTATAAGATATGATAATGAGGAACAATGAAAGGCTAAGAGACATTGGGTTAGAAAAATTAATAATAAAATAATATCAATTGATAAAAATGGAATTACTTGGTTGAAATCCAATCATTTAATATCAGTAAATAGCATCGCTAGTGAAGTCGAATCGTTAAAATTTAATCATGATATGTCGATTAATGATTTGATTTATCTAAATATAGAGCAATCGACATCTAAAAATCAAAATTTAGTTAATGAAGACTTTGATAACTCTTATTATTATCGAGGATTACCGTTCGGGTTAAGTCATTTCATCAATTGGCTAAAGAACTCGATGAGAAACGGTTTGCTGGTTATAATATCATGCCTCATTTTTAGTTTCATAATTATCATTGTTTTATTTTTCATATGCGTAAAATGCAACTGTATTGCACTTCTTAAAAAAGCAATCGAAGAATCCACTTTACGTAAGAACGACAGCATTCCTTTAACCGAAAGTGGAGGCAAAGTCACCGCCGAAACAGAAAATAATAAAGAAATGACAGAAACGTCAATCAAAGAGATCTTAGTATGTTAGAACTAAGCATTAAATTAATTCTTTTTTTTTTTGTTTATTTACCTTTTAAATATTTTTTAATATAACTATTTACTTTCATGCACTGATGGAATTTAAAATCTTAAACAAGAATCATCAGAGACGATGATATCTAAAGAGCGGGGGATATGTAATACACCCTACGTATCACTTGATCATCAGCTTCTCAACTGATGCGCAATGATAAGAAAGAATTAATACAATTGTCACGTATCTCAGAAGATAGACGCTTCTAGATGCTGATATAAACATTTATATAATAGCTCACATCTTGTCTTAATTATAAGCCCGTGTTCTTGACACGAACTCATGGGTATAAATAATGATTACATTCTCAGTGCTTGGAGAGATATTTTTAGGGATTACACTAATTATATAAATTGTTAGAGCTCAACAATTATTTAATAAACTATTCAAAAGTATACTTGTTTTATCATTCATTAACCCGCCTTACATCTAGCTCAAAATGGCTAAAGGTCCTTAGTGGTGTGTCTCAAGGATTGATCCTTGGACCGTTGCTGTTTATCATTTTCATAAAAGACATGCCTGAATCAGTACGAAATTCATGTAAACTTTTTGCTGACGACAGTAAACTTATCTCCACAATACGTAATTCGCTTGACCTGAAACTTGTTCACGAAGATATTGACAATATAGTTAACTGGACTGACACTTGGCATATGAAGTTTAACAAAAAGAAATGTAAAATTATGCGATTTGGTTCAAAAGGCACCCTTCAAATACATTTCACCATGAAAATAGATGCTTCACACAGTCATGTGTTAGAACAGACGTCCGTGGAAAGAGATTTGGGATCATGATTAATAGTAAGCTTAAATGGACTGAGCAGAAAGACAAGGCAATCCAGATGACTACTGGAGTCCTTGCTCAACTCAAAAATGCCTTTAAATTTTGGACAACGGACAACTTTAGAAGACTCTTCACTGCGTTTGTAAGAGCGCATCTTGAATACTGTACAGCACCCTGGAATCCTTTGCAAAAGAAAGACATTAAAAGGCTAGAAAAAGTCCAACGTAGAGCTACCAAACTAGTGCCTGATCTCAGAAATCTCAACTATCTCTCAAGATTAGCAAAAATTGGTATACCTTCAATTGAAAGTAGAAGGAAAAGAGGTGATGCGATCAAGCTTTTCAAAATTGTCAGTAAACAGAGCATTGTTCACCTGCATGCCTTCGCAGATTCAAGCCAAACTCCAAAAATCAATCACTCATCGAAGAATCTACGTAAAAAACCAGGACTAAGGAAGCAACTCTGCTTGTCAAAACCTAGAGAAAACTTAGTAGTAGCTAAGCATTCTCAGAGAAGCTTCCTTATGGAACGAGCTACCGGACACTGTAGTTTCTGCAACATCAACAAATGCATTCAAAGACAAGTTTGACAAATTCAGATCTCAGCGATTGGCGGCTAATGATACTACTATAGTCGACCCATTGGTTATTCTTCTTCATCTGATTCTCATATCAGATTGTAGTCTCTCTTTCATATCATATCATTATAAATATTAAAGTAGCTAAATACAATCTTAAATGTCACATTAGATTACTACATATCATATAAATTTTCAAATGTCACAAGAAAATATTAACTATTTCATAAAATCAAACGCCAGAAAAAGTCACATAGCTATTATTCTATCCTTTATGGTTTAGTTCTGGGTTGCTAGTTTGGATGGATAGAAATATGAAGACTTAAGTCTGATGGTTCGAATGTTTTTATTTATCTAAAAAGGTAATATGAAATCGGTCGATCTAATCGATTCGGTCGAGTTTTAGTAAGGCCTAAAGTCTAGAATAGAAGTGTAGTTGAATGATGTTTTCTTGCTTCATTCGATCCACATATAATTCACTTGTGACATGCATGCTTAAAGTGAAGGCTGTATGCGGCGTAAGCATGCACATCATCTACGCGTGTGCCCTTCTTTGTGATGCGTGGCAACAGTTCAGTGGCAAAACTTTCTTGGTGCTGGGTGTGCGTAGATCGAGTGCGACATAATATCTATATGGACATTTGAGTCTGTAGCTCTAGGTGCAGTAATATTTTCTTATTGTCAAATTATCAGAGAAATACTTAGTCCGCTATGCCGGTCGGCATTCGTCAATTTCATTAGCTTTTAGTAATGCTTCTGCGTCCTCAATATCCTTGCATTCTGGGTATTCGTTGTAAATATGTATCATTTTTTTTTTAAATTGTTTACAATATTCAGCATCATTTTCTGTTGATTCACAATCTTGAATCATTTTTCGCAATGGATTTCTTAATGGCAAAATTGAAGAAATAGTCTAAGAATTTTAGTTAAAATCGTAATTTTCTTCTGCTGAAAGTGGATTAATTGTATTTTTATTATTTAATATACTTTTTTAAAATTTTGTTTTCAAAAAATGCCTATTTTATAGTTAATTTAAAAATTTTTGAATATAAAAATATCCATCTGACATGTTATGTGTGAAATGCACACATTTATTTTTTAATAAACAAGCACATAATTTGTAATTCCAAATTTTTATTTTTATTTCTATAAATAATTCCAAATTTAAACTCTTGAAACACTTTCTTGCTTAAAAATGAAAAAAAAATAACTTTGTAACTCATTATGTCATAATTGTTTAACATTATTTGAAAAAAGGTTAGAACACCTTGAAACACTTTGACATCTTATAGGGCACCTTTTTTTATTTTTGATTCGTGGAGAGCATAAAAAAATATTTAACTTTCAGTTAAGACATTTTACTTTGGTTTTTATCTTTTAGTTTAAGCACAATAAATTAAAGTTTTGAATAGAAAAGGCACAGTTGATGTAAGTTTTTTTTATTATACAAATAAAAATAAAAATTCAATTTTTATTTTTATTCCAAGTTGGAATTACACCCATTGTGCTTTCTTATTGAAAAATAAATGTGTGCATTTCACACATAACCATCTGAAATTATTCATCTTTTGATGTGACAATCAATCAAATAAAAGACATTTAATTTATCTTTATGACTGATAATATATTTTTAGGACAATCTATATATTTATAAAACTTTTAAATGTTCAAGTGATTATTAATTCGTTTTTATGATAAATAATTTTTATATGTGAAAATTAATTTCTATTTGTGGTTTTTTATATGATATTTAATTAAATATGTGACAAGGATAATTGGTGTTTCAAAAAAATAGTTTTTTCGACTTTTTATCAAATAAAAATTGGAAATGTCGGCATTTAGTTGCTTTCATGAAGATAAATTTTCATCTTTACTATCTAAAATCTTGAAATTTCAATTTTTTTTGAGGCTCCAATAATCAGGCTTCTAATTCCTGGACTTTAAGAACGTCGTTAACAAACAAATATTTACGGTAAAAGTCCCGCTTAATTATTGAAAAAAAAATTTATTTTATAAAATTTTTCGATATTATTTTTATTTTTGATCTAATAACCAAATATAGGAATATAATTTAAAATCAACTTAATAAATCCTTGACCAAAATAAATCTTAAAAAAGCTAAAGCTTTAAAAAAATTAAAGAATTCTGAATGGATTTTAATATGATACTAAAACAACCTCGTATTTAGAAAAAAATAAGATTTTTTTCAGAAAAGTACAGTGCTTCTACAGTAAGCTTCTAATTGTTAAAATTACGTTAGTCAACTCTCGTTAATCCGGACTTCGATATTTCGGAAAATTCGGTAATCCGGAGGAAATCGACCGAAAAAAGATGTTTTATGTAAATTACATGGAATTTTTTTTCTCTAATTCGGCTAAGTCCAATTCTCTTATCCGGACAATTTATTTTTCAAATAACTATTTCAAATAACAAGAATGCGATTTAGTTAAGAATCAGTAACACAAAATCATTAAAAATAGGCTAAGTGTAGCACTTTGTGCAAATTATACGGGTCAAGAGAAGTTGAAGCCAATCGTCATTTCCTCTATTTATATGATTAAAGATGCATGGAATAATTTGACTTTTGAAACAATCAATAATTGTTTCAAACATGTTGACATAGTGAATATTGAAAAAAATTATGAAAATTAAAACAAATTATGTTGAGCAATATAGAAATTGTTTGAGTGATTAAGACTTAACACATTAAATCAATTAACTAATAAGCTCAAGTTTAGTAAATTAGAATAAAAACAATTAACTTTAGACAATTTTATTTCGAAATAATTAAATACAATTTTTCTATTAATTATAATTAGGCTTGTTTTATTTTTGTTATTATCAATAAATTTATTTTTGTAAATGTTTTTTCTTCAATCCGGAACTTTTAGTTAAAATTCCTATCATCCGAGATAGCGATATCTCGGATTTTCGCTAATTCCGACAAAATTAAAGAAAATAAGCTTGGCCGGATTAACGAGAGTTGACTGTATTACTTAATTTTTAGTAAGCTTACTTAATATTACGTCAATTTTTGTCGGTAAGAATATGTAATTTTAGATGAAACTTATTAATTTTTATTATAATCGTTCCAAAATGCTTACGGCAATTTTGGAAATTTTTGTTTGGTCAACTATTTTTGTGATCAGAATAAAAAGGAAAACTTTCGTTAAATAATTTATTGATAATTTATTGAAGATTTGAAAAAGAATAAAATGTCTAATAAATATTTATTGTTAATTTTTACTCTTTAATTAAATAATAATCGAATTTTTCATTAATTTTCAGAAAATTTAATGCTTTTGAAATGGTAATTTGTGAACACCACAAGTCAATAATTTCAACTACCAAAAGCAAGATGATTTTGAAAAAACTAAGTATCGTGTTTTGGCATTTTTTATCGAAAATCTGACTGACATTGACTCTAATTGACATTTTTTTGAAAAAAAAGTTTATTTTTTATTTAAAGAAGTTAACTAATGTTACCTAGAAAATAAAAATTTGATCATTTAATTTTTCTATTTAATTAAAAGTAAATTTGATTCTAGATTAAAAAAAGATTTTCTTCAAGATTTTTTTTTTAAATTGAAATAATAAAAATAGTAAATTCTAATTAAAAATATTTATTTAAATTATAAAAATATGTTTTAAATGAGAAGAAACTTCTCAAAATTTAAAAGAAAATTAGCTGTCTAACATTTGAATTTTTTAAAAATTTAGAGGAACCAGTAGAAAAATATTTAAACAAAATTTACATCATTAATATTTTCGATTATTTACAACTGAGTAACTAGATGATTAGCCAAAACAAAATAGAAATGGAATTTTACAACAAAGAATATAATTTCGAATGAACAATCTTGACCTAAGTCTCCCAAGTGAGTACATAGTTAACAAGATCTTCTTTACCAACATTAAATTCATCAGATATTGAACTATTTGAAATTTGATGGTAACTAGATGTATTGCCAGAAACACTAGATAATATTGAATTTCCACTAGTAGACATGTTATTAGGGTTTTCAGAGATAAAATTTGCTCCGAGATTCGACGCATTGCTATTGCTTAATGAAATGCCACTTCCCAATGTAGAAACTGCTTTGTATTCTTCGAAGCCTTCTCCTCCAGTTATAACTACTGTCTTGTACGATGAATTGGATTTATCCAAATTGGAATTTTCAAATTGTTCAGAATTTGGCTTATTTATTTGTTGCTGTTTGGATACTTCAGTACTCGAAATAAATCGAACAGGACCAATATGACCTTGATTTAGACCTTGAATATTTTTTAAATTAATTAAATTTTAGTTCTAGTTTTGTCACTTTAACTTTAACTTACCATTAATGTTTAGAATAGTGTTCAATTTTACAGTCGAATTGTTTATGTGAGGGATTTTTATATTAACTATGACACCAGCAGTTGTTCCAATCCAGAGGGTATCCTTGCATATATAGCAGCATGTTATTTTCAAAGTATGTATTTTGTGTATTCGTATAATTTCGTCTATACCAGCCAGCTTTTGTACTACACACTGTTTTATGTTAATATCTGCTAAAACAGTAAATTTTGTAACATGGTAGAGTTTTAGATCCAATGTGTTAAGACATGCAACCCAAACTGCCCAGGTGCAGTTGCCTCCAGCCGCTAAATAAATTGATTTTTCATTTTCAATTGTAATTTGATTCTAAAGTAAAATTTAATTTTTAAAAGTGACAAATTTTCAATTTATTTTGTTTTACTTCACAGTCCAATGTCTCTGGGTTGAGGATTTTAATTATGTTGTTGCTGGCACACCAAAGTTTTCCGGCAACTGTAATCATTTGACTAAATGGTGTATCACTTAATGCTTTGATCAGATGGTTATCAAAATTCCAAATTGCTGTTTTGAAAAAAAAATGTTTAATTTTTTTATTTAATAGTTTTAGGATCTTACAGAATAATCTCTTAAAAACAACCAATTCACCATTTTTAAGCGAAACGATCACTTTATTGTCAATATAGGCTATCGAGTTGATTCCAGCCGAAAATTGCTTTGTTATTCGATTCTTTCTGGCAACTGTTCTGATGGTCGAATCATTGAATTGAAATATGTTTAGACTTAAGAACAAAAATGATTAATAAAATAAAATTTTGATTCAAACTAAAAAATCAGAAAATTTTAATCTATAATATATAAAAAGATGAATTTATTAGATAAAAATGTAATCCCTAGTTTTTTCTAATAATTAAATTCTTTATCTACAAAAAACACTTCTATAAAGTGTTTGGTCTTTTTATCTATTATTTAATAAAAATATCTAATTGTTTTCATATTTTTATCGAATATAAATAATATCTTTTTATCTTATAATAATACCATAAAAGAATCTGTTATTATTTTTTTTTTTTGCTTTCTTAATAAGGTCAATTGAAATAGTCGAAATAAAAATTTTAAATTAAAAAAAAATAAAAAGTTATTTTAGAAAAAATGTTCGTTCGGTAATTAAACATTATTCCTTTATCTTTTGTTGCATCTCTTTTATGGTTTTTTGTTTTCATGTCATGAACGATTTTGTTCCCATGCAATTTATCTTATAAGGCAATATCAATTATTTGTTAGATTATTTAGAAATTAGTACAAAATATCTAGAAAATTCAATTTAAAAAATAATGGTGTTTATATTATTCTAATTTTTTATTGATATAGTAGTTTTAACTAATTTAAATTTTTAGTTGAATCGCTTTACTTAAAATAAAAAAATAAACCATTAATGATTTAAAGAGTTTTTAATGTTAAATAACATTTGTAAAAGTCCAGGACTCGAGTCCAAGTCTTATTGTAAAATAAAAAAAAATTTGTGACTAAGATACAACCTTAGCTATTTTATCTAAAACTTTTCAAAAAATTTTTGATTAAAATTAAGAAGCCTTCTTTTTAATTATCTTAAGACAAAAAAAATTAATCTGAACAACATTTTAATAGTCTATCATTAGCATGTTTATAAGAAATTGAGCTTTAATTATTTAATTGCATTAACTTTTTGGAAAAAAATTATCTTTAATTTTTATTTGCATAAATTTTGACAAAAATATTCAATTTATAAAAAATAAAGTAAATTTTTGAAAACCAACTGAAGTAACACACAAAATATATTTTATTTATTTATGTAATTGATATTTATTTTCTTTATTAGAAAAGATTGTAAATTTTTTTTTAGCAATTCTTACATTTTTTATCAGATTTCGTCAATTTCTTAGTACCAAAAATTTTTTCATTAATTCGAAATAAAAAATAAAACCAATACCTTCCATCTTCGTTTCCAATCCACATAGTGCAATTTTTCAAGTCTTGAATCGACAATGAACCATGATTAGGAATGTTTTGACTTGGGTTTTGATTAGTATGATTTTCTTTTCCCTCATTGCCGCTTTCTTTTTCCTCGTCATCTGAGCTGTCATAGTCAATTAATGATTCTTCTTCTTAAAAAAAATTAAAATTTTTAATTATTAAACCAAAATCTTACTAAACAAAAATCCAGAATTTATCGAATGACTACTGACTATGGTAGCTGAATCAAATCTTGAATCAGTTGTATCAGTTGACTCAGTTTTATGGCTTCTCATCAAATATTTTCGCGATTTAGAACTACCCAGTCTTTTTATTTGATAGGGTGGAACACATTGGATGCAGGATATTTTCGAATTAGAAATTGTATTACACGATGTTACGGCAAGTTCTGGATTTGTATTCAAAATGCAAATTTGGCTCATTTTGCCATCTGTATTGCATATCCAAACGTCATATTGCTCATTACAGAATCGTGGAGAAGCGCAAGTAAACTTAAAAATAAAAAAAAATGTATTTAAAATTTATCTTTTATTTAGAATTTTACATTAACTCCACTTCTGTTTCGTGGTATTGCAATTGCAGATAAAAATGATGCTGGTTTACGACTGAATGACTCATCTTAAAAATAATTTTTATCAAGAAAATTTAAACAAAAATTCCAGTAAATTAATTACAAAAAAATTTTTTGTTTTCAATAAAACACTTTTCCCAATTCCATTTGAGCTCTTGGCTGTTGAAAATTAAAGTCATGATTTCCATTCTCTCCATGGTATTGATTGTAAGAACCAATTGATTTTGTTTTGACTCATTGGCATTGGTGTTTTCGTTAGAATTGATCTGTTGTGATGTATAAAATGAATTAGAAGAATTATGGACACCGCTTGATGAACTGCTGTTTAAAGAATTTGTTGCAGCACTAGTATCTGTCAATTGACGTTTTATACCAACTGACAAGTCTCTCAGACACTCATCCAATATCTAGAAAATAATTTGTATACACAGTATGTTTTTTTAAAATCATTATTTTTTCTTCCATGAAATTTTAAAATTGGACAAAGCTTCGATTAAAAGGAGCACAAATAAAATATATTTACTTGACCGATAATTTTATACAGTCTAAGCTTTCAAGAAAAATTGAAAAATAGATTTTTTTGACATATTTTTTTAAAAGCAATCCTTAACAGATAACATTTTTTTAAAATTATCTAAATATTAATTATTTTTTTTTTAAACTACACACTTAATTACAGAAATTAAATTATTTTTCGTTCTATCAAAACAAAATGGCTTTGCTCAAACTTTTTTTTATTTAAATAAATAAAAAAATAAAATAATTGATTAATTTATAATTTTCAAAATTTATAGGGTTTTACAGTGCAAATTTTTAAATAAAAATGCTTCAAAAAGATAATCGATTCTTTTTTTAGATATTTCTTGGATGCTAAAATTATTATGAAAAGAATAATTTGTTACTCATCATTTTATCTTTCAGAAAATATAAAAAAATATTTAATTATTAAAATTTCCTACTATCTAGAATTCTATTGGAATAGATTCTATCTAGATGCATACTGGAAAAAAGAATTGAAAAAAAATAAAATGATTTATTTATTCTCTAAGGAATAAATGATAAACTTTAAGTTTATTTTAATACCATTAAATTTGACTTTAAGTAATGCTTAAAGATTATAATATTTGGGCATATATTGCCTATGAAAAATCTCGAAGAGTGTAAAAAATTTGAGAAGTGGTCAAAGAGAGATAGTTTAAAAAAAGTATGCACATGTAGTGGTTAAAGATTAATTGAGTAAATTAACTTTCAAAATATTACAATAAACTAAAAGTGTATGTTATTTATTCTACATATTATTTAATTTATTTTATTTAAATAAATTTTAATCTTTATTTTATAATTTTATTCTTTACAAAATTCAAATCATGATTTTATAGTAAATTATATTACAACTGTTCGCAGTAATTGACAAAAAACTAGTTTTAGGAAAGCAATTATTTAAATGGTTTCGAAATTCTACTTATTAAAAAAAAACTTAAACAAATAAAAAAAATTGAAAATTGAAACAACTTATGTGAATGTCATAAATTATACTTAAAAAAATAAAATTATCTGTTGAATTAATTAATTATCGATGTGCTGGAATTTTTTTAACAGTTGTGCCAAGACAAACATTACGTAAGATGACGTTAATTAATGTAAAATTACTAGAATCTATCTTTAACTAAAAGGGAGCAATTTTTTCTTAATTTTTGGTAAAATAAATCTAAAGTTTAGTCAAAATGGAATGAATTGACAAATCAAATTTAATATTCTTAATTGTTACATCATTTTCTATTTCAATTTATCAGCTAAATGCAAAATTTTTACACCTTCCGTTTTAATTAAAAAACATTTTTAATACTTTTCAAACTGGTAATTATTAATTTAAGAACAAAAACTAATTTTTTTTTTAATTTTTTCAAAGAAAATTTGTAATCTTAGCTTCGGAAACAATAATATTATGAATCACAACATATATATATGAATCATTTTTTTTATTTAAAAAAAATTAATTCTTAATTACTTATTAAATGTTAATAAAATGCGTCAGATACTGCTCTTTATTTATTTATGATAAATAAGGTACAGTTTCAGCAGCATTTTGCAGAACTAGCTTTAGGCTTAAACAACAAAAGTTATTTTTTGTTTTTTTCTTTCCTCCTAGAAGTTGTTTAAATTTTTGTTTTTTTCTTTCCTCCTACAAGAAAAGATCTTCATAATTAAAATTTTTTAAATTTTAATATGTGATCTTTAATTTGTGAAAATAAGCTCAGTTCTTATTTTGATATTTTAGATAGATTTTAATTTTTCTGTTATGGCTCAATAGAGCTCTTCTTTAGTTACACTATAGTTACAGTAAATTCTGCTAATACTCCTACTAGTTAAGTGAATAGCTTAAATAAAAGATTAAAGATAAATAACAAATAAAGTTTGAAATATTATAGCTAATATGTTAAAAGAATTCAAAATAAACAAAAGAATTAACTCGAATGGAATTTTATAATTTGATAAAAAAAAATTTCATAACTAGGACTTTTTATCAGAAAATTTTTCCGTTTTAAAGCTTTAAGAGTCTTATGTCAAAAAAGAATATCCTATAGTTATTTCGCTTTCTGGATATTTTTTTTTTAAATTTGTAAATGGTGTTAATTATCACATTTAAATTGAAATATTGTATTTCATCAATTTTAATGTCAAACTCTAAAAATAATAAAGATCTTAACAATTGAAAAAAATTATAATTTTTTTTATTTTGCTAAATAAATTTTTGAAATCAAAATTTTGGCTTACCTGATGAGGATATGAGATATTCTTTGCAATTTCATTTATGCGATTAATTATACTTAAATCTTCTTCTAAAATATCTTTCTCTATTGAAAGTTTTTTAGTTAATATATTATCTTTAATTTAAATAAATGATTAATGATCTCTTTTATAATCAAATAATATAAAAATTCTACTTGTTAAATCAATATCTTCTAGTTGAAATTTCATTATAAGCTTGTGCTTTGAATTTTCCAAGTATTGTTTACCAATAGGAGAATTCCTGTTGCAATTTTAAAATAAAAAAATATCAAAAAAAGCAATCTAATAAAAATTTTTATAAATACTTACAAAATAATCGTATTAGGTTTTTTATTAATATTTCCACTCCTACGTTTGCAACTAGTTAAAATAACAAGATCTGAAAAAAGAAACAAACACCGATCTTTTTTCATTCCACTTGATGACACAATAGTCAGCATATCGTGTCTAATATAATAACGATAAGCAGTTACTAACTAAAATTAATTTTAAAATAATTTTTCGCAAAAATATTCAATTTTACATCATCTAAATTCTCAACCAAGTCTTGAATAATTTGTAGGACAGCCAAACTGTCAGATCCGTATGAATCATTTACTTCTTTGTGAACTTGGTCAATTTTTTCTGCCAAATTGTGCAGTTCTGTTTGAGCCTTGATCAAATATTGATGGTCCGGGTGGTTAGGTGGGGTACATTTCAAAAAATCTTTAATATAAAGCTCATAACGAGGTATTCTTTGAACCGGTTGAATAATCAAATCTTTAAGTGTGAGCTTGCCACGGTGATCTCTGGTCTGTTGTTCAAGAAATTTACAAAAAATAGATGACTGCTCTTTGCTTATTCGAATAGCTTCTTGAGAAGTTCGATAATTATTTACAAAACTTATATATGTTTCAATAACTGATTGCTTAGCAAACTTAGAAAAATAATATTTTTTTTTTAAATAAAAAAATCTCAATTTTTATCTTACAATATTAAACAAAATGTCGCCAATGGTTTGATGACTGTCCCAAGTGTCGAACTTTGTCTTTAGCCAAGACAAAAACAACTCATGATGGACATGTATCTCCGGTATCTTGTAAAATATGTCATTAATCAAATTACGATCAACAATATCTTTCTCTTTCAATGGTAAATAATATTTCTAGTTAAAAAAAAATTCAAAAAAAAATGAATTGTTAATGCTCTATGGTAATGTAAAATTTGGTACAGGAAAAGTTTATAACATAAAATTTAATTTTTTTTTTAAATGGTAGAAAATACGTACTGCAAATAATTATTAATTCATAAATGATAAAATCAAGCAATTTTGCTACATCGCAAAATAATTCACAATGAAATTGATTTTAAAAAATGAACTTTTAAATCATCAACTTTATTGAATGATTTTTTTAATGAAAAAAAATTTTTTGAAGTTTAAATCTGAAATTTTTAATTCTTAAAAATTTCTTGGTCCTAATAAATCTTTTTAGTTTTTAAATTTAACTTAATAAATTTTTCATTTAATTGAGTGGAAATATTAATAAAAATAATATGACTAGGAAAGATGAATAGAAAATTTGAATTAAATTTTCTAATATTGAATTAGATATAAAAATTTGAAGCAAAAAAGTAATTTAATTTTTTTTTATTTAGTCATTTTGTTTATGATTAACCCAAGTCTATTGTTAATTTTATATTCTATATAATTTTTTTAAAGTAATTCGAAATGATTATCTAAATCAAAATGTGGACAAATTTGCTGCTGTTAATATATAAAAAATAAAGCCAAATCAGCGTACAAAATTTTTGCCATTTAATTTTTGTCCATTTGCAGAACTAATTTTAAACAAAATTAAAAAAAAAATCCTCCTGTACCAAATTTAAAAAAATAATTATTTTTTTTTTACATTAACTAATATTTTCAAGGCTTCTACATACGACTTTTCGGTATCATACATTTGCACCACAATTGCTTGTCTTTTGGCCTTAAGAGGAAAAAAAAATAATAAAAAAAAATATAAGAAAATTAAATTTAGTGATGTTCAAATGACGGGTTAAAAAGTGTTTGACTTCTTAACTGACCTGAAGCCACTTAGCATCGGGCTGAGGCGCTGAATGATGTCTTCTGACTCCATAGCGTTTCAGGCCCGAACTTTCATCAAAGTACCTATTTGGCAAAGTATTTGTACTGTACAAAGTCAACTCGCTTTGTACACTCTCAAGTGGATTTATCTTATCATGCCTAAAAGTATCCATAAAGACATCGCGCTTTTCCTCGTACATATTACGTCTATTATCGTCAAAGTCGTCGTCGCCTTGGACAAAAAACAAATTTGTTTTTTTGTCATCAATGGCCCTGAGTATATTTGACGGGTTCTCGACACAAGAGTCGGGCTTTTTAAACAGTATTTCATCATTAGACCCGGAATCGAAGCCCGAGCAGTATGTGCCACCAAGCGAGGACGAATTGGTCTCTTCAGCGACCAGACTTGACGCGTTTGACACGCTCTGCGGCGAGTTATGCTGCGGAGAAGTGGACGTGGTTGTGTTGGACGCTGTGCAGCCGTCCGACGCGAACGGGTACCGAAATGGAAACGAGGACAACATTGAAAGTTTACTTTTGGGCGAGATTATACCAAACGGCTTTGAGCTATTTATACTAACACTTCGCTTTGTCTCTGTCGAAAACTTCCAACGAGATGTCATAATTTTAATAAGAGAATTTGGTTATTTTGTCTAGCATGGTTCTGTTTGCCAAAGATGGCATGATCACAGCTCGAAAAAGAAACTCGAATTAAAGAACAGAGAGTGTTGGGTTGGCAATTTTGTTTTTTACTTTTTTTTTTGTCTGCTGGCTTCTCTCGTGTGTTTTTCAATCAATAAGTTTTACTTTAACGATTTATCTTAAAGGATTCAGAGTTAGATTAGACTCGGGGCCTATGTCAATTAAGTGTTTATTTGTGAAAGAAAAAGTACAGAAGATTTTTAGCAAAACAACTCGAGAAAAGCAAAAAACTATTGACGTAAATGAGATAATTATCTTTTTTGGCAATCAAAAGATTAAGGTGCATTTGCAAATTTAGTGATAACTCTAGTCTATGCTATAAACAAAATTAGAGCTATTATAAACAAAAGAGAATAATTTAATCCCGACTGATAAATTGAGAATTGTTTACCAAAATGTCCCTTCATTCTCTTTCTATAAACAATCATGTTGTGGCACGGCTGCATAAACAGACAAGCTCCCTGCCTAATTTTGATTGTTTTTGTAAGATGGCAAAATTTAATGAGAGTTGGCAGCAAATTTGTGAAAAAGCTTAAACAAACATGCTTCCAGGCAATACTAATGGATAACCAGAATGGATCAACTAATTAATCTTTGCCAAAATAACACCTAGAAGAAAAACATTTCTTTGATCCGAGGATTTCGAAATGCATGAAACTTAATTGTAATGCTAAGCTTTCATATCTAGCTTACCGATTGCTTTTATTTTGTAATTTCTTTTTTTTTTTTTAATTTCGTTTACTGATTATTTAGTTGAAAGCTAAACTCAATTGATTAGTTTATAATAGATTTGCAGAAAAAAATTTTAAGTTATTTCAATTATCCAGACCCCGTATCTGATGTGTAGTACGGGATTAGTTTACAAAAAATACATTTATATAAATAAAATTTTAAAATAAAATTTAGTTTTGGTGTTAACACTGTGCACCCTCGATTAATTCATCAAAAATAATTAATTTTTTTTCTTCATTAGTCTAAGGAAAATGTCTATTATTTTTCATAGAAAAAAATTTCCCAATCATCATTGCATAATTGTATTCTAACTGCTTACAAATGGTTTAGATCAAAGATCGACTTGGAAAAATATTTAAATTAGTTCATCTAATTTTCAAATTGAACAAATTTTCTTAGCTGATGAAAAAAATTTGTTTAATAACTAAAACAAAATTTTAAAATTAAAATCAGTCAATTTTAGCCTAGGCAACAAAATATCCGCTAGCTTCCCAATTTACATGAACTGAACAAAATAACCATATGCTTTTCGGCTCTAATCTAAAAGCTATTGGTAGCACTGCTAGGCACCGCCAAGTACTGGGCTAAAAATTTCGAAAATTTCTTCTATATAGCAAATCGTAGAAATTTTAGATAGATAGAAAATAATTATATCTGTTGTAAATAAACCATAAAATCACGAATCCATAACCTAACCTAAATAAATGTTTGTGCTTATTAGGAGAAAAATCGCTCACTGAAGCCAAATATATATTTTATTTTCAATACCTAGTCGAGCTGGCCTAAATACATACTCGTGATTATTAAAAATTTCCGCTTTTTTGTTAATTTTAATTACATAAATGGTCGATTTTATAAATCTAACAAAATAATAAAATCTCACTCAGCTAAAATCAACACTTTTTTTCTAAGACAGTAAGAATTTTTTTAGGCAGAGCTCAATTTTGGAAAAAAATTCTGGCTTAACAGCTGGTATTATAAAAGTAATCTTTTGCGAATTCACTAGTAGAGCAAAAAATGAGTTGGTGAACGCGTTCTCAAGTATTTAACAAGCTTAATTTTCTAATAAAAAAACTCATTAATTTATGAATAAAAGTTGAGTGTAAACGATGCGAGTCCAAAGATCAAACTATTTCCTTGATTCAAATCTCTTTCTAAATTAGTGAAATTTTCTTCAAGCTTTTCAACTTTATAAGAAAAAAATTAATTAAAAAAATAAAAATACAGATATCTTAAATCTATTCACTTTGCTGCTTTGAATAAAATAAGTTTATAGAATATTTTTCGAGCATGTTTACTAGTAAATCACATTAAACTATATTATTACTTATTCTTATTTATAAATTTTTAATTTATTTTGAAATATATAGATAACAAAAAAAATTTGTTTAAATTCTTTCTAGGAAGGTTAAAATGAGAAATTTATGCTGTAAGAGATAACATTCTAGAAAGACTAGTATTTGTTTATGAGAGCTTTGTTAAATTAAATATTTAGCTTCATCACTATACTTTGAGTGTTCATCAATATCGAATATTTGTACTATACAAAGATTATCAATAAATCAATCACTTTTAAAAACAGTGTGAAGTGCCAAATCTTATTCAGTCTTTTTGCTTAAAAGTACCTAATTTATCAGACTTACAAAGTCTTAAAAAAAATGAAATCTTAATGTTTATCCAAACATTTATAATAAAAGTAATATTTTTAATTTCGATCTAAAATAACTGAAGGCGAATTCAATTTTATTTGTTGACTGAAAAAATAAATGGCGTAAATGTATTTATCTTAGTCGATTATTTAAATTCATTAATTAATATTTTTGATTCTAAAAGGTTACATAGTATTTTGATGGATAATAAACCTAATTAATTCGAAATTAATAAAAAACAATAATAAAAAAACATAATTTTTTTTCAAACAATTTATTTGTATTTTGCCAAGTGTATAAATTATTCGAATGAAAAAATTTTATTCCTCTGACCGGAATGAGAATAAGAAATTCTTCATAAATTCGAACGAACTCAATCCATATTTTGCTCTTTTTTAATTTATCTTTTTTCTTAAGTATTAAAGCTACAAAATTTTAAAGTTAAAAATTTGAATTAAAATTTCAAAGAATTATTTATTTTAGCATTTGCAGATTTTAAAGAGTATATTTAATAGATATTTTGAAGTATAGTTTAACTAGACCTTACTAACTGGCAGGTTTATGTTACTAACTGTTCTGCCTATTCCCTTTCAAAAAATTTTCTTAAATTGATCTCTTGATCGCTTAAAATACTTTCAGTCATTTAAATAAAACTATTTAATAATATTCTAACATTAGAATATAGATAAAGAATAAAAATATAGCAATTAAAATCTAATTTTGATTGATATTTATAAAGGTTAAAATATTAAATAGAATTCCATAATTCTATTATTCAAAATATTAACCTTAAACTAGTTTTCCTAACTGTTGAATCAAAAGATTGCATTAAAATTTTTGGCTAAAGCTTTTAATACTCTGTTTAAATTTTAACTAGTTTAAATTCATGCTAAGATAAACACAAATGATTAAAATTAGGTGTTATGAATTTTTGGAAAAAAATTTTTACTTTTTTATTCAAAATTCGGGATTGAAATTAATTAACTAAAAACATTTGTGATTAGTCTAATTTTTGCTTCTTTAGCATTTTTAAGAAAAATTAGAAATAATCTAAATCATCTGAAGGCTTTCCCATTAAAACGGAAGCATACATTTTCTGAATATTTATTATTTATAAAAATAGTCTGAATATTTCCTATCTAACACAATTTTCATGTAGCTACTTAGATTAGAATTTTTTTTATTTTTAAAATTGATCTTTTGATTAAAACTTTTTTAGAAACCCAGAGTTAATTGTTTCTCTATGATATCTTAAATACAAAAAATGTTTATCTATTCTGTGATTTTAAATTTAAAAAATTAATTAATTTCGTATAAAGACTGCATCCAAGAGTTCGCAAACTTTCCAAAATAAGTCAAAAATATTATTATTTTGAATGTCAGTGTGATTTACAAAAAGTATTACACTAATTTGGAAAAAAATTTTTCATATTTGCGGTAAGAAATATTAGGAAAAAAATTTTGAGAAAAAAAATCTCAAATAATTTAAATTATACATCAACTATCAGTTTTATCTCTAAATCATTAATTAAGAAAAAACACAAATAGATTATTTTTTTATTAATCAAATTTATTTCATTCAAAGGCTTGTTTAAAAAAATTAAAAATTTGTATAATATTAACTGTTAATTTTGTTCAGGATGTATTCATAAGTAATTTAATGGAATAATGGAATCTTTTTTAAATGAAAAAAAAGACATTCTTGTAAATTACAAATTTTAATCGAATTAATTTAAAACTGTTAATATCGTATATTCATTTATAAATTTTATAATTTCTCTAACATGGTCAACTTTGAACGAAGGGGAAAGTCATTCAAATCAAATCGGGGCCACCCAAAAATTATAATCTAAAAGAAAATTTTTTTTTAAAAATTAAATAACTAAAGATCAAAAAAATCTTATCACATATTTAAAAAAAATTTAATTGATTGCTGATTCTATTAGTGTAACATCTCTCTTTTTTTGTAATTTACAATTAATCCTTTTGAAATATTATAGAATAATTAAAAAATAAAACAAAAAACAAAGGATTTTTTATTGTGATTTCTTAGTTGCTTTTAAGAGGTAAAATTATTATTTTTTTTATAAAGCAAAATCAACTAATAATTAAATTTAAACTAGAATTTAAATAAATCTATTTAAACAAAATTTATTTCTTATTATTTTTATTTTAACTGTTTTGAATAAACATCAAATTCTATTTGAATTTTGAGCTTTTTTCATTAAAAGCACTAAATGTTTACATTTTTTCATACTCAAAAACAATAAGAAAAATCTAAAATTTATAATTGCCTATTTACTTAAAAAATAAAATTTAATTTTTAAAAGAAGAAAAACCTAATTAATTAAAAAAAAACAACACAAATTTATTTAAAATTTGATATTTTATTTAATGATAAAAACATTTTACCAAATGATAAATTATTTTTGCTGTTACTTAAGGTCAACTTATCAAATTTATACTTTTTCGCTTTGAAATAAAATTAATTAAAAAAAAATTTTTAATTTCATAAATTAATTTATTATCTAAGAAGTGTTATTCAGTTTTTCATGGCAAATGCACTTGATTAGCCCTGAAATTTAAATGAATTGTAAAATCAAAAATTAAAATAAACCTTGAATATTAAGAAAAAGAAATTCTTTTAAAAATTTAATTTATTCTTCGTAGATTAAATCGAAACAAATACTTACAAAAAAAACACATATTAAAGCAATCTCTAAACGAAGATTATTCAAATGTGAGCACAATACTTTTATATTAATAGCCTTAATTTTTATCAGTTGCAGACTAAGTCCTAGATAAAAGATAAATATTGCGCATAGTTTAAATATTTTGTAAAAAAATACCCAATTATATTGAACATCACTAATTCGATTAGGGAATTTAGAAGAGAGAAAAAAAACTTACGCGTAAAAACTCCTCGTTATTTTGGTAGATTTCAAACTCATTGTGCAAAACGCCACTCAACGAAGACGTCGAGAAAGAATTTGGCAAATTAATCGAAGATTTTGACTTGGAAATCGTAATCGTTTGGTCCTGAAAAGAGCCAAGCAACGAAATCAAATTTTTGTTACTCTGATTCATTTTGATATTAGGAAGTTTATTTTGTGATATGGCACTGTTCAATCTGCCAACAACCACGGCCGGATTAGCCCTGTCCGTATTCAGACCAGAAAAGTTCTTGGTCTCCATACAATTTTTTACCACATTCTCTGCTTCCGACATGTCCAACGACTCATTTACACTAAAAAGTGCTTTTTTGTTTTTACACAACTCGATTACTTTGCCAAAGCTGTCCGAATCACTCACAGGCTTCTTGCACTTTATTCCTTCCTCATAGATGTTACCAATGTTGTAACTAAAACTTCTGATCACACTTCCTTTTTTGATCTGTCTGGTTGGCAAGTTTTCTGTCAAATCAACACTGGAAATCACATCGCCACCACCACTTTCACTTAACTTTATAAATTTGGCTTCTGGCTCCTCTTTTGTGAAATCAGAACAGTCTGTCAAATTGGAAAATGTGTCTGTCGATTTAGAATTTATCATTTTGGTCATTTCAGCCACCGGTGTAGCCGACAGACGCTTGTGTATGTTAACAATCGGTTTGAATTGACCCACAACCTTGGCTGGAATAATTTTGGCACTGGGTGCCGAACAATAATTGCTGTTCCAACATGGTGATATTTCGGCTTCATGGTCGTTACCAAGTCTAAAATTAGACACTGTTGCGTAGCGATTTGAAGCGGATTTTTTCCTATTGTTCCTAGCTGGTCGAACTGGTATGCTCTGGTCCGGTTCATTTTTGTTCTCTACCTGTTGGCTCATTTTGGCTCTTAAATTCTGCTTGATCTCAAAATTTTTCAAACTAGACACTGACACTAGTTGGCCATTTGTTTTTTGCTCGTTGACTTCAAAAGACTTTATGTTGTCTATCAAATTTTCTAGTTTGGTTTCAAAATTGTTTTTTTCTTCGTTGGTAAATATGGTCCTGGTGGTGGTTATTTGCTCGTTGCTGAAAGTGTGCGATTTGACCATTGATTTTTTGATGTCCGAGTCTTTTTTAAAGGACATTTGCAGCTGATTGGTCATGTTGATTATTTCGTCAATGTTTATGCCAGCTTGTTCGAGAGCATTCCTCACATTTTCTGGAATGTAGCCGTCATTGTTGGCCTCGGTCTCTTCCATATTGGTTTTTTGCTCAAAATTTTTTTCCTGGTCTTCGATTTTGAGAACGGGCCAGCTTGATTTCTTTTTTCCATTCATCATCGATACCATCATGTTGTCCAAATTGTCCGAAAGAGACGAATTGGAGTCTCTGGTCGAACTTTGGTCATTGCAAACAGTCCTGCTTCCAGAACTAAAATTGCACAACGAATTGCTCTTTTTTTTTCCTTGGAGAATATTTTTGAGAAATTTTTCAAAACTTGGCGACTTTTTGACAACTTCCTTGTCCAATTTGATCCGATTCGAGCTAAATGACCGCTTTAGAAGTAGATTTTTACATTTGTACATGTGAAAAAAGTCCTCGATTCGAATCGAACATAAACTTTGACTGTTCGACATTGGAAATATTTGATTGTTATGCTTTTTTATTAGTTTATTAAACAAAATTTTAATTGTAGGCGAACTATTTAAAAAATATTTGTCACTTTTTGATTGTAAAAGAAGGGACAAGCTTTTGTTGAGCCTTAAATTGGGTGGCTCACTGAAGCAGCGTATGTCATGACCAATAGTGTGGTGCAACAAGTCATCTGACTGGTCTATCTGATTTTTTGTGTGCGAGTTGTTTGAGTCCAAGTGGACGCGTTTCTTTCCCATGAACACTTCACATGCTTCCTTCAGTTTAGGCTTTTTTTTCACTGTCATGTCCAAATCTTCGACAAAGCCCTCCATGTTAAAAGAGTTAAAATCAAGCATGTTCGGCTTAAGAATTATTTTCTTCAGGTAATTTCGTTTCACAGGGCCTTTGGTCTCATCACTTGACACAAATTGATCTATTTTATTGTTTAGGTAGGATATTTTCTGATTAATCTTTAAATAAATCAGTATGCTGGTCAAATGTTTCAGGCACTGGGTGAACGTGCTAGAGTGAGCATGCGCTGCGTCCGAGCTAATCACCGAAAAATTTTCAATTCGTGGATTGCCCAAATTGATCAGAGGCAGAGCGCGTTGGCAATTTTTTGTACCCGAAAAGGCTGTGGTTGTGAAAGTCTCTGAACAAATCGAGTAATTGATTGTGTCATTTATTGAAACATTATATAAAGTATCTAAATTTTGAAAATTTTTACTTAAATTGAACTTTGCCGGTCTCAAACAAGTGTTTTTTCGAGTAGATAAGTTCGATTTACTGAAAATGAATTGGAGGTGCCTTTGCAGCTTGAAATCACTGCAGAAAAGCTCCACAAAGTCTGTCTTAAGCTTATGGCCCTTGAGATTATCGAGTAATTGCTTTTGTCTTGGCTAAAAAATTTAACATTAAATTATTTTAAAAACAAGTTGAAAATTATTAATTGTTCTCTTTTTAATTATTATTTTTAATATTTAGAGGCTGGAAATTTTTGACGCAGCATTTAGCACTAATTTTTCCAAACATAAACAATTTTATCAGACTTTTCAATATTCTGAATATTTAAGATAATAAAAATTTTCAATGATTGTCTTAATTGAATCTTAATAATCTTGAACGATTGAATCGTTAACTTGATGGCATTCGATCTAAGCCTTTCATCATTAGAAATAAATTATCCAAATAAAACTAATCCTTGAAGATTTACTTTACCTTAAGCAATAACTTTATCAAATCATATAAACCTTGAGCATTAGAAAATTTTTGCTGCTGTTTATTTGAAAGTTTTATTAGATAACTCAATAAAAATATGCCAAAATTAAGATAAGAATTGCATAAATTAAGAAGAAAAATTACGGCTATCGCGATCTTATTTTTTAAGGCCTACTCTCTTTTAATCGTCAAAAAAATGCTTGTAATATCTTAAGGTGTAATTTTAATTAATTTCTTTTTGTAAAAAAATAATGTCAAATCATTTAAAAAATATCTTCTTTAATTATTTTGTGTTTTTTAATGCTGGTCTATACCAATCTTTCACCCAAGCTTCCCTGCTGCAATTGCTAAAGAAATATATTTTTTTAATTGCTTTTAATTATTTATTAGTAAAATATTTATTAATTTTAGATATATGGAACCACAAATACAACAATTGTATCCAACATTTTGAATTCATTTTATTTTCAAATAAAAATATCAAAATAATTTTATTATTCTTTTAAACCAGGAAAGAGATTTTTTGTTTCCAAAGAGATATGTTGTTTTTATATTGTTGAATAAATTTATACAAAGAGTGTTTATAAATTTAAATATTTTTGGTGAAAAAAAAAATAAATACTATAAAGCAAATAAAGGAGTTATATCGAATATTAAATGCCAAAAGCCTTGCGGAAAATGTAACTTTTAAAATTTATATAGACTTAGAGTGCTTGAGATGTGAGATTTATTTTTAACAAAATTTTTCAGGCTAAATTGCACCTCGATTTATTACAAAAAGTAATAAACGATCGATGCATTAAACAAGTCAAAATATTAGCGATTCAACTCAGACAAGGATCTAATTTATTATCTTAATTAAAAACTTATTAGCTATAAACTGTCTAGAAAACCGACTTATGAGTTTAACATTTAGAATTGTTTAATTGTGTAACTAAATTTATTGAATTTTATTTATTTTCTACTCATTTAAACGTTGCTCTCATAAATCAGACCTTGAGATAATTTCTGTTACATAACATTGAAGAACCAATTTCATGCCAGCATACAGCTAAAGATTGATATTGATTTTGTTTCATTCTACTCATAGTAGTTTTAAATTAAGTTACTCGAAACGATTTTCTGTTTCAGCCTAGAACCTAAATTAAGTAACAATGCCAATGTTCACCCATTGAGGAAAATTTATTACTCGACTAGTTGCTGCTTTTCAAATAAATCATAGTCTATAGGTTTGAATTTATCTTTTTTTTCTTACATAACATTGCTTTAAATCAAAATTAGATTTCTCTAATATTTCAATAACATTTTCTAGGTTATTTTTTAATTTTCAAATTTTTCAAGAAACAACTCCAGGCACCCAAAATATTTGAGCACTTGATTAGGGCTCGGTAATCATCATCAAACTAAATTTTACTCAATTGTGCATAATTATTTTTGGTTTTTTTAAACAGATATTCATTTTTATTTTTAGCTTGAACTATCAAAATTGATGAAGCCGTTCAATAACGATGATGAATTTGGATAATTAATTTTTTCCTTGTAAAAACAAAGCCTTACTTTGAAAAAATGTATGTTTTCTAAAAACAAAGTGGATTTGTATAATCTCATTTGATTAATTTTAATTATCTGATAGATTTTTCAGTTTTTTTTAATATTTTGATTTCAATTTCGTGATCAGTCGTTTTGACGATCATTATGAATAAAATCTTAGTTTGATGAACCTTTTTTAACACAATTTTGAAATAAAGAAAGACAACTTTTGAAAAATGTAATTTAATTTTTTGAAAAAAAAAATTTTTTTTAAATGAAATGCCAAATAACAAAATAGAGATTTCAAATGATCAAAGACCAACAACTACAAAAATAAATCTAAAAAAATCACTTTTTAAAATCACTGGTAAATGCAAATAATTTAAAAATTATCGTTTTTGAATATCTTATTGAATTTCTGAGAAAATAACAAAAAATGAACAAATCTACCAGCTATTCGTTTTAGATACCATGTTAATATTATTATTATTAATAATTATTAATTAAAGTCTAAAAAAGAAAATAGTAAAAAAAAATAAAAAAATTTAGAATAGGTCTCTAAATTTAATTTAATTTAATTAATCGCATAAAGTTTTAAAATTGGGCATAAAAGTCAACTTATATTATGATCACAATAATTTCGTTATATAAAAATTTCACCCTTCTAAGATCTTTTTTGTTTATAATTTAATTAGTGAAATAAAGCAAATTAAGCTTAATAAATATTTATTCAATGCATAAATAATAGTCTATTACAAAAATTCCCTTAATAATTGCTCTTTTAAAAGATTGTGTTCATGCTTTATTTGAGAGCTCAAGAGCATCAGCTAAAACATTTTGACTTTTTTGAATAAAATTTTCCATTGAACACTTAACTTAAATTAATTTGATATTCATCATTACATTTTCTAACACTTTTTCATTTATCATATAAAAAAATTAAAATAAATCATTGTAGGAATGATTTTTGTTACTCAAAGCTATTTTAAATATACTAAAAATATTCAAAATTAAAAAAATAAAGCGAACTGACACTTAATAGAGATAACGAGTAGATCAAAAAATCGTTTTTAAACTGTTAATAATTAAATTAAATTTCAATATCGACTTTTTTAAAAAAGTTTTTAAATACATGTCTAAAAGATTTTTAAAGAAAAACATTAAAAAAAATGCATTAGATTACTTAGTTCGAATGGTCTTTAAAAGAAAAAAAAACAAGCGTTATTAGGAATTATGCATTAACTTTATTTTTCATAAAATTGGTTAGTAATATATATTGCCTTATCAATTTAAGTGCCATAATATATTATCTAGGATAAACATCAAAATTAATTAGAAAAATTGCAATTGTTAAATGATTTCAGGGTTGTAAATCAAAAAATTTCTTATTATTTTTTAATAAATTCTCTAAAAGTGCTTTAAAGAATGTTAAAGTTTGAATTTAAATTACATTTTTAAAAGATAAAATTTAATTTACTATTCTTTATTTTTCATCTTGTAATTTTTAAGCTTTTAAAAGATTAAATTAACAATAGATGTTGAAATTAATATTATCACCTATTTTTAGCAACATATTCTCAAGGTTTAAAACAATTTAACAAACTCAATGGAAAATATTTGTATACTCTAAAAGATGTTTAAAATTAATATTCAATAATTATTTTATTCAAAGACTTTCTCAATAAGTCGAATTATAATAATATTTTTTTCCTAACAATTCTTTTAATTAACACAACCTGTAATAAATTTTAAAAAGAAAAACTTAATAAATTAAATTCATTTTCAGTCCATTTTTAAATTAAATTAGCAGTACAACAAAAAAAATAAAAGGACTCATTTTAAAAGATATATAAATATCTTCATTAATTTTTTTAAGTGATTTCTGGTGAAAAATGTTTGCATAATTAGAATCAATTACATATTTGACAAATTTAAAAGAATTTGTTAAAAAATTTTGTATTAAATCATGATTTTTATTCTTAAATCTAACCAAATTTTGAGCACTATGACTTTCGATACCAAAATTGCTAGCCCTGATATTTAATTTATGAAATTCATGTTGAGTTTGAAAAGTTATATAGAATTTTTAGTGATGATTTATAGTTAAATAAGCCTGTTTAAACAATGATAATCAAATTGAGAACTTAAGATCAAAAGCTCGGCTTTCAAAATGATTAAAATATTTAAAAAAATATCTTATACATTTGTAAAAATTATAAATTGTTTTCTATTGTTAAACATTGTTTCCCATTGTCTTTATTATTAAATAAATTGATAAATGAACCTGCTGTTTTGTTATAAAATTTATTCTATTCTTATCTCATCATATAGATTTCTAATCGAAATTCATCAACTCCTCCCCAGCAAAAAATTTGAACTCACATTGCCTAATGATTTAGGCATCAAATTAAAACTCAATTCTTAAAAAATTATTTATTCAGGGTCTTGAAATTGACTAATCAAATAATCATGGCGCCTAAAATAAAATAAGCCCTTTTTTAACAACTTAATAAGGTTTAATTTCCATTTTTACCTATTACGCAAATTTTAAGAAAGAAAATTTGATATTGGCGAACGAAATTCTCTGATCTATAGGGAATCAATCGAACATTAAATTTTGAGGCAATAAAGAAAAGAAAATAAACACATTAAATCTTGAGAAGCTTTCAAGAATTATTAGGCACATAGGCAACGAGAATATGTATTTGATGTATTAAATGGTAAATATGTAAAACAAAAGGGAAAATAAATAGATAAATTGAGCAAGAAATTAATCTTATCAACATCTATAAAAAAATTTTACTCTTATTATCATGATATATAATCGAATTAATGATTTCAATTTAATGAAATAATTAGTGAAATATTTTTACTTAAAATCCAGTCTATTCGAGAAATTACATGTAAAATTAATGTCCTTCAAATTTAGAACTTGTATTAAATTTTCAATTTAATTAGATAAGTTTAAAAAAAAACAGCATTATCATTATTTTTTGAGGAAAAATTTCTCACTAAATCGATTGATAATTATTATTAGAGAAAAATCTATTGAAACTATAAGACAAACTATAAGTGACATGAATGTGATTTTTTTAATTCAATAAAATATTAAGTTTTTTAATATTTTCTTATTTTTGAAAGATTAATCAAATTTAAAAGACGTTGACTTTGATTTTTTATAAAAATGTATCATATTTTGTTACTTTTATTTTATTTTATTTGAAATAACACACAAAAAAATATTCAAAAATTTTAAAGAGTTTTTAAAATTTATTAATAATTTACATTTAACACTCAGGCTAGAATATATTTATTCATGTAACGTATTCATAAAGCTAAAATATTCATTAAATCCTCTTAATTTCAAAGATTAAAAATACAATTAGAATAAAAAATTTTCTAGATTAATTAGTTTAAATGAGAATCTTCATTAGTGTTCACTGTAATTTATTAAATTGCTTGTTGAAATGCTAATAAAAAATTATTCAAATAAAAAGTCTATAAAACTAACATCTAAACAAGTTTAATTTATACTTTTTTTAAATTAAATTTAGCATAGTCTAAATTCAATCAAATAAGTGTTTATACTTAGTTATAAACAGTTCTTTTTAAAAAAGATAAACAAGATAGGTTTGAAATAATCTATTTAAAAAAGGATATTTTTGCTTTCAAATTTTTAAATCTGTCCTTGTTCAATCTATTAGAAAAATTAGACTAATAATCCTAATTATATTTTCCTAAAAATAAATAACTATATTTTTTGATTGAATTTATATTTAAGGTTTTTATAGTGTGCGTCTGTTTCTCGGATTTATAACTATCTTTAAAAAATTTTAACCGATTATAGTTCTTTGAATGAATTATCTTATAAAAGTTTATCGTCTAGATGACATGCTAAAAATAATTTCTGAAGAATTGAATAGCATTTTCTAATTATAATGCAAAAATGTTAACAGTTATTAAGAACTTATTATTCAACTGCAACAGTACGCATAAATGAATATAAATTATTTATTTAAATGATTAAATTCAAAGCCAGTTACTTTTTAAATCATAATCTAAGCTAAATTAGGTGATTTTAAATTTTAAAATTAATCTATATCAATCTATAACTTTATCAATACACTGACCACACATCTTTTCTTAAGCTGAAAATGAAATGAGAAATTTTCTTGAAAAACTACAAAATTCTTGACTTGAAGCATTGAAAAAACGAATTAATATTTTGAATCGGAAATTCTAATTGAATAATTTTAACATTGTTGATATATTTTATACAAAATATAGATGGAACTTATTTACAAACATTGACTTTTATTATTTGCAAAAATATATATTAGATTAACAATATTTTAGAATCGAATAGCCTAGTCTTGCTAATTTTTGAATAAAATTTAGCAATAATTTATTAAATTAATAAAACTAATTAGAAATTTTAAACATTGATGTAAGATAAAGGATAAACGAAAAAAATCGAAAAAAAAATATTAACGTTTCAACTTATTGGATTTTAAATTAATGTATCTTCTAAATAAACAATTTAGAACTTAAATATTCTGTAACAATCTAATTTTATTCATCTATTTTCCCCAAGATGATTCATCAAATACAATGTACTTAATATGTACATGATGAGATAGAAAAAACATTGTCTAATGTTAATAATATTAGACTCTGTCGATAAATTCTATTTAGCCAAAATTATTTTCAGACAATTTTTTTTATAGAAGTAAAGCTAGCCTCTTAGCTTAATTTTTAACAGAAAATTCTAATATTTATATTAATATCTTGAACAGAAGTCCGAAATAGTTGAATAATTAAAAAAAAGTCTGCTAGATTATCAATATGCTCAACATTTTATCTAATTTTTTGATCAAAATTAAGATTTTAATACAGATTTTGCTATTTTATAAATATAATCATTACAATTAATCTTTTTTTTTAAAGATTTTATCGTCATCACTACTATTTTTATTCAAATTAGCTTTTTAGGTGCAACAAAGTTTTTGATTCTTTAATTAAAAAAAAAATGGTACGTGATTTAAGATAAAAATTTAACCAAGCATTACACGCAAATTTTGAAATTATATTAAAAAATATTTTAAGTTTTCGTATTCTATTTGCATTTTTTGTAAGATGTGCAAAAAAATGAAGTATATATCCATTCGGACAGACATAATGATACTCAAATTAATTTTTTAAAAAAACAATTAAAAAATATCTAAAATATCATCAAATAAATATCTATTTTTAAAAACACATATTTTTTATTTTGTTATCCTTTTTTTAACTTAAAAAAGAATAATTTAGCGTAAAATCATGCATTAGGTCAATCTTCACTATTAATTATTTATTAAATTATTAGACAAAATTAAATTTTTGAAAAAGCTCCAGACATTTATTAAATATTTAAAAACAAAAATACTTTTAAAGTTTTATCTCAGAAACAGAATTCGTACTTCAAAACTAGATTCGATTGTTTAGGTGTTGGGCAAAAACACAATATAATTTTTAAATCAATCATCGTTAATCAAAAAAAAACTTAAAAAGCGTAAAAACAAAATTGTAAACAAGCAATTTTATTTGCATTTCTTAAAAACAAGTTTGATGTTTAATAGAACCAAATGTTTAAAAAGTTTAAGTAATGATTCTCAGTCATTCAAAGGAAATATTTAACTTATCGTCAAAATTATTTAATAAAATATAAATAAAAAGAGAAAAATGATTACTAACACAACGAAAAGAATCTATTTAATCTTACCATTGAATAATAGTTATTAATTCGATTCGTTGAATGCATTTTTTTACAAAATCTTCGATTATTGATTGGTATCAATTTGAAATTTTGATTGTTTAAGTAATATTTTTGGGTGTATTTTTTATTTCTTTTGATCGAACCAAGTGATAATGCAAATAAACTTGATGATAGATGCTTTAGATCGATTTGTCTGATTTTAAGATCGCTGCCATTGTTCGAACTTTTTTTTTTAACTTTGCCAAACTGATCAGTTTTTTTCATGATTTGTATCTAAAGCTGAAAAATAAAAAGCCAATTCCCTGTATCCTCGGATTTGAACGCAAAAAACTGAGACCTATTCTTGATAAGCTTGAATAATCAATTCATCCTGCTAAGTACCAATAAAACTAACAATTAATTTTAAATTTTTCATCAGTTTTACTGAATCGATTCTTGAACAAATAAAGGCAAAGATAAAAAGTATACAATTATTTTTACAATTACTTCTAATAAGCTTTTTGTTTTATTAACATTCAGCACGAGTTATTGTATACATAAAACCTCTTGTTGGTTTTATTTGTTTGTATTTCGGAACCCTCAATTAATTTTCTGCGTCTGCATAATCCAATATGGGGTAAAATTTTGAAAATTTTGGCAAAATAAACCTATGAACTAATTTAATAAATGGATTTTAGTTTTTGAAAACAGTTTACCAAGATTATTTTATATCTTAATTAATTGCATTTGGCTAAAAAGCAGTATTGAACATTGAGAAATTATATTACATCATTTTATTTTTAGCTAGATAATTTTTATTTTAATCAGTAAATATTTTACTAAAAAAATAAATAGTTAATTTTTTTTGCTTTTAGCTTTGATTAGAACTTATCGAATTTCAGTCAGAAATAAACTTTTTAATTCAAATTTCCTCCGGGTATTTCATAATCGGATCCAAAGTTTGCTTTAAATAAAAAGTAATTTTAAGCCAATTTTTTCCAGATCAAATTCGAACAAACAATAAAATTTTTTTTTGTCATTTTTAAATTAGTATCACATTGCTAATTTTCCTAAAAACTTTTTTTAGTCAAATCATTTTGATTTTAAAAATTGAGATTATAAGCTTAAATTTATTTAAAAAAAAAGCAAACTATACGCTTTTCTGGCTAAAATTATTGATTGAATACAAATAAATTACTTTTTGCTTTTTTCTTTTTTGGTAATTGATGGTTTTAGAAATAAAGTATTTGAAAAGTTAACTATATATAGAAAAAAAATAGTTTTTTGTACTAATTGGTTCAATTCCAAGGTAAAAATTTTAAAATTACTATAATACATTGTGAAACTCAAGCTAAAGTTGCACTTCTGATAAGAAGATAATTTCAACAACCTTCGAAAGTTCGTGGATTAGATTTTGCATTAGATTTTTTATCGGATGCCCTGAATGTCTTGGTCAGAAGCGAAAACATAGGTTTGGAACAGTCATGAAGAGAAATGACTGCAATGCTATGAAAGATAATAGAAAGAAATTTATTTTTTCTTCGAAATGGTCTAGTGGCGCTAGATTTCAGCAAAAGGAGATACAAAAACTTACCAGGAATTATATGGTGGGTGAACTGAGTCTAATCTTACCATTCGTCATATTCAATGTCCTAAAATGTTACGTAAAAAATCTGCAAGCAAAAAGGGGACATATTCGACAGATTAAAGTGGAAGCTATGATAGTCATGCCAAATTGAGGTTCTAAAAAGAAAGCTATTGTGATATTCAAAGAAATTTTTTTAACTCACCACTTAAAAAAATATCATCTAAAGGGTGCCCAATAATGCTTGTCCAAAACTTCAATTAGAAAAAAATTTATGATCAGATAATGATAAAATTTTGAAAATTTACAATTTGATACAAAATTTTCTCTATTTTTCGAAAATAATAATGTTTTTTTAAATTTTTTATTTTTTCGCATGCTCTATGCTCAGGTGTGACACATACCCTGACCCAAAATTGTCCTCGGTGGTCAAGATAATTCGAATACAAGTTTGATATATCAATTTTTAGAAAATTTTATCTTGATTAAAATGACCTATTGATTGTAAAAAATGCAAAAACTACATAAAAGTATTAGGCAGCTCTTAAAAAATTCATTGTTTCCCATGTTCAGCTAAAAATGTGAATGTCAGGATTTGTAATTTTAAACGAAAATATGATCCACATAAACGATAGCCAGTGTCTTCCAACCAAAATTTTTTTAAAATTTTTTCCATTAAAAAGGATTGACTCTTTTATTAAAAGTATAACCATACTAGTTTTTTTCTTGCGACATTGGCAAAACCTCCCAACTTTAAAATATTTAATTAATGCTGAATTTAAAAAAAAAAGTTTAATTTAGCTTTAGATAAATATAATTAGTTGAAATAAATTTTAAATTTACATAAAAATTATTGCACCTTTAGAAGCAACTGAATAAAATTTCAACAAAATTTCTATTTGAATTCGAATTTTTTTTGATCACAAAAAATGTGATCAATTTTAAATAATCATATATTGGGCATGATACCTTTGATAACATTTTTTGTAAATACTTGATCACACAGCCGACCTGACTCCTCTTTTAACAATTGTATAATTTGGTCATACATTTTTTTTCCTTTATTCAACTGTATCAAATATACATTTTTAAATTTATTGTTAACTAACAATTTGCTAGCTAAAATGGTCATCTGTATAAGTTTGGCCGCTCAGATAAATTTTAAAAAAAGTTAAAATTTTGAGCTAAAATCTGGTCTAAGAAAAATCTTTAGTTCAATGGTTGATGAAATCAAAAAAAAATGTAGATAAAACTAAACTTAGGATACTTTTGCCAAAAGTATCCTAAGTTTAGTTTATTAAAATTATTTTGATCAAAATAATTCGGAATTATTTTAATCAAAATAATTTTCAATATTTTTAATGGTTAAAAAATTTTAGAAACAATATATATTGTATATTAGGTGTTACAACAGTTAAACAATTCAAGGATATAAATATGACGTATTCAAGTCTAATGCAGGAAGTTCTAAAAACTAACAATCAAACTTGTATAAAAGTCAGGAGAAAAAGTCTGAACAAGTCAAAAACAAGTCTAAGTATGACTTGGACTCGAAAATTTTTTAATGTAGAAATTTGACTGTGACTTGTTTTAAAAAAAGATTTAAAAAATATAAAAAATTACAAGTCATAAATTTTTTCGTCAGGAAAAATCTAATTAGTAGTCTAAATTTATTTTCGATGCATGAAATGAAACATAACTTTTTCAAAAATGCATATTATCTTTATATTATTTTAAAGTAAATTAATGAATAAAAAACGAAAAAATACTATTTTTCGAATTTGATTTTTGCAAAAGAGATTTGAAATAAATTAGACACAAGCTTCTTCAAGGAATAAAAATATTCATGACTTGTAATTTTTTATATTTTTTTGAAAAAAGACAAAGTGCTGAGTTGTAAAATAACTTTTTACCTCTTTTTTGTATTACTGTAATTAAATTATCACCAGTTATTAAGAAAGGGATAAAGAATTTTAATTATTCAAGAGAGTTTAAATTAAATAATCAAAAGTAAAAAATTCTGATTTATACAAAAATCAGATTTTTTTAAATGACAAAGTTGAGTGCTTTTTATTTATATTATTTTTTATCTATTTAACTCATTTTACCTCAAAATCTATTTGAGCATTACTAAAATTTGAATAGTTTAGTTTTTAATAAATTGATTAAGTACTGAAAAAATCCTATAAAATTTATTGACAATGAATCAAGTAGGATAGATCTACTAAATTTTATTAAATTAAAATACTTAAATTAAAATATTTATTCTAGTATTCTTTTTTAAAATCCGACTATAAATAATATGAAAAATAAAATAAAAGTATTTAATATTTTTCTAGTAAGTAATAAAATAAACTCTTTTTTGGCATTTATCGATAGTTAATCAAGCTATAAGAAAAACAAGTTAAGCTTTATTTTCAAGTTTTTAAATCAGAACTATAGGATTGAACATGACTTGAATTCACTTGTTGCCCATAAAGCCTGGTTAGTTTTTGATTCAGAATAAGGCGGATAGCGAAAACTAATAACAAAATTCTTTAGATTAATTTTTTTTTACTTTTTTAGAAAGTTTACCCGGCAAGAGAATCTCCAAAAAATGAGCTCTTCAAAACTGCTCTTTTATGACTAAAAGTTTCAATTGAAAATCTTCCATGATAACTTCCCATTCCTGATTCACCCACTCCACCAAAAGGTAAACATTCAACTTTAAAATATTTAATTTAAAGATAAATCGCTCAAATATAATCTTTACATCCGCATTGAACTAAAACTTCATTGTAGCCGTATGAACCACTGGTTGTATTATTTTGAAAATCTTCAAAAACTGAATCATTATTGGCAAATACATACAGAGCCAAAGGTTTATCTCTAAAAAAAGAATTAATGAAGAAACTAATCAAAAGAAGTATGGAAGTAAAAATACCGTCCATTTATAAAATCAATTGCTTCTTGTCGATGTTGAACTGTCACAAAAGGCAAAATAGGACCAAATATTTCCTGACCCATTATTTTATCCTCACCGGTCACATTAAACATAACAGTAGGACTGATATATTTGGTTTCTCTATCAGTCTCGCCACCAACTACCACTTTTGAAGTATCAATCAAATTTAATAATCGACTAAGGTAAATAAACTTTTAAAAACTCAAAAATTTTATATCTATTAAATTTACTCAAAATGTCGCTCATTAACTATTCTAGCAAACGATTCTGATTCTTTTGGTGATTCACCATAGAATTCTTTCAATACTTGTTTGACTATGGGCAGTAATTTTTCCTATAAATTTCAAATTTAATAAATTTTTATTAAAAAAAAAATTTGTTATACTTGAATTTCTTTAGTACATAGGACATAATCTGGACAAATGCAGGTCTGACCGGCATTTGCGAACTTGCCCCACAATATTCTCTTGGCAGTTACGGTCAAATCTGCTGTTTCATCAATAAAAGCTGGTGACTTTCCACCGCATTCAAGTACTACAGGAGTCATATGTTTTGCTGCAGCCTCCATAATAATTCTTCCGACAGTACCATTTCCGGTGTAAAAAATATGATCGAATCTAAGAAAAATTATAAAAAATACAAAAAAAAAGCTAAAAAATATCACTTTTGTTTTAATAATTCACTAGTTTCAGGCACTCCTCCATTGACTACTTTAATGAAATTTTCATCTAGATAGCTTGGTAAAAGATGCTCTAACAATTTAGCCACAGATGGCGCTAGCTCACTCGGTTTAAGAACTACGCAATTTCCAGATGCAATTGCTCCAATTATTGGTACCAAACTAAGCATCAGTGGATAATTCCACGCACCGATTATCAAACAAACACCCAATGGCTGATATTGAATATATGTCGAGTAAAGGGCTCTTGCTTGCACTATGGGGCTCACTTTTTGCGGCTTAACCCATGAACTTAAATTTTTCAAGCAGTAAACAATTGAATTTTTTATAAGACCTAGTTCTAAAGTGATAGTTTCTTGTGCAGGCTTATTCAAGTCTTGCTTTACTGAATTTATAAGATCGTTCTTGTTTTCATCTAAAAGTTTTTCGATTGCTTGTAACTGAGCATATCGCCATTCCAATGTTTTGGTAACATTGGTGTTAAACGATTTTCTAAGTGAACTAACAATGGCATCCATTTTGAAATAATTTTTTTTGACTTGATTATCTAAAATTATATTTTTGACGTATTTATAGATGTCGAAAAATAATGCAAAACTTTATATATTTTTATATGCTTTTTCATAAATAAATATGCACTTTGATTTAAAAAAAAATTAGCGTTAATTATATTTTTTTCTTATTCTAACTTGATATCTAGGATTTTAAATTGACTTGATTTTCTTTATCAATTCTATTTATAAAATTCTATTTAATTATTTAAAATTAACTAAAAATCACGGGATTTTATAATTTTGCATAAATTTTGAATTAGTATTAGATGAGCTTTTTATAATCTGAAAATTTTCAATTTACATTAGGGTTGCTAAAAAAAGTTAATAAAACATCACCGTATTCAATTTTTCGATATTACAGCCTCAAAATAGAAACACAGCTTTGGTGCATGCAACAAGCACCATTTCGTCCATGTTATAACATTCGTTACTTACACCTCATTCTCTAATGATTTTTTTAAGTCTTAATATCGCTTAAAATCAAGTTTTTTAATTTTATTTTTTTCTAACTATTTTTTTTTTCATAAAAAAATATAGAATTTAACAAAAAAAAATTATGTCTCATAAAAAATAATCTATTAATTAAGTTAAATTTATAATTTTTAAATATATGTTAATGTACAAAATGTTGTTTTTTAAAATCTAATTTATTTTCTTTTCATAGTCTTTTTTCTTTGGTTTCCTTCCACGCTTTTTTCGAAACCAATATTTTTAAAGCTAAAACATATTTGTATCAGTTTAGTCTTAACTGTGGGCAGCTACAATATATTTGAAAAATTTTCCAAATAATTTCTACCTTTATCAAATTTTTCAAATAATATTAAATAATTTTTACATGTACAGGCGCTAAATTGCCATTTAGCTTCATTTAACTCTACCCTCTTTATACATCTATTGAGGATATTAAATTGATCAAAATCAAATTAAAAACTTTCGAATTCAATCATTTTATAAACGTTTATTTGGGCATAAATGACTTTTTATATTTAAGAATATTTATAATGTTAAAAAATTTTTCGTGTATTTAATTTTTTTAATCTATATAAATATATTTTATAAACTAATTTTTTTTGGGTGAATAAATATATTTAATATTATTAATATTACTTTTTCTAAATCGTATTAAAATTATAAATTAAACATAATCTTACTAAAAAAAACTAAAATCAGCTGATTGATGGTTAAGTTGGCATTCTGCATTTTTTTGTGCCAGATAAGGCTATTACGGGTACATTTAGAAAAAAAATTCATTTAATTATTCATTATAAAAATTAAATTGATCATTTAGAATATAATGGCATGAATTCTTAAAAATTCGAGTACAATTACTCATTATGGTCAGGCATGATCAAGTTAGTGGCTATTTAATAAGTAAACTTGTGTTCTAATTCACTATTCTACTAGCAATCATACAGGTAATTACTACTTGGGTGACTAGGGAAGCATACTAATGGAGTCAACTCAAGAAAGATGTAGCTTGATGAGTAATTTTCATTAAGGATTTCCAAAATTCTGCATATATTGTGACAATCATTAAGAAAGCTAATCAAACAAAATTTTAAAGATTGTGACATGGAAACATTCAAGAAGTTAAATACCTCATTGGTATGGCCTCGAAATTTTGAAATGATAGGAAATGATGCATATAAAAGAGTAAGAAAATCAGATTTTGATATATGTACCAAAGTCTGAATTTACTCTTTTATTTGCATTTTAGAATACTATCGTGGCGGAAGTTCTAATCCAAGACAACTCAGTTACGACATCATCTGAGCAGCACATAAGGTATTCGTTGGGAAAATGAACATCGCCTACAATGAAGTTTCGTCAGAATCGACACTGAGAGTGTTCTTCACTACTAAACGCCTCCTAAGAATAGTATTGAAGGCAAAGTATATAGCAGCGATGGTACATACAAATTCAACTGGAATAAACTGCTATTGATCATTATAGGTACAAATGATCGAGGAAATCACTACCATCCGTTTGGTCTTGCGCACGTCTTCCAAGAATGTTCAGCCGACTTTTAGTTCATTTTCAAGAGTGTTCAAGAGTCTGTCAAAGCAGACGTGGGCCTGGACGTCCGAAAAATGCTAAAAGAGCACTCATCAAACAGTAATTTCCAGTCAGTTAACTAAAAATCAATAAATTTACTGAAAAAATAAATATTTTTGCTATTTCTTTTTAATTAATTTACTGAAATGGATTTATATATTTAATAATATTATATTAAATGAACATTTAATAATTTTTTTGAAATTATTACTATTTTTTTGAATTATTTTACTGAATAAATTTTTTTAACAGATTAAAATACTTTTGCTGAGAAAATCTAATAAATTTACTGAATAAATAGATATTTTTGTTATTTCTTTTTAATAAATTTACTGAAATGGATTTATTGATTTATTAATATTATATTAACTGAACATTTAATAATTTTTTTGAAATTATTACTATTTTTTTGAATTATTTTACTGAATAAATTTTTTTTTACAGATTAAAATACTTTTGCTGAGAAAATTCAATAAATTTACTGAAAAAATAAATATTTTTGCTATTTCTTTTTAATTAATTTACTGAAGTATATTTACTGATTAAATATACATTATTTTACTGACCATAAAATATTTTGTCTCCAAATTATTGCCATAACAAATTAATTTTCTGATCTAAAATTGACAAAAAATGATTAAAAAAATTTAAGTGCTATATTTAAATAATTATAGCATAATAATATTATAATAATATAATAATATTTGTATATATATATTCTGTTATTATAGCAGTTTTTTTTTAACACAAGAAAGCCCGGCGGGTAAAATTGACCCGATTTTAGGTTTAAAACATCATTATGAATTTAACTGAAAAAGATGTTAAAAATTTTTTTTCACTTCAATTCTTTTTTCAAAAGTATTAAAAAATTTTGTAACTTTTTTGTTTAAATTTATATTAATAGCCAAAAATAAAAATATCAAAAAATATTAATATCAAAAATATTCAAAGAATATTAATTTTTATATCATCAAAAAATAAAACTGTTTAATAAATATTAACAATAAAAAAATTATAAAAAAATTTATGTCATTAAAAGTTATGTGCATAAACACTAAATTGGATACCCCGATCACCATCGATGGAACACAAATCGAGTTTGTAATTTGTAAGCAACATCAGTACAACGATAAGAACACACAGAGACATTAAGAATAGAGTTGCTAAAGCAATGAGTGCCTTTGCTAGACTCCGACCAGCATGGAAATCAACCAGCTATAGAAAGGAAACAAAATTAAAACTGTACAACTCTGTAGTAAAAGCAACACTGATTTACAGAAGTGAATGTTGAGGGGTGTGTGAGTCTGGCAGGAAAAGCCTGAACACGTTCCACACTGTAAGACTGCTGAGAATTCTTGGGATACACTGGTTTGAGACATTGTCGAATGCTGATCTATTCAAAAAAAAACAAATTTAGAGCCATTAAGTCAATGCATTAAGAATAAAAGACTGCGATGGCTTGGGAATGTGCTTAGAATGAAAGAAACACGGATACCAAAAAGAGCCCTTCAATGTACACATCAATGGGCGACGTAGTGTAGGATGACCAGCAGTAACATGGAGGTCAACAATCGAAACGAAATTATTAGCGATACTTAAAACTTATTATGATTAATTTTGGACAATTAGTTTCTCTAATTAATTATTAAGATTTTTTATTAAGATTTATTAGAATATTCTAATTATAAATTGAAAAAGTTTATCTAAAACTAAATATTTAAGAAATATTTGAATTGAGAGCATAGCAATTTTGATATTCAAACTAGTGAAAAGTACCGAGAACAGCCTGTCTCTATTAAATGACAGGCTTAGATGCTTGTGTCAGACTTATCTCCTAAAATAAACCATTAATAATATGCACTCTAAGTATCTTGAAAAAAACATTTTAAAGGTTGTGCTAATTTCAAACAAAAATTGCTATGCTATTAATATAGTTTTCCGATTTTGCTTATATCTTTATCATTAAAGACTAGAAGAGTTCTTCAGATCCTAAAATTTCAATAAGCGCAAAAAGGGCATAAAGTTTTTAAATGAGAAAAAATTGTAAAAAACGCATATACTAACGCGTTTTAACTTATTTTCAGATGCGTTTAAGCATGTAGGTATAATGCGTTTTTTTCTCAGGTAAGCAAGGGTTAAGGCAAAAGATCGACTTGAATGGAAACCAAAATGAATGATCCTGTGCTTCATAAGGAGAGAATTAGGAAACAAAAGAAAAAAGTTATGCCATTTTCATTTCTTCTACACCTCCTAAAGTGTGTTGATAGTTTTACATTCCTTGGTAACCTATTCAGCAAAACTGGCTGATCTCAAAAAGACATCTGTAAAATCTAATTTTTAAGCAAATTAATATCGATGTTGATAAATTAAATGACATATTAAATAACATGTTTCCAGGTATACTTAAAAGTATTGCAAACAAAAATAAGTTATTTAAATATTTTGAAATAAATTAAAATTCAATATATTCAGCTATGAGAGACAAACATAATTCCATAGATCAGTCAAGTATCATTTTTTTATTCCAAATTAAAATATTAAAAAAACATGATCTGAGAATGAGGTTAATGTATCAGGTTGATCTTCAACCCGGCAATTATATTCCAGGCAAACTAAGTTTCCCTTTCATCAATAAAAGTTTTTAAAAATTTAATCCTTAATGTTTTCAAAAAGAATAACCCCATCCAAGTTCCTACCAAACTTGCTCTAAATCCTCGGCTTTAAGTTGTTACCACTATCATGGCTTTTATTAGTATTACTTTATTGTTTTATTACAATTCATTTTCGTTTTAAATATTACTTTTAATTTTGTTTATATATTTTTTGAAAAAAAAAAGATAATTCATTTATTTACCTTGAGAAATGTTCAAGATTTTCTCTAATTTAAGAAATCGGTAATTTTTAGAGTCTACATGATTTTCAACTTGAAATAGAGCTTTTTTTAAGTAGTAAATAGGTACAATTTAATAAAATTTTGTTAAATCTAAAGGTAGAATGGTGGCGAACAATTAAAACAAAATGTGTTTTTTCAAAAATAATTTATTATCTAAATAAAAAATGCTCAAAAAATTTTTAAGATGAATATTTTACAAAAGAATAAAAAGGTGACTGTAAACAAAAAACTCTTAAAAATCTTAGCTAGAAAATCTAAAATTTTCTAAGAGTTTTTTACCTGGCAGTACACTATGTTATTTTAAAAAGCAAAAAAAATGGCAAAATATTATATAAATAGAGAGCTAATTTGTTTCTTTTAATTTTTTGCTTAAAAAAACAAAAAGAAATGTTGGTTTTTATAGAAAGTTTTTTTGTTTTATAAAATTGAAATATATTTGTGAGCAAAAAACATTTTGTAAGATTTAAATTTTTAAAAAAATGGGCAAAATTCAATCTAAAAAACTCAAAACTGAAAAATTAATCGCACTTTTTGACCATTATAAAGAAACTAAGGATGAATTGGCTTTTTTTAAAGGAGACGAGCTAATTAAACTAAACAGAATGTAAATTTGTAAATGAAATTTATCAGATTATAAAGACTTTATTTTAAAAGAGATGAGAAAAGTATTTCAGCCAAAAATTTACGTAACGATCGAACTGGGATTGTAAATATTGATCATGTACTGCCAGCTGATAGCTATGAATTAAAGCCGTAAGCAATTTTTGTTTTAGTGTTTAGTATAAAAAATTCAAATTTACTGGTAACTGAAGATGGTTCTTTGGACGATATTCACGAGTTGCTGCTGAGATTCAGCTGATGTCTTCAAATTGCGAGGACGGCTGCTTTTTAGTAAGAGAAAGTGAGACTACTGGTAAGATTTTAAATTTTAATTTAAATCAAATATATCAATATTTGAATCTTAATATTTGAATTTTACCTAAAAAATATATGGTTTTGATTTATTTTAAATTAATTTAATTTTGATTATTTCAAAGCTTAAAGGAAGTTTAAAATAGAAATAATTTAAAAGAAAAAAAGTTGTTGAAAACAGAGTCTGTTCATTTTGAATCATCAATTTAAATCTGATAATTAAAAAAAATTAACCAAAATAATTAGTGTGTTCTTAGGTAATTCTAAATTGAAAAATAATAACAAAAGATGTTTAAATATTTTTGGATACTTCAAATTGCCCAAAATTGATTACTTAAAAATTTATCTATAAATCAGTAAACAAAATGTATATCATAATAAAATTTAATTTCTTAGTTTTCTTTAAAAATTTATTCATGCATTCAAAAATATTTGATAATGATCACTAAATTATTTTTTTAAAGATATGATTTATACATTATCAGTAATATACAATGAATCCAATTCGAAATTTTTAAAACATTTCAAAATCAATTATGACAACAAACGATTTTTTTTGACATCAAAAAAAAAATTCAAAACCTTAACAGAATTAGTTGCATATTATTCAAGTAGATTTTTAATCTAAAAAAATCGAAATCTATTGAAATATTTTTTTTAGAGAAAAAAGATGGACAATGCTATTTGAGCTCACCATGCGAGAAAATTATTAAAAAAGATGAATACTTAAACTTGAAAATGGAAGATGTTCTGGTGGACGAAAGAAATCAGATTAATTCTAATTGCAAAGAATGTTCTGGTTTTAAGGGTAAATACTAAAAAAATAAAATAATACTCTCAATTAGTTTTTTTAAGGTTATCTCAAAGACGATACCGAAGTTAGGATAAAATTATCGAAATATTGTTCTTCTAAACAATTACTCAACGAAGTCGAATTTCTTAAAAAAATTGATAATAAAAATGTAATCAGATTAGTTGGCGCATCTGTAAATTTTCCGTATGTTTTAGCATGTTTTGAAAATTTTCCATTCAACGACCTGGAAACACATTTAAAATCAAATAAAGTTAATAAATTTAATATTGTTAAAATTGGCTCACAATTATGTTCAGCAATGATTTATTTAACCAATAAGTCAATAATACACAGAAATATACGGGCCAAAAATGTGCTCATATGTAGAAACTATTTCGTAAAATTAGCAAATTTTGATTTTGCATTACAGCTTGACTTGAATAAGCAATTTATAGTTGAATGTGTACCTGAAGGTTTATCAAATTCCACGAAAATAAACCATTTCATATTTTATTTTGTTTAATATAAGATATATCTGTCAGATGGATGGCCTATGAAATTGTTAAAGGCTGCGAAAAAACTGGATTCAAAATTTATAGCGAAAAAAGCGAAGTTTGGGCTTTTGCAGTTATGCTTTATGAAATGTTTAGTAGAAAAGAACCTTACGAAGGTAAAAAATTCATTAAAAATAATTATTAAAATTAGTAAAGAATGGCATGATATTTTGCCTTTATGATCATTTTGTTTATTTTATTTTTCGATTTTTGCATCTGTCACAAGGAATTTGTTGTAGGTCATTTATCATCATATTCTCATTTAAAAATTTTCCTTAAATGTGATCTTTTCAATGTTTTTTATGTCATTTTCTGTTGTTATATAAAAAATAAAAAAAAATATCTGAGTGTTTTTAAATCTTATCTTAATTCACAGAATGTGTGAAAAAAATGAATCAAATGAATTTCTTTGTTTATACTCAATTTCCTTCATCTCTTAAATTTTGTCATTTTACTTTTTTTTATGACCTTTTTAAACTTTTTTCAAATTATTTGAACAATTTTTAGGTAAGGAGAATTAATAGTTCACTAAACCCGAGAACAAGAATTGTTCCCATAATGAGTAAGCCCTTCGCAGTCTGCATTTTTGTTCTTTTCAGAGCTAAATTTTACTTTTCTTTTTTCAGCATGTATGATCTTAGGTTATGAAACATGAAGCTAAATAGTCATAATATCAAATGATTTACACAAGTCAATTGACTTTAATTTACGTTAATTTCAATAATGTGACCAAATTTTACGTCAAATTACGAAAAATTTTGAAAGTGAAATCAAGAATTTTGGTGATCAAAATTAGCCAAAGTATCCTAAATGTATTCACGTTTATTTTGGAAAATTTTCATTTTTTCACTTATAGAGTTTTACTTTATTTTACTCGATTTTTCGTTATATCTGGTCAAATTGAGGAAATTAACAAAAATAGTGTCAAATCACCACTGTAAACTCTTTAATTTTTCTCTATTATAAAAATTTCTTTTTTCTTTTATTTTGCCTTACCGAACCATGCAAATCAATGATTCTTGTAATTGCAAAACTTGAAAAAGAGAAAATAAGATTAAAATTTTAGTTTGAGTTTCAGCATTTGTTGAGATAATTTGAATAAAATAAATTTTTAAAATAATATATGATGACATGTAATCAATCATTTAAGGTATAAATGATGACAAGACTGTAATAAAAAAATTAATAGAGGATGATTTTCGTCTGCCTGATCCTCAGCCATTTTGCGAAGAGACTACTTCAATATTTTATAATAATATAATTACAAAATGCTGGCCAAAATGCTACGTAATGAGACCAACATTCAGCGAGTTGAAAGAAATTTTTTTAAATTATTTTGATGTTTTTGAGCCTGATTACATATTCCCAAAGAGAGTTAAATTTGAAGAGAGTTCAAACCTTCAGATTGATTATGAAACTTGTGATATAATTGATCAAGGTGTTTTACTGCAATCTGGAAACTATTCCGAAATCTGGAAAGGTTTTTTTTCTCAATTTTATGTTACAAAAAAATTTAAATTATTATAAATAGGAATACAATTCATCAACAATCAAGTAGTAATCATCAAGAAATTCAAAAAGTTGGCAATAAGTGCTAAAAGTTTCGATTTAAACATGAAAAAGTTTTTACACGAAAGCAGAATTCTTAAAAAGTTAAACAATAAAAATATTATTAAATTAATTGGAATAAGTCGAATAAATGAATTTTACATTATATTGGAACATATGCAAAATGGAAGTTTAGACGCTTTTTTAAAATCCCCTAAAGGCCATTTTGTTGATTTTAATCAAATTGTCAATTTTGCTGAACAAATCTCCGGTGGAATGGAGTATCTTGAGTCAACGAGAATAGTACATGCAGATTTAGCTGCACGGAATATTCTTGTTGGTGAAAAAGATTTAAAAGATGGATTTTATAGAGTAAAAATAGGAGATTTTGAATTGTCACATGAATTAGGTGATCAAGAGAAGATTTTAATACCAATTAAAAATAGTAGTTTTTATTTAATTTTAATTTCATTTTTTCATAAACCTTTTTTAGGAATTGAGATTGCAGCTCGGTGGACAGCACCTGAAATTGTAATTGGTGAAAATGATTTTAGAATTTTTTCCATCAAAAGTGACGTTTATTCATTTGGACTTGTTCTATACGAGCTAATAACTAAAGGACAAATTCCCTTTAAAGGTTTCGATTTTTTGTCATTTATTAGAACTTTAAATTTATTTTTTTTAAATTCATTTTTTTCTTTTAATAATTTTTTGATTAGATGTGAAGCATGATAATTTGTTGGAAAAAGTTTTTAAAGGAAATTATGCGTTTAAAAAAGAAGAACTAAATTGTCCAGATAAGTATTTCAATATAATGAATGGTTGCATAGATTTTAATCGAGACAAAAGACCAAATTTTTCCACTGTTCATCAATGGTTTATAAACTATTTTAAGAACGATGTTCCCGAAATAGACTCTACTGAAAAGTTGGCTCCAGTTTCAGTCCAAGTTCCTTTAAATTTGACAAATGAATTGGAGATTATTGAAATGACAAAGCTTTAATTGTTTCTTCTCAATAAATTTTGTTTTCAAGGAATCATTTAATTCCTTGAATAATTTTATTTTTTTATTTTTAATTTTGCGAGAAAAAAACATCAATAATTTAAAACTACAAGTTTTATTTAATAAATCTTATTTTTTGATGACCAATTTTTTAAAAATCAAACTTTAAATAGCGAAAAAACTTAATTAGTAGCGCAAATTATAAAATCGTTATTTAAAAAAAAATTCAAGGAATTGTGATTTTCCCTCTTATTAAATGTAACGGTTATATTTTTGAGATAAAATTTTATCAATGGTAAATTTAAATACTTTAATCATTTTTTGACAAAACTTGATAACAATGAAAGATAATGAAAAACTGAAATTTATTTATATTTACATTAATGAAAATATAGTTGAAGTGTCAATATTTACCTATTTTGTAAATTTTAAATAAATAAAGATTATTAATCTTAATTAAAGATTTTAAAATAATTTTTATATTCAAAGCTTAATTTTGGTTTTTATTTTGAAATTTCACCAAATGCTTCTAAGTATATTACTGGAAAAGAAGTCAAAAAAGCTTTTTTTCATTTTTTTTTACTTTAAATAAAGCACTATATGCTTTTATAAATTTTAAATTCTTTTATTATAAAAGTTTTACAATTTTAAGTTTTGTTAACTTGAACCTCTTGGTCTCCTTTATCATTAGTTTTGGGCGGCGGTCAAGCCTTGGCGGTCCGAAAAGGCCATAATAAAGCGGCCAAATATGCAGTCAGTCCAGCGGCCAAAATTTCGGACCACGATGTTGTCATTTAATTTTTTATAAAAAACATTTGGAAAATTTAAGTTTTTCGAGGAAAGGATTTTTTAAGAAATTTTGTCCCCTTTTATTTTTATTTCAGCCAAAATTTACGGAAATACGATTCTTTAGCATAAATTACCGTTAATTCGCTAATTTTTCTTTTGAGGATTTTTAAGTAATTTACATGAAATATCGTAAATCTTTAGGAATTAACAGAAATTTGCTTAAAATTTGGAAAAATCTAGAATAAAATCTCTGTCCACAAAATTGGCCGCCCGTTTTTAGTTGACCGTATATTTGGCCGGACAACATCGTGGTCCGAAATTTTGTCTGCTGGTCTGACCGCAAAATTAGTCATCCGCTTTTTTATATGTGCGTCTAGGCGGTCTTGCTCGTGGTTAAAAAAATTTATGGCTGCATCAAGGGCCGCTTGTACGGTTACCAACGCTATTTATCATGAAAAAGTTTTTTTATGATCTATTATTATTAACAAAAATTCAAAAAATTAATTTTTTGCCACTTTAATTTCACTTGGAAATTGGTTAACCTGAACTTTTTTTTTAATAAATTTCGATAATTTTGGTAATTTCCAGACTGTTTAAAAAGTCATGATAAAAAGTCCAAACAAATCAAAGTTATGACTTGTTGGGAAAAATGGACTTAAATGTTTTTTTTTAAATCCCCTAAAATCCATTTAGCTAATCACTACTACATTTTATAAGATTTTAAATTTGAGATTAAGTTTGATGACAGGGTGCTACAACATGTAAAAGATTCTAAAGTAACGTTTTGTTAAAATCAAGTAGGATTAATTGTTTTAACATACTTTAAATTTTTTTCAGTATACTTTAAAATCTTTTCAGCTTACTTACATTATAAACATGCTTTTTTGCTTAAAAACATAAATAATCTTAAAAAATAACTTATTTTCATATCATATAGTTATCAAATTGGTTAAAAGAAAATGTAAACAATTCATATCAAAATTTTTCCGTGGTCGAGTACTTCAATCAATTACAAAAAAAAGCATTTCCCAATAATCCTTGGATAAGGTTTGGATAAGTCTAAAAAGTTTTTAAATTAATCACTATTTTTGAAATAAGTAAAAGTGAATATTGGCAAAAGAGTGGTAACAAAAAAAAACTCTCAAAGCAATTGTAAAGGAATAATAAAAGTTATCTGTTTAATTTTTATTTTTCTTTAGATTATTTTTTAGAAAATCTCTGTTGATTTAAATCAGAGTTGTTTAAAAATTCCAAATTAAAGTCCAGGCCCGGAATTTAATTTTAAACTTTAATTTTTATGACTTTAACTTCAAAATCAAATCATTATTAAGTCAATATTATTATTTGAATTTTTACCGTTCAACGCAGTAATGATCGCGGCAACATGAATTTCTGCTGTTCCAGATAGCTATGTGGTGGTTTAGTTAAAGTCAAGGTCACTAAAATTAAAGTCAAAAACCGAACTTTAAAAAAAAAACTACACATGGACTTGAATTGAGATTAGTGACTTTTAAACAACTCTGATTTAAACATTATATTTGAATTTTGGTAATTTTTAAAAACTTTAATTTTTTACTTTTCAAAAAAAATGACTAAGATATTAAAAATTTAGTATGTTAGACAGAATATTTGTGATTATTAGCATTTAATATTTAAAAAAAAATAAAGTTTGTTGAAAAGATTTTTGGGTATACTGAAAAGAACAGGAAGGATGTCGAAGAGATTTCTAGGTGTGTTGTTCAGTCAGACCCAATAAAGTATTTGAGAATTTTTTATCTATCAAAAATATTTTCAAAAAAAGAATCCTTTTTTACTAAAATTAATTTTCGAAAAATTTTTATTATTAAATTAGATTCTATTTTAAATTAAATTTAATATTCATACAATGATTTTTCTGCACCAAGCTAAAGCTCCTTCAAAAAAAAATAACTGTAAAATTAACCAATTTTATTAATGACGATAATGCGGACAAAAACTGTGTCGGCTTCAAATTTTCCATCAAATTCTCTTTCAAATTTTCCATTAAAAAAATAACCTGCACCAAGCAAAGCCAACTTGACTCATTATGATTCCAAAATTTGAAATATTAAAATACAGACATAGTGAGAGATGGAGTCCGGGTCTAATATCTCCAAATTGTAATCATAATCATCATTAACGACGGATTCCAAAAGGCAAAAAAAATTCAAAATTATAATAAATTTATTTTAAAATATGCATTTTAATTTTCGTTTTGTTTAGCGAATCAATTCGAATTATTTCTTAGTTTATTTTAGATATTCTTCTAACTCTTTTGTAGCTTTTTATTCAAACTTCAAAATATTTTCTCTAAACCTTTTCCACTCAAGGACACAGCTAGTTTTCTCAAAATCTGCACCCAAATCAACCGAATGTCACACAGCAAACAAAACACAACAGAGCGCTCTCCAAGCTCAGACAAAATAAAAAAAAATCCATTCTTTGACGACTTTGTCGACTGCATCGAAAATCTTCCCAGTCGCCTGCAGCTCCTGCTCTCGGAAGTGCGCAATGTGGACGTGCTGGTCAAAGCCAGGCACCGCAAACTTCATGTCCTCAAGCTAGAGATAATTTCCAAGAGCCAACAGGCAGCTAGTGATGACGAAAAGCGAATGGCAGTCGACAATCTACTCATCCGAATGCACCAACTGCTCATTCAGTGTCAGACTCTTGGCGACCAGAAAATGCGACTCACAAGTCAAATAGTAGACCTGATCGGCTGCAAAACGCGGCAACTGGGCTTCGATCCTCGGAGTAGCGAGGCTAAATTTCAGCTTGACATTGACGAAGAGAAAATAGTGAGCGAATTTCGTCTCACGTGCAAAAAAAATCGACCCATTCATCACCATTACAACGCGGCAAATTCATCTGTCAATTCCCGCTCAAGCACAAGGCAATTTCAAAATTTGACCAAAGCAGGCACCAAGCACACTGTTGAAATTGGCAAAAAAGTGTACACCAAAAAGGGCCCAAATTTGCACACAGACATGTGGAACGAGGACAGCTCCAATCTGGACTATTCGCCTCACAATGCCTCTAGTCAGCTAAATGGACATTTGTGCGTTAAAAAAAAGCCATTGAATCAACGCGTCAATCAGCCCTGTGCCAGTTTTTCGGACTGCAAAAAATCCTTCAAAAAACTAAACGAATCTAAGGTAATTAAAATAGTTGAAACATTTTTAAATAAAATTTTATTTTTTTCTTTGCTCCAATCGATAAAATTGATAGTTTTTTTAAGTTTTTTTTTCTGGCGTGTTATTTGGTGCTGGACGCAAAATTTTACTATTTTTGTCAGATCACATGACTTGAATTTAAAATTTAAAAAAAAAAGAGAGAATAATTTTAGCATATTTAATTCGAGTTGCAGTGAATATTTGAGAAAGCGCATTAGTTTATCACGTGGTGGGTGACAAGGCCTCGAACCACGAGTTTGCTTAGTCTCTGAGAGTTGTTGGATTAATTTAAGCTCAATTGACGAAGCGACTTTAGATTCATCTAATTTTAAAGAAAAAAAAATTCTAATTTGAAAATAGCTTTCGAATAGTAGCAAAATGAAATTATAATTTCAACAATATTTGAACGAGTCTTTTTCTTTGTTAAAAAAAATTTATTTTTGCACAAAATTTTAAAATCACGTGACTTATTTAAGACCAGAATAGAATTAAACTTTAGGTGCTTTAATTTATTTTTGAATAGAATAAAAGCCAAGTGAAATTTGTTGGGTTGAAATTTTAAGAATTAATTGTTAGTTTTGCAAGCGAATGGGACGTGAAAGGTGATTTACTTTTTTGTAATTTTTCAGCGACCGAAAAATTTAAACTTAGGATCAGGACAAATTGAATAAAGTTAGTTTGACATTTGAATGGTTTCATGGTTGTAGGCTTGAAAATTTTTGAAGACAAATTTGAATTTATTTTTTTAAATTCTAAACGAAAATAATAATAATCACCAAAAATAATTTTCTTTTAGGCTGAGTTGCTATGACAGTTTAAATGGTCTATCATTTAGTTTATTTTATTAAGTTTTTTTTTTACCTTAGAAAAGTTTAGAAATATTTTTATTTAAAAAAAGAATAAATAAAAAATTGAATAAAGATCCAGTGTTCCATATTTATTTCAAAAAATTCATTCATTTAAGTCAAACATTTTGTTTTTAGTCTATTTATTTATCTGATCACATCAGGGTTGTTTATTCCTTATACAAAAAATCACTCGATCTTTGCTTCTTAATTTGGTTTTAAAATACAAAATTAATTTACATAACTAAAGAATTTAGTTTCTATTTTAATCACTCAATTTTGTAAAATCGAATTATTTCTATCAAAATTTTTTTAGTATTTGAGTAGTTGTTCTTTTAGAAAATTTCTAAATTATTCCCAAAATAATGATTTGAATGAGAGTTTAATTAACTAATACTAAAAAAACTTAATTTGTTTTTATTTCAAAATTATTAATAGGAGTTTTTGTGGCATTTCTTTTCTCTTTAAAATAAAATTCAATTTTATAACAAAGATAATTTCTGACTGTTACAGAATTAATCGAATAAGTGAAGAATTTCTTCATAATGACAGCTACTTTTCAATTGTCATAATTTAATTTGGAAATTTTCTTAGACCCGGCTTGAATTAGTTTCTATCAATTGAAAAGCTTACTCTAATAAACTTAAATGTTAACAGTTTACAATATGGAGAGATTTTATTAAATTATAATAAACAAAAATTTTAGGGTATTCGAATAATCCTCAATTTTGTTAATAAAATCTTAATAATATTCGATTATATTTGACATACAATGAGTTAATAAATTAATTTAACTTTTTATTTATATCATAAACTACTAAAAAAGGATCCAAAGTAATAGGTTGGATAGGGAAAGAAAGCAGAAATAGAAAAATAGCAGAGTCAGATATTCGATTAATTTTTATTGTGGAACTGGATCAAATTAAGCCAGTTTTTTTTTTATAGTTTTAGTGTAAAAATTAAAAAAAAAAACAAGATTAATTTTTTTTTAATAAATTCACTGGATTTTATTGAAATAATTTATCTATTAAATTTAAAATTCTTATTAAACTCCAAATATTCAATTTTTTGTAAAGAAGATAATATAAAACCTGGTTTTAAACAGGGTTCCATGTAAGTTAGTTAATTCATTGAACATAATCTTATGTATGTGATGATTTTTTGGTCACTCATTAGTTATATATATCTAAGCATGTGTATGATTTTCAGTTTCAGTATTAAAATTTTCTGAAAACATTTAAAAAATATGAAAAAATCCATACAATTCCTTGCTTATTTATAAATTAAAATTAGACTGTTTAGAAAAAATAAAAACAACACAGATAAAAATTTTTATTTTTTCTTATTTTTTTTAGCGGTTGGGGTAGAAAATTAATTTTCGTAGCACATCTTAAAATTCGTTTTCTTATCTAATATTTTTTTATAAATAAAATATAATCTTTTTTGAATAGATTGAGCGGAAAATTTTCGCTATCTAAGTTAAAAATTTTAAATCTAATCTAATGATGGGAGAAATTAATCGATTTGCTACATTTATGCCAGAAGGATTTCTAGAACCTCCTTAACCTTTTAATCAAACAAAAAATAGGCAAAATTTTTCGTTGATTCATATGTTTTTAATTTGAAAATATAATAAAAACAGTCCGATACCGAGGCGACTCTTTTGGTGACTTTCAGACTAACCAAAACGCCATATTCGCAATATTTCGTTTTTTTCCATAATTTCTATCTTGTCTAATTATTTAATTTCATTCGACAATAATTTTAAAATAAAAAATATTTAATTTAATTTAATTTTAGCTAAAGAAATAAAATGATAATTAAATGAATTAATAATTTAGATTTAACAATTAAAAAAAATTGATTTAGTGAATTTTTTCAATTTTATGAATTATAAAAAATTTAACTAAAGAAATCTTTGGACTTATAACTTTACATGATGAAAATAAAATAGAATTCATTATTTTTGTCAAAAATTTTTCCTACGTTTTCATAAGATTCATTAAATTAAAGGCTCGTCGTTGCTATAATTGTATCGCATACATTTTTACATTCTATTGACAGTTAAATTTTTACGACTATTGATATATTAGTAAAATTATTATTTATCAATTTATCTGTACCGAGCTTTAATTATCCGATTTTAAAATAAAAGTCAAAAAAGTAAAATAAAAAAAGAATTTAAATATAGAGGAAAACGAAATAGTTAAATTGAATTAATCAATCACAGGTACTAAATTTTAAATTATTGTACTGTTCAGAAAGGAGCTCAGAAATATTGAAGTACCAATTACACAATGGATTTAGATGTTCGATAACTTTGGTTCACAATTTTTATATTAAATAAAATTAAATGAATAAATTTATATTCTTAATTTTGATTGGGATAATTTTTCAGCACCCCTAAAATTTTTTTTAAAAATTAATATTTTTTTTTTTTAATTTAATTTAGCGTCCTATTTTTTATAGTGTGTGGTTAAGATTAAATGATAATAATTTGTGAACATTTTTCATTTGAGTTTTAAAATCAGAAAGATCATTTAGAAATTTTTAATGGCTAAATTTCTATTATAAAATTAGCAAGCCACTAGATTTGACGCCTGAATTTTTATTGCAAGATGCTTAGGATGCAATACGGCAAAAAATTGATTTCTAAAATATATAATTGTTATGTTTAGACTCTTTAAATTATAAGACTATTTTTAAGCGTTTGCTGTCTGGAATTTAAAATTTTAAAAATATTATTAATTTTTCTACCTATAAGAAGATATTTCAGATATTCTGAGTTTCTGAGATTTCTGAGAAAAATCTCAGAAAAATTCCTAAAAGTACTTCAGACAAAATTTTCAAAATTTTTTTTTTCAGAAATTTTTTTTCAGAGAAAATTTTTATTGGACCAAAAATTAAGTTCAAAAAAAAAAAAAAAAAACAAAAAACGTAAATTAAAAACGTTATAATTTAAATGAATAAAAAAGAAAACAAACAATTAAGCTAATTTAAATTCTTGGTGGGTTTCGATCGTGTTTCTGATTTCTTTTCTTAATTCTTTTAATTTTGTTGTATCGAAAATCTATAGCAATCGCTACAATACCCGTTGATTCTCAAGAATACTGTGTTCCATTTAGTCGAACCATTTTTGTATACAATTGATGATTTCGGTATAATTTTTCTACGTTCATTCTCGACTTTGCTGATTTCAACATTAAATATTTTCATAAAGTCGCCTTTAAGGAAGCTGCATTTAGCATTCTTTGGGTCTGGACGAGTATGTTCAAGAATTTTTTCTATGTCATTTATAAGAATTCTTTAGCGTTCATTTTATTTAGATAATTAGGATAGTTAATTTTAAATCAATAAGAGTAATTGAGTATTGGTTTTATTTAAATAGGTTATTTTACTTTTTCTCACTTTAGTATTAGGTTTAAAAAAAAATTGATAAAGAGATCTATTTCCGTATTTTTTTTTGATATGTGCAACATCAAGGTAATTTAAAAGTGATACACCGATAATCAATTTTTTAATTTCCATTTGTAAAAAAAAGAAAATTTATCTGAAGTTTTTTTCAGAATTTATTTCCGACATTTCCAAGAAAAAAAAATCCCATTTCAGAATTTTTCTGAGATTTTTCTCAGAAAAATCAGAAACTCAGAATCTCTGAAATATCTTCTTATAGGTAATTTTTCTAAAATGATCGTTAAAAAAAATTTCCAAAAAACTTTTAAAATTAATTTTATTATTTATTTAAAAAAAACATATAAAATTTATAAATTTTTTGAATTTTATTTTCTAAAAAACTATTAAAATATTAACAGATTTTTTTTAAAATCTGAGCAACACACTTAAAAAAATGTTTTGACCATTTTTTTTTGATAAGCAACATACTAAATTAAAAAAATCAATTGTAAATGTAAAAAAAATTTCCATTTAAGAATAATGTCGATGAAAATCAGCTTACTCCAACTAGATCCAAGCGTCGATTGAATTTTTGCAAACCTTCTAACAACTTTGCAAAAAAAACCCTTAACCAAAGTTTGAAACTAAGTCGTAAGCATCGTCTTAGCCTTTGCAAAAAACCTCAATCATCAAGCTCCTCTTCATCCAGTCACCAATGCAAATCGCCTTCATCAATCTCGTCGTTCTCCTCATTGTCCTCATGCAAGAACAAATACCTAACAAACAACACGAACAATGGAAATCAGTCAAGTACCACCTCTGCTTGCAAGACCACCACTCAGACACTCAATCCAGATAAAGCCCAAAAAGAGAACATCAAAGTCAATTCAAAGACTAAAACTAATAAAATGGTCAAAAGACTGTCAGCTAGAGGCAGAGCCAAAACGAAAAAATCTGACACTGACAATGCCAACCAAGAAGACAGTGAATACGAATCGGATGATGAAAAAAGTGCCGAGTCCGACACTGGGGCTCCAAATGAACAAAAAAATTTCCAAATTAAAAACGAAGCCAAAGAGGACCAGCTCGAACGAAACAGTAATGAAACCGAGTCGATTAAAAACCTGGACGAAGAAGAAAATGAGCCCAGTAATCAAAATGAAGAAGAACGTCCAGTGCCTAGGAGCAAGCGCATTAAACAAGAAGTCGACTATTCCGATGACATACGCAAAAAATCCTCCAGAATCACCCGCTACAACAATCACAATATCAGCGAAACAATTACAAAAATGCCCAAATCGGCCCATGACGAACCGTTGTACTGCACATGCCGCGAAATAAGCTATGGCCAAATGATTATGTGTGACAATGATGCTTGTCAGATCGAATGGTTTCACTTCAATTGTGTTAAATTGACCAGTAAGCCTAAAGGTAAATGGTATTGTCCATTGTGTAGGGGCGACACGCACAAAGTAATGAAAAAAAGCCATTTAATGCAATCATCTGCTTCATCTAGTCTGTCATCGCCCAGCTTTTACGCTTCGAACTACTCAAATCGGTGCAAATAATTTTTGTTTGTTAAGCGAAACAAGTCTTTTTTGTAGATGAAGAGAAGAATTTTATTTTTGACTTTTGAATGAGTTAAAAAGATATGGTTAAAACAGTGAATTTTTATTAATTATCCGATTTTGTTAATATTTTTCTAAGCCTGGTTTTTGTCCTAGTGATTCTCAAGCATGTCACTTGAATTTTTTTTGCCGCGGTTTAAATCGGCTCTGTGAAGAGTTTATAGCTTGATGCAATCGGAAATTGTTTTAATTCTTTAATTATATGCACCATTTACTGATTGCATCAAAGTAAATTGTTTATTTAAAAAAAAAACAAATTGTAACATTTTGAATATAAGAAAAATTAGAAATCACGTCTTTGGTTTTACGACTTTTTTTTTGTTATGTAAAGTTTTGAATTTTTTTATTTATACTTTTGGTCACAAAAATTTTATACATTAATTGAAATAAAAAAGAAAATCAAATAATTTTGTATTGATTAAAAAAAAAAACATCTTATACAATCTCATGTTTTTAGCAAAAAATTTGATTATAGACATTTTTGTGATCAATTGTAAGTATTTTTTTTGACACTCTATTACTTATTTTTTGCTTCGATATTTTAAATTTTAAAAACCAAAAAAATTTTAAATAAATTGTTAATATAAATTAATGTTTTCAATCTTAATTTTAACGCTGAACTTTATATCACAATAAATGACTAACATCGTTTTATTGTCAAATATTGATGCTAAATAATTAATCAGTTAAGTTTTAGATTTTTTCTTAACTAGTTAAACTTGATTAGGTGATTAACCAAAAATTGGTTGGAAAAATGATAAAAAAATGACATTTGTTCTCAAAATTTATTAGTTTTAAATTAGTAGACCAAACTTAGCTAAGTCAACATCAATAATTTTTATGAAAAATACCTCACATGGATTAATCACTAAAGATTATTAAATAAAATGCAGTTGATAAAATGCATACTTGATAAGTATTTGATATAATGCAGTTTATGATAATAAGGATTAATAAATTGGAAAATCTAGCCAAGCTTTGACCATTTAAAAAAAAATAAATTATATTTTCAATAGAAATAAAATGCAGATTTAACATATAATTTGATTTTTCAATTCAAAAATTTTCATTCTCTACAAAAAAACTAAGGAGAATAAGGTGACAAAGAGTTTTTCATAGTAAGCCTCATTAAAATTCTTACATTTATTTATGATTTTTCAATTATATTCAATTATTAGTGAAAAATTTTATTGTATTATAGATATATAAAAATTGAATTTTTTAATATAAAAAAAATTAATAAAATTAAATTTAAAGAGAAAAATACTGCTGTGGTTTTAAATTATATAATTTGAAATTGAATTTTTTCTCTAATTTAAGTGACTTCACCTGGAAATTACCACTTTTACATTGTGAACAGATTTGATTCTTTGATTTATGAACATGATTTAGTAAAATCAACTTCTCAAGACGAAAAAGTAATAATTATCTAAAAACAAGATTTTATTTACTTTATTATTAAGATAGATGAAACCTCATATTATTATCAGATGATTGCACATGCGTCTCTAGATAATTTGGATCAAAAACTGTCAGAAAAAAATAATGTTTTATTCTATCCAAACATTGACCATCACAACAACTGGATCATTTCGGCTTATGTCACTCCTGGATTTCTCAGATTTATTATCTTGCATGATATAGCAAACAACGATGGAATCAAAAATTTTTTCCAAAACGTCTATGAAACTTATATTAAGCTGCTTCTCAATCCATTCTACCAGCATAACCACGAAATAGTGTCCGACGCATTCGATCAAAAGGTTAAAGCAGCTGCAAAGAAATTTTTAAGCATTTAACATAAAACAGATTATTTAAAATTAATTTATTATTATTTTAAAGTTAATTTTTAATTAATAAAATTGGTGCAAAAATTCGATTCTTTCAAGACTATAAATCTAAACATAAAAAACGATAATATATCAAAAGAGATAGAAATTAAATTATGAAATAAATAAAGCTGCGTATTTATCTCGATCAAAAATTGATTACATTTATTAAAACAGAATTCCTGAGATCCAAAAATAATTTGGCACAATATACATAGATTAATTAACTATGATACAAACTCGATTAATAAAAATTATTTTTCAAGTCTTTAGGTCGATAAGCTTCTAAGCCTGACATTGGTTGTTTCTGGCTGGAATTATTCCTAGTAATAGCTGTTTTAATTGATTTATAGGCTTTTTTGTAGCGATTATTTTTGTTAAGTGTATTGAATCCGGTGCCTAATTCTTCGGCCCTGATTCTTTCCAAATCGTAGGTGCTGTTTTCGTCGAAATCAACCTCTTCTTTCAAGCTCGAACCAGTTGATGAATAGTCATTGAACGAGCTAAAGTCTATACTGTTGAATTCGATTTTTTCTCTGGGCGATTTTTTTTTAGACATAAATTTCGATGCCAATTTGTTCAATTTAGCTCTGGATTGTTTGCCCATGTTGCTTAGCTTGGCAATTAATTCAGCGTTGCTTAATGTTTTATTGGGATAACTTTGTCCCTTCAATCTATAACTAAACTCATGGTCGAATTCGTATTTTGAATCAGATTCTTTAAAAAAAATTATTTAATTTTATTTCTTTTAAAAAATGCAAATAAAAAAAAAAAGAAAAAAAAATACCATCATTTAATGTATTTAAAAAATCTTGATCAGTACGTATTTCGTTCAAAAATTCTTCATTTTGAATCAACTTTGCCAAATACTCGTCTTGGATTATCTGCAAGCGTTTATTTTCAAATGATCTTAACAAACTTTTGTATTTTGCTTCCCAATCTTCTAGATCTGTTGCACTCTCTTCCAGCTGGTTCATTAGAACATTAAGATGTTGCCTAAGCTCAAAAGATAATTCTGGATACTTTGGAGTTTTCTAAATACAAATTTTTTTTTTAATGCTTTTTATATAAAATTTAAAATTACATTATTTAATAAAGCTGATATTTCATCTCTTTTGGCAATTTTTATTGAATTTTTAAAGCAATTAATTTGATCTTTGGTCAATTTTATTCTTAAAAAGTCTTTTGATAATTCTCCCACTAAAATACGGTCATAATTCCGAATTAAACTTCGACTTGGTTTGTACAAGCTTTTCGGATTTGTTTCCACTGAGAGCTTGGACGCAGCTTGGTTGGAAGTAAAATGAGTTTTATTATTATTCAAATCGATTAAATCAGCAGATTTTGGGCTTTCATTTATCGAACTAGCTGAAGAAGAAGACATTATTTCATGATAAGATGGTGGCAAATCATGAGAATCACTTAATGGGTTCACATTCGAACTAATAAGACACGATTGAGTGATCTGGTTCGATGAAGCATAGTTTTCATTGTCTATTGACATTGTCAATAGTTGGTCTAGTGTTTTTTCAACCGAACCATGATTTGAGCGCAGAACAGTTTCAATCACTTCCGAGTCGAATTTGGGAAACATTTTCTTAAAATGATACATTGATTGGTAAAAATCGAGCTTTTTTTTGGCACCATTCTTTTCGGTTAAATCCTCAGCTTGATCTGAGCTGAATCCAAAGTCAATCGATGTTGCCATCGCTGTTTTTTGCGAAAAAAAATTAAATCTAATTTAAAAAATAAATATTACAATTTGTTGCTTTGAATCTTGTTTGTATTTCAAGCCTTTTTAAAGTCAAAACAATTCATAATTGAAAATTTTAAAATAATTTAACTTTATCTTGAATATTGTTTAAGGAGATAAAATTTAAAAAAATAAATAATCAAGTTTACTTTTTATATTTCAGTGAAATAAAATCTTATTGCCGATTTTGGCATCAGAGTTTTTAAAGGCCTGTGAAATACTTAGCTTTACGTACAAAAATTTGGATAAAATATGAGCTTTAACAAGAATTCATATAATAAAAATTAATTTTATCGAATAAACTCGCTTTGCATTATTATATTGATTTATATTAATTAAAAGTTAGACTTATCTTTACTTATCCAATTAAATTATTTACTTAAAATTTGCCTCAATGAGCAGAAAAAATTTATTATCAATTTCTAACAAATTTATTTTTTATATGACATGAAACAATAATTCAACGAAGCATTTAATTATTTATTTCTTTAAGTCAATTTTCGAGAATGAATAAAAAAATGTCTTTTACTGTTTTAGATAGATGATAAAAATATTTAAATTTAAAATATCTTTTATGCTGTTAAACTAATTTTTATAAAAGATACATAAATTATTCATTAGAAGATTGAAACCATAGAAAATTAGACGAAATCATTGAAACTTTAAGGGATTGTCAAGATTTTTTGTTAAAATATATTTTTTAAATCTATAATAATGATAATATTTTAAAATTTTTGAAAAAAAATTAGAAATTATCTATTGCTTAGCCAAAAAAGATTATATGTCGATTAGCAAGCATTCTTAAGATAAATAATGTGTAAAATTATATTTCGTTCTCCATTTTAGTCAGACTTTTTAAAATAAATTCAAAACGAACTAAAATCAAGTTTAGAACTTGATTCTTACCTTTTGAAACATGTTGTTTATAAAAACAAAAATATATTATCTCTAACTCTAAGAGATTTATTAACTTTATATGAGCTGGTAAGTAAACGAAGCAAAAAAAAAGTTCTTTATTTATTATAAGAAAAAAATGACAGTTGAAATAAGATATTCATGACCCAAAACTTATAGTGAAATTTTTTAAAGAAAATCTTTTACAGCTCTGCTAGACTTAAAAAATTTGTATTTAAATTATATTAAAAATGAACACGAAATTAATTTTCAAATCAAAACCTAAAAATTATAACCATTTAATATCTGATTAAATTTAAATAATGATTGTAAAAATTTAAAAATTTCTATGATAGAATTAAAATAATTAACTCACACTAATAAAAGCGCTAAAAACTCGATAACGAGTAATGATTATTTTTACTCTGAATAAAATACAAAAATATCAAAGTAACCAGAAATTTTTCATCGTTTTTGAAATATTAATTAAACATTATTTCGTCTAGAAAAATGCTCTTTCATTTGCCTGAGCAAGGTATTTAAATTGAAAGGACACTTTAGAAAATAGTCAAATTGAGATTTATATTTAAATTATTTTGCTTATGGTGTTTTTATTAAGAAAAATTATGTGAAATAAATAGAGAACACAAAAAAATAGACCATCGTAACTATTTGAACGAAAAGCAACCCGTCCATTAAGAGTTTCTAGATTTTATTGTAATAATAAAGAGCTTAATTTCAAAATGCATCATAGTCTCATTTGTAATATTTAAAAAAAATTTAATTATGCAAGAGAGTTTAAGATTTTAATTATCAATTTTTATACAATTATGCTTTGGTTCCCCAATAAAGAACTAGTAAAAACGATATTATAAATTATTTTTTATAATAATTTTTTCTATTTGAAATTATTATAAAGGATTATTTGCTGGAGATTTTTTTGCACACTCTCTGAGCGCTAAATTATATGTTACGCAAAAACCTTACACTATTTTATGTAACATAAATTAAATGAAATTATAAATCTGATCCCACAATACACATTCCATTCGTTGTAAAAATTATTCTATCAAATATTTAGAATGTCAAAAAATAGTTAAAAATTCGAGTCGTGTCATACAATTTTTTTCTGAAAAGTCAAGAAAAATTCTTTTCTTTAGATTGTTTTAAAATGATTCTAAATTTTCTTGATCTGAAGATAAAAAAATTAATGACATATATTGTCTTCATTTAACACATTTTTAATCTTTTCAAAAAAAATTAAAATAAATCTTCGAATTTTTTCGGATTATGAATTATTTTTTCCTTTTAATATGAGAGAAAATAAAAAATTTCAGACATGGATTTATTTTTAAAAAATAATCAATATTTATTCAAAGTTATATAATTTAATAAAAAATGCTTAAATGAGATAGTTTAAAATTTTTAATTTAAAATAAACAAAAGTTTAGGACTTTGTATAATTAAGGAGATATTGAGTGATGTGAAAATATTAAAAAAATTTCATTCAAAACATATTTTCCACATGTTTATTTTAGAATATCATTCCATTTCATTTCAATAATTGATTAATCTTAATAAAGTTTATGCTTAGTTCTGTTTTCAGGATTCCTTCAATTGATTGTATGGACTTCGATTTAGTAAAATAACTTCATCGATTTAATTTTTAAAATAGTTTAAAAAAAATTTTCTAGTGCATGTTTTAAAATAAAATTATTTTATTGTTTAAAAATTTAATGTATCATTCAAAAGTATAAAAAAAATTTACACCAAATAAGAAAATTATTGATTATTTATTATAAGTAATTGAATAATCATCCATAATTTGTCTTGATTGAAAATTTCTCAAGAACATACCGTACTTAAACAACTTTTGGAATTGATGTATTACCGTCTGTCGGATACAAATCATAGTATCCTGGTGGAGCTATTAGTGTGATCTCATTTACTGGATTTGAAACAGGTAAAGAATTGGCAACATTGTTTTGTTGGGTAGTTGGTGATATTATTTGATCATTATTTTCATTAGAGATGGTGCTTATTTGACTAGTTATTTTGTTTGAGTTGACATTCGTGTCATTTGATGGCGTATTATTTGGCAATGTGTGGCTATTGGCTTCCAAATAACCAGGATATTCGGGTGGAATATCGTTGTAAGATCTTATGTTCATGTAGTCAAGAGAATTATTGTGGTTATCATTTCTTAGCAAGGCATTTAAATTGGACAATAGACCTGGATGTGTTGAAATATTGTTGTACAAGTTTGGATTTAAGTTAATGATTCGGCTTGGTGGATTATTCGGACTTGGTTGTCTTCTGTTTGTGTATTTTTTAATATATAAACGATCGAACAGGATGGCAGCAAGCATCAAAATGACTAAAATAGAAATATTTACAAGCACTGCTATTATGTAGTACCATTTGTCCTGAGACTTGGCTGTAAATATGGCATATAAGAGCGCCGCGGTAGTTATAATGCTCAAAGCGCCAAAAAGACCACCTATACTTGCCAATCTTTCGTTCAAGGTCTTGGAACGAACTAGCAAAATGCTGCTTGTTGAACGATCAAGTCGTCTTTGATTTGACAAAGTGAAATTTTCATTTAGATTGACTGGCCTGGCCAGTTGTATTGGCCGTCTTTGCACTCTATTTGAACGATGACGACGACTGGGTGCATAATTATAAGGTTTATGGCGAATAAATATCATGTTGAAATAAAATTAAATTTCAATAAATATTTCCCATTTAGTTTTTTAATCTAAATTTAAAAAAAAAAATTATTTATTTATTTTTTCTATAACAATATAAAATAAAAGATAAGAAACACTCAGACAAGTTTATTAATGTGTGAATATTTTTTTTATAGCGACTTTGTCTATATCACTAGATTAGTAAATTAAATTTACCATTAGCGATTTTGTAAAGAAGGAAAATAAATTGCTGCTTCAATACGCCTAGCGAGGAGGATCAGATAAACGGGCTCAAAGGTACTAATGGAAAAATTAAATCTGGGAACGAAGATAAAACCCAAGAAGACTTAAATAGAACTTCTCAGAGGCAGTAATGTTTAAAGTGCGTGCAGCGACTACCTGACGATTGCCAATTAGTAGCTTGGAAAAATAAAAGTCTGTAGCTGGTCCCGGTCATTGATGTTATGGCAGTGGTTACAATGGACAACAGTTCCTTAGCATTAGCTATATTAGAGAGGGGAAATGTCTGATCCAATGCATCTAAGGAAAAGAGGGGTTCTAATGAAAACATTACAGTATTGATTTAGAAAGATAGTTTTTTTTAATTAAAAGCAATTAAAATTTTTAAAAAATTTGTATTAATTTAAATGTTGGATTATTTTTTTAATAGATTGGAATCAGCATAAATGTATCAGACCAAAAATATAAAAGTACAATTTAATTAGGCTAAATTTTATCGAAAAAAATGGCCACTAAACTATTTTGTTTGAAAATGAATTTTTTTTAAAATAATAAAGTTCAATCAAACTAGAGTTGAATTTAAATCAAGCCTTTTTTGTTGGATCTAAAATTAAAACTTAGAATTTTTTTCTTATCATTATAGATTGAAAATAAAATATTAACTTTTCCAATATTGATTAATTTTTGAAACTTAACATTGAAGAATTAATAAATCAAAATAAAATTTTGATTAGCATTATAAATTTCCAAAGGTTTTGTTTTGGTAAAAATAACCTAAACTAAAGAATTTTAATTTATAAGAAAATTTATTTTAAACTTTGATCTCAAAACAAAATATTCGTCAGACCTCCAAATTACTTTTCTTATAAATAAAATTCATAAACCTTAATTAATTTTTCATTTTATGCTTTATTATTGATGGAATAAAATACTGATATTAAAAATTATTTATGATAATTTAGATAAAAATTAATTGATTACACAACGCAAAATTAAAAAAATATGCTCTTATAATTCATTATATTAAATGCATCGTATTCAATAATTACTAAATTATACATCTAGAACATTTCTTAAAGATTCTATTTTAAAATTGTTTAATGATTTAACTTTTTGATTTATTTGAGAATTTTTGAGAATTTATAAAAATAATTGAGATTTAACTTTTTTTAAATCATTCCCTGAGCAACTAAAACTTAACTTTTCCTTTTTTATAAAAATATAGATCGATCAATCAAAATTATTCACAACGGAGTGGAAAGAAGTTTCAAGGCCTATCCAAATTTCCAAATTACCAGGCAGTATCTCAGAACCAAAATTTCTGCTTCCATTTCACATATTTTTTGATATTAGTTCTTACTCAAGTTGCATAAGAAACAACTTTCTTAAAATGAATTTAATCAATTTTTTGATAACTACAAATAGAAATTGTGATATTGTAGAAAAAAATTTAAAGATATGAATTTGACAAAAATTATTAAAAATTAAGCTAAATTAAATTGTGTTAAATTGATATATTATGCTTAAAACAATTAAAAAAAATCTATAAAAAATTAAAAAATTCGATTAGCATTGTCATCTCAAAAGCTTTTATTTTGATAAGATAATAATTGACCTGATTTTTGTTAAGATACCTCAATATTTAAAAAATCCTGGTAAAATTTTATCCAAGCTTATTTTTAACAGAAGCGCAATAAATTATTTAAAATATGAACTTAGATAGTTTTTACCTTATTATATTTTGCAGTCAATTAGATTTGATTAAACTAAATATTGACTTAACAACTTATTTGAATTAGATTGTTTTAGATTCAATAAGAAAATACAAAGTGTGGGTTTCAGCTTGAACAATGCCATTCAAAAAACATTAACTTTAAAAAATTTCTTATTAGATAAATTATTTAAATAATAGAAATCTATTTAAAATGTAGTTTTTTACTTTATATTTAACTTTGATTGTTTATTTTAACACAAATTCTTGTTTCTAAAAGTAATCTGTAAAAATATTTGATTTAAACTGAAACTGGCTGAAATGTTAAATCATGCAAAAACCAAGATTTTTTTTTAAAAGGCTCAGCAGGTAAATGATTAAACGCTGTAAGACAGATAAATGAAAATTTCTCAAATTTCTAAATTGTAAACTTAAAACAGTTTTCTTCGCAGTTAAATGTCGATACAAAATTAAGGATTAGTTATATTTTTCTAATTGTATTTTCAAGATCAATTGGATTTAGATTATTTTCTGATATTCGCTTTTGATAACATTGCCAATCATTGGAATCAAATAATTTTATTCTTTCTTATTAATACATTGATATCTCGAACATGAAGCTTATTAAATTATGTTCTTTTATTGATTTTAATCTCTCTGAAAAATGACTTAAAAAATTATTTTTTTTATAAAAATTTGATCCTCCATTTAAATCCTTTATGATTTGACTGTAAAAAATTCGAATTCAGACAATGCAAAAAGATCTTTCCTTAATTTAAAAATTAAATATTAAAATATGTATTGGGTAAAAAATTAATATTAATTTTATTTCGTTTTCAATTTATCATTTCTCTAAATTGTGGTCAAATTTTAGAATTTAATTGCGCAGTTTTTAAAAGAAATTTAAAAAAAGATAATTTTTAATATTTAAATGATCAAAAAGATGACAACAATCACTAAAATGACTAAAATGGAAGTTTTGTAATGTAAACTAATTATAAACTAATTTTCGATAAAAATATTACCTTTAGCGTATGATTCAAAGTATAACTTGAGCAATTATATGAAAAAAAAAACTAATTTAAAATCTAATTTTATTTTAAAATCGTTCAAACATTTTTTAACTTTAAAACAACCTTAAACTTTTACAAATCCTATTATTTTTCTTGGAAAAACTTTTAATGCTTTCGTTAGATTTTAAAGCAGAACTCTTTCAACTCATCTTATAATTTATTAAATGAATTCGTTACTTTTAACAAAATGTTCAATTGCCAGTATTAAAAATAAGATGTTATCTTTCGAATGATAGGTAAATGTTGGACTTTTATTTTCAAATATTTTAAATATTAATCTTCGAAATAATAGGAAAAAATTTTATCATAATGTTAATTTACCCACTCATCTAAAAACTCGCCTTTTTAAAAAAATATTAAATTTGAAACTAAAATCTTATTTTGATCGAAATATATCAAAAAATAAAACTGATTTTATCAAATTTTCAATTTTCAATTTTTGTGAATTTTTTTTCAGATAACTAAATGGTGCTTGCAGTTTGGAAAAATTTTAAGTCTTGGAACAAAATGTGTTAATTCATTATTATAATTTTTTTAGGAGAAATTATAACAATTAATTTACAGGTATATGATCAAAAACAAAAAAGACAAAAAGAAATAGAATTTTTCAATATTTTACTTTTAATTTAATTAAGTTTAATTCAATTTTTCCGAATAAACTTTATTTATTTTATTTTAATTTATTTAAATTTGACGAAAGACCAGAATAAACTTTATTATACGTAAAAAAACAAAAAATTCGGTTAAAATTTCACTGTATTTAAACGTTTAAATAATTTCATGAGTCAAATTTTTAGGTTAATTTCTGAGTAAATTTAAACAATATATGGTTCCATTCTTAAAAATGCATTTAACATATCTTTCCCTTTTAATACAGAATCTAATTTAGAAATGAATATTTTATATTTAATTTAATGTTCACATTAATTTAGGCTTTATTAATGAACAAATTTTTTTCAATTAAATTTAAAATAAAAAATAAATTAAAAAGTATTCACTTAAACGAGGAGACCAGGAATGTCTTTGAATGAACCAAAAATTTAACCTCTACAAAATTAATAATAAAAAAGCATGATTATAATTTGCACGAAAATATCGAGAAAATTAAAAACCATTTTAAACAATGAAAGGAAATAAAAAAAAAAAGTGCATCATGAAGATTTTATTTTGCGGAAATATTGAAATAAATATTTGACAGATCTTTCCAGAAAAAAATAGAATAAATTTTTTATTTCAATTAAATTGAATAATTTTTTTTGTTTAGTATTTGTTTACTCTAACAAAAAAAATTAACAGCATAAAAAGCTTGAATAAAAATAAATCATCAACTGATTAGATGATTTTAAATGGTATAAAAATTTCCATTAACTTTCTTTTTATAATATAAATTAATCAAAAAAATATTTCTCTTTTTTTTATTCAATGTTAGATAATATTAGTTGTAAATTTAACAATTTTGCTATCATTTACAAATGAGGTAGTGAAACATCAATCAATCGAAGTCTTTTTAAGAACTATTTGTTTTTTCATGGATACCTTTGGTAAAGCGCTCCAAAAATTTGAATAGGTAGAAAAAAAACAGAACAAATGATAAAAAAATCATGCAATTCTTTTTCTTCAAGAAAGAATTATTTCTGAAAGTGCAACAAAGTTCAACAACCATAGTTGTATCAATTTCTTAAGTTTTCTAATCGTTTGAAAAAATCTGCGAAATGCACTAGACCTGAAATAAAATTTTGAAATTAAATTCCTGTTTAATTTACAGGTTTAGCCAACAATCCCTTAAGGTGAAACCTATGGTTGATTTGAATAATCAATTTTTCTTACTGGAAAAAAAGTTTATGACTAGTTATTTTTATCATTTTGTCCTGTTATTGTGTGATAATTTTCACAAAACCATAAATTTAAACATTTGCTAAAACATGGACCATAATTACTTAATCCCCAACTTTTGTCTCATAAAAAATAACTCTATTCTAACTTTAATCATTTTTTATAGCATTTATTTATATATTTTATTTGTTTTATTTTATTTATTTATTTTTTTTATGAATGAACTAATAATATTCACATATTATATAACATTTGGCTGAATGGAAGGACTAAGATCCATTCCGAACTGCTAGGGTATCACCCGAACTATATTTTTAATTATTATAAAATAAATAAAACACGGATCATCTATTTAAAAAAAAAAACACGTATCGTGGTAGAATGGTATTATGAATTATCCAAAAACTTCCGACCACCGACCATTTTGTAAAGAATTTGATGAACTTTAACGCAAAAGTATCAGTTGGACCATAAGACCTTTCAATATATTATGAAGAGTATGTGAAAGAGAATCGCTTAAGCATTATTGTGGAAGAATAAATCACCCAATTCCTTTTTTTAAAAGCTTATAAAACTAAAAAAGAGCTCTAAATTAAATTTATATTTTTTTATTTTTGCTTTAGAGCTAGCTGCTTCTTATCAGTTCTCGTTTAAGCTTGGTACTTTATTGAGAAAAAAATATTTTAAAAATGATGGTAACAAGAAAGTTTTTTTAGTTTATGTTTTTTTTGGTTTTGTACTTTACGAAAAAAAATTTTTTGAATTCTGTAAAAAGCACTAAGTTCATTTTAATCTCAGCTTTAATTTGGTACAATTTTTATTCAATTTGGATATAAATTGGATGAGCTAGGATATTTTTTTTCAAAAACGCACAAAAGCAAAAAGACCATAACTTTGTTAATGCTTAATTTTTTTCAATCTGTTAAAATATTTCTTCTAAAAAAAATACAAAACAAGTGTAAGGAGAATGATTAATATGTTTTAAAAAAGGATGATTATAAAATAATATTAAATCTAAATTATGAATTTTTTGTTTTTTTGTGGTTTGTGGTTATTTTCAGCTGTTTTCCGAAATAATAAAGCGGTCGAGTATGGAAAGTGATGTGAAGTGTTTTGTAATACTAGTTGAGTATTTTCAATTCTTTGATTGCTTTGTTATATAAGAATGTAAAGATTTTAATCATATAATACACGGTATGCAATATAAGTATCAATTCTTTAAAATTGGAGAATTTTACAAATAAAAGCCAGTTTTAATTATTTTTTAGTTTTTAAGCGTGTTTTACTAGTCAAAAACTAGGTAACTGTCTTAAAGTCCAACTAATACTTTTGCGTTAAAGTTCATCAAATTATTTTCAAAAGGGTCAGTGGTCGGCATTTTTTGGATAATTCCTCATCCGATCATGACCCGTGTTTTGAGTGAGCCTAAATTTGAAGCAATTAATTAAACGCTTTTTAAAACGCATAAAAATAAATAGAACTGCTGTTTAAGTATGCATTTGTTTTTTGATAATGCAAAAATGACATAGATTGTGACATTTTTCAGGAAAAATTTATTTCTTAAAAAAATTAACTGAATAAAAAAACTTTCTAAATAAAAAAAAATTATGAATTGAAATTGCTTTTTATGTCTAGGTCTAAAATTACTTCTGCAAAATTTTACAGCTGATAAAAACTTTTAAGCACCCAAATTTATTCACTACAATAACTCTGCAATTTAATTTTAATGATTTGCTAAAAAGGATCACAGACTTGCAGAGTTTTGAAGAGAATTTGAGCGACAAAGAATTTATGTCAGCCGATACATTTTGCCGAACGAATTTTAGACCTAGTCAAAGTTAATTAGATTTAAAATTTTTGATCTTTGTTCTAAAATTAATAATTGAAAGGAAACTTTCCAATTATTTTATTCTAATTATTTAAATTTTATTAGATTAATAAAAAGCGAATCTTTAAGAGTAAATAGACATTTAATTGAAAAGTCAAATTTAAAAAAAAAAAAAACATTGACAATGTTTCGTTACATTAATTTAAAAAACAAAAATTTTTACTTAAAATCATATTTTATCAAATATCAAAATAAACGGAATGTATAAATGAACATTTTAATTAATATCAAAAAAAATTAAAAATAACAAATCACTTTTGAAAATTTATTTATTTTTAATAAAAAAATATTTTATCACAATTTAGATTTTATTAAAATCAATTTTATTCAGTTCTAAAATAAATTAGTAGCCTTACTAATAAAAACTTGAAATTTTGTCGTTTTAAGTTTTAAGATGCTTATTTCAGAAATAAATATAGAATAACAATATAATCTTAAAATAAACAATTTAGATAAAAAAAAATCTTTAAAAAAACTTTAAAAATCATTTAATTTAATATTTTCAAATGACTCCATAGGCATTGAGTCTTTTGAAAAACAAATTAGTTGCATGTTTATAAAGTTCCATGTCTAAAAAATTTAAACTTTGAATTTTTTCAACCAAATTTGTCGAGTTCTTAATTGAATAATTTTTTAATAAAAAATCAGCAGTGGTATTTTTTGATTGTGTCAAATTGCGGCTAAACTTAAACTCTGGAAACATCTTTTCAAACAGTTTTTGAGATAAAAACTGAAATTCATTTAAGGCAAAAAAAGACAAATTTTCCAAATTTTTTTTTGCCTGCTCCAAAATAGCCCCATCTGAAGTATTTTCGCAGCCACTTTGAATATCAGACAACATTCTTGTTTGTCTATTATTTGCTAAATTAAACTCACATGACATAAAATCATTGAGGCTTACATTTAGCCAATTCTTGCCACCTCTAAAGCACGCGCAAGTATACTTATTGACAAGGCAAGAGGGTTTTTGGTTTTTTCTTATCCACGTCGCGCCTCTCGCAACATGCTTCCATTCAGAAAGGTATCTTTTGACTGGATGTCTAATTATGGTAAAAAAGAAAAAATCATTTTTTGGATCCAAACTGGGGTAAAAATGAGAACTACAAGATTTAAGTTGGTTAAAATTTGCATGCAAACCACATGACCATCCGAATGTTTGTCGACTGAAATACCAACTTGGCTCACTTTTGTTAGATATAAGACGCTCACATTTGAATTTTCGAAACTTTTTTATTTTTTTGTTTGGATTAGATAAAGACGAAATTTTAATTTCGGATAAAAATCTGCAGGCTTTTTGGTTATTGTTTAAGACAAGATTTTTGATTAGAAATCGGTCAAAATCAGAGCCTCCAGTTTTTTGAATATGAACAAAAATTAAAACGTGCTTGTTTAGATTGAACTTGATTCTCGGGATCACTTTGTAAATTGTTTTATCAACATACTTTTTTGATTTGGAAGTGTCCACAATGAATATTGAACAAAGAAGACATAGAAAAATTAGAAAATTCAAAAAAAGAAAAAAACGAAAAAATCGCAACATTTTTATTAATAAATTATATAAATTTTTTTTCAAGTGTTATTTTTACTGATTATTTAAGTGGTTCAATTGATGTAGACAAAGCTGTGTATTCTTTTAAAAGAATGATTCCATGAAAATTTCTAGGAAAATTGAACTTGTGATTGATTACCTGAACTTTGTTGTTTTTTAGATTAAATATTTTTTAAATATGTCTTTTGATTTGTCTTATTAATTATTTTGAATTTAAGATAACTATTAAGCTTTAATCTATTAGGAAAAAAAAATTGTCAAAATAGATAGATCAAAAATTACCCATAAAAATAATTTGAACCGTCTTAGTATTTAAAATAAGGAAATTTTCTTCAAAAATACACATGGTCATTTTTGACCAGATCTTAGCTGTATGAAAATTCTATATAACTAGGTATTTCGTTGATTTTCCATTAATTTACGTTTGAATTTGAATATTAAATGAAAATTAAAATCTTGCCAAAAATTCAATAAATAGTGAAATTATTTTTGGTCCTTTCACAGTTTCAGCAAGAAATTCTAATAGATCGAAATTTAACATAATTATTGTTTTTTTTTAATTAGATCATTTAAACTCTACGAAATTATTTATTTATTCATTCAATTAACGCCAATTCTGGAGATGAAATTTAAATTTTAAAAAAATTATAAAATTAATGTATAAAATATTTTGCTACTTTGGCTACATTAGCAAAATTCTTCATTTTTTTACATAATTTATTTATTTTTTTTTTACATTAGTTATTCAAAAAAATTGTTTATGTTTACAATTTAATGCTTATTTATTTATTTCTACGAAATAGAATAGAATCTAAAAATAGAATCAGAACCATTTTAATCAAAACTTTTAACACGATAAATTACTCAAGTCTTTTTTTTATTATAATTATTTTAAGTTAAAAATAAAAAAGGTTTTTAAAATTAAATATCTTTTTAGCAAGAAAATGATGATCATGAAATATCACTTTTAAAATATATAATATTATTTTAATTTATTATCTGTCAGTTTAAATAAAAAATTCAAAATTCTTTTGAAATCATTATTAATTTAATATTTAATCGATGAAATAATGAATTTTAATTTAAGTTTATAATATAATATTTAGGATAATAGAAAATAATGTCTTTTAATCTATTTTAAATTTTTTATCAATGAAATACGATCTTTTTTCTATATTTTGCACAACTGAAACGTTTAAAGTAAGAATGATAGCAAAGTTTAGTTCTCGAAAATCAATCAATCATAATGAATTTTAGTTTCTTATTTATTTAAGAGTCTAATTCTTGGCGATTAAATTAAAAAACAATTGCAACAAAATCTGAATAAAAAAAAAGTTTTTTGTGAAAATATGTTTATATTATGAATTAATTTAAACACATCTTTATATTTAAAACTTTTGAGGCAAAGTTTTGCTTATTAGTTAACTTTTATTTTAAATTTATACTAAAAACCTTTTATTCAAAATTTGTTTTCAAAAATAGAAATTTGACAAAAAAAATATCTATTTTGAAAATTCAAATAGAAAAAATAGTTCAGATTCAATTAGAATTTTAGAAAAGGAATTTTCTATCATGATTTAACAACTTTGTCAATCGTAGTACAAAAAATTAAATAAAATTTTTTACAAAATTCTCTTTATTTAAATAATTTAATTTTTTAAATTCTACCAAAATAAAAATGGAGTCATATTTAACTCTAAATATAAAGCTAATACGAGAATTATTATACCTTGGTTAAAAAGTAATGAGCAGTTTTAATTGAATCATCTGTAAAAAGAATCATAAGAAAATTCTATAGAATATTTTTTTTTAAAATTTGGTTCCGTTAGAATATATTATCCTAAAATTTAGCAAAAGGAGAACTGAAATTTTTTTGTTTTTGAACATGAATTAAACTAAAAATACTTAACCTGATCGGAAAATGAAACCCAAAATATTAATTTTTTTTTAATTGAAATTCTTCTTATTCTTCTTTTCTTCTTATTATCCTAGTTTTTAAAAAAATTTCTTGACTTCGAAGTTTACAAAACAGGTTAACTCATTTAACCGGTCTTTCTAATATTTTACACACATCTTTAAACTTTTGAATAAATTAAGCTATAATTTTCACAAATTAATTTTAATGAAATAAAAACTATTATCAAATGGAGAAAAGATTTTTAACGATAAAAGCTTTTTTGATTTATATGTTTATAATATCAATTAAAAAAAATATTAATTTACAATTAATTTATTTAGAAAAATCTTGTAAAATTAAGAAATATGGAAAAAGCCTCTTGTGGCAAATTAAAAATATATTTACATTGTTTATCAGCTTTTAATTTTAATCATCTTATATTACATTATAATGAAAAATATAATCTCGAGTTATTTTCACCGTTTTAAATATCTTGTCTGTTTTTATTCTTCTGTTTCATCGATTTGTACATGTTCGTAAGATTCTTTAGATTTTATTCTTCTGATCAGCAAAGCAGTAAAGAATACACCAATACCTTGAAACAAAAAAGAACTAAATCCAACCATACTTAATAAAAGAATGTGATTGCTAATATAATCCTCAAGACTTTTGACGCATCCCTTTTAAAAAAATATTAAGATCAAGATATCTAGTAATTTTTTATTCACCTTATAATAAATGTTTGACGGATGTATTCTTTTTGCACATAAATGAGATGGAGAAATACAGCAAGACTCGGCTACCTGGTTAAATTGGCTGCTCTCAATTCTAAATTCAGTCTCATTGTTTTTCTTTATGTATTTACTATTGATCCAATCTCGAAAATCATTTGAACCGCAGCATTTAAACTAAAAAAGAACAATAAGTTACTTTGTTAAAAAATTAATTAAATTTGATTTAAAAATATTTACTTTTATTTGAAGATTGTCTAAGAGTTTCGTTTCTTTCTCATAACCAGACTGATTGTAATAATGAGTTATAGTGTTTTCTAGATCAGCTTTCAAACTATTTCTTAACTATAAAGAACCAATTTTTTTCAGTATCTTTAAGAATTATTTAAAATTTACCCTTAATCGATAGATAAGTGCTAATACTCCTGCACTGAACTCTATTAGACAGATTCCAATCAAAAAGATACTGAACTTTAAAATTAATTTTTTAAAATTTAACTCTTTACTTTTAATTTAGTTTACTATTAGAAGAATTTTTCTTTTTTCAAGCCACGAACCAACTAGTCCTAATAAACTTGTAAAAATAATTACAGCACCGGCAGTAATCAAAATATAGGTTGAGCTAAGATATAGGACGGAAGAGAGAAGTTCAGCAAACTCGTTTTTACTTGTCAGAGTCCAAATTCCGAAAAGAATCAGCAGAATCCCGGATACCTTTTTTAAAATTTTATATTTTTTTCAAATTAAGTTTTTTAATCATTTAAAAAAAAAATTGTAAACTAATTACAGAAAAAAGTAAATTGTAAATGATAACCAAAGTTTTGGTTAGTAATGGACCACACAATAAATATTGTTTTTCGTCGCTAAAAGTCGTATTATTGAATTCATCTCGATCGTAATAACTCGATTTTTTGCTTTTTTTTAATCCCATATTTCTTTAAAAATCTAAAATAAAGTATTTATATGTTAAATATTTTGAAAAAAAAATTTACAAACTTAATATAAGATTTAATGCACTTGAAATAATAAACTATATTAAGGATAAGAATTTCGAATCAAATGGCAGAAATTCTAAATAGCTCTCTTTTTTTCTCTCTCTGGAAAAAAGGTTCATATCTCAATTACGTTTAAATGCGATAAAAATGAGCCTTTTGAGAAAAAAAAAGATTCTAGCCTGATTCAAATTGAATCGTCAAGAGAAAGCGCTCACAAAGAAAGGCCTTTGAATACAAATAAACAATCTCGAGTGCGCTTTTGAGCGAAAAAAAACAATTCAAGATTAGGCTAAGCATTTATCGTAAATTGATTCAATTTAAAAACTGAACAAAAATTAAAATTTCTGATAAACAATTATTACATTTAAAAAATTTCTTTGACTTCTTTTTTAATGATTTATTTAAGCGATTAAAAAATGGTAAATAAAGCTAAAAATCGGTCATACAGAATTTATTTTAATCTAATCTTTTCGAAAACAATTCATTGAATAAATAAACTTCCTAAATAGTTAATTGACATGGTTTTTACTGTTTATCTTTTAATAGATTTCAATAATTATTTTAGTCTAGATTCTAAAACAATAAACAGTCTTTTTTTCAAACCTAAGGTGGCTATTCAAATGTTAAATATTTTAAAAATAAACTCCAAAAAACTTGATTCCCGGACAATTAATTAAGTACTTAGAAATCTAAAATTTTATATTTTAAAATAAAAACATCTGAAAAAATTTTATTAAATCATATTATGACTCTAACTTTTCACTGATCTCATTTTATATTTTGATGCTTTTCTAGTCTCAATAGGGACATTTAAAAAATTATATCAACTTGCACAATCTTAAAATTTTCTAATATTTAAGAATTTTTAAAAATTTAAATAAAAAATTTTGAATCAAAAAAATGAAAAATTTATATTTCTTTAAAATAGAGTTCATACTTGATAAAGTTTAAATCGAACTTACAAAAATTATATAATTAGCCCAACATAATTGAGTTTATATAGCCATTAGTTAATTTTATCAGCTATTTTTGCAACTAGCAAAAGAAAAGATAAAGATATCTTTTAATTTGAAATTCAATTTGATTTTAGTATTGGAATCTTCAAGGTATCGCTTCTATTTAATAATGCTCAGGGTCTTCAATCCAAATCAAAATGATCCTCGGGCCTAAATGAACCCATCAGAATAAATTGATCGATTTAATTTTGTTACTAAAGGGCATTTATTTAACAAAAAGCACCTGTTGCTATAATCTTAAATATAAACATATTTTAAAAACATAAAAAAATAAAGCATCGAGATGAAGACAACTTGATTTTTTGTCAAATAAAATAAAGAATTTTTAGATTTTAATTGTTTTATTATGCAAAAAAAAAAATTCATCAAAATAATTCAAAAAACGTGATCGACCAGGTGATTAAGAACCTGTAATTAAAAAGTTTGCGTTTTGATCAAAGCTACAATTTGAAATTTAGTTGAAATTTTTGTTAATTTTTAGCTTTGGCATTTTAACTTAATCTAAAAGAAAATAATTCAAACGAAACTATTGTTTTCGATAGTATTTATAATCTTAGATTAGCTTAAGCTAATAGACTAACACTAATCCGAGAAAAACAATGACGATAAAACAACATTAGAAGTAAATTGTAGCTTAAATTACTGAACGAGCAAAATAACCTAATTTGATAAAAAAAACAGAATGAATTTTGCTTAAGTTAGAATATTTGTCAAATATGACATATACTCTGATGATTCATGGCCTTACTGCTTCAAATTCTTAATCGGCATCGATTTCCTTCAAGTTAAATATTGGAAAAATATTACAAATATTTATTGTAATCTATGAGCACTCAGAGAATGCAAATATTTTCTCTTAAAATCATTTTAATTAGCTTTAAATTTACCAATTATGTCGCATTAATATTATCTAAAAAAAAAAATGACTCTTTAAATGAAGTCTAAAAATTATTCTAAAAAATTTTCATAAAAAAAAACTTAAAATTTATGAATATCTGAATTAATAATATACCTTTAAAAAATGCACTACTGCCAACTCTTTTTAGTTATTTCTTTTTAATGACATTTTTTTAGTCAGTTCTAAAAAATGACAATGTTTTTTAATCTTAAATAATTAAAAATTTCAATTTTTTAATGCGTTCTATCAGATTACAATAAGCTTGTCGTGTTGTCTTTTTCAAAAGATACATGAATACTTTAGGCTACTTTCAACAAAAAAATATTTGATTTATTCGAATTTCAATTTTGCTAATGCTGGTAAATCGATACCACTTGTACAAAAGTAATTAAGAAACGATGATATTTCAAGCGATCTTTACACTAAATTTAAAATAGTTACAATATACTTAAATAAAACATTAATTATTTTTATAGGCTTAGGTTTTCACATAGGGTCCTAAGAAATTGAAACAAAATAGATTACATAATCTTGTAATGAATTACTTTGTAAAACAAATGGAATTTACTAAGATTTAAAAAAAATTAATCTAAAAAATAGCTTGTTCTCTTGAAATTAAGCTATATTGCAAAAAAATAATAAAATTAAAGAATTAATCATTCACTTTATCTACGAGATTGCAAATATTTTATAAATATACTTATGAAAATATTTTTTCGAACAAGTTAAATTTAAAAAGCTTTCTAGTCTTTGCTGAGCGAAAGATAATTTTATGCATATTTTAAAAATTATTCGAAAATTCATACCGGGTCTATAAAAAAATAAATTTTATTAGTTCCAATATGTCATTTTTTCATACTAGACTCAAATTAAAATTTATCAATGCTTAAATAAAATTTAAGATACGAATTAAATTATCAATCAAAGGCTAAAAAAGAGTCCAATGATATTCGTGATGAAAAATATATTTTTAAAATGACAGCTAAAAATTAAAGAAATTTTCTTTTTTTTATTTTTGTAAATAGCCCTTGGCTACTTACTAATTTTGACAGTCAAACATTACACAAATTAAGACACATCAACTATATAAAATTATGATAAAATATATTCTGAAGGAGCAATAGCTCAGTACAGATAAACAAATAAATAAATAAACTTATCTTTATTTTATTATGTAATTGAATTATTAAAAATTTTTAATTAAATTAGTAAAGATTATAAAAATTTTAGGGTTTTATTAAATTGTAACATTGAATAATATTATAAGCAAGTCATAGAATATTAATAAAACATTTGAATAATAATAAATCTCAAACTTTTTTTAAAACTTTTTTATATCTGATTTCAAAATTAAATATTTTGAATTCAGATATAAAAAAGAAACTTCATTGTCTTCGTTTAAACTTCATTGTCTAAATTGTTTTGAATTTTTATTTAAATGAATAAATAAATTAATCATTATAACTTTATTTTGGCTTTTAATTTTAATCTTAATTTCCTTTTGATTTTACAAATTTGTTCCAAAAATCCGACAATCTTTCTCAGTCCACTAACCGAAGCACAGCCTCATTTTTATGACTACACGACCAATTTAAATTCCATTTAAAAAAATTATGAAATAAATTTTTTTAAAAATACAAAATTTTAAATCATTATTTTTAATAAATTGATAATTTAAAGTGAATTGATTTAAAATAAAAGTTTTATTAAAATGTCTATAACTTAAATTAGTTAATAAAGAATTGATTTGAATTAAATTTTTTTTTTAAATTAACTTTATTTAAATGACAAACTTTTAAATATTTGTTCGGTATTTGTTTAAGTATTGTTTTTCTCAATGGATGTTTTGTTATTTTAATGGCCTAGTTAAAATTCGATCAGCAACTGCTCGTTCTAATGCCTCTAGTCTAAATTTAAGAAAAAACTTAAAATAAAATTGAAGGTATAGCAATCTAAGTCTAGATATGTAAATGATTTACTGTAGATACCCTTACAGTAAAATTAAACTATGACTAATCTTTAATTAAAAAATCCTGAATTACTACAATGTCTTTAACAAAAAATTAAAAAAAATTAATTGTAGATAGCAATTGATTTAATCGTACCCTGAGCTAGATTTTTATAAAGAAATAAATCATGATTCATTCTAAGTCGATGAACGTTGGATTTTTATTAAAAGAGTTCCTTCGATTTTAACTTTTATAAGCGCTCTATTTGTAATTTTCTTTATTAATCATTTTATATTGACGATTTCAAACATACTAAGCAGGCACCTTAAAAGAATTCTATTTGATTAATATATTTAATGCATTAAATAAATAAATGTCTTCATTTCCTAATGATCTTTTCGTTTCAGGTCAAGATTTTAAAAATGACTTTTTTCACTAGACGTTCTCATAACCATTTTGATAATGAGTTCTATCATTATCAATCAATTTTAAATACAGTCGTCTATTCAAAAACTTAATGAGAAAAATTTTTTTGTTAGTTTTTAATCTTTGAATCATATTTTAAATTTAAATAGAAAAAAGAATGAGCTAAAAAATTAAACATTTTGATCAATTTATTCGTTAAATAAGAGATTAAAGAATGTCCGAATTTATTGTTTCATTAAGCTTGAGATTTTGACATGGTTTGTTAGTTTGATAAGGCTAGTGGGTAAGTAGATAAATATTTGATTTCGTATTCGATCGCAAAAATCAAGCTTTCTATAAAAACTAAATTTGTTTTGTTTTTATTTAGTTGGTTAATCTCGGTTTATTTATTGAGCTATAAAGATAATGCATCAAAAAAGCTTTGACTAGTTAAAGTCCGTTTTTAGATCATCCGATTAAAATGCAATCGATAGATATAAATAAAAACAAAAATATTTAGTCTTTATAGTTAAAAATAAACAAAGATTCCATTTTAAAAAATCTAAACAATATTAAAATCGATATTGACTTAAAAAAATATTTATTTTTTAAATTATAAAACATTTCAGTTTTTTAACTTTAATTTCTTTAAATTAAATTTACTTATTTAATTTAAAAAGGATGGAGGATTAATTAAGAAATTAATAGGCTTAATAGATAATTTTAAGTTGAGTTTTCTTTCAGTTTAAGGTTTTATAATATAAATATAATATAATAACTAAGTTTTTTTTGTGGAGAGATTTTGCAAATTTAGCAAACTTACAATATTGATTTATTTATTTTTTTTTAAATAAAGTTCTGCAAAGCCTTGGCTGGTTGGAATTGAAACTTAGGCCTTCCTTTCAGCCACATGAAAAATATTTTTTTGAAAACAAAACTTAATTTGAACCAAAATGTTATATTAGATAAAAGTTAAATTTTAAATTTTACAGTGAATTTGTTAAAAAAAAATAAAAACGACTTGGAGAATCATTTTGAGAATCTCATTGTGAAAAAATTTAATCTAAAAAAAATAAAAAAAATTGGAAAATTGATGCAACAAAGAATATTGCACCTGATAAATTTACACAACTCATTTTATAATGACTAGGAAAATTTTAATATTTTTTTTATATCTCAATTTGTTCTATTTTACTGATTTTTAACAAACCTTATCTCATCACCTATAAAATCTTACAATTTTACTAAGTTATATCACAGTTTAAATTGTTTAGTCAAAGTACTTATTTGATATAATCATTTTTTGGTATTGTGAATTTAGTCTCTGCAAAAACCTTGCAAATCTGCACAGATAATATTTTTTTAGAAAATCATTAAAATTGATATAAAATATAAAATAAATTTTTTCATTATTTCAAAAGTCACAATGTTCCTTTCTTGGTATCATATAAAAACAATTTTTTTTTAATGAATGAATTAACTATAAATTCATAATAAAAATGATTATTTTAAAATTCATTGCAATCGTTGGTAACGGGGTTGTATTTTTGAATAGGTTAAATATAAAGCCGTCATTATAATAATTAAATGTTCATATAAAAGCTTATGATTATTATATATTATTATAAAACAAAATTTTAGATACCTATATGTTAAAATTAGTAATTAAACTAATAATTAATTAAAATCTTTTATTTTATTATCAAATTTATATTTCAAATTAAATAAACATTCGATTCTTTAATAGAATAAAAGATACAAAATTCTTTTCTATTTTTTTTTTAATTTTATTATATTTTCTACATTTATATAAATAAAAAATTCGCTTAAAATTTTATTGATATCACTAAAACACAGTTGTTTAAAGCTCACAAGTCTTAAGTTCAAGTCTTTAATTTGAATTTTTTTAAAATCCAGGCTTGGACTTTAATTTTAGTGACTTTGACTCAAACAAGACCGACACAATAACTACCTGGAATAAAAAAAGATCATTAATCAGTCATGATCACGGCCACATGAATTTTTATCTGCAGCTTTTATGGCGGCCTAATGTTTGTCAAAAAAACTGAAATTTCAGTCTTCACTAAAATTAATAATGCTTATGACTATCGATCAATCAAAGATATATTCAAAAACCTTCAAGTATAATTTTTGATAATTTTTTTTTCTAAAATAATAAAGCAGTAAATTTGGTTTTTTGAATTTAAAATACAAATTTGATAAATTAGAATTAAATTAAATAAAAAAATTTAGAAAAAATACTGCAAAAAAGTGCAAATACTTTGTTGTACCATTTATACCTAAAATTAAATTTTTATTTTCCTTTTTTTAATAAATCAAATCAATAATCTATTTAAATCTTATTGATTCTTTATTTTTTGTAAATTTTTATATGAGAAAAATTAATTTAGACAAAAAAGGTGCAACAAAGTATGCTGCACTAGGTTGCAGTATTTTTTTAATATTTTTTATTAACTTTAATTTTAAATAATGAAGAATTTTGTTCAATTTGTATTTAAAATTCACAAAACCAGTAAATTGGATTTTAAGAAATTTTCAAAATATAAATTCTTTTTGACAAAAGAAACAATTTAAAAAAAGTGATCTGTCAGAATTAAATATTTTTGATCTTCAAATAGATAATTTTTTAGAATTATTCAGAATTATTTTTTTCAAGTTCCTTTCCAATTTTTTGGAAACTCCCAAAACTATATTAAGAATAAGAAAATTTTTATTTTTTAATTGACATCAAATTAAATTAATAAAAAATGATAAAAAAATTAAAATAAACACAATTTTACCGTAATCTTGCGTATAGAACTCCGAGGTTTAAAATACCTGTTTTTCACGGTTTTTCCTGACAATTATTATGTATTTTTCATTATTTTTGAATATGAGTTTTAGAACGAAATAAAATTAAATTTCTATATAAATGTCTCATTAAATGTGCAAAAATAATTTTATCAAAAAAAAATAATTAAAATTTAAATTCGAAAAAATAACATTTTGGATTTAATGCACGTATTAAAATGGAAATTTAAGCTATATTCCGACCTTAAAACTATTTTCAAAAATAATGCAAAACAAATGTTTAATGTTCGTTTTTAAACCCCGGGGTTGTTTACGCGAGATTACGGAAATATTCTTCGTCCACTCTAATTTTTTTTAATATTATACACATTCATAAAGCAGATTAATTTTCTACAGCTTTGAACTCACCGAACCACTTGCCTTTTTGGTTTAAACCTCATTTGTATTAAGTTTTTTTTTTTTTAAGACTTAGGTGTATTCTTTTCCCAGTCAATCTAATAGTAATGATAAATCTATGAATCTTAAAAAAATCTTTTCAAAATCATCAAAATATTAAAGATAAAATGATAAAGTTGTGAGAGTCTAAAATAGATCCAAATTTTTTTGGAAAAAATCATATTTAAATTTAACCTTTAATTACGACATTTCTTAATTTCATCGATCATTCACTTGAGATTTTTCAGTTTTTAATTTAATTTGAATTTTTAATTTAATTTTTATTATTTCAACTATAAATATATCAATAAATTATCTATATAAATTTTTAAAAAAGGTGATTTCTATAAAATCTGCTGCTAATTTATTTTGTTATTAAAATATCTTAATATATTCGGGGGAAAAACTTAAAAATATTTTTAAATTTGGGGTTTGATTTTAATAATCTTTTTTGTATCATTATAAAATGTAAGTCTTTTAAAAATTAGATTTTTCTGTTTAAATTATTTTTATGGAATTAAGTTTTAATTTTTCTTTGTTTCGGTTTTAGCGAAGACAACTTAAATTTCCAAAATGTGTGTTTCTTTTGTATAAAATTCTATTGAAATGAATTTTTTAATTTTAAAAAATTGTTCTCGAAAAAAAAAGCAATATCTGTTAGCAAAATAAAAAAAATTTTGTTGATTTCTCTTGTGTGAGGGAACAATTACCTTTTTACCACTTATTTCAATTTAGAATAAAACAAAAATAAAAATTTAATCAAGAAAAATTAAAATTTGTAAATCAAAATTATAAGTAGTTTTTAAACAAAATTTTAATAAAATATAATTGAGAAAAAATAAACATATTTAAAAATAAAAGCAACGCAACTTGTTTTATTTTATAAAATCAGCAGTTTTGCGCCCACAATCTTAAACGTACGTCAGCATATGAAATATATAGCAATAAATTCTCCATGGCAACAACAAAATTCAAAAAATATTTAAATTTTTTTTCAATATTTAGATAGATTTGACTATTACCAGACATAGGTCTTAAAATTTAGAATTCCTTTTAATTATTTTTCAAAATTCCTACCTTTGCTTAGTTAATAATCTAATCGTGAAACGTGTTGTTAAATAAATACACAAATGAATATTCCAAATAAAGTTTTTGTTAATCATAAAACAAAATATAATAATCGAGAAGCGCTCACACTCAATTCGATCGACTTGGCATCCTCTCAAGAAATAAATCTGAAAAGATTCGATTCAAATTTTGAAAAAATTACACAACAAAACAAAGTGTTAGATAAAAACAAAGCTTCAGTAAATGAGTTGCCAAAGAAATATTTGAAAACTATTCAATTAAATTTCAATCTAGACAATAAACTGAATAATCAAACCAACTTTGAAGCTTTAAAATTCAGAACAAAAAGTAAAAAGTCCAAAATCGAACAAAAAACCAGCGAAATTGTTGATGAAAACAAATTTCTTCCTAATAATTTAAAAGAAGAAGCAGAAGTCATTATGGTTGATGAGAATAAGTTCAGATACAAAGACATTGAAATAGATTTCAAAAGCAAACAAATTAGTTCGAAAAAATCAGAGCTCAAGGAAGTTAGCGATGATAAAATCAGCATATTAAGTGCCACTGAATCACTTAACTCACTGGACGAAAATAGCAGAATGTTTGTGGAAAATTTTTTTGACCGAAAACTCAGCTCTAACTCAAGCAAAAATCCAAAAGATTCAAACGAGTCCGATAGCAGAAAAATCGAACAAATTCAAGTCCAAGAAAGCGTGAATAATTTTCTGGAAGATCTATTTAATTACATCCCGAAAAGAGAGGACTTTAACCAGAATAAACCACAGACATTTTTGGAAAAATTAAATTTTCTCGAAAATTTTCAGCAAAAAAATCCAGTTATAGGAAAAATTATTAAAAATTACACTTTATCTAACCGAATAATGACTAATCCAAAAGCATCTATAATTATTCAAAAGCGAAATTTACCAAATTGTAACTGTATCCAAAATGGTCTATTGTGTTGTTTGAGTGAATTGGAAAAAGAAAGTGGCATAAATTTGATGGAAAAATGCTGTAACAAATGTACTTCATTTGAACTAAGCGAACTAAGTCATTTGAGTGATGGATCTTTTTATGAAATAGTCGAAGCATCTAATTTACTAAATAGTAATGAATTTAAAAGATTTATTCGAAAATTTAAAAATAAAAATTTAAATTGTTGGTGCTTTATGTACAGCAATAACTTTAGCTGTTGTATTGATGCAATTTATGAAAGTTTAGAAATTAATGACTTTAAAAAACTAGATCCAGCATTTAAAAAAAATAGCTGTTGTTCTAAATGTGTCAAGCCAGATATGGAAAATGAGGAAAAATCCGAAGAAATATGTGGAAACAAAGACGATCCAATTGCTAGTGTGCGATCAAGTGTTGATGAGTTACTTGAAACATCTGAAATGGATAGAAATAGACTTGATATAGCCAGAAAAAGTATTCAAGAATCATTTGAGTTGTTCTTTAGACCTGAAAATAACTCTGGTGAAGAAAAATTGTCCAATTTTGGTGTTCAAGAACCAACAAATTCTAAGTCACCTTTAGAAAAAGTTAATTATGTGGCAAAACCAATTGAATCACAGACTCCAAGAAAATCGATAATAAAATCAAAACCAAAATTTTTTCCAAAATCCAGCGACAATAAAAAAAGTGTCACTTTTGAGGATCCGAAATGTGGCTTCATGCGGGTCGAAATACCCGACTGGTTGGAACATCTAAGGGATCCTGTGTATTCCAAAAAATTCAATAAATATAGAGAAGAATGGAAAAATTAATTCATTTTTATTTAATAAAAACTTTTGAAAATAAATCAAAATTTATAAAAAAAATCTTTATAAAAGGTAATTTTTTATAATTAGCCAAATTCGTAACGATTAAAAATATTCATAAAAAATATCCATTTTTCATTTTATGTGTGCTGATCAGATGAGCCAGACTGATCCGATTGATAGTCAGTACTGACTTGATCTTCATTTGGAATATTCAATGCCAAAAGATCCTTAAGTATTTCGTCGAACATTGGATCGCCACTGTACGTCAAATCTTGTTCTTTTAAATCATTGTTCATTTTGGCTACTCTAAGTCTAAAAATAAATTATTTTAATAAAAAGAATTTAATTATTTTTTCCTTGTTTACATAGTGACAATATTTGGTTGGCAATTATCAGTAGCAATCATAATTGGATCTGTATTGTTTTTGTCCAATGCAAGAGGATCAGCTCCTCTTTTAAGCAATAAACAGACTAGTCTATAAAATTAGAATTATAAATTAGGTTAAATTATAATTTTTGGTTTTAGATTTAAACTTTTAAAAAAATAGAGTTTGCTCTAGAAAAAAATGAATGAGATGTTACTGAAATGTATTTTAAATAATTCTTGAGGTGGATTCCAATTCAAGAAAAAAAAGTCTTGGTGGGTGATATATATTAAAAGTTTAATTTATACTGATTATGAGTTAAATACCTAAAATTTAATCAAAAGAACAATTACTTTTGAAAGTATTGATCAAATAAATAACTAAATGCGCATTCAAAAAGCTATTTTTGCATGTTAAATCAGAATTAAATAATATATAAAAAATAATTGAGTTAAAATTTTTTTATCGTATAAATTAATTTTTTTCATAAACGCTAAATTTTTTCAACTTATTTAATTAGAAATTTTTTAGTTTGTTAGATTAAACAATTAAATATTATTTTACATTTTCAATGTGCTTAATAAATCTAAAGATTCGATTAAAATTGAACCTTAATTGAAATTTTTTTCAAAATTTGCAAGTTTTTGATATTAATTTTCAGAAACTTGCAAGCCAGAAAATTTCAGAATTGTGAATTTGTTAAAGCTTTGACTATTTCGTAAAAATATAAACAAAATCATAATAATTGATGATATGCTAAAAGTACACTGCTGTAATTCATTTTTAATGAATAAAAATAAAATATTTTATCTTATTTTCACATTTCAAAGAATTCCACTTATGCGTTTTTCATCATTTTGAATAAACAGTTTCTTTTTTATGCGTGAATCACATTTTAATGTAAGGTTCCAGAAATTCAAAAATTAAGTGCTATCTGAATTTCTAATTTTTGACTTAAAAATCGTAAACTACGTCCTTTGAAACCCTAAATTTCATTTATTTTTGGGGGACTAGAAAAAAATTTATATCCAGGTGTCTAAAAAGAACTAACCCTTTAAAAAGTTGTAGGTCTTTCAGACTCAGTTACTCAAAGATAAAATTAAAATCTTTGTTAAAATTATATATATTCTGAAAGAGCATAAAATTTTCTACAACCTGGTATATAGTTTTGTTTGATAAAAAGGATGTGCCAATTTTTATTATTGAAAAAAAGTCAAAAATAATACTTTTTTTCAGTTTAATCGTATGTGGTCCCAGGGATTACTTAATAAACCACTTTTTTTTTTTAAAACTAGACAAAATTCTGAACAAATCTACGATTTTACTTTTTTGAATTTATGTTTTATTTCATTTAAATAAAGTACCAAAATCATGCGATTTGATTTAAATTTTGAATATTTTAATTATATTGAAACCAATTCTATTAAACCTTAATTAATCTTTTTTTGTTTGTTTTTTAATCCTTACCATGTAATTGATTTACGACAGATGATTTTGAAAAACTTCAATTTAGTAAATGTTAAAATAATATTTTTTGAATTTTTTTTAATCTTGTGGAAAAAATCACAAATGGATTGGATTCTAATTTTCCATTAATTTTAGCCATATTATTTCTATCAAAAATAAAATTCAATGAGAAAATTTTTTTGGAGCTACTCGAAAATTTACATTTGGTTAAACCAAAATTATTCAAATCTAAGATTTAACGTTAGTTAATTGTTCTTTATGGAGATAATCCTTAGAATTAGCTTAATACTGTTTTATTGTGATTAAAATATTTTAATAAAAAATATAATTACTTTAAATCATTCAAAATTGTTGCGTGATGCAAAGCTGTTTTTCCATCAAAATCGCAAATATTTACCTTGGCACCATTCAACAGAAGAAGTTCAACTGCTGGTATACATCTCTAAATAAGATAAAATTAATTTATTAATTTTGATTTTTAGTATTTAAATTTTGAACAAAATTTTCGAGAAAACACTATTAAATTAATTCTACATACTAACACTTAAAACAGCTTTGATCAAGGGCGAATACCCCTTAAGAGTTTCATTGGGATTATAAGATATATTTAAATAATTATCAATGTACAAATTGTGGCGATCAATTATTGAATTTCGGTCCGCATCGAGCGCTATTGCATAGCTCACCAGTTTAATATCACCATGAGCACTAGCCAAATGAAGCAATTCGTCTTTATTTTTAATTTTCACATACATCACATCCGGTTGCTCAGTACTCTCGACATTTTCTGTACAGTCTGCTATTTTCAAAATACTCTTTTCATTGTCGAACGATTTTTGTATCTTTACAGTAACATTTTTAAGTGGTCTAACAAAAATTTTGGATCCATATTTTGCTCTTATCCAACTTTCTCTGACATTGCTAAAATATTTAAAATAAATTAGGTAAAAATATCATTAATATTTAAAGCCTAGTTTTAAACACTAGAAAGCCCTCGAAAGCAAATGAATAAAAAATTTTAAAACTATTAGCTTTTTAATTTATTTTTTACAATAAGAAATTGAATTGTTCTTTAAATAATAATATCTAAAAATAACAAATGCCAAAAAGAAAATTTAAACACCCAGAGGATTCTAAATACCTTTTTTAAAATTCACAGGGAGAATTTTATAACTTTTAAATATCTAAAAGCTTTAATTAATGTTAATCGGGAAAATTTTGTAAAAATCTTAAAAAAATTTTAAATTGAGAGTTTTTTTTTATTTAGAATATTTTAAGGAAGAATTCTCCCTAAGGCTTCTCAGAATGGAAATTAGTCCTTCTTTTAAGCCTCGTGATAAATAGAATATTGTTAATTGAGTTTTGAGCTCTAAAAAAATAAAATTAAAATTAAATAAATAAATAAATAAAACTTGAGAGTTTAAACGAAGTCTCATTCCATTCGGACGAAACCTTGTTTTGTCCTCAGTTATCTTTAAAATAAAATAAAATATAGTGACCAGATCAGAGAATATATAATTTGACTAAAAATAATATAAAGTGATATTTAATTAAAATATTTTCTGGTCATGTGTGTTTGTGAGTCTTATTTTACAGATATAAATTTTTACTTTTTTATAGACTTGTAATTAGTTGGGTATTAATAAATAAAATTGGGTATTTAAGAAAATAAGTTGAGTGTCTAAAACATTTAATAAGTGTATAATAAAAAAATTCAAAAATTTAAAATTCATTTAGATTATTAATGAATTTTAGTGTAGACTTCATTAAATTAAAATAAATAACAAATATTTATATAAATGAGTTGAAACTTTATTTTTTTTAATCTATGTAAAAGTAATAAAAAATAAAATATTTAATTAAAATCAATTAACTCTGATATGGCTGTAAGATGTTAGGAAGTCAATTTACCATTGAAAGCTAAATAGAGGAAGACCAACATTGACAAAGAAAGCATTTGTTTGATAATAATTTTTGTTACTTTAATTGAATTTAATTGAAGAATTTTTTTAAATTAAAGCTTTGAAGATTAATACTTTTTAAAATTTTTCAGATACTCAAAAATTAATTTCATGTTCTTATTTTTGATTTCTTTTTTAATAATTTGGTCAAAAAATAAATACCCAAATCATTATTTTTCAGACATCCAAATAATCAATATAAATATCCATCTAATATTAACTCAATTTAATTATAAGGCACTCAAATATTAAAAAATAACTAAAAAATTTAAAAACTTTTTTCTTTATTTATAAAAATTGTTATTTAAAATGTGTTAGCTAATTCAAACTTTGTGTTACCCAAGTCTAGTCTCCTATATAGCCCTGGAATTTGATTTTAATGATTCTCATATATGTATAAAACAAAACAAATTACAAAACTTCTTTCCTTTGTATTTAATTTAATTTTATTTTTAACATCGCCTAGTCTGGCGTAATTTTATGAATAAATAATAATAATAATAATAACTGTAAAGTGCTTCTCAGGCTTGCAGAGTATTTGCAGAGTTTGAATTTTGAAATAAAAAGTTTGTAGTAGCTGATACATTTTGCATAACTTAATAATTTTATTAGGAAATTTACAATATTTCTAAATGGAGCCGAATGACAGATTTAAAACTAGTCAACAATCTCAGTAGTACATTAAGCTTAAATACACTCAAGTCAACTTTTTCGAACGATTATTAGGCAATAAGTATACACGAAATATAATTAAGATATGCTTTAGATACATCAAGAGGATGACTACATAAGTTACATATTAGAAATACTAAATGAGAAAGCTGAAGATAAGAACCTAGGCATAATAGAAAAATTCAAGTACTATAAATATATATATATATATATATATACAGTGGTTAAAGTAAAACTGCATAATAATGGGTAAGATTACATTATTTTACGTTATTTCCGTCAGAAAATGTAAGCTAACATAATCTTACGTAATTTTACGTAATATTACACTAGTTTAAGTATGTTTGACCAAAAACGCTTACGGCCAAAAAAAAACGAATTTTAGAGGAAAAAGTGGAAAATTCACCATTATACAGTTTTACCTTAACAACTGTATATATATATTCTCTAAATATGGAACATAAGTATAATAAGAAAAACAATGAGGTACACGATCAACTCCTTAATTTATTCAACAAAAAAATACAGAAAAGGAAGAGATCTATAACCTGTATAATGTATATATGACAACAAAATTTATCGATAAATTTTATTTATACAAAATTTGTTCGTTTTTTATCTATTTTTTTACTTTTTAATTATCTAATTGTAATTATTGTAAATTATTATTTACGAACTTTTCTTTGAAATATTTCCATTTTTATTTTTATATTGATATTAAATAAGTGAATAGGGTCAATTTTTTTTTTAAGTCACACTGATAAAGTAGTCGTTATCGGCCTAAGCATCAGTTTAAATTAAAGGAAAAAAAAATTTGCATAATGAATTTTAGGTCTAAACAAAAAAAAGTTGTTACATTTTAAACTTTTGCTTTTCTTATTTATACGAAAATTCAAAATAATTTGTTTTAGCTTTAAGTTTAACAGCAAGAAACGAACAAATTTTATTTTTTTAAAATTAAAATATTTCTAAAGTTAAATTTAGTAAGCAAGTTTGTCCTACGGTATAATATAAAACAAGCTTTCTAGTGTTAAAATAGTTGAATTATTCTATAGAAACATACTTGTCGCATTTTGGAGTCGCTCGTTGAATTTTTAAGTTATCGTTAAGCTCAACTTCTTTAGTAAACATTTTTTCATATATGCTATTGACTAGATCATTACCTAAACTCATTTGTAAGCTTAGAGTTTCATGTGCCAATTCATCCAAATTTAGAGAGCGAACTTTTGAAATGTGCACACCAAGACCTCTATGCTTTCCGGAACATTCAATGCACAAAACTGCACCAATATTGATACTTATCTAAAATTGTCTAATTTATAATTTCTTTAGAAAAAAAAACCCATTTATATGATGCTTACCCATGATGGATTTGGTGCTCCGCAATCACAACAAGCTTGATTTCCTTTTAGAGTCATGAGAAGAGAGTTTTTATTATCAAAAGTTTCAGATCTTTTCTTCAAGCTTGTGCTACTAGATGATTTTCCTGTTTCTAGTAAATTTCTGCTAGAATGGCTTTTATTTCCTGGAACAGTTAAATGGTCCGAATTATTAGTTTCATTAAAAGAATTGAGTATATCTATCGATTCCTGAAATTCATTTTGAGAAGCTGAATTTTCATCTGATTGATAGTCATTCGAACCAAATTGACCTGAGACCAAGTTATTGATAGCGTCATTGATTGCTTTATCTATTGATTTTACCCACTGGTTGCAATCTTTTTGAGAATCAGCTTGTAGGATATGGCGACATTTGGGAGACACAATTTCGAATGTGAACCTTCGTTCACCATCATTAACTTCCCTTACTTTACATACTCTTAAATCAGGCTCCATTTCGTTAACTCCTGAGCTAAAATCGCTTCTTTTCTGATAGAATAGCTTGGAGTTAAATAAAGTGAACCAGCGACGATTCCATTTTTTAAATGTATTATGATGAGATCTTTTGTACAAATAGCCAGACATTATTAAATTGGGTTTTCGCTTGGCCAAAGAAGATGCCGATGATGATGAGCTTCCAGAAACATCCGATGATGAATGGTAATCCTAAAAATATGTTCAAAGTTAATGGAATTCTGGTTTAAAAATTTTTTGAGCATTATTTTTTATTTTTTGTGTTTAAAATATATTTGTGAATAAAAAATTAAAGTTATTTTTTGTGTTGTTAAATTTTTACATTTTTAATCCTTTTTTCCAATCAAATCTAAATTATGTTGCTTGTTAAATTTTTTTTAATTCTTTTTGTGAGCCTCTTAACTTAATTGTTTCAAAAAATTTTTAATCAAAGAATCAATGACAAGGTAGCAGCCAAAAAAATGTGAAATAGTTGACAAATTTAGAGTGAAAATTTCACTTGTACTTTTGGAATTATGTTAAAATTAAATTTAATTAAAATTGAATAAATTTTTAGTTCAATCTTATATTATCACATTATTTAATTACTCAAAAATTACTAATTTTTTTTTCATATCTTTATAAAATAAATTAGAATTTTAATTTTTTTTCCAGGTACAAAAAAGAGAGTGATAATCTAAACTTAAAAATTTATGGAAACAGAATAGTGAGCCAAAAAGAAATCAAATTTCTTGGTATTGAATTTGATTCTAAGTTAAATTTTAATATACTGTTAGACGAAATTAAAGAACGCTGCAATAAAAGGCTAAATATTATTAAGATATTGTCAAACAAAAAATGGGGTCTTAATAAAAACACACTAGGAAATCTTTATAAATCCTTAGTCGGATCAATTTTAGATTATTCTTTTCCTTGCTTAAATTCATTTTCAGAAAATAATATCAAAAAACTGCAAGCAATTCAGAATACAGCAGTCAGATCTATTCTTAAGTTAAAATATGATACTCCCTCCAACATCGTGCATCATGAGGCTTTTAATAAACTAAAATTACTAACAGTCTCGAATCGGCTTTTTGAATTGAGTGAGAGATATGTTGGGACAGGACTGAGTCATTCTATTCCATTGGTTGTAAGACTGGTGAAGGAATACAAAGAAGGTTTCGAATCAAGATATATTGACTACCCAACTCCATTGTGTAATTGCTACCTTACTATTTCTTCTTTTTTTCCTGAAACTTGAGCTATTTAAACATGAGCCACATGTAATAATCTTTTCCAATTTTATATATTATTACATTTCATTTATTTAGCTTATTTACTTTTTTTTTTAATTCTTTTTTTTTTTTTTATCTTATTTTATTAACTTTAATTTTATTTTTATTTTATTTTTTTTTTAATTTTTTTTTTTTTTTAACTTATTCTGAAGGAGCTCTAGCTCGGTACAGAAAACAAATAAATAAAATAAATAAATAATAAGAATTTTTAAAGAAAAATATCCGTAAAACTCCAAAAAATAGACAAGAAAGTACATCAAATTGTAACTATGACTTAATCTCTTTCAATAAACTCCAAATAATTCACATTTATTTTATAATATATTTTTATCAATTTTAATTTATATATATTCAATTTAACAATATTATCTAAAAATAACCAAAATAAAAACAGGCTTTATAGAAGGTTATTTATGGTTATGAGTTTCTTAGGTAACTGACTACAACACTTTTTTAACTAAATAAAATGAAAATTGTGAGCTGTTTAGAGAAAAAAATAGCATTATTTTTTTACTTACTACTACTACTTCTACTTTTATTTTTGAAGTCATTCAATTTTTTCGCTTTATATTTAAATACTTACATTTAAAAGGAGGATACCATGTTGTTGTTCCATTAATTCCATACATTTCTGCTCATTCTCATTCATTAAGCTTAGATTTGTGGAAATTTCGGCAAGTTCGCTGTCATGCTCATAGACTAGTACATTACCATATTGATAAAATGATTTCAATGACTGGGAATACAGTTGAATCTTAATAAAAATTTTAAAAAATTTATGCAAAAAAATTTATGAAGTAAGTTACAATGTTGAGAATAGAGTGACTTCTGACCAAATAAAATCTATTTATTTGGCATATATATTCAAGACCATTTTGACCGTATGTTTTTTTCACTCCGTTTAAATTTTTCTCCATTTCATCGCATATTTGCGGCTTATTCTTTAGAGCTTCGGCATTTTTGTTATAAGCAGTATCTAATTCTTGACTTATTTTCTCAAATTGCTTTCGCTGTTCTTTCAATTGTTTGATATCACTTTTAATTCAAAAATTTTATATAAAATTCTCAAAAGTTTATGCATCCTATACTTTTCCAAAAATTTGTTAACTTTTTCCGAAATCGACTTGAAAGAGTCACTGAGAAAATTCTAAAAAAGTCAATTTTTTAAAATTTAAAAAATCTTAAATTTGATTTTAAATATTTTTAACAAATTGTTTGCATTATTTCAAACTTCTAAAATGTACCTCCTCACAATGTCTTGAGTCCTTTAATAACGAGCAAAAATTGTCTATTTTTCGCCGCGTAAAACCTTCATCTTTTTCACTCAGCAAACTTCCTAGATCTTGAATCGACTCAATCATTCTCCTTTAGAAAAAAAAACTTAATTAATTTTTTTAAAATTGACAACCTCTAACCTGTACGAATCAAGATAACGGAGACCATCAGCATGAAAAGCAAGACTGTTTTCATAAATCTTTTTTGAAAAATAATTTTAAATTTTTTTAATATAAAAAATCTTACTTTTTTGTATGTGTTTTCATAATTTTCCAGATCGTTTTCGGCAAATGACAAATTTCGCCTAAATAGAGGCGAGTCCTTTAAGCATTCGTTAAAATCCAACTTGACTCCCATTTTAGTGTTGTTGTTTAATTTATGAAAATTAATTTGATATTTATCTCATTTTAATCTAATCAAAGTACTGTTCAAGTAAATCAGTTAGTTGAATTACGCCAAAAACTGCTAGAAATTCTACATTTTTAAATTAGGCTTTTTGAAATGCATAATTTTTCTATCTTACATAATATTCGCCAAATTACAATCGTGGCTTTACGATTTATTTTCTTATTTATTTTTAACCAGCGATTAGACAAATTAAATGAGAGCATATTTTAAATTGTACTCGAAGTTTACCGTAGTCATCGAGAGAAAGTTTGAGTACAATTTTAAACAAGTTTAATGATTCATATAATTATTTGGAACTAGGAAAAATAAATTTTATACTTGTTATAAATTTTAATTTATTCATCGCTTTCATTATTTGATTTTCTTCCACTGAAGTTGTTTTTGGATAAAATTATTAAAATTTGAATTTTAAATTTAAAAATTCAATCAGAAAAATATTTCAGAACAAATTTAACTTATTAATCTTCAATCTTTAAATAAAAAGTACCCTTTTCAACTCAAAACAAACTGTGAAATGCTTAAATAAACAATTTATTGAACTTAAGTTTTCGATATTATTAATGAGAAAAAAGTGTTTGTGGATTGATATAAAGATTTATTGAATTTTTACTTTGCTAACCAAATCTAGACAAACATTAATAAATTATTTAATAAATTTGGTTTATAGCAAAATTTCATTTCTCATATCACTAGCCATTTATTAAAGATTAACTAGATAAGATTTTTCCAGACTAGATTTTGAATTTAATTTTATTCTAAACAAAGATACTTGATTAATAGTGCTAGAAACTCTAGAATATATCATCGGGTAAAATTTCATTGTTGAGCTATCAAAAATTTGTTAAATGCAAGACAGATAAAAGCTTAGATAAAATAAATTAATTAAGTATCAAAAAATTGAATATTAATTTTTCGATTTCGTCATAAATCTTAATTAAATTCGTAAAAATGAGATCATCCTTAAAAATAGAAATTTTTAAATTATTCATTTTTATTTAAATGACCGAGAGAAACAAATTAGTGTAAAGCATATTTAAACATTCATGAAAATATAATTTGAAATTAATTTCAGCTCAACGATTCCATTTAATTATGTTTAGACGAGCAAACAAAACTATTTACCCCAATTTTAATATTATTTTTGGAAATTTTTTTTAAATGGTTTGTTTTTAGAGAAAAAAATTCGCTGATAAATGATTTAATTGATATAAAGGCAGTATATGAATATGAAAAAAAAAATATCAATTCGCTTTTATTTGGGTCGTATTTCAAATTAAGTTTTAAAAATGATTTGATTGTTAAAATACTTTGCTTTAAAAAAATATGAAATAGAAATAAATTAAAATTTAAATCCTCTATTTTTAGCTATATAAGATTTTGATAATTTAAAATTGAAGTTTAAATGAATTAAGAAGCTTTAATTTGAAAATTATTTTACTGATATGCTCTTTAATTATTGTTTGACTAAAGATTTTTTTTAAAGTTATAGTTTTAAAATTTTTATTTTATTTTTTTAATCTGGTTTTCATGATCTTAAATCTTATTCAAAATTCTCCAATTGTTACTTTTAATTAAATCCATAAAAATCTACTTTTAAATAGCTCAATACCAAAGTCAAAAGAAATTAAATGATAAATAACCGAAATTCTGTTATAAAAGGACCTAAATTTATGATTTCCAATATTTTTTTTTAATATTTAATAATTTCAAATAATAACTATTAAGCATGTTTTTGACGCTATGTTGGTTTATTTAATTAATTTTAAAAGTAAAATTATTTAATTTTTATAGTTGCTTCCATATTTCCTTTTTTGATTTCATCAAACCAATTAAAAGTAAATTTTTTTTCGATATTTTCCTTCATGGCTTATTTTTTGTTTTATTGTAATTTTTTTAAGCGAATATTTTTTTTAGGAATTTCAACTTAACAATTCCTATAAAATAATTCGTTAAGGCATTAAAAATTATTGTAAAATGTTATTACAGACTAACTGGTGTTTCAGGAAGCATAATACAACTAAGAAACTACGTTTTATAGATATTTTTTTTGTTAATAAAAACAATGAAATTTTTTAAATTACTATCAAAAACTGTTTTTATTAATATTTTAATTTTAATTTTTTTTCATTTATAATCTTTATTTAATCAACAAGAGAACTTTAAAAAGGTCTATTGCCACTCAAACTGTCCTGGAATCGAAATTATTTATATATAAATTTAATAAATTTAATGCTCGGCAAAACTTTTCAAAATTATAACAAACATCAAAAATCAAATTAAAACCAAAATATATCATACTTCAGCTATCAATATGAGTTTAATTTAAATTGAAAAAATATTAAAATTAAAACAAGCATACAATAAATGAAGTGTTAGTTACGAAATTATTGAGTTCTTCAAGGCGCTAGTCAATTAATTAAATTTTTAATATAGCATTTAGAGTTTGAATTTTAAATGAATATTTTTTAAATTAATTCATAAGATGATAAATGCATTACAAAAAAAAACAACAAGATTTAAAAGACACCAAAAAAAATTTTAGTTGTCAAGCTTAAAGGTACTTACAGTGACAATTTTTTGTTATTTTTTCAATTAAAATAAAATTTTTGAAAGGCTTCTTAATAAATGTTTAAAAATAGAGACATAATAAATGAACAAAATTTAAAGCCTTTATATTTTAATATTCCCGTTTGACGATCTTTTTTATTTGTTTTTATACATTAAGAGATTTTATTTAAAAATAAAAATACAAATTCTAACAGGTAATTTGAAATAAATTTTTCTGTAGTTTAATTTTCAGGTTTCAAATGATAATTAATTTCTGAACAATGAAAATATTACTTTAAATTTACTTTTATGCATATCTCACCTTAAACTCAAATAATTTTTCTTAAGGAAAACATCAATTTAAAATTTAAATTCTTCTTAGCTTTAATTGAAATTAGTGAAAATATATTTTTTTTAATTCAAAGCATTTTTCTACAGCAATCAATTTTTTTTGCTAACGATTAGTTGAATTTTTTTGTTGTAAAGGGTCTCTAAGTCAAAATAAAAAGCAAAATTCAGGAATGACTGTGATATTAACTTAAATAATTTAATAATAAGATTTAACAAATAGTTAATAGGAAATAGTTTTTATTCTGGCAAAAAAGAACAACAAAAAAGCGATAACCATGGTTATAGTTTTACATTGTATTTTAGTTACATAATTTAAAATATATTTTAGAGAGAGATTAACAAAAAACTGTGAAATCAGAAGATTAGTAGCAAAGAAATTTTTTTTTCAATTTTTTTTTAAAGAGACTAGCATCTTTTCATAAATTGCCAAACTTTGTTCTACTTAAGAAATAAATTTAATTTTTTTTTAAATTCAAGATTTACTTTCATTGAATTGTAAAGAAGTTTATTAATAAAACAAGTTGAACCAAACACTTGATTATTCGAAGTAAATATATATAAAAAATCTAGTATTGAGACAACTTATGGCAGCAGTCTTAAGAGTTAAATTTTTTGTTAATTAAAATTGAGCAAATAATTGAAAAAAAAAATTAAATTGTGATTATTTTAGATTCAAATTGTGGAAAAACAAGCTTTTAAAACAAGTCAATATATCTGTTATTTAACTTTTTAAAAAAACAGCAACGAACAACTAAAATTGAAAAATTAGCAATAAAAATTTAATTACTTTTTTTTTTTAATTCAACATTAATTTACCTTGAATTAATAAAAAGCTCACAAGTAATAAGGTCTAAAAATTTGTTTTTGCTCAATTTATCCAAACAATATATTCAATAATGAGTTGATTTCGTTGTTAATATTAAAGTTTTAAGCTTTAGCATTTAATTTTGTTTTAAAAAACCTGTTTTTCTTTATAATATTTAAAGTATCGTTTGAAGGAACCAAATATTGCTTTTCCAATAATTAATACCAAATAAAAATTTCAAATAAAAAACATTAAATTTTAGTTTAGAAATATGAAAAATTACTAAATTTTTTCAAACAATTTTATGCAAAATGAACAAAGTCAATTCGCCTAGAAAAAAACAAAATTCCTATGTCCAGGAAGACAAAAATCAAGCATTCAAGCTAATAAAGGAATTGCTGATTAACAAAAATTTGGAACAAAAAAGGCCGCAATTTCGAGATGCAGAAATTTCACCAATTGATCTTACAATTACCAGACATATTAAAAAGTAAATTAATTTCGTAAAAATTTCAGTAAGTGAAGAAGATTTTAAATAGAAGTGCGAAAACACCTAATAGTAAGACTCCTAGCAAAACTCCGATAAGAGACTTTGACGAACAAAGATTTGACCATCTTAAGAAAAAATCATTCTATAAAACTGAATCAAATTTTAAATCTCATGGGAAAAGCTTGGGTAATAATAATAATAGAGTAGACATTGTCAAAAGTTTAGTAAATAGTACGGACTCATCCAGTTCCATGGAAACAAATGCCAACAAGGAACTAGATGACATATATAGCCAGATGCCGTCGTTAATTCCGAGTGTGGTAAAGAAAAACGAGTCCGACATCAAAAGCAAGCCAACTCTATTTTACAATTATAGACAATGCGGGTTTAAATATGAGGTAAAAAATACTAAAATTTAAATAAATTATTATTTTTTTAAAATAAATAAATTTGAAGGATATTACTGGCTCAAAGTATGGCAATTATTTTAAAGTGAATGTAGGTGCACCAAAAAATTGGTTAAAATCTAAATTTCAACATCGCTATCTGAATGAAAATTATATGATAACTAATTAACTTTTTACTATTTTATTAAATTTCTTAGTAACGCTAGAGCGAAGGCTCAATTTTTGGTCAATTTTTTTCATAGACAATGTTTTTTATGCGCCATTTAAGGACCAGATCTTTAATTAAATCGAACATGTAATTTGGCTTTGTGTACAATTGTTTATAAATAGAATCATCGAGTTCAACATTATTTGCATTTGGATGTAAAATTTTTTTCAAATATTCAGTACTTTTTTTCCATGTCTAAAAACAGACAATTTTTTTTGTTCGCTTGGAAAATTTTTAATTTTTAGCCTACATTTCTGAAAGAATTCAAACGTTTCGAGTTGGATTCGAAAAGATCCGATGATACAAACATATCGTCATTTTTTCCAGTCAAAATGGTCACTGAAACATTTGGTGGAAATTGTTTTATACTCCAAATTAACTTCATTTGATCAAATGTTTCATTCAGATTTATAAATTCGTCCACTAAAGAAAAAAGATGCTTCGGATTGCTCATTAAAAATTTCTAGGGAATTTTTTTTAAATTATTTAGCATTAAATTTTCAGCAAAAAAAATAATTTTTTACTTGTCTATTGATTATGTCTTGAGGTAATTTTTCATAATTAATCTGAGGCTTTAGTACATTAGCCATTATCAAAAATCGATTCAAACCGATCAATGATCCAATCGCGTAGCTGTACCATTTTGGAACCATATTTTCATACCTTTTTTGTTTAGATAAATAAAATTCAAATAAAAAACAAATTACTAATTTACCAAAATTTTTTCCATTCTCCATGGTCTTCATCAAATAAAGTTTCTACTAATGGATTTATCATTACAATGTGACTGACATCACTTTAAAAAAAAGAAAACTTTTAGGCTTTTTACTCTCAAACAACAAATTTTTTTCTCAGATTTTTCCTTTGAGTTTGTCTAATAGAGACATAATATGTTAAATTATTTTTTGTATTATATGAATTTTTTAATTAATAAAAGGCTATTTAAACTTAAGTTATTTTTAATAGAAAAATTAAAATTCCTATTTATTTAGAAAAAATATCATTTTGTCAAAGTTGTGCAGAGGGATATCTTTATCAATTTTGTCATGATTTTATAGGTCCCATTTAAATGAATTTTCATTAAGTTAATTATTAAAAATATTCATGAAAAAAAGTCCTGTATCTAATCGGTAGCATAAAAATTTCTTGCGATCTTTGAATATTTTTCTACACAAAAAGCAAATCATTTTCACTGCTTAATTTTGGTATATAATTAATATCATATTTTTATCTTTTTATTAATTGACCTAGCAGGCTTTTTTCAGGAAATTTGCTGTTAAAATAATTTTAAAATTAGAATATGATTTTAAAAAAAATTTATTGCTTATTTAAATCAAAATTCATTGAACCAAAACAAATTTGCTAAAAATATACCGAATGATACTCAGTATTATCTTAAAATATTTACTAAGCGTCGTAAAAATAGTTATTTAATCAATAAAGAATAGCTTTTAAAATGTTTTTTTTTAATTTTGCTCAATCTATCTTAAAAGAGCCAATAATTTGTTTTCCGACTGTTGCTATAGTAAGTGTAAAAAAATAAAACCAATTAAAAATGATTAATAAATACATTGTAAATATAAATAATTAATTTAAAAACATGCATTTTAATGTATTTTAGTGGTAAGTTTGCTAAAAAACATAAATCAATGATTAATTAATGTCAAGCACACATTACATAGCATTTACATAATTAAAATTAATATATATCCTTACATTTTAACACTTAAAACCTAAACCCTTCAATTATTTTTATTTTTTTCTTTAAAGATTTCAAAATAAGATTCTAAAAGAACCATTTAAGGATCAATTAGAAAATAAAAAGTTTTTTTTTTTTATAAAATTTTAAACATTTATCAAGTTTAATTAAAAATGAAATAAAAATACTTATTCATCTTATTTCATCAAATTAAGTTTGATCATGTGATCATGATCATGAACATCAAGTTTCCCATTATAATTTCTTTTTAGTCATCAATTTATTTTAAAATTGAATAAAAATAGTTTTTGTGAAATCAAAAAAAAGTAAAAAATAAATTTGAAATACCAAAAAAATACTATGATAAAAATTAAATTGTGTAAAAATAAGATGAAAAGTAACAGGAGTTCAATTATTGTGTTGCTCATATTATTAAATTTAATTTTCAATTAAAATTCTAATTTTTACAAAGCTAATAAGTTATTATTAGTTATTAGTATTTATAAATTTAATTTAAAATTTTTAAAAACCATCTGATAAATAAAATAAAAAAAATTTATTACTCTTGGTAAATTTGTGTATAAAATCTTGCAATCATAGAACCAAGTTCGGATCCAACAAACAAAAGTGGTCTTCCCTGCTGACTAGATGATGTTAAAAGTCTTCTTAAATCTTCAGCCATTCTAATGCAATTTTAAATTCATGTTTGCTAATTATTTGATTAAAAGTTACCTTTCAATGGTAAATTCCTGTCCACGTTGAATTTTAGCCCTGGGTACTTTTTCAGAATCATTTTGAGGTATTTCAAAAGGTCTTTCGCTTAAGCCAATTCCAGCCCTATCATATACACAAACTTTAGTTAGCTCAGATAATTTTTCTTGCAAAAGCAGCCATAAATCAGAGTTTAATCCAATGGGGCCATCCAATACAACTTAATTAAATTTGTAAAGCAAGAACTACTTTAAGTTTTTCTAAATACCAGTTGGTAAGCCTTTGCCTTTACAACTAAGAAATAATTTTTGGCTTGAGCCGACATCATAAGCAAGGCCGTGAGAGCTCATGTATGGAGACTCTCTGCTCAAAGCTGCATAGTTAAGTAATGGAGGTATAATACACAATAAGCTTCCGTATTTAATAACATTTAAAAATAATGAAACAAATCGATTTGAGAATAAATCTTTAATGAAATACATTCTAAAAAAAAATAGGAAAATATCAAAATTTGCTATTTTTAAAAAGACTTAAATTTTATGCTGATACTAAATTCCATTTTTCCGCTCAATGAAACTAAAATTCACACTAATGGTTCTTTAAATAAAAATCAAATGATACTAATTTTAATCTTTGTGATACTTAATTTTTTAAAATTCATATCAAATAATTAATAAAATAAAAATATTCAAATAGTTTTACTAACTTTCGTTCATTTAGAATTCGAAGATTAAAAAACAAAGATTCGACAAGGATTTGATATTATAAATGATCCATATTTAAAAGAGCAAGTTTTGATGCCAGTGACGTCAAATGAACAGATAAATATTGTTCATGGTGAAGTCAAATCAGAGCCAAAAGTGTTAAATTTATTAGTAGTGGAAAATCGCCCAGCTAAACGTCCAAAAAGTAGACATTTCAAAAACCCAATCAATGATCAGAGTAAACCTGCTAGCAAAAAATCTAGAAACAATTAATATTTCCCTTTTTTTTCTTTTTCTTCTTTGTTTTGTGTTTTTTAATATCATCAATAAAAGTTAATATCATTGTTTTTATTTTCAGTTTAGTTTACCCCATTTTACTTACTTTTTATTTTAATTATGTGATTTTATTTATTTAACTTTATTTTTATTTTATTCTGGATTTTATTCTATTCTGGAGCTTAAGCTTAAGCTCGGTACAGTAAACAAATAAATAATAAAATAAATAATAAAGTTGAATTTAATTCTTTGTTAAAAAATTATCTTCTAATATACTATACTATAATAATTAAATAATATATTACTAAAATAAGGGTCATGTCGACTTTGTGATCAGGTGTTCACAAAAAAATTTTATCACAGTTCTCATGTCCAGAATGTGATCAATGATCAATGATCACATATATTGTGACCAAAATTTCCATTAATTAACCAACGAATTTAAGTAAATTTTTTATTGTGATCAGAAAAAAAATTTGTGATCAAAAAAACTTTAATAGAAGAATAATTTTTACTAAACTTTACATTAAAAAAAAATGAACATTAAAAAAAAATGAACATTAAAAAAAAATAGTTATTTTTTTATACAAGTCTCAAACCCTTATTTGAAAATATCATCTTCACTATCTATATTTTAGCTTAGGAAAAATTTTGCAATAATTTTGATAAAATTTTTTTTGTTAAAACTTTTCTAAAGTGAATAAAGTGGTGATTTGACAAAAGGATTCGACCAACTTTACGTTAATTTCCGTTATTTGACTAAATTTTACGAAAATACACGTAAAATACTGTTAAATCCTAGAAGTCAATAATTTACAAAAATTGCCAAATTTTTTTTTTAAATTTATGTTCGGAAAAAATACAAATTTTTTTTCAAAAAAATTTGGCAATTTTCGTTAATTCTTGACTTCTACGATTTAACAATATTTTGCGTGAATTCTCGTAAAAAATATTTTAAGTGAATTTTCGTGAAATTTAGTCAAATTACGGAAATAAACGTAAAATTTTGTCAATTCTTCGTGTCAATTCACCACTGTAGCAAATTTTTTTAACATATTTTTTACACATTTACATAAATTTAATATAATATAATCGCTTAAGGATAGAAGGAGACAAAAGGAGAATAAGGTTGAATCAGTTGCTACACATCGAGTACTAATCAGTAGCTGGAAAAAATAGATAAACAAATGTGCACAATAGACTTTCAAACTATTTTTTTATATATTTTTTATATTTTTATTGGTATTTTACTTGGCAAATTTTATAATTACTTTTGAACAATTGTAAATATACTAGTAATTTTAATAAGAGTACTGGAGGTCCGCGATTGACGCTCCAACTCCCAAAATTGCCCTAGTTGCGGCTTTCTTATTTAAATAAATAAATAAATAAATAAATAAATAATCGCTTAAGGGAAAAAAATATTTTATGATCAGTAAAATATTTTGGTGATCAAATCTTGGTCACAATGAGTATAATAAATATTTTTGTGATCAAAATTATCACATTCTAGACATGAGACCTATGATCACATTTTTTGTGAACACGTGATCACAAAGTCGACATGACCCTAAAAAAACTAATACTTTCACATTTTTTTTTAATTTTTAGATGCAAAATTAATTTGTAGCCTTAATTTTTTTGTCATCATAAAAATAAAGAAATAAAAATAAAATTAGTATCATTTTTTTAGTAGCATAAAAATAAATTTAGTATCATGTAAAATCAGGCCTTGAAAACTAGTAGATTTCGATTTCTACGCCAATTTGAAAAAAATTTCTTAAAATTCTCTAATAATCATACAAAATATTTATTTCGAATTAATTGAATTGAAAAAATTTAATAATTATAAATAAGCTTTAGATCAAAATTGAAGTTAATTCAGGTTTTATTCTATGTTCTTTTGACTTTGGTTCAAGAGCAAAAGGATTTTCACAGGCATAAAATGATTGAAGCAATTTAATTGACAAATCGTCACAAATTCCTCTGATTATTTTAATATCTTGGCCATAATTTAGGTCATTATTTGACGATGATATATCTAATACACTTCCGCATCCTCCAAATCGTTCATTGCTGCATCCATAAACACAATTGTTAAGGTAGACTCGTCTAAGAGCGCTGGCACACATTATGCACGGCTCACATGTAACATACAAAATGGATTGTGATAAGACACTCTTCCAATCTTGACCATTTGTCTCACACCATTCAAATGCTTCATCAATAGCTTGAAATTCAGCATGCCGAGTGGGATTTTTTAATGCATTCGTCAAATTATGACCTTTGCCAATTATTAGTTCATTTTCATTCACAATAACACAACCGACAGGAACTTCTTTTAAATCTAAAGCTTTTTTTGCAGTGTTTAATGCTTCTTTCATCCATTTTGTATGATTAAATGTATTCATTGTTATTTAGATATCTAATTGTCTTGACTAAATCGATCTGATGAGGGATTAAATGGTTGAGGGTTGTACATAAACCGAGTCTCAGACTCGTTTAAATTGGACTGGTTGGACTGAGATTCTCCAACAACTGTATTGATGGTTGAGTTAGCTGCGTTGTTTCTTGGGGGTATTGAAGAAATGTCTAATGGGGAATCAGTAGTTTGGTTTAAATCGTATTTTTTGCCCAAAACCAGAAGTTGCTTTATTTAAAAAAACTTAATTTTTGTAAAGGATTTTGTAGAATAGTAAATTTATACCTGATTTGTTTGTGGTGTTTTTGTAAATAAATCGTCTAATTCTTTTGTATCGTCTAAGGCAACTTCGATTCTGGTTAGCTTACGACGGATCATTTAAATTCCTTCTTTATTTTATAAAATTTTATTTGATTTAAAAAAAGTTTCAAATTTATATAATTTAATTTTTTTTTCAATTTTTAAACGAGCAAATATAACTGAGATAAGTTATGAAAAATAGTATATGTGAATTTTTATTTGTCTTATTTTTTGTAAAATTCTAGAGCAGAGTCAATTTAAGAACTTTTTAATTGAAAATTTTGAACATCTAAAAGGAATTTCTCTTAAAAAATGCAAATAGTTCTAAAGAATAAATCAATTCAATCTTTATTTTTAATTAAAAAATTTCAAAAAAATAAATTAACTTTATATTTTTTCCAGTCTAAATCTTAAAGAATAAACTTTTTTAAGTACTTCAATTTGTAAGCAAAGTAAAATTTTTGTACAATTTTAAATTTGCTCTTTTTGCTTAAAAATTTCAAATGCGCAATTTACAAAGTCGTTTAACTTTTAAAACTGTCAAATTTCATTTAAAAAAAAATTGCAAATATGCAATGCAATTAAATTGTGCATTTGAAATTTTTGAGCAAAAAGAGCAAATTGAAGATTGAACAAAAATTAACTTTGCCAATTTGTAAATGTAAATTTTATGAGTAAACTTTATTTTAGAAAAGATTTAACTGGAAATTAAAATTAGAATTAAAAATTAAATCAATAAATTTTTGATTATAATTTTAAAAATTCTTAAAGTTTAAGAATTTTCCAATTAATAATAGGCTTGATTTTTTTCAACTTAAGATTATTTTCAAATTTGAGCTCCAGTTTTTAATAATAAAATTTGCACATATTTTTGAATGCATTTGATTTAAAATTTTTAAGTTTATTCAATGCTAGTTTTCACATAAGTGCCTCGTAAAATTCTTAATGTTAATTTAATGTTATACCGTTCAATTAAATTTTCAGAAAAAAATTTATTCCTAGCTAGGAAGATAAGTGTACAAACCTTTCATTTATTTAGTTATAAAATTTTAACAATTAATAAAAAATTCCCTGCTGCCTGTTCAAATTTTGCTCTATTCTTTACAATACAATTAATTTGATTATAAGGCTAATGAGGTTTGGTTTGGGTAAAAGACAAATTTTATTTTGATAATTAATTATTAATATTTTTAAGTAGTTATGAAAATTAATTTAAATTAAAATTGGACGTAATTTAAATTTTTATTTAGTTATGTTTATATCATGATGATTTTGCAGAAATATTGATGAAAAAAAATAAATCGCCTTTAATACATCAACTGAAAATTATGTTAAAAATTTGATTTTAAGTCCGCTAATTGATACTTATAAGTTAAAGAGATTTAATACATTTATTTCTTTATTTTTTTAAATATTTCTGTGCGTTGCTTGGTTTTTGTTTTTTTAATTCGTAAAAATTTTTAAATTAAAATGACTTATGCTTTTTTCTTTTAAATTAAAAATTTTAATAGGAAAAAATCTTACAATTTTTATTTACTTATTTAAAAGTTCAAATTTAACTACTAAATTTAATCTTTACTAAAATCATCAATTTTAATTTTGATTCCAACTTCGGGTCTTCTGTAAACTTCTTTTCTTCCCTTTTGCTCTTTTGATTGCTTTTCTTTTCTTATTCTATTTATTTCAGCTTCAGTGATATTTTTCCTGTTCATAAAGTCTAAATCTTCATTTGACATAAAATCTTGTGGAGCAAGACTAGTACGATTGTCGGTCGGATCAATCACCGTAAACGTGATCAAATCTCCGTTTCCCAAATTAAAAGGACCTTGTTTAAGATTAGATCTTGTATTTTGAGCAGCATTTGAGCCTTTTTTCTTTTTTCCTTTTTGCGGCTGAGTCTCGGCCATGTCTCTAAGCACAATCCATTGGTATTTTTCGTAGAATCGTTTAGCTATGTGAATTCGAAATGCTTCACCTGGTTCCAAATCAAGATACGATTTTAGAATCGAGTCCTTCAGCGAAGCTAATGTTGCTCCATTGTTGATATTCCAGAATATTTGCATAAAGCTTTTACTTGAGCACAAGCGAGTCTTTAAATCAAACCTAACACAATCAAGCAGTACAACACCTTGATTTATTGAGTCATCTTCGTCAAGTAGTTCAATTCCCAAGTCGGATTCTTGGGTTAAATGAAGCTGCTTTAGACTATGGTGCCATTCGATCAAAGCCTTTTTCTTAATAAATTTATTACTCAAGTCTGACCAATCTTCTTTGGCAACACTTTTGAGAATTCGTATTCTAAAATCTATGGATTCAATTTGAGATTCAGAAAGAGCATTTGTGACCAGAAGTTTCAAGTCATCCAATTTTAGCTCATTTGAAACAATAATTTCTTTAATCAGTCTAAAATCTTTTTGTCTACTGTCAATTAATTCATTCAAAACAACTTCATCTTTATCCAAAGGCTCAATTTTACCACAAAGCCATAGTTTAATTTTTAAATTATTTGGTGGTATTAAAACTCCTTTAGTTAGCTGAATTGTTTGACTATTTTTGAGCTTTGTCTCGGAACATTGTTGATGTAAGTCATTTAACACTGATTCCACATCTCCCAGCCAGTCTAGCTTACGTAAATAATAAACACTCTCTTCATTGACATCCAAAGGTTTTAGATTTAATTGGGAGCAAATTTTTTCAGTCAGCTGACCAACTGTTTCGTTTAGATTAGTCAAAATCTCTACAAAAAAGTCTCCTATACATTTGTCTGTGCAGCATTTGAGCACTAAATCTCCATTCGACTGCAATGGAGCTTTGCCAGGACTGAGCAAAAAAATCAATTTGGGTTCATCGATATTAGTTGCTTTCTTCAAGATTGGCTCAACTATTTCACCAACTAAACTATCATCATACAAAGCATTGAAAAATTTTGTTTGAGTGTCTTGGATGTTAAAATTCTGCATCATGCTTACCATGTCTAAGTCTTGGTCAAGTAAAAATCTTAAATGAAATTGGTCTAGAGATGCTCCATTTTCAAATGAAGATGTGGCCATAATGCGCAAATTTTTTACCGTATCTGACTCTTCAATGAACAATTCACAACTCGGAATATTTCCCGATTTTAACTCATCTTCTGATAATAAAAAATTAATGACATTTACTTTAATCAATCTATTTGAAAATTGAGCGCCATTTGGGGTGCTTAAATCCAATTTTTTTTCAAAAAGTTGATTAATTATTTCCTCTGATTCAACTGTTATGGTATCTCCATTGTGGACATCAAGTTCTCTAAGTGACCTATGGTCGTTATTAGATTGATCCAAGAGAATAGTTTCTGCCCGATTCTCATTTGGATTAATAATCGAGCTGGGCCTTGATTTTATCAGGTTAAAAGTAAACGATTGGCATGACAAATTCTGCAATTCTTCATCAGTCAAGCCAAGCTGATAGTCTGATTGAATATTGAGTAAATAGGATCCAAGCTCTTGCTTTACCTGCTTTATCATTGTGCTACTAGTAAATGAAAAAGATTTTTGTTTGATGTCAAAAGTTTGGTCATAATATTTGAACCAAATTGAAATTGGCATAAATTCTTCACCAATGGGCAATTTGTCCAAATTTTTGGAAATTATCAACAAAAAATTTTTTTGATCATTGGTGAAAATGTTTGACATCAATTCGGATGGATCGGAGAGTATTTTTTTGATGTAAAAACTAGGCTCGGATAAGCCTTGAACACGTTCGACTAGTAACCAGTTAAAAGGAACTTCATCGAACAAAATTTCCAAGCACTTTTCTCTGCGTTCTTGAATTTCTTGATCTACTTTGTCTGAATCATTTTGTTCCGTGCAATATCTTGTTAAATGTTCTTTCAAATTTTCCACAATGTCAAATCTTTTATCACAAAAAATACCAAAACTTTTTTCCTGGTATTTTTTTTTTAAATAAAGAATATTTTTTTCAGCATAAAAGTCTGTTTCCAGATAACATTCAATTTTGATTGAGTTTAAGCTTTTTTCGTATTCTTCACGCACATTTTGCAGTCGATTATTTTCATTATCGGTTTCTGTTTTTAGCCAATATGGTAGTGTTGAGAGCACATTTTTGGAAGACTTGGAAAGCGATTTTTTACGGTAGAATAGCATGTAGGCAGATTCTTTACCTTCAAATTGACTCTTTATTTTAGATGTACAAATAGGTGTTATTCTTGCGTCATCAAAGTCATACCAATGATAATCGGTATTCAATTCAGCAATGTCTTCATCAGAAAATTTGAGTTTTTTCTTAGTTTCCTCCTTGTAAATTTAATAATTATTTAAAAAAATTAAAAAGTCTTTATTATTTTGAACACTCATGATATTAAAAATACTTAAATAATCAAAATATGTTTTTTTTAAATTTGAAAATTTTGAAAAAAAAAAAAATTCTAATATTAATATATTTAAAGGAGATAAAAACTGCCGAATAAAATTAAGCTTTTTTGAATATAAAGATTATATCTCATGATCAAACTTTTTTGAGCTGATAAATATTTTTATAATTATTATAAATATTTAAATTCTATGACCATAAACTTATTATTATTATTATTAAAAAATTTTCATTTTAATTTTTCTTTTCACAAATAAATGTTTCAATTTTTTTAATTTATTGTGTTAGATTTTTATTAAGCACTTATTTATAGTGATGAATACCATATTAATGCTGATGTCCCTCAAGACTCTATAATTAGTCCTTTTATATTTAGTATGTTTATTATTGATATACACAAATGAAATAAAATAAATAGTGAATACTCTTTTCATTTTTCTGACGACCTGGTTATATTCTATATTTTTGAAAAAAAAAGAAAATTTAAAGAACAAGATAAAAAAATACAAAGACGAATTGAAGAAATGGTTTTCAAGTAGAAAATTAAAATATCTGTCAAATTGTTCAACATGATTTACTGTAAATCAATGTCAAAAAAAAATGTCAGTGAGTTTAATCTCAAGATGATATTAAAGATATTATTGCTAAAAAAATTAAGAAAGTCCTAATTTCTTTTTAAAATTGAAAATATTTCGATAACCATAAATATATTTACACTATAAATATCGATAAGTTTTTTATTAATCAATACTTTAAACAAAATCACGGAAGCCAGCACAGATATCAACTTTTTTTTAAGATTATATTTTTCTATGTCACATATTATGAACAAACTATTAGAATAAAAAAATATCACATTATATTACTTTTAACAAAAAAAAATTTTAAATTAGGTTTAAATCTGCATTAAATAATAAAACATTAATATGCTTATCTGATTTTTGACATTGGAATCATTTAACAACTCAATTTTAGGCAATTATTTTTTAAACATTAATCTAGGGCTTGTAGACCGGTTCCTTTTATCAAACCGGTTTTTAAACCAATTCGAAAATAAAATGGGTTTCTAAACATAATAATATTTTTGAATACAAATTTAACAAAACTTTTAAAAATTAAAATCAAAAGTTAATAGAAAATATTAGAAATAATGATGCAAAATGTGTGTTTAATGAAAATCTGAATATGAAAAATAAAATAAAAACATAATTATAATTTTTATAATATTAATATAATTTTATTTCATAGTGAAAAACGTCTTTTGAATTCTGACAGACAATTAAATCTTATTTTTAAATAAACACTTTCAAAGTAAAAGATTGAAACCTAAAGAAAAGACTCCTCACACTAATATAAACGAGCCTGATCGGATAGATAGTTAATAACTTCATCCCTTTAAGAATTATTTGAGAGAACTTAGGTTCAGTAAAGTTAAACAAATAAATTAATAATAATAAATAATAAAATAATACAACTAGCCTAAATTCAGCGATACTTTTAAAAAAATTAATTAATAAAATTCGGCTAAATTAAAAAAAATAATTATGTGATTCCATTTGTAAAATTCTAAAAAATTTAACCAAAAAGTGAGTTTTGAGTAGATAAATTTTCTAACTACTTTAAAATTATTTGTTTGAAAATATTTAATGTGAAAACAAATCTAATTTTTAATAATTTTTCGTAAATTTTTTCTTAATATTTAAATAAAAATTACGAAATATTGCAACTAATGCTTTTTGTAACTTTAGCTAGTTGAATCTTAAACGAAAGGTTACTATTTAACAAGGCTTATCTAGCTTTGCCATCTTAAATCAAAACCGGTTCCGAGAAACCAGTCTACCAGTCCCACATTAAATTTTACAACAATTTACTTTATATCGTTCAATACTAAAACATGTAGCCCTGTAATTACTTATTTAAATTAATCGATTTTAATTTTCATTTTTCTAATTCTTTTTTTAATTTATATTTTGATAATACTTTGTTTTTTTTTTATTTTAATCAGAACCTTTTTTTATCTTACATAGATAAAAACTGTTAATTATTTCTATACAGCAAATTAACTTACTCAGACTTGCTTTATTTAAAATAAATTTGAGTGAAATTTTCACCTTTAAAATTAGCTTGCAATATTTTAAATAATAACAAAAAAATTAAAACCTTTTTTGTGCATTCATTTGTTTCATTGAAATTAAAATTGACACCTGAGACCAGTTTAATTTCATCATGAATTTTGAGCTTAGCCGATCTTCCATCTTGATTCACTTGAAAAGTATCATCATTTTTTCTCAAAAATTTTTCAATCGGTCCATATTTTGATTTGAAGCGCTTATTCCACGAGACTCCGGTTTCTCGGGTCAAATCTGCACATATATTCTCCAACCTAAACTCATCATACTTATATCTATTGTAAACAAAGGCTTTGAGTAGATCTAATGGTTTTTCATATTTTAAATAATCTAAATTAACCAGATCCTTATCATTGCGTTGTTGATCGTCGTCATCCAAACAAATTAAAACAATTTCTTTGGGAATAATATCATCCAATTCACTGGTATCACCATTTTTGTTCAATTCTTCTGTTATTTCATCAGCCAAAGTCCATTTTCCAATTTTATCAAAGTCTTTAATGTAGCAGTGATAATGGCCACCGTAAGCACTTCCACTGTGAATAATCACACTGAAAAGATCATAGATAGTTGAATCATTGCTAATCTTTGATTTAATAGAATCTTCCATGTACTCTTTTAAATTGATCTCAAACGGAAATTCAAACCGGCCAGTTTCTTTAATGCGCTGAAAAGTGGTCAAGTCATAGGTAAATCTAAGAAGTGATAAAGTCAAAATTGGTGGTAGTGATTTTAGTTGACAATATTTTTCAGCATCACAGTATTGATTATTACACTTTTCGCATCTATACTTGTTATTACCTTCTAATTTTTCACGAATAACAAATGAATTGTGCAAGGAATTGTTTAAATTTGGTGATCCTTGAACCGAAACTGCCAAATCCAAGAATTCCTCTTCTCTTTCGAATACATTCAAGCAACTAAGACACTTTATTTTATTGATACAAGTACCTCGGTACAAATTTTGAATCAATTTTGACTGTTTTGTGTTAACCAAAGATTGCTCAATTGCTGTGAATAAAATTCGATTTAATTCTTGAACGTCGTGTTGCTGAAGTTCTTCATTGTTTGACCAGCCAAAGCTGTCGGTTAATCGACTGGTAGAGCAAGCTTCTTGGTCAAGAAAAAGCAATTGAGAAAATAGGCGCTGCAGTTCTACTGGAATTACTCTAAGTTTAGCTTGTTGACCATTTTTTGAAGGTGCTAAGCCAAGTTCAACGTCAGACAAAGAAAAAAGATTTTCTATATTTAGAATTAGATTAAAAAATTTTATTTTATTCAAAGCATTTAACTTACCACGGAATTCTTTGGTAAGAAGTAAGGTTTGTAAAAGAGAATTTAGATAACAAGTTGCGCCCTGATTTACAATTCCTGAAAAGTTAGTATTTTTTCGTTTTCCCAATGGTTTAGCTTTAGAATCAAAGGTATTTATTCTGGAAGAGTTCTCACCTCCTGATTCTGTGAAAAGGTCTTCTAGCATTTTAGGTAAATATTCAAATATTTAATTCAAATATTTCAAAAATTTATACTTTTGCTTATTTAATTTCAAAATGTCATCTTTTGAATTGAAATTTTCCCAACTAATAATCAAAGATGTAACTTAACATTTGCTTTTTAGATGTTTTTATCTGATTAATTTCTATATATATTTAAAAATTTATAAAAGTTTGATTAAAAATGAATGAAATTAAGCCGTTGGCAATTTGCAGGATGAAAATAAAATTTGTTTCGAAGGTTCTTTAGTTAAATAAAGTTAAAGTTGTTCAGACTGAAAATAAAAATTAGATCTAAATCCAGCTTCTGGATAATCTCTGCAAATTAAGTGCGTTTTCTTCAGTATTTTATTATGGCGTGCAAGTTCTTGAAAAGTATATTTTTTGAAGAAATTGAGTTGATATTTAGCAAATATATTTTTTGCTTTAATTACTTAAAATTTCTTAATGGCAACTTCAGAACAATTTATTTTCATTTTGGAAATTTCTTCTACCTTTTTGTCTTTAAATTCACTCTGATTAAACAAATTTAATTGAATTAATATTGGATTTTCTTATGAGAATAAAGAATAAAAAAAATTTTTAAATTACATTGTATTATTATTGCATTATTTTAAAAAGTCATTTAACTTCTTAAATTTATTTATAATTAATAAAAGATAAACATAATAAAATTTTTTGCAATGTGTAGATAAAATTTTCTTTTTACAAATTTTAAAATTTTTTAATAGATTACAGAGTTAAAAAGAGTCATATTTTTAAGTCTAAATTCTTAAGTCATGTCATTGACTTTATATTTTTTTTTGTTTTAATTAAATTATCAATTTTATTTTTTGTTGCTTCCTGTTGGCCAAAAATCATGTGGCCGCTATAATGACCGCCTGGAATGGTAAAAATCCAATTTCATGTGAACGCTATTGGCGATAACTCCAATATTTATTTTTACGTAAAACTGACTTTATTTTCTAGTCAAGTCATGACTTTGACTTTAATTTTATTAACATTGAATTAAATCTTGTGACTCAAAAACAACTCTAATATTCAATAGATAAAATCTTAAATCACCTCAAATATTAAAATATTGTATTATATATGAATGTTAATGAATTATGAAGTTTAATTTTTTTTTTTATTTTGAATTTCAAATTTAAGTGTAGCATATTGATAAAATCTTATAGGATATGTATGAAATCGTATATAATAAAGCATTCAAAAAAATGTTTATATCACTGACTAATTTTATTTTTTAATTTTAAAAACTTTTGAAAGATACAAGAACCAAGTTGTACAAAAATATTGATCCTTATGCATTTTTACTGACTTGAAATGCAAAATTTAAAAAAAAAAATTTTCACATGAAAATTTTTATTTATTGGTAAAATAATGTCACTTATATAGCTGTTTCGAAAATTAATAAAAAATTTAAAAAAAAAAACTTTTTGCTATTAGTAAATGTTACTATTATTTGGGCTTTTTAACTAAATTCCTAAATATTTGCCACTTGCAAATTTGGAAACGTCATTGTTAATTTATAATATATAAATTTTTTAGTATACAGCCATTTTTTGATTGTAAATTAAAATTAAAATAAAAATAATTTTTATAATAATTCATAGTCAAATTATTCCAAAATAAGAATTTTTGAGGGAATATTTTCTTAATTTATCCTTTAAACTTTTCCTTTAAACTATTGTAAAAAATCAAAAGCTATATTTGGGTAAATATGATGCATATGCCGCCCAGTCCTCCCATATTATCCAGTTCATCTTCTTTTTCGCTCCCCGATCCAAGTCCTAATCGAACCAGAACTTGTATGGATCGTTACACTGCAGCTGCTAAAAGAAGCAAATTTATCAAACGATTATTCAAATTAAGCCACATGGATTTTCAATTTGCTCTATGGCAAATGTATTTTCTTTTTGTATCGCCACAAAGGGTATTCAGGGACTTTGTTTATAGAAAACGTAAATTTTTGAAATTAAAATTTTTGTTTAAATTTAAGCCTTTTTACAGAAACTAAGAACCAATTTGCTCGAGATGATCCAGCATTTTTAGTTTTACTCAGCTTTTTCTTAATAAGTAATTTCACATTTAATGAAAACATAGAAAAAATTACGATATTGCCTTCAAGTTAGCTCAATATTATTCGGCCTGGTGATGAAATTGAGTTTCGGTTTGTTAATAAAATTTGTAATATGGGTAGTTTTTATTGACTGTATTGGAGTTGGTGTAATAATAGCAAGTATTTATTGGTTTGTATCAAATAAATTTTTGGTCAAAAACCCAAAATCAAATGTTGATGTTGAATGGGCATATTGCTTTGATGTTCACTTGAATGCGTTTTTTCCGCTTCTAACAATTTTACACATTTTCCAACTTCCATTTTTGATGAGTAATTTAATTTTTATTAAAAATGAACCAGAAATAATCCATTTTTTAAGCAATAATTGATCATAATTGGTACATTTCAACAATAATTGGAAATACTTTTTGGCTAGCTGCAATCAGCTACTACTTTTATAATCTATTTCTAGGATTTAATGGTTAGACCAATTTAATTAGTTAATCTAAGAAAATTTTATAATTTATTTTTTTAATTTTAGTCCTACCATTTTTGAAAAATACTAAAGTTTTATTATACCCATTTACAATTTTAATTCTAACATACTTGGTGACAATCGGTCTTAATTTGAATTTGAGTAGAATTTTAATGAATGCTTACGAGTACCGCTTACTCAGTTGGTCGTTCTGAAAGTATTGATAAAATTGTGTATCGGTCTCTCATTTCCGCGGTATTAAAGAAGAAAAATAATTTTTTAAATATTTTTTTATCATCTTATATTGAATATTTAATTATTAATAAAATATAAAAAAATTGAATCTGTATCACGATGCTTTTAATAAAAATACAACCACAAAAAATTAGTTTAAAATAATTTACAATCATTTACTTAAAGCAAAAAGGGCTTAGTCAACCCTTGAAAATTTAATTATTTTTAAATGAATACAATATTTTAGCAATTTAAGTTTACAATGAAAATTTTAAATTTGTTTTGGCGTAATTCGATATTTAGCCAGTCTAAAGTTTATTTGAACAATTTTTCCAAAGTATCATGCTATTCCACTAATTTATCAGGTTTAAATTTTCCTTTAAACTTCAAAAATTGTACTTTGGTAAATTCTTCTTATTACAATCGGAATTTAATACTCACTCAAAAAAATAAAAGCCTTTTATTCCGAAACTACACGGCTGATATTAAAGAAGCTAAGGAGACAAAACAAGAACAATCACCAAAAAAAATTTCCAAATTTAAACAGTTTTACAGTCAATACGGACCAACATTTCTTGTTGTTCATTTGATTACAGTTGTCTTATGGATTTATGGATTTTTCTTGATTTCAAAACAGTAAAATTTTTTTATCATAAATGTTCTTCAAATTTTATTTTTGCTTAGGGGTTACGATATAACTCAAATATTGAATTTATTTCACAAAATGAATTTAATGGCCCAGAGCACAGTAGAATCGATTCATCACAAAATTGACAATTACAAGCCGAAAAACGGTTGGGTTACCGGTGCAGATATTAAACACTTTGCCACAGCCTACATGGTATACAAAGTAATAGCTCCATTTCGATACATGGTATCAATTGGTATTGTTAGAGTTCTGGTCAAAAATCTCAGAGCTAAAGGTTTGATGAAGTCATGAGAACAATTAATTTAAAAATTTGATAATTTTATCAATTTTATAAAATAAATTTATTCTTAAAGATTTAAAATTAATTATCAAATGTGCTATTTAAATAAAAAATTTGACATAAATAGAATCAAGCTATAAATCCTTCATTTTAGTTTAAAAAAAATTATATTCAGTTTTTCGAAGTAGAATAAATATTTTGGGCTCAAGTCTTCAATAAAAGGTGCACCCTGCTATAAAAGCCATCGAAAAATTTTTAAAAAAATCATCAGGATAATACAAAGAATTTTTTTAAAAATAATTTATTTCAGCAATTTGTAAATTGTTTTTAAAAAAATATTTTTAATGGTGACGCTCTTAGTCACAGTGTTTAGAGTGTTCCATATTCCCGCTGTGCAGTTAGTAAAAAAGTTGTGTCTCCTTCCTCAGCGGACCAGCTCAGGGCCGACAGGGATGTGGCGGCCATCACAAAGACGAGATTTTTTTTATAACTTTAAATTGAAAAAATTGCGAGCTTTAAGAATATATAAAGGTTTGTTTTTTTTTTTAAATCTTGAATTAAAAAAAAAGATATTCTCTTTTTGACCTATTTTAATTTTATTTGTTTTTTACATGCTTCATTTTTGTTTGATTAAATATAAAAAAAATCATCCCATTTGTATTCCAGTATTTTATTTAAAAAAATTGCTTTTAATATTGTTTATAATCAACTAAAACTTATTAAAAACAATTTTTGATTAAATATGAGCCAGGATTGTTTTTGTAACCAAGCCACAATCTGTTTAAATAAAAATATAAAAAATAAAAAAAGTTTTAATTTATTTTCAATTAAAAATAGTCATTTTTTTTTCTTTCTAAAAATATTAGTTTAAATAAAAAACTTTCATACCGATTTCCATTCGAAAGCCTCTCTTCTCTCAAAGTGGGGTTTTGCCTTCAATGCAGGCACCATTTCCAAAAATCTACGCTGAACTTGCTCGTGGACATGAAAGTCCCTTCGTCCATACGGACTCCAGGCCCTTACTAGATGGGGACGAACAAAAGACTTGAAAAGAAGTTCAACTAACTTTAGAGAAAAATATTTGAATGTGAACCGTATTAGACTTGCCACTATCGTTCTTCTTGGCACTGCTTGGTAAATTCATGGTACAATTAATTTAAAAAAAATTAAAAATTTTGTCAATTTTATTAAAATATTTAAAATAAATTTTCAAATATCCTATTTAAAAAAAATTTTAAGATAAATAGGATCAAGCTATAACCACTTCATTTTAGTTTAAAAAAAATTATATTTACATAAACTAATATCAGTAAAATAAGTTAATTTTTAGATGGTAAAAATAGAGTTATACAAATAGTACAACAAAATATTATACAAGCTAATGTAATCAATATATAAATTGAAGTTATTATCCAAAATGAAAAATAGTAAACCAGAGAATGACAATAGTTGTCTTTCGTTGAATCAGTTGTTTGGACTTTGTTAAAATTGGAATAAGTCCAAATATTTCCGCATATAAACCAAACAATTATAGCTATGGTCAAAAATGAGTCAAAAACACTTAAGATCTTGTTTCCTGGTCGATTATCATCTCGAATTTTAATTCGCTCAACAAAGGTTGATATATTTTTTATGATTGTTAAAAACCCCGAAACAATTAACCAAATGGGTATCAGGCGCTGTAAACTACACTCATTAAAGTGAATACTACCAATAATTATCATTGTGATTGGAATGGCAATTAAAAGAACCAAGATGACCAACAATGATGATGTGCAGATGCAAAATTCGCCTAGGTTCATTAGCCGCCGATAGCTATTCCGAGTAGTGTCTCCTGCATATTTAATTGTTTTAAAAAAATTGGAAGATGTTGGTGCCGTAGCTTAGAAGCAACACTTTTAAAAAAAATTTAAAATTAATATTTAAAAATTACATTTTGAATTAGCGTTTTCAAACCCTGGAGGAGCATTATCGCCAAAATTAAATGATTCCTGGTCTTTTTGAGTATTTTGAACGTCGAGTGAGCTTGTGTTAAGTTGCTTCAAAAAAAATCAAATCTAAAATTTGTTTTTCAGTCAATTTAAAAAAACTACCATTTTAACTGATGATATTCATAAATAATTTTGGCTAAAAATTAAAAAATTTCATCTAAGCATATTAAACATATTGAAGAAGCTTGTTAGTTTTTTTCTTTTTTTTAAGCAGCGGTATCAACCACTGCTATTATATTATTTGATACAAAAAAAATAATTTTACAAATTTTTATTATTTTTTCTTAGTTTTTTTAATTTTTAAAATAATTTTTTGACAGTTATTTTCAAAGTTTGAGATTTTATGTTCACAACCAGGCTTTAATGCTTCAAGTGATGCAAGCACAAAAATAAACAAAATTTTTTATAAACTTATAAAATAGAGAAGTCTTAAAATTCCAAACAATAAATGATGAGATTTAGAAAATTCAACACCTGAAAACTCAAACAAATAGATTAAGACTACGGGGACAAAACAAACCGATGCAGTAGATTACATAAGCAGTAATTTTACTGTTTTTTAGAATTATGGCTATTTTATTTGTAAAACTCTATGAGTCATCACTAAAAATACAATGATCTAAATGAACAAAAATTAAACAAGTCACCGTAGATTTGGAATTTTAAGTATTTATAAAGAAAAAATAAACAACAAACAACAAAAACAGATTAAGACCTTCAAATCTAAGAATTCATAGAAGCAACCAACTCATTAAATACTTTTTCAAAGCATTTTTTCAATTGAGCATAGCTTACTATCATTATATTTTGACTATCTGGTGAGACTAGACAAATTTTTTCATTTGAACCGGAATCGAACTTGCAAAATTTTTTTAACTTATCTATCAGTTTTGATTTTTTTTAAATTTACTTTGTTTAAACATTGAACAATATGCGATAAATCAATCCATGGTTGTCCGTTTGGTGTCACTTGGTGAAATATGTAATCACGAAATAGTTTAAGCATGTATCGATCACCTGTTTCACTCCACTGTACATCTCCATTGAAACTAAACAATGAAAAAAATCACAAATAGAATTATAAAAAATTTAAAATTTTTAAATTTTTTAAAGAGTTGGCAGTTGAGAAAATTTTTATTTGAAAAACTTGGAGAAAATTTAGAGATTAATTCATTAATGAAAACTAATACTTTTAGCTTAAAACTTTTTCATTTTTCAAATTATAATTTGAGCTCTAGTTTCGATTTGCTCAAGGTTTTGTTTTAAATCATTGAGAAAGTAGTTGGAGCTAATTATAATGCAAATTTAAATATAAATCAGAAACTTTGACTTAAATATTAAATATTATTTTTAGGAATGAAAAATTTTGGTATTTTTTGTAATTTTTGGACAAAATTAAATTTATTCTATTTGAATTAGATCCCTAAATAATTCTTCAAAACGAATTTTATAATTAAAAACATCTTTTTTTAATGAAGAAACGGGGGATGAAAGAAAGCACATTGTTCCAAGAAGTTCGTCCGAATCTTACACAATTGTGTTAATACAATAGTAAATGACAAAATAGTTATATGAGTTAATTTCTGCTTTTATTTTAATCATACAATATTTTGTTTTTTAGCTCATCCTTAAAGAATTTCAAAATTAAAATAAGTTAATTCGATATTACTTTTTAAATATGTTACATGATTGTCGATTTCTAATTGACAATATTAATTTTAAATTTAACCACTATATTTTTTGACAGCTTTTTATTTTTGTAGTTTATCTTTTTTGTTATAAAATTATAAAAAAATGAATCAACTTTAAAATCTATTTATGCCTTTAAATAAAAGTAATTGTTAAATAACGATAAAAAAATTTGTTTAATTTAATGCCTTATAAACTTTGAGTTAAATTTAGAAGACTATTTGAATTTTTAGTTTTGTGAATCATAATCAGAATTATAATGCTTATGTTAAAAATCTTATGAAATAAAAAAATGTTTTTAGAAAAATGCTAATCATTAGCATTTTTTAAAAACATTTGACAAAAAAGTTTTTGTCATTGTTTACAATTTTTATTATTTGCATAATTTTCATAATTTACAATTTGGTCCGAATTTTCGTTCTTCAAGTTTCTACCTTTGAGTTTATCTAGTAATATATTACCTTATCTTCAAGATTATAATAAGAGGAGAATTTTTATGAGGCTTTAAGTTATCTCTTAAAATAGTTTTATTAATAATTAACTTGGTTTATAAAATAAAAAAATATCTAATTTTTTTCTCTTTCAAGCTGTTTGTTCAACAATTACATCGATTGGGTTTTAAAATTGTTAAAGATTTTATTTTTACTTTTAATTAAACCAGCCTTACAAGAATTATTAGTAAAAAAAAGTTGTTCTTAATTTTTGAAAAAATTTTTTCGAAAAAAAAACTTATTTTTCTATCCCTACAGAAGATTCTTAAAAAAAATTTATAAAAATTAACTCGATGACTTTATTAGAAAAAGTAACGTAAGTTAAATATATAATAACCTTTTATTAAAATTAAAATACAACAATGGGTCAAGTCTTTTTAAGTTTTTGGAAAAATTAAAAAATTTCAAGAATAATTAATTTCATAATTTTATCAGAAGTCTATAGATTTACTCCAATCTAAAAATTTGCACTTTTTAGACCTTAGTAAAGAAAAATTAATTTTTAAACTTTTTTATATTTTATCACAGATAATATGATAAGTAAAACAATCTAAAAAAAAATCGTAACTTTATCCAACAAGAGAAATCTAAAAATAAAATACAAAAGTATAAAAAAAAAAGCCACAAAATATTTTTATTCAAATTTTTTTGATAAATATTCTTGAATGTATCATCATAAATTAAAAAAGCCAGCTAATTTTAATCCTCATCATATAATCTGTCAGAAAACAAATTAAATATTTAAAACAAACATTTCTTTACCAAAAACTTTTTTGTTTTTAAGGGGGTCACTTTGTAGATGTTCGAAGAAAATGACAATTCTGGTTTTGTTAAGTTCAGTACAAAAGAAAAGAACAAAGTATAAAAAAATTAAAGAGCTTTTTTTCTAAAAGTTTAAAATTAATTCTGTGAATGCAGCATTCAAAGTTGCATCAACTGCAAAAGTCTGCTAATGATGTGCAAAATCTCTGCAAAATGCACTACGCTCGATTACAGTGAAATTTAATTTCTGCTAAACTCTGCAAATTTAGCAGACTTAAATATTTGATGCAACTTTGAATGTTGCATTTACAGAATAAAGTTTATTTCTTTAGAAAAAAAGTTATTCAATTTTTTTAAATTTTTTTTTATTCTTTTTATAATTTTGTACTGAATTTCACAAAACCAACAATTCCCAAAATTTTTGATGAGCTTAAAGACAAGATCGACTAGTTTACAAATCACATAATTATTATCAAAAAATTTAATTTATTTTTTTTAATTTTAAAATTCAAAAACTAATCAAATGCAGTGTAAATCACTCTTTAAAAAAAATGAGTCAATTTTTTTCACAGATGAAATTTAAAATTAAAAATTCTGAAATAAAATTGATCTAAAAAAATGTTTAATGTTCTCAAGGATACTTACTCTTGCCGTTCGAGGACAGTATTAAGTTTGCATATCAAACGGAATAAGCGTCCGTTCTCAATTTCTTTAGATAAATCATTTTCAATAATATCCCCTCTAGTAAACGAATTGTCAAGAATGCTATAAAATCGAGACCCAATCAAGGACATGACATCGTTTATACTTTTAGCTCTGCCATTTAGATTGGCAACCGGAGTCATAAAATGTCTTAAATTTAAAAATTACTTTTCAAGCATATCAAAATGTTGTTTAAATTTACGCTATTAAAGTCTTAAGATCATTCGAAAAATTCCTATTCACTATCTCTATCGAAGTATTGATATGCTCTTTTTGAATAGCTATTAAAGAATTGCATGCTAGGGCCAATACTAAGCGACCAAATTCAATCAAGTCATCTTGCTAAAATAATATAAATAATTAATTTATCAATTATTAATATTTTTTAATGGTCCTGTTTAAACGGTTTTGTGAAGTTCAGTACAAAATAACAGAACAAAGTGTAAAATAATTAAATAACTTTTTTTCTAAAAGTTTAAAATTATTTCTGTGAATGAAGCATGGTGCAACATTCAAAGTTGCATCAACTGCAAAAGTCTGCTAATGATGTGCAAAATCTCTGCAAAATGCACTACGCTCGATTGCAGTGAAATTTAATTTCTGCTAAACTCTGCAAATTTAGCAGACTTAAATATTTAATGCAACTTTGAATTTTGCACTATGTTGCATTTACAGAATAAAGTTTAAACGTATAAAAAAAAAGTTATTCAATTTTTTTACATTTTTTTCTGTTCTTTTTATCATTTGTACTGAATTTCATAAAACCTGTTTAACCTGAGTCAGTGAATGTAAAAAAAAATTTTTACTTGATATTTGCTAATCAGACTTGGATCATTTTCTTGGTCTAAAATGTCGAAAATACCAACTCCACTCAGTCTAAGTCTTGATTTGTGATCGACCAGAATCCTTGACGGATTCACGATGCGGCAAGCTAAATTTGCCGAGTGAATGGAGCGAATGATCGAAGACAGCTGGATTACAAACTCCCAGACACTTTGTTCTGGCAATAGACCCAGTGAACGCGAACCATTCATATTTTTGCCTGCAGAAAAAGGTCGCGCTGCACCGTCAATGTTGTACGGATTTGCCCAGCCTTTCATATTTATATTCGGATTATTATAAAGACGGTACTGAAGAGTCTCCAAACCCGGATAGTAATCATACACAAAAATAATTGCTTTTAATAAAAAAATTTATTTTTTTTTTTTTTTTTTATAATTTTATTTTACAGTGCTCTCCATCGAACTCCTTGGTTCCAAACACATCCCTAAAAGCGCAAATATTTGCATGGTGGATTTTTTTCCACGCATCAACTATTTCAGCATAACGCTGATTTATGAACCTGAAACCCATTATTCGCTTTAGATAATAGGTAACATTTGTCTTTATGTGTGTCGCCTTGTAGCTTATGGTCTGGTACATAAATGTCCTAGACTTGTGATCTATGTTCATTTGTTGATTATCCAAAGGAACCAAATTGTGATAGTCTTTGACCTGAGATGGCAATTCTATGAATAATTTTGATTTAAATAAGTTTAAATTTGAAAAAAAAAAACAAGAGAAAAAAATTTTTTATTTACGTATAACCAGTTCTTGACTAGGAACGCTGGTTGCCAGCAAATTTTTTCTCAAAATTTCACTTCTAAGTTCATCACTCATAAAATAGGAATCAGATCTTTTCAAGTGAGTTATGTTGGACAAATCGTTGGGAATAGTTCGACTAGGCTCCATTTCAGACTGAGAAAACTGGTGGCTCAAAAGATGATGCGGAACAACTCCGGCCTGCTGCTGGGCTAGAAAATGAGCTGAGAGACCAGCGTCCATTTGACCACCATTTAACAAAATCATTTCATTGTTTCCTAACTGTTCAAATTTTAAACTTCTTTAAAATAAATTTGTAAACAACTAACATGGCTATCGATGTTTGAGAATAGTTTTCTATGTGCAGATGAACCATGATGTTGATTGGAGCCAAGTGATTGAGGCGGTGGGGTTGTGCTAGGTGTTTGATGTTTGTTAATCAAAGGAGTCTGAGGTGCTGTCAGTGACACTTAAAGAAAAAGTTTTGTCCATGCTAGAATTGAAGAAAAGGGCTTTTGGAATTACAGTTTTGAACCATGTTGGCCAAGATTTGCCGATTAACCGAAGCAGGCTGTATAAATGATTAGAAAAAATTTAATCATTTAAATTTATTTTTATTACGTCAGAGTTGAATTGGTTTCGCATGTTTCCATGCGTTGAAGGGGTTCGATTTGACTGAAGTAGATTTTGGTTAGATGTTGTATTGAACCGGGATGTATTGAACGGAGATTGGAGAAGATTGTTTACATTAGAAGCAGGTAGTTGCTGATTTTGTTGCATTGGAGATCTGCCTAATTGTTGTTGAAACGAGTTTCTCTAAAAAAAATAATTAATTAAAAATCATTTTAAAAATTGGTTTTTATTTAGTTCAATTTATTTGTCATTACACTTTTGTTTTCATACTCGACTAATTACCACAGCAAAAAATGGCAAGCCATCATTGCCAAATAAATTATTCTTAGTAGATCGATATTTTGAAAATTTTCAATTAAATCTATTTACTTTTTTTTTATTATTTTATTTTTAAAGGTTTTAAAGGTCTATTCTATTTTTTAAATTAAATTAAATTGTTCTTTTATATATATTTTAATTTATTAGGAAACTTTTATTTTAATTTAAAGGTAAATTTTGCAAAAAATAATTTTAAAAAATTACCGGAGTGAAGACCGGAAACGGATCATTGTCAAAATTAGTGTTTGCTGTAGACATTTAAACTATTCGAATAAGGTATGATTTGAATCTAAAAAAAGTTCAAAATTTTGCTTCGTCAAAAGTTGAAAGATCATTAAGGAAGTTCTAAATTAAACAAAAAAAAGACGTGAATTAGTTAATTAAGTTTTAGAAAATAATTTTCCAAGCAAACACATGAATTTTCAAGAAGTCATAAACAAAAATTATAATATTTTATGATTTTTCGAAGATTTTTGTGCTTAGGAGAGAATGCAAATAAAATTGGCAAATTGAAAGCGCTACTAATCTGAGCCAGTTTAAATTTAGAATTTATCTTTGCCCGTCTTTATAATTGTTTTTAAAAGCCTAAAGATAGTCGACAAAAGATTAACCTAAAAGAAATTATTTTAACAAAATTTAAAATTTTAAAACCAAAAAAATCTTTCTTTTTTGAATTTTACAGAAATTCTAGCTTAAGATATTTCTTAGTAGTTGTTATAATCTTTAAGAAAAAATCTAGAAATGCATTCTTAAATTCTTTTTTGAATAAATTGGATTAATTATTTCGATGAAGTAGAGTCAAAATGCTCACAACTTTAAAATGGTTCTCAAAATATTTTGTGGCCATCTAATTAAACTAAAATAAATCACCGAATGGCATAAATGTTTAATTAATTCAAACATGAATGGATTGAAATGGTTCTAAATTCTGAATGAAATTGAATCATTTGCTAAAATTTTTTTTATTGAATTCAAAAATTAAATAAAAGCTTACATTCAATATAATCAAATGTTAATTAAGAAGAAATAGTTTTTCTTCACAATTCAATTTTACTAATTTGCAGAGTTTTATATTTAATTTGAAAATTATGCTTTTAAAAGAATAAAGAATAAGGAAAATATTTATGAACATTTTTTTCTAATTTAAATTTGAATATTTTTTTAAATAAATTTTAAGTTGAATAAAATCAAAATATTTTTGTCTTCAATTTCTTATTTGGGTTTTTTTTATTATTTTTTTTTTATTAAATTTTACCAAATTGCATTTATTTCAAAATAGTTTCGATTGGTAAAATTGCTATAAAATGATGCAATGTGCTTGCTACTTGTTGAAATTCATGCCAGAATTTGAACTTGACATATTCTTTTCTGCAGTATTTAAATTTCTGAATTTTTGAATGTTATATTAAATATATTTCCTCACAATTTAATATAAAATTTATCTTTAATTAGATTTTTGATTTTGAATCTGGAAAAAATGGCCTCAAAAAATAAAAAACAAAATGAAGTGGACAATTTAGATGCCGACGTGGGTTCGGAAAGTTTCGATTTTCCCAAAGAAGAGGAAAAAGTCCTCAAAATGTGGAAAGAAATCGATGCATTTCGGACTCAACTTAAGCTTTCCGAAAACAGAAAGCGGTTCACATTTTACGATGGCCCTCCATTCGCCACCGGTTTGCCACACTACGGCCACATATTGGCCGGCACAATAAAAGACACAGTAACTCGCTGGGCCACTCAAACTGGTCATTATGTGGAGCGAAGATTTGGATGGGACTGTCATGGTCTTCCAGTTGAATTCGAAATAGATAAAAAGCTTGGAATTAAAGGTCCCAGTGATGTGCTCAAGATGGGTGTTGATAATTACAATAATGAATGTAGAAGCATTGTAATGAGGTATTCTAAAGAATGGGAAGAGATTATATCTCGACTTGGCAGATGGATTGACTTCCAAAACGACTACAAGACTCTTTATCCATCATTTATGGAATCAGTGTGGTGGACGTTCAAGGAAATCTACAAGAAAAAGTTGGTTTATCGTGGCTTTAAAGTGATGCCATATTCAACATCGTGCTGCACACCTTTGTCAAATTTTGAAGCTGGTCAAAATTATAAAGATGTCCAAGATCCAGCTGTAGTTATCACATTTCCGGCCATAGACAATAAAGGCAATGATTTAGGCTACTCATTTTTGGCATGGACCACAACTCCGTGGACTTTGCCGAGCAATTTGGCACTTTGTTTGCATCCAGAGCTTGATTACGTCAAAATAAAGGACAAAAAACAAGAAGAAAATCAAGTGTATGTGTTGGCCGAAGCCAGACTAGGCGAAGTGTTCAAAAGTGATCAAGATTATGAAATTTTGGACAAGCAAAAAGGCTCTTTTTTTAAAGGACAAAAGTATCGACCATTGTTTAGCTATTTTGTTGATGCTGTCGATGAAAAAGCTTTTCAAGTTCTCACCGATTCTTATGTTACCAGCGATAGTGGCACTGGTATAGTTCATCAAGCTCCATATTTTGGTGAAGACGATTACCGTGTGTGTCTGGAAGCCAAGATTATAACAAAAGTAGGTCCAATTGTGTGTCCAGTAGACGCATCAGGTTGTTTCACTGGTGAAGTCACTGATTTCGCTGGTCAACATGTAAAAATCGCAGACAAACATATCATGAAGCATTTGAAAGAAAAAAATCGCTTGTATTCCCAATCAACCATTCAGCATCAGTACCCATTTTGCTGGAGATCGGATACGCCACTTTTGTACAAAGCAGTGCCGAGTTGGTTCATCAAAGTAGAGGAAATAAAAGATAAACTATTGGAAAATAATGCAAAGACGTACTGGGTGCCTGACTTTGCCAAAGAAAAAAGATTTGCCAATTGGCTGTCAGATGCCAGAGACTGGGCGATTAGTAGAAACAGATTTTGGGGTAATCCAATACCTCTGTGGGTCTCGGATGACTTTGAAGAAGTTGTGTGTGTTGGCTCCATTCAAGAACTAAAAGAGCTTAGTGGAGTTCAAGACATTACTGACATTCACAAGGAATTTGTTGACAAGATAACAATTCCGTCTAAAATGGGCAAAGGAGTGCTTAAGCGTGTACCAGAAGTTTTTGATTGTTGGTTCGAGTCCGGCAGTATGCCTTACGCTCAAGTCCATTATCCTTTTGAGCGCAAAGAACAGTTCGAAAATAATTTTCCTGCTGATTTTATTGCCGAAGGCATTGATCAAACCAGAGGATGGTTCTACACTTTGCTAGTAATTTCCACGGCTATTTTTGACAAACCGCCATTTAAAAACTTGATTACCAATGGTCTAGTGCTTGCTGAAGATGGACAAAAAATGAGCAAGAGGTTACGAAATTTTCCTGACCCATCGGAGGTAATTGATGAATATGGTGCAGACAGCATTAGATTGTATTTGATCTCTTCTCCTGCTGTAAGAGGTGATGCGGTGAAATTTGTTAAAAAAGGCGTCAGAGACGTAATCAAAGATGCTTTTCTGCCTTGGGTCAACGCATCAAAATTTTTGATTCAAAATGTAGAAAGATGGGAAGCCGAGCAAAACAAGCAATTTTTCTATGAAGAAATTTCGGTCTATACTGGTGTTAACATAATGGACAAATGGCTTCTATCTTCGATCCAAAGTTTGCTTAAATTTGTTCGTCAAGAGATGAACGCCTATCGTCTGTACACCGTGCTACCTCGACTAGTTAAATTCATTGACACCTTGTGCAATTGGTACGTAAGATTGAATAGAAAACGCCTAAGGGGCGAAACTGGTCCCGAAGACTCTTTTTTTGCATTGAATACTTTTTACAATGTTCTCTACTGGATGATCCGCTTGTGTGCGCCATTTATACCATTTTTGGCCGAGTCAATATATCAGCGCATCAAAAAATATCTTGGAGAAAATGCACAAAAACTGGAGTTTGCCAGTGTTCATTACTTGTCAATACCGGAAGTAAACGAAAATTTAATTAATTCAGAAACAGAAAATTTGTTCGAAGTAATGCAAAGGATAATTGTTCTGGGCCGAACTTTGCGTGATCGTAAAAAACTGGCGCTAAGACTTCCACTTAAAGAACTGGTCGTAATTGTGGAGAATTTTGCCGGAATCGATTCGGCAATAAAAAATGTCGAATCTTATATTTACGAGGAATTGAATGTGAAAAAATTTCAGCTTTCTCTGGACAAAGAACAATATGGCATTGAGATGAAGGCAAAGCCAAATTTTGCCGTCTTGGCAACTAAAGTAAAGGACAAGATGAAAAAATTGAGTGGTCTTATTGAAAAAATGACAGATTCTGAAGTCCAAGAGTTGAGAAAGAATGGAAAATTTGTTCTCGATGGCATCGAGTTGAATCTCGAAGACATCGTCATACTTCCCAAATTGGACACAGCCAAGTTTAGTCAATACGAGCCTGGTTTTGACAAAAATGTTATTGAGTTGTTGGATATTAGTCCGGATGAAGAAATGGTCAATGAAGGCGTTTTGAGAGATGTTGTTAATAGGGTGCAAAGATTGAGGAAGGAATTTAAATTAGTTCCAACTGACGATATTATAATCTATTATCAGGTCAAACCCGAAAATTGTAAACTAGACATCTTGTTCAAGAATTCAATTGAGTATTTGGAAAGCAATCTTAAGAAGCCGGTAAAAACATTTGAAAGCGCTTCAAATTTAAAGGACAAAGGAAAAAGCTTTGATGTAATATTAAAATTATTTTTTATTTTTACATTTTTTTATTGATTTATTTTAAAGTTTTTGGATGGCAAAGTTGAGCTTTGGATCGAAAAAGTACAGTCAAGCGAGAGCTAAATTTTTTGATTAATTAACTAATTTAAAACACAAAACATAAACAGGTCAAAATTTTATTATGTCAAAAATAATTAAAAAAGAATATAATTTTATATTTAATGTATTTTATTATTTTAGTTTATTTTATTTTAATAAAGTTTTGAACAAATATTTATGTTTTAAATCAAAACCTAAGTTAAAATAGTAAAAATTAAAAAAAACGTTCAACATTTATTAATTTATTTTTTTATTATTTTAAGGGTATAGTCAGAGTTTTTTAAAATTCAAAATTAAAGTCCAAGTCAGGGCTTTTTTTGAATTAAATTCCAAGTAAAGAATTCATGTTAACACTCGGATGAGGTTAAGTTAATAAAACTCAGTTTATTTGTTTTTTATATTTTATTTTATTAAATGATAAAATAACACTTATGACAAATACGACAATAGGCCTAGGTAAAACGTTTTGTATTGTTTGTGGAAATATTCGAATAAGACGAATAAATGAAATAAAGTTTTACATTTTTATGGTAGAAGAAATAATTAAAAAACATCAATCACAAATCAAGATAATAAAATATTAAAAGTATGAAAGATTGTAGACAATGGTCATTGCGATAACAATGACACTTTATATTAATTTAAATTGATTAAAACATCAAGATAAATAACTTGATAAGTTATTGAATTTGAGGATCGTAGATCATAGTAACATTCATTTATTTTGTACTAATCCGGACTTGGACTTGACTTGAAACTAGTGATTTTTAAACAACTTTGGGTAGAATTAAAATATCTGAATTAAAAAATTAATTGATAGTAAAAAATTCGGCACTAATATAAATTTTCACAACAATATAACGAAAAAAAGATTTTAAAGAAAAATTAAATTTAGAATACAAGCAAAAACTAATATTCAAAAAATATTCATTTTGTAGCAAAATTTTTGATTAATATTTAATATTTAAAACATGAACTTAACTAAAAAAATTAATTGTTTGATTATCAATGATTAAGAAAGATTATTTAAAAACTCTTTAAACTATAAAGTTTTTTAATCAAGGACCTGTTTCTATGAAATTAAGCAAAATGAAAATTTTGAGTTGGAATATGAAGTGTCTATGTCATTCGCAAAATCGTTTCTTTAAGTTTTTTTAGGAATCTTATTGTGTTGCCGAATACTTACGAATATTTTACAAATCATAAAAGATTATTTTAAAATTTATATAGTACATTAGATTAATTTGAAGATGACACAGCCTATGCATGAAAAAATTAAATCAAAATGATTGTTGTACATTATTTAAAATAAATTTATAAATCAAAAAACTTAATTTACAAAACTACGTAATAATATCAATTATTGTTTACCAAATTTTCTTTTTCGAAAAGGTAAAATAAGAAATTTCCATAGTAACGAAAATATAAATCAGTTACGACGGAGATGCTTTTATATCGAAAAAGCTTTTCAAATTTATAATTTTTATACAAATTATAAATTCATATAAACTAAATTATTAGTTTATTAGGAAATCAAATAAATTAAAAAAAAAATTAATATAATATTACAAGTTGACCTTTTTATTCTTTAAAATTTCAAGAAATCAGAAAGAGTCTGAATAATGGTTGCTACTAAAGAAAAGGCTAAAACAGCCAAGCCTGGCAAAAATCCTAAAGAAGAAAAAACTCTTGATGAATCAGTTAGTTTTATTCTTTTAAAATTTATATTCAAATATAATTATTTTACAAAAAATTTTTTAAGTTTGAGCCGATTAAAGTCGATGCCCGTAATGCCAACACAGTAGTTTTGATGCTTGACAGTCCTGAAGAAGAAATCTTGCAAAAATCATGTGAATCACTTTTCAAATTTTGCGAAAAAAGTAATTTTTTAAATTAAAATAAAATTCTTAGTTCTTAAATCTGATCGTAAAGGTGATGGAAATAAGCTTGCTGTGCATGAACTCGGTGCGACATCTAAAATATTTGCATTAACAAGTCATGAGGACAGAATTATACTACGAAATTCTACCATGGTTTTTGGTCTCTTGTCTGCTCATGCAGATATTCGAAAATATCTACGCCAAGACTCAATTTATATCGAAAAAATGATATCTTTGCTAAGCTCAGATTACGACCCTTTGACCAATGAGTATGCTGCAATGTGGCTAAAAAATATGTCAGAAGATTACAGTACCAAAAATTTAATGGCATCAAGTTCAGGCGCCATGTCCTCTTTGATAACAATGTTAAGTGCTAAAGATCCAGATGCTGTTTTCAATTCACTTGGCTGCTTGGACAAGCTGATGGCAGATTATCAACCTAGACAACAGATCAAGGATCTTAAAGGAATTGAGCCCATTCTCAACTTAATCAAGTCGGAATATCCACAAATACAAGAAACTGCTTTTAGCACTTTAATAAAAATTACCCAAAATGGTATTAGAGTTTATTTATTTGTCTAGTAGGAACTTTTTTAAAGATTTTTGTTTTTTTCCAAGCTGAAAATAGAGAAGCATTTCGAGAAGTTGGCGGAGTCGAAAAATTAATTGAGTTTCTTGGTTGTTCTGAGTATAAAGACATGCATGTTAATTGTATAAGTGTTTTGTCAAATTGTCTAGAAGATACACAGTGTTTAGACGTATTAAGAAAATTAATAATTAAATTTTTTGTTTAATTTTTATTTAAAAGTTGATTCAACAAACTGGCGGTTTAAACAAATTATTGATATTTTGTCAAGATCTATCTGAAGAAACAGAAATGACTTTAGTAAATGCCGCTGCTGCTCGAGCTTTAGCCAGATCAGCTAGAAAACGTAAATAAAATTTTTTTTTTGATTTTTAGTTTAAATATTTTAATTAGCTGAAAACCGAAAAATTTTAAATGAACAATTTGCAGAAAAAATTCTTGTCTATTTGTTACTGAGTGACAATGATGAAACAAAAGCAGCTGCTTCACATGCTTTATCTGTTATGGCCGAAAGTACTTTCAGTCAAGATGCAATTAGAAACTATGGTAAAAAAGTAAATTAAAAAAAATAATAAAATTTAATTTGTTTAAAAGAGGGAATCGAAATTTTAATCAGACTTTTGACATCTGAAAATCCCAAAGTTCGAGAGCATTCTTCTTTAGCTCTGTCCAATTTAACTTTCAAAAATACCAATAATTGGAGAAACATTTTAAGTTTCCAAGGAATCGAGCCAATAGTTAACCTTTTAAAAGACGAAAAAGATACAACCAAAGCATATGCATGCATCTGCTTAATTAACATGTCAGCTGATGAAATTATTAGAGAGGAAGTTGCTCAATATTCATTGAGTCAATCTATTTTACCAGCATTAAATTCTTCGTAAATTTTGTTAGCCATTCAAATTAATATTTATTTAATTAAAATTTTAAAAAGAAATACATTTACCCAAGCAAAAGCCTGCTTGGTAATAGCTTCATATTGTGTTGACTCTTTGATAAGAAATGAAGTAAGTAAGACTCTTTGTAATTAAAAGCAAAATTAAATGAAAATTTTAGATAAAATTGTATGGAGTGATACCAATTATAGCTCAATTAATTAAATCAAATAATGATGATGTACGATTCAATTCTTGTTGGGCAATTACCAACAGTTCATCAGATCCTGGTATTGCCGTAGAATATTGCAAACACGGGTTAGTTGTAATTTTAAATAAAATTCTATTTTATTTTATTTTTAACATCACCGAATCTGGCGTAATTTTACGAATAAATAATAATAATAATAATAAAATTATAAATAAAGGCAAACTTTATGTAAAAAGTCTTAAGTTAATTCAGGTCAGAAAATTTTAAGATGCTTATGTTTTACAGGTTAAGTCTAAAAAATCTTATTCTAATACAAAATATTTTTAATTATTACCATTAATTTTTTTTAAGTCGCCTAATTTTTAAAACCCAAGTTTAAAAATCAAATTTACAATTCTTTATTTAAAAAAAAACAGTCAACAAACAGTGTTTTTTAAAATTTAAATGCGTTTCAAAAGTGTTCCAAATCATAAAAAGTAATACCATTCATTTTAATTTTTTTAAATATTTTGAATTTAAAATCAGATAATAAAAATTTTTTAACAAAATGTTCCTAACACTTATAAAAAATTCTGCAAGCCTTATTTTAAAAAAAGATTATTTATATTGATTTAGTCTGATGAAAGTTATTAGACTTGAAATTAATATTTCTGTCAAAGTTTATGATTTTGAGCATTATATTTAAGTTACAAATTTGTGTAAATTATGTGACTTAACAAATTTTTTAAATTGAATTTTTATTTTTATGAAATCTGATAAACACTATACATTACAAGATTTATTTTCTATTAAAAAATCATAAAAATTAATCTTTAGAAATAAAATAATGTGTTTGTTTCATAAGCATGTTCTAGATTTAGCTTAAAACGATCAAAAATTTAATTTTTTAACTTGTCTGTTTACCATTTCTATTATTATTTTTAAACAGGAGTGAATCTTATATATTTTAATTATTTATTAGATATATATACAACAAAAATGCAAAGAAATGTGTTTTTTGAGAGTGATATACATTCTTATTTGAGTATTAATTTTAATTCGAGTATTAATTTGAATGAATTAAAAAAAAATATTTTTTAAATTTTTTATTAGATCAATTTAATACATTTTTCAACAAATAAACTTGATGAAAATTAAAATGATATTTTCTTAAGTATTGTCATCAATATTTTATTTTCTCATATATATTTTATTTCAGTTCATCTCACAATTTATCAGTCCTGTATTTTGATCAAAAAAATTTTAAATTTTTTAACAATTTTTTCTCTGAAGAGCAATTGAAACATTGAGAGAGATAAATCAATCCGAAAAGCGTAAGAGCAGCTTTACCGAATCGGCTTTGAGAAAACTTCTGGCATCTAATCTTTCGGCGAAATATGCCCTAAAGAACTTTTTAGGTATATCTTTAGTAAATAAGATACTGGATCTTTTGTTATTTTAATTGATAGAGCCAATTGACACCATACGCGACGGTTTCTATGATATGGGTCCAATGAGACCAAATGGAAAATTCTACACTTTGGACGAACTTAGTCAAATGCCGGTGAACGATAAGCGTCCTATAATTATTGTATACACTACCGAAGAGTAATATTTGATTTTTTTTTTGATTTTTTTGACACTAGATAGACCTGTAAACAAAAATTACCACATAAAATAATTATTTACATGGCCATTCTAGTGTTTTTAATGAAAGTGTTTTTCTGAATTTTTTCTGAAAATCTAGAAATTCTAAATCTGTAACTGTAACAGTTCCAATACCAGTATCTAAGTGAGTTTTATTAAACAAATCTTGGTTTGCACTTTATATGTGAATAAAATAAATCTTTGAAACTCTCCAATGGTGTTCTAGTGGCTTAATTTCTTAAGAGCCCTAAAATACCTATTAATTTTTGAATAAAAAAATATCTTTTAGACTGTTTGAATTCGGCTATGAAGACTTAATATCTTTAACTTGAATACCTTAATTTTACATTTTATTTTAAAATCTTTTTTGTATGCAGAAAACCAGCTACCCCAAATGAGTCCAAAATAGAGAGTGTAACAAAGAGCAAGTCTAAACTTGGCTCTGGTACTAAACGAGATAAAGAAAAAGACAGAGACAGTAAAATGAGGCAAGTTTTATGTATAAATAATAACTAATTAGCTGTAGTAATTTAGCTTTGATTAAACTAATCACTAAATGGCATTGTGAATTTTCATACAAAATTTCCAATACAAATTTAAATTCTAAACAAATTAATTTAAATGGATTTAAAGAAAAATTTTAAATTTTAAAGAAAAAATCAAAGAATTATTAGGTTATTTAATATAAATATATTCAAGGTTAATCAACAGGCTAGTTCCCTTATCTTTTTCAAGACTGATTAACACTTCATTTTTTTAATTATTTAAAAAAATAAAAATAAAATACAAAATATTCTTTTTTAAAATAAAATTCAAATTTTACATAAAAAAAATATAAGAAATCTCATTTAAGGTTATTTGATAAATTTTTTCATTTTTTTCGAGACTTTATTCTTTAAAAAATAAAATATTATTTAGACACTAAAATAAATTCCTTCGCTAGAAATACATATCTCTAATCTTTCTGGTAGCATTTTGAACCCTCGCTGGTAGAAGCTGACTGGTTTTTAGATGAAATATTTACTGATGTATTTTTTGATTTCTTCCAAGTCTGAGTAACTTTTTTTCACTGAGGAAGTGATGCATGGATCTGAACAAATGGAGGAGCCTAGAATGGTGAATAAGCTGGATGAGATAAGACTTCCCAGCCTAGATTCTCTATCGTGTTCCTAGTCGTTTTTGCAACATGTGGCCTAGCGTTGTTATGTAAAAGAATCACTTTTGGCTCTCCTTTAGCTCTGTGTGGCCGTTTTGCTTCCAAAGCGTGGCTCAAACTGAGTAAAAATGGCACTTTATCAGAATCGACCCATTGTTTTTTTTTGACCGGGTTAGGTTATTAAGGTGAATTTCTTTTCAAAAACTACCAAATTCAAAATTATTTAAGTAGCGATGACAGAATTTTAACATTTAAATTTAAATAAATTTACAAATTGCAAAAAAAAAATCCAAATAGAATAAATAATTGAGAGTAAATAAATTTTTTAATATTGATAATTTTTTTGATCATTAATATTTCTTGTGTTAATTAAAATAATTTGTTTGATGTTGTTTAATCATCAAAATTTAAAAAGCTTAATTTTTTAAATTTAAATTATTAAAAATGAATTCTATTTTTGGAATTTTTGAAAGGTTATGTATGAAAATTCACAATTCCTCACTAAATTCAAATTGATTCTTGGTCTTTAATTCGACCCTGGATCAATCCTAATTTAAAAATTCACTAAAACACATATCATTTTTTGGACAATTCACCTATTTGTATCAACTAATTACTTTGATTCCTAAACAAATCCCAATCCTTGTTCCAAATCCTAAAGTTCCAAAATATAATTTAGTTATCCAGCATTTGAAATACTAAAATATTTTGGAAATAATAATTAAAACTTCCACTTAATCATGTGATCAATTGAAGTCATTTATATTGTTAATTTTCAAAAAAATTAAATAAAAAATGGCTTTTATTTTTCAGTTGACTACTAGTTAATTTTTTAAATATTAGTTTAGATTTCTTTATAATTTTATTAAAATTAATTAAACTTTATCTTTTTAACAATTGAAATTAGCAGAGAAGATTCTGGGTAAGTTTTTTTTTTTCAATCATAAAAAGATTTTGCCCATTCGACCTAAGGACTAAAAATTTTTAATTTTTCTTCAATTAACAGTCACCTATGCTAAAAAAAAACGCTTGTTTGTTTAAATTTAACATTGATTAAAACATTTTTTAGCAAGGGTAAAAAGGATAAAAATGATCATAAGAAATCATCTGAAGACCTTCATCGTGGTTCGATGGCAAATATAAACGCAGTTCCTGATGAAATGAGGCAAAAAGAAACAACTCTGATAAAAGAACAAGTAAAATAAAATGAATATTTTTTTGGGTTTTTATATTAGTTTCAAGTTTATTTACGGAATGGATTCTTTTAAGCCGGTTATTGACAAAGATCTAAAAGGTTACATTGAACAAGTGAAAGATCTGTTCCAATATTTGCCACTAAAAGAACAAATCATAAATTTAGCTAGATTTGTATCTGATAAATTGGGAGGTAGCATGAGCCGAGATGACATAGCCAATATGGGATATGAATTGTTAATTAATGAAATTAAATATGAATTAAAATCAAATATAGTTCCAATCGGAAGAATTCGCTTGGGAACTTTTTATCACAGAGCTCTTTTATTCAAGGTACTGGCAGATCGTCTCCTTATAAGAGCATCACTAGAGCGGGGAGATTACAATCGTGCCTGGAACACAATTGCTCTAAAAGAAGATAACGTGAGCTTTTTATCTTTTAATAACTAGAGATAAAAATTAATTTTTATCAAATTTTAATTTAATTTTTAAAGGGTTCTCTCAAATATTATTTAGTCGATTTAATATTCGAACCAGGAAAGTTAATGCTTGTAAATTCACTTGACGCCATTCAATATGTAAAGTTATAAACATTATAACCGAGCAAGATTTTTATTTCCACTAATTTTAATAAAAAAATTTATACGACACTAATTTTATTTAAAATCAAATACTAAAATAACAAAAAATGATAAGATTTAACTATAACTCATATACAGCTAAAAAAAGATATCACTACGTCTATTTTTTTCTTAAGCGCTAACAGTGCTTTCTTCTTCAGCTGGACTCTCTTGAGTTGCTGCTGAGACTGGCTGGGTACCTTCAGTTGTAGCTTCTACACTCTCTTGTTCTTCTGCACTCGTTGTTTCTAGACTTGTAGCAGTACTGGATGCAACAGATTCAGGAGCATTTGGGGCTTCAGTTGATTCAGCAGTGTTCTCACTTACTGATTGGGAAACAGTGGTCAAATCAGCGCTTTCTACTTCAGTTTCATTCGAAACATTTTCTTCTTGAGTTGAACCAATATTGACCACTTTGACACTAGCGTTGCCTGATGAGGTAACATTTCCATCAGCACCATTAATTTGTACATTGCCGCCTGCTCCAGCTATGGCTACAACAATGTTTATGTTTCTGGTAGGATTTGTGCCATTTAAAGCATTTTTAAGAGCCTTTAAAAATTCGGTAGCCACAGCTGCAATTGGATCTTGAGTTCTGTTCAAAATACCCCTCATAAATGGGCATCCTTTAGTATTTTTTTTTGGACAATTTTCACAAGGACACTTGGATGGTGAACTTTGAGTGGATGACTCTGGAGTTGAGTTTTTCTTTGGACATGATTTACACGGACAGCCTTTTTTTTGACCGGCATTTTCATTTTGTTTAGTATTTTTGACTGAATTTTTATTTTCTTTAGATTTTGAGTCTTTTTTGCTTTCTTTTTTTTCTTCCCCCTCTTGATTTTCATTTTCCTGTTCTTGATTTTCATTTTCCTGTTCTTGATTTTCTACCTCCTCTGCTTCTGCGCTACTCTGGCTATTACTATCACTTTGACTCTCACTTTCACTTTCTTGGCCTTCTGCACTTGATTGAGATCCATCATCATTCTCCTCATCACTGTTTTGTGACTCTCTTTTTTTCAAAATTATAATACCACGTTCTTTTTTTGATAGTTCCACTTCGGAACCAATTGACTTGGCATCGCTTTGGCAAACAATTGCAAATATTACAAAAGCTGAGATCAGTAGAAGTTTTGAATTCATTTTTAGATTTTTTTTTGTTGAATTTTTGAAATATGAACGCCTATTTATAGCCTAACAGCAAAGGGTCGATTAATCATGTCTGGCTGGAGTATCGCTTTTCATTTTCTAAAACATCTTGAAATCGATTGCTGAAAGATAAGATAAACATAGATTTTAATTTATTTTTCTGCTTTTGCGAACCAACATTTTTCATTTATTGATAAGTCAGCAATCTGGCCAAATTTCCGAAAAAAAGCTTTATAAAAAATAAGGGTCAATTAATTTTTAAAAAAACATCTTCAGATAAACAATAGATTAAATTCAAGTACTACCATATTTTTTTTGTTTATCATTTTTATTTCATTATCCGAAATATATGATGAAGTGTTTCATTTAAGTGTTCAAAAAGATTTTTACGCCTCGTAAAAAAAAAATAATTTGAAAATAAACTTTTTTTTAACTTCCTTTATTATAAATTGAATTTATTTGGACTCGTAGCTTATTATTTAATTTAATTTGATTTTTAGATTCATTTAATAAGGTTAGCTCGGTTTCTTATAAAATTTAAATTGATGTCCCAGAATTTAACCCAATTAGCATAAATCTGACCCTTTCGCCGAAAAAAAGCCCTATTAAACAAATAATTTATTAAAGGACTTTTTATTTTCTTAATCAACTAATAATTTAATATTATAAATAAATTATTTTATCTTTATTAGAAATAAAAGAATTTTTCGATCAGTAGTAATTATCTTTTTATAATTGATATCCAAAACCTATAAAATTAGTGCTAAAAATTAAGCCGAAAGGTCTTCAGAATTATCAGATTTAAAATAATAAACAAAAGGCCATTTACTTTAGGATTCTAGCATTTTTCTTTCTTGAATTCAAACTATTTTTTCATAAAAATTTTATGAAAAATGGCGAGCATTAAATAAAAAAGTTGTATTTTAAATTAAACTTAAAATAATCATACAATATGAATTTTTCAATTTTTCAAAATTAATAATTGAAATAGAAACAACAAACTAGAACATGAATATATTACTACCAAAAGAATCATAAAAAAGAAAAAAAAATTCCAAGTAATTAATTAATTAATTTTTTCAGAATAATTCTATGCAAATTATCAAAAGGAAACAAAAATTTGATAGCCTTAAAAAAATTAGTCTGAATACAATTACAATTAAAATTTCAATCTTTATATTCATTTGTTTTTAAAAATACTTCTAGGATATTGTTTGAATGATTATTTTAAAAAAAATTTTGATAGTTTATTTATTTTATTAAAATTTTCGGATTTTAAAAGTAATTTTTGCTAAAATTTTTTGTAATTATAATGAAATTAAACTAATAGATCTTTTTTTTTTAAACTTGAAGCCGAAAATTTATTTTTCTTTTATTAAATAATAAACGCCGTTCTTACCGCAAGCCCAAAGTATCCTCAGAAAATTCGACATTAATTGAATGCGACCAAAATTTCAAATGCAAGAGTGCAGATTGAGTATAATCAATAAAAGGCTTAATGAAACAATAAGCTAGCTTTTTAAAAAAAATGTTTTTATATATTTTATTAAGAATGATTTGATTTATTTGATGAAATTATTATGTAAAGTATAAAATTTTTACTAATTCGTTTTAGTTATTGTATTTTCTGCAATTTTCTGCAATTATCAATATGGTACAGTGTACCATATTTATTATTGATTATATATTTGATGTGCCCAGTAATCTCAAAATAAATGAATAATTCAAATAATTAATGTAAATTTTGTTAACTGTTTTTGTAAGATTTTTATCTAAAACCGAGAGTAATATTTCACTAATAATTTAAATTTGAAGCTGAAATAAGATTTTCTATAAATATTTTTTTAAATCCTAGCTATGAAATAACAAATGAAACAAAAAAAAAATTTAAGTGTAATTTTTTATCATTTAAGTACCTATTTATATCAAATTTGAAGATTTTAATAGGTGTGGATTTTATAAATTTGCAATTTCGAAAATAAATGATGACGAATTACATTTTTTAAGAAAAATTAAGATTTTCGATGCTATAAAATACAAAATTAAAAAAGGCTATTGAAGTTTTTATTTTAAATTTTGAAAATATTACTAAAGTTGTTTTAAAACATGCAACCATTTTTTATAACGACTTCTGGATCGTTCATTTTAAAATAATTTGTGTAAAAAACCTGTTCAAATTCACGCCCCTATTCCTAGACACCGTTCAGTCCAACAATTAATATGCTCCTGTTGTGACTTTTTTTATGCTTAAAAATTTATTATTTTTTATTTTTCTTTTATTTAAAGAAAAAATATTCTTTTAAAATTTTTAAAGATTTTGTATAAATGATTGAAAAGATAAAGCCAAAATCAATTTTGACAGGCACTGGGAAAGAGATTATAAAAAAGCAAGCTTTATATTCGAGTCTAATGTGGTAAGTGAACAGTTGGTCATATATTATGTGACCAGTACCCCTCACTAAAATATGTGACCAATACCCCTCACCTAAAATATGTGATCGAGACTGGTCACCTAAGTTTTAAAAAGGTAATATGTGGTCAGAAGTTTAAAAATGAAAAAATTAAGTGAACAAAAATTTATTACATGACCAAAGAAACAATATCATCAGTATTAGGATTTAATGAAATTTAGCCAAATGTATTTTTAACGCTTTTCACTCAAAATGGAAATCGCATTTAAGATACTTGACCGGGCTTCTCTTTTTGTTTAAAGTTTTTTTTTACTTCTTCGATTGTTCCATCTGTGTATACTGGTTTTTCAAGTGCCTGCTTTTCATATAACAAACTTTTATATTTAACGCTGTCTAATTTTATTATTGAATTTTAAGTCCCATGGACAGAAATAAAATTTTAAGTAAAAAATATTAAAAAAAAAAAAAATTCTAATTATACAAAAATATTAAATACATTTAATTGAATTAATCCAAAAAAGATGTTATCTGACAAATGATATTATAAAATAAATGCTCATTCTTATTTTGTTTTCTTCCTGTCAAATTGACAATTGCTTGCTAAAATACACTTAAAAGCTATTCACGAAACTTGCTTTCCCCGAACTTTCAAAATCTCATTTTAAAAAACAGTCTTTATTCCAACTATTTTCCTTTTACTGAAAATTAATTAAATTTTTTTACTTAAAAAAATTATTAAGTTCAATTTTTTTAAAATAAATTAAGGCTTTGATTCGGCTCAATCTTTGAAATTCTTCTATATTTTAAATTTTTTGTTTAGAAAATTTAATAATAAATGACAAATTAGAAAGATGAAAAAATATTCTAATATTATTTGGAACAAAAAAAATTTACAATAAAAAGCAAGTAAATTTAAGAAGCAAACTAATGAAACATTCAAAATCTGAACATATAATTGAAAAATTAAATTGATTTAACAAAAAAATCGAGATTTATTCCAATTTTGATCTCAATAAAGAGAAGATCATACAAAAAATCAATCATATTAAAAGATCTACATATTAAGCAATTTGATGAGCATTCGATGAGCAATCGATGAGCAAGTAGATCGTTCAACTATTAGAATACATTAAGAAAAACCAAACTATGAGTGGATTTCAGTTTTATCTTAATTCAGAAATTTCAAGAAAATGTTTTTTATCAGTCCAACAGTGTAATTCAAAAAAAAATTTAAGCCAAGATTTTTCTACTAATTATTCAAACTTAAAAAATAATTTTATCATGCAATATTATTATTATTATTATTATTTATTAAAATTAAAATCCCATGGACAAGTATTAAAAAAAGAAAAAAAAAAAGTAGAATATAAAAAAGTTATTATAAAAAATTCATAATTTATGAAAAAAAAAATTGAATTTAATTTGAATTATAAAGTAAAAATTTAAGCCAAGATTTTTCTACTAATTATTCAAACTTAAAAAATAATTTTATCATGCAACATGAAATAATCGATTTTGAAAGTGAATCAATTTTATTTTTAATTTTTTTTCCAATTTATTTTTAATTTAACATTTCGTTATTAGGAGCAATGAACAAATTCATCAAGAGCAAGCACTTAATACCAAAAATTTTGATTTCAATGATTCAATACTAAATATTTCTAACAAAAGGAAAGAAATACACAAATTTTTTTCTCAAACAGCTTATTTATACAGAAGCTCATTGAAAAGCTTCCATTTGAAAAAACTTTGTTTAATTAAGCTTTTAAAATAGAAAATCGAATTGAAAATATACTTCATCCTGCATTTAAGACATATTTACCCATTTAAACTCCTGGAGACTGGAATAGCCTTTGCCATATGTTTTCTTAATCTATTTTTGGTCATACAAAATATTCAGCATAATTAAGATTTTTAAGTGTCTATTTTATTTATAATAATGAAGATTTAATAAATTTTATTCAACCAACCGCTGTTTATTAATTATATAAAATAATTTAAAAAAAAAAAATTTTATTACTAATTTTTACTATTTGAAAAAATAATTCATCTTTAATTTATGAAAAGGATCTAAAAATTAAAAAAAAATCAATTTTTAAGCGCTTGCAATACCTTCTTCTGCAACTGTAATTTTTTGTGAAGTTGTAGAAACTGATTGTTCAACTTTTGGGCTCGCTTCTACACTCTCTGGTTCTTCTGCACTTAAATTTTCATTAACTGCAACAAAATCAGTCGATAATATGGATTGGGTAACAGTTGATGCAATTGTTGAATTTGATTCAGGTACAGGACTTAATGTCTGGTTGTAATTTTTTGTTGTATTTGTCATTGTAATAGTTTCATTTTCACTATTTCTTCCATTCTTTCCTTTTCTTCCATTTCCTCTCACTTTATTTTGCTTTTCGACTGAATTGTTTTCCAAATCTGATGGAGTTTCATTTTCACCATTTCTTCCATTCTTTCCTTTTCTTTCATTCTTTCCTTTTCTTCCATTTCCTCTCACTTTATTTTGCTTCTCAACTGAATTGTTTTCTAAATTTGATGGAGATTCATTTTCACCTTTTCTTCCATTCTTTCCTTTTCTTCCATTTCCTCTCACTTTATTTTGCTTCTCAACTGAATTGTTTTCTAAATTTGATGGAGATTCATTTTCACCTTTTCTTCCATTCTTTCCTTTTCTTCCATTTCCTCTCACTTTATTTTGCTTCTCAACTGAATTGTTTTCTAAATCTGATGGAGATTCATTTTCACCTTTTCTTCCGTTCTTTCCTTTTCTTCCATTTCCTCTCACTTTATTTTGCTTTTCGACTGAATTGTTTTCTAAATTTGATGGAGATTCATTTTCACCTTTTCTTCCATTCTTTCCTTTTCTTCCATTTCCTCTCACTTTATTTTGCTTCTCAACTGAATTGTTTTCCAATTCTGATGGAGATTCATTATCACCATTTCTTCCATTCTTTTTTTTATTCTTATGACCTTCAGCTACTTTATCTGATTTTATATTTTCTTTTTTATTTTTTCTACCATCACTTTTATTTTTTTTCTCTCGATTTTCACTGCTTTCTTCTTGACTATTATCTTCTTCATCATTTATTTGAATTCTTTGGTTATAAGGTCTATTTTTTCGATTATTTTTTGAAACTTCTACACCAGACTCGATAGATTTGGCATTACTCTTTTCACAAACTAAAACTATTATTACAAAAGCCGAAATTAATATAAGTTTAATATTCATTTTATAAATTTTGTTAAAAATTTGAAAATTAATCGCTTATTTTATAGTAATGCATCAAAAGGTTAATTAATCTTCACTGCCTAGACATTTGCTCTTGATTTCATACAGAATTTAACATCAATTGGCTAGAGATAAGAAAATAATATTTTTGACGAAAAAATATAATGTTTTAGCAACTTTTTGATTGTTTCAAGTACGTTTCATTTTTTTATTTAATAATTTTAATTATCAAGAATACGAGTTTGTTTCGAATTTCTAAAATCATTTAATACAAACAATAATTAGTTTTGAAGCAAAATAATATGTTATCTTGAAAAGATAACCAAAATTCAAGGATTTTTTTAATAAAAATAAATTTAGTTTAAAAAAATTAAATTAAATTAAAATTTGATACTTTTTGAAATAAAAATATTATATTTAATTTCAGTAAAAATAATAATTCATAATAAAATTTGATTCAACTGATTCTGAAGATTGAATTTAACTTTTATAAAAGATAGAAAAATAATTTTTCTGATTTTATCAGCTTTAAAGCATGTTTTTACTGCATGTTTAAATTACCGTATTCTTTCTTTTGGTTATGCTGCCCCACAAACTAAGACAGGGTGGATTCATAGCAAACAAATGTTCTAGCAAAAAGCTTAGGCTATTTTGTAATTTAAGTTATCATGTAGTGAATCCAAGTTACAAAATTAAATGAGAAATTTTTAAATTTTCTAAAACTATTTTTTGGTAATTTACTGATTTTTACGTAATTTATTAACAAATTCAATTTAAAAATTTTCTTTTTTTTATTTTCAGGAATTTGTTACACTTTTAAAAACTAAAGTGTCAGCTTTTTCCAACTTAAAGAAATATTTTACATAATATTGGAGCTTGTTTTCCTACGGGGGTTCTTAAGTAGGATTTTGTTAAACTTAATTAAAATTATCAATTTGTAAGAATTTAAAAGAATAATATCTTTCAATATAAGTAAAAACAAATTTCATAACTTAATACTATTAAGTTATGAAAAAGTTATTCTAAAAATTTTTTCTAAATTTCAAAATTCGGTTTCATCACTAAAGAAAACCATTCTTTTATTCAGTTTGTTAGTCTAGGGAATTAACTTAATTTTTAATCTTAGTTTTCAAAAAAATATTTTTTATTAACAAATTAAAAAAATTGATAAATATTTCAGATAATCAAAAGAAGTTCGATGATAAATTAATTAGATTCAAATAAAAAACTTGTTTAAAAGAATTTATTTAAAATTAATATTTTCAAAATCTTAGTAAAACAACGAAACAAATGAAATATTTATCAAATACTAATTTACAATTACTTCTAAGATGATAAGAATTTAAAGGCACAAAATCAGAGAGAACAAAAATAAAAAAAATTTAAGTGGGAATAAAATCCAAAATAACCGAAAAGATAATATTTTTTTTATAAAAGATTTTTAGTTTTAGCTTAGTTCTTGCGAGCTTTCACTTAAGAAAATAAAGAATTAGCAAGTAAATATTAAATTTATTATTCTATTTGGATAAATTTTTGCCGACTACATTATCGATAGTATTCATTGAATTATTCAACAAAGATGACTCATCAAATCGGTTAACTGCGCTAGGTAAAATCTCCATCATGCTGTCCATCTATACACAAAAAAATAAAAAAATTTTTTTTGAAAAAATTTAAAATTTTATTTAAAACTCTATATTTTTTGTAATAGCTTACATTAAAAAAAAAAGAGTCTCTTGATGCTTCGCTAATAATTGTCTTTTTTGTGTCTTTATTTTCGGTTGTTTGTAAATCCGAAAAAAAACAGCCGCTCAGCGACACATCATTCATCTAACAATTGATAAAAATAATTAAATTTTAAAAATTCAAAAAAAAAAAAAAAAAAATACCGAATCAGTCCATTCGACTACAATATCCGATTTTCTGTTGTTAAAATCACTAAAAGAGGGATTATTTGTACTCAATCGATTAAAATTATTTGATGCTTCACAAGCTAAAATTTAAATTTAGAATTTTAAATCTTATTTAAATTTTCAATTCTTACTCGGTGTCTGCTGCGACACAATCGAGTTTAAAATGCTGCTTATATTGCTCATTTCATTTAAATTTGTATGAGCAGCATCCTTAAATTTGGACGAATTGTCCGATTCCATAACTTTGTCCACATCTTTATTTTCTTCTTGATCCTTTAGCCTAATTACCGAAGAACCAAACAAAGAATCAGCATTATTGATGCTCATTTCAAGCAAAGACATATTTGTTAAATTTTGTGGTGAACCAATTTCTTCACTCTGCTCTTGATCATCTTGACACTCTTCAGTCTGATTATCAATTAAATTGTTCAAAATCCTTGGAATTAAATTCGAGTAATTTTGCTGCAGTGACGAAGCTATAAGACTGTTAGAGTGAGCATTCTGATTAGGCTCTTCATTGAAAACTCCAGGACTCGATGCTTGCTTGTTCTGGTCATTCAAATCATCCGAACTATTAACAATTTGTCTAGCAATGGCAGCCATAGGACCGGAAAAAACAATATTTTGTTGTCCTGGACCTTCAGCTTCATTAGCTATTTGATTTAAATTTATCTTTGGAAGCATTGGTCGCTGAGAATGACTTGAATTAACAACCATTATTGGTTTTCGTTGCCTAGACCGTCTCTTTGGCAAATCTGCCAACAACTTTCTGGTCTTATTTGCTTGTTGTTCGTTCAATGTCTGAAGAACATTTTCAATGGGCACAGCTATAGTTTGCTTTAGTGAGTTATTTGGCTGAATGACAGCTATTGATGGCGAAGAGGAATTAATTGGTTGTGTGGGAGACTTGAAAATTTGACTAGATGATTGACTTTTTTGCTCTTGAGATGCTTTTGTTTGACTAGTTTCTTTATTTTTGGCATTATTTTCTTTCAAAAATGAAGCGGCTACACTCGCCAATGTATCAATGTAGAACCTTTGCTGCCTATTTTGTTTATTCATTAAAGTTGAGGGCGAGGGTGCATGTGAACTTAAATTATTTGAATGAGTTTGGTCAGAGTCTTCTTTATCTAGAATCCAGTCATATTTAAACTTAAGTGTATTAGGTTTATTTAGAGCTAAATATAATTGAGAAAAAGTAAGGTTTTTTTTTTCTTTTCCATTTAGAGTCAAAGAACAGTTTTTGGAAGTAAAGCCAGATCTTAGATGGTCGATGTTTAGATCAAAATCAGATTTTTTGCCAACTTCTTTGTCTGCTTTATCATGCGTTTTTTTAGAGGCTAAAAATTTTTCTTGGTCAATGGCACATTCATCAATTACCATTGGGTCGTCATCTTTTTAAAAAATTATTTCTCTTAAACAACTTGTTTATTTAATTTTACTCAAAATTTGACTAGGACTCGATGAAGTTGATACCTTGGGTTCATTTGATTGTGATGTCTTGGTCCCGGTTTCAACCAGTGATGAATGATGTGGACAAAGATCTTGGGGATAAATGACTAGATTTTCCAAAAAAGTTATTTTTTGGCTATGTTCATTTAGGGTATTTTTGTTTTTCGACTTTGAATCGGTGTCATCCGAATCGGTCATTGAATTTGTTTCTTGAGTGCTGGGCTTGGAATTTTTTGATTGACTTTCTATTCGAAATTTTTCAATCTAATTTTGCTCAGATTTAAAAACAAGTTTAAATCTAATTTTTTTTTATTTACAAACTGATTCCGTCGGTTTTTCCATTTATTCTCAAGGAATTCAATCAGAAATTTTATTGTTTGTGAAGAGTTTAGGTCTATGTTTAGAAACGGATTTTGGGCTAATTTGTGAACTCGACAAAAAGCTGATTCGCTTTTCGGTTCCAGGAAAACACTCAAAACACTCGGCACTGAATTGGATGCGATTGGCGCAGTTTGTTCAGTATCATCTTTTAAAAAATATATATTTTTATTTTTTTATAAAAAATATATATTGGTGGTAACTCCGGGTTTGTTAAAACTAATGGCTAACACTTTCGTTTAAATTCTATTGTTAAAAAGCTACCATATGTGTTTATAAAAAGGAAGAAATCAAAGTTTAAGTTAAATAGCTAGTTATATGAAAATTTGATATAAAAAAGTTAAAAGGTAAGAGGCAAACGATATATATATAATTTCAATAAATCAAAATAAATTTTTCGAAAAGATAGGCAAAATTAAAAAAAAATCTAAGGATCCTGTTCAGCTTACACTTTTTTAGAAAAATTTTAACCGATGTACACAATCTCTACAAAATAAATTACGCTAGAAAATATTGAAATTTGATTTGCCTAAGTTTACCAGACTTTGACAGTTGATGCAACTTTAAATTTTGCACCATTTTTGAGCTCACAGAAAAAAAAAAGTTTTTGAATTTTTTATCATTTTTTTAAATTTTTTGATACTGAATTTAGCGAAACCTTTTAATTTAAATAAATATAAATAAAACAATTAAAATAATTTAAATAAAAAAATTTTTCACATAATTTTAGACTAAATACAAAGATAAATCATCAGATTTGTTTTGTCTATGATAAGAAATGAGCTATTAATTTTTTGTTTTGAAATTCAGAGCCTTTAAAAAAAATTAAACAAGGCAATAATTCGGGTAACATAAATTTTGAAAAGTATTACAGAAAAAAAAAATATTAACTGACCTTTTATTTTTAAAGTTATTAAATTGTGTATTAGCTCGAGAATCAAATAATATTTTAAAGGTATTTAACTTATTTATCTAATATGGAAGATTGATTTTAAGACTTGAAATGAATTTAATAAATTAATACAAAATTTAGCTATTTTTATTGAAATCTTTGCCTCTAACATTTTATAATAAAGAAAGTATTTAAGTAAGAGTATGAGTGATCCGTGATAGAAATCACTTGCTAGCAAAATCATTGATTTAACAACTAAGTAAAAAAAATAATGATTTATTTTTTGGTGGCCAGGGTAAGTTTATTTCATGATCAAGGAAAAATGTGTAAATGTGTGATAGACCGCTGGAAGTTTAACAGATCAAAAAGATTTCTCTTTTTATTAGTCGAATTGTTAATTTTTCAGCAACATTTACAGAAAAATAAAAGTATTAAATGTTGAATAAAAAATATTAAATTTGATATAATATTAATATTTTTTTCTGGATAAAAAAATTCATATCAAAAGTAAAATAAAAAAGGTACCTTTTGTTAATTAAAATATCATTTAAACTTAAAACTGAGTCGTTTAGAGGATACTATTTTACTAAATCGTAAATAAAAATAAAACTAAGGATGTTTAAAGTTAAAATTATTTTAAAAGAAATTTATTGGAATAGTAAATTTTCTAATATTTGCTGATAAAAAGTAAGAAAATTTTTAGAAATTATTTTTGAATACTTGAAAAAAAAGTTATCTGAAAAATAATTTTTTTTATTACTTATTGGTTTTCCAGTAACTTTGCAAATAGGCATTCTCAGACGAGTAATTTTTCCTTTTTCTCTAACTGTGGTCCACCCATGATTTATGAGCTCTACCAATTTTATTGCAGTTTTTTTATTCCAACCTTTAATAAAAATTAATTTTTCTAAATTTATTTTTCTTGCTGATTCAAAAGAAATTAATTAATTCGAAAAAAATCTTAAATTAACTAACGATATGACTTGTTTATAAGCGCATTGTAAGCTATCAAGCATTTGACTTGCATATCTCTAATTGAACAATTGGAAGCATTGATCACAATTTTTCCATTTAAGTAATTTGAAGCATCAATTCCATTTTCGCAACTCTCTTGATTCACCACAGGAAGGGAAATATATTTTATAATCTTGTGCCATGTTCTGTAATAAAAATGTCTTATTTGCTCTTTACTCCTTTGAACTCCTGCACCATCATTAATTTTGTATTTTTTTTGTCTGGCATTAAAACACTGGGTAATTGATTCAAAATTTTTACCATTCTGAAGAAAAAAAACAACAAAAAAACGTTTTTATTTTATTGTTAAATTAGTTAAAATACTTGTCTAAGAGCATTGAAAAATATTTGCTGCTCTATTTTGTTCCAAGATTCTGGTTTTTGTTTTTCTTTTTTAAGCGGCTGACCAGAATTTGAATTACTTGTGCTCAAAGTGGAAGAAGTATTATTTATTTGTGTATTTGAATTTTTTTCGTTTGTCAAATTATTTTGGCAACGCGTTTCAATTTGATTCCAAATTGGAGTACTGGGGCTACGGTCGCGTTTTTTGGATTTTTTTTTCGAGTTCAATTCATCATTCGAAAAATTAAAAGCTTTGGCAGCACTAACCTCTGTTTCTTCGCTTTTGTTTTTTATCAATTCGATCTGATTACTCTCTTTTTCCATTTTATTTTTATTTTTTTCTTAATGCTGTCGAAAAATTTAGTAATAATTTTTTTAAATTATATTTTGTCTTCAATGTGTTAACATATACAAAAATCATCTAAAATCTAAGCTTATGGCTTAAACAGTCTGTTAATATCTTAAAAGAAAGATAATAATTTTTTTTTAATTAGTTTTTCAATTAATTTTGAATTAATTTGATAGATAGTTCTACTTTGATACATTAAAAGAAACTCATCATTATGTAAATTTTGTTTTTTAAATTGTAGGATCAATCTAGTTTTATTTCCAAAATATTAATTATCATCTGTCAAAGTATAATATTAGTATAAATCGCTGAAATCAGATTGGTAAAGAATTTAATTTTGCTCGTTAATTATAGCTGCATAAATTGTCTTAATTTTGGTTTAAATTTTTCAACTTTTTTTGCCAAAAAAATGCTGTTCTTTTTATTTTTTCCTTTTCAAAAAAAGAGAACGATCAATACACTTTTATTTAAAAAAATTATCTTTAAATAAAAAAATATTTATATTTATGAATAAAATAATTTAATTAGAGATGAAAATTAATTTCTTTGTACTTTTTATAACGTTTAAGTTTTTAAAACAAATTTAAATTATTGTATGTAACATTTATTTATTTAAATTGAAAGTTTCGAATTTTTAAATTAATAAATTGTTATATTTTTTGAATTATTTTGGTCGTTTTTATTTAATCTTTATTTTTTGAAAAGATATTTTTTTTTGTCAAAATATAAATTAAGATGAAATTTAATAGAAGCTCTCAATTTTGATTGAATTATTTTTAAATATTTATGAAACAATTTTTTTTAAATCAAAAACAAACAAAGTTATTTTCATAGCAGTTATTTAAAATCTTTACAAGAAAAAAGTTTTTGTAATAAAATAATTATCTGAGTTTAGTGACATGTCACTTAATAATATAATGACATGTCAGTAAAAAATGGACCCTGATTACAAAAAGAGAAATGTTCAATTTATACGACATGTCTTAAAAAAGGAATAAGTTACTTTTTGTTAAAAAATACATCCGGTTTAAATGACATTTAGATATATAATATAATTAAATTTCCATTTTAAAAAGAATTTAATAAAGCTGAAACTATTTTTGATAGTTTTAAAATTTATTCACTTTTAATTACATGCCATTAATAATGAATTTTTATTTTTTTCAAAAAAAGTGCTCAATTTTGAATAACATGTCAATAAATTCGGATAATTAGGATTAAATTAATTATTACATTTACATTGCTACCCTTGTTTATACCATCTCTTCAAACATTTTGGAGCAGCTATTTTTTGCACTTCGTCAACTTAATTTTATTTAGTTTAGCTAATTAGTTCACCCAGTGATACCGAAAAATTGAAGTTTGGGAAATTTGAAGCTTAGGATCATTCACAAATTTTTTCTTAAAAAATAAAGATCCTTTAGCATTTTTAATCAAAAAATTAAATGCCGACACCTTCATGTTTTGCAAACCATTTTATATCATATCCAAATATTGTGCATATTTCTGAATTTTCAAAAGTAAAGCTTCATTATTGTCAATATTTTGCTTTTTAATTGTTCGAGGTTAAAGTAAAAGTAGAAAAGAAGGGCGTTTGGTCGAATATGTGTAAAGCTTACAAATAAAAATATCATTTGACTTAAAAGGTCTACCTAGTCCCCACAAACAAAAAACTGTCTCCCACAAATCAAAAACTTTTACTGTCAATGAAAAAATTTTCAGAAAAATAATAACTTGACTACAGTAGTTCTTGCTAAAATGAAATGGTCTGATCTCGAAAAGGAATGGAATGGAGACGCAATCCATATAAAACCATACCCGTTCCATTCCATTCCATTCCAACCGTTCCATTCCATACCCGTTCCATTCCATTCCATTCCAACCGTTCCATTCCATTCCAACCGTTCCATTCCATTCCAACCGTTCCATTCCATTCCAACCGTTCCATTCCATTCCAACCGTTCCATTCCATTCCAACCGTTCCATTCCATTCCAACCGTTCCATCCATTCCTTTCCATCCATTCCATTCTAACCGTAATTGATGGAATGGATGGAATGAATGGAATGGTTGGAAGTGAATGGAATGGAATGAATTGAACGGATGGAATGGAAAAGATTGATGGAACGGAACGGATGGAATGAAATTGATTGGATCGAACGGAACGGTTGAAATGGAATGGACCTTCTCGGGAACGAACCATTTCATTTCAGCAAGAACCACTGTATGACAAAGCTGCTCTCCACAAATAAAAAATTTCTCAGCACAATTTTTTTCATAAATTTTCAAAACTGTTCAACACAAATAAGAAAAAATAAATCTAAGTAAAATTTTTTTTAATATTTATTAAAAACTGCCGCTAAAAATTTTAGATAATAAAATGCCTATAATTTTACGTAATAAAAAAAAATTCTGAATTTTTGGAGATTAAAAAATCCAAAAAAATAAATGCAAATATTTTGGGATATTGTCACCAGTTAGCGCTAAATAAGCTATTAGAAAACGACAAATTTGTTAATAAACCTAAAAAAGGTAGTCCAAAATTAGCTTGAAATTGGTTTTCCTTAAAAAAGATTCTCCTTTAAAAAATTTCAAAAAAATTATTTATTTTTTTTAAACTGTATAAAAGGGCTTATGCTAAAACACTGACCACCTGTTTTTTTACTAAAACACGGACCGCGGTCGGATGATATTAGGAATTATCCAAAAACTTCCGACCACTGACCATTTTGTAGAGAATTTGATGAATTTTACGCAAAAGTATCAGTTGGACCAAAAGACCTAGTTTTTGACTTGTAAAACTAGAAATAACGAGTAAAATCCTGAGTTGCTGTTAACGGACCATATGTTTTCAAGAAAATGATAAGACTTTAACCTTCCGAACACTTATTATATGATAGAGAATAGCCTTTGCATTATTGCAGAAAAAAAAATGTCTCCTAGCTCTTTTTTTTAAAAGCTCATAACTGAAAAACCAAACATATCTTTTTTTTGGGAGAATTTTTCAATTTCAAAGAATTGATACTTAAGCATACCGTTTTGTATATAATTAAAATCTCTTCATTCTTAAATAAGAAATATAAATTTATTTTAGGGCTCTCGGTCAAAATTTCTTTTAATATATTTTTACTTTCAACCAAATCTTTTTTTTCAATTATTTAAAGAAAAATTAACCATGATATAAATTATTTTTTTTTAAAAATGAATATTAATTTAATTAGTTTTTTCAAAAATTAATAATTCTTTTTAAAATTTAAAATATTCAAAAATTTCGTATTCCTAAAAATAATTAAAAAAATTGTCTTTGTTGAAAGTAAAAATAAATTATTATAAATTTTGACTAAGAGCCCTAAAAAAAAATTATATTTCTTATGTAAGAATGTAGAGATTTTAATTATCTACAAAACGGTATGCTTAAGTATCAATTCTTTGAGATTGAAGAATTCTCCCAATAAAAAGATATTTTTAGTTTTTCAGTTATGAGCTTTTTAAAAAAAGAGCTAGGAGACAATTTATTTTTTTGCAATAATGCTTAGGCTATTCTCTTTCTTATAAATAGTGGTCGGAAGGCCAAGGTCTTATCATTATCCTGGAAACATGTAGTCCGTTAAAATCAACTCAGGTATTGACTCGTTATTTCTAGTTTTACAAGTCAATAAGTAGGTCTTATGATTCTACTGATACTTTTGCGTTAGAGTTTATCAAATTCTCTACAAAATGGTCAGTGGTCGGAAGTTTTTGGATAATTCCTAATATCATCCGACCGCGGTCCGTGTTTTAGAAAAAAATAGGTGGTCCGTGTTTTAGCATAAGCCTATAAAAGAGACGATTTTTAAATAGTCTTAATCTTTAGTATTTTTGTGCGTAAGTCAAAAATTTAAGTCATTTTTTGGTGAAGTCAAAGATTTGACTTGACTTTTTTGAAGATATTTTTTTTTAATGTTAAGTCATTTGACTTCACTTGACTTTGAATTGACTTAATTTCGAAAATTTAATTTTTGTTTTCGAAGAAATTTGATAAAAAAAATCGTCTAATTAATTTTCTAATATATATAATATTAAAATCTAAAGAATCATAATTAGGATTGGATGCTTGTTACCCGTTTTTTATTGACTTTCCCAAAAAAATTAATTCATAAGTCACTCTAAGTCAAGTAAAGTCAGTGACTTGACTTAAGAAAAAAAATATCTTAAGTCAAGTCAAATGACTTAACTTTGACTTAGACTTAGTTGAAATTGTCGGATATGACTTGTTGGAAGTGATTTTGTCGGAAAGGTTACCATACCTTTTTTGGATGATAAATTAAATTTAAACAAGAATTTATTTGTTTTTTTGATAATTTTATTTTTTAAATTTTAACAAAAATCATCAAATTTATAAATTAAAATAAAAAAAAACCCTAAAAAATCATGACTTATAGAAATGACAAATATCTACTAAGGTCGTGTATAAAAATTGTGCTTTATAGTTCAAAACTAATTCTAGTTATTTATACTATTATTCTGAATGAATTCTTAAACAAAGAAAAATATTTTTAATAAATTTAAAAGTGGTTTATTTAAATAAAATAAGAATTAGAAAATCTAATCTGATATTTTAGGAGGTTCTAATTTCCATCCATATTTTTTTTCATCGCATAATCTCAAATGTTTTAGTTCATCTTCCGGAATATCACTATATCCAGTTATACTCAGTCTAACTTTTGATTTAACAGCTTCTTTATAAATTGTCTAAAAAAAAATTTTTTAGTTCTTTTAATCTAAAAAAATTGTCTCTAAAGTTACTTTCGAAATCTTCGAATCTATTCTAGCCTTATATAATACTTCAAGTCCAGCTGTTATAACGGATATAACCAAGCCAATAATTAATATATAAAATATTCCAGCAACATTTCCCAAACCTAGCGAATTCCTTGAAGCATCCTTAAAGAAAAATTAGAATTTTTCAAAATTACTTTGAAATGAATTACTTTAGAAGAAGACTTTGACTTTTGATTGCCACATTCACTTTGTTCGAACCACCACTTCTTTTTTAAATTATCCAAAGTTCCATCTTCTCTTAGTTGTAAAACTGCTAAATTGATAGCTTCCCTGGAAAAAATTGATTTAAATTTGATTGCTGCAAATTTTTACAAATATACTTTAAATCAGATCCAATAGGAGTCGCAATTCCATAGCCTTTTGAATCAATGTTACTTCCAACTTTCATCGTATCACATGGTTGTCTTTCATTAAGATATTCATTCACACTAGATTCTAACAAAAAAGCATAAGAACCTTTCGAGTCGCGAACTTTTTGTACGCCGGCCGAATTATTTTTCACAAAAACTTGCGAGCCAAATCCATTCATAAAAGACCACATACGCTGATAAGTCTGAATTTTACTAGTCTTAATATAAATAAAATAATTAAAATATAAATTAAGATTAACAAATTTTTTAAAAATAAAAAATAAAATATTTATTTAATACTCTAAAAAATTCTTGAGTTGATCCTCCATCTACAGCCCCATATTGGATGTCTGTTTGCTTGGCCAAATCTTCAGCTGATTCAATTGGCGACACCATTCTTTCCATTGTCAAAAACGCGGCTAAGTTGGCTGTATATGAACTTATTAAGATTAGAGTAAAAAACCACCATACACTAGTCACCAAGCGACCAGAAATTGAGCTTTAAGCAAAATTAAAAAATTAAATTTTTTATTTAATATAAGAATGATATACCTTGGAGCAATATCTATTCCTTGTTGTAAAAAGGCTGCTAGACAAAACCAAAATGTATTGAAAATTGTAAAATCATTATGTAACTTTGATTCGCCTAAAGATTCCACAACTGACCATTCATAAGGTGAAAAACGGCTCACGAGAAAAAGAATCACACTAATTCCGACGTAGGCAAATAAGATGCACATCCATATTTCAATTGATAAAGGTGCCATAAAGCTAAACACTTTTGGTTTCTTAAATTAGACTTGTTTAAAAATGAAAATAGATAAAAAGTGAAAATTTTTATACTTGTTCTTCTGGTTTGTAAACCATGATACTGATTCCAAGATTCATAAACGGCATTGAAAATTCCACAGCGCGCTCTCTGACAAGAGTTATGGTCAGACCACCTATTGCCATATCAGCTTCATGTCTTAGAAGCTCTCCAATTATACCATTCCACTCACCATTCGCCACTAGGAATTGAATTATAATTTATATTCTAATTTTTAACAAGCAAGAATGAAGTGAATTAATTTCTCAAAAAAATTTTGAATTAATTGTGAATCATTTACTAATGAGCTGGAGAATTTATATTTTTCTAAAAATTTGCATTCGGATAACATTGGCAAAATAGCAATTCTGTAAGATTTTCTAAATTTTTAGTAACCAACTCATGTTTTTCAATAATTAACTTTCATGATTATTTTTTTCTGTTTATAAATCTTTTTTTAAATAAATAAATATTTAGCAAATTGAACCATAAAAAATGGCGATTTATTTTTTTTTAACTAAAATTACTGAAAATTTAACTAAAATTACTAAAAAATATTTTTTTTTCCTAAATTTGCATAACTGATATTATTCATATTAATTTTTCTAAATCGTATTAAAATTATCAATTAAACATAATTATACTTTAAAAAATCTAAAAAATCAGCAGATAGACGTTTAATTCGATTTTGAGCATCTTTTTAAACCAGAGAAGGATGTTTTGTTCAATTAGATTTTTTTATTTGAATTAGAACAATATTTGGATAATTAAGAATATTATGGTATGAATTTTGATGAAAAATGTGAGTTCTGTAATCTGGTTTCTAATTAAGATCTCAATAATTCTTTGCTCATTACAATTTGGTTCATTTAGAAGCAAAGGATAAATAAAAATTAAAAAAAAAAAAGTAAATTTTTTTTTTTTTAATTTAATTAAATATTGAAAAAAATTAGCATCAAACTTGATTTTTAAAATAAATTCACATTTTTAAATTAACTAAGTAATTTTATGAAATGTATGTCATTTTTATATTGATCTAGTAAAATTGGTAAAAAATCAGTAATTTTAGTTAATGAATTATCACACGGCATAAAAAATATCAAGTAATCTTTAAAAAATTTTAAGACTTAAACCTTAATAAGTAATTCACTTGAATCACTCATTTTTTTCAAGGTTTATATTAAGTGTACATAAAATTTGAAAAATTATTCAATCCATCAACTTTGTCTGCTTTTTTTTTAAATTTACGCTTAGCTCCAAATTTTTTATCCTTAACTGCTCTAAATTCATATGTAAAATTAACTATTTTTGAGATTTGATATGCTAAATCAACACAGTAGCCATAATAAAGATCATTTCCAGTCATATTTCCATCCAACTCAGATTTTGTTTTGACCATGAAAAAAGGACGATCCTTTAATTTTTTTTAGTTTTATATTTAGATATAAATAAAAAAATCAAACTTCAATTGAGACAACAATTCTTTTTCGATTTCTATTGACTGCAGCAAAGCCATCACGTTCTCGGTAGATAATTTCCTCAAGAATTTTCAAGCCGCCATCACTGGAAAAGCTGCCAATCTTTTCAGATTAAAAAATTTAAAAGAAATCGATAAAAAATCATTATTACTTTTGCAATTGGCATATTCAATGCCACTTTGTGAATATCAATCAAATACTTAGTTCTATATCCTTTAGCATTGAAGGCAATTGGACCGCTTAGTCCTTCGAAAATTGGCATCTTAAATAATTATATAAATATGAAAAATAAAATTTAAAGTTAATAAAATATTTTAATTCTATTCTATAGAAAAATTAAATAATTTCGCTTTTACGTTTATAATATTTGATGCTATCAAATTTCCAAGTTTCCAGGTGTTTTCTCCCGATTGCATTGAACAATTGATTCCCTTTTTTCCATCGACAAAAATTTCAGTATTTCGCAACGATACACCATCAAACCCGAACAAACGATTTATATCTTTTCCTACTAATTGATGAATTTGGTGACTAAACAAAATCATAGAGTCGATCATCAAAGCCAATCTCAACTTAAATTATAAATTAAAATTTTTTTTTTAATTTCTATGTTGAGAATTCTTACTGAAATTTTTGGCAGTTTGTATAGAGGAACATTCAGTCTTAGTGCATCAGATAAAAGAGTCAATGTGTTTAACTTATTATAGTCAACCATTGAAAAGCAAGTAATGTTAAATCCATAATGACGGTAGTTGTTCACCTCATTGGTACTCAAATCCTTAATTTATATAAAATATTAAAATGTATAGTGGTGATTTGATAACAGTATTTTACGAAAAATTAAGTAAATTATTAGGATTTTACGATAATTTTGGTAAAATTTGGCAAAATTCAAAACGGCCAAAAATTTTTGAAAAAACGTCTTTTTTTCTAAAAATCGAAAATTTAAGAAAGTTTTATAAATTGGTAAAAAATAGTTATTTTTAGAATTTACAAAAAAAACTTTCTTAAATTTTCGATTATTGGAAAAAAAAAACGTTTTTTCAAAAATTTTTGGCCGTTTTGAATTTTGCCAAATTTTACCATAATTATCGTAAAATCCTGATAATTTAAGTAATTTTTCGCAAAATAACTCTTTTTCTCTTTTCGGGTTTTACGTTAATTTACGTAAAATGTGGTAAAATTTGGTTAATTTACGGTATTTTAGGTAATTTTTCGTAATATACTGTTAACAAATCACCACTGTAAAAAATTTAAAAATATAACAAACCATTTTGACTAGTAAAAAATGAAATTTGACCAAGTTAGATCGTAAATATTTAACTTGTTCAAAAAATTTCAAATAATCCTCTTTGGTAAGCAGATCAACCATAACTGTGATATCATAAGTGGTAGGTTTTGAATCTAAAATATTATTAATTGGAGTCGATTCATCTTTTTTTAGTATTTCTTCTTCTATTGATCTTTTTGTTTTAAAAATATACAAATAAATACACAAATTTTTAAAATAAGTAAATAAGTTACTTTAATACAAAGCGCCATTCGACTTCATTATCTATTTTTCTAGCAAAAATTGTAGTTACAAAATCAGTCTCTCTAGTCTGATATTCTAGCAAGCCTTCAAGTCTGGTTACAGCTGAAAAAAAATTAAATAACTTTTCATGGAAAAAAATTCGAATTTACCTTCTTCATTGTTATACAAATAGTAAATACTTCTCCATCTATGGTATTTAATCAAAGAAATTAGCAGTGAAACTAAATTAGGGTGCATATGCATATGAAAAACATGTTTTATTTCGTCATGATTTTCATCTTCAGATGGTCTAAATTGATTATTATTTGAATTTATATTTTTATCTTCTTCATTTGGATGATTCTTTGGATGATTGATGCTAATAAATGGAATATTGTATCGATCGGCAAAAGAATTAATTGTTTGTACCGATGAAAAACTTGTTTGACCAAAAATTGCCAAAACACCTTTGGACATTAAATTGCATACTTAAAATTCCATAAAAAAATTAAAAATTACAAAAATAACAATTCGAAAATTAACTCTTAGTTACAATTTAAAATTACATTATTTATATTATTAAGAATTTCATATAAATATTTATAAAATTTGATTTCGTAAATGAATGCTTGAGAATCAGAAAAAATTGGGTAATTTTTTAGCCACTTTGATTTTTGATTTAAACAATCTTACGTATCAGTTTAGTGTCAAAGAAATACTGGAATCAAAATAATTAACATTTAAATTTTAATTAAATACAATTTTCTAATCTATTTTTTATTTTATTAATTTGATGCATTTTGGTTTTACGAAAACAAATCACAATTAAACCATTTTCAGTAAAAATAGCATTTTTTAAATAACTAAGAAAAAAAAAGTTTCAGAAATATATTTATACAATCACTTAAAATGGACAGATTAGAAAAGTCGTATGAATCACATTTAAACCATGAGAGTTTTAAGAAACTAACTATTTACATATTCACACAATTTTCCACATGAGAGTTTTGAATGTCTTGCATCAAGACAATTTTGAATGAAAAAAAGGCTGAGAACAAGTAAATAAATGGAAGTAAAAATGTAAAATATAAAATTTTCCAAGTCCTACCCTAAATTGTTCCTAATTCTGGTTTAAGATATATATTGGATATATAGACTTAGTTCCGATTACCATCAAATTTAATAATAATTTAATAATAGCTTAGTTTTTCTTCAATATATTTAATATTCAACATTAAAGAACAATAAATTATATCAATGCACTGAGAATTTTCTTAAATTATAAAAAAAATAAATATTTTTACTTGAACGAACAATGTCATGATGGTTAGAGCTTTCGAGTATGTCAATATGAAAAAACCATTTATTTCGTCCATATTTGATTCCATTGTTTAAATATCTCACAGTATTTAAAATTTTATCATGAGACTCTGAATGGAGCTCTTTCTGGACAATTATTCCTTGAAACAAATAAATTAATATTTTTTAATGATAAAAAATATAAATTACCTAATGGAACTCCTAATGAGGCATTTGATGATTTAAAATAAAAAATGGTAAGAAATACCACAATTATTAAGCATCGATTTTTCATGATTTAAAATTTTATCTTCAAAAATCACAAGTGAATAATTTTAATAAGCTAGTGAATATTTTCAATAGTCAAATCAGACAGTTATGTTATAATCAATCTAAAAATAAAGCTTATATGAGTTTTTCTAGTTAAATTAGCCATTGATTGATTTTCTTTAGTTAGCTTAGAAGCTGAAAATGCCACCAGCTAAGAAAAATAGAAACTAATTGCTAAAATTGGAAAATTTTATAAAAGCATCTTAAAGATATTTTTATTTTGATGATAAAGTTTCATTTTGAGTCAGTCTTAATTATTATTTGAAAAATAGGAGAGCATTAGTTTGATAATTTTTTGATTAAAATAGAAACTAATTAAATGAATAGTCAATTTACGGTATTGAATTTCTTGAACTATTGAGAAATTATTATTAAAATGCAATAATTTTGAAATTAAATTTGTCAAATCCCGCGTGCCTTACTATATGAGATATTTTTTGAGGCAATTATTTATTTATATATCAAATTGTTTTTTTTATCATAAGCCACCCCAAGGGTGTTTTGTGATTCATTTAAAAAAATAAACAAAACGGAATTATAAGTTGGAAATTTTTATTGAACAAAATGTCAAAAAAAATAAAATGATAAAAAAATTGCTTCCTATTAATCAGTTGACGATATTTAATTTAAATTCCTGCTATCTTGAAATTCCATAATCGATTCATCATAACCACTGATGCTAATTCTCATCTTAGACTTGATTGCTTCAGTAAACTCAATCTAAAAAAATAAAAAAAAAAATTCTCGCCTAGTTCGAATTCATCTAGTGTTACATTTTTTTTCTTCGACTGCTTTCTGGCTTTGTACATCAATTCACATCCAGCAACAAGAATTGAAAGTATTAAACCAACAATCAAAATGTAAAATGTTCCAGCAACATTAATTAAATTTAATGCGCTCTGTGACGAGTCTTTAGTTGCAGAGCCAGAAGTTCCACATTTACTCTTATCATACCACCATCTGGTTTTTAACTCATCTAAATACCCTTCTTCTTTTAATTGTAAAATTGCCAAATTGATCGGATCCCTAGATAAAATGTTTATTGTTGACATCAAAAAAATAACCAACAAAATAATCTAAAAACCTCATTTTAGATCTTATTGGCGTTGCTATGCCATATCCTTTTGAATCAAGATTATTACCAACTTTGATTGTATCACATGGCTCTCGCTCATTTAGATATTCATTTAAGCTAGACTCGAGCAGATAAGCATATTTTCCTTTTAAATCTCTAACTTTCTGAACGCCTTCAGCGTTAGTTTTGACAAATACACTCGGACTCCATGACTGCATAAAGTTCCACATCCGCTGATAAGTATCTACCTTGCTAGTCTAGGCAAAAAAAAATTAATTTATCTTTTAAATTATTTTTTCTTAAAAATACTCGAAAAAATTCTTGAGTCGAGCCACCTTCTAATGCACCATACTGAATTTCGGTTTGACGCGAGAGTTGCTCCACTGATTCAATAGGTGATATCATTCTTTCAACAGTGAGGAAAGCGGCTAAATTAGCAGTGTAGGAACTAATTAGGATCAGAGTAAAAAACCACCAAACACTTGCCACCAATCGTCCAGATACAGATCTTTACAAAAATATTAAAATTCTGAAATTTAGAAAAACATCTCTACTTTGGAGTTATGTCAACACCTTGCTGCATTACAGCTGCTAAATTGAACCACAATGTATTCAATACAGTAAAATCATTATTTAAGCTATTCTCATTTTTTGAAGGATCATAATGCCATTCATATGGTGAAAATCGACTTACTAAATACAAAACTACACTCACTCCAGCAAAAGCTAGAATAACACAAATCCAAATTTTTGAATCAAGAGGTGACATAAAACTAAAAACTCCCGGTTTCTGTCAAATTTTAGTTTAAATTTTTTTCTTTAAATTTATTTTTTTACTTCTTTTTTCGGCTTTTTAATCATTATGCTGATACCAATGTCCATAAAAGGCATAGAAAACTCTATAGCTCTTTCTCTTTGTGATGTAATAGTTAATGGAGCAACTGCTATGTCTGCTTCATGTCTTATAAGCTCACCAACAACACCATTCCAACTTCCATTCGGATCTAGTTAAAAAACTTTATTATCTTTAATAATAAAATTTACAACCTGATTTTACATCTATTTCCGAAACTATTGTCTTTAACTGGTCTAATTTCATATGTAAAATTGACTATTTCGGAAATTTTTTTAGCCAAATCAGCACAATAGCCTTCATATCTGTCATTGCCCACGAAATGTTCACCAGCCTCTTTCGGGCGAATCATGAAAAATGGAGGATCCTATTAGTTCCAAAAAAAAATATAAAAAAATTGTTAAACTATCTAAGGACCGAGTGAATGTTAATGATCCTTATTTAAAGATCCTTTTAAATTGGATTAAAATTTAAGCAAAAAAAAGATCTTTAGAGATAAATAGTATGGAAAAAAAATAACCAGAATGCTGATCACAACTTTTGGTTTTATTGGATCATGTTTTTTTTCAGTTCTTGTTGATTTTTCTTCATTTATGTGCAGACCTCTTTCATCAGAGAAATAACCAATCTAATCGAAAATAAAATAAAAGGTACATTTTAAATTAAATAAATTTTAAGTTTACTTTTTTTAGCGGAATATTTAGTCCTACTTTATAAATGCCAAGAGTATAGTTTATTCGTTTGCCATTCGTGTCAAATTCAATTCTACCCGTAACACCATCATAGCTATTTTCCTATTAAAATTTCTATTAGATACTTAATAAAAATATTTAATTTTTACCTGTGAATTTTTCTTTAATAGATTAATTACATAATCGCCCAATATCCATTTGTTTAAGGAGCTATTTAGACTATACGAACATTCGATTCCTTTATTATAAAAATAAAATTTAAAATTTGAAAGAAAATTATTAAGATGACAAACATCTTACAAAGATTGCTAAATGTATTTATTTATTTTGTTATATTATTTAATATTTTTTGTACAATATTTCAGATAATTAAAATAAAAATTTCTTATGAAAAAAGAAGATAAAAAATTTCTAAATATTGGACAAAAATATTAAAAAATGTAAAGATATAAAATAATTTACATTTTTCCCAAAAAATTACCTTTTGTTTTATTCACGTAAATTTCAGATTTACGCAACGAAACACCACGAAAACCAAAAAGGTTGTCTGCACTCTTGTCCATTACTGTATGCATCTTCCAAGTAAAATAAAGAAGGGCGTCTATTAACAAAGCAGCTTCATGCTGGAAAAAAATTAAATTAAATGAGTCAATTTTTAAATTAAGCTATCATACCGGAATATTCGGTATTTTGTTTAGTGGCTCGCCTGGTTGAAGAAGATCAGATAAAAGTCTTATTGAATTCATGTTATAATAATCTACTACTGAAAACCCCACAAAACTGGCACCACCATGCCTAAACTCATTCAGATCTAGTTCATAAATTCCCTAGAATAAAATAAAAATAAAAATTGAACAAATTTTAATTTTCTAATTACAAGAGTAGCCAGAAGATAAAAATAGCGGTTCTTGGTCATGCCTAAATCTTTTATTTGGCTCAAAAAGTACATGTAATTTTGCTTACTAGCCAAATCAAGAATCATGACAATTTTATTTTCATTATTTTGAGCATAGTCTTGGTAAGAGACCTCAATGGCCCGCAACAGGTCCCTACAATCATGAATGTCTACTACTTTTCTTAAAATTATGTTTTCAACAAATTTTGAATCCTTGTTTTGTCTGTCGAATAAAGACTCTATATTCAGAATGGCCTCGTCGTAGTTGTAAATATAATAAACAGTTTTCCACTCATAGAACCGAATAAGTTCGATTAAAGCTGGAACAAAATCAATGCGAAAATAAAGCTGCATATTTGAATTTAATTTTTCTGATTTTATTTCATTTGTGGTCAAATCTGGTGCTTCGTAATAATCTGGATAGTTTAAAACATCGAAGGTATTTTCATCTGCTCGAAAACGCTTCAATCGAGTTAAAATATTTCTTAAAAAAAAAGAACTAATTTTTAAAAATATATTTTTTTACTCAAAAATACCTTTTTTTTTTAATTTCACCATTTGAACTAGGCATTTTTGTATGACGGGACCATGTTAAGAATGGAAGATTGTAAAAATTGGTCAGATCGGTAAGAGTATGCACGGTAGACATACTCAAGTCACCGAAAATTGCCAAAACACCTCTGGACATCTGATTACATACTTAATTTAAATTTAAAAATTTTTTAATTTAAAAAAAAATTTTGAACCTGTTTGAATCAGCTCATGACTTTCACCAGTCTAAAATAGAATTATTTAGAAACGATTTTTCTCATCTTTATTTAAAACCTCTATAATCCTTATTTGAACGGACCATCGATTGCGTCCATAGACAATTGCGTTGTTAATATTCCAAATAGCTTTATCTATCAAATTAATTGTTTCAGCCGAATTATTTTTGTCATATATAATTGCTTCATTTCATAAACAAGAAGTAAAATAAAGAAAATTTTTTATCTTTAATTACCAATTGGTAATCCGGGTGGATTATTTGATTCATTGTCTTGGAATGACTTATTAACAAACGCAATCAAATACACAGTCAAACAAAAAAGATGTAAATTTTTTGAAATTAATTTATCCATTTTATTTTCAAAAAAAATCAAATTTGTTATTAAGCAATTGATAAGGCTGACAAAAAAGCATTCAAAATCAAAAATTAAAATATATCTAGATAGAGTATAAAATCTTGATTACTAAAACTAGATAAGTGGATATTTGAATTTAGGCAATCAATTTTAAAAGAATCCAAATTCATTAAGTAATTATAATAAATTGTAGTTTAAAAAAACGCATCAATTTTTCTATATTTGATTCCCAGTGATGATATCCTTGTGATAATTCTAATTTTTATTTTTTAAACAATTAATTAAACTTTTGAAACGCCAGTCTTAGATAAATAGAGTTTAAATTCTATGAGGAATAGATGATATTAATTATAAATGGATAAAATTCTTTTTTTCGTCAAAGCAGCAGCGCTAATTAAAATTGATTGAAAATGAAATTTTAGTTTTATTTATTATAAATAAGGATGTTTTGTCTTCAGTTGACAGGAAATGACTTTAAATTAGCAACTCTATCTAATCAAAATCAAATTTTGACATGTCAGCACTTTCTTACAGTTTTTCTATTTTTTTGTTGAAATTAATATTTTTTTGTGAAACAAAAAAATTAATTTTTTCCTTATTAGGGTGTATTTATTAAATTTTTTATTCATTGAACTATTCAATTGAGAATTTAGAAAAAAAAATTGGATCGTCTAATTAAATTCAAGAATGTCTTTATTTTGTTTCTAGTTTTTAAATCGTAAAAAAAATTTGATTTTCAAAATAAGTCATTTGTAAGTTAAGATTTAAGTAAATTTAATAAATTTCGCTGTATTTTATTCGACAATATTACGAAATCATGTTTAAATACTATAGACATTATTGATAAAATTGTTATAAGCCCTAAGCGAAACAAAATATTTTAACTCTTTTTTTTCATTATAATCTTTTAAAAGTCATTTTTCACAAAAAAATTATTTTATATCAATTTGCTTTCAATTAAATATTTAGATTTAATTAAATTTAAAATTAACTCCGAAAATAATTCTTTTTGAATATCAACGGAAATTTATCAAAAGTTGAAAATGAATAAAAGTTGTTGAAGACATTGAATATAAAGTTTGAAAAATATAATGAAAATTAAAATATAAGTAAAAATTGTAATTTAAAACCTTATTTTGTAAAGTTTTCAATTCATCAGAATCTGAATATTTTTTTAATCCTTTTTAAAAAAATCAGTAAATTAAATTCTACAAATAATTGCATTTCTAATCAAATCAGCTAAATCAAGAACTTGCTGAAATATTGAATATTAATTTCATTTTGCATCCATTTATTTCAATTTTATTTACTTGAACCTTTAAGAACGAGTAGCTTAAAGAATTTTTGAATGATAAAAATAAAATATTACATTTGAACCGAAATTTCAATTAAATAATTATAATAATTTAGAAAGATTAAAAAATGACCACTTTTAATTCAATTGAATTGAATAATTTCAATTACGCAAATATGAATAACATTTAGGAAATGAAATTTTTTGTTAGATTTTAATTAAATTTTTCAAGGATTATACGATTAAAAAATCGATCTATTTGAAGTAATGCTAATTTTGTACTTTTATCAAAAACAAGAAAAAAAAGAACAGAGTTAAATTTTATTTGGCCTGATAACTTTCAATCAAAGAAAGTATATTTGGTAAATAGTCATAGAAATGAAAACATAGATTTTTAATTATTTTCAATTCAAGGAGGATAAAATATGCTATTTTTTCTGAATCAAGATGTGCTGCAGTTTTTAAAAAAGCAGATAAATAAGTGTTGTTTTATTAAAATCTGTAGATTTTATTTTTGTACATATAATGAGCTAAAGATTTTGAAAAAGCTGATATTTTAATTAGAATCATTTTTTGAGATTGTTTTCTTCAATGTTAAATATGAAGATTCTTGATAAATAATTAAACGAACCAAAACAGCTGGATCTTCTCACGCATCTCTAACCTAATAATTTTATCTATAATTAACCTCAAGTGTAGACTAATTATTGGAAATATCATATCATAAATAACTTCTATTCAAATAAAGATCGAGAAAGTTTCAAAGATCTTCCAAAAAATATCTTGATCTGTGAAAATATAATTATTTATATGGGATGTCTGTCTAAAGTGAAAATTTTTTTTTGCATGAAATTCAATATTTTATAAAACTAATTAAAATTATTTGAATTTTCACTACAAAATTAGATGTCGATTAGTTGGAGACAAAATATTTTTCTAAAATGTTAAGAGTTACCAAGCAATTAATAGTCAACCTGTGGTTTTAAGGTCAAAAAATATTTTAGAAAAAAAAAGACTAATTTAAAATTAAATCCATTATTAGAGCAATAAATGCTTTTAGTGAAAGTGGCGAATAAGCTAGAAACGGGATCGTAAAGTAAACAAAATCCACTGATCAACTCTAAATAAGTTTCATTATTTTTCTAGGAATTTAAATCATTTTGTTAAAATTCTAAGTATATTTTTAACCTAAATTTCAACTGTTATTTATGTTTTTTTAATTTGTTTTTCAATTTGTATCTGAATATTTTTAGTTCATTTAAAACAAATAAATTTATTCTGAGTTTTATTTACTTTTTAATTTGCATTAATGTGGAATTTTATAGTCTCATTTAAAATAAAAAATCAATTTAAAAGTGTTTTTAATTCTTTTTTTTTATTGCAGGTCTTTTGTTTTTTCCTATCAACAAAAAATTGCTCATTAAATACCAAATCTTCAAATTTTGAAGTTATTTACTTTGCATAAAAGAATTGCTAATATCGAATTTTTTTAAAATAGAGCGTGTAAATATATTAAGCTTGGCAATAAAATTGTGAGAATTTTAAACTTGCCTAAGGATCCATATTTTTTTATAATAATTTACAGGTTTTGGATTTATTTTATTAATTAACTAGTTTTTGCTGATAAAAATCTTATCTTTATTATCATTTAATCTTTTTACTATAAACTAAAATAATTTTATTAATTAAAAAATGTAGATAGAAAAAAATTTAATGTCAAACTTTTGAAAAAATGTTTTTTGATTGTCAAATAAGAATTTCTTTAATTTTAATAAAGTCCGTATTTTATCAAAAAATTTAATCGGATAAAAATTATTATCATCATGTTAGAAATGTTGCCTCAAAATATGCCAATACTCGTTCTGGTTGTGAGACATAATTTTATTTATAGAAGTATTAGCTTGATTAAATTTTGTTTAGAAAGTTTAGAAGATGGATTGCGGATGTTTATATTTTAAAGCAAACATAATTAATAACTAATGAAATTCAGCATTAGAATGCACTCGTAAAAACCTTTAGATTAAATACCAAACACAAACGAATAGATTAAAAAACTGGATCAAGTTAAACGGAAATTTAAAATTTCAAGTTTTGTATTTCGTTACTTTTTGTTCGAAATTAATCGAATTAAGTTTCACTGTTAGCTAAAAAAGATTAAAAGAAAATTTTTGTTAAAAAGATAAAACTGGTTCAGATAAATATATTTTAAAGAATATTAAATTTCAACTAGTCGACCTAAGCGCTGATTAATGTTTTCAACGAATGTTCCACTTAATTTATTTGATTAGAAATTGTATTTTTTAGATCCCATAAGTAAATTTATCATTCTATCGATTTTCAGGACACTCGTTTGATCCGCTTTCTAAGTAACTTTAGAAACGTTCATCTTAAAAAATGATCATTTATGATTTTTATCGAGCTTTAAGTTAATTAAAAAATTAGGCTAGGAACTTCAGCAATTTTATTTTTTGATTCAGAAAATTTGTCAAAAAAATCACTTCGGAATAAAAAATTTTATTAAAAAATTATATTTTAGTCTTGTAAAATTTATTCTTTTAGTTTAAATAATTAAATTTGATGAAAAAATTCAAAACTTCACAATCCATTCAATATTCAGAGATTCATCAAACGAATATAAATATCTCTCACTAAACTCATTTTTATTAATTTGTGTTCAAAATTGGACTTAATTTTACTCAGGTCGAGTTTGTAAATGATCAGCTAACGATTTCTTTATATGACCCTTCTTTAGGATTCATGATTGAATTTTTTTTAATTTAAAATATCAATTTTGCTCTTGTAATTTTATTTTAAGAATAATTCTTACTAGATGGCGATGCCAGTGAGACACTAACTTAAAAAAGTGAAGTTACTACATTTTTTTTCCGATCCGGTGAATTTTTTAATTTGTCATCTGATTTTTCATAATAATAACTTAAATTAAAACAAAAACTAAATTTATAGAATTAAAGGATATGTTTTGATTTCAATCGAAGCTTTTGATACTCATTTAATCTAAATCAGAATTTCTTTTAAATATTTTTTTTTAATTTAAAATAATAAATTAAATCGATGAAGAAATATTTTTTTAAGCTAATTTTTAGATGTTTTTTGTTATTTTGGTATTGAGGGCTAAAAGCCATTGATTGTCCAAAATAACAGATTAAAATCTGTCATAAATCATTTACAATTTTTCTTGGATTATTTTTTTCTGATATTAGAATAGAAAAATCAAATTGTAAGAGTGGAATTTAAAAATAATAACTAAAATATTTTTTTTCGAGTCACAGCCCTAGAAAAAATGAGTTTATCAATTATAGACTTAAATCAATCTTTATTACAAGTGTCCATAGTAACAGTGAAATGACCGTAATCTTGATCGTGTTATAAACTTTTGAAAAATAATTACTAAAACTTAAAAACCTCAAGTATGAGTAACTAAGTAAGCATTTATTTATTGCTATGATTTTAATACAAAAAAAAATTTTAGAGTTTAGAATATTTTTTTCATAATCAAATAAGAATACTATTTTAGAATTTTGACAGATAATCTTAGTTATTATCAAAATTTACCTCATTTTAAGAGTGAATAAATTAACAAAAATTTACTGATAAAGTTTTTTTTTTTACTATATTAAATATTTTATCACCTAAATTTTGTGATAAAAAAAATAGTGAAACAAAAATAAAATTGTCGCTAGTAAATGAATTCTTACATTTGGTTCTTACTAATGATATAAATTTTATTGCGGGATTCACTGAACATAAAATTTATAGAGTAACATTCCTTTATAAATCATAAATTAATAATAAAAAAAAAAGAGAATTTTTTTTTATTTTATCATTGAATTTAAAATTAAAAAAAATCAACAAAAATTTTTCTCTTCAAATTTATCACTCTTTTCCAAATTCAAGCAAAAAATTAAGCGCTTTTTCATTAAAAATTCAACTCGCGCCATCATCACATTTACTCTACGTGTAAGTACCAACACAATGGCTCAACTGGCAGCTCTCTCTCTTTCTCTCTCTCATCATCGAATTCTCTCTACGCACATATGCATTTGTTTTAAATTTTAAATTTTAAATTTAAGGTTTTTTTTAATTTTAGATTAAATTTTCCACTGGAAAATAAAACAAAAATGGCCACCAACGGTGAAGTAAAAATAAAGCGAACCACAATTGAGCGGGGCGTTCGTTCAGTGAACGGCAGTGGTGACGACAGCGGTGACTTTAGCATCAACAAGACCCTGGCAGTGGCGGCAATGAAGCAGAAGCGCGACCACGAAAAACAAACGCTGCACCAGCTCAACGACCGCTTTGCCCAGTACATTGACCGAGTGAAGTTCCTCGAGGGCCAAAACAAAAAGCTGCTTGCCGAACTCGACGAAATGCGTCACAATTGGGGCGAGGAGTCGCGGATTATCCGCGAAAAGTACGAGCCAGAGTTGGCCGAGGCCAGAGTTCTAATCGACGACACGACCAAGGAAAAGGCTGCCGCCGAAATAAAGGCCAAGCGGGCCGAGTACGAAGTGCTCAACTTTAAAAGATTGTACGACGAAAACGTGTACATTAGCCAAGCTGATCGCACCAAAATTTCCAACCTTGAATATCTCTACCAAGAGAACCAGGCCGAGTTGGACATTTTGCAGCGACAAATCGCCGACGCCTCCACCGACATAGAAAAGTACAAGAATGAAATAGCTCGTTTGAGCGACGATCTCAAGCGCTTGCTGGAAGACTTGGACCAAGAGACGCTGCGTCGAATAAAACTGGAGAACGAGAAGCAAACTCTGGAAGAGCAGATACCATTTATGAATGCCATCCACGAGCAAGAGATGTCCGAGCTCAGGCTTTTGAGCCAGGGCTCCCACATTGACCCGACTCAATTTTACCGTCATGAGCTTGAGCGCGCCATCCGCGACATCCGCAGCGACTTTGACGACTTGAGCCAGCAGCAAAAAAGGGACCTGGAAGAATGGTTCAAGATGAAGACAGAGGAAATAGTGCAGCAAGTGGCCAAGCGAGATGCGCTCGACTCGCTGACCAAGAGCGCTGAGTCGCCTCAAGCCTACAAAACAACATTGACCGAGTCGCACAAGGAGCTCATTGACCTTAAGCAGCTGAACAACGACTTGGCCGTCAGACTCAGCCATCTGGAGGAAGAACTTGACCAAAAGAGACGAGACAACGCGTTTGCTCTGGACGAAAAGGACCGCGATTTGGCCGACTTGAAGGGAAAATTGCACGATTTGATGGCAGATTATGATGAGCTGATGAGCAACAAGGCCAGTCTGGAATTTGAGATAAGCACCTATAGACGGCTGTTGGAGTGCGAAGAGACCCGCGGCACCAGAAATCCGGCTCACATTGACACAAACAACAATCTCCAAAGGGCCCAGCCACCGGTCTTTCAGCAAAGCTACAGTCCCACTTATTATCAGCCACCTGCAAGTCAGACTCCTCCAAGTTTTTCACCCAGGGCGCCCACAATTAACCCAAGTGAAATGAGCTCCAAAACTACTTACCAGCGTTCTGCCAAAGGTCCCGTTTCGATCAGTGAGTGCAGTCCGGATGGAAAAGTGATAGTGCTTGAAAATACCAGTCGCAATAAAGATGTTGATTTGAGTGATTGGTTGATTAGACGCCGGGTGGACAATAAACCAGAGATTTCCTTTAGGTTTCCTCAGAATTTGGTTCTAAAGGCAACAAAAACAGTGCGTGTTTGGCCACGTGGTAATGGAAAAGAGAGCTTGCCGAATGAAATTGTCAACTGGGACTTGGACAGCTGGGGTATGGGCGTGAATGTTCACACTGCTTTGTCAAATGATCAAGGTGAAGAAAAGGCAACTCATATTCAAAAGACTGTTTATTCTTAAGTCTAAATAAATTGGAGTTGGAATTTTTCCACTTTAGGAAAAAAGGAAAATCGTCTTTTTTTTAGTTGTTTTTTTTTTTTTTTTTTTTTTATCCTTAAATTTAGATTAAGGTACGAAAAATAGAGCTCACATTTATGAAAATAATAGGCTTTATTTTTATTTTTTTTTTTTGGTTATATTTTATTGTTTTGCTGAATTAATTAAATTAAAAAAAAGGGAAATTTAAAAAATTTTTATTTTTTTTCGATCATTTTAAAATTTGAAAAAATAATTGGAATTATTGCCTATGAACCAATAAAGGTAAGCGATATGTTGTTTTGGATGCATTAGTTTATTTGCTTCTTTTTTTTTTGTTATTTTTTTTTGTCTTAATTCCTGAGAATAATTAAGTTCTATTTGTATTTCTTTCTTTCCAAAACTAATAGCCATTTTTGCCTTCGTAATGATTTCTTTTTTTTTTAAGCCTTTTTTTGTTCGGACTTGTATTTTAGAAATTTTTTCTCTTAAAATGAATCTAATTCTGCCAATTTAAATTGAATTTAGCTATTCAAAAATTTTAATATGAATGATTAATAAAGATTTAAAAAAATTAATGAATCCTTCTAAATTTATAATAAATTTTAAAAATTTAAAAATAAAAATTTTTAAAAATATTTTTTCTTTATTCCAATTTATCTAGGTTATTTCATTTACCAAAAAAATTATGGCTAATGGAACAGTATGATTAAAATCAAGGAATCGTATTTAGGCTCATAAATAATATGATCAATTTGAATAGTTGCCCATCTAGATAAAAGTTTTGGAGGTTTTGTTCTTAGATTTTCGAAAATGGGTGAAAAGGAAAAAATCCACCGAATCCGATCAGGTGCAATAATCATTTTTTTTCAATCATCTGTAAAATGACAATAAAATTTATTTTTAAAGTACCACAAACAAATTTAAAGTTGTTTTAGTTGAAAAAAAATTGTTAAAAATAAAATTAGACTCAATAAAGACTCGTCAAATTGATTTGTAAAAATATACACTAATTTCAAAAATAGTAGTGAAAATTAAAAGGAAATACGAAGAACAAGATACGAAAAAATTGAAAAATTTAAAAAAATCAGTTTCTGGTTTATTTGGTCAATGAATGATTATTTTCTTGATGATTCACTTTTAAGTTGTTGACTTAGATTGAGAGTTCTTAGAATCTACTTAAACCTGATAAATTTACTGTTAGTTCCAAAATTTTTAATTAAAATTATCAGTCGAATTCCGAATTTGATCAGAATAATTTAAATTTCATTTAAATTAAAATTCAAATGTAATCAAATTTCGTATTTAAATTATATTGATCAATTTTCAAATATGATATTAATAATTTTAATTCAACTGAATAGAAATGAATTATTCGGTCGTATTAAAATATCCTGCTAAATAAATTCTGAAATTAGAAAAACTTGTTATTTGAACTCTTTTAATAAAGTTATAGAAATATTAGTTATTTCTAATTTCAGAATTTATTTAGCAGGATATTTTAATTACAATATATTAAACTGATTACAATATATTAAATAAATAGATTAATTTTCTATAAACCAATAAATTAAATATAAAACTTTATAACTGATTCATTTATAAAAAAATAATTAAAAAAATGGATTCGATTTACTAAAGAATTAGACAATGTTTTCTTCTTTCCTGACTAATGGAAAAAAATTATCATTAATATTAGAATTTAAAATCATATTGATAATTAAGTGCAAAAAATTCGTCAACTTATCTTATCTTTAATCATTAAAGTATCTTTAGATTTAATTTTCAATTTATTAAAATTCTCTACAACTCACCATCATCATATGTAGCGTATCTTTTGAGTGAATAAAGAGAGAAATTTGATTGATGTTAGAAACTCCACAATCATTATTTGAAAGCAAATTTAGCATGGTGAAACATTGCTGATTACATAAAGAAAAATTTACATAACACTAAATGTAACCAAAATTTTGCACTTTCAAAAAATTCTTTTAATAAATGCAAAAAAATCATTCAAAAATTTATATAACAAAAATATAAGACCGAAATATTTCAAAATTCTTAGGGTCTCAATAATTTTTCGAAATGGCATCCCTTTGGAAAATTGGTACTAGTTTAACAAAGCTTACTAAATTAAATGTCAATACAATTGCAAATTGTAAAAATGTTCTAAAATTTACACGAAAAAACACTACAGCAACATTGAACACAAATGTGACCACAGCAAATAATCGTAAAATTGGTTTATGGTTGGCTGGCTGCTCGGGTATGGTGGCCGGTGCTGTAGTCCTCGGCGGAGTTACTCGTTTAACCGAGTCTGGTCTTTCTATGGTCGATTGGAAGCTCATAAAAGACATGGTACCGCCGAAAAATGAGCAAGAGTGGCAAGAGGAATTCGATAAATACAAGGAATTTCCTGAATGGAAATATATGAACAAAGATAAACAAATGACATTGGAACAATTTAAATTTATTTTCTACATGGAATGGGGTCATCGAATGTGGGGCCGTTTGACTGGCTTGGTATTTTTGTTACCAGCAGCCTATTTTTGGAAAAAGGGATACTTTAATTCCGGAATGAAAAAGAGAATTGGCGTTTTCAGTGTTCTATTAGGCTTTCAAGGATTTCTAGGATGGTACATGGTTAAGTCAGGTCTCAATGAGCCAGAGAAACAGACTGATATTCCTCGAGTTAGTCAGTATCGTTTAGCAGCTCATTTAGGGTCTGCATTTCTTTTGTATGTTGGATTTTTATGGAATAGTTTGAACCATTTGTTGCCAAATCAAAAATTAGAGCCAATGAATGCCAAACTGCTAAGAGGTATTTCAATGCGATCTCACGGCTTACTCACTTTAATTTTTACAACAGCTCTCGCGGGAGCCTTTGTCGCAGGACTAGATGCTGGTTTAGTTTACAATTCATTTCCAAAGTTTGCAGATAGATGGATCCCTACTGATTTGTGGACCATTGAACCTAAGTGGAAAAATTTTTTCGAAAATCCAACTATGGTTCAATTTCAACATCGAATGCTAGGTATGGGAACTTTGGCTGCTATTTGCTTGTATGCTTTCTCAATGAGAAGAGTAAATATTTCGCCAAGAGCACGTCTTGCACTTAATACTCTTGTTGGTATGTCGTTTGTACAAGTTGGACTTGGCATTGCGACTCTCTTATACTATGTACCGACGCATTTAGGAGCATTACACCAGTCTGGTTCACTTGCACTATTGTCATTTGGAATATGGTTAGCCACAGAACTCAAAAGAATACCTAAAATATAGTCTTAATTTTTTTTAATCTTTTTTTTTTTATTACATAATGAAACTTATAAGTTTAATTTTAACTTATTGTAATTTTAAATTAAAAAATAAACACTCAAACTTAAAAAATTAAATGATTCTTGATGATCATTGATAGCGTAATTTAATAGTTAAAAAAAAACAAAATTATCAAATGCTGACTAATTAAATACAAGTAAAAAAAGTTATCTTTCAAAATTGAAACAGGATTTTGAAGAAAGAAAACCATTTCACTAAAAAATTAAAAAAAAAAAAATTAAAGCGATAGAAAATGTATCTTTATTATGTTGCATAGAGTAAATCATTAATAACTCCTATTTAAATTTTAAATAAAGATTAAAAATAAATTTATTATATTTTAAATTGATTTATTTTATGAAATTTTTATTTTAAAATTCATTTTAGAATTCTCAGCGCATATTCCAAATCAAATATTAAATAAAGAATTTTGTTATTTTCAAAGTTGTTTAATGCGAAAGGAAGGTTTTTTTCCAAGGATCAGGATCAATATATCTTGATATTATTATAGTATTAGACTGAAAATTAGGATATCAAATTAAAAAATGTAAATTAAAAATAAAATTTTAAATTAATAGGAAATTCAAATCAGATATTTCGTGTAAAATATAAATAGTTTTTATTTTAGAAAATTGTAATGACAATATATTGAATAAAAAGATTAATAAAGAAAAAAAATAAACAAAGATTATACAAAGAATATATTTGAAATTTTCACTTTTTTTATTAAAAATTTCTCTATAATCAATTAAATCAAATATTGTAAAAGCAATTTAATAATTTAAGGATTTAAAATTTTTAACTAATACGATCATGGTAAACTTTCGGGAACAATCATAGCCTTGTTGAATAACCCTTTTCCAAAATAGTCAGCTATTACCTCAAATGTATCAACGCTTCTCTCCAATTGCTTATGAAACCCATCATGAAGTGTTTTTTTACTTTCTTCATTTAGTTTAATGTGATTTAGAAAATTACTGAAAATTATGAAGAATTTTTGCATTAGAAATAGACTTGTTTTTTAAAATAAAGAATACCTATTCTCCACAGCACAAGTCGGACACGCACCATCTACACTATGATTTTCAAAGCACCTATTGAATTTGTATACATTAAAGTAAATTAATTTATCTTTTATTAATTCTAAAATTTACTCTGCATGAAATGAGTGATTACAGAGACAGTGAATTGATGGAAAATTAAGTTCATCACCACATGACTCACATTTATTAGCCTGAAAAATAATTGGTTCCGTTTTTAAATGATCTATATGAGTTTTCATCTCCATTATACTTTTCAAATACCGATTTAAAGTATCTTGATTTTCTTTAATCTCGTGTTCTTCTTTTTTCATTCGATTTAATAGGTATTCCTTGGCAGAAAAAAAATGTAAAAAGCATTTTCTTTATGTGTAGTTTTACTTTGACAGTATCTATTGTCAGAGTGTTATTTTGTGATAAAATCTTGATGACCATCAAAGGAGTAAGCAAATTAAATTTTTCAATATTTGTCAAAATTTGCATTATAAAATCTTTTAAGTTGTATCCATCTCTTTTGCTAAAATATTGAAGTGATTGAATCCATAAGTTTGGATCATGGGTTCCATATCGTTTGCAGGTATCCAAAATACTAATATGGTCATTATGGTCCATATGATATTGCAGTATTCGCTGATACATTGCATTTTTTTCATACAAATATATCAGTCCTGCCTTGAATTGGTGCAGCTGACATAAAGTCAAAGCCAAACTCATGTCATATGATGTGTCATTTGACATTAAAAATTCCAAAGCGTACTTCTCTTGGATTGAAAGTGAACCATTGGAAGAAAGTAGATTTTCATTCATTGCATCCTCGATCAAAAGTTTTTGATTCTTTTTGTTCGTGGTTCCTGTTTCAGCCACGCGTTTGAGATACAATTCCAATAAAGTGTTCGATATTATTTTTGAATTAATCTGTTTCTATTAATTAAAAAAAAATAATCTTGGAAATTTAATAAAATTTATAATTTATAAAAAATCTAATACTTTTTGAATGAATTCTAAAAATTCGATCAAAAGTTCAGAATGCATTAGAAATATATGCAAAAAATCAGTCGGGTTAGCTACAAATTTTTGAACTGAATCTAAATAAATTGATTAAAAGATATTTTAAGATGAAAATGTAAATCTTGCCATCATATTTAACACAAATGTTTTTTAGGAATTCCACAGTTTTTTCCGGTATATTTACCATTAATAGTTTACCATATTTTTTAAGATTCAAGACAGCACTTTGATCATCTAAATTTTGAATGTAGTTTAATGATTCACCGTAGTCTTTCAAATTCTCTAATTGTATTTTTAAATAGTCTTCGTGTTTTGAATGCTTTTTGCACAAATTCAAAGCTTGTTTGTAAAACCCAGATTGACGAAGAACTTTAATGCCAGTGTCTACATCAAATTCTACATTACCTTCCACTAAGAATGAATTTAATCTTTGCTCATCTTTTAGTTTTGTGTAACAATTTAAAAGTAAAGTAGTGTGATCCTCGTTTGCTAACTTTTGCTTGTGTAATTCCTGCAAATATTCGGTCAAATTTACTATTCTCTGTGAGTCCAAAAATCTTCTGATAATATATGACGGCTCTAAAAATGGAATTGTTTTGATGTATTGAGACATTGCTTTGTCAAAGTCTCCTTTACTGAAAGTATTTTTATTATATTTAGCTAATTTATTATTTTTAAAAAAATGTACCTATACAAATGATCAGCATACTGTCGAATAATATCGATGACACCTTCTCTATCATACTGACTCGATTGAGCTAAACTAAAGAAAAAATTTAAACATTCATTTTATTCAATTTAATTTACTTCATGGAAAAATTTTAAATATTATGGAATTTTCTTTATAAACAAATAAATGCAATATTTAAATATTTAAAACTTAGCAAAATATTGTTAATTTGAATCCTTGATAAAGATGCCTTTTTGCACAAGTATGCTCTGTTTTTAATTTAAATAGATTTTAATTTTGTAAACAACTTATAAAGAGAAGGTGATATAGTAGGTAAAATAAAAGATTAATGCACCTAAGGATCTGGGTTCGATTCCTGGTTAAGTCAAATTTATTGTAAAAATATTGTGATTTGAATTTATCGCCAAACCATTATTCTGGATATTTTTCCCCATTTATCGAAAAAAATAGAACCTTGCATAAGAACAGTGACTATCTTCCTAAAAGAATATTCCATGATCAGTATATCACTGCTACTAGCATGTATTTTAAGTGTTTTGCAACCTGCAGAACTTATTTATTTTAGTGAATTTTTTATTTAAAAAAAACAAAATTTTACATTTGATATTAATTAAGCTTTAACTCTTCCAAAAATTAAAAATCAAATATTATCGAAATTTTTAAAATAAATAAAAATAAAAAAGAATTTTCGAAATTAAAATTTTTTATAATAAATTCTTACTCTATTGCCATTTGGTAGTGGTTTTTTTTGAACAATATTTGCAATTTAGACTGAGTGTCCTTTTCAGTTAATTGAATTAGCTGTTCACCTTTTCCGGCCAAAACGTAAACTGAACTCCATTCACAGACTATATTTAAAACATTTGTAAAAGAGCGTGAAAAACCAACATATTTGTTTTCTACATCATAAATACTAACAGTGGTTGAATCAATAGAAGCTGTACTTTTTTAAAAAATTCTTAAATTATTTCATTTTGATAAAAAAGAATAATTACGGCATTGGAGCTTTCGATTTGTTTTGAATTTCCTTCGCAGCAATCACCAATTTTCCCTTGAACCAATGAACTGAAATCTTATCTCCTTCAAATGGATAACAAGGTCCGACTCCATCATGTTCGTAAACATAAACGGCATCTTTTCGAGCAGCTACAAGTTCGCCTTTATCTGTCATACACCAGCATCTAGGCTTTACTCCGTCATCAGCCAAAACAGCTATCTTAATTAGTTAATTTTTTAAATAAAAATTTCAATTGAAGTCAAACTAGACTTGAATTTTTATTTTGAAATAAATATCACTTTTCTGGATTTTTATTTTATCAATTATTGATAGGTTAAATAAACTTTATTTTTTTTTATTTTGATATCCTTAAAAATAAAAAAAACATTTCTGATTGAAGACTAATTTGATATGAAAAAATTTCCTATCCTGTTAGATCTACAGAATTTTTGAAATTTTAATATTTGACAAAAATTTTATTTTAGTAGACTTTCATTTAAGTAACGGGTGTTCAAAAAAGGTTGGCGCGAGTTTGTTTTCGATAAAATCTGGTGATTGGTTCATCAACATTAGGCTTTCATGATTAAAAAACACTATGTATCATATATCTGCTTTGTTTATACCGGAAATAAACAGCATAACCTTTATCCCACCTAAATAACCTAAATGCTCTCCTTGTTATTGATATTATTTTAATAAGCTATTTATCATCTGATAGATTACCAAACAAGGATCAAAATGATATATAGTTTTTTTTTTAATTTCATTCGGTTACTCAAAAAATCTTTAAATTTTAGTATTATTTTAAAAAGTGAAAAATTTGGTATATCTTTGATTTTGGTCGCATAACTTTTGAACGGAACAAGTAATTTACACCAAATTTTAAACACCTTCAAAAATTTAATTCACCTAAATAAAAAAAATATGAAAAAAAAATTATGAAAAATATATGGTAGTCTTTAGGTCAATTTTTTTTTCTAATGACTAAGTTCAAAGTATAAGCACATAAAGCTAATAAGCTGAGCTTTTTTTTTTTCTTGTGTTTGCCATTGCTTAAGGAAATAAATTTATTTTTAGTTGATGTATATCAATTGATAGTTCACTGATTAGAATATTAATCTAAATTTGACCAATTTCTCTTTTTCAAAAGTTTAAAATTTGAGTTTTTATTTAAACTATGCTTCAAATCGAAATTTTACATTGAGCCTTAAAATTTGTTTGGATATTATTCATTTAATTCTAATTAAAAATATTATGAACTTTTAAAAATTTAGTTTCTTTTTCCTTATTGATTCAATTTACTGATTTTTTATTTTTCTTTATTCTAATAATCTTAAAATTTTTGTCTAATTATAAAACATAATAAACTTAAAAACTGAATTAAATTAAAAAAAAATGAACTGAAATTAAAATAAAATTAGATGCATAAAAATTGATAATATTAATAAACTAAGAAAGACCACCTAGGATTGATGATTTACAAAAGCACATTTTGCAATAGACCCGATCTGACTATATTTACAAAAACATCTGTTCATGAGTGCTTTTGTAAATTGTACCAAATTAAATAAAGAAATTTTCACACGATTTTTACATTTAAAAAAAAATGTAAATTTTAATAAAATAAATATTTAACAACAATGGCATCTGGATGATGCATAAAAAAAAATTAGTACTATACTGTTTTTTAAATGGTTGTCTAGTTTAATTAATTTGTCAAATTTTAGAAAATTTGAAAAAAAATCAGAGTGAACCAAAAATGACATAAAAGTAGAAATGAATTAAAAAAAATCCAAATTTTTCTTAAATTTCATTTTTATACATGTTAAAATTACTTTTTCATCTTTTTCGCGATTTCCAAAAGTGATTGTAATTATCAAATATTCAGTTGAAACAAATACAAACATTCCTCGGCCCAGATTTTTAAATGAAATTCCAGTTATTGGACTGGATCCTGTGTAAAGAATACGTGGCTTTTCATTTTTATACTTCAATATGTCACACTTGTAAAATAAAACTTCGCCACTTGATAGACCAACACAAACCGAATTGTTGCCATCATGTACTGCTAGGGCTGTTATCTTTGAATTCGCATTGTTCAATGATATTGTTAATGGTCTAAAATTTGGTTCATCCATTTTGTCCAAGCGCAAAATTTTAATTAGTGGTATTTTCTGATTTGAAGAATCATGCTTCAAATAAAAAAAATAAATTTTATGCTCTAATCAAATTTAACTAAATAATTTTACTCCGCCAGCAATTATTATGTTATCATTTTTAAACTGAGATAAACAGGTCATTTCATTGTCAAATAATTGAAAGGTGTTGAGACCCATATGTTTATCTAGAGTAACAATCGAGCCTTCATCAGTTCCAAGTATTATCAAGTCTCGTCCACTTTGGCAAAATTTAATATTCAAATTCTTATTTAAGTTATTTAATTGAAAAAAATTAATTTTTAAATTTAATAATTATACTTTTAAGGAATCAAAATTTTTCTTCGGCTCCTGAGGATCTTTGATCGTAATTTCATCAAAGAAATTAAAACGTCGTTGCTAAATTTTTAATTTTGAATTGTACTTCATTTATAAAAATTCTCAAAGTTACCTTAATTGAAACCATTACTTTTCTATCAATGAATTCAATATTCTTTTTATTATTTCATAGAAATTTGATAAATTTAGAATTAGTTTAAAATCATGTGATAATAGAACATATTTAGGATTTTTGAAATTTTTTTAGATTGCAAAATTTTTTTAACATTTTTTTTTTATTGATTTAAATAATTCGAGTCAATTTTCTGTATTTTGATCAATCTTATTACGTGCTGTTTTAAAAGACTTTCAAAATTTTCAAAAGGCATTGGATTTACGGGTATCTAATGAGATTTTTATATTTAAAAAAATCGAAAAAAAAGTAAAAGTTTTAATCTCCTAAATTTTGTTTAAACTCTTTAAATTAGACTACTACTATCATCACTTAAATCTTATCAGATTATTTTATCGTCTTTTTATTTCAAACAGTCCAGTCAGTTTTAAGATAATTAAAAAATATATCATAAAAAACAATGAATTAAGTTTATAATTAACAGAGTAATAAAAATTAAGTCATTTTTTTTAATAAATAATTGTTAGAATCCACTAACTACATTGGATCATTTAACTTCTAACTTTTAACTTTTAACTTGAAACTTTTTCTATCTTTAATATCTAAAAAAAACATTTTAAGCCTTAAATTTATAAATGTTAAGACCTAGTCTTGACACCTCTTTACAAAATACATTGGATTTGCATGCTTTGAGCTTGATTCAGCTAAAACGCACTTTTTAGCTAGTATTTAAACCACTACATTATTGTTATAATTTCGGATTCCATTAAATAAACTTTAACTATATTAAATTGTTTGGTTTATTTCTTTGCTTAAATCCCTTAAGTCCAAAATCAAGACTTTACATTCACATGATAGGATAGGAAATTATATTTTTAGATTAGGTTTAAGTGCTCTGAATAGCAAGACTCCTGATAAAGCTTGTTTCAATTTTTTAAACCATAAATATCTGTAGAACGTAAATTTTAGCAAAAGTTAAATTTTTTTGTGAATTTCTGAGTTATTTTACGGATGCAATTTTTAAAAAAAATATTGAAATTAGCTTTTGCAGTTATGCTACAATACTTACTAAAATAATCAAGTGTCTCGAAAAAATATTTATTTTTTTCTAAATGAACTAATATTGAATAAGTGAAACTTTTTTTTTGTTAATTTCTTATTTTCATATTCCTTTTTCTTTTTAAATACTTTTTTGTATGTAATAATTTAACAACTTTTTTTTTACAGTTTATACAGTATTCTAGCTAATTTTTTCTTTTATTTTATTCGTTTTAATTTTACTTCTACCAATAGGACTTTATTTAATTTAATTTAATAAAATAAAAATTATTTTACTCAGAATTTTTCGCTGATTTGGACTTTGAATTAAGATTCTAGTCTGAAGTTTCTTCTTATTAATCTAATAACACGTTGAGCTTATATTTTTACGATAAGTATCATTTTTGATGTAGTCGCTAACTAGTTAGGTGACTTTTTGAATAATAAATTTTATTCTAATTAATATATATAATAGGTTATGTTTCTATTTTTCACCTAAATGAATGAGTTTGTTAGGAAGATTGGTTTGGGTGAAGTAAATTTAATCGACTTGTAAAAGTTTTCGTCCATACTGGTGCAATTAATTTGAATTAAGTTTAGTGTATCATTATTTTTTTGCATTGTTGATTCTTTTATTATATGAAATTTTCAGGAGAGAGACAAGCAATGGAAATTTTATTTGGCAGCTAAGTAAATTTCGAATTTCAAACGGATGATGATGATTATGGACTGATGGTAATGATTAAAAGCAGATGATTTTTTTAAATAATAGTAATTACCTAATGTATAAAACAAAACGAAGGTAATAATTTCAGTAATGAATTCATTTAAAGACGTTTACTGGTATTCCTAAAGGAACCACTTGCGCTGTTATGCTTCTATTTTTTTTCTAACACGCATTTTATAATAGCTAAATATTGAAAAAATTTAATTTCAAATTTACAATATTCAAGACTTTATCGTTTATCTGAAAGAAGAATTTTGCTATTGCAAATATTGGACATATTGCGGAAGGATGGAAGGTGCTGTCATCTATTATCAGTTTTGATAGTTTATTAGAAAATGATAATTTTGAAAATTAGTCAAAAAAGGTGATAAAACATTAATAAGCACTTATTCGAGATTAATTAAAAAAAAAACTATTATTTTGTTTTTTTTTTGTTTTTTTGTATTAAAAAAAATTTTTCAAAAGTTTAAAAATAATTTAAATTCATCCATCAGATGTGCGCTAAAATGTTTGTGCATGTTAAAAAACATATGTTTGTTGAAAATTGTTTTCTTTGCGTACAAAATAAATTTGCGTTAATATGTATAACAAATACAATGACTATATAGTTGTAGTAGTAGTAGTAGTGGTTCTTGCACGACAACTAACATGTAGAATGTCTGACCTCATTTTTTCCATTCAGCAGTGTCGAGCTGTAGCACTCGATTCCATTGAATTTACCTAAATTTGTTTTGAAACCAGTGTTTGATTTAGATTTTACTAAATTTTCTGGCAACTTATTCCAATGCGTAACCACTCTGTTTGAGAAAAATACATGAATAGGGCTCACCGCAGCTGCAAAATCATTTCTAATTTGAGCAAGGAAACTTCCCCTTTGGACTATGATGGTTTCTTAGTGCCGCTGAAGGACCCTTGTTTTCTAATCTATTCACCAGATCTCTGACTAGGTTCAAATCATCTCCACATCCCCTATATCTCTTTTTTCACTCGGCCTTGTCAGTCCCATTCTAGCCAGCCTCATTTCATACAACTTACTTTTCAGCGATATTAAATTTTTTTTTTAAATTCTCAAATATTGGAAAGTATCATCATTGAACTATGTTCAGTGAAGTAAAACAGTTCAAAATAGTTGAGTACAATTATGCAGCATTGTTGTTGTAGACTACTAAAAAATTATTCTATTTAAAATTCCTTAAAAATAATTCAAAAATTAATTTCTATAGGTCTTTAGTTCCTAATAGTTTATTTTTGCATCCCAATTCAATAAATTTCAATCATGCTGCTGAGTAGAATTACTTGTTTTTTTTTCCATTTCAACCGCCTAAACCTATGTCATTTTTTAGATAAAAAATATTTTTTTTTGCTTGAAATTTGAATTTGAAAATGTTTGAATTTTTTTTTGAAGAAAACTGGAATTTTCGATCTCTGAATTTTTACCATAGGACAGAAATGATAAAAAATTAGAAATTCTTAAACAATTTAATGATACGAAAAAAAAATAAAAAAAATAAAATAGCTAAATATCAGTTTAATGCGAGTCAAATAATTTTCTATTCAAATGGAATGAAACTAAACATAGTTTCACAATTTTGCTTGGACAGGTTTCTTAAATGTGGCTAGTCAATTAGATACTGATAAACAATTATCCGCTTCGTAAGGAATCCTCATCTCATCAGATAAATTTTCACAACTTTTAACATTATTTACACTTTCATTTGACTGAGCCAAACTAGATTTGCATTTTTCCACCAACTTCTCGTAAGGCTCTCCATTCAAGAGGCAAACAATTACCACTGTCATATTGTCGCAGCCAAGGCCACCCGTTTGGCAACTGGGCGCGATACATGCATTCATCAACTCTTCACAAATCTAGACCAATTTATTTAAAAAAATTCTCAAAGTTTACTTTTAAAAAAAAAACTTTTTCCGGCATAACATTCTGTGCTATTTTTTGCCTCACAAAATCCAACACTCTCTCATTGCTCATTACATCCCAAATACCATCACAAGCCAAAACTATAAACTCATGATCCCTGGTCAATTCGGAAATTTCCACATCCGGATAAGCAGTCACTATTTGCTCTTCGGGCTTTTTGTCCTCGTTTTGTTTGTACACAAAATCACCGAGAGCACGTGACAAAGCCAAGCTTCCATTCACTCTATTAAAAGCAACCCATCCACCAGCTTCCTTGATGCGTTGAGTTTCTTTTTCATTATTAGGCTTATGATCAAATGACAGTTCCTGGACTTTACCATTTACTGAAGCGATGGCACGCGAGTCTCCAGCATTTCCCTAATTTATTTACCGATCAAAATTTTTTTCTTTTAAAGGGTAGATATAAATGCGTACACAGTATATTTTTCCGTCCTTTAGAACAACGCATATGGCAGTAGTGCCGGCTTGATCGTCCCTCATGTCTTCGTCATCCAGCATGTCCGAGTCCAAGGCCAGGTAACCTTTTCTGATTGCTTCGGCCACATTTTCTTCTTCAAAACAACAATAAGAACTGCAAATATAAAAAAATATTTTCTTTTACTGTAAGATGGATGGTTGAGGATCAGATCATGTAAGTGGGTTCCGGCATACTTGGCAACTCTGGGTCCACCATGTCCATCGAATACGGCAAAAAAAGCTGAATTTTTGTCATCATTGATGGACAACTTGTGGGTGTGTGCGTCTTCCATGTCTAATTTATTTAGCTGTAATTAAATTTAATTTATGGTTAATTAGTTGGAGAAATACTTATTCGCCACCCTTGCATGCAAGATGCACCCACCTTGAACATTTCACTTTCGCAGTGACTTGTTTCTTTTTCCGTAACAGGTTCTGACAATGTTTGGCCCATTTTGCTATTTTTTTTTCTATTTTGGCTAAATTAGTAAATTTCTAAAATAAATGCTTGCTACTTTAAAAAATAAATTATTGCTTGTAGGAATTTTTAAAATATCACAAGATTTGCATATATTTTTCAATCAAATTTGCTCTATGAACAAGAGAAAATTTATAAAGCATAAAAAAAAATCACTGAGACGTTTAGTCGTAGAAAAATCTTTCCAAAATCTGAATTTTTAAATGCTGAATAAAATTAGTCAAATCACTTCCAAAAAGTAGTAATTTTTTCAAAATAATTTTTTTTTATATTTTTTGAATATTTGATACTGCCAAACAAGTGGCTTTGATCGCAATCGTTCTAGATAATAAATAAAATACTAATGTCTGAATTTATTGTTTGAACTGTTCGAGAACCAGATCTTGGTATGAAATATAATAATTTTAATTGAAAAAAAAAAAATTATTTGATGGTTAAGCCAAATGGATGAGTCTAAAAAGCTATTTAATAAAAAAACAAAACATCTTTATTTTTTGGCATTATTTCCTGGTTCTATAATACATTAGATTTTATTAATTTATGAATATTATGAAATTTATAAGAAAAATTATGGGGTGAATAAACTAAAACTAAAATCGATTTAGCTGACATTTTTTTTAAATGTGAGAATTTTGTCATTTGTTCGATTCTGGAAGCGTTCAAGCTCTAATAAATAGTTACGCAAAGATATTTTCGTCAGAAAAATATGAAAAATTAGGGACGCAAATTATGAAATTATTTATTATTAGTGAATGTGAAAATTAGCTCAGAACTAAATGCCTTAGAGCTTTGAATTTTTTAATTTTTCAAATTCTAAATTTTTGTTTTCAGTTGATTTTTATAAACTAAGTTATTGAAATTATAGATTTTATCTTTATAAAATGATTTTAGAAGTAAAAATTGTGTTATTAAAATTTTTTAAATAATACATAATAAAAAAGTATATTTTTTTTGTTATAATCAAAATATTAATCAAAAAAAGTATAAGTCCTCTTAGGAAAAGTTTTTAACTATTCAAGTTTAATTGAATCCAAAAGTATTTCATAAGTATTTATTAATTTATTGCATTATGAAAAGAGAGTGAGAGGAGCTTTCATTGAAAGGTTTAAATTAGTAAACGGGTAAGAGGAAGTTAAACTAATCAGAAGCATATTATCTAGATCAGTAGAAAAAGGTCCTGGAGCGGTAATAATAGCTAAATACTAGAATGGTGCCTTAGAGTGTAGTAATATCCAAAACAACCGGGAGCTTCAAGGTGGAAATGTTTGCTGCAGAGCCTTATTTCCAAAAAGAGTTAATGGGCTAAAATATTCTATTTGTTGGAATGTCGCAGCAAGAACCACTCTATAATTAATTAACTAACTTAAATCAATACTTTTTTATCTATTCTTGATATTTCTTGATTTATTTAAGATTAATTGGCTCTATGAAAAGTTGGTTTATTAGTTTATGGTAGAAAGTTAGTACTTAATGTTGAACAGATATTTTTACAAAGTCGTACACCTCATCTTATTTCTGTATTCATGGTTTATTTTATAGATTATTAATTGTCTAAGTGTATCGGCTAGACCACATATGCAATGATAATTTTAAAAATTTTAATAATAGATTGCATATTCGATTACTTAGTACATAAAATTTCATGGGAGTAGAAACTGCATTTTTCTTGAATTTAATTTTTTTTTAATGAAAAGAATTATTGAATATTTTTATGCTTGCTTAATAAACTATCATATTTATTCTATTTATTCAAATAATTGATTTATTAATAACATTGAATATTCCACAGTCCACTCTCGATAGGAGTTATGTCTTAAAAGCTTTCCGATTATGCCATTCCATTCAACGATTGTTCTTTTATGATTAAATTTTTTTTTCAGTTACTGACAAGCAAGCAATAATGAAGTGAATATAATTTTCTTTTTATCATTTTTTGAACCATTAGTGTAATTATTCAAATTTAATTAAGATTTCAATCATAATTGAAATTTTTCTTTGTAAGAAAATAATTTTGACTAATAAATCTAAAAATTTTTGTCTGACACTCAAATTTTTTCAAGGTCAATCAAAAAGCTAGTGTACTTAATATTAAAAATAATGATAAACACTCAAAATATCAATAAATAAAATAATAATTGGTATTATTTAAAAATAAAATTTACTGAACTTCAGGTATAATTAAATTTAACATTTTAACATATTTCTTAAATTTTATTAAATTAAGCAATAAAAAATTTCGAAAAAAATTAATAATTCTATAAATTCATCTACACAAATTAATCAATTAAAATAAAATAAGAAAGAACAAGTCTAATTAATCCGTAAAATTCTGTTAAATAAAACTGTCTTTTTATGTAAAATTCTAAATAAAACATTTAGATATAACTGTTATTTCGGAAAATAAATTTTTTCGAGAAATTAAATTATTTCAAATGATATTGGGAATTGAATATCAGCTCTTGAAAAATAACTTTGTTAGTATTTTCACGTATTTTTTTGTTTATTTAATTTATTTTTTTATAAGGGTAGTGTAATTTAAGCTAAATAAAAATTAATATTAAGCATTTTCCTGAAATAAAAAAATTAGTAATGTTTATAATTTTCGCAATTTTCACTGCTCTTTTTTCTGTTCAATTCAATATTGAATTTATTTTTTTAATCAAATTTATTATCAAACACACACTAGAAAATTCATGCTTCAATTTTTAATTCTCTTGAAATTATTAACTAAGATAAAATCGTTGTTTTTAAGGACTTTCATTTCATTAATTTATCTGAAACTAGCCGTCTTTAAATTATAATCAGAAATTACAATCTAGGATTTATTTCAAATAAATTTAATCAGTAGTACTGATTAAATCATAGTTTTTATTATGAAATAATGTTTTAGATAATTTTAATGATTTTTAGAGATACATTTATTTGAAATAAAGACCATTTTTTAATTAGATCTAAAACATTTTTCATATTTTTTAATTTCTATGATTACAGTTTTTGTTTTTTGTTTCTTATTTTATTCATATTGTCAAAATATTTAAGAGAATTGAATAATTTTAATTCTATAAATATAACTGTTAGAAATTTATCTACAGAATTGTTGTTTACATTGAGTATTCACGTTTTTGTGTCATTTTAGTAAGTTTTAAAAAGAATAAAACCCTGGTTTTTATCGATTTATAGTCTTTATTTAAACATCGCTTTCTTTGCTTATTTCACCTGCTATATTCTTTACTATTGAAATATAAAAATGCATATTAAAGTTAGAGTTTTAGTTGCTTGGTATGTAAAAATTGAAAACATTAATCAAATTTTAATAAGATTTGTTCAATGAAAGGAAATTATTTAAAAATATTGAAATTTGTTAGGTACCAAAGTCATCGCTGCTATTTTTATTATTGAATTAGCTGAAATGAAGCTAAAAAGAGAAATGTAAATTTCAGATGAAAATAAAATTTTAATGAATCTTCTAAGATCGCTTAGTAGTAAAATATTTTAATGCGTAAATATTATTTTTAATTATTAGATTACACAATTTTTTATTTTTTGTTGTCCATTGAAGAATATCAGCCAGGTAATTAATTTTATGTAACTATGTAGAAAATATGAAGATCTCTCGTGGGTTGTTACTGGCAACTAAATATTTTAATTTATAAAAATTAGACAGATTTAGAATCTTTAATTTCTTTTTGAATGAATAACATTTTTTATTAATTAAAAAAATCGTTTGGGAGTAAATTAAGGGAACGTCCGAATGAATTTCTTATTTTTGAATTGTGTATTTTTCAGCTTTTGGACAGAGGTTTCATTTTTTCTTTTTAAAATTATCGATATAAAAATCTGGTAAAGATTAAATATCAATTTAGATCAATTGAGGGTGTTTTTTCAATTTAAATTAATTTCATAGTTTCATTTTAATAAACAAAGCGTGTGACATACAATTTTTTAATTTTGTTCCTGAATTTAATCGATTTACGTCATTAGGATAAATTTCTTACGTAAAATAATTTGGTTAATTTTTGACATTGTTGAAATATCAATTTATCTGTGTTTAGTTTCCTGTAAAGTTTTCTATTTATTAAATATTGAAGCAGCAAGAGTCCGTAATTAAATAAAGTCATAAAATCCTAACCAATCTAAAATATTTTTTAATATATTTAGCTTTTATTTAATATAGCTAAAGCATAATTTTGATTAGATTTACTTTATCATTTTTTATTGCAAATTTAGCATATTCAAAAATTTGAAATCATTTTTTACATTTTGTTATCAAACGCTTGTTTTAATAAATATTATACATTATTTTATGAATATTTTGAGCAAATTTTGAGAAAAAAATTTAACAAAAGACTTCAGGAAATATTTTTTAATTTAAAATTATTGAGTCATGTGTCTAAGATATTTAAGTATTGAGTAAATATTATCATATTGACAATAATGCTATGTTGAAAAAATCCCTTAAAGTGACAATATATCGATTGGATAAATGAATGATTTTTAAATATAAGAATTCGAAGACTTATTTCAAAGTATTAGCTTTTTGTTTAGGAAAATTTATAGAAAAAAATAGAAAATTTTATCAAGTATAATTTTAAAAATACGAACCAAATTATTTTTTCAGATAATAAAAATGCAATTTTAAGGATAATCAAAAATAATAAGTTAATGTTAAAAACTTTATTTGTTTATCATTACTTTGAATCGTTAATAAGACAATAATATATTTTGGAACAAAATAAATTTTTTTTGGCTAATCCTCAGAACTTTGCATAAAAAAGTTAAAACTAGAAGCATCAAGCGTTATTTTGCTTTTTCATGTTTTACTAAATATTATGAGTAAGTTAAAAAATTATAAATTCTTTTGCAGAACAAGATTGGATTCAAAATTTTCCAACAAAAAAAATCGCTCGTTTGGGGCTTCTAGTTCTTTAAAAATTTGATTTTCAAATTTTCCATACTAATACTCAAAATTTTGTATATTTAGTAATGATTGATTCGCAACTGGTTCAAGTACATTAATTTACCAGATATCATTACCATACAAGAGTATTATTAAACTGTATCTTAGTAACTTGGTAAATTAAAATATATAGAAAGCATATTTTTGTAAGTGATTTTTTATTTTCCGAGTAGTCAAAGAAGAAACCAAGCATTTATGGAATAACTTTAGATTTATATTTTATGAGGAGCACAATTATATCAATCTTTTTTTTTTTAATATAAATAAAAAAATTAATTTAAAAAAAGATAATATCAATTATAGCAAAACTGTTTTTTTGTGAATTTATAAGTTTTGAAATTATCAAAGCTAATCTAATTTTTTTTCACTATTATTTTTAAGCAAAACTATAATTAGGAGAGTAAAGATAAATTTTTCTAAAATAACTCTTAAAAATTTTATCTCGATTAAAATTTCATTCGTATGACCTTGAATAAATGCTTGTTATTTAAAATTTCGAAATAAAATGTAAATATTATCTAATATTTGCTTACTAATAATAAATTCATAATTGCTATAGGTAACAGATAAAAAAATATTATTAAAAATCTATATTCTTTAAAAAACCCAAATGTTTTATTTACCAAAGAATAAAGTTTTGGCAAATTTATTGATTTCATTTTTTGTCTTGTAGTTTTAGATATTTAAAAAAAATTTTACAAGTTCACAGCTAACATGAGCAATTCAGAATTAATTAAGAAAATAAGCTGAAGCACCCTAGTCTAGCCATATGGAAGTTGACATTAAAAAGACGACTTAATTAAGTATTTTATAAAGCATCTCTGCATGTCGGCTGCTAGAGCTGGTTTTCGATGCTTTTGTATCAAATTTCAAGTTTAAGCTAAAAACCTAATTTAATTTATTTTCAGGCATTTAAAAATTAAATTAAATTAAATTAAAAAATCCAAAATCAAAGAATTTATATAAATTAACAGAATAAGCTTTATTGCCTTTTGAGAAATGAATTATGATAATTTTTTTAGCAGCATTATAAATTATTGCTTGCTTGAAGAATGAAAAAAATTTCATTTAATTTTCAATAAAATTTTTATCAAATAATAAACATTTTGCGAAATAAATCGCTTATTTTCATAGATTCTTTATTTTTGTTTTCATTATTTTGGTAAATTGTGAACAGATCATGGGACAAACACTTTCAGAGCCAGTCACTCAGAAAACAACCAGCAAATGCGAAAATAAATTTTTTAAAGTTGGCTCCTCTTGTATGCAAGGATGGAGAATAAGTATAGTTTATTTCTAATAGTCTATTAATTTGTTTTCAAAATGATTTGTTTCAAGATATGGAAGATGCTCATACTGAAAAATTAGAGATCGGAGAAGAAAAAAACTCTGCTTTTTTTGCAGTTTATGACGGACATGGTGGACCTAAGGTTGCTGAATATGCGGGCTTAAATCTTCATAACAAAATACTCAATCATACTTCATTTAGTAATTAGATTTAACTTTATCATTAATTTATTGTTTAACTAACAAACAAAATTATTCCCAAAAAAGAATAATACCCAAGGCAACAATTCAAAATTATGCATTCTAAATTAACAAAATTTTAATTTAGAAAATGGTAAAATTGATGATGCAATTAAGAAAGGTTTTCTGGATCTTGACCAAGACATGTTAAATGATGAAGATATGAAGGAGGAATTGGCTGGAACTACTGCCATTTGTGTCATCTTAAAGGACGATAAAATCTATTGCGTAGGTTTTTTTAAATATTAAGTAATTCCAGGTCTTTTTTTACTTTTCTAAACTTGATTTTTTATAAACACTTAATTAGTAATTTTTTCAAAAGTATTATTCATAAAATTGCTGTTTTCAGACGTCTTTAACTTTCTTTTTTATTTAAAGTTTTTTTTTTTTAATTTGATTTAATAAAATTCTATTTTTAATATTAACAAAAATCGGTTTCCTAGACTTCGAGTATTTGATTAACCAAATAAATTCGATTTTAAAAGGTTAAGTGATTTTTTTAATTGAAGGGAAATGTGGGAGATTCGAGAGCAATAGCCTCGGTAAAAGGTGGTGTCCAGGAGTTGTCACATGACCACAAGCCGAACAATGAGCAAGAAATGAAGCGAATATCTGCAGCAGGTGGATGGGTTGAATTTAACCGAGTGAATGGCAATCTTGCTTTATCTAGAGCCTTAGGTGATTTTGTTTTTAAACGAAACGAAGCTAAAAAACCCGAAGAGCAAATAGTTACTGCATTTCCAGAGGTTGAAATAAAAAATGTCACCAAAGATCATGAATTTTTGGTACTAGCTTGTGATGGAATATGGGATGTGCTGAGTAATGAGGAAGTTTTAGATTTTGTTAGGACTAGAATCGCTCAGCTGATTCCTCCTGAAAAAGTAAGCAAATAAAATGCTTAAAATTTAGATCTTTTATGAAAAAATTTTCAGATATGTGAAGACTTAATGACTCGTTGTTTAGCTCCGGACTGCATGATGGGTGGACTTGGGTGCGATAACATGACAGTAGTGATTGTTTGTTTTCTACATGGCGAATCTTACGAAAAACTTGCCGAAAAATGTAAATTAAGCTCATCGAATCAGTCCCATAGCCAGAACGGTAGCAAAATTATGCTCAATTCCAATAATATAACACATAATTTATCATCTATTAATAGTTCCAAGCCGTCTTCCGGAATCCAGTTGAGAACAAGTTGAGTTAGACCAATAGAAGAAGAAATTTTTTTAAAATATGGCAAGAAATTTAAATTTTTGTAATAACTTTTGGCTGGCATTTTTTTAAATGAGTATTTTTTACGAATACTTTTAAGTAAGCGTTATTTTAATTTTATTCAAAATAAATTATTCAATTCTATCTAAAATTTAAACTTGAAATTTAGACAATTTAAAATTTTTTGATAATTAAAATACCGCATACAGCTTTTAATCTTATTTTAGTTCAAATTTCTTATATGTGGTCACTATTTCTGTTTAATTAATAAAAAAATTAATTAAATTAATTTTGTTAAATCTGCTCCTAAAAGAGAAACATCTAAGGGCAAAATAAAACAAGATTAATTGACTTTATTCTCGGATATATTTTTTAAAAATTGAATTTTGAGAAAATAATACTATGTTTCAATTAGAGTATATTCAAACATAAATTTGATCAACATTTTAATTGAAAAAAAAAATCAATCTCTATTCAAAAAAAAATTTCCGGTACTCGGATTGATACAGTTTAAGTGTGTAAATAAAATTTTGAAAACATATTAAAATATCATCTGAAAATTTACATAATAAGAAAAAGATGTTTTATCGCATCTATCTAGCTAAAAAAAATATCAATAGTTTTTTTTATTCTGCTTTTATTTATTTGTCAAAAATGCTGAACAGTAAATTAAACCTCTTAACTTTGTTTTTGAACTAAAAATCAAAAGTCACTTATTGAAATTCTAAATTCTAAAAATAGTTATTTTTAAAAGTTTTATAAATTTATATAATGACATAATAATTTAACTTATTTTCAATAATAAACTAAAAAAAATAAACTGATTTAAGTTAAATTATTAATGAAAATTAGAATTTTTTAAAATTAAAATTTTGAAATCATTGAATTATCATTCTGGATATTAAAACTCAAAAATTCTTATTTCAAGCGGTCAATACTATTTTTGAATTTCTTTTTGAAAAGTAAAATTATAATTTTCGAAACACTATTAAAAAACCAAAATCATCGAATTAAAACATTTGAATTTTTTTGAGAACAAGTTTGTTTTCAAAATTTTATAAAAATTTAAGATGAACAATTGTGAAAAAATTAAAAACATTAATTTTAATTAAATAGCTTAAGAGGAAAATGTTATTTTGCATTAATTTTTTTTAATTTAAAAAAAATTAATTTTAATTTTAATCTTCAGAAAATTATGAAAAAATAATCAAGTTGTTTCTTAGAAAAAATAACTATCAGCAAAATTTTACCAAAAATCTCATAAATTTTATTTTTCTAATGTTTAAGCGAAAAATTCTACCAGCTGAAAACTCCTATTCCTAAAATTCAAAAAAATCCATATAGTAAACACTCTAATTAAATATTCTTTTTTTAATGATGAATTTTAATTGATGTGTTTTAATTTTTTAAATCAACAATTTTTTTTTTAAAATCGATGAAATATTCATTCCATTTTTATAAAATAAAGCTAATTAATAATAATTTAATTTTTTACTGTTACTTTCTAGAATTAAATTTTGCTTATACACATATGACAAAGCTAAAAACATACTGAGTCAACCTTTTTTTAAAAATAAGATTAAGAAAAAAATATCTATAAATTCATAATAATTTACTTAAAATTGAAAAAAGGATTGTTAAAGCTTTTTTTTTAGGATGATTTTTAGCAATATTTTGGCTCTCTTTTTAATCATCTTGTCTGTGTAAGCAAAAAAATGTATGTTAAGATCGATTAATAGGATCATAATTATTCAGGGAAATCTTAAGTCACCAAGTAATTCACTTAGTTTTGCAAGCAATTTTGAACCTTTTGCTTGAAATATTTCAAACGATCATTTAAAGCAAACATTTAGCTGGAGAGAAAATAATTGACTAAGCATTTTTAAAAATAAAAAAAAAAATAAAAAACAAGATGAAGCATTTTTCGCTAATTTTCAATAAATTTTCCAAATCTTGTAGCCTCTTTTTATTTTATTTTTTCAGCATAATTATTTTATTCACTTTTTAAGAAACTCTGTGAATCCAAATTATAAAATGTCTCAAAAAGTGTAAGATACCAAAATTTAAAATTAAAAAAATAAAATAATTCGATCTTTGAAATAGGGCCGATATTGCTGTCGTGGGTCTTGCCGTAATGGGCCAGAACTTAATCCTGAACATGAACGATCATGGCTTTGTTGTATGTGCCTATAACAGAACAGTAGAAAAAGTAGACCGTTTTTTGGCCAACGAAGCTTTGGGAACAAAAATAATTGGCGCCAAATCAGTACAAGAGATGGTTAATTCGTTAAAATCGCCAAGAAGAGTCATGCTGATGGTGCAAGCTGGCAAAGCAGTAGACGATTTCATTGAGCAAATAGTTCCCTTACTGTCCAAAGGAGATATCATAATTGACGGTGGAAACTCGGCCTATAAGGACAGTCAGAGGCGATTTAAATATTTAGAAGAGAAAGGACTTCATTTTATTGGAACTGGTGTATCTGGTGGTGAAGAAGGTGCCCGCTACGGACCATCAATAATGCCGGGTGGATCGATTGAAGCCTGGCCTCATGTGAAAGATATTTTTCAGTCAATTTCAGCCAAAGTTGACAACGAGCCTTGCTGTGACTGGGTAGGTGCTGATGGTGCTGGTCACTTTGTCAAAATGGTTCATAATGGAATAGAATATGGAGATATGCAGTTGATCTGTGAGGCCTATGACATCATGTTAAATGCACTCAATTTGGACCTTGAAGAAATTGGAAACATTTTTACTGAATGGAACAAAACAGAACTAGATTCCTTTTTGATTGAAATTACGGCCAGCATTTTAAAATATAAAGAAAACGGTGAATATTTATTGCCAAAAATTAAGGACAGTGCCGGACAGGTAAAATTTAAAAAAAATTATTGGTTCAAGAAACGTTTTTATTTTAAAGAAAGGAACTGGTAAATGGACAGCAATTGAGTCGCTGGACTTTGGCATTCCAGTTACTCTAATTGGAGAGTCTGTTTTTGCACGCTGCTTGTCTTCATTGATTCAAGAGAGAGCCAATGCTAGCAATATTTTGCAAGGACCAAGCAACACTAAATTCACTGGTGACAAAAAGCAATTCGTTGATGACATTCGCAGAGCTCTCTATGCTTCAAAAATAATTTCTTATGCCCAGGGTTTTATGCTTTTAAAGGAAGCTGCCAACAAATTTAACTGGAAATTGAATTACGGAAATATTGCTCTGATGTGGAGAGGGTAAAAAATCCATTAAATAATACTAAAAGAAATTTTATTTTATATTTAAAGAGGCTGTATTATAAGAAGTCAATTTTTGGGAAATATTAAAAGCGCTTTTGACAAAAATCCCAATTTAGAAAATCTGTTGTTGGACCAATTTTTTACTAATGAGATTCATAAATGTCAGGTAGATTCTTACAGTTGATTTAAATTTTATTTATTTATTGTGCCTGTTTAGGATTCTTGGAGAAAAGTCGTTTCACATGGTGTTTTGTTGGGCATTCCTCTACCATGCTTTAGCACTGCTTTGGCTTTTTATGATGGATACAGAAGCAAAAGAGTACCAGCTAATTTGATTCAAGCTCAGAGAGATTATTTTGGTGCGCATACTTATGAATTATTGTCTAAGCCTGGAGTTTATGTACACACTAATTGGACTGGTCATGGTGGTAATGTTTCTTCAACTGCTTACAATGCTTAGATTTTAGTGAAAAGAAAATTTTGAGTCGCAATGAGTTAATTTGCTTATTTTTTAAATTCTAATATCATCTAAAATATCGGTTTAAATAAAAATTTTATTTAAAAAAACTCATGTTTAATATAAAAAGATGGTATCAGTTACAATAATAGCTGCCGCATACGAATATTTGATGAAGTATCTATTCAAACATAAATTAATTAATTAAGACAAAACTAACAGAAATTTATTTTAATAGAAAGATATATGAAAAAAAATACTCATAGATTTATTTCCCATAAAAAGTGTCTAACAAGTTTTTAGAAAAATTCTTAAAAAAAAAAAAAATTGATTTAATTTAATTAATTTTAAGTAGTTTTTGGGGCAAATTTTCTATTTATTTGCAATAATAATAATTAACAAAATTAATAAACAAAATAGTTACTCCTGAAATAAATTTTTCAAATACAATTTATACTTTTAGTAGATTTTTGGAAATGTTTTCAATATTTTCTCAATTTATTAGTAATGAAAAATTTTTAGCAGTTTTTTTACCACTTTGCGTCTTTTTCTATTGCAACTTACTTGTTTTCTATCAAATTCCAAAATATAGGCAAAGATTACAATATTGATTGATTAAATTAAAGATTTTAATTAATCAATATTTTAATTATTAATTTTGATTTTAGCTAATAGTTCTCTAATCTACAAGATACATGAATCTCTACCAAGGATCCACTCCGGACCCCCTTTAATTTTCATATGAATCGTAATCTTCAGCTAAATTTTGTCTTTTTTAAACAAAGAATTAACAATGAAATCATTTAAATTTTTATTAAATTTTGTGCAATATTTTGTAAATTTTATATTAATTTCAAAAATTAATTTTTCAATTGTGTTTCTTTTTACTTTATCTATTTTTTTGAATAAATGGGCTCAATAATCTCAATAATTAATGTCAAAAAATCGATTTTTCAATAGTCTTTACTTTGTTGGCAAATTTTGAAATACTTAATTTTGTTACCATACTAAACTTTCAACCGGGTAATAATTTTTTATTAAACATATATAGGCAGAGCTTTATATTGTAGTCGACTTTTGATTTATTTTATTAATAGAATGATGTGAAAATTTCTTGAGTTTTTGCTGAAGCTGAATTCAAGCAATTTAAACTTTGTTCAGCTTATAAATTTTGAAGAACAAGTTTTAGAATAAAAAATTTTTTTTTTTGATTATTATTTTTTGTACTGTTCTTTTGTTGTAAAATTCACGATGCCCGTAGATCGTCAATAAATTTTACACATTAAAACAAAAATTTCATTTTATTAATTTGGTAAAAAAATAATAAAATATAAAAAGCATAAACTATTCAACATTCTTTTTTAACAACATTCTTTTTTTTATACATTAAAACTTAAACAATTCATTCTTAAGCAATCATTTTTATCTTTAAATAAAATTATTATCCACTTGGAATTCCAGCAATAATGCTTGGTAACAAAATTAAGTATTTCAAAAAGTATCAACCATGTCAAAATTATTGGAAAATCGATTTTTTTACATTGAAATTTTAAATAAAAACTCCAAGAAAAATAAATATCGAATTTTTTTTAAAACAATATTAATGTTGTTCAAAATACATTTTTGGATAACAAATAAATTTCACCAATATTAATAAAGAAATTCCAAATTCAGATTGTTTTTAATAAAATTTTTACTTTCAAAGTAACTTGAAAGAAAAAAATAATTTTTCCATTATTGATTTAAACGAAAATCCATTTGCTCATTTAATGTTTAACAACGTCAAAATCAAATATCTTAATAAAAATCAATTTTTTTTAGCTATATTAAAAAAGTTGAGAGAAAAAAAATCAAATCAAAGCCAAAACCTTTACATTTGGTAGATCAGTATGTCTACAGTAAACGTCAAAGATACCAACCCAATTCTTGAAGACGAGCCTAAAGTGGAAAAGCCTACCGGTTGTCAGGCCATTTTAAATGGTTGAATTTAAATTTCAGTAAAATACAGTTTTAATTATTGATAAATACTCATTTAAGCTATATGGCCCGTACGGTACCGAAAAAGAGCTTCAGCAGAAAGTGGTGAATTATATATTAAAACAACAATTAGGAATCTATTATTATATATAATATTTCTTATCATTTTATGCATAAGTAAGCTTGGTAAAAGTAACTTATTATATTAAACAAAAAATCTTTGAATTCTAGTCGTGTATGGAATGGTTGGGCTTATAAATTTCCACTTTTCAAATGGAATGCTCTCATTGTTTGTAGATCAAGAATTGGAAAATGGCAAAACATTCCGCAATGGTTTTGTTACTTATGATGATGCCTGGAACGTAAATACTCGTTTATCTAATTTGTTATTTTTTTGATAATTTTATATCAGTATTTAACTGGTCCACTTTTGGATGGTCTACATTTTGAGACATGGTATGACTTGAGCAATTCTACTGAGGAGAATATTGGATTTATTTTTTACCAAAACAAAGTAACAATTAAGCAGTTAAAACCAGAGTTGTTTAAAAGCCACAAGTTTCAAGTCAATTCCAAGTCAAAGACTTTTATTTATTTTATAAAAAAGTCGGGACTTAAAAAAAATAAATTAAAGTCTGACTTTTTTTTTAAATGACTTGGACTTTAATTTGGGACTTTTAAACAAATCTGGTTAAAATTAAAAAAAATTGGAAGTTAATTTTTTTTTAGATTTTAGGACGGCCTAGGCTTCTTCAAATAAGAGTAAATATTTTAAATTTTAGATCCAAAAGATAGTAAATCGATTTTTTAGGTAAAAAATAATTCATGTCCACTTTCAAATAGAGTTAAACAAATAATCGAAAATTGTGTGGGTGCATTCAGTCGTAAAACTGAGAGTAAGGACCCATTCGGAAAGGCATTAAAAAATATCAATCAAAACGATTCAACTTACAATGCGTAATATCAGACTAAAATTACGGAAAATTTTTATTTATTTTGTTTTAGATGGATTTATACTAAAGATCCTCAAGGCATAGGCAGATACAATGGCTTGACTGGTAGCTATCCTCCTGATGGATTCATGATCAATTTAGGGCTGTACAAAAGTGAATCATTAGAAATTTTGAAAGATTTGAAAAAAAATGACTGGATTGATGAATTTACCAGAGCTATAGTCATCGATTTTACAGTTTATAATGGAAATGTTAACCTATTTAACCAGTTGAGACTAGTTATTGAATTTCCACCTACAGGCGGTCTGTTTAACTCGTGGGTCGTTCGAACCTCAAAATTATTAAGATATGTCAGTACATTCGACTATGTGGTGGCTGCTTGTGAGTGCATTTTTGTGATATTTATCATTTACTACACCTTTGAAGAATTGATTGATGTAAGCAAATTATTAATTTTCTTTCTGTGATATTTATTTTTGTTAAAGTTAAGAATTAATAAATTGAAATATTTCAAAGACGTTTATAATGTTATGGATATTTTTATTTTGGGACTAAGCTATACCACAATTGGCTTTAGCATTTATAGAACTATTCAAGTTAATAACTTATTGGATCAGTTGCTTAACAATAATTCTGAGTTTCGAAATTTTGATAGTCTAACATTTTTACAAGAGTTGTTCAATCAAGCGAGTGCAGTGTTAATTTTTTTTGCATGGATTAAAGTAATCTGACTATTTAATTTATATCTTTTATTAAAAGATTTATTAAAAATTTATTAAGATTTTCAAATTCATTTCATTAAATAAAACTTTGCATCAATTAAATTCAACTTTGAGAAAATCAGCAAAGGATATCATGTATTTTTTGATAATATTCTGTATCATTTTTTTTGCTTATGCTGCTCTTGGCTACATGCTATTCAGTGAGTTTTTAGCTGATTATCAAAATTTTTTCAAAACACTGTAAGCTCGATAGAAAATTATTCTTTTAAATTTAAAATAAAAAATTTTAGATTCACATTATTTCGAATTATTCTGGGTGATTTTGATTTCAAAACATTAAGAGCCAATTCTCCGATTTTAGGACCAATTTACTTTATTTCCTTTGTATTCTTGGGTTTCTTTATTCTTCTGAATATGTTTATGGCAATAATAAACCAGTCGTACACTGAAGTTAAAGAAGAAATGGCACAGCAGCAACCAGAGTTTATGCTGTCCGATTATTTAAAATTGAACTATTCACGTGTAGTTGAAAAACTTAACTTGAGAAGAGATCGCATTTTAGACATTCAGGAAGTATTAAAAAGTGAAGAGGTCTGTTCTAAAGATGAGCTGGATTTCAATCTCTGGAGAAAAGAGCTAAAAGTATTATTTAAAAAAAAAATATTTTTTCGTTCTACAATTTTATTTTAAAAAGAAAAAAGGCTATGCTGACATGGAAATTGAGTCTTTGTTTTCAAGATATGACAAGGATTCCGATAAAAAATTGAATGAGATCGAAAAAATTAAGCTGGTCAAAGACATTGCCAAGGCAAGGAACAACATTAGAGATGAATACCAAAATTTTAAGCAGAATAGAGATAGCAAGACTAATAAAGATGCTTTTGAGTCAGTAAATATTTTTCCACTTAGTTCAAGCTAACATGGGTTTAAATTAAAAAGGGTCGGAGATGATTGCGTAGAAGAGAACGATGAATCAGAACCACGACTAATGACTAGAGATGATTTTGATTACGTGGTAGGTCGGATTGATAGAATGGAACTTTCAGTTGCCAGTATTATCAGCAAAGTACTGTCATAAATAAATAAAATAAGCTTAAAACTATTTCCTTATATTAAGATCGATCGTTTATTTCAACATTTGGAAAATATGGAGATCGAAAAAATGAGAAAGCGTCAAGAAATAGCAAGACTTTTGAAGGAACAAACAAATAGTCCTGACATGGATCAGAATATTAATCAAATGATTTCAAATTAAATTTTTATTTTAAAAACTTATTGATTTTTTTTAAAGTGTAATAGTAAGTGGTAATTAGACTGATAAATTATCAAAAACTTTAATGACATAATTTAATACTTAAATAAAAAACATTTTAACTGATAAAATTTTTGAAAACCTTTTAAATAAATAAATCTAAGTTGCTAAAGGCAAAAAATAAGTTGATGCAATTTTTTCTCATTTTTAGTAGCCATGAATTATTTTATTTTTATTTTATTAATCAATCGACCGAAAGACAGCCATTTTTAAAAGTAATAACTCAAATTATCTAATAAAAGATTCATTGTATTTTTGGACTTTGCTTCTACTTTTTTAACTGATTTTTTTATTTTTTTTTAATTCATCAAATATCAAAAAATTGTATTTTAATTATTGTTTTATTACAAAAGTTTTTGAAAAAAGAAGTACTGATTCATAATGTTTCCTTTATTTGATTATCTTTAATCGATGAATCGAGCTGAAAAAAAACAACCTAAAAAAAATTAATCGATAAGTAATTTTAAGTAATTTGGGAGACAACTTTTGTCTAGAATGCTTTATTTCTACTCAAAAATATTATTTCCGTTTTCAGCTTCAATATATTCTTCAAAAAAAATAAAACCTTTCAAGTCAATAATGAATAAATATTTAGATTCCCTCTTGACTGGAAGTAATCAAATTTTGATAACTTTTTTTCTAATATGAATCCAGGTCGAATGTTTGATTAATAAGGCGTTCGTTTTTTACCTAAAACATGCAAAGATAACATAAACGCACCACTATCAAATATTTATTTAGGCTTAATTTTAGACATAGTTAATAAATGCTCACTTTCCTAGCTTATTTCCATAAGTATCCATTCTAATCAAATCTCAAATAGATTGCATTAAAATTAAAATTGCTTAAATGAAATTATTTTTTTAAATATTAAAATTTTGTTGCAATTTTATTATTTTTTATTTATTATTCTAATAAATTCTGAAAAAATCGATTTTTTGAAAATTTATTAGAAAAATAAATCCAATTTTTCAGGTTAAACACATATTCTTGACAAATATTGTCACTATCGCTCATGTTTATTTGCAATTATTCAGCTTAAACGCAAAGTTTCTAATTTAGAAACCCTATTAAACGCTTGATATGGCTAGCGGAAAGCGAAAGCAGAATTTTTAGAAAAAGAAACATTTTTTTGAAAAATTGCCTTAAAATAGCGATGATTTAATTTAAAACGAAAAATATTGTATTTCAATTAATTTTTTTTTGCAGACCTAAGATTTCAAAAAAACCAAATTTTCATCAAATAATATTTTATTTTTTTTCTAAGTTTTCTCTCAAAATTAATGATTAAAAACTTTTGTTGGCAAAAAAAGAAATATTTTTGAATATGCGTTTTTGGACACAACAAAGTATCATTAAATAATCAATTATATTTTAGTCATTAGTCCATAGAAGTAATTAGATTCAAAATAAAAAAGTCAACTAAAAAATTAAGTTCAAACCGTAATTCGATACTAATCGAAGTAGAATATTAATATTGCAAATCGTATTTACCTTTAGAAAGTCAAATTTTTTTATGTTTCATAAAATTTAAATTTTTTTCGTCATTAATGAGATGACATTTTAATCTTGTAGAAAAATCCTAAAGCAAAAAAATATTTCAAAATTCTTGCATCATATGTTTTTTTTCTTTAAGCTTAAGTTTGTAAAATAAGTGTTTTCAAAATGCAGCTAGGTCCCATCAAAGTTACGTATTCTCATTTAGAAATAAATCTTAAAATTATTTTGTTTAAATAAAAACAACTAGTCGTTTTATCATAATCATAATAAATTTAAATACGATTTTTAAGTTTTTTTAAATTTAAGGTAGAGAGTCTTTTTTGGAGAATTTTTTTTATGAAAAGTTGAATTTCACTTTAAACTTATAATTAATATGTTCGCAAATTATGATCATGTTTCCCAGGCTAGTGATTCATTCCATTACTAAAAAGAAGCAAACGTGTCCATATTTTGGTGTCATTAATTAAATCATCGTATTTAAATTGCAAATTTAAATTAAGATTAAATCAAATATTAAATAATTTTTAATTTTAGTTTAATCCGGTCAAACAATTATCCTTATAAAACCATTTCCTCACGTATTATAAAAACTATTTCTCTTTTTAATATATATTTCCCTTTTGACATAAACTAATACTAATAGCCTTGACATCGTTCTCTCATTTAAATATTTTAATTACTAGATTAAAATATTCTTCCTAATTTAACACAATTTTTTATAAACCAATAGATGGATGATTATAAGTTTTTGTTTAAAGTTGTTTTAATTGGGGAAGCTGGAGTAGGTAAAAAATAAATATTTTTTTGTTTCATATTTATAGAAATTTATTTTTAAGGTAAAACTTGCTTGGTACGCCGATTTTGTCAGGGAGTTTATCCAATCGGCCAAGCAGCAACAATTGGAGTAGATTTTATGATTAAAAATATGGAAATAAAAGGAGAAAGAATAAAGGTAAAAGTTAAATCAAAAATAAAATAATTTATTTTAAAAAATTTTAATTTATTTAAGCTTCAAATTTGGGATACTGGTAACAACTTTTTTTTATTTAGCAGAAAACCTTTAAATGAATTTTCGACTATTTTGAAGCCGGTCAAGAGAGATTTCGAACAATAACTCAATCATATTATAGAAGTGCAAACGCCATTATTATAGTTTACGATATCAGCAATCAACCATCTTTCGACCGCTTACCAGAATGGCTAAGAGAATTAAGACAGCATATCAATGACCGCGTTACTTTAATCTTAGTAGGTATGGTGATTTTTCAGGGTGTAATTTTTTTTTTAATTTTTGTTCTAGGTAATAAAAGTGACCTGACAGAGAATAGGGAAATTCCGTATCACATTGGAGAATTATTTGCCCAAAGACATAATATGAAGTTTATCGAAACTTCGGCCAAAGAGAGTGCAAATGTAGAACAGATATTTACTGAACTAACCGAAACCTTGCTTAAACAAGCAAATCAATATCTTGATACTCGGAAAAATGACACAAAAGTTTTGACAGATGATGTTAATTCCACCAAAATGTTTAATTGCTGTTAAGTCAAAAATATGATGAATATTTAGTTTTATAAGGACGAATTTTGTTTTCATGTAAAAGTTTAAAAATTCTGAATTGTGCTAATTTTTGTAAATAAATTAATTTTATTTTTTAAAATCATGTTTTGAATTTAAATCTTCTTGGAAAAATGGCATTACAAGCTGAAAATGAAAATATATGTTGAAAAGTCTTGCTTCATAGTTTTCTCCAAATATAATAAAGAAAATATTGACATCAAAGATGTATAAATGTAAAATTGAGTATCAAAAGGAAAAAAAGATCTTAGGAATAAAATTTGATTCAAAAATAACCTTTAATCCAATGGTTGACGTAAAAAACAACGTTTATATTCATGGTTTAACTTATTAAAAATATTATCTTACCAAAAATTGGGTCTAAACCTTATCACACTAGAAAAACTTTTTAAGTCTTTAAGCCGATCTATAATTAAGTAACCTTTTTCCCGAGAATCCGTAGCTTCAGTTACATCGATCTCCTTTCCATCCTGGGGTTGTCCACTCTAAGTGAACCCAGGACCAGAGGAGACATGATCCAAATGTTCAAGATAAAAAACTGTTTAATTTTTTTAGACTGGATCACACTTCTCCCTCACTGTAGCTTGCTTTCACAACCCAGACCAGCTCAGGGTATTAGAAAAATAGAAAGAAGAGTCCCGGTCTAACGAGATCATTCTTCGTCAGGGACCACTGGGACAGCAGCGCCGTCTCCATTTCAAGTTTCCAAGACAGCCATAAACCAAACTATTTTCTATGACCACTGTAACGCAGCTACCATAGACGGATTCCTTAGTAAGCTGTCTCCGCAAGCCTGCTTGTTATTATTATTTTTTTTTTTACAATTCTTATTATTATTATTTTGTTTATTTTTATAAGTAGTTGTAGTATTATTATCTTTTTCTGTGTCTCAATTCATTATCAGAGAAAAAATAAAAAAAATTGAAGATTTACAAAACTCAGCAGTTAGTTCTTTAATTAAACAAAAACATTATAGGTCTTCCAACAGTATGCATCATTAGGCCCTAAATAAATTTGAACTCTTATCTGTCTTGAACAGATTTTTTTAATCCAGCGAAAATTTTTTAGCAGGAAGACTGAGTTATTCCATTGATTGTCGAAATGGATGGATTTTGAAACTAGATATGTTGACTACCCCAATCAATTGTGTATTTATTACTTCCATTTTCACCTTTCTTTCCTAAATTGTTCTTAAATATACTTAAAAATGTTGCACCTTTCACTTCTTTCTCAAATTTTCAATTGCGTATTTTCTTATTATATTTTTTAACTCATTTTAATTCTATTTTATTTTTTCTCCAATTTTTTTTATCTAAGGAGCTATAGCTCGGCACAGATAAAACGAATAAATAATAAATAAAGATTTTTATTGATGTGTTTAAGCGTTAAATTATTTATTTCTGTTTGTACTTACTGATATTAAGAGTATCAAAAACTATTAAACTGGCAAGATTTTATTTCTATTTAAAATTTTAAATAAAACTTTGGTCAGAAAAATCCCCAATAGAACTGGTTTTATTAAAAAAAAATACAACATGATAAAATTTAAAATATCTATTATAAATAATAAAATAATTTTCTAGTTTTTCCGGTTATTTGTTTTTTAAATTTAAATATCTTAAATGCACTTTTTTATAATTTATTGAAATTTTGAGAACAAATTTAAAAAGAATTATCGAACAGATTTTCTTGAATTTTTTAAATATGTTTCAATTATTTTGTTTGTTTGATTTACAACTAAAAATAATGCATAAATCAATGAATCTAATCATCTATTTCGTTTATAAAAGACTTTTCTTTTTTAAACTTGCAACACCAATCCTAGTTTATTTTTTAAAAAAACTTTATCTAATATTTTGGATGAAATTTTAAAGAAAAGGTCTGGTGTAATTGTAATAAAGTGAATCAAACATTACATAAAATTACCAAAATCTCACTAAAGTAAGTTACCTTCAATCCGCGTGCACATTCGACGCAAAACATGCGACTCACATACGCATCAGATCAAGTAAGTTTAATGGCTTGTTTTATATAAAGAAGCTGAGCTAGTTGAGGAAAGAAGAAAAGAAAGATTCATGCTTTTTTTATTAATTTATTAAATAAATAATATCAAAACAAAATCTTATTTATTCATTAAATTAATTTAATATTCTAATTAAATTAACTTAACCAGCCATCCACGGCAACCAATTGACAACCAGCAACCTTTCACCTGGCGACGAGGACAAAAAATGACAGTTTTTTCACCATATCTTAACAACAAAAAAAAAACAGGAATCTCTTTACAAAAATGACCACAATCACAGGAGCAGCATCACTTAGTGCACCTCCAGTATTCGGTGTCGACTCATCATGTGGAGCTTCAAATGCCGCAAGATGAAAAATTTGGCAAACCCGCTTTATAAACTTTCTGAAAGCCGGAAATATCACAGATGATGAAATCCAAGTGGCGACATTTTTGAACATTGTAGGGGATCGGGCATGGGAATTTACTACTACAGCGCTTCTAAATTAGACACTGGCAATCGCCAAGACGCCATCAAAATTGTCACAGACCATTTTGCACCACTTAAAAACAAAGATAGCAGCAGAATCGTTTTCAGTGAAAACGCTGCGGAAGGCAAGCCAGCTGGTGACGCCTACATCGTAATACTTCGTGAAGCAGCTGAAGCATGCGAATTCGTAGACTCTACTGAGACACAAATTATTCTTCAAATAGCGATCGGGTTCAGATTGAAGAAAGTCCGTCATTATTGATTACGTCAAAATTGCAAGATTACAATCGTAGCTGACAAAGTCAACAGCCAGCATCAGGAAAGAAAACAAATGTGGAAATTTGGCTATAACTAGCAACACAACGGCTCTCAGTAAATTTTTCATATTTCTTGTCTGCTGGTTCTGTCAGATTTCTGGACATATATTCGGCAATATTGCCAACACCAGCTTGTGCTTGTGCTTGTTTACTAATATTTATGGCAATAATCTGAGACACCAACGCTCAATTCTTGCTTTTGGTTTCGATCTTGAATTGCCAAAAATAAATTATACTGCCTTATTGTCAGTAACGATGTCAAACTCTACAGCATACAAATAAATGTGGAATTTTTCACAAGCCCAAAGTACTGTTAGAGCTTCAAGCTCCACTTGTGGGTCCTTCTTTTCCACTATCGAGAGACTCCGACTGGCATTCATGACTACGTTTTTCTTATCCGGAGTTTTCGGGTCACATTGAGACATTCCTGCTGAAATCCCCACAGGACTCGCATCCACCGTAATTTCAGTTTTGAGATTTGAATCAAAATACGAGAGAGCTTTACTGCATAGGGCTTTTTTTAAATTGATAAATGACTCTTCATGGTGCAATTCCCATACCCATTTTGCATTTTTCCTCATTAGACTCCTTAATGGCTCTGTAACTATTGTAAAGTTGAAAATCTTGAGTAATTTGCTAGCCCAAGCAGACTTCATACTTCTGCAACCATTGATGGAGACTTTGCGTTAAGCAAAGCATCATATTTTTTCTTTTCAATCGAAATCCCCTCATCTGAAAACTGTAATCCAAAAAATTTAAGACTTTTTTTTACCTAATTCGCACTTTTTCTCATTGACTGTTAAACCAGATTCATTCAAACATTTCATAACCCTTTCGAATCTCTTCCAATATTCTTTTTGATTCATCCCAAACACAATGATGTCATCGCTTAAGTTTAAAACTCTTTCCGACCCCGCAATTACTTGTTCAATCGTCTTCTGAAATATCTCAGCTGCCGAGTTAATTCCAAAGTTCAAACGCTTGTATTGGAAAATACCTAAATAAGTGCAAAATGCCGAAATATATCTTGAACTCTCGCTAAGCAAAAGTTGATGATACCCCGACCGAAGATCAAGCTTTCAAATAAATTTCGCACCATTTTATTTTACTTCCAAATCTACAACTGTTGGACTTGTATGTCTCGACCTTAGAATTGCCTTATTTGGCTCCCGAGCATCGTTACATATTCTCAGTTCATGTGGTTTGTCAGGTTTTGGAACTGGTACAATAGGGGACACCCACGGTGTCGGACCGTTAACACGTTCAATGATGTCGTCCTCTAACATCTTCCTGATTTCCGCTTCAACCAAAGGTCTCATGTGGAAAGGAACTGGTCTTAACTTCCCTTGTACATGCTTAGTACTCTCGTCGATGTGAAGCTTGGCATCATTATTTTTAAGAAGTCCAACTTTTCCTTAAAACAACTGCGAGTATTCATTTAAAACTTGCTTTTTATTCTTCAGTCCCACGACTTTAATTTCATTCATTATACAGTTCTTCTCAAAATTTTAAGACACATGAATATTTTCATTAATAAATTCTATTTGCATATTAAATCAAACGTAAAAAAAATAATTGATTTAATTTTACAGTTTTATTTACAAAATTATTGTATTGGCTATCAATTAAAAAAAAAAAAAGAGATCATCTTTAACACGAAATATTTTCAATTTAACTTTGACAGGTAAAAAAACTATTTTGGGATATTGTACAATAAATATAAGACACTTCTAAATTTAATACTTAAAACTCCCCCCGTTGGATTTTAGTAATGCTTTAATTCTTACTGGCATAGATTCGACTAATTTTACAAATAAATCAACCCCTATTTCATTCCAATACTTATCCACAAGGCGATCCAACTCGGCTAAATTGGGTATGGTATAGCTAGATAATTTTTGATCAATAATCGCCCAAATGTTCTCAATTGGGTTCAAGTCTGGACTTCTAGCTGGTCACGACATGACATAAATTGAATTCTCATTAAACCAATTGGTAATTGAGCCGGCTTTATGACATGGAGCGTTGTCCTGTTGGTAATACCAATCACTATGATCATTGATCAATAAGTCTCTGGACGGTATAAGTCGATTTTCAAGAACGTCAAGGTAAGAATGTTGATTCATTCGATTGCTATACATCTTATTTTGTCCAATACCGCTCGTAGAAAAGCACCCCCATATTCCTACTGAGCCACCACCAGCTTGAAATCTAGGTTGAATGAACCGTGCTGCGTATTTTTCAGTGCTTAGCCGTCTTACTTTGATTTTGGTCTTTCTATTAATCATCTGAAAGTTAGATTAGTCACTAAAAATCACTTTAGACCACTGTGTGTAAGAAAAATTAACATATTTTTTACACCATCTAACTCTAGCTCGCCTATCTTTGTCAGAAAGTAAAGGCTTTTTAGTTGCGTCATATGAGTTCAAGCCGTATTCCAAAAGACGCCTCGAAACAGTAGAAACACTAGCAGTTTTTGAACCAGATAATAGCCATTTTGCTTTTAAATTTCTCAATGACAATTTTGGATTTATTCTGACAATTTTAAACAATGTTCTGTCGTCTCTTAAGGACGAAATTCTTGAGCGACCAGATCGATATCGATTTTTAATGCTCCCAAATTTTATGTTATTGGTCAATGTTGTCCGAACACATGTTCGAGACACTTCACAAAGCCTCTAAAGACTTTGTAAAAAAAGATTTGAAAGTTTCAAAGACTTTACTAATCTCCATTTGTCTTTTACATGACTTTAAAATATCAAGGTATAAAAAAATTAAGAGTGTCTTAAAATTTTGAGAAGAACTGTACCTAATTCTACTGAAGACTTATAGTTTAGTAGACTCCCATGGTTTCCTTTAGTTACCTCAAATTATAAATTTTTATACTGTCCACAGTATTTTACCCTTGTTTTTAACTTCCCAACCGTCTCAATACACTTGTCATTACCATACCCAAAAAGCTTCGTTTTTTGTTTAGCCGATCTCGATTTGAACCTCAGAAATTTTTTAACTGCCATTACTAAACCTTTTACTTTTGCTCTAACATTCCAAATCCCATAATCATTCTCCGATCTCAACTCACTTGTTTCTTGGACTTGCTTTATTCTATTGCTTCTATAGCAACTCTCATACTCTCATAATGATATAATCTGCTCTTCGAGTCCCATGTTTTTATTCCTTATCGGCAATAAAAAATCTTCGATATACAGTGGGTAATTCAAAAACGACATGCCCCCTAAGGTCGCAACCTAAAACCGAACCATCAGCGGCGCCGAACCGTATCATAAACGGCGCCGTACCGTACCAATAAACCAAAAGAACCGTACCAACCACACCGCACCGACCGAACCGAACCAAACGAACCGTACCAACCGAACCGAACCGTCCAAGCGGTACCGTAACAACCGAACCGCTACGGTACGATTCGATTCGATGGTTCGGTTCGGTTCTGTTTGGCTGGTATGGTTCGACTGGTACGGTTCGGTTGGTACGGTACGGCGCCGCTGATGGTTCGGTTTTAGGTCGCGACCTTAGGGGGCATGTCGTTTTTGAAATACCCACTGTATTTCAAATAAAGATGTTTGATTTGAATAAATTGGTTTATTTAATTGTGTTCTAAATAGGGGTGGGAAACCGGTTCGTGAAAACCGGTTTGAAACCGGTTCAAAGGAAAACCGGTTCGAAGATGGAACCGGTTTGGTGAACCGGTTCGAAGGTGGAACCGGTTTGGTGAACCGGTTCGAAGGTGGAACCGGTTCGAAGGTGGAACCGGTTTGGTGAACCGGTTCGAAGGTGGAACCGGTTTGGTGAACCGGTTCGAAGGTGGAACCGGTTTGGTGAACCGGTTCGAAGGTGGAACCGGTTTGGTGAACCGGTTCGAAGGTGGAACCGGTTTGGTGAACCGGTTCGAAGATGGAACCGGTTTGGTGAACCGGTTCGAAGATGGAATGGTTTAACTGTTTAGTTAATTTTTAAAAAAGAATGTTTAGTTAAATTTTTTTTTTTAAATGCAAAATGAAAATAAATTATTTTAAGTTTATAAAATATATTAATTTTGTCTGAATCCTGAGCTTAAAAAAATTTATTTTCTAAAAGCATGCATCTAAAAACAAATTCAAATATTTTCTTTTTCGAAAAGCAAAATTAATTTTAAAGAATATTTTTTCGTTTCTTATAATTGCTTAATGTTCGCTTTAAAAAAATAGTTTTGAATAGTATTTTAAAAATTAGCTAGACATTTTAATTCATGTGAAGTTTTTTTCATTAAAACAGTGTAAAATTTTTTTTTAGCATAAAAAATTTTTATTCGATAAAAAAAGCAACAAAAAAATTATTAAAAATTTTTTGATAAAATGACAAATTATAATTAAAATAGATATTATTTTATTCAATCAAAAACTTTTACAACTGCTATGCCTAATTTTTTTTTTAAATATTGCACAAAAAACTCCATATGGTTCTAAGCAGAAACTGTTATAGATTTTTTAAAACGTTTTCACGTTTTTTCGGGATTGGTGTTTATTAATAAAAAATAAAATCTTTTTTTATTGAATTTACATGTTTATTGATATTTTAACCCACTATATAAATGATGCATTTTAAAATTTTAATCTATTTAATTAAAGTTACAATAAATATTTGAAAATTGAAAATGTCGCTACCAATGACAAGCGAATCAGCTTTTCTTTTGTCTCCAGGATCGAAACGAAAAAACAAAGAAAGACGTAATACAAGTCATGTGTGGCAACATATGAAAAAAAATCCTGAACAAAAAAAAATAGTTTGTGTTTATGAAAATTGCTCAAAATTTTACGCCGAATCGACAAGTACTAGAGTTTTGGCAAATCATCTGAAAGTTGAGCACAATGTTACAAAGCCTTCTTTTGAAGATTCTGACTCTGAGTTTGAAAATATAAGAAGTCCAAAAGTCATTCGAGTAACAGAACAATCACGAATCACCGATTTGTTTTTGACTTTTTTAATTAATAATATTCAAGCATTTATGTTAGCTGATGATCCGGATTTTAAAAGATTCATCTACAGTTTAAATAACAAATATATTATTCCTTGTAGAAAAACTGTTAGAGAAAATATCAAGTTAAGATATAAAATTTGTTTGAATAACATTAAAGAAATGCTAAAATCAATTATTTCAAAAATTCATGTCACAATTGATATTTGGACATCTCATTGTAATGAGCCCTATATGTCTGTCACGGTTTATTTTGTGAATAATAATTGGAAATTGACAAGCATGCTTCTTGATGTTTTTTATTTTCCACATCCTCATGACGCTATATTTATACTTGAAAATTTGAATAGAGTAATTATATTTTTCTAAATAATTGATTTGAAAAATTAATTATTTTCTTAGGTTTTAGATAATTTTTCAATTAATGACAAAACTTTATCAGTTACAACCGATAATGCTTCAAACATGGTCTGCTTTGGGGAAATGTTCTGTTGTGCTAATGAAAATCGAATGCATATTAGTAGTGCTCTACATATCTTACATCTAATGTTCAAACTGGCCTGGAAAACGAATCAATCTCACATCTTTTTGATAAAATTCGTTTTTTTTGCAAAAAAATCCACAGCTCATCACGTCTAGTACAATTCCTAGATTCACAAGAAGGATCAAACGATGAGCCTAAAATCAATGTTGTTCTTGATGTTAAGACTAGATGGAATTCGACACACGAAATGATTAAAACTGCATTGCGGATTAAAAAATCTTTAACATCAACATCAGTTCATATTTGTTCACAAGGAAATATAACATATAACCAACTTGATGATAACGATTGGTTATTAGCCGAAAAAATATGCCTTCTTCTTGAGCCATTTAATCAAGGTAATTTAAAACTGAAACCAATTAAAATTTTTTTTTAAAAAGTATTTTTAATTTAGCCACACAAAATCTCTAATATGATAAGCAAGTTTGTGTTTCAAGTGTTTATCCTTGTTTTACCCAAATAGAAGAAAATCTAAGAAGCTTTTCAAGCAGCATTGAGTTTGAAACAATGAAAGTTGCTATTGATGAAATGGTTAAAAAATTTGAAATATATTGGCCAAAGATAAAAGAATTTTCCATACTTTGCCATTCGTTGGATCCTCGATTTAAGCTTTTATATATTAAGGGAAGAGAACCAAAGAGGCTTGCAAAAAAAATATTGTTAGATTGTTTTGAAAGATATTTGGATGAAAATATTGAAACAGAGGAAATTCCGATAACTCTAAGTCTAACGCGTCCTAAGTCTCTCGCAGAAAGAATGATCGCAACAATTACAAATACATCTATAAATAATGAATCTGAAATCGACAAGTATTTAAAACAACCAGCCATTATTTTTACTGAAGATATTGACATCCTAAAATGGTGGGACAATAACCGTAAAAATTTTTTAATTTTATCTCGAATGGCAATGGACTATTTAGGAATGATGCCTTCAAGTATTCCATCAGAAAGATGTTTTTCAATTGCAAATTTGACAATAGATAAAAATAGATCAAATCTTGCACCAGACACAGTTCAAGAACTTCTTTGTCTCAAATCGTGGAATAAATTACAATAATTGAAATTAAAGAAAATTAAAAAAAAAAATAACAAAAAGAACAAAATTTTTGCCTTTATTTTACTTTCTTTTTATTTATTTGAATAATTAATAAAATATATTAAATAAATCATTATTTCTTTATTCAAAATTTAAAATTATAGGTTAAGAGTTATTTTAAAAAATCTATATAAAAAAAATGGTGCACACTGTTTGCATCACTCATCGAACTATTTCAAAATATAAAAATTGGCTCATAAGCATTTATATGAAATAATAGTGTCTTACACTTATTTAATTATTTTGGTTTTTTAAACAAAAAATTAGTTGATTTGCTCATTTCTAGTGTTGGGATCTGTACAAGCAGTCATTGGACCGCTAAAATGAACGGTCTAAAAAATACGGTCTGGTGATAAGATATAAAAAAAAAATTTAAGATAATTCAATTTGTTTATTAACCTAAAAAAAATAAGGTTTTTAATTAAAAAATAAATTTAAAAAATTTTATTTAAAAATAAAAAAATAAAAATTGTAAAAATTTGTTCGAAAAAAAAACTAAAATTTTATTTAAGAAAATAAAAAAAAAAAATTAAAAAAGAAAAATTAAAAAATTTTATTTAAAAATAAAAAAATAACGATTAAAAAATTTTATTTAAAAATAAAAAAATAAAAAAATAAAAATAAAAAAATAAAAATTAAAAAATTAAAAAATTTATTTAAGAATAAAAAGATAAGATAAAGATATTTTTATTTTTTTATTTTTATTTTTTTATTTTTATTTTTTTATTTTTAAATAAAATTTTTAAATTTTTAAATTTTTATTTTTAAATAAAATTTTTAAAGAGGAATACAGGATTTACATTGAAATTTTGCCCCTGTTTTATTTTTGATTAGATCACTCAAATTTTATTATTTCTATCAATAAAGATACCTTGTTTAAACTTTATCTGGAATATATAAAATATTTTTTCAATTTTTGTTCCAAAGTTTACCAATTTGGGAAATAAAATTTTTTTACTGACAAATCTAACTTAACAATTCATTTTTTTAATATCAATGTTGATTGAAACTAAGAAAAAAATATTTTTACATTACTAGAGTTTCCATATAATTGAAAAAGATTTCCAAGTTTTTAGGAATTTAGTATTTAAATTTTTATTTTAGAAAAATTTGATACTCTTCAAACATTATAGATCAAGAGATTTAAATAAACTTCAACTACTAACACTCTTGATTCGACTTTTTGAATTGAGTCAGAGATATGTTGGAGCAGGGCTGAGTAATTCTGTTACATTGGTCGTTAGACTGGTGAAAGAATATGGATAGGGTTCCGAATCAAGACATATCGACATACTCTTAATTCAATTTTTTTTTAATGTATACATTTTTAATTTTTATCTTTATATTTTATATTACTATTTTCTTCTCAGTTTTGATTTGTTTTCAATCTGAAGAAGTTTTAGCTCGACACAGCTTAGCAAAAAAATAATCAATTAATTTATTTCAATTTTTAATTAGCCACAATTATATAAAATCTCAAGCTATTCTTTTACGATTAAATCTTTTTTGTTCTACACTTTTACGATTCATTTTTATTTTTTGCTTTACTTTTAAGATTCATTTTTATATTTTGCTTTACATTTACGATTCATTTTTATTTTTTGCTTAACTTTTACGATTCATTTTTATTTTTTGCGTTACATTTACGATTCATTTTTATTTTTTGCTTTACTTTTACGATTCATTTTTATTTTTTGCTTTACATTTACGATTCATTTTTATTTTTTGCTTTACTTTTACGATTCAATAATATTTATTTTTAAGAAAAAACAAGTTAAATAAAAATCAAACAGCTTTTAAAATAGGTAATGAAAATGGTCATATAAACCTATGATCTAATTTTTGTTTTTTTTTAGTTTGTCAATTTTTACATAAATAACGTAATTATCCGAATTTAGTGATATGACACTATAGAATCTTTTACATGTTATAACAGCATGTCACTAAAATAGAGTACTCTATTTTAAAGACATGTCACTCGATTCGGATGATTACTTTATTTTATAACGAAATGTGAAGATTTGTGAAAATTGTGTCGGATCGAAAAACCGTTTCTCAAAAAAATACTGGATTAAAAAAAAAAAAAGAATATTTATTTTGTTTTGTTTTAAAACAAAATCATTAATTTTCATATTTTTTGATTAAGGTAAAGAAATTACTTTTTAAAAAGATCTTTTTTTACTTAATTTTAATTTTGTTTATTCTGAATCGATATGACTTAATTCAAAGAGTTCATTTTTGCATTGTTAAATTTCTGAAATGACTTTTAAAAAAATTTAATTTTTTTTTTAAATAAATATTTTTAAAAGTATTTTCACTATCATTCAGTTTTTCTTGGTCTAAAAGTATCGCGTGAAATCGTAAAAATTTATTCAAATTAAAGAAAAATAAAGATTCTTGTAAAAAAAAGGTTGATGATCTTTAAAATTAGAAAAAGAAAAATTCAGGTTTGTCCAAATTCAGGGAAAAATATCCAAAAAGTCTGACACAACTAATAATCGACATTTTTTTTCTAAAGACTTAAATATTTTAATAGAAAAATTTATTTAGATAAAAAAATATCTTCATTTTCTCTTAATTCTATGTAAAATACTATGTCGTTTATTACAGATATCCCATTCAAAATATTCTTTACCTTTTCTATATTTTTTCTTTAAAATGCTTAATCAGTTTACCTTTTCAAAACATTTTTAGAGATTTTTTTTAGTTTTTTTACAGATTCTTTAAAAAAATTTTTAGTGAAAAGATTATTAAAGAAAATTTTGAGATATTTTTGAAAAGAGACAAATTTTAAAAACCTCATTTTTCTTCATTTTTTTATTTGGTTTGAGTTTTATTATTTTATCAGATAATTTTCTCAGTTAATTTTTTTTAAGATTTATTAATACTGATAAATGGAAATAATTTTTTATCTCCAATTTTAAGAAATTAAACAAAAGAATAATAATTCTTATTTATTATTTATTTGTTTTATCTTTGCCAATCTCAAAATCCTTCAGATTAATAAAAAATAAAATAAAAATGCAAAGAAAAAATAATATAAAAGTAAAATAAGTTAAAATAAAATATAAAATACAATTAAAATAGACAAATTGTAATTAATGACAAATGCAAAATGTTTAAGTTTTGATCAGTCAGAGGAAAGAAAGAAGAAATAGCAAGATATCAATTCTAATGAGTTTTTTTTAATCTGGAGCATTAGCTTAATCTATATGATCTCATCAATCTAGTCAATTCTCATGATAATAAACTGTTGAACTAAGAATAACATTTCGTTTTAAAGTAACGTAATCATCCGAATCGAGTGACATGTCTTTAAAATAGAGTACTATTATTTCAAGCTACTGTTTAACTATTTACAAGAAAGATCACCTATTTAGAAGATAATAATTAAAAATCAAACGTATGCTTAAAAGGTCATAAGTTAAATATTAAGAAATATAACATGCTATTACATTCTCGCTATTTATTTAAAATAATTAGTGTATTTGTCTCTACGATATATTCTACAGAGTATTTTATTCTGTAATTGGTAAATTTATTCAACTTAATTGTTAAAATTTTGTCATCACTTATTAAAAAACTTAGATTTAAGTGTTTATAATACTTAAACCGGATAAAATATTTTGTTCATAAAAAATCCTGCAAAATATTTTTGAAAAGTTAATATTTTTCCTATCAAAATTACTCTAATTTTCTGAGTTATTTATTCTAAAATTCGAACACTATAGAGCAACAGTTTCAAGATCTTTTTTGAGTAACTTAATGTTGTGTCACCTGCAAATATTTTAAAATTCAAGTCTTAGAAAATTTAAGTCTTTAGAAAAAAAATGTCGATCATTAGTTGTATCAGACTTTTTCGATATTTTTCCCTGAATTTGGACAAACCTGAATTTTTCTTTTTCTAATTTTAAAGATCATCAACCTTTTTTTTACAAGAATCTTTATTTTTCTTTAATTTGAATAAATTTTTACGATTTCACGCGATACTTTTAGACCAAGAAAAACTGAATGATAGTGAAAATACTTTTAAAAATATTTATTTAAAAAAAAAATTAAATTTTTTTAAAAGTCATTTCAGAAATTTAACAATGCAAAAATGAACTCTTTGAATTAAGTCATATCGATTCAGAATAAACAAAATTAAAATTAAGTAAAAAAAAGATCTTTTTAAAAAGTAATTTCTTTACCTTAATCAAAAAATATGAAAATTAATGATTTTGTTTTAAAACAAAACAAAATAAATATTCTTTTTTTTTTTTTAATCCAGTATTTTTTTGAGAAACGGTTTTTCGATCCGACACAATTTTCACAAATCTTCACATTTCGTTATAAAATAAAGTAATCATCCGAATCGAGTGACATGTCTTTAAAATAGAGTACTCTATTTTAGTGACATGCTGTTATAACATGTAAAAGATTCTATAGTGTCATATCACTAAATTCGGATAATTACGTTATTTATGTAAAAATTGACAAACTAAAAAAAAACAAAAATTAGATCATAGGTTTATATGACCATTTTCATTACCTATTTTAAAAGCTGTTTGATTTTTATTTAACTTGTTTTTTCTTAAAAATAAATATTATTGAATCGTAAAAGTAAAGCAAAAAATAAAAATGAATCGTAAATGTAAAGCAAAAAATAAAAATGAATCGTAAAAGTAAAGCAAAAAATAAAATGAATCGTAAATGTAACGCAAAAAATAAAAATGAATCGTAAAAGTTAAGCAAAAAATAAAAATGAATCGTAAATGTAAAGCAAAATATAAAAATGAATCTTAAAAGTAAAGCAAAAAATAAAAATGAATCGTAAAAGTGTAGAACAAAAAAGATTTAATCGTAAAAGAATAGCTTGAGATTTTATATAATTGTGGCTAATTAAAAATTGAAATAAATTAATTGATTATTTTTTTGCTAAGCTGTGTCGAGCTAAAACTTCTTCAGATTGAAAACAAATCAAAACTGAGAAGAAAATAGTAATATAAAATATAAAGATAAAAATTAAAAATGTATACATTAAAAAAAAATTGAATTAAGAGTATGTCGATATGTCTTGATTCGGAACCCTATCCATATTCTTTCACCAGTCTAACGACCAATGTAACAGAATTACTCAGCCCTGCTCCAACATATCTCTGACTCAATTCAAAAAGTCGAATCAAGAGTGTTAGTAGTTGAAGTTTATTTAAATCTCTTGATCTATAATGTTTGAAGAGTATCAAATTTTTCTAAAATAAAAATTTAAATACTAAATTCCTAAAAACTTGGAAATCTTTTTCAATTATATGGAAACTCTAGTAATGTAAAAATATTTTTTTCTTAGTTTCAATCAACATTGATATTAAAAAAATGAATTGTTAAGTTAGATTTGTCAGTAAAAAAATTTTATTTCCCAAATTGGTAAACTTTGGAACAAAAATTGAAAAAATATTTTATATATTCCAGATAAAGTTTAAACAAGGTATCTTTATTGATAGAAATAATAAAATTTGAGTGATCTAATCAAAAATAAAACAGGGGCAAAATTTCAATGTAAATCCTGTATTCCTCTTTATAAATTTTTATTTTTTTATTTTTAAATAAAATTTTTTAATCTTTATTTTTTTATTTTTAAATAAAATTTTTTAATTTTTTAATTTATATTTTTTATTTTTATATTTTTATTTTTTTATTTTTATTTTTTTTATTTTTAAATAAAATTTTTTAATTTTAATTTTTTTTTTTTAAATAAGATTTTTTAATTTTTCATGTTCACCAAACCGGTTCCATCTTCGAACCGGTTCACCAAACCGGTTCTATCTTCGAACCGGTTTCCCACCCCTAGTTCTAAATAGAAAGTGGCTACTGTGTGCCATAAAGGTATTTACAAATTAGTAATATAAGAAAATATGTTTTAAATTAAAAAGCTTTCTGTTTTAAGCTTTCATTAGCAATTGTTATAACCAAATAAAAATATAAACTGACTTAATATAAATATATCAAAATAGTGAGGTGTGCTACACTGGGATCGGCATTTTGTTGTTTAAAACAAATCGTCATGAACTAAAAAAATTTCATACCCTACGGAATACAGAATTTCAAAAACCCAGGGAAAGACGTAACGTAGTGAATCAAACATAAGAATGCATTAGCAACATCTCACTAAACTAAGTAACCTTCGATCCGCGTGCACATTCGACGCAAAACATGCGACTCGCATACGCATCAGATCAAGTAATTTTAATGGCTAGTTTTAAATAAAGAAGCTGAACTAGTTGAGGAAAGAAGTAAAGAAATGTTCATGCTTTTTTTTATTAATTTATTGAATAAATAATATCGTAACAAAATCTTATTTATTTATTAAATTGATTTTATTTTCTAATTAAATTAACTTAACCAGCCATCCACGGCATCAAATTGGCAACCAGCAACTTTTTTTTGTTGGCTTCCATTAAATTCATAAATAATTTCGTCGTTTTACAGTAACAAATTAAAAAAAAAACTTTTTAGTTGTTATTTGTTACCGTCTTCTTTAAAAAAATTTTTGGTGTTTTTTTGGATGATAATTTATTAAATCTTAACCATTTTTATTTAATTTTTCATTTTATTGAGAGAATACTAATCATTATTTAAAAAAAAATAAAAAATAAAAATATAAAATCAATATTTGAAATTTAAAAAAGATGGAATTATAATATTAATCATTTAATATATGCTACGAAAATGATAAAATTAATCAGAAATTATCAAAAAACAGCATTCAAAAACAGTCTTTATATTTAAAAAAGCAATTAAAACATTTACCTTTTAAAAAATATTTTTTTTAGAAAAAAATCAAAAAAAAGGGTTTAGGCTAATACAATTATGTTTTAACTTTGAGTTAATCAATTTTAAGAAATATTTTTAATTATTGCTTTTGAAATTAATGATTAAATTGAATTGAATTGTTAAAAAAAAAAATTTATTTTATTTGTCCTAGAAATATGCTTTTTGTGGGGGTTGTGAAGTTCATTTCAATTCGATCGTTTCAATTCAGAAAAATATGAATAACTTTTTACTAAAATAAATTAGTTCTATAAAATGCTTAATTTTGAGCAAATTTGTTTAATTTAGTAAAATAAGTCTGCAAAATACTCTGCAATTTTCTCCATTTTGCACACCATTAAAAATATTTTAATCAACTGTGCAAGTACATTGCAGAGTTTTTGCAGGCATATATTTTCGGATTAAACAAAATTGTTTAAACATTAAGCATTTTACAGAACCAAATTACTTCTTATAGTAAAAAAGTTATTCAAATTTTTCTGAATTGAAACGATCGAATTGAAATGAACTTCACAACCTCCACAAAAAGCATATTTCTAGGATAAATAAAATAATTTTTTTTTTTAACAATTCAATTCAATTTAATCATTAATTTCAAAAGCAATAATTAAAAATATTTCTTAAAATTGATTAACTCAAAGTTAAAACATAATTGTATTAGCTTAAATTTAATACTTTTCCTGATTTGAATTCGATTGGCATTTAATGCTCTAAATTTTCTAAAAAAAATTGGTCCAATTTAGACTTGTACTGTGCTCATCGAGTTCGAGTTATTAAATTTAAACCATTAAACCTATCTTTTTCTTTAAAATTTCATCCAATATAATAAAATATAAAAGGATTGGTGTTGCAAGTTAAAAAAAAATTCTTTAATAATGAATGGTTAGATTCATTGATTTATACTTTATTTTTAGTTTTAAAAATCAAAAACAAAATCGAACAAAATAATTGAAATATATTGAACTTTATTTAGTTAAAATATTCAAGAAAATCTGTTCGATAATTCTCTTTAAATTTGTTCCCAAAATTTCAACAAATTAAAAAAAAGAGCATTTAAGATATTTCAATTTAAAAAAAAACGGAAAAATTATAAAAAGATTTTATTTTTTATAATAAATATTTTGAATTTTATCATGTTGTATTTTTTTAAAATAAAACCAGTTCTTTTTTGAGATCTTTTTGCTTAAAGTTTTATTGTAAAATGTTAAATATAAAAAAAATCTTGCCAACTGTATGTAGCTTTCAGCGAAGCAGTTTATTCGATAAAATTAAAATTCTTGCATCATATGTATTTTTTTCTTTAAGCTTAAGCTTATAAAATAAGTGTTTTCAAAATGCAGCTAGGTTCCATCATAGTTACGTATTCTCATTTAGAAATAAATCTTAAAATTGTTTTGTTTAAATAAAAATAACTAGTCGTTTTATCATAATCATAATAAATTTAAATACGATTCTCAAGTTTTTTAAATTTAAGGTAAGGAGTCTTTTTTGGAGAATTTTTTTTCTTAACATTTGAATTTCACTTTAAACTTATGATTAATATGTTCGTAAATTATGATCATGTTTCTCAAGATACTCAGGCTAGTGATTCATTCCATTACTAAAAAGAAGCAAACGTGTCCATATTTTGTTGTCATTAATTAAATCATCGTATTTAAATTTAAATTTTAAATTAAAATAAAATCAAATATTAAATGATTTTTAATTGTATTTTAATCCGGTCAAACAATTATTCTTATAAAACCATTTCCTCGCGTATTGTAAAAACTATTTCTCTTTTTAATATATATTTCCCTTTTGACCTAAACTAATACTAATAGTCTTGACATCAATCTCTTATTTAAATATTTTAATTACTAGTTTAAATTTTTATCCTTATCTAAAACAATTCTTTATAAACCAATAGATGGATGATTATAAGTTTTTGTTTAAAGTTGTTTTAATTGGGGGAGTTGGAGTTGGTAAAAAAAAAATGTTTTTTTGTTTCATATTTATAGAAGTTTATTTTTAAGGAAAAACTTGCTTGGTACGCCGATTTTGTGAGGGAGTTTATCCAAACGACCCAAAAACAACGATTGGAGTTGATTTTATGATTAAAAATATGGAAATAAAAGGAGAAAGAGTAAAGGTAAAAGTTAAATCAAAAAGGTTTTGTGAATTTCAAAAACAAATTGAACAAAAATTCTTCATATTTTAATAAATTAAAATTAAAGTTAATAAAAAATATTAGAAAAAATACTGCAATATAGTGCAACATACATTGTTGCACCTTTTTTGCCTAGAAATAAATTTTTATTTTCTTTATTTTTTAAGAAATAAAATCAATAATCTATTTAAATCTTATTGATTCGTTTTTTTTTTGTAATTTTTTACATGAGAAAAATTATCTAAGGTAAAAAAGGTGCAACAAAGTATGTTGCACTAAATTGCAGTATTTTTTCTAATATTTTTTGTTAACTTTAATTTTAATTTCATAAAAAGTGAAAATTTTTTGTTCAATTTGTTTTTGAAATTCACAAAACCATGAAAAATAAAATAATTTATTTTAATTTTATTTATATTAAAGCTTCAAATATGGGATACTGGTAACAACTTTTTTTATTTTGTAGAAAACCTTTTAATTAATTTTCGACTATTTGAAGCCGGTCAAGAGAGATTTCGAACAATAAATCCGTCATATTATAGAAATACAAACGCTATTATTATAGTTTACGATATCAGCAATCAACCATCTTTCGACTGCTTAACAGAACGGATAAGAGATTTAAAACAGCATATCAATGACCGCGTTTCTTTAATCTTAGTAGGTATGGTGATTTTTCAGGATGTAAATTTTTTTTTTTTAATTTGTGTTCTAGGTAATAAAAGTGACCTGACAAAGAATAGGGAAATTCCGTATCACATTGGAGAATTATTTGCCCAAAGACATAATATGAAGTTTATCGAAACTTCGGCCAAAGAGAGTGCAAATGTAGAGCAGATATTTACTGAACTAACCGAAACCTTGCTTAAACAAGCAAATCAATATCTTGATACTCGGAAAAATGACACAAAAGTTTTGACAGATGATGTTAATTCCACCAAAATATTTAATTGCTGTTAAGTCCAAAATATGATGAATATTTATTTTTATAAGGACGATTTTTTTATCATGTAAAAGTTTAAAAATTCTGAATTGTGCTAATTTGTGTAAATAAATTAATTTTATTTTTTTAAATCATGTCTTTAATTTAAATCTTCTTGGAAAAATGGCATTACAAGCTGAAGATGAAAATATATGTTGAAAAGTCTTGCTTCATAGTCTCCTCCAAATATAATAAAAAAAATATTGACATCAAAGATATAAAACATCATCACAGAGTAGAACAGTCTGCCTAAGACAGTGATCGGTGCCTAGACTGTAAACCAGTTCGAGAACAGGCTAGACGCTTAAAAGTATCCTGGTGGACCTGGGGGTTCCTGAGCCACGGTCTAACTAGACCTGATTATCGAAATCACTAGACTCAAATTAACAAATTGAAATTGTAAGATATGAGACGAAAGAAAATTTAAGGATAAAAGAAGTGGAAATGAAGAAATCGCGATTAATCCTCATACAGCTAAGAGTAGAAAAATATCATTGTTTACTAAGATGGGTCAAAAATGACCCTGCGTAATTTACTAAACCGAGCTTTAATTTAATTGGCAAGTATTAGACAATCAAAAATTATTTTTTACTCAATTGAATATTTTATTTATCTTAATTAAAATACACGAAGCAGAGCTTTATATGCGAGTAACGAGACGTTAGCTTATCAGTATATGAGCAGCAAATTTTTAAGCTATTAAAAACAAAAATAAACAAAAACTTGAAACTTTGAAATTTTCTCAAGTCGTTCGAGTGTGTGTTTTAATGTGATTTAAATACACTCTAAGCTCATCTTCAGTCATTTTATCGTTTGATTCAGTCTCGGGTGTACTCATTTTTTTTTCGTTGTTTGGATTCATTTTTCTAATGTATTTTTTATAATGTATAGAAGTATATTTTATAATGTAAAGAAGTAATGAATATTTATATTTTCAAATTATAAGATTGACAAAGAAAAAGATTTTGTGAATAAATGTTATGTTTTATTTGTCAATTTACTTTTTTTCGTTTTTCGATTTTTTTTTTTCGAAATTAACATGTAAGTAAAAATTATACACACGTATATTAATCCCAATTTTCAACATAAAAGTTTTTTCGAATGCTCCCCTCTACGATTTTTCATTTCAGACACGCACATTGCTTAGAAAGCTCGTCACGGCTTACTCGTTCCTCGCAAAAAGAGCAAAAAATTTCATCGTGTCATTTTTGACCCGATCAAAGCTAAATAAGGTTAAGGTGATTTTTGAATTACAAAAAAATTTAATAACGGTAAAATATCCAGTTAAAAATAAGAGTCAATTGTTACCAATAAGGAAGGTCGATTGTTAAGTCATATTTGCTTTTTTTAAACTATTTTTACTTAATTTTAGATTAAGAAATATAACATTTAAAGGTTAAATATATTTTTTTTATTATGAAAATATAAAAAAAATTAAAAATTGTCATAATTTTCGTTTAAAATGACCAAGAAATATAAAAAATGTTTTTTTGCTTCATTTGTTCAATTCATAAAAAATTTTATTGCATTAATTTTAATTTATAACCCGTTTAAAAAACCTAAGAATTGAATTGAATTTCCTTAATCAATCATATGAACAATATTGCCTGTTTTTCCATACTATAAATTTAGATTAGAATCTTGATGATTAATTTTTTACAAGTGAACTAAAATCAGTGTTAAACCAACTTTAGTTTACTGATCATCGAAAACATACATATAATAATATTCTGAATATTTGATTAATTATTGATTGCAGAATTTTTTTAATTTTTTTGTAAATTCAGCAAGATTGATTTTTTTTTTAATTGGTATTGTCAAATTCAATTCAAGATATATACAATCGAAAACATTTTCTTTTTTATTAGAAAAAATAAAACAAGCAAAAATAAAATTTACATTTTATTATTATACAATTTTAAAACAAAAAATCTCCTTTTTTAATTATATTTTTTAGAAAACTTTCACACTCACTTAATAGCTTAAGCTTTGTTTACCAGCCAACAAAAAAATTGGTCAAGTAAATCCGAAATCATTATTTAGCTTTGCAAACTTACATAAATAATTTAAATTCTCAAATGAAAAATGAAAATTTTTAAAAAGCCGAACTAATCTGATGCCCATATACATTGTTCTGCTGGTATGTCATATGATTCTTCAAATCTTCTGTTTGTCTAAAATCGGAAACTGCGTATGCCTGGTTGAACAAACCAGCATCTCTCTCTTCGTAGACATATTTATTTTGCAATAAATTGTTTCTCTTCAGCTTTTTTTCTTCAATATTGGAGCTGAATTTTTTGGTATTTTGATTTTCTGATTTTTTAAATTTATGGTGTGGAATTTTTTCTTTATTAAATGGAGTCGATATGTCACTTGAACTCTCTGAAGACGAGGAATTGGGCACTTGTAAAATATAACCAGGTCTTGTGATTGTCGTACAACTTTGGTTAATATCTGAATCATAAATTGGCTCATTGTGGATTCCAAAATTTTCTATATTCTTTAATCCATCCACTTTGCTTTGGTTCGAACTTAAATCAAATCGATTTCTAAATACACCGCAGCAAATAAGGTGCAAAAAATCAGACCAAGAAAGACACAAGGCAGTTTTAAAGCCGGTTAACCTGTTCTTATTGTCGTAAAGACTTATCAAAGTTCGATCACTGGGATCAAAATTAGACGGTTGAAAAAGCTTTGGGTTATTTTTAATTAAATTTAGTTTACGCTTGAGAAAACCAAGTTTTATGGTATTTTGAATGATGATGATTGTGAACATAAAAATGTTTGTTCCCAAAAGGACTCCGCAGATAACAAAAGCGATTATCAAATTGGAATAATGTCTACATGTTGATGTGTTCTCACAATTGTGTTGAGACAAAATTGGAGAATTTTTTTTCAATTTTTCCATTGAATTCAAAATTGTTTGATTTAAAGTATTCCAATTCTGGGAAACATTGAAACTTTGGATATCTACAATTGAAGAGCTGCTTGTCATTGATTTTATCATTGGCGTAACTAATTTTTTGCCTAGTGATTTTTTGGGGGAATTTTTTAAATCTTGATCACTTTGACATTTTAAGCTGTCTGAAATAACTGGAAGACTGAAGGCAACACATTGTTTCTCAAAAGCGACAGTTTCAGTCACATCCATGTATATTATCAAACAGATTAGATAAGAAGCTTTGTCCTTGCGCAATAAATTGACCAATTTGAATTTGTTTTGTCGCGAGTCAATAAACTTTGAGCTATAAACTTTGAGAGTTTTGTCTTTCTTTTTCATCATTACTTCTTCTGAGCTGAGTAACCCTTGGACTATTCTTCCCTTTTGTTCCAAGTATTCGCGAACGACAACTTGGAAACCAAAAATTTTTGCATCTGATTCTTGTTTTGGCTTGGGTCTGGAACCCGATTTGGATACCGGATTTTGAATGGTCCACTTTAAGCGAGCATTGCTACATTCTTGAGACACTAAAACGAGCTTTAAATTCAAATTTGTTTCCGGTATTTCGTCCAACTTTGTCGCTATTATATTCAAGTCATTAACTAAAATTTTATTCATTTCACGGTTACAATTTATTAAATTTATTAGTAAAAATATTAAATAGATTATACAGGCCATTTTTTACTTAATCTAAATCACTAAAAATATTTGCTGCTTTAAATCGTTATGAGAAAGTTAATAGGATGCAAAAAGTGAAATTTTCGTAGAAAACTGAAAAATTAAATAAATAATAGAATTTTAATTTAAAAATTAGTATAATGTTTTTTTTTTTGAATGTAATTATTTCAGCCAATGAAAAACTTCTGCAAAAATTTAAGAGTTAAATAAAAATAAAAAATTCCATTTTCTGACCTTAAAGAAAATTTCATTTTTTAAATCTGATTAATTCTTTTGAATTTAATTTTTTGATAGATTATTCGAAAAAAGTTAAAATTCGATTCAACCATAAGTGGTTAAAATTTTTCATTAAAAAACAAAAATTCATATCCAAAAAGCAGCGGGCTTTTATTTGTACGAATTTATTTGCTTGTGGTCAATCATGCTTTTTGCAAAAATTTTACAATTCGTGGTAAAATTTAAAATTTTATTCTTTAGCTAGGAAAAAAATTAAAAACAAACAAGCTTTTGTATTCCTAATGAGCTTTCTTTGTAATTTTTTAAAACATAGTTATTTACTTGTGCTTATTTCGATTAAATAATCATTATGGATTATTTGACATGATCACCATAGAGTCATATTAGAGCAAAACAACGCAAGCTTTAATTAAAGTGCTTGTTATTTGACATAAAATTGTAACCCAACAATTAATATTTTCATTAAAATAAATATTTTTTTAAGATGTTCAAATAAAACTTGTATTTGAATTACTTTTCTAGTTGGGTCCACCTAAGAGATAATGTATATGAGACTTATTTGTACAATTAAAATTGACTTGGTTCAAACTGAACTTTGCTTTAATTAAACCATGGGACTAACCCACGCTTTAGCACAATTGGCAAGCAATTTTTAAAGTGGTTAAATGTAAATATTATAGTTTAATCAAGGTGTGTAGGCAAATTCAAAGTTTGTTTAATTTTACATCGATATGTTTTCATTGCAAATAGTTTTATCTGTGAACGTTTAATACTTTTGTTATTAGTGTGAAAATTTAAGAAATTATTTTTTAAAAACAATGTTTTCCTAAAGGAAAATATTTATTTACTAGAAAATGGTCTTCAATTTTATTTTATTTGATAAAATTAACCCACTTTTCGAAAGAGTGTCAGTTTTTTAACAATGCAATTGATTTTCATGATCAAAATTTTTTAAAACATTGATCAAAACCCTTATTTGATAAGTAATAATAAACAAAAAATATTCAATTAAATTATTTGATTAAAATTATATTCCAAAATACATGAAACACAATTTTATTTTCAAAAAAATGAAAAATAAATTATATAGAAAAGCATGAATTTAATCAGAAAATTTTAATTTTTATTAGGACTATAAAATATCTCTACTGTTCTAATCATGCCAGTAATTTCAAGATGACTTTTTAATAATAATAATAATATTAAATAGCTATGATGTGGATTAACCACATGAACTGAAGTTTAAAGCTCATTGTAATAGCTTTCTAAATTAAGTTTGTCAATTTTGTTTTTAAAACTATTAATATCTTTCGAATTTACAACATCTCTTGGTAGACGGTTCCAAAATGTTGACACTCTGTTTATAAAAAAGTTGTGACGCTGATCGCAATTTTTAACCAGTTGCCTTTCTACTAAAAATTCATGTGATCTCAATTGTGGTGCTGTTGAATCTGACCCCATCTTTTTAAATAAAACTTTATTAAACCAATTCACTTCATCATAACCTTTGACAATTTTGAAAATTTGGATTAGATCGCCACGTAGTCTTTTAGTTTCTAATGTTGTTAAGTTTAGCTTTCTTAATCTATCCGTGTATTATGACCGATGTACTTGGTATAAACTTTTAAGCTCGTTTTTGTACTGATTTGATCGCATTTATATCTTTCTTCCAATGTGGTCTCCAAAGGACTACGCAATACTCAAGATGAGGACGAACAAAGGCTTTATACAACTTACAAATAGAGTCTGCATTTGGAAATTTAAACTTAATTGATAAAAATCTTAAAAAAAATTAAATAAACCCTTTTTATATTTTCTTTATTAAACATCAAAATTTTTTATTTTAAATAAAAAAATTTTTGTCTTCTAATTTATCATTAATAAATTGTTCTAAAATCTTTATTTTAAATTTTTAGAGACAAAGATGTTTAATTAAAGACGATATGTCTAAATGTATTGTCTAAATGTTCGAACATTAAAAAAAAAGTATAAAAAAAATACAGTATATTGTACATGTATTTTTTTTTTATACTTGTCCATGGGACTTTAATTTTTATAAATAATAATAATAATAATAATAATAATAATAATAATTATCTGCTATCTTGATTCCATAAATTAAAGAATTAATAAATATCAATTTAAAGGCTGTTAATGTCTTTTTTAAATAGTTCTCAATCTGGGGAGTTGTGAAGTTCATTTCAATTCGATCGTTTCAATTCAGAAAAATTTGAATAACTTTTTTACTATAAGGAATAATTTAGTTCTATATATGTCTGCAAAAACTCTGCAATATACTTGCACAGTTGACTAGAATACTTTTTAATGGTGTGCAAAATGCAGAAAATTGCAGAGTATTTTGCATACCTATTTTACTGTATTAAGCAAATTTGCTTATAATTAAGCATTTTATAGAACAAAATTGTCTCTTTTAGTAAAAAAGTTATTAAAGTTTTTCTGAATTGAAATGATCGAATTGAAACGAACTTCACAATCTCCAATCCGGGATCAAAACACACAAATTTGGCAAGTTTAAATTGAAATTGTTAATTTTTAGAACTTATTAACACATAAAGCTATACTAGCTGATGCAAAAATATTGTGGGTATTGTAATCAAAACTGTTTAAAAATTAGTAAACAATATTTAAAGAATTTTAGTTATTGAATAATAATTTATGCATGCTTTAGATTTGAATTGTGTATTTTATCTTAAGAAAATCTTTGTACTCCAATATATTAAATAAATTTATATGATCAAATTTTTTCTTAAAGTGGAGTCAATTGACAAAAGCTGTTGTGGGTGAATAAGCACCCAGTTGACCAGATAGAGATGATCGATGAGTTAAAATATCTAGGATTATATATAAACTCGACAGGATAGTATTTCAATACCACCCGGAAAAAAAAGAACGCTCAAAAAACGCTCAAAGAACGCCGTTCTTCGTCAGCGTTTTTCACGCCGCCGAACGGCGTTTTTTAAGCGTTTTGGAGCGTTTTTTTATTTTTCAAAAATAATTTTTTTCTAAAACAAAGCTATAAGATTTAAATTTCTTTTGTTGAAACAATTAAAAAAAATATATGACACATTTTTTGATCAACTAGAATTAATAGAATTCGCAAATTAGTTGATTTTAATATTTTTTTATAATAATATAAATTCTTTTTTATATAAATTTATCATCTGTCACATTATAGTCATTTTGGGTGATTCAGTAGGAAATTCTAAATCTCTAGCTGAATCTTTTTTAACTGCATTAAACATATTTAAATCGCATGAGAAATGAAAAAAAGGGTTTTTAGATAATTTTGAACTTCATAAGGGTCATGGCTGTTAAATTATAATTTAAATTAAAAAAATTTAAAATTTTTAAAATTTTTATTTTTATTTAATCTTAAAGAGCTTTGGCTCGACACAGATAAACAAATAAAAAAAATCACCTTAAATTTGTATATGGGTATTTGGAAATAACGAAATTCGCTTCTTATCGAACACTGGTTTTCAAAATGTTATAAAGATATGTAATTTTAGTCGAAAATGTCCATTTTGAATACCAGTGTTCGATAAGAAACGATGTGTCGTAAAAATCAAGCAAATACATTATCTTATTTTTGTTTATATTCTTACTATTTCAGATTGTTTTTGATCCTTCAAATTAAAATAATAAGAAAAATAAAATAAGCTAAAATAATAAGCATGAAAGAAAAAACATTCCCACGCTTATTTAAATAAAAGGAATATTTTGCCATGCCTATTACATGCGTTACTTTTTTCACTTTAGTTTCTTATTTAACCTTATTTATATTTATAAACATTTACTTCAAAATTTAAAATATATCATACAGTATATCAATCAATAGTTTCTAAACAAAGTAAACAGTTTTTAGAGCATTGCTTAAGCATCTCTAGTGCATAGCTAGCGCAGTTTTTATGGCCTGCATAAGCAATTTAGAACATGCTCATGAGTGTTCTAGGGCATGTTCAATTGCTCATGCAAATGCTCTTAAGCAAAAAATATGTTCTATCGCAGCTCTAGAGCAGCGCTATAACATAGCTGTATACTTTGTTTGGAAACGTACTGTATTATTAGCTACATTTTTAAATATTGAACATTTTAGGAAAGAAAACAAAAACCGTTTAGGTAATTAAATTTTTTTATTTTCTTTTATTTATTTTTTTTAGCTTATTTTATTTTTTTATTATTTTAATTTGAAGGATCAAAAACAAAATTATTCTTCCCCCTCTCTCCTTTCAGTTACAATGGTCCTAATTACTCCATCCTATTTAATGGACTGAAGCGGAACTGGCAAGAGATTAAGCTTTCTAAGTAAATGACTTGAAATACGCTTACAATTTGAGAGTTAAAAACGTCCAAACGAATAACAAATTAATTAAAAAAAATTAATAGTTTCATCAGAACTAATTCTATTTTAATCAAAGCTTTAACTTTAAAATATTTAAAAATAAAAGTCAAGTTAAATCGAAAAATATTTTAATTTTTATTTAATAATACTGCTTAATATAATTTTCACAGTGTAAGTCTGAAAACCAGCAAAAATTATTTTACAACAGTCAAAGGATTTACACTAGGGCTTTCAGCAGCTATTTGAATCATATTTTATAACTGATTAAGAAATTCAATAAACCATCTGGCCCCAATTGAATCGATTTTTAGCAGCGTTTTTTCAACGTTCTGCAGCGTGAAAAACGCTGACGAAAATAACGCTACAAAACGCTGAAAAAACGCTGAAAAAAAGCCGTTTTAACGCCGTTTTACCAGCGTTAAAACGGCGTTCTTTCCAGCGTTCTTTTTTTTCCGGGCAGGATATGGCTAATATGTTTTAATTTCCTTATTCGCTCTAGGAAAGAATATGATAAATAAAAAAGAAGGCTGTTTAAAATATGCCTTATTTAATAGTTTACTCTCAATTTAATAAAGAAAGTATTGAATTAAAGTTAAAAATATTTTAATTATTTATTAGCTATTTTTATAAAAACCTTTTAGATGGTGAAGAATGAATTTAAAAAAGGTTAAACAAGTAAATAAAAAATTTGTAAAAATTTTTTTTTTGCAATCGATCACAAGATTTTTCAAAATTAAGAGAGAATTTCACAAAAATATGTTAAAAATTAAATCGAGAGTTAATGAAATCAATTGTTTAGGTATAAAATCTAATTCAAAATTAAAATTTACTCCAATGGTTGATAAAATATAACAACGTTGTAATTCACGGTTAAACTTAACAGAAATATTGACAAACAAAAAAATAGGACTTAACTATTTAAGTCTTAAAATGATACTCCTTCCAACATTATACATCACGGGCCCATTAATAAACTCATACTCTAAACCACCTCGAGTCGAATTTGGCGAAAGATAAGTAGCGGGAGGATTGAGTCATTCTGTTTCATTAGTTGCCATTTGACTTATAAAAAGCGGATTTTAAACAAGGATATATCGAATACCAAACTTCATTGTGGAAACTTACTATTTCTTTTTTCTTTCCTGGATTTTTCAATACTTAAACATATTGAACCTGTCACTAATTATCTCAATTGATTTTTTCTTATACATTTTATTTTTACTTATTTTATTTTGCGATTTTTTTATTTATTCTCTTAAACCAGAATGCTTTATACATTGTTTTTAGAATTTGAATATTTATTCGAGTATATAAGTTAAATTTCTTATCAGTTGGTAAGAAAGTTGTAATTTCTTATTTCTTTCAGCACGGTAAAATTTTACTGACTTTATTAACCATTCTGCATTTTTAAAGTAAAGTAAGTAAATACTAGAGAATCTTTCTAAAGAAATGTTAAGTAAACAAATCTTAAGTAGCTGGTTGACTACCTTGGATCATTTAACATCAGCAAGTTTAAGGTGATTTTTTTATTAATTTAAAATTAAATTTTTCTCGAAAAATTTTTATTTTCATATATTTTCATCATTAATCAAAGACTTTCAAATGTTTAATTTATAAAAGAAATAATTATAAAAGAGTTAAAAGTTGTTATTTTTAAAACAACAATAATTAAATATATTAAATAATGCAAGAATATTGAATACAATTATTTTTTAGATGTGTTATTATCCATGATCATATTGTGGATAAAATGGAACATTTAAAAAAAAAATACGGTAAATAAATCTTTAAATCGACAACTAGTAATCAAATAACATTTTTTAAAAAAAGATTTCAAATATTTTTAATTTTATGGTAACGCTAATATTCATAATAAGCACGCAATTCAGTGTTAATATTAGAAGTGGTTTAGATTAATTTTTATAATTAAAAAAAATTAAAAGCTTTTTTAAATTAATTTTTTATCGCTGTCATAAAATTGAAGCTAAATAACAATTAGCACCAAATGGATTTATTTTGATTATAAAAACATTGGTCAGATTTTTTTTTCCAAGTTTTAGTTTGTAAATTTTTCTAAATTTAATTTGTTTATTATTTACCAGATTTAAATAATTGCTCAACACGATAGCTTTTATTGAATGTTTTTTATCATTGGCGATTATTTCCGAGCTTTATAAGTTTTCTTTTTTTGAACAAAAAAAGATTACTCTTATTGTTTATACAAATGAGCACTATTGATCAAAATGAAGAAAATCAACAATTTTAATTTAATATTTATTTTAAAAAAAAAATTAATTGTAAATAAATATGTGTGCAATAGTCAGAAATGAAGAAATAGTTTTACAAAAATAAATTACTAAAATCGTTTTTCCAGCAAGTGCATTATTTATAAAATGAATTCTTGGTCAAAAATTTTTTTGGTCTGCAGTTTTCTTCTAATACTTTGAATTGTTTTCAAGCTGTACACAACCCGTTTAGGTTTTTCACTTTGAATTGATACTCTACGTGAATTTGACAAGTCCTGTATGTCCTCATAAAAATGCGACTCGTTTCGGTTAGCTTTGGTAGTGGCTTGTTTGGTCAACATCTTGAATATCTTGTTGGCATACTTTTTATTTTTATTAATTGCCATCATCAATTTTTTGGATTTTAGTGTTTTTTTTATCACCAACTCAAAAGGTATTTTATCTTTTTGAAATTTTTTGATCAATTCAAAAATATTTTCATTGAGACGAACAAATCTTTCGATTCCATTGCATCTTTCGATCAAAGAGTAACTTTTGTGCAGATTACAGTTAGAGAGTTTACACCTTGATAGGCACTTGGTCAAAAAATCTTGGCATAATGTTTGCTTGTCCACATTGACCGTGAGGTAATTGCTACCAATTTTAACTTGACATTTGATTGATTGCTTCAAAATTTTATTTAAAATGTTCATTTTGGATTCGATTAGTTCAGGTAAGGCTGATAATTTATACTGACCACTATTAGGTAATTAGTAGCTTTTAATTGTAATTTTACAATTTTAAATTGCGTAAGCAACCACTGAGATATTTATACTATTCACAATGAATGAGAATAATTTTTCTTAATTTAAATTACTTTTGCAAATGGTTTATGTGAAAAATTAAGATTTTATTGCATCGGTGTTTATCCGAAACATCTATAATCTTTGATAATAGAATAAGTGTAAATGTCAAAATATTTAGGCTAGATTTTTTTATCTTTCGGCCAATCTTACATTTAACAAGCCTCTTAACCAAAAATTATATCCTATCTAAACTAAAGGATTGATGTTAATTGTCCAAGCACTAGGACAAATGGTTTATCTGGATTATATTTTTCTATCTACTAACTGGACAATGAAATTGAATAATAGTTTAAAAGTGAATTTTTCTTTAAATCTTTTATCATTTTATTTTTCAAATCTGAAAAGGCGGATCAAGGATTCACACAAAAATGTGATTATTTAATATTTGCATTAATTGTGATAAAAAGATCAAAAAATTTTTTGTTTTTATTAAAAAAATTTTGATTTAAAATTATATTAATAATTTAATTTTACTAAAGATTTTTTTAAAATAATATTTTATTTACGTTTATTTTTATAAAATAATTGGTAATCAAAAATAAATTTGATTGTGATTAAAAAAAAAGTTTTGGTGATCCCTTTTTGATCACTTAAAGTCGAGTAATTATTTTGCGATCGTATTGTCGATATGATCCGATGATGATGATAAACATCTTTATTTAAATAGATATATAAATAAATAATGGCTCGAGCTTTCGCTCCTTTGCCAAGCTCATGAAAACTGTCCCAAAAATATATATATATATATTATTCTTGTATACGTTCGTAATTTAAAAAAATAAGAAAGAAAAAGAAAAGGAAAAGAAGAGAAAAAAAAGGAATATTTGCAAATACGATAAGATCCGAAAAGGCTTTGGCTCGGTATAGATAAAACAATTTAATTATTATATTATTTTTTTTTATCTTTATTATATTTTATTTTTTAAAGCTTATTCCTTTAATTTAATTTTATTTTTATATTTTAAATCAAATAGATCTTTAACTCAATAGGATAACAAACAAATAAAATAAATAAACTCAATATTGCTTTTTATTTTTTATTTAAATTTTAGTTCAATTAATATTTTTTTGAATGCTATTACTAGACTTAATACTTTTTTATCAATCAAAAATTTACAAATATTTTCAGATATTTTATCTTGAAATCTAATACCAAAATGTTCGAATAAAATAAATTAGTTTAAAAATCTAGAATTTCCTTAATGAGTAAGCAGATATTAATAATTAAAAAAGCATTGATTTCTTATTCATTACCTAATGAATAAATATTGTAATTATTATTTATTTCAATAAATGCTAAAGATAAGTTCAATTAATCAATCAATAAATGGGTAGTAAACTTAGTGCAGGCTAAAATGAATTATCTATTTATCATTTGTAACAAACAAATTATATAAATTAAAAGATTAGATTTTAAAATTTCAAACATAAATAGTTTAATTATATTGAATGAATTTTATTATCATAATTTGAAGTTGCTAAACCAGAATCATTTACATATTTAAATGAATTTATGTTTTTGCTTCATAATTTCATAATTTTTCATAAGTTTTTCTTTTATTTATTTTCTAATTTTTCAATTGCACATCCACTAGATCATTTTTTAGAAAATTTTCCAGAGCGACTAATTGCAAATTAAATAATTATTTTAATCATTTTAGACTATCTAGATAAGTTTTATTTGGAAAATGTCCAGATCTAGATATCATTTGGTAAGTATTGAAAAATAGAATATCTATCGAATAGCAACTAGTTTTTATTTAGTTACCGAATGAGGATCAGAGTCCAGCTTTGGAGGTCAACTTGGCACAATCGACTCCAGGTTCGCCTCATGAGGAATTTCTTACCGAGGTCGATTTGAGTCAAAATTCAAGAAATGAATTTGGACAAGCTGAAATTAATGTAAATTTGACACCATTGCCACAATCTGGTGAAAACGTGCCCCCATTATCCGAATTACCATCATATACTGAGGCTTTGAGAATAAAAAATTCAGAAGCACATACAAATGAATTGCCTCCTGGGTACTTTTCAAATCCGAACTCAGGTTCGACTGAAACTCGTTTCCCAGTTGTTGACAACTTTGATGTAATATTCACTGATTGAAACTTAAAATTTGATTTTTTAAAGATAATTTTAGCTAAGAGCTTTTACTGAAAGTGATTTGGCAAGTTATGACCAAGACATTGGAAGTGAGTGTATGTTTTTAAGCGCATTTATGATCGCTTTTTTCTTTAACTGGGTTGGATTTTTTGCGGCTATTTGTCTAATACCGAATGCTGCGGGAAAATACGGTGCCCTTAGCGGCTTTGGTTTGTCAATGGCAAAATGGGTTACTATATTTAGGGTAATTTATTCTTTTCTTAAAGATTAAAATAAAGTAATATTTTACTAGTATCAAGAATGGATGGTAAATATGAATGATTTTCAGCAGAAATTGTTCGTATGGTTGTTCATATTTTTAGGTAAATTAGTTGACTTAAATTTAATAAAAAAAATAAAAATTATTTCAAAGGATTTTATTTATTTTTCCGCGGATTGATAAACTATATGACTTTAAAGTATAGACCAAGAGGTGACTTAAACATTGAACGAAGAAATAGATGGATCACAATTATGGACTAAGATCATCGACATTTCAAACAAAATAAACTGGTGAACTGACTAAATAAGCTAAGCACAATAGATTGATTTTTTTTTAATATTTATTTTACTATTCCAGTTTTTAACTAATGAGCCTCTAAAATTTTTAAGGTTTATTCGGTTGAAAATATTCAATTCGGACCTAAATATTAAATTTATTATGTACAAAACTAAAATTTTCATAGTTCACGAGACCGATTTTTTTTTAATTTTTATGATTTCAACAATTTTTTCAAAATAAAAGCTTTTAATTCTAAAAGTTCGCCAAAAGCAAACTAACCTTTTTGAATTAAATTATTTGTTCAATAAATTCATTTATTTTAAAGTTTTTTTTTTAATCAAGTCTATCTATAAAATTAACCTAACTTTTAATTTATGAAACCAATTCAAATTTTTTATTGGAATTATAAAATTTAAATACTTAAAAATTATCTATCAGTACTTAACTTAGACAAATAAAGAGTAATTTTTTTTATTATTTTATTTCTTAAATCAAGGGGATACATCTAGCAGTTTGAAATGATTTTTGACATTCCTTTGTATACATCATTATTTCAATTCAACACTAGAAAGATATATCTGGCCTTTTTGATCTGATTGGTAAAAGAGTTTTTTAAAAATGTTTGGATTTTAATGTTGCATTCTATATTTTACTGCTTATTTTATCACACAAAATTTAAACAACCTAAAATATTTTTAAAATGTTCATTTTCTTTTAACAAATATTAATTACTAAGATTTAATATTTATCAATTACTTTAACTTTATTTCAATGTTTTAAGAACACAATTTTTCTACAAAATAAAGATCAAGATATTTTGATTAATACTTAAGTTAAATTTAAGAATTTAAGAATAAGAATTTTGAATTATTAAGCCAGGTTTTCAACGCTGGAACGACGAATATTTTTTATTCCATAATAAATTGAAAAAAAACGTCTTAAGGTTAATATTAAAATTAGACTCGAGTGTTTCTATCTGAGACACCATATTTCGAATAATGTTAAATTCTCAATATCTATTGAAATTAATTATCCTGAAAATCAACTTAAAAAAACTGCTGTAAAATGTTATCCAAATTTAGGAGAGGTTATTTAAATTATAGAATTTGAATTAAAACAAACTAATATGTAATCAAAATTTGTAAAATTTAAAATTATGAAAAATTTAACAGAAGACCATCAAATTAAGCTTTCGATGATCTAAATTTGTTCTTTCTTTTAGACTTTCAAATTTTTTTTTAAACAAGTCAAATTGATTCCGTTTGTTCTTCAAGGTCTAATTTTATATTAAAGATTATGGTATCAATTTTAGTTAAATAAAATTGTTTTACATTTAATTAATATCTTTTATTAATCTAATAGAAAATACTCTCTATTTTTTTGAAATATAATCTAATTGTTGGATCGATTAAAATTTGTTATCGGTATAAAAATTTAAAGTTTTAACTAAAGAATCCTTAATAAATAAATTGAGCCAGACGTTTAACTGTTTTTTTTTTAAACAAACAGGAAGTCAATTTTTTTAAACCATTAAATTTACTCTCGACAGAATATTAAATAGCTCCTAGCTTTTTTCACACGATCTTTTTAGTCAAAGAAAATTTATCGATTTAAATATTAATTTATTCAAGTTTTTGAGTCTAAAATAATTATTCAGAATTTATTTTGAAAATTTTTGAAACCCTTTTGAATTTTGCTTTTATTAAATAAGGTAAAAATTTCTTTTTATTAAATTTATCCAATTTTTTAATAAATAATTTGACATTTAGGTTTTAATTTAAAAAAAAAACCTCTACGTTATTTGAGAGTAAGCTGAAAAATTCATTTAGCAATTATTTTATAATAGAAATTTGTCAAAAATAAAATTTATTAATAAATTAAATAAAATTTAATTAGTCCTTTATTTTTCTGCGAATTCTAAGGGCAATTTTTAACGCCAACAAATTAGTATTCTATTGATCAATTCTTTAAAAATTTTACAAGCTTTTAAATAATAAATTCCAAACTGGTTAGAAATTTACGGTAAAACTTTAAATAAAAAAAACTTTACCGTAGGAATACTTTGAAATTATTCTACGTCTTAAAAATTTTTAAATTTGCTATGTACCAGACTTCAATGTTCACGTTCATGTTAGTATATGCTAAATATTGCCATGTTACCATGACAATTTTATTAGAACACATATTTAGTCTAATGCATAAATTTAGCGATTAAATAAAAGTTTTCATTAGCCTTAAAGCTGAGAATATTTGACAAAAAATAAATCCGAAAAAAAATTTTTAGTTTGGAGTTTTTTAAAAAATTAATTTTGTTTGGTAAAAAAATTAATTTTTTAAAAATCCATTTGTTTGTAATTTTTGAATTTTTTTTTAGAATTTTTTGAATCCTAAAACATTATTTCTAAAGTCTGGTTAAAAGTACCAATGTCCAGAAGAGTATCTAAACATTTATCCCCAAATTCCAGTGACGATGACGAGATAGAGAGCATGCGTTCATCAAAAATACCAAGTAAAAGAAACTCTTCTTCATCTTCCTCAGAAAGACCAGCTCATTCAAACAGGCAAAAAAATGCAGACAAAAAACAAAAATCTCGTTCATCAAGCCGAGCAAAAAAAAGCTCGGATGAAACCTCATCGGAAGAAAGCCATAAAAACCGACCAGCATCCAGACCCCAATCAAATCTTAGAGTAACAAAGCAAAATTCTGAGTCGGATTCTGCATCTGATTCCACTGTAAAAAAAAGCCATAAATCTAGCAATGAAAGCTTTGATAGGCCCAGACACTCGAGGACCAGTGATCGCAAGAGACAAATCCTTAAGTCCTCGTCATCCTCAAGGTCTCGGTCCAATTCTCCTGCTTACTCGGAAAAAAAAGTCGATTCCGACTCGGATGGGGACTCTACAACACTGGGCTCATCAATTCTTAAAATCAAAATAGAAAGCAAGCCTCCAATTGATAAAGATAGACACACTCGAAAGAGTCGGCAATCTTATTTCGAAAAACCGGACTCTGACTCCGAATCTGATTCAAAAATAGGCAGCAACAAATCGAAAAATTCAAAAAAAATGAGCCATGCTGTCGACACTGACTCTCAAGATTCTTGTAATGACATGACTGATGTCAGCTCATTACCAAGTCCAAAAGAAAGTAAAATTAATTTTAAAAGTGAAAAATATGATGAGGACATGTCTGTGCAGAGAGGCCGTGGTGCTTTTTATAGCGCCCTACACCAAAAAAGTAACACCAGACCAAATTCGGTCAATTTTAATTTTACACAAAACTACACCAATTCGGCCGACTTTAGCGAAAAGACCTATGGCCGTGAGTTGATGCGCATTGAGGCTCAGCAAAGGCGGATGTTCAATGAGTTTTTGAAAGAAAATGGAGGCAAGAGTAGAATGATTGAACGTCCATTGAGACTCACTTCGTCGGCCATAAATCGCCAGCGCGACCAACAGAGGATAGAAAAAGAGAACCAACTGATACTCAAGCGGTTGTTGTCGGTCAAATCGTCCAAAGAAGTTCGACGAGACAATCAGCTAAAAGACTATGAGAAAATAATGGGAATTTCGGATCTAAATTTGTCAAGAAGCTCGGTAAAAAGTGTTTTGTCCACAAAACGAAGTCAAAAGTCAAGTGTTACTAATAGTCGGGTCTCAAGTGCTAAATCAAATCGTGGACAAACTCCATTTGAATATTCAAATAGAACATTTAGTTTGTCGCGTAAACCTGAATGGAATAGCAGATGGTAAAAGAGTCTACAGATTAAAGTTTTAAAATTGAAAATTTTTGATTTGATCAAATTTTGTATCCATTTTTATAAATTTATAAGTTTTAAATTTTAGATAAATTTAATTAATAAAATAAAAAACTTTTGAATTTTTTTATTTTTCTTTAGGGTTAAAAATAAATAAAGAAGTTTTAAGTCGATTTAGATATAGTACTCAAAATAATAATCTCTAGTTTTTAAAAATCTGCAGATTTTGAATTTTTTTTAAAGCAAAATTTAATTGAAAAAAAAATGGCATCTTAAAGTTGATGATCAATCCAAAATATCATTTCAATTCAAAAAGTTTATCCTTAGATATTAAACGTAATCTTTGATTTAATTTAAATAATTGTAATGTAACATGCTTTACATGCAATGTAGATTTAGAAAATAAATTGAAAAAACTTTTTCTCAGTCCATTGATAATCGATTTTAATATTTAAATGTATTAACTAATTTTTTTTAAAGTTTATTTGAGAATTTTTATTTCAAAAGTATTAAGCATTGTGTTAAGCATTCACAATTAAATTAAAAAAATTAATTAAAAAAAAATTCAAAATAAGTTATAAAATGAAAACAAAACTTTACAAAAAATCAGTTAACTAAATTTAAAATAGATTTTATCATTGGATTGAGAAAATGTTTTTACAATTTTTTTTTATTTTTTTAATCTACATAAAATGTTAATCATATTACATTAAAATTATTTCAATTAAATCAAAGATTTATTTTAATATCTAAAGATTAACTTTTTGAATTTAACTGATATTTTGAATTGATTATCAACTTCAAGATGCCAAAAAAATTAAATATTAAAATATTAAAACAAAATTCCCCGAAATAATCCAAATCGGGAATTGGAAAAAGCAACTAAAATAAATAATTACGCACTAATATATTTTTCTTCAACAATTTTCAATTTTTTAAAATTTTTTTGAATTTGAAATCAATTAATTGTCAAGATTATAAATTTGCAAGCAATAAAAATATGTCTTTTGATTGTTTAATTATGAGCCATATAGTGGTGATTTTACTTTCTTTGTAAAATGCCCCAAATTATAAAGGTAAGTTGGGCAGGAACAACAAAAAAGTTAATTCCTCGATCAAAAAGCGACCAACCCGCCTAATTTTTTTTAACTAATAGCTAAATATCTCATCTATAAAAGTTGTTAGGCATTTGACAATATCTTATCTACTCTTTCTTCCAGAGACTCTTGAATTAGAGGATAAAAAGACCTCCGACGTAACTTTATCATCTGGGGCACTATTGATGAAAATTAAGGTGCCATTAGAGAAAGAAGCCAGCTATGAACCCAAAATGATAATAATTTGAATAAAAATCTCAATAAAAATAAAAAGAATCTGAGAGTGAAATTAAGAGCAATGTATAGGGCCCCAGATGACAAAGGTAAGTCGGAGGTCTTTTTATCCTCTAATTCAAGAGTCTCTGGGAGAAAAAGTAGATAAGATATTATCAAATGCTTACCAACTTTTATAAATTGTATTCTAAGCAATTTGATTCTTTTGCTGTTTTAAATAAACGATCAAAAAGAGACTTTGCATCAGAAAAGTACTTGATGAATTCATCTCTTGATCTAACAAAATCTTCTCGTTCATGGCCTTGAAAATATGGCCTTTTCTTATTATTTCCCCATGTAAATCCCCATGAAGCTAAAGTTTTATTGATAAAATGAGGACCAAAAAGTGACTCATAATTGTTTTGTTTATCAATTTCTGCTAACTTTTTCAAACCAAAATCTCTTACCATATTAATATTAAAATTCGAATTTAGTTGAGAGACTTTTTCAATTACAAATGTTTTAATTTCATCCTTTAATTCTGGATAAATATCAAAAAGAGTAGGTCGGAAATATTTTCCTCTGCTTTCTTCAAATACCTGAAGATTGTCACCGAGGATAATTTTTTTTACGTAATTTTGAACTGTATCAACGTGATAAATTCCAATTTTTTCGATTACTTCAGCGATTTTTTTCGATTAATTCCAGCAAGCTTCATTGATATAAAAATAGCTGAAGCATATTTTCGTTCGATAATATGATTCCAATTATCTGAACGTAAAAGTAGAATGAGTGATATCATGCTTATTTAAAACCAATTGTCTTCCAATAGTTAAATTTTTGGCTTTATGGATGTTTTATATTAAATTTTTCGCTCTATTTTTCTTGTTTTTCGTTACTTTAGTCATTTTGTATTTGTATTTTTAAGATATTGAAAATTAAGAATAAGTTTATACAATTTAAAAGTGATAAAATCAAAAGTCATAGAAGAATAGGTCTACTTGATAAAAATAACTTTGATAGTGTAGACTAGTGATTCATTTTAAATTTTTTTTTCTTATTTTGAGCTTTTAAGAGTTAAAAAAGAAGCTTTTTAGTATTTTCTTTTGAAATAAATCATTTTTGTAAAATTCGTTTTTTTTTCAACTGAATCTTAATAAAAAAATATATTCAATATTAAAAAATTATCTCATACAATTTTTTCTAAATTCAATTCTCTACAAAATGAAGTATTTATCATACCATCTGATAATTCGGTTCAGGAGTTATAACGCTTTAAACTAAAGATACAGAAAAAAATGTTTTTTTAACGATATCTCATGTAAAACACAACACAGACGCTTGAAATTTTGCAGATATTCTTATTGAGCATCCTCGATTACCCAGAAAAGGTTAAAATTATCTTTTGGATGTTTCATCGTCCATAATATCGAAATCGACCCTTATTATGGGGGTCCTGCGGGAGCATGATGCGGCTTACATGTTGTACTAATTTTTTTTTCAAATGAAAGCTGAGGTCAAATAACATAAAAAAAATCTGTCCTTTACTTAAAATATAATTTTTTAAAAGAATTTGTATTCATGCTGCTTTGCACTTTACTTAATTATATTTACATTAATTTAAAAAATATGACAGAAAATTCATATTATTACATTAAATTATGTAATTTTTGTAAATTGATCTAAAAAAAAAGTAAAAAAGTTTAATGTATTTATTTAAAAATTTTTTATTAATTTCACTTTTTCCTCTAAAATTCATTTTTTTATGCCGTAAGCGTTTTCGGCAAAACTTACTTAAACTAGTGTAACATTTCACAAAATCACGCATGATTATGTTATCTTACATTTTCTTACATGCAAAAAATGTTGTAAAATTATGTAATTTTACATTTTCTGACGTATAATTACGTAAAATAATGTAACCTATTATACAGTATAACTTTAACCACTGTACTATTTTTTTTTACTAAAACCTCTTTTTTTCCAGTAAATTAACCAAATAAAAGAACAGTTAAAAAAGTAAAACAATATTTTTTCTATTATTTTAGAAATTTACTGGTCACATAGTAATTTTACAAAATTACGTTTTTTAGGGATTTACGTTAACATATATTTGATATGTTTTCAGGGAGAGCGAAGTATAGAGCAATGGAGAAGGAACAATTTTTCCAGAATGGTTCGACTTTTTCCTCAAAATTCTTTTTTTTTTGCGGTAAGCGTTTTCGGCAAAACTTACTTAAACTAGTATAACATTTCATTAAATTACGCAAGATTATCTTACATTTTCTTACATGCAAGAAATGATGTAATTTTATATAAGCTTACATTTTCTGACGTAAAATTACGTAAGATTAAGTAAAATAAATGTAATCTTACCCATTATGCAGTTTGACTTTATCACTGTTAGTGAATAATAAAATTTTCTTGTAATTTTATTTATTATTTATTTATTTATTTATTCTTACAAGAACTGTTCCCTTCATGACATCTTCAGTTGCATTACAGACAATAGAGCCTTTTTACATCTTCATCTATTCGTTAATTATAAGTAGTGCAGTTGGTTTGACCATTCCTTGACCACCACCAATCGAGATCAGGTAAACGGCTTGTCTTACGCTCAAAGATTTATCCCGGATCAATTGATTTAAAATTAAGATGGGCAATCTTAATTTTCAAAGCAATCCTTGATCTTCATTATTTTCATCAATCTCTTCTTGCTCATATTCACAATCAACTGCGTCGAATAGTTGTTTTGCAGTCTCTAATTTTGCCCATTCTTCGACTGATATAGAAGTTGAAGTAAACCGAGTGGAGTGTAAATTCCAAAAACTGCTTTATACGGGGTACATATGATTCCAGTTTGATACAAATGGTTTTTCTTCAACTGTACAATTTTCAAGCTTGTAGCCAAAATTCAGAGTTTTACAATTTTACTACTATCTAAGAACATCTTTTTTGAAAGAGAAGCAACAAGAACTAAAAAACAAAGCAAAAATAAAAATAACTAAGATAATCTAAAAAAATTAATAAATAGATTAAAAAAACTTGCAATGTTAGGAAAAATTCGAAAAAGTGAAAAATACAAGCCGAGTGTATTTTAATAACATAAACTTAGAAATATGAGTTAAATATAATATTTGGACTTAAATAAAAAAAAAATATCTTACAAAATGGAAAAGACAAAGGAAAAAAGAAACGTGAATTTTCTACAAGGAAAAAATGATTGAAGCTAACACAAGAAAAAGCTTTTTTAAAATAAGTTAAGTTAACAACAAATTAAGTAAATGGAAACTTTTTTTTATTTAATTTAAAAACTCTTTTTCATTTTAAATTTTTAGATTTATCTTTTACGAGAGTAATTCGCATGGCCAAGAATTTGAAAATGTCTCAATGTATTCAGGAAAGGAATTTAATGTTCCTTCACTAGACCATAATGAAGTATACACAAGAAAAAGATTTTTTAAAATAAGTTCGACCCTCGACAAGTTAAGTAAATGGAAACTTCTGCTCTGCGTTGAATCCTTTCAACATTCTCACAGTCAGACTTAAGAATTGGAGACCATTAAGGCACCGCAAATTCCAAAAGAGGACGAACAAAAGTTAAATAAAAGGATCTTAATAACTTACAATCAAACGAGCGAATGACTTCCTGATGCCACCTAACATTTGATTTGCTTTGTTTTTAGCCTCTATCACTTGATTTTTCCATTTAAGATTTGTATTGAAAATAACTCCAAGATCTCTTTCGGTTTTTAACGTTGCTAACTGCTTACTTTTAAAAAATATAAGGAAATTCTTTGTTTTTATGACCATAATGCATAACCACACATTTTGATGTGTTGAAGAGAAGTAGCCTAACTTGAGTCCACTTGAAAATTAAATCTAAATCTGATTGTAGTTTCGCGGCGCTTATTTCTAATACCGTTTGCGAGAAAATTTTAGTATCATCTGCATACAATTTGACAACAGTCTCTATTCCTTTTGGTAGACCATTGATATACAAAACGAACAATAGTGGACCAATCACTGACCCTTGTGGTACATCGCTAAAAATCTCAACCCAATCCGACAAAATTTCACCTTGAATAACTCGTTGTCTTATATTTTTCAAGAAAGCTTCAATCCATTTTAGTGTCAGACCATCAAAGCCATACGCTTTCAATTAAGCTATTAGTCGTCTGTGCGGAACAGTATCAAATGCTTTCGCAAAATCTAGCAGAATCACATCAACACTTTTATCTAGACTTATTGAGATGAAATCTAGAGTTTCCAGAAGATTAGATGTACATGCCTTTTTCTTAACAAATCCATGCTGTTCTTTAGATATAATATTATTCTTATAAAGATAGTCTTCCATTTTGGTTCTTATAATGCTTTCCATAATTTTGCAAGGAATTGAAGTTAAAGACATAGGACAATAATTGCTTGCCGTTGATTTATCACCTTTTTTATACAATGGAATAATATTTGCTGATCTGAATTCTATTGGAAGCTGACTATTTGATATAGATTCTTTGAAAATCAAAGTTAAAGGAACAGTAAAGGCTTCTGCACAGTTTTTTAGCAATAACGGATGAAGCTTGTCTACACCACATGATTTATTTTGATTCAGGTCTTGTAATTTATTGAAAACCATTTCATAACTAATGTCATTTGGCTCAATGTTAATATATTCTGACCAGTTTTCATTAAATTCAACTTCAAAAGGAGGAAGCTCACCATCTTGTTCAATAACAAAAACATCTTGAAAACATTTATTAAGAAAATTTGATATCTCTTTCGGTTCTTGCGTTAATTCATTGTTTGACTTTTTTAATGCTTTGATAGATTCTTTGATTACTTGATGATCATTTAGATATTTGTACAATATTTTTGGATTCTTCTTAGCTTTTTCAACTAAATTCTGTTCATAAGTTAGTCTGGCTCTTTTTATTTCTGATGAAACTAATTAATTGCTTCTTCTTTGAGTTCTACTAGAATTGGTCCTGGTTTACTTTGGTCTTTAGATCTCAAACGTCTCGAATACGCTGGCTTGATATCACTTTTTCCAATAATGGATAGAATTTCATTGGTTTTTTGCTTCATCTTCTGCTTTCTTGTCTTCTAAAATCTCTTTCTTTGATTCTGGCACACCATAAATAATCACATTTTTTTTTCTTCTATTTCTTTCATTCATTTCGCTAATGGTTGCATTTTCTACAGCTATCTGATCCGCTGGTTTTTTAGCATTTTTTGTTCCTTGTTTTACCGTTTGAATCCACTTGCTCCTGTTGTTGGATGAGTTTTCTGTTTTATTTGCTGCTAAAAATTCAGATTTCAGTTTATTTATTTCAATGTCTTTCTCCTTTTCTCTTTCTTCTTGAAGTTTCACATGATTTGAAAGCTCCAGGACGAATTTCGAATTATTACCACACCATTCATGCAAAGTTTTCGAGTTCCCAGATACGACACCTTGTCCAAACGTTGGCCAGTTTGTTTCAAGCAAAAAATTTGAGTACATTTGACAAAACTGCGTGTTTTTTATTTTGGTTTACTTGTGCTTCTCCTTTCCTGACTTCTGGCTTACGTGTGTTTTTTTTCTTTTGCTTTAGATATTTAAAACTTTTTATTTGATTTTGATCAACTTCAAGATGAAAAAAAAGACTTTTTTAAAATTTTTTTTAATAAATTTAAATGTTTATTAATTCAGGAATGTATTCAGGAAAGGAATTTAATGTTCTTTCACTAGACCATAATGAAGTATACACAAGAAAAAGATTTTTTAAAATAAGTTCGACCCTCGACAAGTTAAGTAAATGGAAACTTCTGCTCTGCGTTGAATCCTTTCAACATTCTCACAGTCAGACTTAAGAATTGGAGACCATTAAGGCACCGCAAATTCCAAAAGAGGACGAACAAAAGTTAAATAAAAGGATCTTAATAACTTACAATCAAACGAGCGAATGACTTCCTGATGCCACCTAACATTTGATTTAGGAAAGGAATTGAATGTTCCTTCACTAGCCATAAAGAAGTATACACAAGAAAAAGCTTTTTTAAAATATGTTCGACACTAGTGTTGGACGCGGACAGAGCTAACCGGTCCAAAAACGGGCGGTTCATCGCGGTTGTTGGCCCGTTTATGTTGGCGGGCTAATTTTTGGCCCGTTTAATAACCGTTTAAAAATAAACGGGCCAATGTCCGCCCGCTAAAATTTGGACGGTTCCATAGCCCGCCCGTTTATTTTCAAACGTTTATTAAACGGGCCAAAAAGTAGCCCGTTTAAATAAACGGGCCAAAAAGTAGCCCGTTTAAATAAACGGGCCAAAAAGTAGCCCGTTTAAATAAACGGGCCAAAAAGTAGCCCGTTTAAATAAACGGGCCAAAAAGTAGCCCGTTTAAATAAACGGGCCAAAAAGTAGCCCGTTTAAATAAACGGGCCAAAAAGTAGCCCGTTTAAATAAACGGTCCAAAAAGTAGCCCGTTTAAATAAACGGGCCAAAAAGTAGCCCGTTTAAATAAACGGGCCAAAAAGTAGCTCGTTTAAATAAACGGGCCAATGTCCGCCCGCTAAAATTTGGACGGTTCCATAGCCCGCCCGTTTATTTTTAAACTGTTATCAAACGGGCCAAAATTTAGCCCGCCAAAATAAACGGGCCAGAGTCCGCCCGCCAAAATTGGGACGGTTAATACGGTCACGGTCACGGTTTTTAAAATTTTTGGCCCGTTTACTGTCCGCTTGCACGGACACCAACACTATTCGACAGGCAACCTATCATTTTTGAGAAAAAAAAAAGTGTGAAAAATTTTCGAGAAAAAATTGACACTTTTATAGAAAATTACTTTATTGAAAAAAATAAGAGAAAATTATTATTGAAAAAAATGTGTGAAAAATATTATTGATTAAAAAAATCTACTAATTAGTCAATATTTACATTAATTTAATCACTTTAACTATATTCAATATCTAAATTTTCGTTTGATATTACTTTTTTAGTGTCATAAATGGCAATCAATTTATCTAAAAATAAAAATTTTTGTTCTGAATCATACTGTTCTAATAAATTTTTAACAGCAATATCTTTTTTAACTTCTTTGTTTGATCTTCTGCCACAAATGCCCACTCGAACTTCATCAATTAACTTTTCAGCCAGACGCTGTTCTCGAAGAAGATGCTTTAAAAGTTTGATAAATGTTGGATGACTTTCTATGTCTTGTTTGAGTGATCTGTGCCAAGCTTCTATATGATTATTAGTGCGTGGCAAATCTTTAACAATTCTTTTGTAAACATTCCATAATTTTATGGGATATTGTGGAACTGATCTTTTTGTTGTGTCATTTTTCATAGGCAATCCGATGTAAAATTTTTCAAAGTAGTCTAGTATTGGCTTAAAGTTCTTTGGCTAAATATCTTTAATCATTTCAAAAGTTTCAATTACATCATGCGCTGGTACAAACGCCAAAAATTTCACATATTTGTAACACTTACGTAAACTAAAATTTGATAAATCATCACGACATCTAAACTCTTTAACTTTTACCATATGTTTTTTCGTATATATACTCATATTCACTATATACAATTTTTGGTTTTAACTTTGTTGTTTTGCTAAATATTAATTCTTCGAAGGTCGATTCGATTGATAACTTAGAGGTATCTTTTACAGATTCGATTGAATTGTCGTCAGAACTTAATAAATCATTAACGTCATAGTACGGTTCATTTATACTATCATCACTACTACTACTAGAATAATTAACTAATTGGTTTGAGTTGTTGTTAACATTCGAAAAAGAATCACAAAAACAATTTTCATTTGATAATATTGGACTTGTATGAACTATTTCGTCCGAAGCATCACTATTTGCGACCGCTTGTGTTTTTGGAATAGTGCGGTTTCTTAGACGCAAATATGGTGACTATCTTTCGTCATTCAAATTTAAATTTTTAAAAGCTTCAAGATCCATAAATTCAAATTTTATTCAATAATTAAATTCACTAAGTAAATTTGAATTAAATAAGAACATTCTAGTATTAGATTGTTGTAGAAAAAATTTTCACAAATAATTTTCACAGAAATTTTTCACTAAAATTTTTCACTAAAAAAAATTTCTATAAAGTATTTCGACAAAATTTTTGTCTTTTTCTCTAAAAGATTTTTCTCAAAAGTAATATAGAGCCATTCGACACTAGACAATAATATTTTCTCATTTTAACAATATAATTTTTTTATACCTTTTTTATTGACCTGTTAAATTCATTTTCATTCTTAATTTGTTATTTCCTTACAATAATGGGTTTTTGATCAAATTTCATTTTAACCATGAAAAATATTTTTTGATTTTTTGTTACACAGTTTTTTCTTTATTTCAACCGATTTGTTTACGTTTTTATTTAATTGGTATTTATAATTTATTTTCTTTTAGATCAATACTATTTTGCCTCATTTTTGTCAATTTAAAAACAAAATAAACTTTCAGTTTTTTTTGGATTAATTCAACTCATTATAGATCATATATTTTGTTAATTGACATTTGTCCAAAAAACAAACCTTTAAATAAATTTTATTACTTTTTATAAGTGAATAAAATTTATGTTTTCAACTGATATTTTTATATTTCAAATTCATCCTGTTTCTAGCAATTACTGGCTCTAAAAAATTTATTCAGCTCTTAATTTAGCTTGCCAACACGTTACTTATTGAAATAAATTATATTTTAATTAATTAAAGTTAAATAAATTTGGTTTTGTGAATTTCAAAGACAAACTAAGCAAAATTCTTCGTTTAAAATTTAAATTAAATAAAATGAAAAATATTTGGAAAAATTCTGCGACATAGTGCAACATACTTTGCTGCACCTTTTTACCTTAAATGAAAATTTTTTGTTTTTTTTTTGGTAAATAAAATCAATAATCTATTTAAATCTTATTGATTCTTTATATTTTTGTCATTTTTTACATGGGAAAAATTATTTTAGGTAAAAAAGATTCAACAAATTATACTGCACAATGTTGCAGTATTTTTTCTAATATTTTTTATTCACTTTAATTTTAATTTATTAAAAAATGAAGAATTATGTTCAATTTGTCTTTGAAATTCACAATACCATAAATTGGAAATTAAAAAAATAAAATAAAATCTCATTATTTTACGTAATTTTTGTAATTTAAAAACTATATGAAGAGCAAATTTCACAATATATTGAAATTGTTTCTACAAGACCACCATTTTAATTGAAAATATTGGTTACACATAATTTAAATTTTATTGCATTAAATTTTGTTAAAACTGTACGTCTTAGGTAATCTTTTTTTGATATTTTTTATTGAAAAAAAATTACACTGGAGATTACAATGGAGTATATTATTCCAATTATAAATTACCTTAAATAAATGTCTTAATTCTAAGAATTTATTAAAAAAATTTCAAGTTAATTTCAAATTCTTAATTTATCTGAATGATGCAGAAATAAGTTTTTATAGAACCTTAGATCAATATTAGTTTCATCACGGCAGAGTTTTCCGATTTTTTCACCATCTAACAAAAGCTTTTTGGCTACAATTAAACTACAACTCATCGATTTGCTCAAAGCATACGGAGTTAAATATTCATTTTGATCAACATAATTCTCTACTTTTTTCATATTCTTTTCATTAAGCTGGTCACTTTTTATTTCAACCACATGCAAATTTAAATCCTTGTAAACAGAATACTTTAAATCGTAGTTTAATCTATTCAATTCTTTGCATGCGATCAGCAAGTCCTCGGCAGAAATTAGACCAGCTATGCCTCTGGCACGGTTCAGTCTACAAAAAAGATCTGCCAATGTCATTATACCGCCACCTTCACTTATTATCTTGCTAAAATTGTTAGTTATCTCAAGGGCCAAAGCCTTGTGGTATTTGGAGCCACTGGATTCCTTTGTAACTGGATTATCAATCAAGCCCATATTTAAAAAGTAGCCTTTTAATTTTTTAATGTCATCTGTTTCTTCGTTTTCGCTGCAATTAAGCGCTGATTTATTTATTTTGCTGATTAAAACATTCGATAAATTGACCATTTCTTTAGCTTGATTCATCAACTTGCTTAAATCTTTGAACGACTCGTTTATTTGTTGATCTTGCTGATTAAGTCTGTCTTGAATTTGACGCTGAATACCACTGACACCAATGTTCTGAATTTTTGTACCCAACAAATTTTGATCTGATGCCGAATTCCATTTTTTTCTATTCATCTGATTGTTTAGTACTTGAAAAAATTCATTGTGACCTCCATATTCGAATTCGAAATAAACAAACGACTCGGGATATGAGGACATGCCATCTACCAAATTTTTTAGATCCACTGGCTTTTCAAGCAAGAGTCTAATTCTGGGAAAAAGTTGTTCATTGAATTTGGAGCTTTGTGATCTATTTTGCATTTGTTTCAGTTCTGCATTTTTTATTTGCGAAAGACTTATCTCCAAAACACAGTGTCTATCATTTTGATCGAACCATAAAAGTCGATGGCTTGTTATTTGTAGACGACCTTTTTGAAATCCTGTTTTTTCTTCTAAATTATAAATTGTCACTGCTGATTGATTGTAGATGTCTTCTTCATTATTTAACAGTTGACGAGTTGACCATTTTACACAGTTCATTCTAAAAATTAACTTTATTTTTTAGTAATATTTAATTTTTTTTATTTTAATCAAAAAAAACTTGAATTTATTTTTTTATTCACATAATTAATTGTTTTTTTGTTGTTAAAAAAAACACGTGATTAATTTTTTTATCTTAAATTTTTTACAAAATTTAGAAAATTTAAAATCAAAAATTAAAAAAAGCCCTATTTTAAAAGAGCCTAAATTTAGGCAAAATTAATTTTCAATATTTCAAAATCATTTTATTTTAGTTTTAAGAAGAAAAAAAAATTATATTAAAAAATGCTGAAAGTTATTCCACTCGATTAGATGAAAAAAATAAAGGTAAATTGAAAATCTTATTTTGTTTTTTGTCAATTTTTTTGTGTCTATGTTCTATTTTTTGGCTTTAGCTCGGCACAGTCAAACAAATTTATTTGATTTTTTTTATTCGGGTTGTTATACTCATGTCCTTTGTGCCAATCATAGCTTAAAGCATAGGCAAATATTTTTCCACGAGCATCAATAGCGCAGCAAGTGATCGGTTGATCCCCAGGCAAATCCGGGGTCTTTAGCTTAGTTCTAGCATCTTTGTCCCAAAAGCTGAACTTACCATCGCTACCAACCGTAGCTAAAGTCATGTAAATGGGATGAAATGCAATGTCATTTACGGCATAAATATCCTGTGGCTGCGATGTGGCTGACTGTTGACTACGGTGACACTTGAATGTAAAATTATCCTTCGGATTCGGTGTATCTACATATTGGATGGCAACACGACCCTCGATGGATCCTAGCGCAAAGCCAGTTGGATTTTTGTTCTTGTCCAAAAAGATGCTCACACATCTATGCTGGTATTTGAGCGGACTTTCTATGGTCTTCACCTCCTGGGGTTTATTGTCTAAATTGTAAACTTTTATGAACCGGTTGGCACCGCTCACAATTGCCATCGGTCCACTTACGTCTGCGCAATAGCATCTTTCCGGCAATTGAATGACACCTAGCGGAGTTGGTGATCTAAGATCCCAAAATTTGAGGGTCTTGTCCCAGCTGCCTGTCATTACACATGAATAATTTGGACGGACTATGTGGTGAATAGTTTTTATGGGCGCATCATGCTGCGCAATCTGTACTAATTGGTTTGCTTGCAAGTCCCACATTTTGGCGGTCTTGTCACATGATGCTGTGAACACTTTGGTGCCGTCTTGGCTCCAGCAAGCGCTGAGTATAGGAGCGTCATGGTTTTTTATGGCTTTGGGCACTGTCTTTCCATTGTCTTCTATTTCCCAACAGCGAATATCATTAGCCCACGATGTGCCGATCAAAAAAGTCTGAGGAACAGATTCTGGACTAAATTTCAAACAGCTTATACTGTCTTCTGGTGGTTGAACTACTTCAATGGCTGACATTTTGAAAAAATCTAAAAAAAAAAGCAATATATATGAAACATTTATAAAAATTTAAATTTAAATTGAGCAATTACATTGAATTTAAAAAAACCTTGCACATTTTAAAATTAACAAAAATTCAGTATTTTGGCAAAAGTAATTGCCAAATATTTTTTTAAAAAAATAAATAGATAAAATGCATAATTTAATTCGCTCAGAATCAATTATTTTACCTTGAAGTTTATCTACTAAAAATTTCTCTTTTTAAACTCGCAGCGTTTAAAGCCGCGTTCAATTAGGAGAATTCTAATTGTCTTTTACTTTTCAAAAACTATTTTCAATTTGCATAAAAATTTGAATCATCATAATTTTCAAGTTTATTAAAAAAGAAAAAAAAACACTTTCCTCTCAACCACAAACAACTTCCTAAAACCTAGAAAGTGATTGAAAAAGCTATTAGAATTTTGAAATTTGTTTTCAAGTTTGCTTTTTTATTTCAAGTAAACTAATTTATTTTTATGTTTAAGAGCCTATTCGCAAAAATTATAAAAGAATTTTTCAAATGATTCAAGACTAAAGGTTGCCCACAAGCAAAGTATACTCTAAACCGAATCTTTTTTTCATAGACAGAATGCCAATGTCAATAATTAAAGTTTACTTTAACAATGGATGCACCACGCTAAAATTCAACGATTTCACCAGTGCCGAAGTAAAATTTAGAAGGCAATTTTTGCATTTTTTATGTATTTTTCAAGGAGATTATCAGAGTGGTAATTAAAGGAAGACTGTCTTTGAATGAGCTTCGATTTAAACAATGCTTTCAGCTGAGATCGACAAAATTCTCTTTTCCTTTCAAAGATTTTGACCCTGATAACTCGGACGTACATTTTTCCGCGAGTCAGATAAAAAAAATAGAAAAATTTTTTTGGCTGAAAAACAATGTTTTAATAAAAGACTGGTTGAAAATGATCGAAAACACTGAAAGCAGTGCAACTGATTTCTGGAAGTAAAATAATCACTTTTTTTTTCTAATTTTTTTTAATTATTAATTTTTTTTATTATTTCTTAAGGCTTCAGTTGAGAGTAAGGTCTCTTTCTTCAGACCTAAATGAAATACAATTCAAAGATCCAGTTACTTTTGGCTATTTTTATGAACAAATAAAAAATGATTTTAATTTGTATATTGCTCCTAATATAAGTGATCCGGATTTAATACCTATCTTGCTAGATTTAGGCTGCTTAGAGATGAGGTTTGTATTTTTTTATTTTTTTGATTACCATACTTTTAATTTTATCTAAAGACGGGCTTTTCAAAATATGCACCCGAATGTACTAGATAAAAAAATAAACTTCGAATATTTGGAAAAAGATGTTGGTTTAAAACGCTTTTTTCCTGAGCTTGTTCTGCAACAAAAAGTAAGCAGTAATTTTTTGAATTTTTTATTTATTTATTTTTTCAAAGGCTAAAAATTTGAAAAAAATGATTGTCAAAGGCTTGAAATCATACGAAAGCTGGAATGAAGTTGATTGCATGCTTAAATTTTTGGAAAAATTAAAAAATATTTGGAAATATAATGAAGAAAGCTACAAATGTCATCTAGGAGTAATCTTGGAGGAAAAATTAATAATAAATATTATGAAAATTTTTTCTTAAAGGTCACATGGAGTGTTCCAATTGTGGTTCTGGTGAGTTATGACTCGGGTATTGTGTTTCGAACGAACAAATCTGAAGAAGAAGTATTTTCAAAGTGTGAAGATTTCACTTTTTAAGAAAATTTATATTTAAAAAGGTAAATCAAACAACTAAGTTTACCGATATTGTTCAAATAGTTACAGAATTGGATGAAAATCAAACAGATGGGATTCTAAAGCTTAAAATATCCGACGCAAAAGAGGTTCCAAAATAGCTTGTATGCATTTTATATAAGACGTCTCTTAGGACAAAAATTCACAAATTTTTTGTCCCCAAACTCCCCAGATATTAGCTGCTAAATTAAAAAAGCTTAATTTAGCTGATTTACTAATTTTTTTCTTACAAAAGCTTCTTGTAATCAAATTTTCGGATATCAGAGAAGCTGAAAATCTTGCATCGCTTATAGATATCCATTGCATCTTGAGCCAGAAGAGGCAAAGTCTTTGGTCAAACAAAACTGAAAAAAGCAACAGATCTTCTAATACATCCGAGTCAAGTGAAAATAGAAAAAGCTCAGACAAAAGTTTCACTGATGAATCGATAGATTCAAAACGAGTTCACAGAGAAAAGAGTAATTTTTATTAAAAATAAAAAAATTTATATTTTTTAACATTAAAATTATTGATAATTTGAAAGGAAAAAATTTTGCTCTCATTTTAAATGAAAACGATCAACTAGCTTCATCCGAATCTCCGAATGAAAAATATATGGAGGCCAAAATCGAAAATTTGGTCTCAACCGAATTGAATAAATGCGACCGGATTCAAATAGAGAATCTTGTCTTTTATGAAAAATTAGGGAGTGGTCAGTTTGGAGAAGTTTACCGGGGATCTTATAAAAAAAAAGTATCTTAAATTTTTAAATTTCATAAGTATCTTCTCAATTTAATGATTTATTCTTTTAACACTTTTAAAATAAGAGAATCTAAATTTACACGAATGGTTCTATCTTTTTGTCACCCAATTTGATTTTACTCAAAATTTAGTAAAAAAAAAGTTTAAAAATTAAGTTTACTCTATATTGTTTCTTCTTTTTGAATGTAAGAATATGGTAGCTATTTTTTTTTTATTATAACGGGTGTTCAAAAAAGGTCCGCCCGATTTTTGAATTAAAAAAAAATAGAGTTCTATTTTTTCAAATTTTCTAACATTTTACACACTTGTTCAAAATTTTATCCGTTTTCGAAAATGAAAGTCTTTTTTTTCAAAAAATGAGACATCTACCTGATTGGTCAGCGTTCTTGACCACTAATAATGACCAAAATAATCATCCAAATTTTTTTTTTCAAATATACATGTTTTGTATATTTTCTGAATCCTTATTTAATGGTGATGAAAATGAGCTATTGGTCGCTTTAATGTGATAAACGGTTAAAAAAATATAAATAAAAATCTAATAAATACTAGGATTGTCCAAAAATATGAAAAAAATGAATTTTTTTGCTATATTAAGCTTTGCTTTTGAACAGAATCATTTGGTTGTCTGATAATTTACATTAATATAAAACATTCAATCATCGTTCTAAATAATACCCGAATATGAAAAAAAGTGTTCACCTTGAGTCTAAATTTATTGTCTATTTAAAACATACACTTTTGTCTATATAAAAGGATTAAGTGTAAAATTTTTTTTTAGTTTTTTTTTGAAGTACCAGCTTTCTATATATCATTTTGAAGCAGAGAGAAAATTCTTTAATTAAATATGCAATACTCGATAGCTGCACTCTTTATTTTTCAAAAAAAAATTGAAAATTTTCTTTTTTTTAAATTCATTTTGAAATATAACAAAAAAAATTCTTTAAACTTGAAAATAATCGAAAAAATGATTGAAAATTTTATATTAATGTAAATTATCAGACAACCAAATGATTCTGTTCAAAAGCAAAGCTTAATATAGCAAAAAAATTCATTTTTTTCATATTTTTGGACAATCCTAGTATTTATTAGATTTTTATTTATATTTTTTTAACCGTTTATCACATTAAAGCGACCAATAGCTCATTTTCATCACCATTAAATAAGGATTCAGAAAATATACAAAACATGTATATTTGAAAAAAAAAATTTGGATGATTATTTTGGTCATTATTAGTGGTCAAGAACGCTGACCAATCAGGTAGATGTCTCATTTTTTGAAAAAAAAGACTTTCATTTTCGAAAACGGATAAAATTTTGAACAAGTGTGTAAAATGTTAGAAAATTTGAAAAAATAGAACTCTATTTTTTTTTAATTCAAAAATCGGGCGGACCTTTTTTGAACACCCGTTACAAGCGAAAGAATATTAGATTTTACTTAAATTTACGTGAAAGAACATTTTGGACCTGAAAATCGAACTTTGAAATTTTCGTATTTGTCTGAAAGCTAAACAATTTAAAACTTTGATTGTCTTCAAATGATTGTAACTAACTTTAATATTATATTAATTATTGTTGTTAAATTTATTTAAGTAATTTGAAAAAATAAAGTAAAGTTTGGAGGTCTTCCCAAAACCTTAAGATCCAGATCCAGATCAGCCCAGATTTTAAAAGCTCGTTAAAAACTATTTGAAACATTTTTCAATCGTACTATTTGTTTACGTCAAAATTTAATTAATTTTTTATATTTTATAATATTTTGTGTACAATATTTCAGAAAATTAAAAAATAAACTTATTAATGACAATCAAAATTTTTCTTAAATATTATATTAAAAATATTAGAAAATCTAAAAATGCAGACGTTGTGAATTTCAAATACAAATTGAACAAAAATTCTTAATTGTTTAATAAATTAAAATTAATAAAGTCAATAAAAAAAATACTAGAAAAAATTCTGCAACATACTTTGTTGTATCTTTTCATCTTAAAACTAAATTTTATATTTTCTTTTTTTTAGGTAAATCAAATCAATAATCTATTTAAATCTTATTGATGCTTTATTTATTGTCTTTATTTACATGAGAATAATTATTTTAGGTAAAAAAGTTGCAACAAAGTATGTTGAACTATGTTGCAGTATTTTTAATAATTTTTTTTGTTAACTTTATTAATTTTAATTTATTAAAAATGAAGAATTTTGGTTAAATTTGTATTTGAAATTCACAATACCAAAATGCAAAATTATTTACATTTTCCGGTCGCTTATGCGTGCACTAAAGCCTAAGAATCAAAAGTTATTCCACGCTGAATTTTGCATGGGTTTACGGTAGCTTATTTTCATTGATCTTCAAACAAAAAACTATACAAATCTGGCATTATATTTGCTTTAGTTAATTGACCACGAGTTTTACTTAAATTCATATCAAATTACAGCTTATTTAAATAATTTACAATTAATAAATTCTTAATCGATTCTTGGTATCAACTAATACACTTCACTAAACAAAATTTATACTGGAAGAAAAATATTTTTCTTAAGATCTTTTATACCATTGTCACAATATCATCTTTTCATGAATTTTAAATGTACGTTGTATTAGACAATTTTTTATAAATAATTTATACAAATAAAATAAAATAATTGATTTTTTAAATTAATTATTATTAATTTAACTCTATGGTAAAACCTTAAACTCTTATAATTTCTAAAATTAATCGCAATTTGATTCAAAATTTAATTATTAATTAATTTGTGTTTTATTTAAATGTTTTTTTCCTTGAATATGTCTGAAAAAAAAGTTTTTAAGATAACTAAGAATTAAATTTTTGCTGCTATTAAACATGATTATTAAATTAAAATTGAAGTGTCCCAAAAAGACAAAGATGAAAAATAGCTGTTTAGAGAAAAAAATTTTAAAAGTTGAAAAATTAATAAACCTTTAACTTTTATACTTATAATTAGCTGCCCAAAGGCAAAAAATGATGTTCTTTGTTCATTTTTTTCAAAAATAAAAAAAATATTTTACAAAATTTTTCTGCCTTTGTGTTTACTAGTCCTTTTGAAGTCTAAACTTTCTGCTTCATTTTATCATTATCAGGTAATTAATTGTTGATTTATTTCATTTGGTTAATAATTTAGGAGTTGAATGATTTGGACGTGGCAATTAAAATATTGAAAAACAAAGATGAGTATGAAGAAGATTCGAGTGAAAAAGATTTAGTTTTCATGCGTTTTGTCAGAGAAGCAAGTAAAAAAGAAAATTATTCAAAAGGAAATTTTTTAAAAATTTTTTAAGAAATGATGCAAAATTTTGAGCATTCTCATATTATTAAATTAATTGGGGTTTGTGTAAACGATTCGCTTTCAATTATAATGGAATTGGCAAAGTTTGGCCAATTGAGAACTTATTTGCAAAATAACAAGAATCAAATTGAAACTAAAACTTTATTGCTGTACTGTCTTCAATTGAACAGCGCAATGGAATATTTGGAAAGCAAAAAATATGTTCACAGGTAAATAGAAATATTCATAGATTTATATTTAAATTTTATTATTTAAAAAAAATATAATTTTTAATTTCAGGGATATAGCTGCAAGAAATATTCTTGTTTTTAGCCATGAATGTTTAAAGCTTGCCGACTTTGGTCTATCCAGAGAAGTAAACGAAAATTTTTATTTAGGTAATGTAAGTTTGAATGTTCAAAGAGCATTGAATAATTTTTAAAATCATTATTACTCAACAATTATCTAAATTTAGATTTAAAAATTAATTTATCTTCAGGATGCAACAAATTTGTTCAATTTTTTATTGTTGGCTCAATAATTTGATATTTTTTTTCAAGATTTTGTAATAATGCTTTTAGTTATAAAGTAAAATTAAATAATCTTGGCATTTTTTTTATTATTTAGCATCGAAATGCAAATTGCCTATTAAATGGATGGCGCCTGAATCGATTAATTTTAGAAAATTCACGAGTCAAAGTGATATATGGATGTTTGGTAATTAATTTAATAAAATGTTTTAAAATTTTAATTTAAACTCAAAATTAGGAATTTGCTTATGGGAAATAATGTCTTTTGGAGACAAGCCTTTTCAAGGAATTAAAAATGCTGATGTAATAAAATTAATTGAGGATAAAAAACGGCTAGATAAACCAAAAGCTTGTCCAAGTGAATTATATGTACAGATGCTGCAGTGCTGGGAATATGACAGTTCTCTGCGACCAAATTTTACTCAGCTTAAACATTCAATCAAGTAAATAAATTAAAAATAAGACTAATTTAATAAGACTTATTTTTTTAGCTTAATTTATTCCCAATACCGAGAAAAAAAAGAACTACAATCACTTTCCACAGCATCATCACTCAAATCAGATCTTAGTTTAAGCTCAAATCTTTCAACTCATTCGAATACTTCAAGTTTATTAAGTGTCACAATGACAATCAGCAGACACCGAAGTCCAAGATTAGAACCAGTTGCAAAAGAGCATAAAACTCTGTCTCCTCCGCCGAAACCAAGCCGATTCAATCTAAATAAATTCAGTGATTTTTCACCAATTCGCTCGGAGCAGAAAAAAAATTATCCTCTTTTTATCAACAACGACACTTCGTCCAATCTTTCCCAATTGCTGAATGTAAATCAGCCAAATTTGAAAATAAATTTTAAACAAATAATTATTTAATTTAGAAAATTGAGATCAGTGGAAAACATAATACTTCAAATGAATCTCCATCAAAAGATAACCAAACAAAAAAAGTATTTTAATCAAATTAAAAGCTAATTTTTTTTATCGAATTTTTTGAAGGAAGTGTCGTTAAATTTTGATCCTTCATTGTCTACAAACGATTTAGTCCTAAGAGATTTAACTCTTAAATTCATTCACAACATATCGATTTTTATCAAATTATTAAATGGAGAAAGTAGACAAAATTTAGACAGTAAACTTAAAGAAATTATTCAGTCTATGGAGAATTTAATAGAAGCGATATTCAGCGTCGAAATTTTTAAATCATCGCGAGTTGTTAGCGAACAGGTGGATGAGTTAGAAAAATGCCTTAATACTTTGGTATATGAGTTGAAAATGAACAGAACTGAAAAAGTCATTAATTGTTCGCTGGAGATGGCAAGAAACGCGAATGAGCTATTTCTGACTCTTGCCAAACAAAAATCTTGATATTTTTTTATTCAAATCGATCTAGTTTTTTTCTTAATTTTATCAAATATTGAATATAAATAATTCTTTGTCTAATTTTTAATCAATAAATTTGTATTTACTTTTCTTATTCAGTTTTAATTTAATTTTTGTAGTTTAAATAAATAAATTGTATTTAAAATATTTTTTTGTACGATTTTTTTAATTTATTTTAAAATAAAAAGTTTCTAGATAATTAGATAATGAGGAATCGTAACGCCTATAGAGAATTATTAAAATAAAAAGGATTTTTCATATAATATTTTAAGCTTTTAATTTGAAAAATTAAATCATAATTAAGCATTTTTTATTTGATCATTTAAATTTTTAAATATTATATTTTAGGTTATTTTAAAAGAACATTTTGTCTCATAAAAATTAATTTTTTTTAATTGTTATTATTTAGAGTGATTTGATAGAATTTTTTTTTCTTAATGGGCAAATAACGTAGGCTACATTTTTATTTAATTAATTATACTTATTTGAATCATTTTTTATTCTTTAGAGATATTTAAAAATTTTTAAAGTACTTTTTTGAGACAAAATTAAAATTTTTTGTTTTTAACCAAAAATGATTAAAATCATGAATCAGATTTTTAAAATTTATCGATAAATAGTTGCAGCTATAAAAAGTGCAACCTTTTTCAAGTAAGACTTTCACATTAGAATTTATTGTCTTGAATAAATCAAATTAAAAAATTATTTATTCAAATTATACATTCTATCGAGTAAATAAAAGATCTCATAGCCATTTATAATTTTGAACAGCTGAATTATGCCGCCTCTTTTAATTACAGTTTTAAGATTTATTAAATTTTACAATTCAAGTCTTATAGTAAACATAAATTTTTTAAGTGAGGGGATTATCTTAGTTGGATTTTTTTCCATAATAGAAAAATCTCTTTTTTCAGTAATGGCCAACTCAGAAATGAAGTGTTTTAAAAGTAAATTGAATACCAATGTTAGTGTATTTTTAGAGCTTTTAAGTAATATTTATTTATTTGAAAATTAACCTCCAAGAAGGAGAAGTATAATATGAAAAGTTTACAATTACATAAATGATTTAAAAAAGAAAATAATATACCTAACACAAGATAACATCACTTCTACAAGAGTTAACTTGATCCGTTCACTTTTTTCCAGTGTTATTTTAGTCGTTTTCTTGATTAATTCATATTTTTTCAATAAATTAAATTTTTAAATTGATCAAAGTATACTAAAAAAATTTTGATTTATTTTGCTTGCGTAAGCAAAAGAACGTGGATAAAATTTTCTTAAATTAAGTTTAATTATCCTATTAGAGTGTATTTCTCGGCAATTAGATTATATTTTATTTTATTTTTACAAATGCCTTCGCCCATGTAAATTTCATAGAGTTATTTTTAAATATTTTATTTGCCGAAAAATTATTTTGTCTTAATACACAAAGTCTGTACAATTGAGAATCAAATTAAAATTTTAATACTTAAATAATGTTTACTTTACGCATTGACGGCATTTAAGTTTCATTTCTTAGAATTAATCTGAAACAAAGACTCATTTTGAATATAAATAATCAACAAGAGTATAGATACAAACCGGAAAAAAAAATTAAATTTCGAAATAAAAATTGAACTTTACGAATCTTAAATTTTGCATTGTTTTTTTGTTTTGATTATAAGAAAAGATGGATTTCCTATAGACAAAAAATCTTTTATGTTTAAATATTATTTATATTTTAAATTAAGTTAATGGTTACTCTTAGCTAATTATTGATCATACAGCTTTAAAAAATAGGATTTTGAATAATTTTTATGGAACTTTTCTACTTAATTAAAAAATAATCATGTATTAAACCAAACTTATTATTTAGCAATTTTTTCAAAATTTAACGTGAATTTCTTTACAGTTAAATAAAGATATATAAAGACAAAAAGCTTGCTATAAATATTTTATTAGATTTTTGTCAGAAATTCAGGGTTTTCTCCTCAGGTATTTGAAAATAAATATTTAGAATATTTAGAAACCTAAAATTTTTCATTAGCTGCTTCTGTGTATCGAACATTTTAAGTTGCCTTTAAAATAAGAATTAACAAGAAATTAGAAACTTTCAGTGAATCTTTTATTTTAATGTAAAAAAATTAATAATTTAAAAGTTAAGAGTAATTTTTAGATTTAATCATTTGTTAAAACTAGAAATGATTAAATATTTAAGTAGATCATTATTACTTGACAAATTATTAAACTTTGATAATGAATCAAAAATCGAAATTATTATGTAATAGCAGACCAATAAATACTTGAAGGTTTTGTTTTATTTTTATTTATAAATTTGTGTTACTTTTTTTCTTTAAGGAAGTTGCAACTATTTTTATTGAAAATAAATTTTTCTTAATAATTTTTAAAGATTTTGCATTATTTTTTTTCTATTTCGTAGTTAAACTATCTAATTATTATATTTGTCAGACCAAAATTAGTATTATTAAAAAAATTGGTAGACTTTTGGTTAGATAATAAAGTCAAGAATTATTTGAGATATGTTTTAGAATTTTTCAAAATAAACTTTTACAAATATTTGAAAAAAAATCAAAAGTCCTATTTTCTCAGAATTATCAGTCCAATGTGGTTAACGTTTTTAAAATCTTTTTATTACAAAATTTCTTAATTAAAAGTAAATTAATTTCAGTATGTTAAGAATATCTTGAATATTATTGTTTGAAAATTCAAAATTGTCTATTTAAATAACGTTTTATGAAATATTTTTAAAATAAATTTTCACTTTAATTTTTTAAGTTTTGATTTACCAAATATGCTCAACGATCTAAATAATTCTAATTTGGGTCTGAATAATATATTAGATAGCTGTTTTTCGAAATGAAGATTGTCATGTTTAATATTATCATAGCAAAAATGTCATAAATCAAAATTGTCATAAATAAAATGTCAAAACAGTCCTGATTTTTGATTTAACTTTTTTCTGATTGGGAAATTTAACGTTTTTTTTAAATAAAATGACAATAAAAAATTAAATTGAAGCTTAATTTATTAAAGATAATGAACATGATTTAAAAAAGAGGAACATTTAAGTTTAATAATTATCAATTATGATTAATCTAAATTAGTAATTTAATTGATAACTTCTAGAGATAGTGATGATTACTCACTTGCTAATATTTCATTTTTTTCTTTTATTTTTCTTCCTTATTTAAAAAAAACATAAAACATTCAAAATATATTTTTAAGGTACGAACGTATATAATAATAATAAATATTTTTTTATTATTTGGAACATTTTTCATAAGCTTGGCAAAGGAGCGAAAGCTTGAGTCATTATTTGTTTATATATTTATTTAAATAAAGAGTTGTATCATCATTATCAACATATTTAGACATGTCCAACTCATTTTCATTAGATAGTGTCAATTCATTGTTTCTGTCAAAATAGAATGTTTCCAGCAGCTTACATTCTGCTCCAAAATAAAGAGCAAGAAACTTCCATTAAATCCTTTACAAGCGTAGACGAATTTTTGTTTCGCAATAATTATACGGTTAACTCACAATAAACTCTCACAGATTATGAGCTTACTATGATTCATACTATAAGCATCACTTTTGAAAATGCAAAAATCTTGCAAAAGAGAATTTTCTAATTTCTAAGTCACATAATTGGTACATTTACGAAAGCTTAAATAATTGGGGTTACTATTTAAACAGCAACAAAAAAGTAATAAATAAAATTAATAATGGGGCTAGATTTATCAAAATTAATCATATGCCAGTTTCTGAACAAAATGACTATGGCTTGTTTGCGTTAGGTTATGCATTGGCTTTAGCAATGGATACCCAGGTAAATTAATTTTTAATTAAAAAAAAATTAGATATGAGTTCAATTTTATAATTCAACATAAATCATTGTCTTTATTTTCTTTCTAACCAATTGATAATTATTTATTTTGAAAAAATGAAATTAATTTTGAAATGAAACTAATAAAATAATTATCACTATCTCTTTAAAAGTGAAAATTTTTTTTTGCCTTTTTTTGACAAATTTAACTATAATCTTCGAAATGGTAAAAATAATTAATTAATTCATTCTTAGACTTGACAAAATCATTTCTAAATCTACAAAAAAAATAATTTCAATTAAAATAAAAGTTTTAGTTGATCATTTTTTTTTATTTATAACTTTTTTAATTGTTTGGAACCATTTTTAAAATTTATTAATAATAAGCATAAATTGATTTTAGTTATAAGATTAAATTTTTGCTTTAAGATGATATATACACCGATAATTGCTACGAATACGAAAATTAATTAGTCTGAGCTCAAATGTCCCAGTTATAAAAAATATTATAAAATGAAAAAATATTACTCATCAAGTTATTAAGATGATATCTTAAGAATGATTTATAAATGAATTATTAAAAGCAATTAAAGTCTAGTTTTATTGCTTATGGCCACCTATTTATATGTAAACGGTTTCATAAAAAAATTTATAGAGCCTTTAAAACAAAAATTCTACAAAAATAAAGTTTGTAGACCTTAAAATTTTGAATTATAACACCAAAAGCCTTATCAGCAAATATTTAATTAAAAGCTTACTCATTTTATCGGAGCAAATTTTTCTAAATTTATAAATGAACTTTAAGCAAAGAGCTATTCATAGTAGTCCCTAATTTATTCATTAATTTTAAATACCTACAAAATTAATGTTTATTATTTATTATTTCAATTGATTGAAAGGACTTTCAAATTTTTTTTAATTAGCTGACAATTTAAAGGATTGATGAATTTATAGATAATCGTATGTCAGAAATTTCAAATTTAATATTGCGTAACTAAGTTGATTTGAATTGAGTTTTTGCGTAAAATGATTCAATTTTGAACTTAAATTCCGGTGTTTAAAATATGTGTCAAAATTTGAGAATCTCGAAATCTTTTTATAGAGCCCAAAAAAATAGTTATTTTCATTTTGAATGGTTCTTGGATAGAAAGTCGAGAAAATGTTAAAATTTTCAATGAATTTCTCTATCTAGCTTATATATCTTATAAAATTTCAAGTTATCTTTTATAGTAAATTTAAATTTGTTTTTATTTTTAAATTTATTTTCAGCTTTTTAATGATTCAAGATAAAACAATTTAAAATATATATTACTCCTATATTGTTGAATTTTTTAAGATACAAGTAATAAAATGATTTAAAAGTCATCTAAAAAGATAACAGCTTTTTTTGAATACAACCATAGCAATACAGAGAAACATATTTACCATCAAAAGAACCAAGTGTTGCATACAAAAATGTTTGGTGTCTGGTGGTTTTTAGACAGACGGAAAAGCGCGAAGAAAGCCTCTGATTTTATAGACTCGAAAAAACTCAAAACAAAGACTTATTGGTACAAGATAATAATTTTCATTCTTGTTTTCTTGATGAAGAGCTCGCAAGCGTCGCCAACTCATTTCGAGGTCCTTGGTGAAATCGAAGATGACAACTTGTTTGCGGATGACAAGCCGGCTTTTCCCGACACTGCTACCAAGCGTGCTCTAAAGCCAATTGACGAGGACAGCTATATCAATTACCTTTTAAGGGCTGCGTCGTTCAACCAACAACTCTACTCGAACAAACTACAGCACCATCTGAATTTTCAGCCTCAGTTTTCTGAGACTACAATCAGAAAAGTGTTCAAGCTGGATAAAAATTTACAGAGACTAGAAAAAAAGTCCTGGAAAATTCCAATCAAATCCGTGGCTTTGTACACTGAGAACTCTCAAGATTCGAAATTAATTGGTGACTTGAAAGAACTATTCCACAGCTTCAAAGATAGCTAGATCAATAAAATATGACCAATGTTTTTTGTTCTGATTCGATGTATTTTTTTAAAGTAAATGGTAAATAAGTCTGAATCGTCCAAGAATTTGGAAGATTTATTTAGATCGATTTTTGGTGTAAATTTATCCGTTTTTAAATTCAGTCTTATTCAAGTTGAGGTGTTTTTTGTTCAAAAAATATATTTTTATTTTAATTTTATTAAAAATTCGATCAAAAATATTAAAAAATGTCTCTATATCTGCTTAATTTTAATAAAAAAATATAAAAGATTTTCTTTCAAAAATTTTAAATTAATCTCATTCAAGCATATTAAACAATCAAAATCAATAAATAAAGATCTGATCCTACAAAAAATTCTGATCTAAAAATTGTAAAGTGTTCCGTAAAGTGTAAATGTTTAACCACCACTTGGAAACAACAGAAATGCTTGAATTTGATTCTAGCTTTTTTTTTTTAAATTGGAAAAAAAAATTAATTATCTGATCAATTAATTGAAACTTAAGCAATTTAATTGCGCCGTCAAAACTAAAAGTTAAAAATAGCTGTTTTTGATTAGGAAAGTTGTTTATCGGCTATTTTTGACGGTGAATAAGTGAAAATTTTTGTCTCCATTTGTGCAGTCGAGTCGTCTCCAATTTCATTGAAGTATTCTTCTTCCTCTTTTTGAAATTCTTCAAGAAGCTTTGACTTTTTGTTTGATTTTAAGTTGGTATTTTCTTTTTGCTTCAAATCAGTCAAATATTTCAAAGGACTATTTTTGGTAGTCTGTTCCATGTTGATGGTGGTACTGCTGGCAATTTTTTGTAAAATTGTTCCCTGCTTTTTGAGAAGAATTTTTTCGAACTTTTTCATCAAGGTTCCGTTTGTCAACATTTGACTCAATTCTTGAAAATTTAACTGCTGATCAGCTAAAATAAAGAAATATATGTAAACTTTTCAATTTGTAAAATTCTACAAGTTAACTTACAATCTTGGTCGAATGAAAAAATTAAATTTTTGATAAATTTTGAAATATCAGAGCTTTTTGTGGATGCATGACTAACAAGCTCGGTTTCAATTGTATTTTTGGCTGCAGGGTTAGCTTTAATTAAAAGAATTTAAATTTTTTATCTTTTTGATTTAATTTTAAAAAAAATCGTACCAACTAAATTGTTAATGGAATTTGCTTTTTGAAAAATTGGAATCGAAATGGACAAATTGATGCAAAATAAAAATGTGACTATTCGAACATAAGTCGAAAGATATTTGTTTGTCGAGGCTATTTTGTGCTTCTTCTTAAACGAATAAGTCTTCAGCCATTCGGTTAGATTGGTAAACTTTTTGAGCATCTTGGATAATTTGAATATGATGTGGTAGATTTTTTGAGCAACTTGAGTCATAGTTTATCGCACTTGGTGCCTCTTAAATTTTGTTTAGTCTCTTAAAAAAATAAACGTTTAAAAAGTGAAAATGATTCTTCTTAAATAGATTAGCGATTATAATTAATTCTTTAATTTACTTCTATATTTGGGATTTTTATTTCTTATAACTTAAATATTTTTCATTCTTTTTAAAATACAAACGTGGGTTTTAATCGAAAGGTATGAATCTCTATGAAGCATATAATCGAATATTGAGCTGATACGAAAAAACTTTTTGAGATTATATTCCAAAAAAGCTACCCTAAAGTTTTATTCAAAAATTTACCCCACTCAATTTTTTTTCATTGCTAGGTGTTTACGGCAACATGTTGATTTTTTAGACTTAGCTTTTAAAGCTGGTTCCCTATTTAAAAAAAACTACTTAAAAAAGCACTTTGATGTGGTTTAATTTGATTGAATTTTTTTATCAATACTTTTTAGTTATCAATGAGTGGGCCACTCAAACTAACAGTAATTGAGCACAGTTTGCTTTTCATATAATCAATCAATTTTGGTCATCCCTTAAAGGAAGCATTTTCAAAATTAGAATTGAAAAATGTTAAACGATTAAAAATATAAATCGTCAAATTTAAAATTGAAATATGATCAATAGTCTGAAAACTTAAGGATTCAATAAATTTTTTCAAATAAGTGTTATTCTGACTTTTATATTTGATTTAACCATAAATTTTGATTAATTGTTTATTTTGTTCATTTTAAATCTGATCAATTTGATTTAGTCCTTTTGAAACTGTTTCAAGTATTTATTGATACAACTTAGCTCCAAAAAAAGTGTAGGCAGTATAACACCCGTTGTTTATAAACTTTTTATGATATCGATACACCAAATGTCTATTTTGATTGATGAATCAAACAGCAAAAGGCTTATTTTATTCTATATTTGCTATCATATTTGAAAATAGTACTAGATTAATTGATTCATTAATTTTTTTTATTGGTAAAAATGTTTTCCCTCAATAAAATTAAGTTTAAATTTAAATATTCGATGATTATAACATTAGTCTTTTTGACAGTGATCAACTATCTAAGTTATAATTTCTATATTAAAAGTCAAATTACCTTTTTCCGAAATTTTTAAAAACTTAAATTTCAATTTGGATCTATATTCTAGATTAGAATGGAATGAATTCCATGCATCAGCTGTCAAAATTTTAATTTTGATTTTTAAGTTTGGATTAGTAAGATCACTGTAAGTATTTTTTTTTATTTGATTTATTTAACTTAAAAAAGTTTATGAACATTTTTTTCTGTTCTTTTGAACTGAATTTCACAAAATCAATTTTTAAAATGATAAACTCAAATTAAAAAATTTACTCTTTTGTTAAAGAAAAATTAATTACTTGTAATTTATTGGAATTAATTATCTATTAATTTTACAGCCTTCTTCAAAGTTGTGCAATAATGTTAATGGTTTTTTGAAAAAAAATGAAATTTTAATCTAAAATTGCCTTTTTGAATTTTCTTATATTTTTTGAAAATTTAGATTAGTCATTTTTAAAACTTCTTATGAATATATAGTGAAAATTTTATTAAAAATTATCTAAATAACTTATTTCTTACTCAAAAAATATTTTTGCTAAACTTTACTTAAGTCCAAAAATTAAAATAGCAATTTATTTACAATTTTATTTTTAAATTCAAATGATATATCTGAATCAAAAGTTTATTTTCGATAAAAATATAATATAAAAATTAAAAATTAAAAAAATGTAACGTAAATGGTAAAAACAAACCAGATATTTTTAGTTATTATTATTAAAACTTAAAAAGACAAAGATCTTAAATAAAATTAAATAAAATAAATGATTCAAATTAATTTCGCGTAGCTCTACTCTAGCATTTAACTAATTCTGTAATTTAATTACTTAAAGAGGCTATTCAGCTTCCCTGACAGGTTATTATAACATGACCTTCTAGTGTTATTGAAATGTTGCAATATTTTTTTAAGGATATTGATAAATCGAGAAATTAAGTTTTCTCAGACTAAAAAAATTGAATCCTTTTTGATTAAAAAAAAATTAAATTATTTAAAGTTTTTGAACTCTAGTTCTAAAATTCAAAAATAAAGTTTGGTTTTTTAAATAGCTTTATAGTTTTGAATTTATATTGAATTTTGTAAGATTTTATTCTTCAACTTATTTTAGTCGACAAATCTAGAAAAGTAGGGATATTTAAAAATGCTTAGGGCGGAAACAATTCAAGGCATTTAAAATTGAAGCCTACTATAAGGAGGATTCGTAAAAATATCTAATTAAACAAAAATATTTATTTTTAATAAAATTTTTTTTTATTTTGTCACGAATTTTGATGTTTCTTACCAAATTTAATAATCATTAATTTGATGAAAACAGAAAAGAGAACGGATTAATTTTGATAGCTTTTTTTTTTGATACATAATAGCTGAAAAAAAGGATGCATTAAAGATCTAAAATAAATAATTCCAGGTCCTAGGTATTTTTTAAACTAAAAGATCGAGTTTAATTCTTTCTTATAATTAACCAAAATTGAATATAAAATGTCTATATATCAATATTTTACAATTATTGTAAATATTTGAATTAGATTATTATTATAAAAAAGGATATAATCAAGAAACTTGTTATTTAAATCATTTTCAGACCTTTTTACTAAAGGTAGAATTTTTTTTTTAATCCTATTTTTTATTTATAAAAGTATAGAATTTCTTGAAAATAAAAGACTAATATTATTAGTTTTTATTGTCGTGGGAGTGAGTGGGAGAATTTTTATATCAACTATTATTGGAAAAAAAATCATTCTCAAAGTGTAATATTTTTAATTAATTCATAATATTCTATTACCTGTATATGGCAATAGGAATTCCTATGAAACAAATTTGTAGAATAAGAATCTTCATTTTTTCGGTGATTGATAAGTCTAAAAGTTTTTAAAGTAATTTAATACAGAGAGATGTTTGGCTGGATAAATATAAGCTTTTATTTGTTTAATTAATAAGTTTCTTAATTAATCTTAGAATTTCAGTATTTTTATCTTTAAATTTTAAATTAGTAACTCGATATTTTTAGTTTAAAAGCTCAAAAATTGAATAAGGATTTTCATTTACAATCAAATATTATCCTTAACTGGTTTTGAAAACAAAGAACATAACAAATTGTTAAAAAATCTAATCAATTTTTTGATGAGATTAAAGATTACAACGTTTTGTTCAATTTTGTACAAAATTTCATAAAACCATTGGTGTTACGATTCTAAAGATCAAGGTTTTCAAGAAATAAATGACACTTTGAGTATTTATGGCGGCTATAAACAAATATTTGAATAAACAGCTTTTTTTACCTTGCCAGGTATTTATTTTATCAAAAAGTGTGTATTTTAGCAGTAAATTTTTTTGCAGTCTCTATTTTTGTTTTTCAAAAAAATTCTTTATCTGATCAAAAGGCACTCTAAATAATCCTAATATATTTTTTAAAAAAATGGTTCTTAGTTAAATTGTCGAATAATTAAATTAAATTATAAAAAAGATAATCAAAATAGTTTCATTTTATTCGAAGCAGTAGAAAAAAAAAAATATTCTTAGAAAAAGTCAATTTGAGTAGTATGGGAGTTTACACCAGTTTTTGTACCTTCAAAAAGTAATTTGAAAGAGCTTGACGAAAATTCGTCAAAAACAGCTTTATATTATTTTGATTAAGATAAGCCTGACGTAAATTAAATTGAAGATCATAAAAACAAACTCCAAATGGGACTAAATATTTGAAGATTTACAAATTTTTTTCCAAATAAGCAAATGATAAAAATGAATTATTGAGTAAAAAGACGCAATTTTACGTAAACTTGCCAAGAGACGTCAGATCATAGAAGAATTGAAAATCAATTCAGCTCTTTCAATGTCTAGATTTATTAGTTTACATTTATTCAAAAATTATTCTTATTAATTTTATTAAATAAATAAATAATTGAAAAAAAGAAGAAATATAAACGGAATCATCATCATCACCCAATTCAAAAACATCCACAACATCGTCCTTCAAATCCACAACCTAAGCAATTGAGTAGGTGATTTCAAAAATTTTCAAATGCTTTGGAAAAATGACAACATTTTGGCAATGACAACAACCCATTTTAGTGTCTCAGGCTAATAAAATTGGTTTTTAATTTTTGAACAAAACTATTTTGGGAGCTCTTGAAAAAGAGGATTAGCGAATTAGTACCTCGATAATTTTGTTATTGTGATTCTTGGTACAAAAAATACAAAAGTTATTATTTTTCGATATTTAAATTATTTAAGTTTAAATTTGAAGCTAAAACTTTAATGAAATTAACAATTTTCTAGGAATGTATGGTTAATATATATTTCAGCATAGAATTCAGGAAATAATGTTGTCTTTTGCTTAAAAAAAAATTTTTTTTAATAATTAACCTGATAATTTAAGATTGACATTGAAGAAAAATGACTTAAGAAATTGAAATATAATTTAGGGAAAAGTGAGAATCTGATCGAACCAGCATCAAAAACAGCAAATGGAAAAAAACATTTGGATATTTTTATACAAGACTGGTGAAAAGCTTTGTGATCAAGAGTGCAATACAGGCATTCAATATTAAATAATATTAATTTGATATTTACAGATTTTGTAAAAAATATTCAAAAAATTAAACTTAAATATTTCAATGTTTTACTTTTTTAAATGATTTTATTAAAAATATTTTATTTTAATTTTTTAATTAATTTTTTTTTTTAATTAAAATAGATTTTAAAATCAAATAAAATAAGTGTTAATCGATCTTTTATGACAGAGGCACTAGCCTGTTGACTAACCTTGAAATTGAAAAATAAAATATCAATAGTGACAAAGCTTTAGTTCTGAAGGACCAAAACATGTTCTTTAAATTGTAGTAACTGATACATCTTTTTTACCACCAATATATTCTTATTCTGCAAAATCTGCAAAATTGAAAAAATTGTGAATTTCAGTACAAAAAACAAAAAAAAATAAAAAAAACACCATTTATTTAGTCCGGACTTACATAAGAGATTAATGCATCATTTGTACCACCACTAAAAGTTGAGTTTTTTTTTATAATATTAATATAATATTATATCCGAAATTGAACATTCCAAATTAGGTGGAAGAAGAAAAAGAGGTGATCTAATTCAATTATACAAGTTCATACATGGAATAGAATTGGTTGAAAAAAGCATCAATTTTAATGTCACAAAAAACCAAGGAAGAGGTCACTGCTTTAAATAACACAAAGAAATTTCGAGGCTCCAACATAGAGATAACTTATAACTTTTTTTTCAAGAGAACCGCTAACATATGGCATTAGGGTAAAATCTAAATTTTGCCGGATTAAATTAAAAAATTATTTTACAAAACAATTTACAGCGGTTCTAATAAAATTGTAACGCAGTTCGGCCGGCCTTATCGACCAAGTCGGCTAAGGTGTTCGGCCTAGTCGGTCATGTCATTTTTACCTTGAAAATTAATAAAATTTATTTTAAAAATGTTATTTATTAGATTCAAATAATTTTAATTAATTTTGTTAACTTATTTTTGATAAAGAGTCGGCTTAACGAAAAAAGAAAAAAAATATAATTAAATAAAATTTTTTTAATTTTCAAGGTAAAAATGACAGGGCCGATATGGCCGACATGGCCCAACACCTTGGCCGACATGGCACAACATTTTGGCCGACATGGCCGTACAACTTGGCCGACTAGGCCAGCCGCGCCGGGCCGACAAAATGGCCGAGGCCAAGCCGGCCGGCTGAACTGCGTTACGATTTTATTAGAACCGCTGTACATATATTTATTATAAATTTAACAGAAGCAAAATTTAATTAACGGATAAAAAAATATTTTAAATATTTAATTCATTTTAAAATAGACAAAAATGTTTGATTATTTTTATTTTTATCAATGAAAAAATCTATCCTATCAGCTATGTTATTTAAAAATTCTAAGTCTTTATCTTCAGTCAAACATGAATCGTCAAAAAAAAATTTTAGATTTTTTAAACTGATTAAGACTTCTTCTTTAGTTACTTTAACTAGTTCTTTGTCGTTTACATCTAATTAAACTAATACTTGCTTTTTATCAGAGACAGCCCTTTTTATCACTTTTTGCCCTCTGATTTCGAGAATCATGGACTTGATACTTTTTTTAACGCTGTTCGGATTGATGGTCTTAAGATTGAACACAACACTGAAGAAAAATATAAAGATAGACCCGAGAGGAAAAATGGTGTCAGAAGAGAACGCATATCATTTCCAAAAGAAGTTGAGAACATTATTGGAAGCTTGTCAGGCCCAACAATAATGTATGGTTTAAAGTGTCTTGTGTCAATTGTCGGACAAAAGCAGAAATGCTATTTTTGTGATGAAGAAGTACACAACATAGCGAAATGCCCTGTTAAAAAAACACTTTGCGAAAAGTGTCATCAGAAAGGACTTTTAACACAAAAATGCTCCATTGCTGAAAAGCTTAAGTCGCTTGAGAGGAAAAAGATTGACTACAATGATCTTTACATTGACCAAGAAGAAACTTAATCAATAATTGAAGCTGATTAAAAAGACAATGATGAAAATATGATGCCAAAAACGCCTGGATATTAGCCATCAAATTTCAATTACGTAATGTCCCAAATTAGTCCTCAAGACCTCAAAACTCCAATGTTAGAGGACAGTTTGGTAAGCCGTTTAAACGATCTTCTACCAATAAGTCAGAGACCTGTCAATGTTCTCTCAATGATCAGAATGAGATTGAAGCTTTTTTCCAAACAAAAAATCAAATCAAGAGATTTTCCGAATCTGATCCAAATGAAAAAGAATTCACCGAAAACGAATCAAAGAAGTTATTAGTTGTCTAAGAAAATGAAAACGACAATACCTTCGAGTCTGATTCAAACAGTTCAACAACTGAATGTACAAGTTAAGTAGATCAATCATCCAGCGAAGTTGTTCAGCAAACTTCAAGTCAAAACAGCTTTGAAGATAACTTAGAATGAACAAGATGACAAATAAATCAATAGTAAGAACAAAACCTCTTATTAAATCAAGGTTAGTAATTACACACTTGAATTGTCTTCATTTACCTAGAAGGGTTCATCTCTTAGACAATTTTTTTAGCTCAAAAATGTCCCGACATTGTTTTGCTCAATGAATTAAAGAAAGGTTTGAGTGAGGCAAATATTTATCTTGATTTTCAAAATTATCAGTTCTTAACAAAACCATGCAAAAAGAATGGAGGACGAGTAGCTATTTTAATTAAAGAAGAAATTGAATTTATACAAGATTTTTCTTACGAGGAATTCAATTCCGAACTCCTTTGTATAAAAATCAACTTAGGAAAGAATAATGAACTGTTTGTATTTGGTCTTTATAATCCATCCAAAACAGTTAATAAAACATGTAGAAACTACATTTTAGGTGGTGATCTAAACGCTAGAACAAAGCAAATAGGCTGCATAGGGGGAAATGAAAACGGTATAATATTGGAAAGAATAATCAGCAAGTTTGACTTTTCAGTAATCAATGATAAGCATGCTACTTTCAATATTTTTAATAAGAATTACTTTTAAATTCTTTTATTTAGTATATACATTAATGACATCCCTAAAAGAAACAAAACAAATAATGAATACTCTCTGCTTTTCGCAGATGATCTAGTTACATTCTTCATTTATAACAAAAAGGGGAACCTACAAAATAAGATCAATAAATACCTCAACGAACTAGAACAATGGCTTATTAAGTGGAAAATGAAGATATCAGTTGAAAAGTCGTGTTCAGTAGTCTTTTCTAGGTACAAAAAAGAGAGTGATAATCTAAACTTAAAAATTTATGGAAACAGAATAGTGAGCCAAAAAGAAATCAAATTTCTTGGTATTGAATTTGATTCTAAGTTAAATTTTAATATACTGTTAGACGAAATTAAAGAACGCTGCAATAAAAGGCTAAATATTATTAAGATATTGTCAAACAAAAAATGGGGTCTTAATAAAAACACACTAGGAAATCTTTATAAATCCTTAGTCGGATCAATTTTAGATTATTCTTTTCCTTGCTTAAATTCATTTTCAGAAAATAATATCAAAAAACTGCAAGCAATTCAGAATACAGCAGTCAGATCTATTCTTAAGTTAAAATATGATACTCCCTCCAACATCGTGCATCATGAGGCTTTTAATAAACTAAAATTACTAACAGTCTCGAATCGGCTTTTTGAATTGAGTGAGAGATATGTTGGGACAGGATTGAGTCATTCTATTCCATTGGTTGTAAGACTGGTGAAGGAATACAAAGAAGGTTTCGAATCAAAATAAATTGAATACCCAACTCCATTGTGTAATTGCTACCTTACTATTTCTTCTTTTTTCCTGAAACTTGAACTTTTTTTAACATGTGCCACATGTAACAATCTATTCCAATATATGTCTTCTTAACTTTCATTTATTTAGCTTATTTACTTTATTTTGATTCTTTTTTTTTAATCTCTTTTTAATAACTTTAATTTTTTTTTATTTTATTTTATTTTTATTTTAATATTTTTTTATTTTTCAACTTTTTCTGAAGGAGCTCTAGCTCGGTACAGAAAACAAATAAATAAATAAATAAAAAAAAATAATGGGAATTAAAAAAAACGTTCGGCATTCGAGTTTGCCGTATTATCGAAGTCCGGACTAACGAGGGTTGACTGTACTACTAAATTCACAATTTTCTGAGTTTTGCAGAATCAGTATATGGCAAGTTTTTTTTCTAATTTACTTTTTTGAAATTTTGAAATTACGTTGTTTAATTTAAACTCAATGCTTAAGCATGCTAAAATTTGAAATTTAATTACGCAATTATTTCTAAAAATGTAAAATAGAAAAAAAAACTTGCCATATATTGTTATAACATGTTTTGGACTTGAGCTTTAGCATTTTTTATGTTTTTTTGTTTTTGTACTAAAATTCACAATGCCATATATGTATTTATAACAGAACTGTAATGGAACATCATCCGTTTCCAGTAATGTTCCATTTCTATTTTATGAAGAAACATTACTAAGTAATTCACCCAGCAAAATTAATTTTTTTAATAGTATCAATCGATGAGAAATTTTCTAAGGATCAAAAGGATTTTATCCTTACTTTTTTAAAGTGATTTTTTTATTAAACTGATTAACCGGAATGAAATGATTACAAACAAAATTATATTTGTCCAAAATGTACGTTATTATTGTTAATTAATTGTAATTGTCTTTCCGATCCCCGAACGAGGTACAACAAAGCATATAATTATTAATTTTTTTTTTAAATTAAATAAAATAAAATATAAATTTAACTTTAGTCGCTTTCGGCAATCGGCGCAAATGTAGCCTTTATAAAAACAGATAGGGGCTGAATTATTCGACTTATTAAATAATGCTAATTTCTATAAAATAAAAAATAAAAAAATTGTTAAAAATAGAATTAAAGACAAAAAATCAAACTCAAAAGTTTATTTTAAAAAATTCCAAAGGTGCTTTTCATCATAATCATTGTAAAATCTCTGAAAAAAATGATAACATTAAAGTTTGTAATCATATTTGATATTAAAATGTTCATTTAATAAACTTTTAAGCTAGACCGCAGATTTTTGGTCTAATCATGGAAGCCTTTTACGGTTCCCAGCATTTTGATTCAATTAAATTATCTTTAAATTTAATTATCCAATATCGATAGTTTTACGAAATAAAAAATAAAAATTTAAGTTGATGCTATGTCTAATAATCGTTGCAAATAAATTAAACCTTAAATGTTTGAATACAGATTCATTTTTCAAAGAAAATAGATTTTAAAAAAAATTTTGATTAATCAATATTGTGTATTTTTTTTTTATTGAAGCAAACAACCTAAAAATAAAATTATTTTTTATAAAAAAAGACCAAGTATCTATTATTTTTGAAAAATGAGTACAATGACTCGTTAAATGCTTCTAGAGTTATATAGAGGATTTCATTAAAAACTTTATAAATCCAAAATTTATTTAAAATAAAATATATTTTTTGTCTAAAAAATTAATAAATTTGTTTATGATGTCTAAAAAATCCATCATAAACCAACAACTTTCAAGATCTAAAATTATTTACGCTAAAAAATTTTGTTTTCGATTTTTTTTGAAATTTTCTTCCATTCAAATTATTTTTAAAGCATTTTAAAAAAGATTCAATTTTTGCCATATTTTTTAGTAAAATGGTTTTGAAAAAATATTACTTTATTTCTACGATTTTTTTGCATTTTTGTTTGCATTGTTTTAACAAATTCCTACAGAAATTTTTCGAGAATTCAATTTCATTATGTTTTTTCATTATAAAATCTTTAATATTTCAGTGATTTTTTAATGATTAGTTAACGAATCATAGGTTTTCATTACTTTTGACTGGGCACGTTTTACTAATGAAATGTTCTGGAAAAAAGAAGAAATATTAAGGTAGCAATTACACAATTGGTCGGTTTTGTGAAGTTCAGTACAAAAGAATAGAATTTTAATTTTTTTACACTAAAAAAAATTAAATTACTTTTTTTCAAAAAATTTTATATTAATTCTGCGAATGCAGCATGGTGCAACATTCAAAGTTGCATCAACTGTAAAAGTCTGCTAATGATGTGCAAAATCTTTGCAAAATGCATTCCGCTCGATTATATTGAAATTTAATTTCTGCTACACTCTGCAAATTTAGCAGATTTTGCACATCATTAGCAGACTTTTACAGTTGATGCAACTTAGAATGTTGGACTATGTTGCATTTATAGAATTTAGTTAAAACTTTTAGTAAAAAAAGTTATTTAATTTTTTTTAATTTTTTCTGTTCTTTTTATTTTGTACTGAATTTCACAAAACCAGGGTTTTTGATATTTCATAATTCGAAACCCGTTTTGTATCCCTCCACCAGTATAACGAACGATCGAACAAAATTATTCAATCCTGTCTTAACATATCTCTGACTCAACTCAAAAAGTCGTTTAGAGACTGTTAGTTGTTTAAGTTTATTAAAGGTCTCGTGATGGAATGGAGAATCATATTCAGACTTGTACAAAATTCATGAAAAATAAAGTCTAAACAAATCTTTTAAAAGTCAGTCATGACCATAATTGGCTAGATACCAAATTCAAATTTCGAGTTTAAGAAATTCAAGTTGTGCATCCAGATCAAAACGTTAGTTAGATTTTCAAATTCAAATTTTAAAATTGTTCTCATTTTTATGTTTATTGAATTTTATACATTCTTTCACTTGTTAGAAATTTTGTTTTTTTTTTATTTTTTGCTTTGCTATAATGTTATTTTTAAATTTTCAAGATTTTTATACTGTGTTAAACTTTATCCTCATTTTTGAATAAATTTTTTTAAATTTTTGAATAATTTATGAATTAATGATCAAATATTTTCTTTTAAATTAAACCAATTTTGCTCTATGAGTTTTTGCTTTTTACATCATTAATTCTTACTTAGGTTTAAAAACATTAAATCTGAAAATTGAGTTAGATTGAATTGAGATTTTTTCTAGTTAAAAATTTAATGATATAGTACACTCATTATAATCAATACCCTAAATCTCAAAATGCTATACTAATTAAAAATTTAGCATAATATTAATTAATAGGTGAATGTTAACAAAATATATTGTATTACATAAGGCAAAGAATATTTTTTATTATAGAAAAATTCCAAAATAAAAATTACTGATATATTTTATTTGCCTCAAATTTTAGAGTTTTTTGATTATTGTCACCATCTTATTTGTAATAAATGGAAAAAAAATAAATGTGAAACCTTAAAAACTTATTTTTACAAATTTGGTTTGATATTAGGTTATTTGAACTCAACTTAAGAAATTCAGGAAGTATAAAACTTGAAATGCAGTTTATTGCACAATTTATTTATTTTTCTTCAAATAAGAAGATCTGACAAGATTTTTTAAATTCAAAAAAATCTTAGCAATTTAAAAGAAAAAAATGATAAAAGTTTTATTTGAGTAGTAATATTAACCTGTTAAAAGTTAACAGAATATTTTTTTAATTATTTAAAGAGGGAGGCAATTTTTAAATGATCTCTTGAGGTATTTTCCAGAGTAAAGATTTTGGATTAAACTGATGTGATCAATCTACTATTTTAAAAAAATTAGTGAGATTTTCTTGATTTTTATTAATTCATGTAAAAAACTTCACAATGCCACAATAAAATTATCCATTTAATTTACAAAATTCAAAACAGTTAAATTTGTATGAGGAGATATAAAAAAAACTTTAAAAAAAAATTTAAAGTTAAATAGTTTTTCTTTAATTTTTTTAAACTATTTCGTAATTAAACCAAATTTAGAAAGGCTTTTTAATTAAATATTTCTAAGATAATCTATCAAGAAATTCAAAAGATTTTTAATTAATGTGTCTGACAATTCTTGGTAATTCTAGGCCTTCAAAAAATATATTTCTTGATTTGCATAATTTGATGGTTGACTAGTAATTTCAATTATCGAAATCATTTAGCACATCTGGATGCTTTATAAATATAGAATGTATTATCTTATAAGTATATTTTATTATTGAGTATTAGAATTTTAATGAGCTAAGAAAACATTCACATATGATACAAATGTAATTAAAACACGGTAAACTTTGAAAAAATTTGGGATCCAATGTTTGATAAGCCTCATGAAGGATCAATTTTTGCTATTTTGGTTATTTTCTGTCAACTTTTTTAATAATTAATCGTTCATTTTTTACTCTAAACCCTTGGAGAGCATATTTGTAATTAAAAATAAAGCTAAGGCTTATGAATGTAAAAATATCATTGAAAGAAAATTTAAATTAAAATAATAAAAGCTTAATTTTATAAAGATAATCGAATAATCTAATTAGAAATCTTAATTAAGAGGATTTCTAATGCTTTACAAAAATAAGAAAATTCTGAAAAAAATGTTTTTTGAGTCACGAAAACTATTTTACATTTTGAAAATTTCCTATTGAGCTATAAAAATTCATGTTTTTTTATTACTAGAATGAAAAAACCCTCTAAATGTGAGCGATTATTTAAAATCAATAGATAATTAACTAATACTTTTAGTAAAAATTGATTATAATTCCCCTTTTTTTCTCTATATATAACATTTAATAATTTCAATTCGCAATTTTTAATAGCGTAATCAAACTGGATATAAAAAATGTTTAATTTTCAACGATAAATTTATTATTTGAACTATTAGAAAGCATTTGATGGATTAAGTTATTATTTTTGAAACTTATTTTGCAGTAAACTTCCTTTTGAATGAAAGATTTTTTTTGATTTTTTTTTAAAATAATTTAGACAGAGCCTTGGCCGGGTGGAGTGTATACTTAGTCCTTCCTTTCAGCCACATGTTTAAATTTTGATTACAAAAATGTTAAAATTATTGAAGAAAATGAAATCAACAATATGAAATTATAAAATGTGGTCGAAAGAAAGATGTTTTCGTAAGTTTTTTATTCACTGGACACAGCATTTAAATCAGAAATTCAAAAAATATTCAAATAACAGAAAAATCAATTATTGAGGATTCTAGCACTATATAAAATATTTTTATTCATCAATTCAATTATTAAAAATGACTTATTTAAATTATTTTTTAATTATTTTAAAAATGGTTTAATATATAAAAGTATGAATTTTAGACAGTACAAAAAAAAATATTTAAAAAATCTTGATAACTTGTGAGTGCAATTGGGTTTTATTTTTGGATATTTTTATACTAAGATAAATAAACAAACTTTGTTTCTTCAGATAGTTTCTATTACTATTTTTACAAGTTGTTTTTTTAGTGAAAGCATCTGCTGATAATCTGAGAGAATCTAAATTTTTCCAATTTTATCGGAATATATTTCATTAGCTCGAATTTAAGCAAACTAAATTCATTTTCAATCAGATTCAGTCTTAAAAATAATGATTTCATTTAAAAATTAATCAAATTTTATCGATCGAAGTCTTAAAAAATAATTTCGGAAAACGATTTTAGCTAAATTTTGATCAAATTTCTAAAAAAAAAGTTTTAATTCTTATTTTTTAATTCGAAATTGAGAGATTTTTTTTCAGAAAATAAGATTAAAGAGAATTGATACTGAAAAATTAACTTTTTTGTTCTAGGCAAAGCTCATGGATCTACTTGAAATGCTCTTAAAAATTTCATTCTCATCTAGGTATTGTTAAAAAAATTCGCATTCAGAATTAAACATTAATCGATTTTGAGCTTTGTTATTTTTTGCTGAAGATTCTAACTGAGTTTAAAATTGGTACAAAAATTAAATAAGAATGTTAAAAGATAGTGATCACTAAAATGCCAATTCCGACATTTAGATAAGAATCTACTAAATAAATAATTTTTTTTTGAAGCATCAACTCGGGATTTACGCCATTACTCAATATCATGTTATGAAACAAAATAAGCAATTTTTATGCTTTTAATCATTTCTTAATGTCGAAATTTGAGCATTTATAAAGCTCATTATTTTTTTTAATCTATTGCTAACTTTTGATTAAATTTTTGATATTAGTTGTTAAATATTTCTATAATAATGAACATTTAATATGAGAACTAGTCTTAATCCTGATGTTCATTCAGCTAATCTGAAGTTTTTTTTTTAATTCATGCACTAGTTTTTTCTCTAAAAAGGTCAGTTTTTTTGTACGCTACTTTGATTTAGCATCAAGGCTTGGAATCAATTTCAATTTTTTGTTGTTTAATTAAAAAGATTTAAAAAAATAAAACTAATTTAACACACGCCAGGATAGATCTTTATCGATTTTTCTGTATTTTATGTAATTTTATTTTATTGAAAAATATATTTCACTCTTTTTCCAATCGGTTGATAAAACAAAAAATACATAGCTTATTTACGCTCATTTTAAACAAAGAGCTAACTGGTTGTAAATATTTTAGCTAATAAATCAAATTCCATGAAGGAACTCACTTATTCAATTTTAAACTAAATTTGCTATTTTTTGAATTATCATCATAGTTTTTTTTTATGATGATAAAAAATCATCAAAAAATCAAATAAGATTAAAGAGATTCAAAAAATTCATATTAGTCAATAGCATCGAAAAAACGTTGCGATATTTAGTGATTTAAAAAATTAGGCGAATATATTATTCCAATTTTTTAAGAAGCTAGAACTTAAAATTTATTTTCACTTGAATCGGTAAATTTCGAAAATTTATTTTCAAAATTAATTTGACAGTTAAATTTAACAATATTTAAAAATAATAGTCGATTTCATGTTTTTTAATTATCATCATTCATTAATTGTAATTGTATTTGAGAATTGATTTTCCTTTCTTTTAAAAATAAGAGAGAATACTTATCGGTGGTGAAGTTTGGAGCAAAAACTGTTGCAAAATATGCTTTATTAAATTGTACATCAGATGATTTAAACTTATTTTGTTAAATGTGAACAAAAGCAAAAAATTGAAAAAAATCCTTTTATTTAGAAGAAAAGATCGAATATTGATAGAAACAGTCTATATGTTAAGTTTTTTCAATTGATTTTTAATTAAAATATTTTTAATATTTTCAACTAAATTTTTTTGTTCCAAAATTCACCGCATATGTTTGGAAAAAAAATTTACACAATACATATCCGTTAATTAAAACACGTGACAAAAAAAGCCTATTTTACACCTAGTAAACAGGCGTAATTTGAGTTTTTTTTGGGTCCGTTTTTAACAAAAAAACATAATTAGTATATAACATTCAATTTTTTCTTAAAAATTAGAAAGATAGTGGTAAGTCGGATAAAAATGGGGATCAGTAGGAGGTAAGATTTTAAAAAATTTAAAAGATTATTTTTCACAAAAAAGAAGATCTTATAAAAATCAATTGGTATAAAAATCATAAAAATCAAACCTCCCCTGAAATATTTGTTTTTCTTATTTTAGGCTAAGCGTTGATTTTTTTTTAAATTTTTTATTAATCAGCTAGTACAAAGAGTACAAAGAATATTAGTATAATTATTTCCTTTGATATTATTTTGCTATTTTAAAATCAAAATTTAAAATTTGTCATTTTTGTTCCCATATTTTGAATTATTATATTAATTATATATATTTGGATCGAAACCATCAAGCAAGCTTTCACAAAATTGACTGGTACGGTTCGCTTGGTACGGCTGGTACGGTTCGCCTGGTACGGCTGGTACATCTGGTACGGTTCACCTGGTACGGCTGGTACGGTTCGCCTTGTACGTATGGTACGGTTTGCCTGGTACGGTTCTACTGGTTCGACTGTTTCGGTTGGTACGGTTCTGCTGAATCTTGAAGCGGATTTAGCAGTTGATTTTAGAGCCGATGGAGCTGGATCAGTCAATTTTGTGAAAGCTTGCTTGATGGTTTAGATCCAAATATATATAATTAATATAATAATTCAAAATTTATTTTAATTTTAAATTTTAATTTCTAATTAGCGCTTTATTCAATTTAAATAAAGGCGCACTATTTATTTTTAATAGTTAGAGAAAGACTGTTGTTAAGTCTCTTTCAATTAATTTTTTTAAATTAAATGAGAAGCACCGCCCATTCTCGTATACATATCTTTTAACATGCCGAACGGGTTTTGATTTTATTGTCAAATACAACCATGTAAAATTTTTGAAACTAGTTTTATATATATATTATATCAATAAAAACTTTAGTTTATTCAAATTAGTTTAAAACTATAAAATTAATAATTTTTCAATTTTAAATCGAATTAAATATATTTAAAAAGATTTGTTTATTAATATTTTGAATATAATTGTTAAATTTTTAAAGTCGATTTAAAGATTTAAATATTTTTAGCTATATTATTATTAATTTTGCTCAAAAAGCTTTTAAATTGCTTTAAAAAAAAGCATAATCTTGAAAGATTTAAAGAAAATTCTAGATAAAAAAACTTCTAAATAACTGTAATTAATAAAAGTAAAAGCTACTGATGTGTCACATTATTAAGAAAGTCAGATATTATCACTTCAAAATTTGAAGTTTTTAGTAACCTATTAATATCTAGGATTTTTGAAATTTTTAACGCTTTCTGATTCTCTATTCCGATAATCTATTTATTTATTAAAAAAAATATTTTAATCTCTATATAAAAATTTTATAGATTGAAATTAAAAAAAAAATATTTTTTTTATCATTTTAATAAAAATGATGAATAAGAGCGAATATTTAATTAACCGAATCAAAAAAAATGGTTCAGGCAAGGAAATGCTCAAATAACTAAGCTAAGATTTTTTTCAATAAATTACATTTTCTAAAAAATCTAATTGGAGATAGCTTCTTAGTATAAACTAAATTTCTACTGTTAAAAGCAAAATGATTTATATTAATTAATAAGGTTAAAGGATAATGATTTCAGTCACTAGCTTTAACTTTAATAATGAAACAAGATTAATTTGAACAAGATTTTGAATACATGGTTTAGTTTAAAATTCATTTGAAGAATTTAAGTCATGAAAAGTCCTAAATCCTCCAGTCTTGAAAAGTTTAAGTCTTGAAAAGAAAAAAAGAAAATTAAGTAAACATCATGCGTTGTTTTTAATCCGAAATTTTAACTGAACCAAGTAAATTAAATAAATTTATTTTAATTTTATAAACCGGATATTCAAATCCGCAAAATTATTTTGAACATAATTCTATAACGATTTTAAATCAATACACTTAATCAAAAATTAAAAATAAAATATTTAGCAATCATTTATTCAATTCAATTTTCGATTTTTAAGACTGATTGTTCGAAAATTTTGTGTTAATAAATGGTTTTACTTGTATGTATTTTTAATTGTCGATTTTCTTAAAAAAGTTATTTATTTAAAAGTTTGTATTCCTTATCATTTTTGCTTTCTCTTGATCGGTTTAAACTTGCCAAAAAAATACATTCAGGAAAATTGAAATTTAATATTTTATTTTAAGTATTTATTTATTAATGCTTTCCAAATTTTTGAATATTTAACAAAGTTAATTTTTTTGCTAGCAAATATAACATTATATTTTGTCAATTTTCGATTTTGTAGAATGAATCGAAAATAAAATTTCCAATTAAATTGAATAATTTAAAATCATAAGAAAATTTATTTATTAAGTTAATTTTTTTTATTAGAAAATAAATTAATATTTTATATCTTCTTTATTTATAGAATTATATATTTTTTTCGATTTAGAGCATTTAGATGCACACTTTTTATTTAAAATTCCTCAATTGATGAAATGAATAAATTTTCGTGAAAACAAAATTCTGGATTATTACATGAGTTAAATATTGACACATCATATCTAGTCGAAATCCGGAGTTTTGCTAAGGCAAAAATCAATAAGAAAATGAATTGTTATTGTTTGCTTTTAGTATTGTTTTTGGTTAATTATGTTTCATCGAATGCAGACGGTCAATGCTGCCGTCGCAGAATAGAATGTTTTGAATGTGACAGCCGATTTGATCCGAGATGTGGAGATAATTTTAATCTGACTCGGGATACCGGAACCCTAATATATTGCGATGATTTATGTATTAAATTAAAGCATAGATTTGGAAATCAATTTTATTATGTAAGAAGCTGTGCTGATCAATTTAAAAAAATTTACATCAAAAAAACCACTGTTTGTTACTCTACCCGTACCAATGATGGCGGAAACTTATGCTTTTGCGATCATGATTTGTGCAATGATGCGCTTACACTACGCCTGAATTTTAGTTGGATACTTTTTAGATTTGAATCGAAGTTTTTGTTTACACAAAATTATGTTTTTTTTGTTTATTTTGCTCTTAATTTTCTGAAATAAATTTTTTTAAATAAAAATATTTTTGTTCTTCTTTAAATTTCTACATTTGTATTTAAAGGGAGAATGGAGTTAAGAGCAATGAAGCTGGTGAAAATTGCAGAATGATATCAGTATTGGTTTTGGTTATAATTAAAGCTAAAATTTTTTAATTTGAAAGCAGGTTTGGAAAGAAAAAAATGGTAAAAATCTGGAAGCTTTAAATAAGTTATCTGGATGCAACATGGTGCGAGATTGTTGCATTATTATTCAAATTCTGGTAAAATATTGCAAATTTATCAGAAATTAAATTAGGTGAGGATAAAAAAACAAACAAAAAGATATCAAAATACAGAAAAATGTGATTTACGCTTAAAAAGTTTTTTATTTAAAATGATGAAAAACACTTAAAATAAATTTATTGAAATGTGAAAATCAAAAAAATCGATTTTTTTAAATCAGAATTAAACCACTTAAAAGTTAAATATGAACATTAAGTTAACACATATTCTTTTTTCTTAATTTAAAATGAATTTTGTCATCGTGAAATTTCATACAAAACTTCCAAAACAAAAGGAAAAAAAATTATAACTTCTTCTCTAATGGTCAGAAACTTGTTTTGAGGATGAAAAAATGTGTAACAACTACAAAACCAATGTGTAAACTGTTTTACCTACTACAAAAGTCTGCAAAATTTTTGCGAATTTTGGGACATTGCACGGTATTTAAAAGTATTAAAAATAGAATGCATTTAATTTGGGCATTGTCAATTTTGGAACGAAGAGCAAAAATAAAAATTTTAAAATGAAATAACTTTTAACTATGAGTTTAATAATTATTCTACAAAATGTATCAGCTGATACAAACTTTGTACCACCCAAATTATGCCTCTGCAAAAACTCTGCGAGTCTGCAAAGCACTAAATGTATTAGAAGATTATTAAAATTAAAATGCAGAGACTTAATTTGGGTGGTACAAAGTTTGTATCAGCTGATACATTTTGTAGAACAATCTATAAACTCATAGTAAAAAAGTTGTTTCATTTTAAAATTTTTGTTTTTGTTCTTTGTTCCAAAATTCACAATTCTTTTAAGTTGCACATATTTTGTAGACTACTGTAATAGCTGAAACAAAAGTTGTTTAACATTGTTTCATCTACAGAACAAGTTTTTGACCATTATAGAAGATGTTATAAAATATTTTTCTTTTTTTATCGGAAGTTTAGTATGAAATTTCACAATGCCTTGAGTTTTAAAACAATGAAAATGTCTGATTACTGACTCTTGGAAGTTTCTAGGTATTTTTTTCTTGATCTAAATTTTTAATTTAATAAGAGTTTTGATTACAAAAATTAAATTCAAATCAATTAAAAAAGTTTAGAACGCATGGGGTTGTGAAGTTCGTTTCAATTCGATATTTTCAATTCAGAAAATTTTTAATAACTTTTTTACTAAAAGAGATAATTTAGTTCTATAAAATGCTTAGTTATAAGCAAATTTGCTTAATGCAGTAAAATAGATCTGCAAAATACTCTGCAATTTTCTGCATTTTGCACGACATTAAAAATTATTCTAATCAACTGTGTAAGTACGTTGCAGAGTTTTTGCAGATATGTTTCACAGAAATTTTCGGATTGAACAAAGCTGCTTAAGCATTAATTATTTTACAGAACTAAATTATTCCTTATAATAAAAAAGTTATTCAAAATTTTCTGAATTGAGTTGGTCATCTATACCAGAACATATTTGGTAAAAGAAAAAGAATTTTTATAGAATTTTTATTAATATCTTTGAAAAAATTTATTTTGAAAAATGTATTTTTATTCTTTGTTTTTTAGTTTCACTATTTCTATTTGATTTTAATCTTTATCGGATTAAATTTCAATATTTTGGATTGCATTGAATTTTGCAGAAATTCTGTGTATCATTTCATCCTTTGAAAATTGATTGCATTCACAGAGCTACTTTTGAATTTAAAAACAAAGAACTAGCTCTAACATCTTAAATAATAAGAAAAACGAATCCAAAAATTTAAACTTTAAAGTTTAAAGTGAAAAAAAAATTTTAGAAAACAATTAAGAATTAAGAATATTTTAAAGAATGATTACATTACTCTTAACAATATGAATTTGTCTTAATTTTTTTTGTTCTATTCTGCTTTGAGATCAAAAATCAGTTTTTGAATATATTGTTGCTATTTTTTTTAATAATTCCGTAATCAAAACTTTTATATTCTGAAAATTTTAATATTAATATTTATAAAAAAGAATGAAGTTTTAATTAGTCTAGTAGATAAGAACATTTTGAAAGATAATTGATTTTTAAACCTAAAAGAAAATATTACCTTTGATAGCTGATGAATTAAATAAGAGTTCATTCAATGAATGCTCCTTTTAAATTAAAAGAAATAGCAGATTTCATTTTTAAATATTTTTTTCGCTTACTTAAAACGAAAACTTTATATTGAAAATAATCATACAGACTTATCAATGCAATTCTTGATTTTTATAGAAAAATAAAGATTGAGAAAGGAAATTTTAATTCAGAAATTATCAGAAATCTACGGATATCAAATACCTAAGGAAAATTAATACGATGGATAACTTTACCATATGACCTTGCATAGAAGTTCGTGCCCAAAAAGCCGAAAATTGTTTTTTGTCCACAAGGCTACGTAACATCGACCCCATGTTATAGAGACACTGATTTATCGACCATATTCTTACCGTATTTCGCTGAATATAAGCGGGTTTTGAATATAAGTGGGCCGCTTATATTCGAAAAAATTCACATCATCGACCAGCTTCTATTCGAATAAAAAAGTCAAATTTTGATGCTTGAATATAAGCGCTTTTTCTTGCTAATCAGGTTTCTCTTATTCACATAATTAGATCTAATCTGTAAAAATATGCTTGAATTTTTATTTATTTATTTATTTATTTGTTTTCTGTACCGAGCTTGAGCTCCTTCAGAATAAGTTAAAAAAAAAATAAAAATAAAAAAAAATAAAAATAAAATTAAAGTTAATAAAATGAGATAAAAAAAAGAATCAAAATAAAGTAAATAAGCTAAAAAAATGAAAGTTGAAAATACATGAATAGGAATAGATTGATTACATGTTGCACATGTTTAAATAGTTCAAGTTTCAGGAAAAAAAGAAGAAATTACTAGGTAGCAATTACACAATGGAGTTGGATATTCGATATATCTAGATTTGAAGCCTCCTCTATATTCTTCTACCAGTTTTACGACCAGTGAGACAGAATGACTCAATCCTGCCCTGACATATCTCTCACTCAACTCAAAAAGTCGATTCGAGACTGTAAGTAGATTAAGTTTATTGAAGGCTTCTTGGTGCACAATATTGGAGGGGGTATCATATTTCAGCTTCAAAATAGATAGAACTGCTGAATTTTGAATAACTTGTATTTTTTTAATGTTAGTTTCTGAGAATGAATTTAAACAAGGAAAAGAATAATCCAAAATTGATCCTATTAAGGATTTGTAAAGATTACCTAATGTTTCTGGTTTAAGACCCCATTTTCTATTTGAAAGATATTTTATTAAATTAAGTCTAGAGTTACAGCGTTCTTTTAAATTATCTACCATTGGACTAAATGTAAGTTTTGAGTCTAACGTGATTCCTAAAAATTTCACTTTTTCCTCGTTATTTAAGCTGTTACCATTAATTTTAAGGTTAAGATTGGTTTTAACTTTTGTTTTTTTCTCAAAGATGATGTAACATGACTTTTCAACGGATATTTTCATTTTCCATTTGAAAAGCCATTTTTCAATTTCGTTTAGGTACTTATTAATCACGTTTTCAAGATTTCCTATCTTTTTGAAAATAAAAAAAGTAGCCAAATCATCTGCAAAAAGAAGAGAGTACTGGCAGTTTGTTTTGTTCCTTTTTGGTATGTCATTTATAAAAATGCTAAAAAGAAGTGGACTGATTACTGACCCTTGTGGGACTCCTGCTTTAATAGGGTATTGATCACTTAGATGACCATTTACATTGACTCTAAAAGATCTTAAGTGCAGAAATGATCTTATCCAATAAATAATATAAGGAGGTAGGTCAATTTTAATTAGCTTGTAAATTAGTCCATTGTGCCAAACTCTATCAAAAGCTTTAGAAATGTCAAAATATAGACAACATACTTTTTTCTTTCTATTAAAGACTACAATTGTTTGAATAAGAAAGTAAAGATATCCGCAGTGCGTCTATGTTTTCTAAATCCTGATTGCTCATTTATGAGTAATTTATTGTTCTCAAGAAAATTATATATTCTGGCGTAAATAATACGTTCAAGTAACTTTCCAAGACAACTTGTCATACTAATTGGACGATAGTTATTTGGGTCTTGAGTAGGAGAAGATTTCTTAGGGATCATTGTTATGGTTGCTATTTTCCAGGATTTTGGCACTTGGCCTAGTTCCAAACTCATGTTAAAGAGTTGACTTATTTCAATTAGAGTCACTGTGGGTAAGTTTTTTAACATTAGATTGTGAATACGATCTAGACCACACCCTGCCAGTTCTTTTAGTTTTTTTAAGGCATTTTTAATTTCTAATAGAGTGATAGGCTCGTTTAAATTGTTTTGTACCTTATTTTTTAGGAAATCTCTTACCTCATGTGATATTTCACAATTATCCTCTGATTCGGCGAAATCGAGGTGAGGACTAAAAGTAGCGGCTAACAGATCTCCAAAGATTTTTCCTTTATCTATATCCGTATTAAATTCTTTACCGTCTTTAAAAAGTGATGGAATTTGTCTTGTGCATTTCTTTGATCTGAGCTTTTTAATTTTTCTCCAAAAAGGCCTACTTGACAGCGGATTTTTTCCTGTTTAATTTATGAATTCGAGCCAGTTTTGGTTCCAATATTCTTTTTGACTGTGACGTAGCTCAGATGTAAGCTTATTAACGACTACCTTTAGAGAAAGACATCTAGATTTTTGGAAAAGCCTTCTTACTTTTCTCCTTTCCTTAATTAATTTTACTATATTTTTTGGTAAGCTAGATTTAAAAAGCCTTTTAGAGTGGAAGGGTATACTTTTTTGAGCAGCATTAATGACATTTTTTGAGATCCGTTCATTTAGTTCGTCAATATTTTCCGTATAATAATTATTATGACTAGAAGACTTAAGTAAATCTTGGTAGAGATGCCAATTTGCTTTTTTAAAATTAAAATTAGAATTACAGGAATTAATTGTAATCAAATGTTCAACTGAGATATCTGCCTGAATGGGAAAATGATCACTCAACATATCATGATCGATCAGAACTTTAAAGTCAACAACTCTATCAGAGAGTGAGGATGTTATTAAAAAAATATCTAGGATTTCATAATAATCTGACTTAAATTTATTATATGTTGGTGTTTTATCATTGATTACAGAGAGGTTGAGCTTGTTAATAATTTTCTCTAAGATAATGCCATTTTCATTTTCACTAAAACAACCTAAACTTTTAGTCTTCGAATTCAGATCACCCCCTATTAAAAATTTTCAACATTTCCTTGAGATGTCTAGAAAAAGTTCAAAAGAAAGTTAAATATTTGGTGGATTGTAAAGACTAAAAACAAAAAATTGTGTATTTTTTAAGCTTATCTTTATACAAAGAAGTTCTGCAGAAAATCTATCAAATGAAAAATCTTGTTTAAATTCAATCCCTTCTTTTACTAAAATAGCTATTCCTCCACCATGTCTATTTCGAGCCTTTACTAATGATATATAATTTTTAAAATTAAAGTAGAAATTAATTTCGCTCGGATTTACTTTTATTTCATTTAGGAGCACAATGTCAGGGCAATTTTGAGCTAAGAATTCCTCTAAAAGTTGAATCCTACTAGGTAAATGAAAACAATTCCAGTGTGTAATTACTAACTTGTTTTTTGAAAAAGACTGATAAGAAAAAATTCTTATTGAAGTTTTCGAAAGCTGATCAATGATTGTTTGATTGATTTGCATGATTATTAGTCTTTAATCTCGCCTTCTTCGACTTCTGTATGCGTATGATTAAGAGTATAACGAGTTAAGCTACTCGTGCGTCTTTTTTGACTTTTTGATCGGGAGGCGTCAAGAGCAGCGCTATTCATGGCTTTCCAATTAAAAGCAGGATCAGTTTTCAGCTTGCTATCCTTTTTTGATGGGATTTTTAAGTTGTTTTTGTTCACTTGAGTCTTTTCATTCTTTGATTTTAGAGAATTTGTTTTCTTATTAGGCACTGGAACATTTGATTTATTCACTGTCTGGCCGGTATTAATAGGCGCTGTATTAATTTTTGCAACAGGGATACTTGATTTGGACTTCTTTGTAGCAGATTCTTCACTAAAATTCTCATTGACTACATTTGTTAGGTCTTTTAAATCTTGATTAATTCCATCAAATTCAAAATAGTCAATAGCTGGATCATTTGGGGCAACTTCATCTTCAAGAACTTCATCCATATCAGCTATTTCTTCACTACATTCTGTATTATTTTCAAGTTGTTTTGAAGCTAAATAATTCGCAGTATTATTCTTCTTCTTCATGACCTCTCGCTGAACATTTTTTGCACAATTTCCTAAAAGATTCACATCCTGAGTGAATGTGACCAAATTTTTTGCAAAAATTACATCGTTTATTATATCCTGCTAGTTGAACAAGGCATCTCTGGCTTTCGATGTTATGAGTTCCGACAATGTCAATGAAATTGTCGTGATCAATTAGATCGTACTTAATTGTAACTTTAATCACTCTGTTAGTAACCTGAGTAAAATTCTCGAAATTGTAATTTTCATTGGATATAGATTGTATAGTAAACTTTTTGCTGATCTTTAAGTTATTTTCAAGGAATTCTTTAATTTTACTATGATCAAAATTAGGTGAAAGCCAATGAAATCTAAGATTTGCTGTCATGGTCACTTCCAGAGGGGGGTTGTTTGAAGGTAATTTATCAGGGATACTAGCATCTTTTGCCATAGTTATTATCCCACCAATAGTTAGCTCTCTGTCAAATAGAAACTTTGGACTGTTTTTAAAGATCAATATCCAGGTTTTTTGAGAATGGAATGGCGATATTGAGATCAGTGATGAAAGTTGTTCTGGGTTTAATTCCGACATTAGGCTTTCAAAGATGGCTTTACTTGTGATTTTCTGATTTTTTGAAGTTCGAATTCTGATACCGTTTGCAAAAGTCATCAAGCTATCTATTTTGTTCAAGTCTTGAAGTTGTTTGATTTCGAGTCTGCGTTTAATTTCTCTTTTCCGTTGAAGATGTTCGACGGAGTAGAGATTTTTTTGTTCCCCGGTCATTTTGAACCGTGTTCCAACGTTGGGTGATGTCAAGATTACCAAGACAGTAGTTTTTCAATTTTATGTTAATTTTTGAAATTTGAAATTTTCCTTTTAAATTAAAAGAAATAGCAGATTTCATTTTTAAATATTTTTTTCGCTTACTTAAAACGAAAACTTTATATTGAAAATAATCATACAGACTTATCAATGCAATTCTTGATTTTTATAGAAAAATAAAGATTGAGAAAGGAAATTTTAATTCAGAAATTATCAGAAATCTACGGATATCAAATACCTAAGGAAAATTAATACGATGGATAACTTTACCATATGACCTTGCATAGAAGTTCGTGCCCAAAAAGCCGAAAATTGTTTTTTGTCCACAAGGCTACGTAACATCGACCCCATGTTATAGAGACACTGATTTATCGACCATATTCTTACCGTATTTCGCTGAATATAAGCGGGTTTTGAATATAAGTGGGCCGCTTATATTCGAAAAAATTCACATCATCGACCAGCTTCTATTCGAATAAAAAAGTCAAATTTTGATGCTTGAATATAAGCGCTTTTTCTTGCTAATCAGGTTTCTCTTATTCACATTATTAGATCTAATCTGTAAAAATATGCTTGAATTCAAGCCGGACCCGCTTATATTCAATAAAAATAAAAAAATGATTTTTTGCTCGAATATAAGCGTTTCTTTTGATTTTTTCGTTCCTCCGGTACCCGCTTATATTCAGCGAAATACGGTAAATCCGATATTTGGGTTTAAATGCATAGCTAAAAAACGTAAATCGAGCATAAAACCAGACTTGGGCAAAAGTCAAAAAAAAAGTCTTTTTAAAGTCTTTTTAAAGTCAAGTCAGTGACTTGACTTTAAACTGCATTGAATGCAGTTTTTCAGTATAAACCAGAAAATCTTAACATTGGAATTTAGATTTTAGGTCATAGATAAAAATTTAGTTTAAAAAATTATTTTAATTATTTTTTAAATAAATAATTTAAGAATCTTTTTTTTATAAAGTGGAGGTTCCAATTATAAAACTAAATATTTCTTTTTTAAAACTATTTAATTATTCTAACAGAAACTCAAATTTTTAATTCCTTTGAACTAAAAATGAATATTTTCCCTCAAAATCAAGAATTTCAGAAATCCATGAAAAAATTGAAATAGACATGATCTCAACACGGACGCACAAATTACTGAATAACTATATAAAAAAACAGGCTTAACCATAACCTACTAATCGAAGAACTTAATGAATTTGTGTCGGATGCCCAAATAGAATCAAAATTTAAATCGCTAAATTGCAATTTCAGCCAAGTTCGGAAATCGCTTTTTGAGGAAGTCCACAATCAATCGAAAATTTGGTAATTTTCTTATTCTAATAAGGAATTTTTAGTCCTAAATTTTTGTATTTTTTTTTAATTGCTATAAAAGTTCGTCTCACACAATTACATTTTTTATCATTATTTTCAGATAATTTAACTTAATTTATCTAACGAATATAATGAAGCTAGACTGAAATGAAGGGTAACATCCATTCATTCTACACAGCCTGAGGCTTAACCTACAACAATTTAATTTAAAAAAAAAAAACAATTTAAATGCTTTTCTTAGAAGATTTCTATGAAAATTTTAATATAATTTTACCAGTTAGCATGGCTTTGGTGTACTTAATGCGGAGGCGAATTTAGTTAAAATGAATAATTTTTGTGTAATTAAATTAGCGAGAAATCAAAAAACTATTACAGACATCAGCAGAAAATAAAATTAGAACATGTCAAAATTATTTTAGATTCAAGTCAAAGTCAGACTTTGACTTTGAAATTATTTTAGATTCAAGTCAAAGTCAGACTTTGACTTTGAAATTATTTTAGATTCAAGTCAAAGTCAGACTTTGACTTTGACTTTTAGCGATTCTGACTTTAAAGTTTGACTTTTGACCAACTCTGACCATGGTTAACACAATGGAAAATAAAGATTTCAATTGAAAAATCTTGTTACATGATATTCAAAAAATCAACAAGAGAAGATCTCAATCTTGATTTGAAAATATATGGGGACAATTTAAAACGACAGGACGAAATCAAATTCTTAGGCATCAAATTTGACTCACGGCTAACCTTTAGTCCATTGATTGATGAATTAAAAGAGCGTTGCAACTCTAGGCTAAATTTAATTAAAATTTTATCTAATAAAAACTTGCGTCTACATCAAAAAACACTTGGAAATTTATATAAATCGCTTATTGGTTCGATTTTAGACTATAATTTTCCCTGTTTAAACTCTTTATCTGATACTAACATTAAAAAACTTCAAACTATTCAAAACTCAGCAGTTCGATCCATTCTTAAACTAAGGTTTGACACCCCCTCAATCATTTAATACCACGAGGCCCAAAAAAAATTAAAATTTCATACAATTTCGAAACGGCTTTTTGAATTGAGCGAAATATATGTTAGGGCTGGACTTACTAATTCTGTTCCATTACTTCTTAGACTGGTCAATGAGTATAGACGAGGTTTCGAATCTAGATTTGTTAACTATCCAACTCCATTGTGTAATTGCTACCTTGTCATAGACTCTTTTTTCTCTGAAAACTTAAACCGATATAACTTTTGTAACTTTGGTGTCTATTTTCTGCCTTTCAAAAACGATTTTTTATTTCTTTTCTTCTTTCTTTTTTTCTTTTCTTTTATTTCCTTTTCAAATTTCAATTATTTAACTATATTTTTTAATTCTTATTTTATTCAGTAACTTTTATTTTAATCATTTTTTTTATTTATTTTTTATTTTTCTCTGAAGGAGCTAACGCTCGATACAGATTTACAAATAAATAAATAAATAATAATTAAAACATTTCTTTTGTTACCTCAACGAATTCCTTTAAAATTAACTTGTGCTTAATGAAAAATAATTATATCAATTTTACTCAAACGTTAATGTAGTTAAGCTAGAGTTTGAAAATGATGCAAACAAAAATCGTTTGAATGGGTTATTACTTTTTTTACTTTAATTTCTTTTTTAAAGTTTTTTTAATTATCCTATAAATACTTGATAAATTTTTTTTTTAAATTCAAAAAATAATGGTATTTTTCCCCATTTTTAAATAGATAGTTTTGGTCATTTAGATAATGAATTAATAAAAATTAAAATGATTTATCAGTAAAATATTTTATAAATTTTATTAAAACTTTTTTATAACCATTTAAATGCCATAAAAATATTTTTCAATATTGACTTTTTAATTTAATCTTCCAAATTATGTTGATATCAAAATCGAGACATTTTCTTATAGAAAGTTTAATTTTTTAATAAGTTTAATAGCAAAATGATTTAAAACATTGTTTAATTTAGCCTAAAATTTTTATCTATATAACCGATTGAGATAAAGTATCTATTGGTGAAATTCTTCTGGTGTTGCCATTAAATAGGCGATTTGAGTTGAGAGTGCTAGTCCGTTTAATCATATAGTTTGAAGACAAGTCATTTGATGATTCGAAACTAGCTGTGCTTCGTTCCATTCCGATTGAGTAAAGTGAAAAGTTTTCAACAGTTGTGTTTGGCGATTTAGCCCTAAGATCTTCAATTAAATTTTCTTTTTTAATGAATTTATCAACTTTGACTTTTTCCGAAAGATTTTCAACAATTATTAAAACAAGATCAGGCAAAATTGCCACTATTAAGCTGAGTATAATTGTAAACCAAATGGATCCACTTGAAAATAGCATGAATATTCCAAAATAAAGCGCTTGCTCTTCTGTGAATAGAGTTAAAGGAAAGGGCCTGCAAAAAATAAATTTTTTAAAAATTCTTTTTGATCTTTTTTGTAAAACTTACATAATAAAAGCATTTAATAATAAACAAGTAAACACAAATCCGAGAATGCTCATCAAATAAGAAAATAGAGCGAATATATTTTGGTACCTCCAGATTAAAAATATTTTAAAATGGATTATAACGAATATATTTATCAAAACCAATGATCCAAACTCATAATTTCCAACATTCTTTAATTTAAAATAAAATTTTATTTTTAAACATTGAAAATAAAAATAAATTACTTTTCCATCTTGTAATAAGACTGAATTTATTTGGAAAATGCCCAGTGGGATGAAAAAACAAACCAATGAGTGCCAAACTGCCAGTATATTCCATTTGAGAAATTGAATTGCTGAAAGTGGTCTATTTTTTCTAATTGATCTGAATTTTTTTTAATTTGTTGAAATTAAATGTTAATTTTTTTTTAATAAAAACCTGTAGAAAAATGGAGTTTGTTCAAGTTCTTTGGCATTTTTCTGCTGCTCAAATAAAGCTATAATAAATGGTGGCACCGAGGTGAGTAATAGATTAAAAACACTTATGTACAGACTGGAATAAACGCTCTTCAATAAATTAAGTTTTATTGATTTTAATAAAATTTTTTTCGTTAATACTTACAGTACTTGAGAAAGCATTCCAAAAACCGTAGTAAGTTTGACATACGGAAAAAACAAAATTCTTAAAACAACAAATTTAATTTATTTCTATCTTAAAAAATATCTGGCAATTAATTGAGAAAATAAGGAACAAATTAATTCAAAATAATTTTTTTTCAATTTAACAAAAATTTAAAAATCCGAAATAAATTTCTGTATTTAAACTCTGATTCTCAATAATCAAAATTCAAGTTTCTGATTTTTTTTAATTTCGTTTATCTATTTTCATAAAATTCCAAATTTCCGAAAAAAGTTCCTAGGGGTTTATTTTTAGCATTCTCTAAATCTGAAAAGAAGCATTCATCTCTCTTTCACTCCAAGGATTTAACAAAAATACTCGTGAATTTATATTAGATTTAATTTGAATTTCAAGTTAAAATTCTGATTTTGCATCAAATAAGTCTATAATTTTATCTTAGTTAGAAAATTTTCCTAAATCTTACGACCTTAGGAACATAATAAGTCATTTTTAGTTTCGAAACAAAAAAAAAACAAAAAATGGAAGAATAAACAAATTTTTTATAAAAAACTTTCCGTTCTTGTTTAAATCATAAATGTTAATGACTTGAACACTAGCTTGGTAATATTAATTCCATTATTGGGACTAAAGATTGATCTAAAGAATTCCAATAAAGTACTAAAGAGTGAATAGTAAGATTTTTAAAAAAAATCGTTATAAATTAATTAATATACAATATATGTAAATTAGTTAATTGATTTTAAAATTTTAGCGAATAAAACAACTAATTTCAAATATTTGAAACTGGATTAAATTTTTCAGCTGATTAAAATTACAGGAAGTTGAAATTTTTTTTGTTAATTTCTAAGAATCCATTAAGTATATCTAAAATGAGAATGTTGTTATTTAATGTTATTATGAACCAAAGTTTGTACAAAATCGAACAAAGCTTCTAGTTTTAAGATTAAAATATAAAACTTCAAAAAACTGAAAAAATTGGCAAGTTGTAGTTTATGATCAATTTTTGATGCTCAAAATGATCAAATCAGATTTAAAATATTAAATAAATTATAATTATTTAATATAATTAGTGCAGAGGTACATTTTTGGTTTTAATATACTTTGTTAAATCTTAAGATAAAATCTGCAAAAGTCTGCAAAAAATTATCTACTTAAAATAGCATCATTTAGATGGTGTACATTCTGCAATGTGCATTTTGATATTGCAGTGTTTATATTTTTATTTAACAAAGTATGTTAAATCCAAAAATGTATCTCTGCACTAATTATATTAAATAATTATAATTTATTTAATATTTTAAATCTGATTTGATCATTTTGAGCATCAAAAATTGATCATAAACTTCAAATTGCCAAAAAATTCACAAATATCATGGGGTTAAGGGAACAAAAACTTAAATTAAAGATAGAACAATTTCTTATATGTAAAAGCGAAAAAAAAATTTTTTAAGTAAATAAGTTTAAGTAAATTTTTTAAGGATAAAAGTAAATTTTAAATTTTATAGTTTAAATTACTTTGTAAAAAAAATAGAGTACAAGAACAGCAGCCCGGGTGTAGTACATATATCCGTGAATTAGTAGTGCTCTCTTTAGATATTTGAATTTGGCAAAACAGAAATCCGAGGAGCGTGCTGCATTTCTTCCTTCCTTGCCAAATATTCCAATTCCTACATGAGCTTCTTGTATCATTGAAACATCATTTGCTCCGTCGCCTATTGCTGCTGTCATTGGCCGCTCTTTACTATTTTTTATCAGCGATACAATCTTTTTTTTTTTTTTAATTTATTTTAACAAAAATTAAATTCAGTGCCTACATTTGCTTTTTGAGATGGTGACATTCGGCAGCATAAAACAGCATCGCATTTTACTGCTAATGATCTAAAATCATTTTGTTTTTTATTCAAAGTTATTGTCTCTAAAGAAATGCCATCAATTACTAAAGCATATGACTGTTTAGCGCTTGACTTCATTCTTTTAGAAAATTGTTAATAAAATTTAAAAATAAACACATTTTTTTTTAATTACTGTTCATTGATGATAGCAAAGTTTTCTTCGACTTCATTGGTATTTTTGAGATTTTTTAGCACAAATTTGAACATTTCTTTGGAAAAATGCTTACAAGAGTCTGATATATTTACAGCTGTCTCTAATTTGTCGCCAGTTAAAATCCATATCTTAATGCCTGCCTGTCTCAGGGCAAACAAAGTTCCCTCTACATCTTCTTGCAGGCGATCTTCGACCGAAGTGACCCCTAATATTTTCAAATTTGATTCGATTAAGTCATAGCATTCGTTTAGTTTCTCCTCTTTGTTTAGAATGTCACTGTTTGCTTGGTCAATCATTTGGCAATAGCTTGAATATTCTGACTCACTCAGTGGTTTGTAAGCTATGACCAATGTTCGCCAGCCTTTTTCCGAGAATTCTTTAAGCGAGTCTTCGTATAAGCTAAATGTTTTGCAAGTGCACCTTGGCGCGATTGAGATATCTGCGCCTTTACAGTACAAAAAATATTGGTTTGATTCCTTGTTTTTGACAATAATGCTCATTCTTTTCCGCACAGAATCAAATTCAAGGATATACAAAATTTCATAATTTTTTTCAAATGACTCATTTTTTATGTTGTAAGAGACTGTTCGATCAAAAACATTTCTATTTTTGTCAAAAACATCACCTTCATACACAATGCCTAAGCTTTGAATAAAAATAGTGGAAGTTCATTTTTAAATTTTAAATTTATTTTACTTTAAACAAAATTTAATAAAGCTCAATTCATCTGGAGACGAGGCATTGTATTTTTCCGATGATATCTTATCAACTTGAACAGTGTGGCATACAGTTAGAGCTTCGATAAATCCAAAAATTTTAGCATCAGTTACCGGTTTTATTGTTTGAGAGGTAAGACTGAAGATTTCACCGTATTTTTCCTCATATATGTTTCCATTAATGCAAAAATGTTTGAATAACATTTCGTTTTCGGTCAGAGTTCCAGTTTTATCCGAAAACAAATATTCGATCTGGCCCAAGTCTTCATTTAAATCAGTTGTATTAACTTTAGCGGGTTGATCTGTTTTTTCATCATACATTCTTTTTAGAATAATTGTTAAAAAAAATTTTTTTAAATTTAATTTGACAATATGTAAATTCCTTTTTTTAGTTTTTAATTAACTAATAGGATAAAGGTAAAATATTTTTTTATCAATTAATATTATTTTGTTGACAACCTTTTCATATTCAGAATAAAGCAAAAGTTACAATAAAAAAAGTCTATAAGTGTCGTAAACAAATCAAAGTCTTGACTTTTTGGAAAAAATTTAAATAGAATAATCCAAGACTTTGACTTGAATTAGACTTGTCTGAATTTTTTTGTGCCATATCATAACTCAAACATTATTTTTTTAGATGCTGTGCAATTTAGCATGAACAAAATTATTTCCTTTTTGAAAGATTAAAATTAAAAACAACTCCAAAAATTGAAGTGTTTTGCACTTTTTCAACCTAAACTAAATTAATATTTTAATTAATTTAAAAAATAATTTTATGATTTAATTTCAGGCAAAAAAAAGAAATTATAGAATATGCTGCACCGTTTTGCAATATTTAAAAAAATTTATTTAATTTTAATTTTTAAAACAAAAAAAAAATTTGTTCAATTTTTATTGGATTTCACAATGCCATTCTTTTTTAATTCACTAGTGGTAAAATTTAGAAAAATAAAAGATGTTTAAAATATCGTTTTTCAAAAATTCCAAAATAGTCTTTCATTTATTTCATACAACTAATATTTAAATTATTCGAAAATTTGTATTAATTGAAAATAAACTAAAGATTAGTATACCAAAATAAATAAAATTCACAAATATACAGTACTGCTACGCCATGATGATTTTACTTGAATTTACGTAAATTAACGATAATTGACGTATATTTACGTAATAAAAGTAATAATACGCATTTTTACGTATAGATAGTTTTTAAAATTAATGTTTAGTGACGCAATTATTCAATAATTTCCGTATTTTTACGTAAATTTACCAATTTTGCTAGAAAAATACAAAGAGAAATAGGAAAAACAGCAGCTTTTCGGTAATTTTAGAATTTACAGTAAAATGGGTAAATATCCGTAAAATTACGGAAATCATCGCATAATTGCGTCAATAAACGTTAATTTACAAAACTATCTATACGTAAAAATGCGTATTATTACTTTTTTTTACGTAAATATACGTCAATTTACGTAAATTCACGTAAAATCTCATTGGCGTAGGAGAACTGTATAAATAACTAATAGTTTATTGCAATTTATTTTAATTCTGATAGAAAGCTATCATTAACTTCTATTTTTTTTCTAAAATAGCAATAAAATTTTAAAAGAATTATTAAAAAAAATGTTGTTCTGAAGTCGCTACAAATAAGGTTAAATTTGTTTAAGCTAAAAACAAATTTTCTACAAAAACTCTTCAATCGAATTGTTTTGTTTTAATTTATTACGGAATACAAATTTAGCGAAAATGCAAAATTATTTCAGTGAATGAATTTTCCGCATTCCCATGTTCGATATTGCAGCCTCATTGACAGAAACACAGCTTTATTGCATGCAACAAACGCCATCTCGCCCATGTTATAACATTATTAACTTACACCACATACTCTTAAGATTTGAAATCAAGTTTTTAACTTTAATTTGGCATTATAGCTTGAGATTTTTTCCAAAAATTAAAAATAAAATAATCATTTTTCAAATTTTCTTTGAATTCAATTTATAGCGATGGATCAAATTTAAAATTCAAAAAAATTATTTTTATTTCCACAAAAATCTCAAGCTTTAATGCCACATTAAACTTAAAAACTTGATTTTAATGCTGGCTGAAGGCTAAAAAACAAATCTTTAGAGGATGCGGTGTAAGCTAGCAATTTTTTAACATGGGCAAAATGGTGTTTGTTGCATGCACCAAAACTTTTTAATAAAACCAAAACCAGCTGGATGTTGAGATAATTTTAAAAAACTTAATGAAAACTAATATTAAACGATAGGAGAACTAAATAATGATAATAAAAAAAATTTTCTATCTTGAATTTTAATCTTGAAATTTTAAATAAAATTAATTAATAAAATTTTAATTATCAAATTATTTAAAAATTGGATTTTACATTTTTATAAATCACTTAAAATATTTCACTTTAAAAATAAATATAAAATAATAATTACTTAATATCCCATTCAAAAAAGTTTGATCCAACAAATCGAATTAATTCTGAAAAATTCAATCGTTAAAATCATTGAAAATATTTTTTTGGTTTAAATTACCCATAGTAACATACAGTGATAGCGGAATGATATAATTAAGGTTTGTAAAATACATAAATACAATGAAATCGTACAAAGACTTGTTATTCTTAAAGTTGTCCGGAGCTGAGTCTGTGATGTACCAATGTGTCGTATACACATGGTCATGTAGAATTGAGCCTATAAGACATAGCAGTGATAAAGCAAGCAAAATAATAATATAAACAATGACAAAATAGTTGAGTCTTTTTTCAACGCATGACAATTTGTTAGATTTGAATTTTGAATTGAGCATCATTTTTGAATCCTGACCAGTGTAAATCGCACAGCCATAGATTGCTGGAACTATCTTAAGTGAGGTACCTCGAAGAAGAATATTTTCATTGCTTATCAAGCTTAATAAATTATTTAAAATTTGTATTTTTATTTTTAAATAAATTACTATTCTTTTTTTTCATGGACCAGTTTTCCTTTGAACTCATACAATCGTCTATTTGGTTTTTCAATAATCAAAGTTCCCTTCAAATCAGTCAAGTCATCCAGACCATTCAAGTGTGGAAATTTGAACGGAACTGACCGTAGTTTTAAATTAGTCTCTCCGTCCAAATTCGCTGTTTTTATATAACAAGTATTTGTATCTGACATCGAATACAACAATGCTAGATCACAGGGAAACTCTTCGTCCAGCTTTACCTCTACTATGTCGCCACACTTTATGTCCTGACTTTTAATAGATTGAATTTTTCCATTTTTTATAACTTTAACTCTTCTTGAATTTATTTCCCAGTCGGACTTATGTCTGAGCACATCTTCGTAGGCCTTTTGTTAAATTTTTATTTTAAAATTTAGAAAAAAATTTTAAAGTAATTTTACCTGTTTTAATGCAGTAACACTGATCACAATTGCAAGAGGAACCACCGATGCATATGGATTTGTTGGAGGGTCAGGAATGAAAAACTTAGATTAATTCAAAATTATTAAAGAATGTTTATTTATTTAAAAAAAATTGGATTCTATTGATTTTTTAAACTATTGATCAAGGCGACCTCATAAAACTTACCAAGATTAAAATATTGAGTAGAAAGTAAAAATTTGCTATGCGTCTGAATTGTTCAAATAAATTTTTTGGAATAAAATTTAATAATGTATACTAAAAAATAAATTATTTATAAAATTTTAACAATAATATCAAATTAATTAGCTAAAAGATACTTTTGAGGTAACAATTCTGTTATCAGAATATTTGAGTGGTTCTTCTTCATTGTGATCACCGGGTCGTTCATGATTTATAAATATTGTACGAAGTTTTGAAAATTTTTCCCGAGTGTCACGGATTCTCTAGAATTTTCATTAATCCAACAAGTTAAATATTTGAGTGTAAAATTACCGTTTTAATTAATAATTTTCTCAAAAAATCATATTTTTGTATAAAAATGTCAATCGAGTCGACTATTTTATCTCGTATCTTTTCTAGTCTCATTCGATCAAGAGATATTTACTCATCTAGGCCAAAGACTTTAAAATTTATGATTTAAAATTACAGCCAGGTAAGAAATAACTTATTAAGTAATATTTGATTATGAATTTTTTGATCGTTAATTTTCTTAGCTACTTGGTTATTTTGAATGTCGCTATGAGGACTTAATTGTTGAACAAAAACAAAGCAAAAAAAAGTTTATTGGAGGAAAAAATTAAAAATTTAAAACAAAATTAAATTAAAATATTCCAAAACATTTCCAAAATTTCACTTAGGATCAATTCTAAATAGCAACCAAAATAAAATACTGTTTATTTTTTTGCTAGTGAATAATTTAATCCACTAAGAATGTGTGACGCAAAATATTTTATGCAAAGGGTTTTGACTGAACAAACTCAATTTTAAAAAATATTTGCCAAATATTCATGACGCAACCTCAAAGACGGATTAAATTGAATTAATTTCGAAATTTTACGAAATAAAAAATTTGATTAGTTCAACTAAAATATTTAAAACATTTTCTAATGATGAGATTTTTTTAGGTATCGCTAAATACCTTTATTGTTGAATGATTTGAAATGAAATTAAAAAATTATCATGAATGTAAAATCATGGAGTACATGAAGCTTTTGTCATGGTTTAAAAAAAAAAATTTAAATTTGTACATTTAAATTAATTTCTATTATAACTTAATTACTTTGTTCTCTAAATTCTAATTGATGAAAGTAAATATTTTTAATTATGAGAAAAAAAGGACAACTAAAGGTAAAAACGCTTTTCTTAACATAATTTTTATTTCATTTTGGCAATTAACCTTAAAATTTTAAATTAAATAAAATTAAAATTTAGTTAAAATCATAAACTCAGGCACTTAGTTTTTTGTTTGATTCGATTTTTAATTACCGATTTAACTTTAATGAATATTATAAAAATTTTAAAAATACAAAAATACTTGTAATATTTTTTTATATTGAACTTTCTTTTTTTATTTTTATTACTAATATTTAATATTTTTGCCTTCAAAATCTTAATTATTTGGAAATTGTTGGCACCCTTTTTCCTTTAATCTATTTAGTCTAGATCAGTTTCTAAAGATCTCAATTTTTTTTATTTTTCTTAATTTTCTAATTAATACCTACAAGGCTGAAATATTGGTATTATATATAAAAATATGAATAAATCAATTCGAAGAATGAGAAGCTTGATATATCAAAAAAATTATTAAGTGAAATTTTTCCTCGTTAAAGTGAACAAAAACATTCTTAAAAAATTTGAATAATGAAAAAAAATCATTGTTTTGAAAATTTGAGACACGTTTAATTTCATGCCATACCTGTAATGAAAATATTTAGTATTTTGAAAAAAAAATCATAAAAGGCATCTTAAATGAATTTTTTTAAAGTCTTTCTCTACCCAATTCAAGGATAAAATCTAGAAAAAAAATTCTGTGCATGAACAATAATCAAATTTTACTTCTTGATTACTATTAAATTATGGTTGAAAAGGCTTTATCATAAAGCGTTTTATTACCTTATTTTTTTATTTCTTAATAATTAATTGACTTTTAAAATTTTAGATAACTATTCAGAATACTGATAAAAAATTAATTAAAAATTCAAATTTTATAATATTGATGTGCAATTTTATTCTAGATAAATAAAGATCTTAATTTTAATAAGCATTTTTTTATCTTCAAATATTTATTTTGGGCACAATTTTATGAGAAACATACATATGATAATAAAATACCTAAATCAAATACAATTTAAAATTAGTAAAAATTTTAAATTTAAATCGTTTAAGGTAATGAGAAACGATTTTTTGTATTCTTATTCTCGTTTTTTAATTTTCATTACATGGTAAAAATAGTATAATTTATTTAATTGAGTCTAAGATTTCAATATGTTTTTACTAAAGATGCAATTTTTCAAATCTTAAGCTTTGTAAATAAATTAAAACTAAAAAAAATAATTTAGTTTAATTATTTTATTAAATTGATAAAATCAACAAAGGCTTTTATAAAATTTATGAAATCAACATTGAAACCAAAATAGAATTTTTCTCCAATTTTCTCTTAACTAGTGACAAATTGTCAAGTTTTTAAAATATAGTAGGGAGACTTGACTCTTTGTAATAAGAATTTTTTTATTTTTTCTAAAAAATTTTCTATCTAAATTCAGTATAAAACATGTCATGTTGTCATTTTTCAAAATTAATTCTTTAGGAGTTCTTCTTTTAGAGAGATTAGTTATATTTTTAGATTCATTATATTACTACATTTCTACATTCATTTAATTGTTTATATAGAAATAAAAACAAGATTAATAATAATGATAGGGGTCGCGCTGGTCAAAACTACAGCATTGTCTGAATTTTAATTTTTAAAAATTAAAATTTTAGTTTAAACCTTTTGTTCAAAGTTTTTGAATTTTAAAGTCAAAAATTAAAAAAGTTAGCTCAAAAAATTGTTCAGAATATTGTTCGGTTTCGGATTCTACAAAAAAAATTGGAATTGAGAGGTTAGTCAAGGACGAGATAGAAAAATAGGGAAAATTCCAAAAATTTTAATCTCCGGTAAATTTTTATGGTCAAAACTAATTTTTTAGAAAAAAATGAAAAAATAGCTTAAAAAATCTGAATAACAATAATTAAATATGTTTACAAAATCATTAGATTTTTAGAACTAAAAAATAAAACTAATAATTTTGGTGCTAATCTTCGAGAGGGGTACCCCCATAAAAGATTAACTTTCCTAGGTTAAATGCATGCAGAATTTGCAGTCGAAAAAGTCAAATTCAGATTATGCCGTAGTTTTGGTCTGCGCGAACCTTATATCGGGTGATTTTACATTCGATATACATGCAATATTAACATTAACATAATTACAAAATTAACTGTTTTATACTGAAACATGAGTGGAAATCCGCTAGAATTTGCATATGATTGGCCAGGTGTAGGATCCGGTCATCATTCTGAACTCTCGAAAAAGCACCATGAATGGATCAGGCATATAACTATAGCTTTAAGTGAAATGAAACTGAAATCTGACGCACAAGAAATCAAAATAACTCAACTTGATGCAATCATAAAGCAGCAAAAGACTCAAATCGAATTTCTGACAAACAATCCACCGGAAAATGCGAATCCTATATTTTCCTTCAGTGATTCGGTAAAAGAAAATAACAAAAAGACAGAGGCAGATGTAGTTCTGCTTGCGAAAGTCCATTCTGAACTGAAGGAAAAAAGTAGAATCGAACGTAACATTGTTATAAGTGGACTCCAAGAGAGCACTGATAACAATGACGAGGAGAAAGAAACAAATGAAGCAAATCTAATCGATGAACTATTAAGCGAACTGAAAGTAGATAAGAGCAAGGTAAAACGAAAGGCCAGACTAAGAAAGAAAGATGTAGCTCAAAATGCAGAAAAACCAAGTCTCTTGTTAATTGAGTTTGTCGGCAGCAACTCGCAGACCACGGCATTATCAAACTCAACATTACTAAAGAATAAAGCGAAATTCAATCGTGTCTACGTAAATTGTGATAAGACTATGGCTGAAAGAGAGGCTGAAGCTAAACTAAGGCATAAACGGAATGAATTAAACGAAAAGTTACCAAATGGAGGCGAAAACGGAGTTCTTCGATATGGCACTCGAGACAATAATAAACGGTACTATTGGGGTATTCGAGACGGGAGGCTTGTGCAGCTCGAACCGAGACAATAATGATCACAATAAAACAAACAATTACAATCATAAAACTAATCGTATTATAAAAATCAAAAACAAATCAACAAATCAATCTAATCAATCGTCTAAACAAATGTCTGATCATCCTTTATTATCTTCGTCTAATTTTCTAAATCATTCAACTTCAATGTCATCATCAACTAGTAACATAAGGTCTTTGAAAACTATTTATACAAATGCCACATCTCTCACAAATAAGCTAAACGAATTAACGATCTTAATTGACAATTACTCTCCACACTTAATAGGTATTACTGAGACATGGTTCAATAAAAAATCGACTAGAGAGATCGATAACTACGTCGTTTACAGTAGAGACCGATATGAAACTATCGGCGGTGGTGTAGCCATTTACGTCAGTAAACAGCTAATCTCTACAGAAGTCACTGAGACTAAGTTTAATCATACTTCCATAGAACAGATCTGGTGTAAAGTTACCATTGGTAACGAAACTATACTTGTCGGATGCTTATACAGACCACCTAACTCAAGCAGAGAAACTTCATTAAAATTAAACGAATCAATCTCATTAGCCAAATGCTTAGTAGATGAAAAGAAGTACAGCAGCTTATTTATTTTTGGGGACTTCAACCACCCAAAAATTGTTTGGTCAAATGAAGGAGGTATTTGTGAAACAAAGTATGCACAAAGCTGCGACTTTCTGTATATGCTCGAAACAAATTTTCTTCAACAAATGGTGATTGAACCGACTTTCAAAAGAAACATTTTGGATTTGATGATTACTGACAACCAGAACCGCATATATTCTGTCCGAACCGGTCCACCACTAGGCTCAACAAAGAAAAATTCGCTACATTGTACACTCCATTGTGAATTTATTCTAAATTAAAATACACCTATTTACTCGAAACCAACCATAAAACAAGTCTTATTATATACCAAATGTGATTTCAAAGCATTTAATAAATTTATTAAAAGTTCAAACTGGGATGCATTCGCTAATAGAGATGTTGATGAAATGTTCTTAAAATTACTCGAAAATTACAATGAAGCAATAGTTCGATATGTACCTAAGCTAAAAATTAACCGTTCGTTAAGTAAGAAAAGGCCGAGATGGCTAAGCAAAGAGTTAAAATCGTTGAGTAGAATAAAATACAATCTCTGGAACAAGCATCGAGCATCTCCGAATAATTTAAAGCTACAAAGCGACTATAGAACGGCATCCAAGGCACTCGCTAAACAAGTTAAACTAGCAAAAAGAGATCTAGAATTTGAAATTGCAAAAAAGTCCAAAAATAACCCCAAAATTCTCTTTTCATACATAAATAATCAAAGCGAATGTAAAGAGACTATTAGAGCTTTGATAGATAATGATGGAATTAGCAGAACTCAAGATTATGAAATAACTAAATTACTAAACGAACAATTCTACAAAGTTTTCAATCGACAAGATCAATCAAACACAACGAAAACATTTTCAAGAAGAACTGATAAAATATGCGACATTGATGATAAGACGTTTGAACCGCAAGAAGTTTATACTGAGTTGATAAAACTAAACAAAAACAAGTCACCAGGAGAAGACGGAATAAACCCAAGAATATTAAATGAATGTGCAAATAGTTTATCAGTTCCTCTCTCAAATATATTCGTCGAATCTATTCGAAACGGTAAATTACCAAACAAATGGCGCGAAGCTAATATAAGTCCAATTTTCAAAAAAGGCAATAGAACAGATCCTGCAAACTATAGACCAATATCATTGACTGCAATACCGTGTAAAGTAATGGAACGGATGATTAAGAAAGTAATGGTAAAGCATCTAAATGATAATAACTTAATTACAAAACTTCAGCATGGATTTGTCACACGTAAATCATGTGTTACTAACTTGATCGAATCACTCGACCTAATAACAGAAACAATTAATCGAGGTTTTGCGATTGATGCAGTATTCTTAGACTTTATGAAAGCTTTCGACCTCGTACCGCATCCAGAATTAATAGTCAAGCTGGAAGGATATGGATTTAAAGGCAAATTATTAGCATGGTTAAAAGCGTTCCTATCTGAAAGAAGACAAAGAGTTGTCATCAATGGAACAGCATCCGAATGGAAGGAGGTCCTCAGTGGTGTTCCACAAGGTTCGGTGCTAGGTCCACTTTTATTTATTATCTTCATAAACGACATGCCTGGGAATCTTTATTACTTGTGTAAGCTTTTTGCTGATGACAGCAAACTATTGTCTATAATCAGAAACTCCATAGATCAAGACAGACTTCAAGAAGATTTAAACGAAATACTCAAATGGACTATCGATTGGCGAATGGGACTAAACCTTAATAAATGTAAAGTAATGCACTAAAGAAACCCCAAAATACATAACGATAGACTGTACTCACTAGACCTCGATATTGACACTGATAATAAAGTAACTTATATTCTTGAAAACTCAACCTCAGAAAGAGATCTTGGCATAATTGTGAAGAACGATCTTAAATGGTCAGATCATATTCAAACTATTGTATCTAAAGCAAACAGCACTCTAGGCAGAATAAGAAGGGCATTTAAAAGATGGGACCAGAAAACATTCAAGCTCCTGTACACAACATTCATTAGACCACTTTTGGAATATGGATCATCAGCTTGGAACCCATATCGAAGGCAAGACATCAAAATGATTGAAAAAGTCCAAAGAAGAGCTACCAAGTCGGTTCCTTCACTAAGAAATAAGAGGTACAACGAAAGATTAAAAATACTTGGCCTCACTACACTCGAAGAACGGAGAAAAAGAGGTGACTTAATTCAATTTTACAAATCAGAAAAGAATCTCAATGTAATAGATTGGTATCATCCACTGACAACAACACCGAGTATGAATGCTTCTGGTCCGGCAGGTTCAACAAGAGGGAAAAACAAATTATACAGGCAACTTGTTAAAAACTGTTCAGTCAGAGACAACTTTCTTACCAATCGTATCGCTCAAGACTGGAAAAACTTAACGGATGAAATAAAAAATGCAGAATCAATCAACTCATTCAAAAACAAATACGACAAATTTGTTCAAAACAAAATGATGGAATCTAAACAAAATTTATCTGCCATAGCGAGGTACTGAGTTACCGAGCTCCACGGGCAAAAGCTCGTTGCAGATTAAATAATAATAATAATAATAATAATAATATAAAAGACTAATTTTTAAATATTTTTTAAATCTATAAATTGCCCATAAATAAAACGTAAATGTTTCTAAAAAATAATAAAAAAATTCAATTTCAAATTTATAGATTTAATTTCTAAATTCATCAAATATTTCGAAATTATCAAAAAAATATAATTGCAAATAAATAAATAGAAAGAAAATCAAATTCAAAGACATGCGTCAGTACCTCTGTTGCTCATAATTAACCCTCGTTCTTGTTCTTTAAGTCAATACATTCTCTAAACCGTCTGACGTTTTGATTACTTTCACTACTTGTAATTTTGTTATTCTTGTTTTTTTATTGAAGATCTCAATCTACTTGGACAGTTTATTAATAAAGCAATTGGATTATCTTCTTTATCCCAACGATCGATAAATTCTTTTGTAAAATTGTTCTCTAATAGTCTGATTATGGAGCCAACCCTTATTTAGACTTAAAAAAGTTTTAACTAGCATATAATAAGTTAGTTACCACAGTTTTACTTTCAAATTCCCAATTTACCTGTTAACTAAAACTAATTGTTTTTTTTTTACTGTAAAAGAACAAACTCAAGACTTAACATTATGAAAATTGTTAGAAAATATTCAAAAGAAGAGAAAAAAAAAATTGAACATGTTTAAAGTAACGATTAAGACGCTTGTAATATTTTTTTCCAATAAAAATTTAATTTTAAATATTTTTTTTTAAATTAAAAATAAAAAAAAAATTTTGTTTGATTGTTGTCAAAGCAAAAAATGACAGATTATTTAAGCAAATCTTTTGACTTGATTTGTTAATTCTAGTGTTTGAAGATGAAAGAGAAAATTTGTGAAAAAACTTTAAATTTGTTCCAAATAATTAAATAAGCATTTCTCCAAATAACTTTACTTTTTATTAAATATTAAAGTTCCAAAAGCCTTGATTTTGATTCAAAATTTGAAATTTGATCATATATTTTTCTTTGTCTAAAAGATTCTAATAAAACACGAAATGATTCTTAAACCAAATTTTCTATGAAAAATTCATTAAATGAACGTTTTTTTTAGTATCCAATATTTTTCCATATTCAATTTTTAAACATCTTGAACTCATTCACAATTTCTTTTAATAAATGTTTATTTATTGCTATCGATAAAGACTAACATTAGTATTCCCATATGGTCTAGTGGTTAGGATTCCTGCCTTTCACGCAGGCGGCCCGGGTTCAATTCCCGGTGTGGGAAATTTTTTTTAAATGTAATTGAAATTTATTTGAATTTTTAAAGTTTTTTTTAGTTTTATTTCTTATTTTTTTTATAACAATAATATTTGTATATAAATAAAGAGCAGAACAATTAATCACAAAAGCTCTGATTACAGTCATATTTAGGTGCTACAAAATGATCACATAATTAAAAATTTTCTAATTTTAAATAGTCTTATCATTAAAATTAAGATTATAAAGACAAGAAATAATTTATTTTTTATTTATTTATTTGTTTCAAAAATTATGCCAGATTTGGCGATGATAAAAAAAATTAAATATAAAAGAAAAATATTAAAAAATATAAATTTTAATTAATTTAATAATAATAAAAAAGTACATAGTTAATAAGAAAATAATTCAAATATTAAATAATTAATGAATTTTAGTAAACAAATTTAAAGTTAATTTATAATCTTTTAAAGATTATCTTATGATTTAGTATTCAGCTATGATCTAGTTGAGACTTTTCTGCTTGTAATTCAAAAAAAATAGTGCTTTTCATATATTAATTTTAATTTTTAAAAAATTTTTTTCCTGTAAATAATTTTTTTTAATTTTCCAATAGACCGGCATTTGAATGCCTTTTTTCCCATTCAAGTCGCCACGGATCTCTGATGATCCAGTAGTTTTTTTCTTCTAGAGATTCTGTGGCTGATACCGTTAATTTCGTTTTTTGTAATAAATAGGGCTAATTTTCTATTTGATTGATATTTAAAAAAAAATTTTAAAAATGCCCAGAAGTAACTTCATAAAAACCCAAAAAGCTTATAGCGAAGAAACTTTACAGATAGCCATTGTCGAAATTGAAGCTAAAAAATTAAACAAACTTCAAGCTTCTGTGCGCTTTAACATTCAATATTCATCACTAAACGATCGAATCAATGAACTGTAAAAAAGACCTGCTAATGGTAAAGGTGCTAATCCATGGATCCCTAAAGAATTTGAAACGCATTTAGTTGAAGTGATCAAACAATTAGCCGATTGGGGTCACGGTATGAATTTTGCTAGCATTAGAGACTTTGTTAAACACTATTTAGTCAGTTACAAAATATCAAACCGATTTTAAGACATCACACCTGGAAGGGACTGGTTTTACCATTTCCTAAATCGTTGGAAAGACCAATTAGAAAGCAACTATGCGAAGAATCTCCACTAAACGACCAAGAAAGATGCTTCAAATTTAAAACAGCATTTGGAAAAATCAAAACAAATCAGAAAAAATGGATTTCTTTTGAGAAATGTAACAAATGGTCTTGTGGGAAATACCTTCCAAGAGGTTTTGATTTAACTATGGATTTTTTTTGTTCAGAAAAGTGTTCTAAATTGTTTGTTTTAAAATAGGATACATATATTTTTTTATACTTTTTTGGTATTTTAATTGCTTAAATTTTAATTTATTTTAATTTTATTTTAAAAGTAATTCACTGATATACCCCAATGTAAGGGTTTAAACGTTACTGAAACATCTTTTTTTATTTTAAATGTTACTTTTGAACCCTTATGTTATTTTAAATAAAGTATTTTTTTAAATTAAAGGCAATATTCTCTTTTATTATTTTATATGTTTCTCGAAAAAAAAAATTTCACAACTAATTAGCGATCAAATAAAAGAATTCACGGTTTTAAACTGTTTGACTATATATGTATATTTAGATATGTATGTATATTTTATATATTATAGAATATTTGTATTATTTTGATTTAATTTAAAAAATGTGACCACTAAGATAATACTTTAAATGGATTTTTAAACATTATTAGTGTTTATAAATTAATTAATTTATAAATACTACATTTTCTAGTAAAAATTTTTTTGGCTTTTTTCAAAAATATCATCAACTTTTGGGTCTATTTGGAAAGATAATCATCTGCTCTAATACTTAGCTACACAAAGATAAAGCATCTTTCCGTAGCCATGCTCGAGAAATTTTTCTGATTTTTCTGACATCCGGTGTAGTTTTTTCGCAATATTGATGCTTGTAGGTTTTACGTCTAGCCCCTTCAAGATGTTTTATAAAAAAAAAAAACAAAACTAAAATTTTGTCAAGTTTATTTTTTTAGTTAATTTTTAAAAAAAAAGTCTAAAATTAAAATTAAATTATAATATTTTGGCAGCAATTGTAGTAAAATTGATTAAACTATTGTAAAAATTGCAGAGATCCCTAAGCATGAAGTCAAACAAAGGAAACAAGCTTGGAACTTTGTTCAAGTCATCGTCGTCGTCGCGGTTTCAGCGGCAGCACAAGCCAGCCGAACTGTACCGCACCGACTTTATCACGGCCATGAAGCTGCCAGACACCGAATCTCTTGACGAAAAAAACTACTGGATAATCAGGGACCCGTGGCGGCTCGACTGGGAAAAAGGCGTCCAAGTGCCGGTCAAGCCCGAAAGCCTAAACATTCCCAACTACTCGCCATTTGCCGACCAGTTCCAACAAACCCTAGTGGACACATCGAACCATGTGGCAAAGCCATGCGTAAAACTGCCCAAAAAGTACCTGTGCCCGGCCAACGACAAAAACTACAAGAGCCAAGTCCACGAGGCCTACATCACCCACGGCCTCTACACCAGCGACAGCATCAAAGACCGCATGACCTCCAGCCTGTCCATCTGCAAGTACGACTGCGACCAAATGGACGTCAATTGGCTGAACAGAGTGAATCTGGAGATGGAGCTGGCGGGCCAGGCCAAGCTCAGCCGCATCACTTTCGAGCGACTGCTCGAAAATTTCGAACTCCAATCTCAGCACGGTCTGAAGACGGCCATTGAAAAACTGCAAAGCTACAGCATCGAGTACGACGAGGACATTGTGTGCGACGTGTGCCACTCGCCCGACTCCGAGGACAACAACGAAATGGTCTTCTGTGACGGATGCAACATGTGTGTGCACCAGGCCTGCTATGGCATAGAAAAAATACCCAAAGGCAACTGGTTGTGTGCGCCGTGCACGTACGGCGGTGCCCAGTTCAGGCCCGAGTGCGTCCTTTGTCCGCACACAAACGGGGCCATGAAGGCGAGCAAAAATTGTCGCCACTGGGCCCACGTCAGCTGCGCTCTCTGGATACCGGAGACGGGCTTTGGCAACCCGGACAAAATGGAGCCCATTGTGAACCTGGGCCAGATTGCCGCCTACCGCTGGCAACTGGTGTGCTCACTGTGCAAGGAAAAGCGCGGATGCTGCATCCAGTGCTCGGAAAAAAAGTGCCATGTGGCTTTTCATGTGACGTGTGCGTTCAAGCACAACTTGAGCATGCAGACAATCGCTGGCAAGGAGCACGAAGATGATGTCGAGTTTAGGTCTTACTGCTCCAAGCATACCAAGTGGCGCCAAGAGAACAAGACAAGGCGCCAAGAGTTGGAGGAGGAGAGCGAGAGCTGCGAGAGCCAGAGCAGCCTGGACATGGTCAGCACGGCTTCCAATGACTCGCTGGACATTGGTCAAGAGAAGTTCTTGCAAAAGCTGTCCAGAATGAGCGAACATGAGCGCAAAGTAGAAATAGTCAAGCAAATACAAAGTCTAATCTTTGAATTTTACAAAAGTGTGGACTTGGACCTGAGCAAAAAGCTGCTGTCGGTCACCAACCAGTTGCACTTGCAGCTGGTGTTCAACTATTGGAAGCTGAAGAGACGCTTCAATGCGTCCACCATATCCGAGCCGAACAATCAGCTGATACCGGTGCCAAACAAGCCGCTGATGATGCACAGAAACGAACAAGATTTGATAAACAGAAACGAAAGAAAGCTGATATCGCAGGTGAAAATGTTCATCAATTTGAGACAGGACTTGGAGAGAGTTAGAAATTTGAGCTACATGGTGGTGAAGAGAGAAAAGTGCAAAAAACAATATTTTCAGCTGAGTCAGGCTTTGTTTCATAGACAAGTGGAGTATTTGAGCAAGTATTCGACTCAGGTGAGCGATGGCAGGGCGGGAAGGGTCAAAGACATCCTGCAGATCAAGAACGACAGCTCGATCTATGACTTTCCTGAGTATTGGCTCACTGATGCCAAGAAAAAGGTGCACACTGTCAAGAGTTTGTCTCAAAAGTTGACCACAAATATAAAGAAAAAGTATTCCAAGATCGAGAAGAAAAAAGTGAGCAAAAAAAGTCAAAATTTAGATGGTAAAAAGAGGTCGAGTCCGCGACGAAGTGCTCGCCGATTGAAGTCCCAGTAGATTAGCGACGTTGGCTGTCGGTGTAGTTTTTTTTTTCATTGTTGATTTTTTTGCATTTAAAATTTCTCTTGTAAAATATGTATCAAAATTTAATAAATTTGTTAACTAGTTTTTTATCTTGACATAAAAAAAAATTTGAATTTTTATCCAAAAAGATAAATGACTTTGGCTGATTTATTTATTTAAAATATAGTTCGGCAAAGCCTTGGCCGGTTGGAATTGAAACTTTCTTTCAGCCACCTGAAAAATACACTTGAAACTAACTAATTTGAACCAAAATGTTAAATTAGATTAAAGTTAAATTTTAAATTTTACAGTGAATTTGTTAGAAAAAAAAAGAAAAGCAATTTGAATAAATAAACATAAAGTTTTTGAGAATCTCATTATGAAAAAATTTAAGTTAAAAAAAAAAATTTTTGGATACAAATTTTTTTTTTTTTTAGCTATAATTAAGTAAGATTAAAATTAAAGAAAACATCCATAATCATATCATGTCAAGTCCAATCATTTTTGATGAAGCATCAAGGAAATTTTAAAAAAAATTAATTAATTTAATTGAAAAAAATATTTTTCTTTAGTGTGTTTCATCATTTATTCTATACCAGGCTCAAAATTAACTGCTTTGTGAATTTTGTTAAAAAAAATAAAAAACCATAAAAAGCTTCAGAGCTTTAATTCGGACCGACCGAAATATGTTCTATTAATTTTAGCAATTAATACATACTTTTCGTAAAGTACATTTAAAATGTTTTATTTTTATGAGCAAATTTATTTTATTGTTAATAAAGGACTATGCTAATTATGGGCCTTTGTTAACAACTCAAGAATATGCAGTAATAAATTACCACTCTGTGGTATCTGGAATGAGATAAATGAATGGATGATTGAAAATGGGTTTTCTATTTTAGCTCGTTTTTTTTTTAATTATTTAAAATTAATTAAAAATTAGATATTTATTCAATTTTTTAAGGTAAAACTATTTAAAAAAAAACAATGGCGGGAGGAGTTCTATTACTCAGGGCCATTTAAATTTTGAAATAAACTTATTATAGACATCCTGATTCTAAAAAATTCTGCAATAAACCTGCAAAATTGTGAATTTGAGTTATTATAAATTCAACAAAGCGTTTAATGGTGGCACAGAGTATGTATCAGTTACAAGAATTTACATAGCATGATTAATTGGTCGGTCCGAATTAAAGCTATGGTATTTTTATAATTTGTTTTTGTTTTTTGTACCAAAATTCACAATGTCAAAAAAAAATGAAATTTTTTTTTAAATTTATGATAGAAAAAAGTAATTTTTTTCAAAGCATGCATTTGTCCTAAAACTTTTTTTAATCCTTAAATTTTTAATAGAAAATAAATAAAGAATAAAAATACTATCAAGATAAAAAAATTTTTGCAATAATTAATAAAATTAAAATTACAGCTATAATTAACATTGACGATTTATTACGTTATTTTACGTAAATTTACATTAGTTGAAAGAAATCAAAAAAATACCAAATATTTCCTTTATTAACTTAAAAATTGTCAAATTAAATAAGAAAATAAAATTTTCATTAATTTAATTAGTTAATTCACGCATTATTTGAAGTGTTAAATTTTAAAAAAAAAAGTCCCAAAGTAAAGTCTAAGTTTGGATTTGACTTAAGACTTGTGACTCTTCTTAAACAACTCTGATAAAAAATGTTATTTTTTGTTTATTAAAATAAAACATTTTTGAATAGTTTGATCAATATTTGTCTTTTTCTACTTTTTTTTTTACAAGACTTTTGAATTTTTATAAATAATATATTTAAAATTCTTATCATTTTTAATAATTTTAATTAACACTAATATTTCAGGTTTAGCTCAATTCTCTTTATAAAAATATCCTAAAAAAATAAGGCTGATTGCATTGCATTCCAAGGGATGATTTTTGGTTGCGGCTTTTGATCAAAAAAAAAATATTTACTGAAATTAATAAATAGTGAAGTTTTAATTTGATTTTAAAAAATGTTCAATAAATTTGAATGTATTGTAAAAATGCATTTATTTTAGTAAAATAAATTTACTGAGCTTCTTCATCTTGATTGCAAACTCATTTGTTGAATAATTCTTGTTCAGGATCATATAATTTAATATTTTGATTTCTAGAAAATAAATTTTTAATTTTAATAATTTTTTATTCTAACTTAAGAAAAACAAATTGAGAACTGAGAATTTTTCAGACAATAGAAAATTAAATAAACTACGAAAAATAATTTTTTAGTTTTGTATTTTTAGTGATACAATCAGAATTTAAGATACAAAAAAAGTAAATCGACAGACAAATTCTGAAGTAGCATTAACTCGGTACAGATAAACAAATAAATAGATAAAATCGGCATACTTTTTAAACATAAAATTTTTCATGTATTATTATTTTATATTTATTTGTTGCATTAGGTAATAGTTAAAAAATCCAATATAAGGCAATTTAAGTATTTTTTTTTCAAAATGATCCTCTCTTTGAAAAAATGAAATTAAAAAAAAATTTATTAAATCATCTAAATAATTAAAAAAATTCCTATTAAAAGTCGTTAAAAAATCATTCATGTTTTATAAACAAAAAATTATCAATCATTTATCAATAAATTTGTTAAATTTGAAACTCCACTTGAATTTACAGCAGCTGAATTTTTCTTCAAAATTTGTCTGTAAGAAGTTCGTAGCAAAGCATAAGGAAAACACGACTCAAGCAGATCATAGGACAGAAATGGCGATGACTGAACAATTTGATCTAAAATTATGTAAACTGAATCCCGATTTAGCTGATCCTTTTGTGACAATGGTCCATTTTGTCCACTTGAACTATTACCTGACTCGGAATCATGAGATAACTTAAGCAATGCTGAAGAAGCCAACTAAAAAATAAAATATATCAATTTCTTTTTAATTTTATTATAATTTGGTATTGTGAATTTCAAATACAAATAAAACGAAAATTTGTCATTTTTTGATAAATTTAAGTTAATAAAAAAATTGGAAAAAATACTGCAACATAGTGCACCATTCTTTGTTGCAACTTTTTTACCTAAAATAATTTTTTTCGTGTAAAAAAAGACAGAAAATAAAGAATTAATAATATCTAAATAGATTATGATTTGATTTACTAAAAAAATAAAATAATAATATTATTTCAGGCAAAAAAGGTGCAGCAAAGTATGGTGCACTATGTTGCAGAATTTTTTCTAATATTTTTTGCTAACTTTAATTTTAATTTTTCAAAAAATGAAGAAGTTTTGTTCAATTTGTAATTGAAATTCACAACACCCATAATTTACGGCTAAAAATTCTGTAAGTCTGCACTGGACATTTCTTTGACATTCAGCTCCCATGTCATAAAACAAACAACCAGCAAGAGTATTAATAGCCATCGCAATGCAATGTGAATTATTTGCATGAGCTTGTAGTTCTGCTTTATACTGTGAAGAGTCGTATTTAGAAAGACGCGATATCGACACAGCCAATAATACCATCATCAAACAAGAAATAGTATATTCATCTTCTGGACATGTTTCTGCGTAAATAAAATTAAAATAATTTATTTTACGGCAAAATTTATAAAAAAGCTTTAAATCAAATATTATATTTAAATTTGATAAAAATTAATTCAAATATTCATAAAAAAAAATATCTAATCAAATATATTTATGTTTTGATTTTGATTTTTTTTAAAGAAACAAAGAAACTTTATTCGTTCCTAAATTTTTTTTTTCAGTAAAGTAAAATTATTTTTAAAGTTAAACAAAAATTTATCAATTTAATTTAAGATTAAATTTGGGGTATTTTAAAAGGTTTGTGCAAAATCATTGACCACTGACACTTAGTTTTATGGTTCATGTTTTAATAAAATAAAATCGCGAAATATTTTTTTATAATACTTTGAAAATGTGAAAACTTAGTACATTTATTTGCAAAAGCTAAAAATTTAAATCAAAAAATGGTTAAACTAAAATAGATATTTTTTATCGTTTTATGTAAATAAAAAAGTTTTTACAAAGTTTTCAAATTGCATTATATCTTTTAAAATAAAATATACAAATAGCTTTATATGGTCGGTGGTAACTGTTAAAATATATTTGACTTCAGAACCAAAAAACATTATGATACTGCTCAGTAGTTAAAGTCTACTTAGTTTATGGTTCAGAAAAAAGTTACCATTAATAAAGTTTTTTTTTATAGTTTTGCGTTACTAAAGGTTTTATTAAAGGATTTTTTAATATTAAAACATAAATAATCAATTCATAAAATACGCTTTGAACTTTTTAACTTTAAAATTTCAACATATTTTCGAGTAATTCATTTAACAAAATTAAGAGTTTTTGATATCAAATTTCACTAAAAATTTAACCGGTATTCAAAATATTAAAATTTAATTAGAAAAATGACAAGAATTCGATTTTGATACTAAATAAAAAAAAATAAAATTACTTGAATTAGGAGTCTTAATTATTTGGTAAAGTCCAGTGTCTATATTTGTTTGAAAACCGCACGAAGCACTCATTTCGTTGATTAGCAACTCAAATTTTTGATCATTAAAATTTTTAGAGAACTCTTCAGCTGATAGCATAAGGTAGGGTAGTCTTTTTTCCAACACCTCATGAAGACACTCTGTCAATAAACTTTTAAATGCCAGATAGATACCAATATTTAGTAAACTGACCAAGGCCAAGTCAACATCTTTAAAAAAGAATGAAAAACGATTATAATTTTGAATAAATTTTGAGACCGGTTAATTAAACATTAGCAGTATTTTTTTTTCAAATAACCAGTTTTAAATTCATATGTGATAAGTTAATCATAAAATTCTTTTTTTTAAAATCCTTATTATTAATAGTACAAAAGCAAATAAAAAGAAGCTATGTATAGAGCAGATAAAAATTCTCTGCTATTTAAATCTTCTTAAACTCCTGATTTTTTTATTTGATAAAAATTAATTAATATATTGGTGATTGTATACTGGTAATTTAATTTCAAAAATACTGACTAATAAATCCAAGCCAAATTTGAGCTCACAGCTAAATGATAAAAAAGCGTGTATTTTAAAGCTTAATTCTTTACCTTTCAAGAAAATAACTCTAGGATCTTTTTGTAAATTCTTTTTAAATTCTTGAATGTTATTCAAATATAAATCAATACCTGCCACTATCGGCCGAATATTATTTGAATTGAAAATTTATTTAAGATACTTACTTTCAAGTCTTTTGTAAAGTTCTCTCATCATGTCTGGTCGATCAAAGTTAATTCTTAGTGATTGGAGAATTTCTTTGTTTTGGGACACAATGGCCTTAAGCTTAATCAAATTTTCGTAAATAAGACCATTGACTTGTTCTATCATGTACTTGGAACCGACTACACCAATTATTTCACACAATGCGCCCAGCTCATTGTAATTTATGTAATTTTCGTGCTGGATTTGATCAGGATGGCTTTGGTCTGATTTTCCGGCAGAAAGAAAGCTTTTTTGAGAAGGCAAATATATGACATGATTTCTTTCTATGTTTCTGAGAAGTTTATCAATGTAAAGATCACAGTAGTGTCTGGTTAGTGTAGAATTGCCATTTGAATCAATCAGTTGAGATTGTTGCCCAAGAACATTATTGAAAGATTTGGTAATGTCGATATGAACTAGAAAATTTTTTGTAATTTTTGTTTTAAATTTAAGTAAACATTAATTTACCGTAATTTTCAATAGTTAGCATTATTTTCATGTATGATTCGATTATATTTAGCATTTCGGTTGGTCTTAAATACACTCTTATTTTTTCATTCTTTTCGTTTACTTCAACAAAACATTTTTGAACTAAAACTCTATTTTAGATAAATTTTTAAAATATAATTTCAAAATTAAAGATTATTTAATGATCAACCTTGAACAAAAAATAATCGATTATCTTAAATTTTGTTTTAAGCATCACTAAAACAATTTGTTGAATAGTTAAAACTTGATGAGAAAAGTCTGCCTGCGATCGATGAGGATCTTGTGAAATTCATAAGAGAAGAAAAGAATAAAATAAAAAAAATCTAACAAATTTAGCAAACTTTGACAGCTGATTCTACTATGTATGTTGCACCATGTTGCATTCACAGAAAAAATTTTGAACTTATAGAAAAAAATTTATAAAATCTTTTAATATTTTGTTTTTGTCATTTTGTACTGAATTCCACAAATGAGAGTGACGAGGATTCTGAAATGGATATGTAATAACTTTTTTTACTAAAAATTATTTCTTTTATTTTTAATCGAAAAAAAATTTAAGAGGAACCCAGACAAAATTTAATTTTTTTTTTGTAGAATTAAATATCTGTAATATAATAAGAAAAAAAAATTAAATTCGAACAATTGATCCCCCCATTCATTTTTATAAAGCCTATGGGGTAGTTTGAAAGGTTTTAATGAAAATATGAATAAATTTAATGAATTTACTGGATTTTTTTTATTTTCTGGCCATTATTATATTTTTTAAATGATTATTCAAAAATTCTCCAGTCTTAAATCATTTTTTTCGTCTTAATATTTAAAAATACAGCGATTTTTTTTTTCAATGGACCCAATCGTTTTGCATGGTATGAAGAAGTTTGCTAACTATGAATAAAAAAAAATTCCCACTGTCAATTAACTGACGGTAAATGTTAACTTGAAAACTAAAATTTGAAGCACATCAATTAATTGATTGTTTATTTTTCTTTATTTTGCCTTCAAAAAAATAAATTAAACTTTATTTTGATTTTTTTTTATTAATATTTTATTCTGACAAAGCTTTATTGTGGTAAGAAAACAAATAAAAGTAATGTGGAGAATTACTTAAAAGAATATAAAATTTTTTAAGGATTAATATTTAAGGGAATAGTTATTTTTGAAAATTTATCGTTCAAAAATTAAAAACTTAATTAAAAAACATTAAAAATTATTTAATTGGCATAATTGTTATTTTAGAATGTAAAATTTCTTTGTTAAATTTATAAACTTTGCAAACTATCCCATAGGGATTTGGTATAAAATGTTTGAGTTAATAAGAAAATAAATATTTTTAAAATTTTTGTAAATTAATAAAATTTAATCCGCGATAATATTAAATCATTTATTCTTTTAATGGGCTTTAATAAAAAAATCAGTAATTTTCGATTGGGCTTTTAGTCCTGTGATTTCAATTTGATGGTAATAGTTAAAATTATAAGATTAGTTTTGAATTTTATTTATAACCCATGAATTAAAAGTGAAAATTGAAAAAATCTGGGATTTTAACCGAGCCTTAGGTAGTGTGCTTATGGTTATTTATACACCAGAACCTCGGGGTAATTTGCAAGGATTTACGGTAGGTTTTACCATTCCCCATAATTTTGTATTATGTAAAAAAGATAAGAGTAAGCTATTCACTTAGAATAAAAATTTTGATACTAAATACAAATGTTCACAATTCCTAATTACAAAATTAAATCCATATCATTGTCCACATCATTTACAAATAAATGGTTTCTCTAGTTCAATTTATTTTCTCAATTATTTATCCTTTTCAATTTTTTATTGTGAATAAGATATTTTAATTTATATAATTGAAAATAGTAATACTGCCAAATAAAATCTTTAATTTTTCGAATTTAGGAAAATTTTTTTTCACATCATTTCTAAAAAACTTTTTACTATATTTTCAATAAAGAAAAAAAAATATATTATTGATATTAATTAATAAAAACTAAAAATAAAAACTATTTGAATTTTTACTCACTTATTAAAAAGACTTTCTAATTTGGTGTACAAGTACTCTTTTGGAAAGAAAGTAAATTCCCAAATAGTTATTGAATGAGTGTAATTGAGAGCAAAACACCATTCAGCTAGAGCCATATTCATTTTATCCAAACTAAAACAAAATAGCTAGAATTATTTTTGGAAAAATAAATTTTAAATTTACAAGTTCATTTCTTCCCTATTTAATCTCACACTTTCGCTTCCCGGTTTAACCAAATTGTTCTGCTGCTGTTGACTCTGCTTCTTGTTGTCTTTTCGATGTTTTTTCTTCAAATGATCGAGCAAAAATGGAAGCGACTGCATCGGTTCAAGCTGTAAATTTAGCTCACAATGTCTGTCACATATTTGTGCAATTATGTCCTTAGTCTCTCTGGCCATATCATCAATCACCTTGCTTGCAAAATCAATGCTTTTGCGGCCAATAAATTGTCTCTTAATGAGGAAAAGAAAATGAAAACAATAAATTAATTGAATTGGGAAAATACTTCTTCTGGACACAATTCATGGGTGCAGGACATAAAATGCGAGCACATAAGTGGAAAAGCGATGGAGTACCTCAATTGAGAGGGATATTCGAAGCAAATATGGAAATTTTCGAAGAACAAATTTGGATAAAAGCAGAACAAAGAAAGATCCGATGTTTCAAACAAAACTTCATCAATGAAATCAACAAGCTTTGAATGGAACGAGATTGTGTTCATGGTTTTGGCAAGTGCCGAACTTTTGGTAAGACAAAATGTGGGCCTAATTACACTTGTGTAAGTCTGGAATCTAAACCAATCGAGCCTCAATGGTCTCAAGTTTATTGACTCATTATTTTCTATTTGTTTTATGTTTAAAGCAGACACTGTGCTGTGGAATGAACTTAGCAAAATGGCTTCATCTTCCGGAAGAACATTCAAAACTTGTTCCATATGCAGATTCAGTGAACAAGAGTCCGCACCACTTAGATATTCCACATAATATCTCTCAATCACTTGAAAATATTTACGAGCCAAAGCTAATTTACCAAATTTTGATCTTAATTTTTTAATAAAAATTTTAAATATTCACTTCTTAATTCTTCAATTAGAAAAAGAAGTTCTGGAAGTGATTTGTCCATCCAGTCTTCTTTGGCCATTCCTTTGGTCAGTTTATTTGGCTTGGTTGGATCGAACCAATGCAGGTACTGATGTCTAAGCAACCAGTGAATTTCATCGCGAGCCATTGATAGACCCATAAAGAGGTACAAAGCTTTGGGCCCAAGCAGACCAGGCTGATCGGTAAATAATAGCGACATTTCTCTGAGTGCTGAGCGCAAAAATTGACGCTTCTCTCTATGAATGTAGCGTCTTAAAAAAAAAATTAAGCTTTTTAACAATTTTTGATTTATTTTAAAATTTGAGTTTACGCATTCTGAAATGAAGCAAGCTGAGTGTCTTTTACTATTTCGGCAAGTTTTTTCGCACTAGAACTAAAATTTAAATGAGCAAGTGAATTTATTTTTATATTTTCTTATATTGTACTTTTTAACAAGCTCTAAAAATTTAAGCAAAAATTCATGAGTGATAATAGTATCGTCTCTGTATAGAACATGAACATGACCGTTCAGTAAAACGCTTCGAAACATTTCTAGACATTCTTGATGCTGCATATAGCCGATACAAAGTGGAGTTGTCACTAATAAAATATAAAATTAATTTAAGATGCTAAAGTTTTAGTAATATTCTAAGATGATCTATCATAGTATCAAATAAAAAATGGCCCATTATTTTCTTCACGGATAATTTTAATAAATTTTTCGCTAATTTTAATCAGAGTTGTTTAAAAGTCTTTAAAAAAAGTCCAAGTCCAGACGTGGACTTGTGACTTTTAAACAACTCTGATTTTAATAAAACTCAGCTATTTTATTAAAAGAAAAATCTAATTTAATCACAAAACATCCATTCTAATAAATTATTTTCTAAAAAAAAACTTTTAAGCTTAATAAAATTACTAAACTAATTTACTTGTTTTAAGTTTGTAAGAATGCTAATATCTTTAGCCCTTTTTTTGCAAGATTTCTTTTTATAAAAATTTAATTAATATAAAATAGTAATCGAGATGTATTTAAAATTAATTTATATATTTTTCTATCAATTTACATGAGTTTTTATTAAATAAGAAACAATCTTATTAAATTATTAAATTAGAGTAAAATTCTTTTTTTAAAAAAGCATCATCAAAAAATTATTTGGTATTAATAATTTTGATTTAAAAAATGAATGACCAAATTCAATAAAAAAAATTTAAAATTTTAAAACAAATAATTAAATAAAAAATTATTCCTTAATATTTTAATAGTTTTTACCTATAAATTAACCAAGTTTTTGGAGGCTTGCACAAAATATTTTTTATAAAATAATTTAAAAAATAAAATTATCAAATAATTAACTTTCTGACAAACAAAAAATGACACATTTCTTGGAACATAATATCAACCAACTGTCTGATCGCTATTAATTAATTATAACTTGATTTTTCTTTTTTTTGAGTGAAATTAAAATTTATTTAACTCCTAAATATTTATTCAACTTTAATTTATTATCAATTGACAACATCTAAAGAATAATAACAATTTTAAAAATTTTAGCTGCATAATCGAGTTAAATTAAACTTTTGAAAGTAATTTTTTTCTTTTAAAATATTAAATTTAAATAATTTGGTTTCAATTTTTTGTATATAATTTTAAAGGCCAAAATCAAATTAATTTAGATTTTTTTTTAAATAAATACTTACAAACAACCCATCTTTCTATTTGATCAAATGATAAAATATCGCAGTTAATCTAAAAGAAAAGGAATTTTAATTTAAAAAAAAGGAAAAAAGTTTAAAAAATGAATCTACCGTGTCAGTAAAAGGAGGCTGTAGCATTAGATTCGGACAAGCAGACAAGTTGAGCATTAAATTACGTCTCATTTCTTCAGCAGTTACATTTTTTTGCTTGTATATCGGAACCAATGACTGTAAACATTCATAAATAAGCTTAGAGTGAGGCACAAAATCTTCGGCTAGTTTTTTCATAGGCATCTCGTAATCAACTATCATTTGACCCAATCTTGGAAAGCTCGGATCCCTAGATTGTAAATTTTTAGCTTAAAAAATATTAAAACAAACTTTGAGTACCCTTGTCCATTTATCATCTCATGAGCAATTGTGTATAATCCGAGTACGGTCTTTCTATCATCGACTTTAGATAACAGAATCATCAAAGACACATATGTGGTTATTAAATCTAAGTAATTCTTGGACAAGTCATAGTTAATTGACTTAAATTTTTAAGTTAAAATTTAATTTTTTTGTTCCAAGACAAGTTTTACAATATCAAAATGAATTTGACAGGCATCAATAGTTGTCAATAAGTCATTAACATGATCTTTAAAATCAAGCAGATCAACAAAAGTGTGGTAATAAAGCGAAAGAGATTTTAATATGTCATTTTTAAATTGTCCCAGATTAGTATATTGATTCTAAAAATAATTTGTTTTTAAGTGAGTTATTATAAAATTTAACTATTTTACTGACTAGTGAGCCTTTTTCAAAATTTGGAAATCGTTTAACAATCTGCTTAAATGTTTGCTCAAGACTTTTTTCCAAAAGAAACGCTGGTTTGGACGCAGGATCTTTATCTACGCAAGCCTTTTTTATATTTGATATCCGGGTGAGCATCCCAATTCCTCGGTCATTTAAAATTGTCAGCTTTTCAGCTATTTTTTGCTGACTCGATACGATACTATGGTTAAGCATCATTTTTAAAAAAATAATTTTATCTGTGTAATGATTATTAATGTCAGTTTTTTATCGCTTTTAATGAACGGCTTCAACTTTCTAAATGATTAATTTTTACAAACTTAAAATTTAGACAGAATTGTGTTTCTAACTTAACCTTTGTTAAAATTTTACAGTTTTAATACTAAATAAGTATTTTATTTATTAATATTACTTGAAAGGCTCAAAGTGAACTATTTTTTAAAATAATATGTTAAACATGAATCTCTTAAACGTAGTTTTTTACCATGTTTATTTGAAAACATCGAGAATGCATAAAGAATAGATAGCCATGTATTCTAAAATACATATATGTATTCATAGGATTTTTTTGAAATGAAAATGAAAAAATACACAATTTTTAAATTTTTGTATTTAAGAATACACCAAGAAAACATATTCATGGGTAAGATTAAAGACTTCATTAAAGTATATATGGCTTGAAACGAACAAGGGGTACGATAAGTGTTTTTTGATCTCCCATAACTTTTTTTTGAAAAGTTTTTTTTTGCGCAAATAAAAATGACTATTTTTCTATTTTCTTTTTTCTTTTTTTAAATTGATTGTAAAAATAACCCCATATATAAAAAAGATACCGCTTGCGAATAAAAGCTTCTTGAAAAAATTTTTTTGCTTATTTTTGCTTGTCTTATTGAAATAAATATATTTTAAAAAAAAAATTCATTTGGGGTTGTACCGTTAATTGGTTTGTTTCGAATTTCTATATAAAAATAAATTGATTTTTGAAATTTTCTTTTTTATAATGATCTTTTTTTTTTAAATGCCAAGAACAAACTTTAAAAATAAACCTGTTACCAATAAAAAATACACTGACGTTTGATTCGTTTTTACAAATTTGTAAAAACGAATTCCAAAAAATATGCAAAAAATATGCAATAAATTGCATAATTTTTGCAGAACTTGGAATTCGTTTTTACAAATTTGTATAATATTGTTCTCCTTAAAGAACCATTTTTGCCCAATCAGAAAAAAAATTATAAAGTTTATACTTTTTGTACTAAAATGTCACATCCATGTTAATAAAAAAAACAAACGTTTCAAAAACACAATCTTTTTTATTATCCTCAAATACAAACAAATATTTTAATAATAATAATAATAATAATTTTAGGCTGTAATAGGAGTAATCCTGCAAGTGAGGGCTTTCTTCACAATGACAACCGGTTGTTAACGATCGTTTTGTAATTGTGATAGTTTGATTTGAAACCGTTCTTAGTGCGGGCCTGAATTACTGTTGGTGGCAGTTGATTCCAAAGTGAAACGATTCGATTAGTAATGAAATATTCTCTTTGTCCGCAGTTAATTGTTAATTCTCTAGATTTTCTTGTTTGTTTCCTCTTATATCAATCGCAGGGCTTACTGCAGAAATCGATTAAGCTAGAGTTTTTGGCTTTTACCAGTATATAATATTGAGTCCGTTTTCGATTTTGAAATGCTGGACTGCATCACCTCTTAATCTTCTCTCTTCTAATTTTGTAAGATTTTGTTTGACTAATCTTTCTTCCTAAGTTAGAAATCTTAAGTCGATTACAAGTTTAGTTGCTCTTCTTTGAAATTGTTCTTGTATTTTGATATCGGCTTTGTTATGAGGGTTCCAAACTGAAGAGGCGTATTCAAGATGAGGCCTAACGAATGAACAATAAAGTGTCTGAAACGAGTCGACTGTCCAGGTCTTAAATGCTCTTTTGAGAGAGCCGAGCACCAAGTCCGCTTTTGCTGCAAAATTTTTTGATTATTCGTTCCATTTGAGATTTTTTGTTAATTGGACACCTGGACCCCTTTCGGATTTGGTTTCGGTTAGTTTGTGTCTTGAATCGTCTATGTCAAGCATTGTATACTCAGCAAATTCTTTCTCTTTTTTACTCATATTCAATTTGGTTATGTGCATAACTTTACATTTAGGTAAGTTGAAGATCATTTGCCACTCTTTGGACCATTCTCCTACTTTGTCAATGTCTGCTTGCATTGGACCTTATCAATGAGGTTTCTTATGATTGCAATAACTTTACAGTCGTCTGTAAAGAGTCTCGAGAAGTGAATCATTACTTCAGGCATGTCATTTATGAATATTATAAATAATAAGGGACCCATGACTGAACCTAGCGGGACTCCACTTCTAACTTCTTGGGGAGTATATTAAAATAGCACATTTAAATTAGCATAATCGAATTAGCAAAAAAATAGCTACTTGGTTTGGTTTCATCAATTAAATTAGCAAGGATAAAATATTATTATTATTATTATTTATTGATTAAAGTCAAAAAATTAAAAAAAAAAAAAAAAAAAAGTTTCTTCGAATTCTGCAAAATTTGAAAATTAAAATAAGCAATTTATAAATTAGAAATAATTATATATAATTTAAATTATCCAAAAAAAAATACAATTATGCAAAAAAATCTACTTTTAGTAAGTCGTTAAAAATTTTAAATAAATAACAAAAAAATTTTGACCATTATCTAACTTTCTTTAAAAATAACTAAACATAACCTGATTGACCGAATCAACCAATTCTCGATTTTTTTCAGCAAATATTTGCTCAGTTATCAAGAAAGACGTCCTCGATTTATAGCCGGTAACATTTATATTTATTTATTTGAATGAATTAAGCCTCATAGACACAAAAAAAGAGATTGGAAAAATTTAATTTAGCTGTAATATATGTACAAAGCATAAGAAAACTTAAGTGAAAAAATCTACTTTTAGAAAGTCGTTTAGAATATTAAATAAGTAATAAAATTCAAATTCTGTGACATTTCAATCTTAAGTTGTTGAACAAATTTAATCGAGTCCACCAAACCTCGGTTTGCACAATGGAAGACATGGTCAATAATTGAGATTGACGTTTTTGTATTATAATCGAATGTATCGATATAAATTTTCTTTTCTTAGTTGTTTATCCGTCTACAATACGAAGAGTTTTTTGATCAAAATGTTCATAGTTTCCTTTTAAGAAAACTAATAGGCTATTACACAAAACACTTTGACAAAGTTGTTTTAGAAATACGATCTTATGTTTGCAGTAAATTTGCTCAATCGTTTCTTCTTAAATGGCCTCTAAAATTGGTCTAAATCATGCAAATTTCTTGATACCGAATGCTCTTTTTAGGAGCAAATTCTGTCTTGTTTCGAATTCACTGAGTTTATCAGCACCAATCCAAACCGTATAAAGATGATATCTAAATATTGATTAACAAAATAGTTTGTACAAGAAGCTCACTTAATCAGGACTTGTCATTTTTGGCTTGCAACCCAGTCCATAAAGTGAGTAGAAGCTCTTATACTTTTTTCCATTTTTCTTCTAAAAAATCATTTACAAATTTTCCATCACCAATTGGAAGCCCCAAGTATTCAATGCTCTCAGATTGGGAAAAAGACAAATTATTTAATTTTAGGTCAGGCTTATCTTTTATTTTCCCTTTTTGAAAAGTAATCGCTGCAGACTTACTTTGATTAAAGTCGATTTTCCACATAGTAGAGATAAAAACAATATCGTCACAATACGATATAAATGATAGGTTAATATCATTTATGGCTGCACCAATTTTCAATTCAGTACATTCGTCTTCAGTACAAAACAAACATTCAATTCACAATTCATTTAGATACTTGAAACGATTGTCAACATTCTTTTTTATATGAATCATGAATGGCCTAATGATCTTTACCTTTATGTTGAAAGAGATCTGCATAGAATTATGAAAACTAACCAATATTGATCTTTGCTGAACACTTCTTTATTAGTTTCTGATTGTTTTTGAAACGAGCTATCTTTCTCCAAAAGTGGGACAACTATCATTCTTGAGTTTAATGAGATATATATATGCTTTTTGTTCACAAAGCAAAAAATTATTTTCAAATCAGGGTTCTAAGTTTTTTTTTGTTTAGATTTATTAACGACCTCAATGATTTACTCTTAAAATCCGATTTTTCAAATTCATCATACAGTCTGTCAAAAATCACTGTTAACTCATCAATTTCTCTATAAGGTACAACATTCTGTTTCCTCTTGTATTTTGAGTATACTCTTACAGTTCCTTTCTCACTTTTCCGCGCTGAAGAAAGAAGTAAACGAGGCAATCGCTTATGAATCTGATCAATCATCGCCAAAATTTCATATTTCAAGTCTTTGTTAATTTTCGAAATTTTTTCGATTAAGATCATCAAGTAAGTCGACAGATTTTATCTAAAACTGTCAACAAAAATCTCGTTCATCCAATCAAAGTGGTGGAAAATCTTATTTGTACTTTGGACGTCTTCAGTCACACTATTATCGATTGAGTTTTCACAGTAAATTGGATAATGGTCATTGAAATTGCAAGGGCTCAGAAAAATATCAAAATCCTTCACATGCACACTTTGATCTTTTTAGTACAAAATTTAATCTAGTCTAGCCGTGTAATTGCCATTTTTATAAGTATGGTTGGAGTTTGTATTGAAATTATCAAAGCAGTCAACAAGGCCATTGCTGCATATAAAGTTACTAAAAAGTTTGACAAAACGCTACTTCTAAGTTGATTACAGTTCCAAGCACCGTCCAGAATAAAATTTTCTTCTGTTGTTTCTAAACAATTCTCAATTGAAGAAATAATAGATTTAAATCGAGAGTTTGTTATTGTCAAATGGAATCCATACACCAATTATATTCAAAATTTCACAACCAGCCGAAAATCGAAGTATCGAATAGTCCAGATTGTCGAAATCACAAGAAAGCACGTTTATGTTATTTTTGACCAACCAACATTTACCACCAAAGCGTCTTCCCCTGATTCTTTCAGATACAGAGTTGTCCATGTCTGATTGAAAAAAAAAGTTAAAATTTGGATATATTGATTTTACCAGATAGTCTTTTTCATCGTTAAGCCAATGTTCGCACAAGAATAAAATGCCACAAAATTCTAATATCATATCTATTAATAATTTACTAGTCGCAAAATATTTACAATTATAACTCGAAATTTTCATGATTCTATTTGGTTTTGAGTTCTTGTATGGATGACTGTAGACTCTGTGACCAAGGTACCCTTATCCGATTCTTTTGAGGCTTCTTGAATAAGATCTTCATCAAGGCTGACGTCACTTAAGGACTCTCTGATTCGAATCGTGCCACGACTTACTTGACTAAATTTGGCTCCTGATGTGCCAACAGTTGGACATTGTCTTGCTTGACCAAAATTACTGCCAGTTGTCTGGAAAGATGACATGTTTTGATTCGTTTGTCGATGATTTTGATCGGCTTTGGCACGAGCTGGTATGCCTTTTTTGATTAAGCAGGGTCATAGTATCGTTTGATTCTAATTCCCTCAGGTCAACTGACCAGAATCCAGTGTAGTGAATATGCCTGTTTTCGGCAAGCTGTTTTCGGCAAAGAAAAATACGATATAATTAATTCGACAGGTAAATTTTGGACAACAATTATAACGACACCAAAAATTTGGACAGGTATATAAAATTTCGACATATATGATTTAGACAGAAAATTCAAAAATTTATTAATTTTAAAAATATTAGAAAAAATACAGAAATAAAAAATAAAAAACTTATAATTAATCCATTTATCTATTAAATTCTATTAAGTGAGATACATTTTTAAGAAAAGAAAAAGTTTTATCATAAGTAGAATCAGAAATAGCTTGATTTAATTTCTCTTCCAAATAAATATTACTTGGCATACGTCTGTTAGTACGACCAGAACACAACTTTATAAATTCATTTGCTGCATTTGATTGCTCTAACTTAAGACTATCAATTAAGCTTAGAAAAAGTGGATGAGATTTTAATATAGATTTCAATCCATTATGCCAACCTTCTAAATTCCTATTTTTCCGTGGAAGTCTTTGTTTAGTGCGATCGTAGCAATTCCATAATGAAATAGGATATCTTGCCTCTTTACGAGTTCCATATCGACCACTTCCTTTCAATCCAATATATGTTTCTTCAAAATATTTGTATGATTTGATTAGCAGATTAGCAGCAGAAGTTTAGCAGGAGCATTTTTTTTAATAAAATAAAATAATCTAAAACATCATATAATGGAATAAATGCTAAGCAAGCTAACTTTTTTAGTACAACCGAACTAAATTTTGCGAAATTGTCATGTCACAGTATTCTATCGAAAGATCTTTTTGTTTAATATGCCGCCATATCGACTTTTTAAAATGAAAATAGCAACCACATACTTTAGTTTTTGGAAAATTTTCTTCAATTGAATTAATTATTGCTAATTCGAAATCAGTAGCGACAGTTTTTGGTGAATTTGTAATTTCATTTTTTATGTAACCAAAAAGTTGGTTGTATGTAGTCTCTAGCTTGTTTACAAATAAACCGTAGACTAAAGGCAAACTCTTACCGTTTTTAATGATATGACTGAAAACATTTGAGTAAATCTAGATGGTGCTGCATTAAAAGTCCCATCACATAACCAGTGAGGATACTCATTTAAAAGTTATAGATTTTTCTCAGTGGAGAATATCAGCATACGATTTGTATTATCACTTTCTTCAAAATTGTCAGAAACTTTCTTCTCTTAAAGATTTAGTAAATATTCCATCCAATTTAAAATTCAGATCAATTGGTATGTCATAATTCTCATACGGATCAACACTAGCACTATTACACAATTGCCTGCATGCATTATAGGTAGGCAGTTTAGCAGCCACTTCTTTACTCACAGATTTCTGGCACTCTATAATAATTTTTCTCGGCTTTGTTTCAGGATTTTAATTGATCATGTCTTTAATTGATCAGGCCATGTCTTTAATTGATGCTTTTACAACTTTCACTAGTGTTTTGATGGTGTTTATATGCTCATGTTCTCTCAAGTTTTTTATCGGCTTTTTATGACCAAACGTAAAAACAGCTCCTTGACAATTGGGCTTTGATGTATTATTGCACCGCCATGTGATTTTTCCATCTTAGCCTTCATAGCTTACTTTATATTCAAAAAAAATTATCGTCAATTAGTATCCAACTTGGACTCCGGTATTTTTTGCTTCTAGAAGATTTGATTGAATTAAGTTTTAAATTTTCAAAAAAATTTGTCAAGCCATCAATTTTTTTAAAAACTTTAAACATATTCAAAATTAAATTTTATTTTTTAATGTCAATACTATATGTCGAAAAACAAAATGTCGAAATTATTCTTGTCAATTAAAAAATAATTTTTTTAAATTAATTATTTCGAATTTATAGTGGTCGAATTTATATCTTTCGAAATTAACTTGTCGAAAACAGTTGCAACCCAGTGAAGTTGTCAAAGAATCGCATGGGCTTAACGGTCGAAATTAGACTTTTTTGACAACCTTCAATAAATTTCCGATTCACGTTCTTGGTTGACTTCGAATACTTATTGTTAGATTCAGAATTTAATCCCTTTTCTCAGGAGATGTTGAGAATTCGAGCATACGGTGTATTCTTGTTATTCGAGTTTTCTTTATTGACCTTACCACGCTTATTAGCATTCTGTAAAAATTCAGGTTCAAACGAGTACTGTTCATCACCCTGAGCCTTTCTAACTTATTGTGGAGGATTGAAAAGGTTGAATTTGCGAAGCCTTGTTTGCCCGCTTAGTATTTTTTTGAGTTCAGCATTTTCTCTTTTTAGATCTTCGGCAAGTTCACATTTACGTTCGTTCGATGCCTTTAGTATTCTAACTTCATTTACTAAAAGCTCCAAGCTGCTTCTTATATATCCATAGTGGTCAATGTTAGGGTTGTCAACAATGACCGATTCATTCATCGACTTATTTTTAGGGTTAATTTTAATTACTTCAAGTGTTTCGTTGTTTGGTCGTTTATCAACTATCGAGTTGATAAGATACCAAACGTCGGACGCCATTTGCTTGCAACTATTTCAGTTTTGAATCTGAATGTCTTTCTTTAGATCAGATCGGATTTAACGAACGTTGCAATTTAATCAAAAAAATTGAAATTTTGTTTTTCAATTTTTTTTTAAATTTTAAATAAAAATATAAACAAGAACTGACTTAAAAATTAATTTAGATTTAACTAAAACCTTACTGTCACCAAGAAATTCGACTGGTGCTGTACCAAGTTGTAGTTCTACTTGTGAAACAAATGGATGTATTGTCGGATCTTCTTATGATGTATTGAATTATAAAGATGATCATTTAGAGACTACAAAAAACAATGATTTGTCAAATAAAGGTTATAAACAAAAAATCAAAGAAGTCGTTCGTAAGTCAGACGATAACCCGAGAAAAATTATTGCCACGGTAAGGAGTGATGTTTTACTAAAAGACGAGAAAGTAGCTTGTGGTTCAACATACGATGCTGATCGTCAAGTAATTCTCAGGGTCAATACATTATTAAATAAGTAATAAATTTTGCTATTTTAAAAGTGCTATTTTTTTGATACATAAAGTTAACAAGTAAAGATTTCGAACTTACTATTTTATTTATGCTACTTTAAACGTGCTGATATATTACCTGCTCTTATTGCTCACTTCTTGTCATGGCGATACATTGCCTCCGATTACAACTCGTTGTCTTCTTCCGACTAGGAATGAATTAATCCAAGCGGGTATTTGACCCTTAAAGCCGTACGATTCGAGTTTGCTCAAGAGATCCGAATTAGATACTAAGTATAAAAAATCTATATTATAAAATCAATATTATGTCCTTGGTTAAGTGTCGCAGTTGTAATGTTATATCTTCGAGTAAATTGGTTTTGCATGATTTTTTAGACAAAGACGTGTTGAGTTGGGAATATCTAACAAGTGTTTCATCATGGCTTTTTTAATGATCTTTTCAAGAACTTTACAAGGTAATGATGTTAGGAAGATTGGAATGAATGTGGTTGTTGATGATTGGAATGAATTTATTGATTTTTGACGTCTATATGTTATCGTAAAAAATGTAAAACACGGAAATCTATAGAATTACGTTCTTATACGTAAATTTGTAAAAAATGAATAAAAAAAAGAAATCTCAAAATTTACTAATATTTTATTTTTTCTCGTAATTTACTGGAAATGTTTTAGTAATTTACGAGAATAACTGTAAAGTTTAGGTAAATTTGTAAGTTTTATAAAGAATGATGTTTGCTCATTTTTTAGAATTTCTTCCAGAAGCTTGAACAAGGTCTAACAATTTAAACAGCTAATTTTATATAAAAAAAAATCTTTTTATTCTTTTTTCGTGTTCTATCATTTAAAATGCCAAAAATAATTGAGTTATTACTCGTTAAAACATTATAATTCATTAAAATTCATCAAATATGCCTTCAATTTGTTATTGGTACAAAATAAAATAATAAAAAAAAAACATTTTTAATTTTAAGTCAGAAAAAAACTCTTTCTAAAATATGGACCCCGGACCATTTTACAACAAAGCCAGAATTGGTGCGAATATTAATAAAAATAATAATATAAAATACGAACTTAATAATAAAAAGTTAAAAATTATTTATTTTTTGGAATATTAATTCAGATAAAAGACAAATTTTATCAATAAAATTTAAAAAAAAATTTTGAAGAAATTTACCAGTTTAAATTAGAAACAAAAATCATCAAGATTTATAGAATCCTACAGAGGTTTTTATACTTTAAATTAATATGTCTGACTATAGTAAATGATTTGGAGCACAATCAAATTTTTTATTCAATGATTTTAAATTTAATTTAAATATTTCTTAGATGAAAATTTCTTTTCTTTTTTAGTGTTTAAAATTTATCAATAGGCGTCAGTGAAGGCTGTTTAACATTAACATACGATAAAATATTAAAAGTATCCTTAGAAAAAAAAATCAAATAAGATTTAATGTTTATTTAATTTTTTGGATCAAAACATATTTGTTATCAATTTTAATTTTTTTAACATATTAATCATTATTTTACAAATCAAAAGAAAAAATTATCGTAAAAGCTTTAAATTTTTTAAATTCTCATTTGATGGAAAAAAAATTAATTTTTATTCGTGAATTTTTGAAACAAAAGAATTTCAAATGAAGATTATTATTCAGTTCTTCTTATTTTGTATAAATAGAACGACAAAATTTTTGAAAATCCATAATTTAAAAATTAAAAAAATGAAAAAACTTTTTATTTCTGTTATAGTCATTCTTTTAGTTGTCTTTGTCAGTCATAATTTTATGAAATGTAAGTCATTTTTAAATTCATCTTGAAAAATTGGTGGAAAATAAGTAATTTTAGTTAATGAATTAGCACACGCCGAATTTATTGAACCATTTCTCTTTTATAAAAAAGATGTGTGGAAGTTCGAGGGAATCAGTGAAATAAAGCCAAAAAACTAAAATAAAACTTTATTCAATATACAAGATTTTTTTCATATCATAATAAAAAAGAGTTGCTTAATATATATAGTGTATGTACACGGTCTTGCCTGCGCTCAACATGCACATCGTCTACTGATTCAGACGAGTGCATGCAACTGCATAGCGAACCGAGTACATGCACAGTGATGTCCTCATCACATCTTCCCCCCGGCTTGAGCCGAAGGCTTGGCCTGCCTCCGCGTCTGCATCTGGTGCGTGAGCGGGTTTGCTGCCGTGCGCGCTTCCTCTGCCGCAGCCGCTGCTGCTCTGTTGGCTGTCGCCTTCGCTTTCGTGGGCCGCCCTGCTTTGCGCTGCTGCGCCTTGGCCTCGTCTTGGGACATCCTCGGCTTCGAGCTGTCGACCGTCGCGGTCGGAACCTGCTGGACTGCCGGTGTCCCGTCTCCTGCTGCCTGCGTTGACTCCGCTTTCCTGGTCGTGCGCGTTGTCGTTGCCGTACCTTCCCCCCCTCTCGAATATTCGGCTGAATCCAGGGAAACTGGCTTGGCGTCCTAAAGCTGCGTGTTCAGGTCAAACGGTAATATGCCGGATGGCCTGGAAACCGGCGGGCACACGAACTCCGTGTGCGACCGAAGGCTGGCGAGTTCTTTATCGTAGTTGTTGCTTCTCCAGAACAACTTGAAGAACGACACGTTGCGTGTGGTCAAGATGTGGTTGCGCCGGTACACATTTATCATACTGCCTTTCCGCTCCGTGATGACGTACGGCTCCGGGTCCCACTCGCTGAAGCTTCAGGAGTACAAGATCGCCCACCTTCAACTCGGACTGCTGCACACGCATGCGAGCGTTGTACTCGAGCGTCATCACCTCCTTGGCCTTGCGATCGTTCTCCTGCGCGAAACGATACGCGGCCTGGTTGCCGCTCTGATCGCAGGCGAGAGCGCTGAGCTGCGGGATGCCCGACGTCCGGCTGTAGCTCATCATGAGCTGAGCGGGGGCTGCCTTCGTAGTGGTATGAGGCGTCTCCCGGTTAGCCCTCAGAAACTGTCGTAGAGCGACGTTCTTGTCTACTCCCTCAATGGTGGCTGTCCTCAGCACTTTTCCGAGCTTCTTCATGAAGCTCTCCGTCTCGGCGTTCGCCCTGGGCCAGAGTGGCGTGATCAGGCGATGCCGAAAGCCTAGCCGCTTGGCGAATGCCCCGAACGAGTGTGACTGGAACGGCGATCCGTTGTCAGTCTTGTAGACCAGTGGCGTTCCGAACATGCTGAACAGCTCGTCCAGAACCGGGATCACAGTGTCGGAAGACACAGACCGGATGTGGTGGACCATCGCCCAGCGCGAGTACTCGCAGTGGTTGACGAACCAGTACGAGCCGTCCGCCATCGGACAGAAAAAATCGCCACCGACGACTTGCCACGGTCCTTGGGGCATCGGTGACGCTACCATCGGCTCGTATGAACGCCGATCAGTGTTCGCCTGGCACGCTTGGCACCTCTTCACTCTGTCGTGGACCATCTCGTCGATGCCCGGAAACCAGACGCGTGCTCGGACGAGAGCCTTCGTCTTCTCGATGCCCTGGTGTCCGGTGTGTCCCAGGTCTGCGACTCGGTCTTTCAGTGCTGCGGGCACGATGATGCGCTGATCTCGGAGGAGGATGCCGCTTGTCGTGGCGTTGATCTCTTTCGCAACGTGTCGGTACGCCGAAAGATGCGGTTGAAGCTGCGTTCGCACTTCGCTCCTGCACCAGACTAGCTGCCGTTGTAGCTCGCTATCTGCCAGGGTCTCAGCGGCGATCTCCTCGAGCGTGATCGGCTCCGGCACTGCACTCCGCACGACGGTGTTGATGAAGCGCTCCGTCTTACTATCCCTTCCTCGTCGCCAGATGAAATAAAGCCAAAAAACTAAAATAAAACTTTATTCAATATACAAGATTTTTTTCATATCATAATAAAAAAGAGTTGCTTAATATATATAGTGTATGTACACGGTCTTGCCTGCGCTCAACATGCACATCGTCTACTGATTCAGACGAGTGCATGTAACTGCAAAGCGAACCGAGTACATGCACAGTGATGTCCTCATCACAATCTGTTAGGGCTCTGAATTGTTCATTTTGTTCTTGAGTGATGTAGCTTTTGAGTTTACGCAATTTAGATGCGGAAAGTTGGTTTTTTTATAGTTTGAGGGGGTTAGACTTTGAACGATTGTGTTTGACGATGGATGGATTATTTGGCTAAAATTCGTTGATGTAGTGCATGTAGAGCAATTATTCGTAGAAGTCAAGAGTTGTGTACGAATTATTGACGTTAAGGCGGGATGGGGACAACTCTGTTTGATGAGATAAGACGGGTGGAGGTATTTGTAGATTTTTCGATGTAAGATGGATTTGGCTCCGAAAGAGTTCTCGTTATTGTGTCGACTTGTATTTTAGTATTAGTGGGTTTGTATTTTTAAGGTTGTGTCTAAGAGTGAATAGAAGTATGAGTAGCTTGCGCTTGTACAGAATGAAAATAATTATAGGTTTTAATGGACTTTGAGAGATTGTTTTGGTAATTTTAACAAGTTGAAAAGGTGATTTAGCTAAAATTTGTGATTGCTGTGAAATTTTTTCAGCTGTAAAGTATCTATTTAGCTATATGCTATCGTCCTGGTGTAGGACCCACATTAGTTCGTCGTTACAAATGCCCCAGTACAATCTTTTGCTTTGAGTGTCTTTTTTTGTATCGCTCAGTAATACCGTTTATCGTTTCGAGATGCTCAGGTTTGCTGTTTCTTTCTTTTTTATCTTCTCTCAGTTTTTTGTCGAATCTTCTTTCGGTTTTAGTTCTGTCTTGGTTTATATATATTTTTATATTTGTTGTCCCTAGCGAGAGCTCGACTTCGTGATATGGTTAATCGCTTGCTTTCGTTGTTTTACTATCACTATTTTTTTCAGCTTCTAATTTTAGAATATACATGTATGTATTTTTTAAGGAATTTTTTATAAAGAATTATTTTTTATGGTCGAATACATTTTATACCTCCAGAAAATACATTGGGAATTGTGGTAATTATAATCCATTTGAAGCTTCTAATAATGTTTTTAATTTATTTATTTAAAATTTGTGTGAAAATTAAAAAGGTAAAGAGAGTCAGCAAGAGAAAAAAATGGCAAATAAAAGGTTATGATCAAATGTAAATTTTAAATCAAATTTTAAATTTTTGATTTAAATTATAATATATTTTTTATCAATTTTTTAATAATGAATGACTAAACTTTATTATACATGATTTTTTTAATCTATACGAATTTTTATCTGAAGTAAAAATAAAATCTTAATCAATATATTGAAATTTTTCATTACAAAATTTAATTTTGTTTCGCTGTTATTTATTTTAATTAATATAACAATATTATTTAAAGTCATAATTTGGATACCTTTATGTGGATTTTAAATTTGTCATAAAAGTTTTCAAATAAAGATTTTAAAAGAATCAATTTAAGATTAATTTGAAAAAAAAAGATTAATTTTTTTTTTAATTAAAATAATTAACATTCTATTTTTGATTTAAAAATAATAAAAAAGCTAATTCTTCATTTTAATTGAGATTTTATTTTATCAATAAAATTTTGATCATTTGATCATGATCATGAACTTCAAGTTTCGGAAAAGAATCTATTTTCTAACAAATTTTGAATGATAAATTAGTTCTTTATTCAAAGTCTAAAAAACTAGAAATATAATAGAATAAAAATAAAAAGTTAAATAAAAGCGATGTTAAAAAATTTTTATTTTAGATTATCTTTTATTTAAATTATTAAGAAATTTTTGCTTTAAAATTAAAATTTTAAATTTAATTCTGAAAAAAATTCACAATAATTTTGATATTTTTTTTAATTTTATTAACTTCTGAAAATTAAGAGAAAAAATTTTTAACCGAAATTCTACGTTATTTTTCGTAATAATGGAGAAAACTAAATAATTTTTAATCAAAATTTAATCGTCAATTTACTAAAAATTATGGAAATACCTTGTGTGATGTCACTCCTGTAAATCTTGATCTGGATAATGGACCTTTTAATTTTAAATTACTAATTTATTTTAAAATTTTTTAGTTTGAATTTCAAAATGTCAAAAAATATTGCTTTAATTCTCTGCTAAATATCAAAAGATTTAATACAAGTGAGCTATTAATGATATTTACCGAAAAGTTTGATATTAAAAAAATTAGACATGTCTTTAACATATGTGGATGTGTGGGTTTATTTTTAAGTTTTCCTATTAAATATAATCTCTAAATTAAAAGAAAGTTAATGTTATTTAAAAATTAAAACATATAAAGCTTTAAACTTGATAATAAAAATTAATTGAAGAAATTTGTGTCTTAACATGAAGTTAGTAAAGAATTTAATTATTTTGCTCATGATTGCTTTTAAAATCGAGCAACATCAATCAACGATTCATAATAAACATTGGCTTGTCTCATGTTTGTCTTGTTCGAGCCATTTTAATTTTTGCTTTAACTGCTATGGTATTCCTCAATGTACCGAATGTTTGACAAGTATAAGACCAGAATGTTCATATTGCATCAATGATATTTACCAGGATGACAAACTTGAGATAATTGATGGTAAAAAATATCTTATTTGTGATAAATCGAGAGGTTTTCACTCAAAAGCATGCCATTTATTTTGCAGAGGAATGTATTACGTCACTGGAACTTGCCAAAGATTCAAAAACAAACCAGTGTGTAGATGCAAGAATTCAAAGTTAGTGCTCAATCTTTATATTTTTGAACATTAAATTAAAGCTGAATTTTAATTTCGAAGCTTTAAATATCAGCTTTCAGTTAAACATCAGTTTAATTTAAAACTCAACTTTAAATTTTAATTTTGACTTAACAAATTTAAATTTAGTAATAACTCAAATAAAACTTTGGCACAAACGACAGCAAATCTAGCAATAAATTCGTCTACCAAAGCTTTACCAACAACATCAGTTTCATCTACTACACTTAAAACCAAAGCCATACCAACAACATCAGTTTCATCTACTACACTTAAAACCAAAGCCATACCAACAACATCAGTTTCATCTACTACACTTAAAACCAAAGCCATACCAACAACATCAGTTTCATCTACTACACTTAAAACCAAAGCCATACCAACAACATCAGTTTCATCTACTACACTTAAAACCAAAGCCATACCAACAACATCAGTTTCATCTACTTCACCATATTTGCCTATTACAACTTCATTACAATCGTAAAGCCTATTTAATTACTTTTTTGGTATCTGATTTTTTTAATGAGATATTTTATCAATAGAAAAATTTGTTAATATTTATAATAGTATATATAAGTATTCCAAAAATTTCATTTAAAAAATAAGAATATTAAAAATTATATTCATTTTTAATTTTGACTAAGTAAATGAACCAATTTATTTTACATTGTCTTTAAAACTCTTCTTTTAAGAAAACGTCCAGACATTTTTCGGTCGATGATGACCAAAAATTAAAAAAACTTGAAACTTTTAAAAATTTTCTTTGTTATTACTAGATTTATTTGTGAAATGAGATAATTAAAAATTTTATGATTTTGTTTTTTTCATCCTGGGTTAATTACAACGATCTTTATTTTTTTAACTAAAAATTTTACTAAACTTTTTTATTTTTTCGTGTACTTTTCAGAGCTTTTTGGAAAATCTACTCTAAATTTTTTATTTTATTTGACAGGAAAAAATCTACACCAAATAAGTGTATTTTTGTGAATTTAATTTTTTAAGTATTTCTTAATATAATTTTTTTTAATTTTATTATTAGATTTTTATCATTAAACAAAAAATTTAAGCCGAGTTTTAGTAATAGTCTTATTGAGTTTACAAAAGAACAAGATATTTTTCTACTGATAAAGAAAAGTGGACAGTCTTTTAGTACTTTTTAAAGCTCATTCAACTTATGCAAAAATAAAGATATTAAAATTCAGTATCTTTGATTAAAAATCTGTTGCTAAAAAAATTAAAATTCATCAAAGCTTATTTAAAACTTATCGTTTAGATGCAAAGAATTTAATTCAGTTGTTAAGCTCTTGAACAATCAAAAAAAAGAAATAAATTCACTAATAGTTCTCTCAAATGGCGATTTGGTCACAGCTTCTGCAGATAGAACTATTCATGTTTGGGAAACCTCTTCTTATAATCTAAAAAGAAAATTATCCTATACTTATGGATTTTGGAGTTTGTTGGAATTAACTGATAACACTTTCGCAAGTGGTTCATTAAGTGGAGAAATTCTTATTTGGAATACTTCAAATTGGGATGTTCAGTACAAATGGGCTGCTCATGGCGGAGGAGTAGAATTTTTAATTAAATGGAATAATAAATATTTAATAAGTAGTTCCCAAGATAAACTAATTAAAATCTGGAATCCAACTACATTTAGTTTGATCAAAACACTGGAAAAACACTCAGATCATGTAAATTTTTTATTAGAGCTTAAAAATGGTGATTTAGCAAGCTGTTCTGATGACAAAAAAATAATTATTTGGAAAAAAGATGACTTTTCGGTAATTCGAACACTAACAGATCATCCTGGTAAAGTGGATTCTTTGGCTTTGTTAAAAAATGATGATCTTATTAGTTGTGATAGAGAAGGTTTAATTTTAATCTGGGATAAAAATAATTTTTCAATTAAACAATCGATCCGAGTCGATTCGGGAGTTTATTCTCTATTAGTTTTGTCAAATGGAAATGTTATTACTGGTCTTTGGGATGGAACAAATAAAATTTGGAATTCAAGTGATTTTAGTTTAATCAAGACTTTTGGAAACAAAACAAAGCTATCACAGAGATTTGCTCTGCTACCTAATGGTGACATAGCTAATGGTTACAATGATGGAAAAATAATGATTTGGAATAAATGTTTATTCGAATAAGACTTTATTTTTTAGATGAGTTAATTAATATAATATTTATTAATTGATTTAATTTAAAACTATTCTAACATAAATAAATTTAATTTTTAAGTTTTCTTCCATAAAATATTTAATTTTATCTATTCTAATACAAGCGTGGGGGTTTAGAAGGACTGCTTGGAAACATCTGTATCCTTTCAGCCCCCATTTGTGGTCGCCTCTTTATTAAAAGAAAAAAAAATACGTAAACAAAAGTAAATAAAAAAAGTAAAAGTAAATAAAAAGTAAACGGTAATTCGTTTTCAGTAGCTGTTAAAAACATAAGACAAAATTAAAATTTAAATAAAAAACAAAACAAGATTATGAATCTCTTTTTTATTCATTTTTTCTTTTTTGTGTTTATTTTTTTTTATATTGAGCACATTTGTGTTACTTTAGCTTTTTTTTCTAAAGAGTGGGCAACCGATCGAGGATTGAGAGTGAATTTGAATGGATTGTCATTGACGGTAAGTGCTGATTAGTAATTTATTTTGTTGTTGAGTTGTGTTCTCTTGATTTCGAGACGTATTTAGTTGCTAGGGATTTAAGTATTGAGTCGATTAGCTCTATTTTTAGGAAGTTGTGGATGAGTGCAGTACTTGTTCTAGTCGGAACGTCGAGAATGATTTTCAGGCATTTGTTTTGAATGACTTGAATTTTCGATTTAATTTTTGACGAGGTCGTTAGATATGGCAGGGAACTATATTGAAACAACGAAAGTATAAGGGACTTGTAGATTGTGAGCAGATATTGTTTGTTTAGGCGTCTAGTTTTATGTGATAGTATTCTTAAGAGGTTGATTCGACTAGTATATCGTTTGATTAAGTTATCAAAATGTTGATTAAACGTGCATTTTGTGTCGAATTCGACGCCTAAGATTGTTGGGTTTGTGCAGTATTCTATTTGTTGGTTGTTAATTTTTTACTTTAGATTGTTTAAGAGGTCGGAGTTCTTTAGTGTAAACATTGATTGTTGACATTTTTTTTCGTTTACTTTTAGGCAAATTTTCTTTAAGAATTTCGATATTTTGTCGATAACAATTTGAAGGTACTTTTTAATCTGAAGAAAGCGTTTATGAGTCACCCAGATTGTGAGGTCATCAGTAAACATGCAATATTTAACGCTTGTCATGCTCAGTTCGTTGCATATTTGGTAAAGAGAGAGAACAGAAGAGGCGAGATTGGACTTCCTTGTGGGACACCATTCGTTATGTCGTATGACTTTGAGAGTTGATTGTTTAACTCGAAGCTGAAATTATAAAATTATATATATAATTATTATGAAATTATCTTTATAAATCACTTGGATTTAGTCTTCATTCTTTAAAAATGAATGAATTATGACCTTGTGAAAAATTTCGGAATCTTTATCTTCACCCGTTAGTAATTACGTTGTGCTCTCTTCTTAGTTTTAGCTTAAAGCTTAAATTTTGTACGTAAAATATTTTTAACATTTGGATTAGGCCGCCTCTCGTTCAACAATCTCCCATACTTAGTGGCAATCACAATCGATCCATCCAGAGTCTTTAGCGTTGTCCAAGGCCCCCCACTTGGTACTTCTGAGAAAGATTTTTTTCACGATACACTTGTTTGGGAACATGAATTAAGCTCTAAAATTGCTTTCAAATCTACAACATAGCCAAGACCACGTTCGCTTCTGTTAAAAAGTCTTCCTAGGAAGACATCTTTGCAAGCCTGCTCGGCGTAGCTTATGGCCGTTAACACTTCTAACCATAAATTTTATTAAAAATACCGTAAATTTATTAAAGTTTACCATAAATTTATTAAATTATAATAAAATGAAAGAAAATACAACAAATTTATTATATAATTATCAAATAAAAGAAATAAGTAACAAATTTATTAAAAAAAATATCAAATTCATTAAAGATAAATCAGATTCATTAGAAAAATAATAAACTAATTTTTTTTTGTTTACATTTGTTTATTGCGCAATAATAATACAATTTTTTTTGTAAATGCTTGTCGCAAGTATCACATAATTTACTAACACTGTCATCAAATCTTGGTCGCTTGGAAGTATCATCTTAAGATGTTAAGTCATCATCGAAAATAGCATTTTCTTCAGGTGCTATAATTAGGTCAGAAGCTTGAACTTCTAGGCTCTTTACATTTTTATAAGGAGGGCCTCTTTTTTTATTTGGTTTGGTAGTATTTTATTTTTTTAAAAATTAAAATAAATCTTAAAATTTAAAAAAAAAGGTTGTATCGACCGCTTGCGCAACTCCTTCAACCCTTTTTTAGTATTTATAATGTTTGAAAAAAGAAGTAAAAAAAAAAGAAAAAAAAAAAAAAATTACAAAGAAAAAAAACAAGAAAAAATTAAATTATTAAAATCCTTATTTCAAGTTATGTTTATGTTCATATTACTATTAACTTTTATAATATATCAAGATAAAAATCAATCAAATTTCGGTTTCAGACAAGTCAAGTTCTAATAAATAAAGATCTTCATGAGTAACATCGCACTTATAAAATTCTTGTAAACTTTTTTTCGAAGCACAGAGGGGAGTAGCTTTTGTAATAATTCTGCTTGAGAAGCCTCGATTATATTCTTTAACTAGTTGACAAATAAGTGGATTAGCAGAATTTTCTGCTCGGTTATAGTAATTTAAATTAGATTCCAGTGCTCTTTCATTCAAAGTTTTTATATTGTATTTACGACTGGCAAAGTGTAACATACATGATGGAGTATCAAACTGAAAATTCAGAATTGTTCTTATGGATGAGTTTTGAATCACTTGGGCTTTTCTTAGTCTGATTTCAGGCAAACAAGGAAACGCAAAGAAAGAGTAGTCAAAAATTGATCCAATGAGAAGGCTATAAATGTTAAAAAGAATTTTAGTATCTAATTTCCAATATTTACTTGAAAGTATTTTCAAGATATTTAATCTGTTTTGACATTTTTTAAAGATGTTAGAAAAATGCTTATTAAAATTAAGATATTTGTCAAAGGTAACCCCTAAGAATAATGGATTATCTTCTTTCGGGATAAGGTCCTCAGTTTTACATTGATTAGATTTGGATAAATAAAGGTCAAATTTTAAGTTTGTTCTCTTATTTTGAGAAAAAACAATATAATTACATTTATGTGCTGACATATTTAATTTCCATTCACAGAGCCACTTTTTTAGTAGTCTTAAATAACGATTTACGATGTTTTCTAAGTTACCAGATTTACCAAAGATGAATGAGGAGGATAGATCATCAGCGTATAAAAGTGAAAAACTTTTATTTGACTGATTTTTTTGAGGTATGTCGTTAATAAATATGCTAAATAAAATAGGACTGATTACTGCTCCTTGTGGAACACCTGCTAAAATAGGTTTTTTCGAAGATAATTCGTCCCCGATACTTATAACAAAATTTCTATCTTTAAGAAAAAGAGAAGTCCACTCTATTATATATTCAGGAATTCCCATTTTATACATTTTAAATAACAATCCATTATGCCAAACTTTATCAAATGCTTTAGCTATATCAAAGAAAATAGTCAACACGCTTTTGCCTCTATTAAAACTTTCTCTAACTTTTTGTGTGATAAAGTAGAGGTTATCAGTCGTTGATCTATGACGCCTAAATCCCGATTGATTATTTGAAAGAAGCTTTTTTTTCTCAAGAAACACTACTAATCTCTGTGTTAAACATCTTTCATAAAGTTTCCCTAAACAACTGGGAACGCTTATTGGTCTGTATTTAGAAGGATCGTTTGAGCCGTTCTCCTTTTTTGGAATCATGCTTACTTTTGCTGTTTTCCATTCTTCTGGAAAGTAATTATCCGCCAGACATCGGTTAAACAATTTTAAAACAAGTTTCAAATAAGAGCGAGGCAAATTTATAAGATACTGGTTGTGAATATGGTCTAACCCTGTCGCTGAGTTCTTATTCAGTTTTTTGATATTAGTTTCGAGTTCTTTAAGTGTTAATGGGACTGATAACCTTTTATTAAACTGATCTGAATTTAATTTTTTTTTCAAAAATTCCTCTACTTCTTTTTCTTTAACCTTGTTAAAATTCGAATCATCATCTAGTTTAAAAGTCTTTTCAAGTATAGACGAAAATAGCTCACACTTATCTTTGCATGATTTGAATAATTTTTCGTTAGAAATGAGTTCAGGAATACTGGAGCGATTGCATCGCTTTTTAAATCGATTAATTCTTAACCAAAAAGGTTTACTAGAACAAGGGTGCTTACCTTGCTTTTCTAAAAACTCTTTCCATTTTTTGATTCTATATTCAATTTTTTTTTTCTCTAAATTTTTGGTTAATTTATTGAAAGATTGCTTAAGAGTTTTATCAACTTGACTTTGATTTTTTTTCTGTTTTTGAATTTCTTTACGAATTTTTCTTCTTTCCCTAATGATATTAATTATTTCGGGTGGATAAGAAAGTTTAAAGTTTAATTTTTCTACCATTGGAATCGATAAATTCGCATTATCTAGTATTTCAAACGTAATTTTACGGGTAAAATCAGACAACTTTTCTGGCATCAGAAAATTTGTGGTTCTTTTATTTAGATTCTCCTTGAAAAGCTCCCAATTGGCGCGCCCAAAATTCAGTTTGTTTTTGAAATCTGACTCATAAAATAATATTTCAAAATCAAGGTATAAGTGAATTGGAAAGTGATCTTTATGTGACAAATTGGTGTTATCGACTTCGAATTTTTTAATGTATTTTGATAAATCTTTAGAAGTTATAAAAAGGTCTAAAATCTCTTCGTAGTTTCTTTCTTCAATAAGAAAAGTTGGGGTTTGGTCATTTGCAATAACAGCATTATGCTGAGCTAGCAACTCCCATAAACTTTGACAACTTTTATTGTTTTTTTTACACCCAAAATCAGTCATTTTACTATTTAAATCCCCACCTATAATAAATTCACCCTTAATACGATCTAGAAGCTCAAAAAATATATCAGGTACTATTTTATTTGGAGGATTATAGTATGAAATAATATGAATCGGGTATAAATTTGTTTTAATCCTAATACAAATTAATTCTTTATCGAGAATGTCGAAGTCTAAAATTACATCGAACACAATACCTTTTTTAACATAAATAAGCACGCCTCCGCCTTTATTTGGGTTCATTTTTCTGGTTTTATTTACAAGTGAATAATTGTTCAACATTAGTTCAGAATTTACTATTTCTTGACTTGCCTTAACTTCGTTAAGCAATATTATGTCTGGACTTTTTTCTTAAATATACAAGGAAAATTCAATGAATCTACCGAGTAAAGAATTACAGTTCCAGTGCATAATATTAAGCTTTTTTTGAGTTTTAAATCGGTTATTTTCGTTATCCATTTAAGAATCGAAAATAGAAAAAGTAAAAACAAAAATTACAATAATAAAAAAAAAAATTCTTAAACAAAAACTCTTAAATTATAACTAACTTATTTAAAAATCTGATTTCTTGCACCACTGTTTCCAGTGACGCGACTCGTTTTATTTTCATTTTTATTTGTTGCTGTTGTTGCTGGAGCTTGAGTTTTCTTGCTATTTGATAAAGCGTTTTTTCCTTCTGTTTCCTCTCGATTTGCAGCTTTCTCTTCTGCAATATTCGCTTTTTTGATCTCATTTCTTACTGGGCTGTCATCTTCTTCCGGTTGTTGTCGCTTCGTTGTTGTCGAGGAGCTTTGTTGTTCAACTGTTTTAGTATTATTGCTATTCATAATATTATTTTTAATCTCATTGGCAATGCTACTAATTGTCAGATTATCACTTGTCTCTAACTTATTAAACTCGTTTAGATCGGACTCGCAATCTGAGATAAAATTATCATTTATAACTTGTTTATTATGTTCATTATTATTAACTTGGCCCTGCTCTGTTCCATCTCTTCATCTAATTCATGATCATCTGGTAAGTTTATTTCGACTACCTCTTTTAGCATGCTTGAGTAGCTTTTCGGACCATTTACTTTTGATTTATTGTCGCAATTTCGAGCGTAATGACCTGTCTTTCCGCACGCAAAACATCTATTAACATCGCCGAATTTTCTAATAAATATGTCAAACTCACCAAAGTCGTAGATGCCTGACTCAACATATTGATTTTTCTCTTCGTTTTCTTTGATTGCACTTATAATTAGATTGCCGGTTTTAATAGTAACGCAATCTTTCATATACTCGCAGTTAATGCCAGTTATTTTCATATTAAAACTCTTGTAAACCTCAATCAAATCTTTATCTATAGTGATACCGTGCGGCACCCATGACACTTTGTACAGTTGGATTTGTCTCGTTCGGATCATACATAGTAATTGTTTTACCGCCAATTACTATTTCTTTTCCGAATAATTCAGTTGCTTTAAAACTATCTTTGAATGTAACAAACCATGTTTCATTGTTAAAGAGCTGACTAATTGTGTCGATGTGTGAAGCATTGAAATTATCCAGCTCGCACAATCCTTCGATAATTTTCATTCTATTTGCCTCTTTGTTTTTTATTCTCAATTTTATTGAGTTTCTAAACAATATGCGTTGTTTAGCCGTCCGCCGCTCTGTAGAAAGTCCAAGCGGCTTGGACAAATGCGTTTTTATTTTATTCATAAAAACTAAACGTTAATTATGCACAAAATTTCAGTTTCAATTTTAATGTTTTAATAAATCTTTATATTTTTATTATTATGTATTGGTAATATATTTGTTACAAATTAATTTGCTAACAATATTAATAAGTGTCAATAAGTGTCAATTAATTTATCTTAAAAGTGTAAATCTAGGGGTTGTGAAATTGATTTCAATTCGATCGTTTCAATTCAGAAAAATTTGAATAACTTTTTTAATATAGGATATTATATAGTTCTGTAAAATGCTCAATGTTTAAGCATTATAATAGGGGGTGATTTCAATGCGAAATCTAAAAGTTTAGGGTGTTTGGGAGAAAATGAAAATGGTTTAATCTTGGAGGAAATTTTTAGCAAGCTCAATCTTTCTGCAATCAATGACATAACACCAACATATAATAGATTTAAAACTGATCACTTTGAAGTCCTTGATCTATTCCTAATACCGTCATCACTATCGGATAAGGTCCTTGACTTCAAAGTTCTTATAGACCATGATATTTTAAGTGATCACTTTCCAATTCAAACATGTATATCAGCTGAATATTTAATTACAGTTGAACCCTTGAAAACTAGTCTTAATTTTAAAAAAGCAAATTGGGGACTTTCCCGAAATTTACTGAAGTCAACAAATCAACATATAAGTTCTTTTACAAACATTGATGACATAAATAAACACATTTCAGAAAAGATCGTTAATGCTGCCCAAAAAAGTATTCCAGCTTACACTCAAAAGTCTTTTAAATCAAGCTTACCAAAAAACATTGTCTTATTAATAAAAGAACGAAGAAAAATTAGAAGATTTTTCCAAAAAACCAGGTGTCCTTCTTCAAAGATAATTTTTAATAAGTTTACATCTGAGTTACGTCTAGCTCTTAAAGAATTTTGGAACCAAAACTGGCAAGATTTTATAAATAAAATGGGAAAGAATACTTTATCAAGCAGGCCTTTCTGGAAAAAAATAAATAAGTTCAGATCTAAGAAATGTTCAAAACAGATACCATCATTACTCAAAGATGGTGTTGAGTTTAAGACAGATATAGATAAAGGAAAAATCTTTGGAAATATCTTGGCCTCAACTTTTAGTCCTCATCTAGATCTTGTTGAATCAGAGGATAGTTCTGAAATATCACAAACCATTACAGATTTCTTAAAAAATAAGGTACAAAATAACTTGGACGAGCCTATTACTCTTTTGGAAATAAGAAATGCTTTAAAAAAATTAAAAGAAGAAGCAGGCTCTGGATTAGATCAAATCCACAACCTAATGTTAAAAAATTTACCTAAAGAAACTTTAATTGAACTAAGTATTCTTTTTAACAGGAGTTTGGAACTAGGTCAAGTGCCAAAAGCTTGGAAAATAGCAAGTATAACCATGATCCCCAAGAAAACATCTCCCACCCAAGATCCTAATAACTATCGTCCAATTAGTATGACAAGTTGCCTTGGAAAGTTACTTGAACGCATCATCTTCACAAGAATATATAATTTTCTAGAGAACAATAGTCTACTTATTCAAGAACAATCAGGATTTAGAAAACATAGACGCACTGCAGATAATCTTTACTTTCTTATTCAAAAAGTTTCAGAGTCCTTTAATAGAAAGAAGAGGGTATGTTGTCTATATTTTGACATTTCTAAAGCTTTCGATAGAGTTTGGCATGATGGACTAATTTACAAGCTAATAAAAATAAATCTACCACCTTATCTTATCTACTGGATAAGATCATTTCTGCACTTAAGATCTTTTAAAGTAAATATAAATGGTCATCTAAGTGATCAATACCCTATTAAAGCAGGAGTTCCACAAGGGTCAGTAATTAGTCCGCTTCTTTTTAGCATCTTTTTAGCATTTTTATAAATGATATACCAAAAAGAAACAAAACAAACTGCCAATACTCTCTTCTTTTTGCAGATGATTTGGCTACCTTTTTTACTTTTAAAAAGATAGGAAATCTTGAAAAAGTGATTAATAAGTATCTAAAAGAAGTTGAAATATGGCTTTTCAAATGGAAAATGAAAATTTCTATTGAGAAATCATGTTATATGATCTTTGAGAAAAAAACTAAAGTTAAATTTAATCTTGACCTTAAAATTAATAATAGTAATTTAAATAAAGAGGAAAAAGTTAAATTCTTAGGAATAACATTAGATTCAAAACTTACTTTTAGTCCAATGGTGGATGAATTAAAAGAGCGTTGTAATTCAAGGCTTAACTTAATAAAATATCTTTCAAATAAAAAATGGGGTCTAAAACCCAAAACATTAGGTAATCTTTACAAATCCTTAATAGGATCAATTTTGGATTATTCTTTTCCTTGTTTAAATTCATTCTCAGAAACTAACATCAAAAAAATACAAGTTATTCAAAATTCAGCAGTTCGATCTATTTTGAAGCTAAAATATGATACCCCCTCCAATATTATACACCAAGAGGCCTTCAATAAACTTAATCTCGAAACAATTTCAAATAGACTTTTTGAGTTGAGTGAGAGATATGTCAGGGCAGGATTGAGTCATTCTGTTCCACTGGTCGTCAGACTAGTGGAAGAATACAGAGAAGGCTTCGGATCAAGATATATCGAATATCCAACTCCATTGTGTAATTGCTACCTAGTAATTTCTTCTTTTTTTCCTGACTTATAATATATTAAAAAAAAAAAAAAAAAAAAAAAAAAAGATTTTTACCTAACTCACTACATATCAAAAAAAAAAAAATAAATAAAAGCTGTAACACATGTAACAATCTATTCCAAATCATGTCTTCTGAAATTTCATTTATTTAGCTTATTTTACTTTTTTTTTAATTTTTATCTCATTTTATTAACTTTAATTTTATTTTTATTTTTTTTTTTTTAATTTATTCTGAAGGAGCTCTAGCTCGGTACAGAAAACAAATAAATAAATAATCAATGTTTAAGCAAATTTGCTTAATCCGAAAATGTATGTCTGCAAAAACTCTGCAATGTACTTGCAGAGTTGATTTGAATTCTTTTTAATGGCGTGCAAAATGCAGAAAATTGCAGAGATTTTTGCAGACCTATTTTACTGCATTAAGCAAATTTGCTTATAATTAAGCATTTTATAGAACTAAATTATCTCTTTTAATAAAAAAATTATTCAAGTTTTTCTGAATTGAAAAGATCGAATTGAAACGAACTTCACAACCCCGTAAATCTAATGAGTTTCTTAATTCTAATGAACCAATTAATGTTCTTTTTATTCAAATTAAGGTTGTTTTAATCAATTTAGAATAATTTTCTATTTTCTATTAATTTTTTATTCAATTTGATAAATAACTGTTTAGTTTATTCTATTTTTAATAAATTTATGGGTATAGATTATATTACGCGGTAGCTTATTATTATTTTGACTTTCAAAAAATACGCTCTGTTATCCATCTTTTATAAATACATTAAAATTTTTAAGTTGTCAAAAATTCATAAAAACATACCAAAAAGCAAAATTTATTTTAGTCAAAATTAATATTTGAATTTGAATCGCTGCAAATACTTATTGTGGCAGCCACATGATCGACTGGTAGAGAAAAATAAATAAAATTGAGATTGACTTGCAAAAAAAATTGAAGTCCATGACTTTTACTTTTGGCTTTAAAAAAAAATCTGCCTAAATGCAAAAAAAGTCTCACCAAAGGGTTCTTGGCAAAGATAGCATTCTATTCAAAAAAATTTCTGTAGCATAAAAAGCGAATACATTTAATTACAAAGTGGACTGTTTGAAAAGTTTTATCCACATTATATCTGGTATTTTATAAAAACTAATGGTTAACCCAAAAATTAGATGAAAAAAGGAGAAATTGTCTTTTATTAAAATCAATTAATTATAAAAAAAATTTGTATAACACCCGAAAGGTTTTTCCTCTATAAATTCACATTTTTGGGAATTATCATCAAAATATTGAGCTTCGCCGACAAATGGACAAGAGTAAGTTTTTTGTTGCTTACCGTGAACACATGCGTGAAACACATCGCAGAAATAATTGTCACGGTAATGACCTGATGGTCTTCCAAAACAATTGAAAGGAATTCCACCAAGTAAGCTTTCGATAATCACTTCTCCATTACTACTAACTGTTGGCTTTTTAATTTCAAATGGTTTGATGAGTGGAACCGCCACAATTGGGCTATTCACTTGAATTGGAGCTATGTTCATTATTGATGTCTGAATACTGCTTGGGAAATAATCAACTGATTGTTGATTTAAAAATAATTGTCTGGTTAAATCATTTGGAAAAAAAATCGATTTACTTTGGCCATCCATAAAATTTTGGTTATTTTGAGGATAGAAATCATAAAATGCTAATGGAAACCAATAGGGACTAAATAATTGATGCATTGAAAAATCTTCATCTTCTTCCATCTTTTCACCTATTACAGACTTGGAATTCAGACCATTTTTTCTCAAAAGAGATTCTGGTAAAGCATGAACAATTCCGAAGATGACTGCAAGAATAAGAAGATTTGAAAGCATTTTTATATTTAAAACTATTTACTTAGTTTTAATTTTTTTTTAATTTATACTGCTTTTAAAGTATTTCATTTAAAGAGATAAGCCATTGCATTTTCATAAACACATAATGATATTTAAGATAATCCATTATTTTTTCAAATATTTTCTAAATATATAGTATTTAAAACAAATTTTTAGTAATCTCTTTTTTAAATAAGCTTTGTTTTTAAATTATATTTTTTTAATCAAACTTTAAAAAATATATTAAAATTCAGTAATGTGGAAAAGTAAATTATCATACACATTCGGTTGTATAATTATCATGCGCTAATATGATTTTAAATTTAAATAGAGTGGGATTCGACAATCATTTTGTATTTTTTTTCTCTCAAAATTATTAGTTCAGATCGATTAAAAAAGATCGAAGACTAAAATTTTTTAAAAAATATTCAGAATGGTCAAAGTTGTATTATTTTACAAATTTAAAATGAGTCGCTTTTGTCAAATTCAGTACAAACTGAACAAGATAATTAACATATAAAATAAAAAATTGAGTACATTTTCTTGTATTTTTTCTCTTATAAGTTAAAAATTAGTGGCCTATACTTTTTTATCACTAATTTAACTTCAGCTGAATAATATTCCTAATAACTATCTAAAATTTTAGCATTTAAAACGATTTTTTCAAGATAAAAATAATTTTTAAATATAAAAGACTTTTTCATAATAAAAAAGTTTTTGCAATGTAAAAACACTTTTTTAGTTCGAAAAAAAAAATTTATATCTTAAATTGACTTTAAGCTTTTAGTGATGAAAAAAGTAATTTTAGTTACAAAAACAATTTCTATCAAAAATAAGTTTTGTGAGTGTTAAATTGTGCAACATACATAATTGCATTGCAACTATCAAAATGTGCTAAATATGCGGCAAAGTAAGATTTTTGATCAAATTTTATCAAAACATTTAAAATGCGCAATTAAATTTCAATGCATTTTTAACTGATTACAATCCTTTTTCAAAAATTTAAAAAAAAGCTTTGAAATTTTATAAAGAGGTAAAAATCTGCGGTGAAATTTAATTACATATTTAAAAATGTTCTAGTAATGTAAATATAAAAATGCAAATTGAAAATATCTTTTATATATATATGCAAATTATATTTATATTTGTGCGAATTCTGCAAAATTGGGTTTTGTGAAATTCAGTACAAGCTGATATAAGGAACAGAAAAAAATGTAAAAAAATTGAATAACTTTTTTTCTTAAGGTTTAAACTTAATTCTGTAAATGCAACATAGTGCAACATTCAAAGTTGCATTAAATATCAAGGTCTGCTAAATTTGCAGAGTTTAGCAGAAATTAAATTTCTATATAATCGAGCGCAGTGCATTTTGTAGAGATTTTGCACATCATTAGCAGACTTTTACAGTTGATGCAACTTTGAATCTTGCACCATGCTGAATTCACAGAATTAATTTTAAACTTTTAGAAAAAAAATTATTTAATTTTTTTTCACTTTGTTCTGTTCTTTTGTACTGAACTTCACAAAACCGCTAAATTGCACCCATTTTAAAAGTATTAGAAATAAAACGAATTCATTTGCACATATTTTGCAGACTTCCGAAGTGAAACAAAAGTTGTTTCACTTTGTTTTATTTACAGAACAAGCTTTTGATAGTACGAACAAAAGTAATAAAAATTATTTTATTTTTTCATTGGAAGCTTTGCATGAAATTTCACAATGCCCAAAAAAAAATTAGTTCTCAAAATTTGACAATCAATTCTAATTACTCAATCATTTCAATCCAACCAAGCTAAATGGAAACTTATTTTCTTTTAAATAAAATAATATTTGAGAAAGTTAAATAAAATTCAAATTGCACAAATATTTTCAAAACATATGTTAAATCTCGAATAGCTTCAAAAATTTAAAATAAAATGCTAAATACAAGTCCAGGACTAAAATGATAAATAATTTTGAATAGATAAATGAACCAAGTGTAAAGTTGGTATTAAAATGTCTGAACAAAATACTAATGACTTGCTTCATCTATTCGATAAGCATTTAAAAGCAGGCGACAACTTTTTGCCATTGAAAGCATTTTTACAATACATCGAAAAGCCTGAAGGCGATTTGAACGGCTTCCATGCCCTCTCAACAGCCAAAATACCCAATTTGCCTAGAAATCCGGAGCCAGACAAGTCTCAAAATATCGCCTCCACCACCAAATTGATACAAAAAAATCCCGAAACTGATGACCCCATACTCGCACAAATTCTCTATAAGATAATAATTACCATCGACTATTGGCCTCAGTCGTCCAGTCTTGACTTTATAGAAAAAAGCCTCAATGTCATATTTGACAAGATTAACCATGAATTCGACCAATTCTACACAAATTGTGTCAACACTGAACCTCAAATTTACGTCACTGTCCTCCTATGGAACTCATCACCAAACTCTCCAAGCCAAAACCAGCATCCATTTTCGACCATAATCCACTCAAAGCGCCTTTTAAAAACCAATTTATGCCAAATGGCAGCGTTCATTTTCAACAAAGTAATCGAAAATAAAACTATAATTTTAGAATCATTTAGAAAGAGCCGCGCCGAGCTCAGAATCAACACTTCAATCGACGAGGAAATGTACTCTAAGCCAAAAGCCAAAAGTCCCTATGAGGAATTTCTTCGCATTTTGACAAAAATATTCAACTTTTTTGAAATAAATCCAATCACTGCCACCAGTCTAGTGCTAGCTCACCATGTGCACATCACCGACGGCTTCATATACGCAAACGACATGGTCCGCTGTTTGGAAAAAATCTCCAAATCGGCCATATCGTTTTCGTTTGTTTACGCTGGAACTAGCTCGCACAAATCGGAGAGCAATATTCTGTCAAGTTTTGGCCACATGGTCAATTGTACATTTATGCAAAATTTAGCCCACATGACCAATGGTTTTTGCTACTATTTGGACGAAAATCTTGACATCAGCCAAATTGTACCAAGAGGCTTTTTCTACTTTTTTAACCTTAAATATTTGGACTTGCAGCTCAAGGAAAGCAAAGGGAGAAGGAAAAAAAAGTGCCCCGATGATCTGAGTGACTTGCGGCACATACTTGCCAAGGACAGTGTGCTGGGCCAAGTGGACGAGTACGAGCTGCCCAAAGACTTGGACCTGATGCAGTTTATTCGCATTCGGGCTCAGGAGGGCTTTTTTTTGGCAAATTTAACGCGCCAATTTGATGAATCAGAGAACGCCCTCATAAACATCTATTTAAAAAAGGTATTCACTCAAACTGTGTCAGTTGTTTACAAAATAAAGTCAGCTTTGAGTAGCAAGTGTACTTTGCAGCTATGGATTGCATGGGACTCGGTCCAATTCAAAGCCAAACACCAAAATGTGGACTCGTTGAGAAAGCTGAAGCAATTTTTCCACCAAATAAGTTCGTCAATGCAAAAGTATCAGTTCGAGTTGACAGGATCGATGCGTGAGGCGCCTGAAATTTTATCCAAATACAAAGAACCATTGTACAAGCTGTCAAATGAGACCATGAATGAAGACCAGTACCAAAAGAATACATTTTCACTGCAAAATCTCAACTTTGAGCTCAATAATCGGACCATAAAAAATCACGAGGTCGACTACTACAATGAATTTGCGCACTCATGGAGCTATTTGTCCTTTTTCAAGCTGCACCCAAAAGCTCTCAGCCGCTATTTTGCCATTCATTCAATTAAAATGCTCCTTCACCATGATCGGCCTGTGCCAGACATAAACTCTTGCATTTTTGATCTAAAAACGCGCAGTAGTCTTGACTCGTTCAATCCGAACTACATTCCGAACAGTGTTTTCCAAAGCACCAAAGCCATCAACGAACTAAGGTCGCTGTTGACCACTTGGTGCGACATAATGCTGGTGGAAAACTGCATTTTTCTCAAGTTCTTTCACTCGTCCATGCATTACTTGAGGCCTGGCGAAATGCTTGAGGACAGTCGGGAGTCCGAAAGTGGCGATGACTCCAAGGAAAAGTTGTCCGACACAAACAACTCGGTGAACTCGAACAATGTGGCGAGCAAAAATTCATTTGTCATTTGCATTGTAAGTGACCAGTATGCGCCTTTTGTCTCACTGCAGTTTTTGTTTCATTCCAACATTTATTTTATTGACCGGATGCGCATACTCGAATCTTTCAAAGACTTGCTCCGAAATTTGAACTTAAAAAAAGACAAGGAAGTCAACTTAAAAGAAAACTCGGCCAAAAAAATCGAGCAAATTAGCCTGTTGCAAAAAACAGATCTTTATGACGCATTTAAATTTATACTTTTTGACGAAATTCAGAACAATTCGGATCCAAAGTTGAATCAGTCGTCCAAGCTGGTCTATTTTATGCTGAGAAAAAAATTTAAATGGACTTTGGAGAACAATTTTTCAGCTCAAACAGCCCAAAACCTAAAAGAAACGCTCATTGACACATTTATTCGGATGCGCATGAAAGAGGGATTCAGGTGTTTGTTCCAGTGTTCCAAATTTGTGGCATTCACGCTCCAGCTTACCATGCTCGACTCGACCGACATTCAAAACAGCCGCTACAAGTCCGGGTCGGCACAAACATGCACTTTTATCTATGTGATTCGATTTCACAAAAATGATAATTCCAATTTATTGAATGTGGCAGTGCCCGCTCAAATTGAGACCATTGCGAACGCTGAAATTTATTTTGTCACCGAGGTCTACGCCGAGGCCATTGATGGCGTGTATCAGGAGAGGGCTCGCAAAAAAGACCGCATTGATTACTTCAAAAATTTGACCAACAACGAAATACTCAACATGATCTATTTGCAGGACTACAAGTGCTTTTCAATATTGCAGTCGTCGTCTGCCTTGTTTTTGAGTAAAAATAATCTTTACGAAAATTTGAATGGACTCATAAGCAAAAGTGAATTGACCAAAGCGGTCAAGATCCAAGACTCGGAATTAAAGGAAATGCTGGATAAAATATTGGACTTTGAAGACAAGTTTTATGACTGTATTCGTTTGGTGCCGGATTTGAATGTGATTCTTTGTAAGCATTTGTTGAAAGAGCTTGGCAAAAAATCTACTTTGGTCAATCCGGTTTCTCAATGCTTGTTAAACAGGGTTAATTATCAAACTAAATCACATGGTAGAAAAGATACACAGAATCAGCTTTGTGGCAATTTGACCTCTGACAATGAAGGGGTTCCGATTAAAAAGAAAAATGTTCCGATTAGTTTGTACGAACAATTGCGTCCGGTGCTCAGCTCGATTGATGTGTCGCGGCACAGCCTAAATCAAGTGGACTTTAAATTTAGTCTCAAAGGCATTCTGATTGAGTCGTCGCTATTTGTTTGTGTGTATGATGATATTCCATTCAATTTGTTTAACTCTAATTCTGATGATGGTTTTAAGAAAATTCAGCAGTATTTTTTTCACAATGTGGATGAGACTTTTCGTAAGATTGACGACTCTAAAGACAACACTTTATTTCAAAGGTAATTGTAATATTAATTTAAAAATTTTATCAACTTATGATATTTATTTCTTTTTTTAATTATTTAAAATTTTTTACTGTTAAATTGTGGTTGAGAATTTTTGCTACGCTTAAATTGTTAGGGAAAAAGGGAAAGAAAAAAATTAAAATTAATTTAAATAATTTTAATGTAACATGCTTTACATTTTAAGTAGATTAATAAAATAAAATAAAATAAAATAAAATAAATTCATTTTTTTCAAAAATATTTGTAAGAAAGATCGATCTTTTCATTTAATTACATTTGTTTGTAATTTAATATTTGAAATTCCTCTTTAAATTAATTTTGAATGTTAGATACAAGGGAGATAATCAAAATGGAGAAAAAAAATGTAGAAAAAAAATATAGAATTTTATTAAACGTAGAATAAAATTATTATTTATTTATTTGTTTTCTGTACCGAGCTAGAGCTCCTTCACAATAAAAAAATATCGAATCAATAAATATAGAAAAAAAATGTTAATTAAATTATTCAATCTGTCAATATATTAATCAAATCATCAATATGTAAATTAATTGTTAAAGTGTCATTTGAAGAAACAACTCTTTTGATTTTTTCGTTTTTCTCAACAAGCTTTTTTTTTGTTCGCTTTATACTTTTGCAAGCCCATATAGCCGAATGGTTTGTGTGTTAGTCATGCAAGCAGAGGATCGAGGGTTCGAAACCCGCTGAGAGTGAAAAAATCTTCAAAATATCTCTGCAGTACGGGACGAATGTTTAAACCCCTTTCATCATAAAAAATAATGGTACTGGTTTCGACTGGGTAATAATAGCGGTGTTGATGACCAACTCGATGCAGTTACCTCTGTGTCAGGTCGGAGCCGTAACTAAATTTGACTCAATTTAACTCTGCTCTTTCTTAAACAAGTCCATTACCTTGCCTACAGTCAAATTCTGCCTCGCATCAGACTTTTGTCGTGAGTGCCACGATTCAACGTAACTATTTTTGCGCGGTAGATTTTCTGAAACGCGGTCAAAAACATTCCAATATTCAACTGAAAATCTAGGCTTTGCTCGGACTCCTATTCTAACGGAGCCAATATAATTACGTTCAAAATAAGTTAAAATTGGTAAAAAATGATTAAGCTGCATTAGATTGAATATATGTAAAACCAATTATGACATCTTTAGGAGGAACAAATGCCAATGCTTGCAATATCCTAAAACTAAGCCTTAAATTGTCATCATACCAAGTTTAACTAATTTAGTAGTTTGAATTCTCTTCAAAATTGACTGACTCAAATGAAAATAACAGCCATGAATATTGCACTTAAATACTGCTATAGATGCATTGATTGCTGCTAATTCAAAATCCATGTTCATTGAGTCAGGCATTTTGCTTATTTTACTAAATAAAAATAATATTAAAAATTTATAATTGATAAAATTAAAAATTTTTTTGTAGGTTACACTTTTTTTATTTGGCAATAAACAATAGACCATAGGCAAAGTCGAGTCCGATATCTTAATGTGTATTGAATAAGCTCTTTTAAGCAACGTAGGGCTAATATCAAAAGTACCATCACAATACCAATTATTATATTTACTTAAGAGTTTTAAATTTTCTACAGTAGTAAATATAATAATTCTATTTTTATCGTTAGTACCACTATCAAGGAAACAAAACTACTTATTGTTAAAAGTTATGCTACGTTAATAGTTTATGACTAACTCAGATAAACATTTAGCGTTAAAACCTTCTAGATCTTGTTTTTTCTGATTTCTTTGGATAACTTGGCGTATAGCCTCTTTTTTGAACATTCCAATAAGTTCATTGGACATAGATAATTGCGCTTTTCTTATAATAGCCCGTGGATGATCATTCGAGTTTTCAGCTTGTTGTTTAACTTCTTTTAAGTAATGTAAAAATTCTTTTTTAGCTGGATTCATTAGATGGTTATGAGTCTTGGTTAATGTGAGTGGGTGATTTAGACCGTTCGAAATAGCACGTGCCTTACACTCGGTGGTATTACACTTCCAATAGATTTTGGTCACGGTTTAGACTTCGGCCAGATTAGTCTTGTCAATTGTGTAGGTAAAACCGAGTGAAAAAAGTTAATAACCTCTTTTTTGAGTTGTAAACAAATTCCAAGTTTATATCACCTAGATACAATACTTTTGAGATCAAAAATTTCAAAATAAACTTTTTAAAAAATAAGTTAATAAATTAAAAAAAAAATTGATTTTATCAATGGGGGGTTGAGAAAATATTTTTTTGAATATTTTATGTTTTAAATCTACGTAGCATGTAAAACATGTTACATTAAAATGATTCAGTTTAATTTGATTTAATTTAAAGACTAATTTTAATATATAAAGATAAACTCTTTGAATTGAAATGATATTTCGAATTTATCATCAACTTCAAGATGCCGAACAAAAACACTTACAATTAGTAAATTAAAGGCAAAAAAAAGATAGGATAAATTTATAGCTCACATGAAAAGTAAAAGTGTGATTTGAAAACATTGGAAACAATTTTAAAATCTCTATTAATTAAGTTCGAAAAAAAAGATTATCTTTGAGCTAAAATATCCCATGTTCTAATATAAAAAACTTAATTAATTAATATGCACATATTCTGAAAGCACTTAGTCTCATCTACAAAATGGTTTTAATTCAATTCAATTCAATTCTTTTTTATTTTATTTTTTTAAAAAGTCAAAATATTTTAAAATTTACTGAGAAAAATAAGAGTCAGTTCTTTTAATTTGGGGATCAGAAAAATAAAAAAGAGTTAAAAAAGAATTATTTTTTTGCAATTTTCTAAAAAACTAACCACTCTAGAGCAGAATATTTTTATTAATTCATTAACTAGTAGCTGAGTCCTGCATACTAGCAAAATTCTTCCAGTTATATTTATTTGTTGTTGAGATAACAAGGGGTCAGGAAAATCAACAAAAAAAGGGGTCAGTGATTTACAGATTCCAATTTTGTTTTACTGATGCTTCAAAAGTGAAATTAAATTAAAAAAAAAAGTGAAATTGAATTTTTTTCTATTTTTTTTTAATTTTGGATTTGATACTGGATGAAATTTATTATAAAAAATTCGAATAAAAAGTCTTCTTATAATTTTCATTTTTGTAATTTTAATACAGCAGAAAAATAGAATTTTAAAATTCTTGAAATATAAAAATCAAAGACTTCATTTCCATTCTTTGAATTGAATATTATTTTTTTCTTTTTGAAGCGTGGTACGAAAAATTAAAAGTGATGTAAAGAACTCTCTGATGCTGAAATTAAATGACATAAAAACCGGTGATTTGATAACCAAGCGAATTTTGGAGCACTTGCGCCAGACCGAAAACTACGACTCGTTTAAAATATTCATTAAATTCAATCTACACCAAACCACATCAAAAAATTGCTACTCATCACCTTCAAACTCCAACTACAACCGAGCATCAAGCACACACAAATCAAACCCATGGATGTCACAGTCTCAGATTATAAATCCCCAATTCGACATTGAAAATAACAAATTGTACATATATGGTCTATTTTTTATCAATGCGGACGCGTCCAGTGATCAATGCGAGCCGCGGGTCCAGGACTCCAACCGCCTGGTTTTTTTCCTATTCAACTCAGTCTCCGAGAGTCTAAAAACTTCCCTCATCCACACTCAATCCAACTCTTATCTAATCCGCAAGTCCCTCTTCACAACTTCCAATTCTGCCGAGCACAAATTCTACATCAGCAAAAACACCATAGCCAAGGCAGCCAGCCACCAGGACCTCAAAAGCCAGCAGATCCAACTGCGAAAGCTCAGTGACATTCTGAAACAAAATTTGTCTCTTAACAGCCAAAATGACGGCTCTTTTTTGAGCATGATAGATCTAATAGAAGAAAACTGCGCCAAGACCTATGTGAACAGCATAGTGCACTTTTTGGCCAGTGACGTAGGCGATGGCGTGAGCATAGACAAGTCGACAGTGCAGCGTTTGCTTCGACTTGGCGCCAAAACCAAAATAACCGACATCGACTTGACCGACTATGTTCGAATAACGTGCCATCACCTAAAAGGTCACGAGACCGAGGAGCCGTGCTCGGCCCAGCAAACCAGCTATTTGCAGCAAAAATTCGAGCAAATATTTCTGAAACGATTTCAGACCATACCGGGCTTCAACGATTTGTTCGTCATTCAATCGGACTATTTCAAGGACGTGGACGTGCTGCCTCCAGCCGAATACTCGAACGACGACGACTTTAGTCCGAGCGAAGAGACGGAAGAAAACGAGGCCGAGAGCGACGACTTGGAGGCCAACTTTTTTGAATCGGACGCCAACGAGCAGATCAAAAAGAAGAAGCGGCGAAAAAAAAAGATCGACTCGTCGTCTCCCTACTCCAACTTGACCAAGAATGTTTCGTCGACCGAGAGCTTTTTTCTCACCAGGGAACAAGTGATCGGCATCGAGGTGATTTGTCAAGTGTCGTGCGACCCCGACTCCGATCTGGTCGAGTCGCGCACCCGCACCACCACTCTCACGGCCGACAACAACGAGCACGACGACTCGATCGGTGCGCCCAGCATTCCGGCCCAGTGTTCGCACTCGTTCGCCACTAAATTTGTCAAGTTCGACTTCAACTGTGTGCTCAAGCTGATAGATAGTCGCGAGATGCCAGCTTTTAAAAGTCTTACGTCAAAAATTAATTTGAGCGAGGTGAAAAATTCGCTCAAAATTTTGCTAAGATTTAACTGGTACTCGTTCAACGAGCTCAATTTGAACTATCCGCTGAATATTTTTGCTCCGAGCAGCAGCGCCCAGGCAAACACGGCGCCCAATTTGTCCAACCATTCGTCCACAAACACCCAAATTAATTTTGAGAATTTTTTCTATCTAGAGCCGTGTCTAAACGACCTAAAGTGGCATTTGAAAGACGAGCTGCTCAACAGCCAAGCATTAATCGATTCAGTCATGACATTTTCTCAATATGTCATTCACATAAAACAAGGAGTGGAAGCAGCCATCATCAATTGTTCCAAATACTCCAAAAAAATAGTTCTCAGCAAAGTGACCACGTCCAAATTTAACTCGAGTGTGGACAAGAGCAGCAAGCTGAACAGTGCTTTGTTGCAGAACCGGCCTCACAAATTGTTCACCACCACTCAAACCGAAGAGGACAAGTCACTGATCAGCGTTGAGCCTGGCAAATTTTTTGCCGAGCTTTCCTCTCTACTTCTCTCGCTGAATTTCTACGCGAGCAAAGTTGCACAATTGAATTCGAATTTTTTCTTTCTGGGCTGTAGTGGGCACCAAGTTGGCTTCAAGATATTTTTGATAATGCGTCTGTTTGACAGACGAGAAGTGACTAATGGAAGGAATAACAAGTCATCGCCGTCCCAGAGCCAAGAGGGTGGCTCGTCTCCCAACAGTCAGCTGAAGACTTCGCTTCAGAAACAGTCGACAAGCGAGCTGCAAAAGCTGAGCCTGCCAAAAAATTCACTTGTTTATCAAGAGGTGAACATTAGTCAGTTGAAGATGAGCGCTTATTTCAGCTTCAATCACTCGGACTTGAGTGTCAAACAAGACAAACACGCAAGCAAAAAGGAAATAGTGGATGAGTTCGAGACCCAAATGAAAAATCTAGTCCGTCTTTGCTATTTGAAAATAACTCTAAAGGATATAAACGAGAGCCACAAATGGAACAACTCGCTGGTATTGACAGAAGACAAGAACTTGTCATTTTCGGACTCGCTCAACAATTCGCTCAGTTGTTCGTGTGTGTGGTCAGTGTACTTTAAACTGCATCGTTTGCATCAAACCCTGCAAAAAGTGCACGAGACCAACAACTACATCTCTCAAGGTCTGAGCAAACTAAGAGACTGTTTGCACAACTTTAAAATATACGAATCGGCCTGTGCCGACTTGTACGTCTACACCAAGAATACAAAAGATGTATTTTTGCTCAAATTGGACGAGGTCTATGATGACGAGGAGAGGAGACAGAGCTCGATGTTGTCGCGTCGGCCCTCCTACGCCAGCATAAACGACTCGGACCAGACCATCATTTCCAGCCGTAACACTTCCAGCCAGGGCCTCAAGAGCCAGAATCTGAGCGGTGGCACGCATCGCATCGAGACCCAGACATCGCTGACCCAGACCCAGGCCAAACTGAACCCGCCCGAGTTCGTCAAACTGTCGGTGTATGGCCTTGAGGAGCCCGACGACGAAATGAAAAAGGATTTGTGCAAAACTTTGCAATCCGAGCTCGACTATTGCCTTCTCAATCGCATGTCCAACTCAATTGAGAAAAACACCTACAAGACCACTAGTCAGCAGCATCCGGACAAAATAAATGATGAGGACATCAATTTTTTCAAGCAAGCAAGCGACAGTGTGTTCGACTACGAAGTAGCGCTGCCCTTTTTGTTCAATTTTAATCGAACTCTGAGAGAAATATTCTTTTTCTTTATAAAACAAGTTTTTTACGCAAATTTTAAGTCAATTGATCCAAGTCAAGCCAAGGCGTCCAACACTGACAGCCAAGATCAAAAGTATTCCAATTCTCAATTGTCTCTTTTCTACATACCCGAAAGCAAACATTTTGCCAAGAAAAATTCCGACACCAGTTTGACAGATGCCATTCTCATATCGAGAATATTTTTTCAAAATTCTAAATCAAAACGAATCGGAAAGCAAAATGTTTCATTGATTTTGGTCGAGGCATTTTACTCAATAAGTGGCTTGGACACTAGCACCAACCGAGTGACCAGATCCAACTCGATGGGCGCAAGCTCAATCAAATTCGAGCACGATAGCATAGACAAAAAACTGCGTCAAACAGGACCTTCATTTGTGTTCAAGTTCTATTCCAAGGGTGAGACAGCTGAGATTAATAATTATAAAATTCTGCTTAGAAAAGCTGTAAGAGACTCTCTGACTTATTTTCTGAGTGACTACATAACTCGTATAGACCCTGTTGACTATACGAAAAAAATTCTGCTAAAAAAACAGCCTGCCAAATTCCGAGTGCTCGACTCAGACTTTCTAACTAGCAAGCTGCACCGCAAGAGACACAAGTCAACAGGCGCCACAGAATTGTCCAGCAATAAGCAATTTTTGCAGATGAACAAAACTGCGCGGGAAAGCAGGCTGGGTAGAGTTCTTGTCTCACAGAACATCACGGACACAGTCCAGTTTAACTCTTTTGTCATTACCAACTTTTCTCTGAACACATTTGACCATAAGGATCACGAAGACACCTTGCAGTATTTCAAACAGCCCAGACGACTGTTGAACATGTCAAGTGAGGAGTATGACTCGGACGAATCGATCACGTCCGATTCGGACGAGGAAATAAATTTGTACAAAGTTCAGCGTTCAATATCCATGGAGCCAGAATTGGAAAAAATTCATCTAGATAGGCTTAGTAACGAAAAAAGCTACTTAAAGCTCATCTATGACTGGCTCAAGGGTGCTCAATTAAATCAGACCAATTCACTAGGCTCATTTTTGCTCAGAAAACAATTTATGTACAAAACCAAATACAATTTGACCAATTTGGTAAAGGACTTTGAAATTTTTGTCAAAGAAATGTGCAAATGTGAGCTGGGGGTTAATTTTTTTTCGTTCAAAAAAGACGGCCCTAAAGACTCGAGCCGATTGAACGATAGTGTTTTTTTGGATGAAGATGACTTTGATGTGGATGAGTTTGCTAATTTGAAAATATCCAAATTGAGCATGGTTAATTCAAATTTGACCAAAGGTGAAAATGTGATTGTGACCATAAATGCTGAATATGGTGGACTTAGTGGTTTTTCATCAATGTCCTCATCCATGAATTCCTCAAGTTCTAATCAGCATACGAAAATTTTTTCTACTGGCAATTCATCATCTACTTTGGTTCAGTCGTCGTCTAATACGACAATGTCTACAGTGATGGTCAAGAGCATTAGCAGCGCAAATGGAGATTCGGAATTGCCAAGCAATCAATTATTATCTAGTCAAAATCTCAAGAGGACTTTTTGTTTTATTATCGTAAATGCCAAAAGCAAATTTGTCACTTTTTGTTGCTTTACCACTGAGTCATCCAACTATGACTCGTTGAAACAATGGCTCGATCAAAGCGCAGAAACAATCACTCAGAGATTTCATTTGGTAAATAACACAGTGCTGTACAAATTCGGTGGTTTAATAGGAGACAACATTATCACTGATTTAAAAAAAGTTAGCTTTTTATTTTTAATAATTTCAGACTGGCTTAATATATTAAATTAATCTGTTTAATCTTTCAAATGACAAGGTTTTTTTATTTCTTAACCTAAATGATATTTCCTTAATGAATTTTACAAAAATGTAAAAAAGTACATTATGTTGATTTTTAAAATTAGCAAAGGCAAAGAAATTCATTGTCTTTGCATCAAATAAATATAAAATCTATATCTTTATTATATTGAAGATATATTTAAAATTTTTTTAAAGTAAATAACAAAGTATTTTTAGCAAATTTAGTCATAGTCTAAAACTTTTTTTGACTTGCCATCAAAAACCCTCGTCTAAATTTTTTTTTAGTTAAATTTGGTAAAATTTCTAGTATTGACTTAATTATTGCAGTTTTCGGCTTCAGATTAAGATGAAATTTGAACTTTTGTTTGACAGTACGGTGAAAAAACTAAAATTGAGAATTGACTTTGTGACATACTTTAAAATTGTCTAAATTTTATAATTTAATATTGATTCCATTATTTTCTAAATTTTTTAGTCGATTTTTGAATATTATCAATCGATTATAATCGATTTCCAATGCTTATTTATAATTACCTGAAGTTTTTAGATAGAATACTCAATTAAGTGTTTTTTCAATAAATTTGAATTCTTAAAATCTATTTTTCTTTGGTAAATTACCACGAATAAAATTATTCGCCTAGTTTTGACTTTACAAATTTTCGATGCTGAAATCTATTGAAAAAATTATTTTAGAAACAAAATAAATTATTATTTTTATTTTAAAGTGATTCATTAAATGTATCAACTTATTTAATTTGCGGAAGCAATTCGAACACAAATTTAAGCAAATTTTAAATTAAAAAAAACTCATATTAAAGATTAAAATTTTTTTTTAAATAATAATCTTAAAAAAACCCTACAAACAATATAAACAATTTATCAATATGAATTTTTTTTAATTTTCTTAAGCTTATTCTTATTCTGATTTAAACTTTCTAATTTTAATAGCTGGTCAAATTTCTTTTATCCTCCAAATAAACATATTTCACAAAAATAACATTCACTTAAATGGATTAAATTAAATTAATTTCATATAGGTAAAGCAGTTGGCAATGTGCTCTACGTGTGGTCTTACTGAAGCCTCTAGTGCATCCCAAAGCGACCTATTCAGCTCAGAGACCAAGCAGCATCCACAAAGAACGCAGCTAGCATCCATAAAGCTTTCCAAATCGCCAACAATTCACCGCCAATCAAGCACTACAAAGCCTCTCTCTAGTCCAATAAACCCAGCACTGATAGCCAATTTACAATTCAACTCAGCCAATTTTTCGCTTGCAACCGGTGCCTCTACTCCAAGCCAGTCGTCAACAACTCATCAGCAAACAGCATTCTCTTTTAAACAATTGTACATGACTCCAATCGGTGTAAAATCATACGACTCAATAGCGACCAACGTAAATCAACAGGTGAATTTTTGTGTGCAAAACCTCGGTCAGCAAACGCCAAGTAGCACCGATTTTTCCATCATAAGCCCGAGCAATGCAAAATTTTTGAGCCAAAGCATGAAAAGCCAGTGCTTGTACGGCGTAGGCATGTGCTACCAACTTCTTGAAATGCAGCAAATTTACCGGCACCCGCGAAAAATATACGAACTGGCCATCGGTTCCGGATCGCTCCAAAACATCAGTCCAAATTCCCAGAACAATCTTAAACCCCAAAGCGCCAAGGCCCAAAACCCGTCCAATACAACCCTAGTCAGTCCAAATAACCAACTTGGATACAAGTTCAGTCTGAGCGATTTTTACAAAAATTCCATTCAGCCAGTCTTCATTCCGTTCCATTATTGCTGCACACCACTCCTCTTTTACTCAAACTGGACCGAGTCTATTACCAATGAAAAAATGCTCAAAAGCTCAAACATTAAGCCAACAAAAACAAACACAGCCATTACCAACAACGAAAATTGGTATTTTAAAATGAGACAAATTGTGCTGGTCGAGTACTCCAAGTACTTCGAGTCCAAAGACTTTGTCCGACTGAGAGACGACCGGCAAATACAAGAGAGTCGAATCGGTCAAGCCGACTCTCAAATGCTTCATTTTATCAAGTGGCTGCAACAAGACGGCTTCTTGTACTTGACCATTAATCTGGACGAGATCTATCTGCATGTCCGCGTAGGTGTTTGCTCCCGGTACAGGTCCTCCAATCGGCAAAGTTTCATCAGCGAAATAGTCCGCTTTTTGACCCAAGATTTTCATGTACATTCTTTTATCTATGATTTTCATTTGTCGGCCATAAACAGCAATTTTTTGTCCACGTCCCAGTCGGGCATGCAAATATCCCAGACCAGCTACATAGTTTCAAAATTTTTGGACGAGTTTGTGGAATTTTTTAGCCGCGTGCCCCTCTACAGCCAAAACAAAGTATTCAAGCTAGTCTACGAAAAAGCCGACAACTCACTCAAACAAAACCAGTACACAATTATATTTGACTTTATTAGCTACGCAAACAAAAAGCTTGGAATGGGCACCATATCTTTCCAGACTCTGCACACATTTGGCAACAATTTGACCATTTATTCACTCACCGATTCTATCAACAGCTCCAAGTATTTGATTGTAAAATTGGAGCAGTTTTCCAAGGAAGTGTTGAGAAACAAGCTGAACTCGAGCCAGAACATGAGCAAGAGCTCGAGTGTGACAGGCGCGGAAAAAAGCCGCGTGGAAAATTTTATCCGAATAACTTGCTTTTATTTGTTTATAAATAAAAGCAGTGAATTGGGCATGTTTGCCAATCAAGGTGTAATGAACGGCTTGAATAATGACCTCGAGTTTATAAACAAAGTTATTGAGGAATCGGTAAGCATGCACAGACAAAAGGTGTTCTGGGACAATTTGGCACTTTCAATGAATGTCAATAAGGGCGAATTGAAGAATTTAATTGAATTAAGCGAAGGCGAACTTGAGCAGATTTTGAGCATTTCTGAAAGAGTAAATGTGCTTGAGTTGGACCCTGATTTGGACGAGTTTTTGAAGCAATGCTACCAAATTAAAGAAAAAATTAAAGATTACTTTAGACTAGAGTTGAGTAGAAATTTTATTTACACTGAATCGGACACTGTAGAGTATTGTTTGTTAATTGTGACCGACTCGTTGATAAGGAACTTTAAAAGTGACCAAGGAGAGGAGCAAAATGGAAGTGAAAGTTCCCTTAGATCATTTGTTCTTGTTAAATTTGATAAAATTAAATGCACTACAGAGTTGTTTCAAGTAAATCGAGTGAAAATAGTGGATCTTGGGGGCAAGCAGTCAGATGCGTCAAATATGATACGTGAGAATAGTTTGGCTGGTAAAGAAATAAGCCAAGTGATCAACTCATTGTATGGAAGTAAATTATTCAAGAGTTTTGGCTTTATTATTAATATTTTATTGTGTACTCTTTGGAATAGTTTATTCTAAAATTTTTCCAATTGATTTCGACTATTTAAAAAATTATTTGCGTTTTTAAAATTCTAAAATAAAATTTTTTAATTGATTTTTAATATTTCCAAAAGAATTGGAAGCGAAAGTACTTAAAAATTTTCGCAAAATAAATATTTTGATCTCTAATTTCATGAGAAAATTTTTTTTTTCTTTTTGGAAAAAATTGTTTGAAACAGGAAAAATTAATTTCGCATTATTGTGAGGATATTAATTAACAATAGAGCTATTCGGAGGAAAGTTGTCTTTCTTTATTTTATTTATTTAAAAATTCCAGTGTGATTAAAAATAAGGATTTACTTTAAAAATTGATTCAAATTTTCATTTAAAAACTCGAATTGACTTGAAAATTTTTGATGTAAAAATTTAAAATTTTGAATCTAAATAACAGGTGTTTAAAAAATAATGTTCTAAAGTTTGGCAAGTAAAAAATATGCCTATATTAAGCGAATAAAAGCTTGTTCATATACTTAATAGACTTTATTAATTAATAAAACTTAAAATATCTAGTTTTTCCATGGTTTATTTTCAGAAAGAGGCCATTTGAAAAACTCGTTACAAGCTAAGAAGTTAAAAACGGCATTGTGAATTTTGGAATAAAATTTAAAAACAATATTTCAAAATTCAAATAGCTTTTCAACTGTAGGTCTAAGAATTGTTCCGCAAATTGAATCAGCTGAAACAAAGTCTTTATCAACCAAAATTTTGTCTCTGCAATAACCATGTAACTTAATTTTATATTTTAGTGATCGTTTATGTACAAACTGCTCTGCACAATTGAAGAGTTTTAAACAGCTTTTGATACAATTTTCTGAACAGCTTTTGGACTTAAATGAAAATACTCGAATAAGCATAAATAATTTAATTTTTACTCATAATATTTTTAAATAACAAATTTAATAAAAGTTACCACAAATTTAATTCAAAAATAACAAATTTTTTATGGCTATAAATAATTTAAAGGTAATGTAATTTATAAAATAAAAATTAGTATGATTAAAAGAATTGGTACAAAATGAATGAATTCGTCACTAATAGTATAATAAAAAAATAATTTTTTAAATAAAAATTGAACAATTTAATTAAAAAAAACAGAAATAAATTTATTAATTTTTGCTGCAACCACTTGGACTGTAAAGAATTTGTTCGTCGTTTTCTAGTGTAACCTAGCACGGATTCCCAAGAATGCTTTCTCTGGCTTTGGCCTAAGATTCCATTTTTTAGGAATATATCGAATTTTTTTTCAATTTTTTTATTATCTAGTTAAGAAATCATTTTGAGATATTTAAATTTTTGTATTTAATTATTCAGAGCTAATGCTTTTTCAGAATGAAAATAATATAAAAACTAAAATAAAGTTAAATAGGATAAAATAAAATAAAAAATCAATAAAGGATAAATTTATTTTTTTTTGTCTATCTGAACCGAGCTAAAGCTCATTCAGAATAAAATATAAAAATAAAATTTTATATTTTTTTGGCGTTATATAAGTAAATCTCAACTAGTGAAGTTAAATTTTTGATAAAAAAGTATAGACATAAAATTAATAATTGAGTATTGAATCAATTTCATTCCTAATAGATTTTTTATATTTAAAATCATTTTTTTCTAAAAAAGGTCAAAAAATTCAATTAACCTCAAACTTGCTCTATTCACTGTTAATTTGTTACAAAAAAATCAAAATGTTATTTTTTTATCATAATAGTGTGTTATGAAATGATTTTATTCTTATTTTTATTAAATTTGTGGATAAGTTAAATGAGGGCCTTTAATATTTCATCTTTATTGAGCAGGTGCTCAGTCTGAAGAATCTAAAGAACCAAAATGTTTCCTTTAGAATTTAATAATTAAGCCAAATTGCAGACATTCTAATTTTAAAGTAAACATTTTGTTAATTAATCATACTAAATTTACTATTTACAAAAACAATATTAATTGTAATCTTTTTAATAATTTTTTTCTTATTTAACAGCAACTTTACTGGTTATTTGCAAAAAATTGGAATATTTTTATCAAAAAATTAATTTTGATGGCATACATTTAAAAAATTTAGATTATAATTTTAGTTTATTATTTTTGTAAATAAACAATGTTAGATTTATTAAATGATTTAATTTAAAAATAAAAAAATATTTTTATTGCTTTATTGCTCTATAGCATATAAAATTATTAACAAGCCCAAGTGAAGAACCTTTGTTTTTGAAGAAAGTAACTATCGCAGAAAACTTGTTTTCTGATTTTTACATCATACTAATAAAATTAATTAAATTTATCACTATTTTGAACAAAATTTCGAACAATTTGTAATAAAAAAATTAAGTCAAAACTTCTGACTAGAAAAATTTAAATCATTTAAACTTAACAAAAGTTCAAATGAATTAACCAGAAATATACAAAAAATAAATCTAATTTTAGAGAATTTTATTCATAATCTTTACTAACAAAATTAATAATTTAAATTTAAAAAATAAAAATAAAAAATTTGAGAAAATATGTTTTATTATGGCTTTTTGAATATTTTTTGTTTGACTTATAATTTAAACTTAAAATCCTATCTCAACAACGAAATATTTTATTAAATAATAAATCAATTAAAAAAGATTAATTTTATTCTAGAATGCTGCTAAATTTGATGAAAAGTTTAAATGTTTGTCAGCAGAATTTTTGTCAATTGAATCGAGCAATTCCGAGCATTTTCTTTCATACAAATTCAGCTTTTTTTGTCAATAAACAAGATAAATCGTTAGAAGAAGATGATTTTGATGTTCAAAGAAGAGAAAGCGCAAAAATAAAAAATCTGGAACGCTTAGGAAGCATAAAAAGCCACATTAGCTGGCCACAGTACAACAGAATAATCTATCCACCTACTGAGGATGGTAAACCTATTCGAAATCCAGTAATAAAAATTAATTTTAAATTAATTAAATAAATTTAATTAAATTTTAATTTCACAGTTTATTCATCACATGAGACATTTTGTTAAATATCCAGCTAAAAAAATGTGGTATCCGGCTTTAATGGTAAAGTTGACTTGTATCAAAAAAAGAGCTTTTAATTTTACTAGATTAGAGGCATGTCGATTGATGAAGCTATAAAACAATTATCTTTTCACAAACTAAAAGGTGCTCAAATAATAAAAGAAGTTTTACTTGAAGCTCAGGATTTGGCTCTGAAGCAGCAAAATTTTGAATTCAAATCAAACATGTGGATCTGTAATACATAGCTAATTTTTTTTTTTTTATTTAATAAATTTAATTTTTTTTAGCCTATTCGACTGCAGTTGATTCGTTTCGAGTCAAAGGTGTACGTAAACATCGAGCTATGAGATTAGGTATGGTTGAGTATAAATACTGTACTTATTATGTTCGATTGGAAGAAGGTGCCCCACCACCAAATTATCATCTTGAGGCCGAGACCTACGAAGCTAGAGCTAAGGAATACATTGAAAAATTGAGAAAGCGTTCGATCCATTTGTCTATTTAAAATAAAAAATTCTAAAAATTTAATAAATTCAATAAAACTTTAAAAATATCTAAAAAATGTTGTGTAAAATTTTCGGACAGATCGGGTAACAACGATTTTAAGATATCAACTTCTCAAAATTGCTTTTTAAAAAATTTAATATTTAATTTAGATTAATAAAATGTTCAAGAAGTAAAATTTATTTAGAAAAAAAAATTTAAATTTTTTCTAAAATTTTGTTAAAAAAAAAGATTTTCAGATAAAGAACATGTTAGCGGAGTAGTTCAAGCCAAAAGCACTGTAATTAAACACATTAGATCCAAATTGGTTGAAGACTATCCACACATTGAAGCCTATATAGATGAAATTTTACCTCGAAAAGATAATGTTAGATTTATTAAATGGTAGGATTTTTTTTCTGAAAAAAATGAAAAAAATTTTTATTAAAAATTAATAGCCAAGACCATATAGAACTATTAGCAGGCTCAAGTGGGGAACCTTTGTTTTTTAAGCAGCGCGACGGTCATTTCATTCCTGTTTTGCGGCTTTTGCATAAATATCCATTTATTCTTCCTCATGAACAAGTCGACAAAGGAGCGATAAAATTTGTTCTTAGTGGTGCTAATATCATGGCTCCAGGATTGACCTCACCTGGAGGTAAGATGGTCCCTGTAGATAAAGATACTGTTGTGGCGATTATGGCAGAGGGCAAAAGACATGCACTAGCTATTGGAATCACTAAAATGAGCACCGAAGAAATGTATAATTTGAATTGCCATTAATAAGATTTTAATCAATTTTATTTAGAGCTAAAACCAATAAAGGTATCGCAATCGAGGTTCTTCACTATTTAAATGATGGTCTTTGGCAAATGAAAGCCATTAAATAGAGTTTAAAAGGAAAACATTTTGCTTTATATCTCATTTTAACAAATAAAGTTTAATTTATCGATTTTAAAGTTAATAAAAAAAGTATCCTTTGGCCTTTTTTAGTCATTAATTTAAACGTAAAAATACTGATTTTGTGATTTTAGGACTTATGAATGAAAAATTTTATTTAATAATATAAAATTAAATAAAATGTATCAATCACAATGAAACTTCTGAATAAAGCATAAAGCATCAAAAGATCAGTCAAATTTATTTTTTTCTTTATTACTTTGAAAATGATAAATTATATTTTGACAAAAAATAATGATAACAATAATCTACAACAGGGTTTAGCCATAGAGCAAAGCCCAAAGACTTCGTTTTGGTGCTTAAACGAGTTCATTTAATAAATTGTTTTAATTAATTTATTTTGCAGTCAAAAAATTATATATTTCTTTTTAAATCTATTGATGAAGTATCGGAAAAAATTCTTTCAATTAAATACAAGTTAAAAGTAATCGAAATTGGTATAAGTTTAAAATCGAATTTAAATTTTAAATTTTAAAAAATACAAACCTTTTTTATTTTTTTATATCAAAAAAAATAATTATTTTTTTTCAATTAAAAGAGTAATTTTTTGTATACTTTGAACGATTTTTTTTTATGAAAAATAATTTTTTTATGATAAAAGGTTTATATTTTTATTGGAATTTAGAATTTACAAAAAATCGAGTCGATTTTAAACTATTGTTATGTTAACCGTTTTTTTAACCAGATAGATTATATGTTTTTTAGCTCTTTTCTGGTTAAATTTTTTGTTCTGGGAGCTTCTGACAAATCCCTATCAGTTAAAAAGAAATAGACTCTTTGCAACGGGATCCATTTTAACTAAACTATTAAGTGAAGATGACGGCTTGTCTTTCGGTCTATTGAATGCATATCTAATAGCCTATCTTTGAATGGCTTCATAATTTATTAAAGTTGCAAATGGGACATAATCTATTACCAGTCTGATTGATCATTTGAATGATACCATTTTAGTTCCACTGGAGGTTCCCAAGATTTTACCATCAATCGTCCTGATTAAGTTGAGTCGACGAGTAAATCCATCTCTTTAGATTTTAGTGTATTCATTTAGCCTCAATCCAGGATCAAGAGTAACACCAAGAAATTTCGGGTTTACTTAATGGTTTACTAACATCATCATTAAATAATTGTTCTTTTTAATTTTTTTATCAAAAATCCAAATTTTTGACCGTGAGCATTTTGGAACGATTTAATAAAATTTCTTAATTTAATGTAATGAAATACAGTGCTGCAATGATATCTTAAATTCATCATATTTTACGTAAATTATGGTAAATTCACGATATTTTACCATATTTACCGTAATATATGGTAATCTAAAAAAGGGTATTTTTCGTAAAATAACCATAATTATCGTAAATTACCGATAATTATTGTAAAATTCAGTGAAAAATAAAATTCCAAAATTTTTCGAAAAAAAACGATTTTCATGAAAATAATTTTTTTTTGAATTTTTGAAAAAGGAAAAAAATTAAAATCTGATTGAATTTTTTGACGAAAATTGCCGTAAATTTCGGTAAATTTTTCCCTTTTTTGTTGAATTTTTACCATTTTTCACCTTTTTCTACAAAAATTTACCGAAATTTACGTCAATTTTCGTCAAAAAATTCAATCAGATTTTAATTTTTTTCCTTTTTCAAAAATTCAAAAAAATTTATTTGCATAAATAATTTTTATGAAAAATAATTTTTTTATGATAAAAGGTTTATATTTTTATTGGAATTTAGAATTTACAAAAAATCGAGTCGATTTTAAACTATTGTTATGTTAACCGTTTTTTTAACCAGATAGATTATATGTTTTTTAGCTCTTTTCTGGTTAAATTTTTTGTTCTGGGAGCTTCTGACAAATCCCTATCAGTTAAAAAGAAATAGACTCTTTGCAACGGGATCCATTTTAACTAAACTATTAAGTGAAGATGACGGCTTGTCTTTCGGTCTATTGAATGCATATCTAATAGCCTATCTTTGAATGGCTTCATAATTTATTAAAGTTGCAAATGGGACATAATCTATTACCAGTCTGATTGATCATTTGAATGATACCATTTTAGTTCCACTGGAGGTTCCCAAGATTTTACCATCAATCGTCCTGATTAAGTTGAGTCGACGAGTAAATCCATCTCTTTAGATTTTAGTGTATTCATTTAGCCTCAATCCAGGATCAAGAGTAACACCAAGAAATTTCGGGTTTACTTAATGGTTTACTAACATCATCATTAAATAATTGTTCTTTTTAATTTTTTTATCAAAAATCCAAATTTTTGACCGTGAGCATTTTGGAACGATTTAATAAAATTTCTTAATTTAATGTAATGTAATACAGTGCTGCTATGATACCATGAATTCACCATATTTTACGTAAATTATGGTAAATTCACGATATTTTACCATATTTACCGTAATATATGGTAATCTAAAAAAGGGTATTTTTCGTAAAATAACCATAATTATCGTAAATTACCGATAATTATTGTAAAATTCAGTGAAAAATAAAATTCCAAAATTTTTCGAAAAAAAAACGATTTTCATGAAAATAATTTTTTTTTGAATTTTTGAAAAAGGAAAAAAATTAAAATCTGATTGAATTTTTTGACGAAAATTGACGTAAATTTCGGTAAATTTTTGTAGAAAAAGGTGAAAAATGGTAGAAATTAAAATTTAAAAGTCCCAAAAAAAGTCCAAGTCCGGACTTTTTTTTTAAAATTTGCTACATCAGGGTTCATATCGAAAAATTTATATACTCTTGGGTTGTCTAATGAAATAGATTTGCCATATATCAGAAATTTCTTGCAATTTTAGCATAAATTTCTTCTTCAGTATTCAAAATTTTAAAGCCTGGACTTGGACTTTTGAAAAAAAGAAAGTCCGGCTTGGACTTGACTTAAGACTTGTGATTTTTAAACAACTCTGATATAAATCATCTTCTGAAAGTAAAAAAAATTATTGAAAATTTTAATTTTTTATTGATTAAACATATCTTAGATCACTAAATTCTGATTGAATAACTTTTTTTAATACAGCTATATATATATATATGATTTTTAATAATTGTTTTTAATAAATTTAATGTGTTCGTACTTATTAAATTTTAATAATTATAAGTAAACACAGGAGAAGTTAAATTATTAATAAAAAAAAACATAGGTCTAATACTATTGATATTAAATTAATTTCAATACTAATCAATTTGTTATATTTAAATCAATTTATTCCAATTTATTTATAAGTTTTAAAGTTAGTAGTAGTAGTAGTAGTAGTAGTTTTGACTGTAGCTGGCTAGCCAGCGAGTGTGCTGATAAGGCACACTAAGACAGCTGATGTGATTGATTGCTGCTCATCCAGCAATCAATGCCTGCTTTAAAGCTGTTAACATTGGGGGCTTCAACTAATTCATTTGGCAGCGAGTTCCATATGTTAGCGGTTCTGTTGAAAAAAAAGTTATCTCTATGTTGGAGCCTCGATATTTCTTTGTGATATTTGAGGCAGTGACCTCTTCCTTGGTTTTTTGTGACATTAAAATTGTTGCTTTTTTCAACCGATTCTATTCCATGCATGAACTTGTATAATTGAATTAGATCACCTCTTTTTCTTCTTTCCACCAGATTTGGAATGTTCAAAGCCTTCAATCTGCTTTCATACGGTTTGTTTCTAATTGACGAAACAAATTTCGTAGCTCTGCGTTGAATCCTTTCAACATTCTCACAGTCAGACTTAAGAATTGGAGACCATACAGGCACCGCAAATTCCAAAAGAGGACGAACAAAAGTTAAATACAAAGATCTTAATAACTTACAATCAAAACGAGCGAATGACTTCCTGATGCGACCTAACATTTGATTTGCTTTGTTTGTAGCCTCTATCACTTGATTTTTCCATTTAAGATTTGTATTGAAAATAACTCCAAGATCTCTTTCGGTTTCTGACGTTGGTAATAGCTTACCATTAATAAAATAAGGAAATTTTTTGTTTTTATGACCATAATGCATAACCACACATTTTGATGTGTTGAAGAGAAGTAGCCAATCTTGAGTCCACTTGAGAATTAAATCTAAATCTGATTGTAGTTTCGTGGCGCTTATTTCTAATACCGTTTGCGAGAAAATTTTAGTATCATCTGCATACAACTTCACAACATTCTCTATTCCTTTAGGTAGATCATTGATATACAAAACGAACAATAGTGGACCAATCACTGACCCTTGTGGTACACCGCTAAAAATCTCAACCCAATCAGACAAAATTTCACCTTGAATAACTCGTTGTCTTCTATTTTTCAAGAAAGCTTCAATCCATTTTAATGTCAGACCATCAAAGCCATACGCTTTCAATTTAGCTATTAGTCGTCTGTGCGGAACAGTATCAAATGCTTTCGCAAAATCTAGCAGAATCACATCAACAGGAATACTTTTGTCTAGACTCATTGAGATGAAATCTAGCGTTTCCAGAAGATTAGATGTACATGACTTTTTCTTAACAAATCCATGCTGTTCTTTAGATATAATATTATTCTTATAAAGATAGTCTTCCATTTTGGTTCTTATTATGCTTTCCATAATTTTGCAAGGAATTGAAGTTAAAGACACAGGACGATAATTGCTTGCCGTTGATTTATCACCTTTTTTATACAATGGAGTAATATTTGCTGATCTGAATTGAATTGGAAGCTGACTATTCGATAATGATTCTCTGAAAATCAAAGTTAAAGGAACAGTAAAGGCTTCTGCACAGTTTTTTAGCAATAACGAATGAAGCTTGTCTACACCACATGATTTATTTTGATTCAGGTCTTGTAATTTTTTGAAAACCATTTCATAACTAATGTCATTTGGCTCAATGTCAATATATTCTGACCAGTTTTCATTAAATTCAACTTCAAAAGGAGGAAGCTCACCATCTTGTTCAATAACAAAAACATCTTGAAAACATTTATTAAGAAGATTTGATATCTCTTTCGGTTCTTGCGTTAATTCATTGTTTGACTTTTTTAATGCTTTGATAGATTCTTTGATAACTTGTTGATCATTTAGGTATTTGTACAATATTTTTGGATTCTTCTTAGCTTTTTCAACTAAATTCTGCTCATAAGTTAGTCTGGCTCTTTTTATTTCTGATGAGACTAATTTACAGATACGCTTGTAATCACTATATAGATTCATATCCTTCCATTTAGATGCACAGTTCCTATATCTAAGATTCTTTTTATCTCTAATTAAGACCTTGAGTTCATTTTTTATCCAAGGTTTTGAGATACTTTTCTTTTTAGAGCCATCCGTCACTGGAATGAATCGATTACTAGCTTCGCTGACATAGAAAATTAACTCATTGTACATTTCCTGAATATTTAAATTCTCAAATAGGTGCACCCAATCAATATTTGATAGAAAATGAGAAATTTTTCCAAAGTCAGATTTATTATAAATAAATTTTTTACAGGTATATGATTCCTTACTAACCTTGTTTTTGAGAACAAAATTGAAAAAGATAACCAGATGTCCTTTATTAATGTTGCCAAGAACAAATTTCGTATCGATTGCATACACACTGCCAGAATGAGTCGTGAAAATCAAATCCAAAGTGTTGACAGCTTTTTCGTTTGACATTTGAAAAGTTGGGATATTTACATGCTGATATAGAAAAGTATTGCTTAGTGTCTCTCTGAATTTATGTTCGAGTCCATTTTCGTTTAAGATTTCTGACACACAGCCATTTGACCAGATGATTGATGGAAAGTTAAAGTCACCCATTATTAGAAGATCCTTATAACCTCTCTCGTCCACATAGTCTTTAGCTTGTTTGAAGACTAGATCGAAATCGTTCATATCAACAAAATCGTTTGGCCTATAAAGACAGCCAACTAAATATTTTTCACAGTTAAAATTAACTACTACCCAAATTTGTTCTATTTTACTTAAATTAAAACCTGCATCATTTAATTCAAATGAGTCGATTTTTTCATCAATGTAGAGACATACACCACCGCCTCTGCGTCCATCACTTCTGTCCTTTCTGTACAAATTGTATCCTTTAACGTTCGTAATTGAGATGCTCTTGAACCAAGTCTCACTAACTGCTACAATTTGTGGGCTATATGTTTCAATAACAACACTGAATTCATCTAGTTTATTGTCCAAAGAAGTAGCATTTAAATACATACATTTTAAAGATTCGAGACTATCTACACGTGATGGCGCTTCTGATGAACGATTATTGCTTCTTGAATTTGACGATCTGATTTCCACGGATGCCATATCGAAAGGGCGAGTCTTGTGAAAGACCATTATTTGCTTCATTTCTTTGTTTTCTCAATTCATAGTCTAAAGCTCTTTCGGTTTCAGTCAAATCTGGACTAAGATAAACAGATTTGAAAATATTTGAATCTCTCAACTTTTTCGCTGCTAGTAGTAGTGGATTTCTGTTTGCTTCTTCTTTGAGTTCAACTAGAATTGGTCCTGGTTTACTTTGGTCTTTAGATCTCAAACGTCTTGAATACGCTGGCTTGATATCACTTTTTCCAATAGTGGATAGAATTTCATTGATTTTTGCTTCATCTTCTGCTTTCTTGTCTGCTAAAATCTCTTTCTTTGATTCTGGCACACCATAAATAATCACATTTTTTTTCCTTCTATTTCTTTCATTCATTTCGCTAATGGTTGCATTTTCTACAGCTATCTGATCCGCTGGTTTTTTAGCATTTTTTGTTCCTTGTTTTACCATTTGAATCCACTTGCTACTGTTGTTGGATGAGTTTGCTGTTTTATTTGCTGCTGACAATTCAGATTTCAGTTTATTTATTTCAATGTCTTTCTCCTTTTCTCTTTCTTCTAGAAGTTTCACATGATTTGAAAGCTCCAGGACGAAACTAGAAATATTACCACACCATTCATGCAAAGTTTTCGAGTGCCCAGATACGACACCTTGTCCAAACGTTGGCCAGTTTGTTTCAAGCAAAAAATTTGAGTCCATTTCACAAAACTGCGTGCTTTTTATTTTGGTTCACTTGTGCTTTTCCTTTCCTGACTTTTGGCTTACGTGTGCTTTTATAATTTAAAACTTTTCTTTTTTTTTTTTTCTTTTCAATTATTCCAATTATTATATTATTATTCAATTTTTCTAAGTGTTTCTTATTAATTAAAAAGTTTCGTTCATTAATAAAAATAAGTTTTCTTAATTAATTGTACTCTAAAACAAGTATAAAAATCGATATTTGTTTAATTAATTTAAATGTTTATATATATCAATTAAAATTAAACTTGTTTACAACATATTTGTTACTAAAAGATAAAAATATTATTGATTTATCATATTAATGTGTGTTTGAATTGATTTTGTCCTTATTTTTATTAAATTTGTGGATAAATTTATGAGCCAAATTAAAATATTAATTTTCATAATTTTTTTAAAAAATATAGAATATAATAATAAAAAATACATTTTCCCTTTTTTGTTGAATTTCTACCATTTTTCACCTTTTTCTACAAAAATTTACCGAAATTTACGTCAATTTTCGTCAAAAAATTCAATCAGATTTTAATTTTTTTCTTTTTTTAAAAATTCAAAAAAAAATTATTTTCATGAAAATCGTTTTTTTTCGAAAAATTTTGTAATTTTATTTTTCACTGAATTTTACAATAATTATCGGTAATTTACGATAATTATCGTTATTTTACGAAAAATACCCTTTTTTAGATTACCATATATTACGGTAAATATGGTAAAATATCGTGAATTTACCATAATTTACGTAAAATATGATGAATTCAAGCTATCATAGCAGCACTGTATTAACCAATTCTGGGATTTTTGTAGAAGCACGACTCGCTTTATTAGTTCAAAGAAAGATCAAACAATTATGCGCATTTTTTAGCGAAAAAATTAAAAAAATTAATTTGCTCGAAAATTATTCTAAATCTCAAAATATAAAAAATTAATTAAAAAACGAAACTCTTAGATCTTTAACATTCTCTTGAAATAATAATAAAAAGTGACTACAGTAAATGGCCTATGTTTGGTCATTTACAAAGCTTGGATACAGTAGACTCTTATCTATGGGAGCTTTTATTATTTGCTCTTTGTCAAACTTTTTGATTTTGTATTGTTATTGGTTTATTGGTCAGTAAATGGTTTTAAAAATAAGTAAGTTTAGTAAAATTCATTACAAAAAAATAAAAAGAACAGAAAAAATGATAAAAAATTGAAAAACTTTTTTTTTCTCAAAGTTTAAAATTATTTTCGAATTATTTAAAGAAAATTTGAAATTTTCTTTAATCCAAAGGAAGTCAACTAAAATGATTTATAAACTAAATACATTCGTTTTAGCTATCGTGGCGAAGCCTTCTGTTCTTTCTATACGGGTTTTTCTCTATTTTAGCTTATTATTATTAATGTATAATCTCGATTTATTGACATGTCACAAGCATTGGATACCCAACTTTAGTGAAAAGTCGTTAAATATCGAACATTGGCTTTCAAAATGATTTAATTAAGTCCAAAGTTAATTAATTAATATTAAAATTAATTAATTTGTAGAAAATAAAAAAAAAATGGTTAGTTTTTTAAACTTAAATTAAATCCAGTTTTAACCCACTTAAAGACCCCAATGAAATTCATAAAAATAAAATAAAATATGTAATCGCTCGATCGCATATTTTTTAAAAGTTCAAAAATTTGTGATAATAATTAAACATGATCATATATTTTTTTACCTATAATAAATTGTGATCATTAACGATTATAAAAAATATAAATGAATATATTTTCTGATAAAAATTATTTTGCTGGAAATAAAAATGGCATCAAATACATTCTGCACTATAATATGTAAATTGCACTTTAATATTAACATGCACTAAATTAATCAAGGGTGTACAATAAATAACATTCTTACACTATAATAATCTTTAATAAGCATTAATATAATTTTTATTTTGCACTAAAATAATCTTTACTAAATTAATGTTTAAAAAGCACTAAAATAATTTTGGACCTGAGCTATTTTAATTCATTTTTAGATTAAAAAATACAACAAGCAAAATTTTATTTTTTTCGAAAACTTTATTTTATTTAAACATAAGAAAATACAAATTACAATTACAAATATGTTATTTAATTTTAGAGAGAAAAAAAATATAGTAATACATACATAAAAATAAAAAAATAATATTGTATTTATTAAGTAGCCGAATCGTTATTAAATTAACGATTTAAATAAGCTTTTTTGAATCCATTTAGGATCTACCACTAGTGCTGTTGCTGCCAAAGTGGGTCTTCCTCGACTACGTTTTTTTCCTAATAGCTTTTTGACCGAAGCGATATGAATCTGGTAATAAACACGATTTTTATTTTATCTATTTTTTTAAAGAGTATGGACTATTTTTAGAAAACGTTATAACCACCTACTCTTCAGACTTTAATAAGGATTTTTCTCTTCGACTTTATTAAAAAAAATATTAAGGAAATACCGCCTAATAGATATATTTAAATGACAATATTATATTCCGTTGACATACTTGTTGATAAATAAATTAAGTTTGAGTCAAAAATTATTTTAATGCGAGGAACGAGGTGACGAGCTAATTAAACAAACGTGAATGCGTATACAGTATGGCCTCGATTTTGTGAAGTACCTGGTTAAACATTAAAAATTTCACAACTTCAAAAAAACATATTTTGAAAAAATTTTTATAAAAAAAGTCATAACAAAACATCTCAATTCTAATCTTTTCCTTTCGATAGGTTTACTAAAATTAATCAAAGCACAAATTTAATTCCTAGACAAACAGAATAATTAAGATTAAATAAGTTAAAAGATAAAACATTATCAATATTTAAAAAATCATTGCCTGATTAATCGCATGCGATTTAAATTTTAATTAACACTTCTTTCTACTTTTATTTGATATTTTATAATCACATACAAAAATAAATATAATAAATTAAAACCTCCCCTACCCCTTTTTACTAATTTTTTATTTTATTTAAAAAATAATTTAGGTGGAAGACCACCAGGACTGTTCCGAACGGCTTGCGCCTTCTTTTCAGTCCTGTTTTTTAATGTCATGTGAAAAAAAAACAAAAAAAAAAATAAACAATTTAAATTTTTTGATTCAAGCTGCAAGTTAAGAAACTTTGTTCGTTTATTAGAATAGCAAGGGAATTTTTAGGGTTGCTTTTCTCTGTTAATGTAGACTTTTTAATTATGAAAAAGAAAAAAAGGATTCTAAAAGCACTAATAAAAATGTTTACAAAAAAAAAACAAATTAAACCTTAAATAGTTTTGGTAAGCTCAGTAAAATTGAACAGAGCAAAATGTAGAAAAATTAAATAACTTTTTTTATAAAGGTTTAAAATTAATTCTGTGAATGCAGCATGGTGCATGATGTGCATGATTCACTACACTCGATTTTATAGAAATTTAATTTCTGCTAAACTGCAAATTTAGCAGACCTTGATATTTAATGCAACTTTGAATGTTGCACTATGTTGCATTTACAGAATTACGTTTAAAAATTAAGAAAAAAAGTAATTCAATTTTTTAATTTTTTTTTTATTCTTTTTATAATTTTGTACTGAATTTCATTAAATCACTTAAAATTCCTTTACTATTCTATTAATTGAACTAAATTTCTTAATTTGCTACCTGAAACAAAAAAAATTTATTTTTTCACATTTTGAACTAAGCCCATCAATGTTTCAATGCATTTGTTAATAAATAAGGGCACTTTACTCGCATATATAAAGCTCTGCTTCTCTATCTTTTAAGTGCGAGATGATTTATATAGTTAAGTTTTGAAATATAAAAGTACTGATTTGAATTATTTTGGTAAAAAACCTAATAATTATGTGCACATAAAATAATTTAATACTGTTTGGAAATAATAATGGTATTAAAAATAGTTCAACTTGTATTTAATTTATAGTGCAACATTAAATACAAGCCAAATAAAATTAGCTGAAAACTTCTTTATCATCTTTAATAAACATGTTAAAATTAAGCTAAAATTTTAAAAGGTTTTTTAATATATAATTATTTATTTATAAAATGTAAATAAATTTTACTTAATGATTTGTGAATACTTATATCACTTTTCTTGGGCGAACTGATCTTCTTTTTAAGTCAATTTATTTTATTTATTTTTTTATTTTATTTTATTTTAATTTTTCCAATTTATTTTTTCCCATTTTTAATCTGCCTTAAAAGCCTGTTTGCTCGTGGTATACACGATTCAGTTTCTGCTAAATCCTTTCTCTTGCATTCATTCGGTGTTTGAGGCATTGGATTAATGATTGATTCTGAAAATTTATTTATAAGAAAGATAAGGCGATGGACAAGGTAATTTATTTATTTGTTTATTTTGAACTCTTTATAAATAATATTGGACACATAATTAATAAAACAGAGGTCAATAAATTTAATTTAGAGATCGTGTTTATCATTTCAGAGCGCAAGTATAATAAAGCATTAAATTTAATTAAATTAAATTTGGAAGCACAAGTTAAATTATTTAGAGCTTATTTAAAGGGTGAATGCAGAGTTTCCAGAATTTTTCCAAAAGGTCATAACTCCTTTATTTTTAAAGAATGAATACTAAGGCAGTTAATTTAGAAAGAGAATATAATTCTTTAAAGTTTATTTACAGTGGTGATTTTGAAAACAGTATTTTACGAAAAATTACGTAAAATATCGTGAATTAACCAAATTTTACCACATTTTACGAAAATTAACGTAAAATCCAAAAAGTGAAAAAGATGTATTTTACGAAAAATTACGTAAATTTTCAGGATTCTGAGATAATTTTGTTAAAATTTAGTAAAATTCAAAACGGCCAATTCAAAAATTCAAATCTTCATAAATTGTTTTTCATAAATTGTATAACAAAATATTTATTTTATAAATCGTTATAAAAAAAACTTTCTTAAATTTTCGATTTTCGGAAAAAAACAGACATTTTTTCAAAAATTTTGAATTTTGGATTGGCCGTTTTGAATTTTACCAAATTTTACCAAAATTAAAATCCTGAAAATTTACGTAATTTTTCGTAAAATATTGCTTTCAAATCACCACTGTATAAACTTTTTTCTATTATACCATTTCTTCGAATTTTGTCAATCTGACTTTGAACTCCTTCCATTAGTATCAATGCTAGATGTTAGTCACGCTTAAGTATTTTTGACATTTTATTTTGAGCAAGAGATTGCTTCCCATCATCAAAAAGTATCATTCAAAAATTTTATATTCAGGACCGACTTGGTGAGTTCTCATTACGCAGAATCATCATAAATAATTTACGGAGAAAAAGTGTTAAAATTTCTTGTTAAAAATCTTTTTTCTTAAAAAATTTAAATTTTTAATTTTTTATAAAAATTATTGGATTTTTTTTGTTAAGTTTGGTTAATTTTCATAGAAAAAGTTTACTTCTCATAAAAGGAGAGTTATTCAAATAATAATAATAATAAAAAAATAAAAATAATAAACTAAAATGGAAAAATTGAAATAAGTAATTTGTTTATCTTTTCGAAGCTTGTGCTCCATAAGAAACAAAAAAATCAAAAAATCAAATTAAAATATTAATTAAAGGTAATGAAAATTAGATATACAGTATTGACTTGACATCTGTAATTTAACGTAATTTTACGTTTTTTTCATTACAAACCATTTCAATCGGATTCAAATCAGGAGAATTTTGAGGGGACTTAAACTAAAAAAAAAACTTAATTATTAGCTTTTTTTTGAAACAAAGAGATTTTGGCTGAATATTTGATCATTTGCTTTAGAAAAATTTGATTTCAATTTAAGTTGCACCAAGATAATAACCCAAAACATATGTCTGCGATTTGCCATAATTACTTAGAAAGAAATGGAATAAAATGGGTAGGAACAGGTTTCAAAAAAAGCTAATAATAAAGTATTTTTTTTAGTCAAAGTCCCCTCTGAATTCTCCTGATTTGAATCCGATTGAAATGGTTTATAATGAGTTAAAGAAATTTATTTTCTCTCAAGATCCAAAAGATGAAGAAGATGTAATAAATGCCATTTTCAAATTTAATAATATCTTGGATTAGGAGAAATGCATGAGTTACACATCAAACACCTTAAAATTAAAGATATTATTTTTGATAAAGATATTACCTATAGTGATCGAGAAAAATGGAGATTGGTAAAGTAATTAATTTTTTAATTTAAATTTTATCAAATAAAAATTTTTTACTATTTGTACCATTTTTTACTATTTAAGAAAAAGGTTTCTACGTAAATCTACGTAAAAAAGTAAAATTCGGTAAATTATTTATTTGCTAAAATTTCAATGGTTTTTTTAAATTTTTCAAATTTATTGAAAAATTGTCAAACTTTGGTCATTTTTCTGGCAATTTTTTTATTACGTAAATTTACGTAAAAACACAGATTTAAAATCACTACTGTAATATAGATTTAGAAAAAATTGAGTTGTTTGAATGACCAAGAATTGAAAAAAGTTAAGAATATAAGTGGGGATTTCAAGCCGATAAAATAACGTGCCATCAATCTTGTGCCTTCAAACGTGCCCTTTCTATTAATTTATTAAATGTTATAAGGATCAAAGCACTTTTCAAAATAGATTCTCTATTCGAAATAGGTCCCTATAGCATGGAAACAGCTATAATATTAACACTTAAACACCAGAATTTTTTTGAACTTTAAGTACTAAAGGAATAAAAAAACCCCTTTAATAAAATGTAATTTTTAGGTGGCAAAACGGATTTACCTCGCGGATTTGAGAGATACATTTTAAGATAAAATTTTTCTTGCATAATATATACCGATAAAAGCTAATATATCTCCTTTTGTAAATGAAAGTTTAGTATCTACCACTTTCGTGTGACAATTGGTACAATTCAATATAATTTTATCATGAACAAGTCAAAAATCATAAACAATGATGACAGTTTGATCTTCTTCAAAATCATTATCAAAGTCATCATTTTCCTCATAATCAATAAAATTATCATCCGCATTTCTATTATCAGTCTCGAATCGGCTTTTTGAATTGAGTGAGAGATATGTTGGGACAGGAATGAGTCATTCTATTCCATTGGTTGTAAGACTGGTGGAGGAATACAAAGAAGGTTTCGAATCAAGATATATTGAATACCCAACTCCATTGTGTAATTACTACCTTACTATTTCTTCTTTGTTTCCTGTAACTTGAACTTTTTTTAAACATGTGCCACATGTAACAATCTATTCCAATTTATGTCTTCTTAACTTTCATTTATTTAGCTTATTCACTTTATTTTGATTCTTTTTTTTAATCTCATTTATTAACTTTGATTTAATTTTTTATTTTTATTTTATTTTTTTTAGTTTATTCTGAAGGAGCTCTAGCTCGGTACAGAAAACAAATAAATAATACTATTAATTTCAAGAGTTTGAAAGCGAGTTTTTCATCGAGACATGGCTCAAAAAAATATTATTTATTATAGGAATTAAGTAGAGTTTGGAATTAAATGCATAATTAACCAAATCTTTGATTTATTTATAAAAAAAATATATATTTTTGGATGGTTCAAAAGTTCTTTCTTCGGATTTAATATATTCTTTTTTTTTACATGAAAATAAAAATATTTTATTATCAAAATTATTTAATTATGATATTTTTTTGATTTAATTTTGACGGAAAAAAAATGATAGAAATGATTAAATTCATTGAGTAATAAGCAAAAGAAGTGCCAAAAAGAGGGTGCTGGCTTTAGCTGAATGTGGAGTGTCTGGAGACTACATTGACGACCTAAATAAGTACACAGAAGACATCACTCCTGAAGAATTCACATCGACAGCACTTTTGCAAAGATGTAAAATAAAGCTCTCCACGAACTTGGTATAAAAGCTTTGAGAAATGACCCGAGTGTTGTGACAATTAAGAAAATCTTTGAAAAAAATGACAGGACGAAAATCCCAGAGCAGTTATTCAAAGTGTTAAAGTTTTCATTATTTTTTAAGCGAACTTGCTTTTTTGTAATTTTTTCAAGAATGTTTTTTTTTCTTTTATTTTTTTTTCATTTGTATTTATACATTAATTTACGTATATTTACGAAAAATAACGTAAATTAACGTAAAATTACCTTCCGTAAAATTACGTGTAATTTTACCTCAAAACAAAGTATCATAGCAGCGGCAAATTGAAGTTCATGATCAAATGTAAATTTCAGATCAAAATTTTTAGTTTTTAATTTAAAAAAAGGGGTATTTTTTATCAATTTTTTTAATAAAAGATGACTAAATTATATTAAACATGATATGTTTAATCTTTAATTGGATAGAAACTTTTATGAACTTTAATCTGAAGGTAAAAATAAAAGCTCAATCTATATATTTTGAAATTTTGCAATACAAAATTTAACTTTGTAGTAACGTAATATGTTTTAATTAATTTTACAATAACATTTACAGTCATAATTTGGATACCTTGATATAGAATTTAAATTTGTCTTTTAAGTTTTCAAATAACGATTTTAAAAGAATCAATTAAATATCAATTAGAAAAAAAATGTGATTCTTTTAATTAAAGTAGATAACATCTCATGTTTAATTTATAAAAAATTGAAAAAAGCTTATTCGATCATTTTTATTAAGATTATAATCAATTAAGTTTTGATTATTTGATCATGATCATGAACTTCAAGTTGCTCGTAGCAGCACTGTTTATTTAAAAACAATTTTACACTCTGTTAATTTTTTTTAAGTCGTATAATTTCTTAACAGTGAACCATGTTTGTGGCTAGTAAATCGGCTTTTGCTCAAATAAATATTAAATGATTACCAGACTTTTTTTAACTATCGCCCCATTGATATTATGACAAGTTGCCTTTAAAAATTACTTGAGCGCATCATCATAAAAACCAGAGTAAATAATTCTCTGAAAAAAAGTCAATTTATTCTGGAACATTTATTGTTCAGAAAATATAAGTGATCATCAGATAATCTATTTTTTCTTATCCTGAAAATTTTGAAAATGCTTAACAGAAGGAAATTAGTTTGTTGCTTGTATGTAGTTTGATATTTCTATATAATTTGAACTGCATGATGACTTAATATATAAGCTTATTAACATTTATATACCATTTTATCCTGTTTTGATTAAATCATTCCTATATACCCAAAATAAATAAGAGTAAATGTAAATTGGCACTTAAGTGATAAATATCCAATAACTTCTATTCAGGAACATGATCGGTTACCAATTCAATTTTATTTTCTAATTTTGAAAATGATGTTAATGACCAAATAAAAGCAAAAATCAATAGTTTGTTCTTCTGCCGTATGATTTTGATGCATTTTTTTATTTAATTAGTAAAATCTTGAGAACTTGATAAAAAAAATACTCATTTGGATAATATTAATGGCATTTTGAATGTAAAATGAAAATTTTAGCCTGAAAATCATATTTAATTCTATTACAATAAATGGGAAGAATCAGAAAATTTTGAATAATAACAAAATTTAAAAATTACTATTTAATTATTAAAACCATCTCACTCATGTTAAAACATTCTTTACTTAGACAGCATGCTCTAAAAGTATGTTTTGACCCTGGAGTCCGCATTTAATAAAAAAAAAACTTGATTACAATGCGACATTAAAGCTTGATTTTTTTGTGAATTTGTTTAAAATTAAAATTATTTTCTGAATTTTACATATGATCTAGCGCTATAAATATATAATCCAAATAGAACATTACAGCTAAGACAAAAGTGCTTTACATCTTTGAACGAATCAACTCAAAATGGTATCAAGCAGCATCCTAAAACAAATCCAACAAAAAAATCCCGCAAGCAGTTTCCAGTTTCATGAGATATTTGAAAGGATTTGTGCTCAGCATGAGGCATTTAAGAAAAAAAAACATGTAAGCAAAAAATTACGAATTTATCACAAAAAATTAATTCCAAGTTAAATTTCTCCGTTTTTTTCTAAAAAACTCCTGGAATAATTGCTGGTTGCATGAAAGAATTAGTAGGATAATGTGTTGGTTGGGAAGGATATGACGGTGGTTGTCTTTGATAAAGATCCATGATGTATTATTTACCTTATAAGATATGATATTTTAAATTTTTATTAGAATTGATTGTAAAATGATTTTCTGTTATTTCATTGAAAGATTAATTTATGATGCAATTATAATTAAAAATTAAAATTTGAAGGCTCAAATATTAGAATTTTAATTTTAATAAAATGTCACATGCATAAATAAAAATTATATTTGGAAAGTATTATTTTTTTAATATAAAAATTTATTGAGTTTATAATTTATTTCAAAAAGTGTTTTTATTATTATTTAGAATTTACAGTTATAAAATTATCTTTTTACTTTTGATTGAGAAAAATCTTAAAAAATTTTTTAAGGCAAGTCCTAAATATTTTTAATTTTTTAGCATAAAAGTTTTAGTCTTAGCCCGCCATTCTTTTATTTTTTGTATTCAAACAGTTTTCTTTAGAAAATATATAGAAAGATTTTTTTTCTTTTCTTCAAAATCCTTTTCATTTTTCTATAAGTATTCTCAAGATAACATGTTTAAGTAAAATTAACAAAGTTAAAAGTATACTATCTTCTTTTTTCGTCATCAAAAAAATTATAATTAAATATCAACTCGTTTAAATCTTAAGAATATAGTAGAATTTGGAAATTCTAATTTTTTTTTGAATATAAAAAGTGAATTATTGATTTTTCATAATTTTAAATAAAAAATAAAGAACAAGACATGGAGAAAAATCAGATTCCATCGTATCCAGTACAGCCACCGCCATATCCCAATCAGCCAATGCAATATCCGTCTAATGTAGTCATACAACCAGTCATTAACCAAAGAATTTTTTTAGGAAAAGATCCTAGCTACATAACTTGGTATTTACTTTTTTTGGTTTAATACGAATTTTTTTAAAAAATTAATTTAAGTCCTTCATGTCGAGCACAAGTTCTTACAAGCACTTCTTATGAAACTGGATTAGGCACTTGGCTAATTGCTGGCGGGATTTGTTTTGTCGGATGTGCTTTAGGATGCTGCTTGATACCATTTTGTGTTGATTCATGCAAAGATGTAAAGCACTATTGTCCCAGCTGTAATGTCCTAATTGGAACAAGAGAATTACTCTCATAATTTTTTTCAGTTTTAAGACACATTGATATTCGATAAACTATTTTATAAACTTTTAAATAAACTTGAAATAAGGAGAAAATTAATATTTTGTTTAATTAGAGATCAATCAAAGTCGTCAAAAATTACTTTTTAAATCCTGAATAGAGACGCATTCTTTAAAAAAAATTTCCATTTCATTCCATTACAGTCGAGTCTTGTTATAACGATGCTGATTAATACGATATTCGCTTTATAACGATATTTTTTTTCATAATTTACATTCCCCAATTTAAAAACATGTTAAATTTCTTTGTTAATACGATGTTTCTTTAATACGATATCTAATTAATACGATTGGTTTATTCAGAAAAAAACAAACAAATCAGTGCTTATTGATAGTTTTTAATACGATATTGATCCTTTAAACAAAAAATTAAGTTAAATTTATATACATATGTAAACAAAAATTCCACTCAAATTAAAAGAAAACCTTTGTCTTTAGTGGAAAAACTTGAAATTTCGATTAACTTAATAAAAATAATCGCACTGTCACAGATCTTATGAAAAAATATAGACCTCAGAGTACTATTTCTTCTATTCTTAAGGAAGAGAATCAGGAAAAAACTTTTGGAGTTCTAATTATGTTAAAATTGAAGAGGCCCTTGATCACTGATTCAAATCAGTTATGTCATATAAAAATATTACTCTTAACTGTCCATTGATTCAAGCCCAGGCTATTAAATATGCAACCATGCTAAATCAAACTGATTTTAAAGCTAGCTATGGATGGTTAAACGGATTTAAAAAAAGACATAATATTATTCTTATATAAATATTTTTCTTTATGTAATCTATTTTTTAATAAACCATAATTCCTTAAAAAAAAATTTATTTTCAGTTTTTTTCTTCCCATCCTTTAACATGCAAATTTGATTAATACAATATTGGTTAATACGATGTCCATTTTTCCGCCTAAACACATCGTATTATCCATACTCAACTGTACCATTATATTACTATTCCGTACCATCCATTCCATCCGTTTCATTTCATCCATTCTCTTCCATTCCATTATATTTATTCTGTCAATTCAATCAATTCCCGATTGGAATGGAACGAATGGAATGGAACGAATCGAATAGAACGGTTGGAAAGGAATGGAATGGGTTGAATCAGAGTTGTTTAAAAGTCCCAAAAAAAAGTCCAAGTCTGGACTTCCGATCATGTTAAGCAATGAAAATAAAAACTGGAAAATAAAAATCACTTTGGGATCCCGAAACTTTGAGTCATCAAGATTAACACAATTTATTATTTTAAAATACTTTTAGAATTTTCTAGTCATCCTGAAAAGAAAGTTGAAAAGTTTTGAACTTTTGAAAAAAAAAAGTCCGGACTTGGACTTGACTTAGAGACTTGTGGCTTTTAAAAAATTCTGGTTTGAAAAGTTGGAACGGATGGAATGGTAAAGCTTTGTTTAAAAATGCGTCTTCATTCCGTTCCTTTTTTAGGAACAAAACGTTTCACTGTTGCAAAAACCATTGCATCTCAATACTTTTAATAATATACCAAAAAAAATTACCAAAATTATCCCTAAATTATCTTGATTTTCTTCCAGGCTAATCTACTTATTTAAGAAATAATAAAAGAAGCTATTCAGGTTCATGGGCACTCTTTTCATTTCGTAAAGATGTAAAAAAGGTTGTCCTAAATACACGGATCCGAACTTTGGAAAACAAACTTACGGACTCAGATTTTTCGAGCCTAAAACATGGACCCGGAGCCCCCAAAAAGCCGTGTCTAAAATACAGACCCGGAATTTTTTCAATCAGAACTATCAGACTCGAGACCCAATTTTTTTTTCAAGGAAAAATACATGCAAAAAATTGAAATATTTACTTTAAAAACTTGAAATTGCTTAATATAGGATGATCAAAATTTGAAAACATTTTTTTAAAAATTTTAAAGAGCTGAAAATTGATGAAAATTTTAATTCAATGATGCATAATATTGAGTCAAATGAGTAATAAGCTTAAAAAATAAGTTTTTTTTAAAGTTTTAATTTAATTTTTATTTAAGTTTTCGTATGAATAAAAAAAATCTTTTTCTTCCCTGAACTGGCTGGCTGTTTAAACTAACCACTTCTAAAAAAAAATCATATAATTTTCTATCTCCTTGTATTGTTGTTTAATTTTTATCAATAATACAATTAAATTTGTTAAATTTTTAGAATCAACTAAAAGAGAAAAATGATCATTGATTAAAGAATTATTTTAATTTTCGTTATTTTTTTAAATTAGAAACAAAATATAAATATGTTGTGAGAAAAAACCTTTGTATATCAAAATTTTTTATAGTTTCTATATCAATTTAGTGAAAAGTAGTTTAAAGTATTTGAAATTTTTCATTTTAGAAAGCAATTTGATTATAATTTGATTATATATTTGATATGACTTTTTTCACAAAAAAAAGTTAAATAAAAAAACAGTGCAAACATTGAAAATTTTCTTATTTTAAATATTTTACGTGGTCGCCTTTAGCTTTATAGTAAGCTGGAGCTTATTTTAAATTAAATAAATTAAATAACATTTTTAGTTAATTCAAAAAATCTTAGCTTATAAAAATGGCTTGTATATATAATTAATTCAGCAAAATTTCTGAAAAATAACCAATTTTGATTAAATATTATAAAAATTACATATCATTTATAAATCTGATTTTCAGTAATAATTTTAGAGGTCACACATAGATATTCTAGACCCGAGAATAATTTGAATAAAGCAGAGTTTATTTTAGAACATTTACAGACAATCACTTAAAGTAAGTATTCGATCTATTTGACAATGTTTTTTCTAAATTTTAAAAACTTTTTCATTGGCTTGTTAATTTTTTATAGTTTATGACTGATTTCAAAATCGATCGTTTTAGAATGTAAAAAAATATTCATTTCGATGGTAAGTGAAATTTTTTTTCTGATCATTAGATTTATCATAAATAAAAAATGTTAAGAAAATCTAGTAAAAAATTTTGAATTCAATGGCTTTGATGAAATTTTTGCAGATAGATTTATAGATTTCTTGATGGAACGGAGGAAAAAGGAGCTGTAATGGATGAATGATGCAATGTCAAAAAATTTATATTTATCAGAATCATAATTTTTTTGAAAAAATTCATTTTAAAAGTTTATTTTAAGAAATTCCGCTAAATACTTATTTATTTCATTTTTTCCATTATTATTTCTTCCTGATCCTTAATAACGAATTGATTATTTAAATATAAGAAATCTCATCATTCAAATATATTAAAAAAGAATAGATTAAATACTTGAAATAATTTTATTCTAATTTATTAAAAAAGACCAATCCAAATGGAAACTATTAGTTTTTTGTCACGTTTCCACTGATCCTCGAATGGCTATAGGTGAAATAAATCTCATCGTACAAAACCAAATCTTTAAGTTCGAGTTTTCTAAGTACCGCTCATTTCTAAACTTTTAATTAATTTACTTTTTTATTTTTTTTATTTTATCAATACATTGATTTAAGAATATGAATAATTGAATTATTCTTAAACTATTAATAACCATTGAAATTTAATTCAAAAATTTCAATTCTGTTTTATATTCCTTAACTGAAAAATGTGTCTTCCTTTTTATATGCTGTGTAGAGGTCTTACTGAAATTCGGTTTACATTTATAAGTATTTAATAATTTTGAGGTTTTAAATTAAAGATTCAGCATTTATAGCAGGAAAACAGTACAAAATTGAAAAAATTAATAAAAAAATATGTATTAAGTGTAGAGCATGATCTCACAAGCCCTTAGCACTTAATAAGTACAAGTGATATCAAAGAAGCTTGGAAGTTAGTCCGCAACAGAGCTTATTTTGCTTAAACCTTTTAAATAAAACTTTCATTTTATTTTCATATAATTTCAGAAATCTTATTCTATTAAAAAGCATCTTTTTTTTGATTATTTTGCTTATTTAACTATTTATTCTTTATCTGAAAGAGTCTTAACTAGCTACAATTTTACAAAAAAATATCATCTTTTGTCTATGAATTCATAAAATATATTAGAAGCTTTTTTTCTTATATCAATATCGTATCTCTACGGTTCCGGGCGTAGATCCGGATTAGTAACTTGGATTTAGATTTAGCTAAGAATTAAAGTTATTTTATGTAAATATATGATCAATTTTATTAAAAAGGAGTCTATGCTTACAGTACAAATGCATTGAAAAAGCATTAAGGTTTTGAGAAATTAGAAACATTTAGAAGAACTTTTATCTACGTACCAAATTTTAATTTAAAAAAAATTGCATTAAAAGTATTCACACTTTCTAAATTTTATAGCTATAAACGGTTATGTGACAATTAGTCAAACAAATAAAGAAAGTCTCCAAAAATTCGATTAGTTAATAAAATTCATAGATTCAATTATCTTAAAAGATACAAAAATATGAAGAAGAAAATAATTTATTAAAGTTTTTATTTAAAAACTCTAAAATTATTCAAATATCAAAAGTTAAATTTTGGACAACCTAAAAATTTCCAAAACAAATTTTAGTCTAAATTTTTAGATCAGATTTAAATTATTTAATAATTAATTAATGATACTGTTGGTATTTTTTAACAATTAATTCAAACTGATATAATTTTTATTTCATGTGCAATTCCAATTTATTAAATGGTCAAATAAAGATATTTCTTTAATTTGCCAACGTTAATATAACATTTAAAGTATTTAATTAATTTTTAATTATTAATTAAATATAACTAGCTACTTACTATATAACATCAAGTTTTTTTAAGCAGGCTTAATCGATTAGTCAACAATTTTCAGCAAAATAACTTGAAAACTTTAAAAAAAATTTTATTATGAAGGTTTAATTATTAAAACTTGTCAAAAGATTAGCTTATTAAAGAAACTTTTTTTAGATTAAAAGCTAGAACATTTCTGATTTAAGAAAATTAGCTACTAAAATGAAATTAAAAAAACAAAAAAACAATAAAATGTTGTTTCAGTCGATAAATCTTGCAACTTAATCAGGAATTTAATTTTGAAAATGCTTTTACGAAATTTTTACCCATTTTAAAGATATAAAGAACGCTTTTTTTTGTTACATTCAGTAAATCTGTGAAATTCAAACCTGATTCTAAATTTTTTTATTTTATACTATAATCTTAGGTTTTGTTAGTAAAAAGAGAGAAGAATAATTAAAAAAAAATTAAAAATATAATCAAGCAAAGATAATTTTATACTGTAAAAAGTACAAATTTAATTGAACATCATTTGAACTTGAAAACTGGCATTTTTTTTTGCCCTTTTTTTGTTTCCTAATTAAAGAATAAATTTTTATAAGATAATCACTTTTCAGATTTTATCTCTTTACACAATTTTAAATTGAGTTTGAAATTAATTTTTGCCTTAAAAATTAAATTAAATTAATTTAAAAAATATAAACAAAGGGCGGTCAGATTTTTAGACCCATTTAACCTTAAAATCACAAGAGAAATTTATAAATTATTTTTACATACTTTCATTGTTATAAATGTTTTTTAATAATTTGAGCTTAGAAACAATTTAACTATGAGAATTTTGTCAGTGAATAATTAAATTGAGCATAAAAAAGGTTAAGGTTTTTTCAAACTCAATTTGGCTCTAATGGTTATAATAAATAATGGTCTTGTTGTATTAAATAGTCACAAGAATATATTTTTGATACTTGATTTTCTAATTTTTCAATAAAACTAATTTTTGGAGAAAATAAACTTTATTTTGTCAATGCAGTATATAACATGTGGTGAAGTTCATTTAAATAAGAAGTGTTAGGGAAACGGAGATACGGCGGCACTGACTGGGTCATTATATTTTAAGCTGTTTAAATGAAAAGGAATCTTATTTATTTTATCAAATCCTTAAAAAACTAGTGAAAAATTAATAAAATTTAATTAGATTTTTTAATTAAATAAAGTTGATTTAGACACTTTGAAGATGACACCGCCAATGACACCGCCACTCCGTTTACCAAAACTAATTTTAAGAAAATTTCCTTATGCAGTAAAATAAGTAAGCCATTTAAAAGTATTTTAATCAATTGTGCAATTACTTTTCAGAGTTTTTAAAATGCTTTAACATTAAGCATTTAAGGAAAAAATTCAAATTCTACAAGTAAAAAAATTTTGAAGCAGACTTGTTTTGGCTAGAAATCGTTTTTTTTTAATAAAGCTCCTTTTTTATTACTTAAATAAATTTTACCTAACTTAAGACTTGTGACTTAAAAACAACTCTGTTTTGAAGGATCAACATTTAAATTATTATTTTTTTATAAATAACTACAAAATATTTTAATAAAAAAAACACTAAAATAAAAATTGAATTATTTGAGCATGATATATTTATTAATAGGTAATAATTGATTGCTTTGTATTTTAAAGCGTTGAATTATAAAGCTTAAACTTTAAAATGTCTTTTAAAAAAAACTTAAATTAAATTTTTGTCTATTATCTCAGTAATTGATTTTCTTGTTTTTTTTTTGCTTTAAATTTTAAATATAAGACCAATTGAGGATCGCTATCTTGACTTTCTATAAAAAAAATACAACTGATCCGATTGAAGCGCTGTTAGAAAATAAATATTATGAATTCTTTTTTTGATAAAGGAAATTAATTCCAAATTGAATGAAAGGATTAACTTGAGAATCTCAATGATAAGTATTTTAAATTGATTTTATTGTCTAAGCTTCCAAAATTTTTTTATCATTATTCTCACGATTTAATCTATTCCCATATGTGTTTTTTTTGTATTTGAATTTAAATTAAATGAAAAATCTTTTTTTTGTTGATTGAATAATTAAAAAATTTTAAACAAAACTCAAAGAGTTTCATTTAGAGACAAACAGTGAGCCATACTTGACTCAAACAAGATTAAGTAAAGAATTTTGAAAAAGATTTTCTTTAAATTTATTTATTTTTTCAAGAGAAAAAAATAAAATAAAACAAATATGCTTAATTTTGCTAATATTTGATTAAAAATCCATGTCTAATGAGATACTCACCAAGGCATCTGGCAAAAATAAACTCAATAACTGTTCAGGTATTCTTTAAGAACTAATTAAGAAAATTATTTTTCACAAAAGTAATATTGAAGTGCTATCATAAAACAAATTTCGAACGTTGGTGACGCAAATACCGACTCAAAGCGTTAAATATTGATCAAAAATTGACACCAAAATCATTAAAAACCACTTGTTAAAGTCTAATTTATTTAAAATAGTTAAATATTATAAGATCAGTCATCTTTTAAAGTTAAAAAAATTTTGAGTCTTAAAAATTTTGAATTCGAAAAAAATGGTCGAAGATTATTCCAACTTTTCCACTAGCATCAACCATCATATTGATAAATGGAACATGAAATCACCAGTCAATTGTATTATTCTAAATGCTATTGCAGTATATTGTGTCATTTTGCTTTTATCAAGCGTATTTTTCAACTCATTACTGCTATGGGTTTTTTACAGATACAAGGAACTAAGAACTTCGCTAAATATGCTTATAATAGCATTGACTGCATACAATCTTGCTGCTTCGGTGATTGAACTTCCATTTGTTATCATCAGCAATTTCACATGCAGGTTTCATTACTTTATCAATGGCAGTTTTTCACTCTCTGACATTTTTTTAAATGAAAAAGATTTTAAAAAAATTAAAAGAGAATGAAAAGACGTCAATTTTTTGAAAAAATTAATTTTAATACTTTAAGATGGCCATTCGGAAAAGTCGGATGCCACTTTAGTGGAGTAGTAATGTACATCGTGGGTATAATTCAAATCTATTTGATGGCTGCTATTTCATTTGAGCGATTTTTCATCATCTATAAGCCTATGAGCATCAAAAGTATCAGCACAAATGTTATCTTAGTTGTGATTGCTGTTTGTACATTTATGGGTGTTATGTGGGCTTTGTTTCCCTATTTAGGATGGTCTTATTACTCTCTTGAAGGTGCTCTGACAAGTTGTAGTATCGAATGGTTCGAAAGATCATTTAATGTAATAAGTTATAATGTGACTATATTTTTCGTAGTCTACGCAATTCCATTAATTATCATATTTTTTGCCAATATTAAGCTTGTCATTATTGTAATATTTATATTCTTTTCTTTTTAAAATTAATTCTAAAAAATAAAATTAGATTCGAAATCTGCCTAACATGAACAAAGATGCCCAAGATGAAAAAGCTAAAAAAAGGCTTCAAATGGAAAGAAATTTGACTATTATCATGATATTTTTAGTCGGTAATTCAGAATTCATTTTTTATTAATACTAAATTTTCGATAAATACCAATTTGACAGTATTAATAACGAAAAATTGTAAATTTTAAATCGTTTAAGTGATTAAAATTTAAGTTAAATTAAATAAGATTCTTAAAATTCTAAAATTCTAAAATTAAATTATCAAAATAGATAAATTTTTTTGTAGTCTTTGTTTGAAGTGAAACTATTTACAATCTAGCAAAATTTTAATATACTTTTTTTTTTATAATAGACAGATTGGTCTTAAGGATTTGTAGAATTTTTAAATCACATTAAAATGTTTATGTGAATTTCAAATACAAATTGAAAAAAAATCTTCGTTTTTTAATAAATTAAAATTAAAATTAATAAAAAATATTAGAAAAAATACTGCAACATAGTGCAACATAATTTGTTGCTTATTGTTAACTTAAAATAATTTTTCTAATGTAAAAAATGACAAAATAAAAAGAATCAATTTGATTTAAATAGTTAATTCACTTGATTTACTAAAAAAAATAAAATAAAAATTTATTTTATGCTATAAAGTATGTTACACTATGTTGCAGTATTTTTTATTTAGTTTAATTTTAATAAATCAAAAAATGAAAAATTTTTTGTTCAAATTGTATTTGAAATTCACAAAACAAATAAAAATAGTCAGTGAAATTTCGTTTTGTGTATTTGATTTGAATTCTTGTTTGCAAAATACAGAGAATTTTTTCAGACATCTGTTTTTGGGTGCAGAAAAAATGCTACAAATTTTTAATGCTAATTTCGCTATCGCTTTTTTATTCATATTAGCTGAATTGAATGATTAAATTGAAAGGAACTTAACTCCCCCAAATTTAATTGGAATCTAACAGTATAATTAAAACGATTATTATTCTTATCTAAGAATTTAAGATTGAATTCTTTTAAAGTTTTTAATCCTAAACCATTTCCAATTAGTCCCTTAAAGGATCAGAATATATTTTAAATAAACTAAATTGAAAAAATTTAATGAGAAAATTTTTTTTTATTCTTTCTGATTTTTTTAGCGTTTTTATTTTTCTAAAAATTAGAACTAATATTTGATTAGAAAAAATATAAAAAAAATTCCATTACTTTGACTAATGTATTAAATGTTTAATATTTGGATAAAAACCATTAATCTAAATAGGTTCATTAATTTCTATTAAAGAGATCATTTCCGAAAGAAAAATTTCAATTAAATCTACAATATCTAAAAAATTGTTTCATTTTTTTGTTTAATAAATAATCATTTAAAAAAGTGGGCTTTGTAATAAGTTGGACGCCTTATGCAATGGTATCACTATACAGTTCTTTTATTGGAGATGACTTGCCACCATTAGCAGGAACCCTTCCAGCCATGTTTGCCAAATCAACTCTTGTATGGAGTGCTATTTTGTACATTTTTTCCAATAAACAAATCAGAGTAAAATTAACAATGGGGCTATTCTATGAAAAGAAAGAACAAGAACAAGTATCGATTAGTAGAGGTAATTTTTTTGAATTAATATTTGATTAGTTTATATTTAATTTTAATTTTAGATAAAACGGTCATACCGATTACAAATTACACCGCATAAAATTTATTTAAGTTTTTTGAAATTTCGCCTCTTTTATTTCATAAAACAATATATTAAAATCGATTTTTAGATAACAAGATTTCATGGCTGAATTAAAAAGAAAGCTGCCAAAAAAAAACAATATAACATTTTTTCGCTTAATTATGCTCCAAAAAAGGATAATCTTTTAAAATAAAAGTCTTATTAAGTTTTATGTTCAAAAATCATCTTCTTTTATAAATTCAAATTAATAATACTCTTTAGACACATTTAAAGTTATAAATCGTGAAATTTTAAGAGGCGAAAATTTTCGATTTTTTTCAAATTTATTTGAGTAGATTTTAGTTTTCATGTAGCAATGTACAAAGCTTTCAAAAAAGTCTAATCACAAAGGCTTATGTTAATTATTAGATTCTTATTTTAATCCTTTGTAACACTATTTATATCTGTGTTTTTTTTTATTTTGGAGTAAATAAATAAATAAATAAAAAAATTTTTTTGAAATTAATTTAATTAAATTCGGAATAAAAGTGTCTGTAGTAATAAACTACTACGATTTTTTTTATTATTATAATTGAGAAATTGATAAGATTACCAGAGTTGATTAAAATGACTTAATTATTTTTCAATTTACATTTTAGAAAAGGATATCTAATAGGAAAATATTTAATAAGAATATATTTACTGTTAAGAAACTTTTCTAGTTAAATGCGTGTTGAACAATAGAATTGATAAGATTAATTTGATGATAAGTGAATTAATCGATTGTCCTTACGAATACGGATCCGGATTTTTTCAAAATAAAATCAAAATTATGATTAAATATTCTCAATTGTAATCATCAAAAAATTCCAATTCCTGATGACATACCCTATGTGGCCTTAAACATTGATAATACAAAATATGAAAAACAATTTGATCCAAATGCATTTAGTAATTTAAAATTGATTTTAAATCATAGAAAAAATTTGTTAAGAAAATAAATATTTTACAAAATTTTCATTTATTTACCCGAAATTGTTATAATAAATATTAAATATATTTTCGATATTATAAAATTGTGTCTTAAATTTTTTAAAATAGTTTTCGATCCGGATTCGTAATTTAGAATTTAAAAAAATCTTGATCCGTATTTTAGGGGAAACCGAATCGATCTTTTTTTAATCTTAAAATATATTCCGATTAGTACCACAAATATTTTTTTTAACGCCGCACTAAAAGCCCACACACATGGTTTTTATGCCTCAAAAAAAATTGAATTTTCAAGACTTAAGATAGTAAAGAAAAAAACATATGCTCACAAAAGCAATTAAAAGCCGAAAATTTCAATTTTGAGTCAAAATCAAATTAGTTTTTTCGACTTTTTATTAAATTTTAAAAAAAGTCGAAAAACTATTTTTTGATGCATTTAAGACAGATTCCTGGTCTTTTAGTTTAACGTTAAAAAATATTTACGGTAACTTATTTTATCTATTTTTAATCAAGAATTATTATTTAAAAAATTTTTTAAAAAATTCAAAAAAAAAATTTTAATCGTCCACATTATATCAAATCTTTAATTTTAACCCCGCACCATTATTTAGTATCTTTATTAGATTATTTTAAAAAAAAATAATTTTTAATTTTGGGTAAAGTTGGGATCTTCGGTTTATGACCGAGTGCTATGGCAGATTTTTTGAGATTTAATATACCGAGATTTCAGATTGAGCAGAAAATTTATCTCAAACTCATAAGTAAATCTTTAAAAGTAAATGTCATAAAACAACATAAAACAAAAGTAAATGCTTTCAGTTCGAAATTAAAAATAAGTAAGAAGAATTAAGATGGATAATAATAAATTAAGTAATCAAGAAATTATTTTTTGTTTAGATACTAATCAAAATTAAAAAGGTTAATTCAATTTCTAGAAAAGTATTTATATTCAGTTAATACCAAAAACAAAGCCTTGGATTGTAAGGCAAAAATTATCTTTTTAATAATTAAGTTTTAAAATAAGAAAAATTAGCATCAAATTTAATTTTTATTCTTGATTTTTAAATAATAAATCTGTATATTTTATTAATTAATTTTAAGAAAAGAAAGGTTTTTTTATATTTATCAAGTAAAATTGTTGAAAAATTAGTAATTTTAGTAAATGAATCAGCAAACGCTATTAACTAATGACTTAATTTTTTATTTTTTTGAATCAATTATTGAAATGATTGTGAAATTGATTGAAACTGATGAAATTGATTTTTTTCAATTATATTATTATTTTTTTGATTAAAAATTAAAATTTTAAAAGGAAAATTAAGTAAATTTTTTATCTCAATCAATGTCTTAATCAATGTCAAAAAGTATAAATCTTAAGTGAATTTTTTCTATCTTTTTTTATTCAAAGGAAGGAAGTAAATTTAAAACTAAAGCAAAGTGTCTTAGCTGAAAATTTTCCGAACAGGATGAAATTATTTCGTAGTAGAACTGCTTAATATTAGTTCGAATTATATTTTTACTTTTTTTAAAATTTTGAAATGGCTGTGAGTACGAAATCTACTTTCGCAAATTGATGATTTTTTTACTTAAAAATTAAATTAAAAAAGTAATTTAAAGTAAATAATTGTTAATAACCAAAGCAAACGCAAGAAAAAGAAGAAATTTAGGGAAAAACCCTTATGCATCCATCTCCTCAATGAATTGGTTCCGTATTCGTTTCGTAATTGTTTGCTGTTTTGGGATGGGTAAACCTAGAGGCTAATTAAATAACGTCATGAAAAATATTAGAAAATAAAATTATCCGGTCTAATAAAAGGTTTTCTTTTCTTAATAATTATGTTCTTTTTGACAATTTGGGTTAAACAGCAATATTTGTATACAGTTTTAGATACAATTTATTTAGAGTTTTTTTTATGAATGAAACTTTTTCTCTCTAAACTCACCTAAACAGTCTAAAAATAACTAAAAAAAAATTATTTTTTATTACTTTTATCAAACATTAAATTTTTAAACTTTAAAAATTTATTAAGAAGAGAAAATTTTTTAAATTTTAGCTTCAATTTTTTAATTCAAATCAATTTGCAATAATGTAATATAAAAAATAAGAATTAAGGGAATCTTTGCATATTTTTCACTCTTTGTGCGAACCCTCAGATCCACAACAGCTCACTCTCCCAGCCCGGGCCGGCCAGAAGAATCAGGGGACACACGAGGAGACTGTCCGGTCAGGTCACAACCGAATGTACGTCGAGAGGTAATTCCTTTACGAACAGGGTTATCAATCAGTGGAATGCCCTGCCCTCAGCAGTCACAGACTCCGACTCAGTCAATCAATTCAAGAATCGCTACCATGCCTTTATGACCGGCCACCAAGTTTTTACCACTAAATAATTTTTTTTTAAATACCAAATACCCCTCTCAGTTTCCTCTAATTTTTACTTATTTTTGTACTGTATATAATGTCTTTAGATTCTAAAAGCATTTAAGTTCTTCTAGTGTAATTTTCCTTGTAAAGCGCAGTGTGCAACCAAAGGCGACTTCTTAGTAGACCGCCTCCGCAAGCTTGCTTGCCGTAGCTAATTATTATTATTATTATTATTATTATTATTATTATTATTATTATTATTATTATTATTATTATTTTATTATTATTATTATTATTATTATTATACTGGAACTAAAGGTCTAATTTTTTTATTTTGTGATTAATTATTAATGTGATATTTACCTCATTCATAAAGAAAGACAATTTTGAATATTTTGTTTATACACGTCAAGACTCCCATTGAGACTTGTTCATTATACTGACAATTTTTGACAAACAATAGTTAAAATTTTCACAGGAGATTTTTATTTTATTTTTAGACTAAAGAAGAATTTGAGACGCACTTTGTAGGATTGCCAGATTATGATTTCACTTGAGTTGTTTCTATAATTTTTATTTTAGATAATATCACGTAATTTTTTTTGCTTAGTTTTATTATCATAAATTTAATTAAAAAATTTTTCCTCTTTTTAGACAGAAAATTTACTGTCTCTAGACAAAAACATTTTATGTATACACCATTATACTCCATCAGATCTTTTTTATTTTACATAAAATGAAAAAGTTTATTATTACAAGAAAAATTAAAATTTATTGAAGTAAGTTAAAAATATTTTTTTTTTATGAATTCTTATTTTGATAATGATTTATTTTCAAATAATTAAGTATTTACTGGATTTTTTTTGACAATGTCTTATTCAACATCGTTTTTATTTTCAAACAATTAGTGAGAGAAACAAAGAAAATATCTATCATAATTCCTAAAAATGGAAAATTCAAAACTTTCAATCGAAATTTTACTTTTAAAATGTTTAAATAAATAAAACTTTTCCAACATATATAGACATATATCAAAATTCAAAGCCCTCCAAAAAATTTTTCTTATATTAAATTATTTAATTATTAAAAGCGCAATTTTCAAATTCTTCAACTTTAAAAAATTAAAAAATCTAATAACTTTTTTTAATTTGTTCAAAATATCTTTGTTAAGGCAACATGGTGCAGTATAGATAATTAAATCTTAAACTAATAAAATTCTGAAAATTTAGCAGCATTTTGTTCTGTTTTTTTAACTGATTTTTCAAAACCAAATAAATTCTCTATAAAACTCAAGGTTATCTCGTCATCGTTATTTTATTTATTGATTAAATATATATATAGGCAAATATCTAGGCAGCTTGGAACGAAACAAAGTCCTTCCGTTCAACCAAATGTTTTTAAATTTGATTTTTAATTATTTTTCTACTAAAATAAACAGATAGCATTAATCATTTGATAAATTTTTATTTTTTCAGATTAAAAGTTAAATTTTAATCAATAACCATGGTTTGACAATAACAAGAAAAAATTTTTTCCAAATGTTTTATCCTTTATTTTTTACCCATTATAGAAAGGATTCTTTTGATTATTTAAATTATATTTTAAACCTAAGATTGGACTAGCATATTTTTTTTATTCAAAATTTGGGGTAATAAAACTAAAAAAGTCATTTTTTTTTAATTTTTTCAGAAGCATTATTTTTAATTAAACATCAAATGCTTAACTTTTAATTTCAGCAAAACTCTTCCAAAAATTGTATTAAGTTCTTTCTTTTTTAAAAATCAATCAAGATCTCGCGAATACCGAGCTATAGACAATGAACTTATTTTATCATATTATTCTCTTACATAAAAAAAGTTCTCTTTTGTGTCCTTTTGTGTACTTTTGTTTTGAAGACTTTTTTCCCTAGCAAAAAAAGTGTTCTTTTGTGTACCTTTATGTTTGAATTTTCTTTTTTTCAAAACTTTAGAAAACCAAAAAAAAAAAAATACGATCGAAAAACAAAATTTGAAAAATTATTTCTTGTATTTTTTTAAACTCATTTAAATCATGTGACTAACACAAATATGAAACATTCTTTTTTTTTTTTTTTTTTTTTTTTATCTAGAAAGACAAAACTTTACTTTATTTTACTTTACTTTACTTTATTCTACTTTTTATATTTTCTTTACATCACCCTTGCGGTGTTTATTGAATAAATAATAATAATAATAATAATAAAAAGAACACAAAAGAACATTTTCTATGCAAGAGAATAATATGGTAGAATAGGTTCATTGTCAATCCATGCGAATACCACCCTCTCTACATTTGCCAATACTAGTTAGAAAGAAGATTTTTTTTAAATCTTGATTGTTTTCTTCATTAGAAAATCAAATGTTTACCTAGGATATTAAAAATAATTAATAAAATTATGGTTTGGCTTAATTTAAAGGTGATTATATAAATTAAATCAATGTTGATTTAAAAAATCTCTAAAAAGATTAAGAAGACTAAGAGAATGCATTAGAAAATTTGCGTTACAAGATTAAACGTTATTCGCAAAAACGAAATCCGATTAGTAAATGGAAGTAAATTGATGCTACTTTTTGCAAATTAGTCGATGCCATTAAAAATTTAAATTTTAAAAATAAAATCGAAGATATGATGAAGATGTCATGATATTTACTTGTAAATTTAAGCATTATCATGTGCAGTTTAAAAGGTCTTTTTTAGATTTCACTAAATACTAAAATAATTAGTCAAGTTATTTTAAAAGTGGTGCTTAACTTTTGATTGATACTTAGAGATAAATATTTTTTGTATAATAGGATTAGTCATTTCATTTTTGCAACAAGTTAGATATGGTATTTAAATTTGAAGAAATAATTGATTAATAGTGTTTTTTTGTTTTTAGGGAGATGAGTTACTTTTTTTGTTTCATTTTTTTGCACCATTATTGTCTAATTTTTAAACTAATCTAGAAAATTTTTGATCAGTTTTGTCAATTGCCAACCAAAAAAGAAAGACTTCAATTCTGTGTTGTTCGAAGAAAACCCAAATAAATACTTAAATAGTATTCAAATTTAAAGCTGATTTTTAGCAATTAAATAAAAAGAAAAATTTTGTAAAATTGTTTGAAATTCAATTATTAGTAGAATTATTTTTAACTGTAGCCTTAAAATTGTTTTTTTTTCAACCAAATCTATTCCATGCATGAACTTGTACAATTTAATAAGATAACTTTTTTTTCTTTTTTCCACCAGATTTGAAATGTTCAGAACCTTATATTTGCTTTGGAACGATTTGTTACTTATTGACGAAACCATTATCATCGCTTTGCACTGAATCCTTTCAACATTCTCACAGTTAGATTTAAGAATTAAAGACCAAACAGGCGACGCAAATTTCAAAAGAGGAAGAACAAAAGTTAAATACAAAGATCTAAATAACTTCTAATCGGGCAAATTATTTCTTGATACGACCTAAGATTTGATTTTCATTGTTTGTAGCCTTTTTCACTTGATTTTTCTATTTGAGATTTGTATTGAAAATAACTCCAAGATCTTTTTCTGCTCCTGACATTGCTAACTACTTACCATTGATAAAGAAAGGAAAATTTTTGTTCTTATGACCATGTATTTTGATGTATTGAAGAGAAGAAGCCAATCTTGAGTCCACTTGAAAACTAAATCTTAATCTGATTGTAGTTTGTTTGTGATCATTTCAGATACTGATTGTGAGAACATTTTGGTATCATCCGCATACACTTTGATATTATTCTCGATTTCTTTTGGTAGATCATTGTTATACAAAACGAACAATAGTTGAGTAATCACTGACCTCTGTGGTACACCGCTAAAAATGTCAACCCAATCAGACACAATTTCATCTTGAACAGCTTGTTCGAAAGCTTCAATCCATTTAAGCGTCAGATCAAAGACATTCACTTGAAATTTAGCTTTCAGTAGGCTGTGTGCAAAAGTATCAAATTTTACTAAAAATCCAACAGAATCACATCTACAGGAATACTTTTATCTAGACTAATTATGTTGAAATCTACAGTTTCAAGAAGATTAGTTGTAAATGACTTTCTCTTGACAAATCCATGCTGTTCCTTTGATATAATATCATTTTTATAACGATAATCTTCCATTTGCCTATTTTGTGACAGCTGAAAACATCATATGGGTTCATGTCAAAAATAATTTGTGTTCTTGATGATAGTTGTGGTTGTTTACTTACAGTTACAGTGTTGAAAGAGTTGTAGAAGGCTTCGTTAAGACAGTTTGCAATATCTTCTTCATTAATCAGCTGTTTTCCTTTCCGGTCCACAAGATATCTAATCTTGTCCTTGCATTTCTTTTGGTCATTAATATACGAGTATAGAAGCTTTGGGTTGGATTTACATTGTCTAGCGATTTTCTTTTCATAACTTAACACTGTCTCTGCTACTAATTTTTTAACTTCATAGCATTTTTTTTTGTAGGCGGATCTCAGAATAATAGCTGCACTCTTAGACGCCGCCCTAAGTTTGGAAAAAAGCTTAAATTTTTCCTTTGTTATCTTCTTGATTTGCGGATTTGACCACTTAGGAATTGCCTTTTTAAATCTGAATGATTTAGAGACGTGAATAACTGGGATATGCTTTTCAACCAGTTTATTGTATTTTTGAAGGAAGGCCTCGTAGGCTTCTTCGGTGGTCAAGTTTTCGAATAGGGTGTACCAGTCAGTGAGGTTTAGCTCTGTGATCATATTCAAGAAGATTAGTTGTAAATGACTTTCTCTTGACAAATCCATGCTGTTCCTTTGATATAATATCATTTTTATAACGATAATCTTCCATTTTGGTCCTAATTATGCTTTCAAAATCTTGCTCGGCATTGATTTATCAACTTTTTTAAACAATGGTTTAATATTTGCTTATCTGAATTGAATTGGAAGCTGACTATTGGATAAAGATTCTCTGAAAATCAAAGTTTAAAGGAACAGGCTTCTGCACATTTTTTAAGTATAGACGGATGAAGCTTTGTCTACACCACATGTTCTATTTTAATTTAGGTGTTTTAATTTTTCAAAAACCATTTCATAGCTAATATCATTTGGATAAATGCTAGTGAATTCTGACCAGTTTTCATTAAATTAAACTTCAAAAGGTGGAAGCTCGTCTTGATTAATTATTATTATTATTATTTATTTAAAGTATAAGTCACATTGAAATTTATATTATAAAAATTAAAAAATTCAAATTACAAAATAAAATTAGTTTTAGTGATAAATAACAAACACATCTAGAAAACATTTATTATAAGTAGTTTTCATATCTCTTTTGGTTCTTGCGTTAATTTATCGTTTGACTTTTTGAATTCTTTGATTGATTCTTTGAATACTTTTTGATCAATTAAGTATTTGTATAATATTTTTGGATTCTTCTTAGAATATGAATATGAATATGAATATGAATATAAAGGAGAAACTACAATCTGATATTAGAATCAGATGAAGAAGAATAACCAATGGGTTATTCGACTATAGTAGTATCATTAGCCGCCAATTGCTGGGATCTGAATTTGTCAAACTTGTCTTTGAATGCATTTGTTGATTTTGCAGAAACTACAGTGTCCGGTAGCTCGTTCCATAACGAAGCTACTCTGTTCGTGAAGAAGTTTTCTCTAGGTTTTGACAAGCAAAGTTGCTTCCTGAGTCTTGGTTTTTTACGTAGATTCATTGATGAGTGATTGATTTTAGGAGTTTGGCTTGAATCTGCGAAGGCATGCAGGTGAACACTGCTCTGTTTACTGACAATTTTGAATAATTGGATTGCATCACCTCTTTTCCTTCTACTTTCAAGCGTAGGGATACCAATTTTTGCTAATCTTGAGAAATAATTGAGATTTCTGAGACCAGGCACTAGTTTGGTAGCTCTACGTTGGACCTTTTCCAGCCTTTTAATGTCTTTCTTTTGCAAAGGATTCCAGGCTGCTGTACAGTATTCAAGATGTGGTCTTACAAACGCAGTGAAGAGTCTTCTAAAGTTGTCCGTTGTCCAAAATTTAAAGGCATTTTTGAGTTGAGCAAGGACTCCATTAGCCATCTGGATTGCCTTGTCTATCTGCTCAGTCCATTTAAGCCTATTATTTATCATGATACCTAAATCTCTTTCCACAGACGTCTGTTCTAATACATGACTGTGTGAAGCATCTATTTTCATGGTGAAAGGTATTTGAAGGGTGCCTTTTGATCCAAATCGCATAATTTTACATTTCTCTTGGTTAAACTTCATATGCCAAGTGTCAGCCCAGTTAACTATATTGTCAATATCTTCTTGAGCAAGTTTCAGGTCAAGCGAATTACGTATTGTGGAGATAAGTTTACTGTCGTCAGCAAAAAGTTTACATGTATTTCGTACTGATTCAGGCATGTCATTTATGAAAATGATAAATAGCAACGGTCCAAGGACCGATCCTTGAGGCACACCACTAAGGACCTTTAGCCATTTTGAGCTAGATTTACCAACAGTTACTCTTTGCGTTCTATTTGTTAGAAAATCTTTGAGCCAATTAAGAATTTTACCTGAAAAGCCATAGCATTCAAGTTTGGTCAGCAGTAAGTCGTGTACCACACTGTCGATAGCCTTGGCAAAGTCAAGGAACACAACTAAAGCTTGAAAACCTCGGTTTAGGGCTTCAGTGATCAAGTCTAGACTTTCCAAAAGATTGGTGGTGCATGACTTACCAAAGACAAAGCCATGTTGCTCATTTGTGAGCAGTTTATTTGCTTCCAAGTGAGCCATCATTTCATTTCGGATTAGCTTCTCCATGATTTTGCCTATTGTAGAGGTTAGGGAAATAGGACGGTAGTTGCTGGGATCACTTTTCACGCCTTTCTTGAATATTGGCGTCACGTTGGCTTTCTTCCATATGGCTGGGACAACACCTTCATCGAAAGATTTAATGAAAAGAAATGACAGGACTGGGCCCAGGGGAACACTGCATTCTTTTAAAACTTTAGGATGAACCAGATCGGATCCGATTGATTTATGAGTATCCAGTTCAGAGAGTAATTTGCCTATTTTGTGACAGCTGAAAACATCATATGGGTTCATGTCAAAAATAATTTGTGTTCTTGATGATAGTTGTGGTTGTTTACTTACAGTTACAGTGTTGAAAGAGTTGTAGAAGGCTTCGTTAAGACAGTTTGCAATATCTTCTTCATTAATCAGCTGTTTTCCTTTCCGGTCCACAAGATATCTAATCTTGTCCTTGCATTTCTTTTGGTCATTAATATACGAGTATAGAAGCTTTGGGTTGGATTTACATTGTCTAGCGATTTTCTTTTCATAACTTAACACTGTCTCTGCTACTAATTTTTTAACTTCATAGCATTTTTTTTTGTAGGCGGATCTCAGAATAATAGCTGCACTCTTAGACGCCGCCCTAAGTTTGGAAAAAAGCTTAAATTTTTCCTTTGTTATCTTCTTGATTTGCGGATTTGACCACTTAGGAATTGCCTTTTTAAATCTGAATGATTTAGAGACGTGAATAACTGGGATATGCTTTTCAACCAGTTTATTGTATTTTTGAAGGAAGGCCTCGTAGGCTTCTTCGGTGGTCAAGTTTTCGAATAGGGTGTACCAGTCAGTGAGGTTTAGCTCTGTGATCATATTCAAGAAGATTAGTTGTAAATGACTTTCTCTTGACAAATCCATGCTGTTCCTTTGATATAATATCATTTTTATAACGATAATCTTCCATTTTGGTCCTAATTATGCTTTCAAAATCTTGCTCGGCATTGATTTATCAACTTTTTTAAACAATGGTTTAATATTTGCTTATCTGAATTGAATTGGAAGCTGACTATTGGATAAAGATTCTCTGAAAATCAAAGTTTAAAGGAACAGGCTTCTGCACATTTTTTAAGTATAGACGGATGAAGCTTTGTCTACACCACATGTTCTATTTTAATTTAGGTGTTTTAATTTTTCAAAAACCATTTCATAGCTAATATCATTTGGATAAATGCTAGTGAATTCTGACCAGTTTTCATTAAATTAAACTTCAAAAGGTGGAAGCTCGTCTTGATTAATTATTATTATTATTATTTATTTAAAGTATAAGTCACATTGACATTTATATTATAAAAATTAAAAAATTCAAATTACAAAATAAAATTAGTTTTAGTGATAAATAACAAACACATCTAGAAAACATTTATTATAAGTAGTTTTCATATCTCTTTTGGTTCTTGCGTTAATTTATCGTTTGACTTTTTGAATTCTTTGATTGATTCTTTGAATACTTTTTGATCAATTAAGTATTTGTATAATATTTTTGGATTCTTATTAGCTTTTTACACAAAATTTTGTTCATATGTAAGTCTGACATTTTTATTTTTTTATTTATTTGTTTTATCTGTACCGAGCTAATGCTCCTTCAGAGTTTAAAAAAAAATAAAGTTAAATAAAATAAAAAAAAATAAATAATGTAAGATAAAATAGAAAATAAAATAAAAATAAAGTAAAAAGGATTAAAATAAACGAAATTAAAAAAAAAATATATAGATATGTAACAAATTGAATTTTAATTTTTATTTTAACATGTAGTTAGTTTTTGTTATATTTTTTATTCTTATATTAATGTTTGTACAACTGAAAAATTAGCATGCATATAGAATCGGTCCTACAATTAAAGAAATCAATTTTTTTTATTATTTTTTTACGAGCTGACAATTCGAACTAATTCAAAATTTATTCTATAAGCATCAAAAACTACTTAGAGTTTAGATTAGTGATCTTTAGAATATTGGCTAATTGGAAATATTTATTAAAAATATGGCCAATCTTTTAAAATTTTTTTTGTCTAAACATTTTTCAACTTTAATACATTTTACTATAAATTTGTTTTTCTTGTTAACGGATGATGCATTAGCTTTCGGTAAAAGTTAAAACATGAATAACGAAGTAAATAACTGAGATAATGAGTTATGAGTCTGCATCATGTAGACAATTTATTTGTTAATAAAATGAATCTTTTTGACCAAAGAAAAAAAATCCATCAAAATTAGCTTCAACTTTCTGAGACAAGTAGTCCCAAAACTGTTCGATTTAACGCGCTTGGAGTTTGATATCTTTAGCCAAAAAATGCATATTTTACTCTATCCAGGTTATGATGAGTTTGTAGTCGTATGCAAATGCCAAATCAGGTCAAAGCTCATATTTAAAAAAAGCGTGATGTTCGTAAATTAATGGTAGAAGCCATTTCTTCACGTTTTACTTCCAACAAGTTATTTACTGACTCCAGTATGGTTTTTGGCCTATCTTTTCAGTTGACTTTTCTTAGAAGCTGTTCACGAGGTCAGGTAAAAAGTCAATATGTCCTGTGTCATTTGCAAGCGGCTAATTGCATCTTATATTTTACTTTGTTCGATTACTTGCAAAGTGCTTGACGATTTCTGATTTCTTCATGTGTGAAATCACATTTTTGGAATCTATTTCCTAAAGCCACTCTCTCGGCCATAAAAAGTCTCCTTTTTAATTTAATAAATAATGATATAATAGTCCTTGAAGAGCTCTTTGATCTGACATATGATACATATCACGTGATCATTTTTCATGAAACTGAAAAATCAGTAACTTACGCATCACCATTAATTTAAATACCTATAGGAGTATTTTAAAATATGTGAAAAAGTTAAAATCATGCTTAACTTGAAAATTTATAAATTTGACGTAAATTTTTCCAGGTTGAAATTCATAGAATTTTAGCACCCTTTACCTCAGGCCCTGCTTCTCTCTCTTTTCAACTCTATTAAACTCTTTTAAAGAATAGATAAAGACAAAATAATAAAAATTGAATTATAAAAATTTATTTTATTATTCATTCAAAATAAATAAATTGAATTTTTGTTAAAATCTTAATCCCTAATAATTAATTCATTAGAGAAGAAAATTAGGCTTGATAATCCGATAGAAAAAAAATTTTTTTGCCAATTTTTTTTTATTCGAAAAAAGACTAAATGAAGTCGTATTTTGACTTAAAAAAAATAATTTATTTGACACACAAGTCAAAATTTAAAATTCTTAAGATAAAGAGAAAATAAATGAATTTTTCAATACAAAAGAGTAATTTATGACTAAAAAATATTAATTCGAAAAATTAATAAAATTATTTTTAATAAAAGTCAAATTTTAATGGTAATGAATATTGTGAGCTTTCTTATAAGTACTTAACAGTTTTTAAACTCATTTATTTCAAAAGAAAGTTTTTCTTACATTTTGGTTAAAACAAATTTTAAGTTCTATACAAATCTTTCTTAGCCAATTCGTTGGTCCAAAATATATTTTTAATAAAATATTAAAATAATGATACAAAATAAGAATTTAGCTGATACAGAAGAAATCGTGATACAATTTCTGATAATTATGCTAGAATCGGAAAAATATTTTGATTATTAAAAAAAATAAATGGTCTCGAGATCTAATCCGATTTCTAATAGATTTAAAGTTGCAATATTTTTTAAAAAAGAAACTCGAAAGTTGATTTTAAAGTAAAAAAATCGAATTTTGAATTTTCCTTTCTTTATTTTCCATTTCTTTAGTCATAAATCAAATTAGAACGAAAGTAAAGTTATTCAAAACATGTTTTATCCATAATAATTGATATTTATTAGAAATTTTTGATAAATCATGCAAAATCATCCTTAAGTGGATTTAAATTGTGATTATTTTATCCGGAATGTAATTTGGGTTTTCAAAAAGATGCGTTGACTCTTATTAGTATTCTATCCAAAAAAAGGTAGAATTTTTTAAGTGTTTATTTTTATAATTAACTGAAATATTTGAAAAAACAATCAATACATTTTTTTAAAAGTCAATTAAGATATGAATTTCTTATTCTTAATATTATTATTATTTGTATACCGAATCCTTAAGCTAATCTTAAGTAATATTCTTCTATTCTTAAGTAATATTTAATCATCATTTAATTACCATAGGCGATCTCCTTGTAGACCGCCTCCGCAAGCTTGCTTGCCGTAGCTTATTATTATTATTATTAATTTAGAAAAAAATGTATATTTTTTAATTTTAAATGATAAATTAGCTAATAAAAATCTTACGAAAAAATTAAGTCCCATAAAAACACTTGATTGTTTTTAATATATAACCGGGAATGTGAACTAGTTATGAAATATGTCAAAAAATATATTTTTAATATTTTATTTTTAAAATATCGTGAGTTCAGTTGATATTTATTTTTGAATTTTAATACTATTAATAATAATAATAAAAAGCTACAGCAAGCGAGCTTGCGGAGATGGCTTACTCGGAAGCCATCTATGGCATTAGGGCTCTGTTTAATAGAATTTTATTTAATATAGATAAAAATATATCCATTCAAGTTTATTTATTATTATTCTTTATTAATTTTTCAATTGATTTTATTAAATTTATATATTACTAAATGTCAATAGTTGTTTCCGTCAAAAAATGTCAAAATGTCTGGGTTTTCGTGACTCATAAATAATTCATTTGTATTAACACAAACATTGATAAGAAATATGTTTAGCTAGATTTCGATATATGATAAAGGTAAACTAGCATTGATTAAAAAGGAAAATTTATTACTAAATTATCTGTAACGAAACCATATTTTCAAAAATTCTGTATTATTTAAAGCCAATTGTGTGTATGAAAATCAATAAAAACAATTTCAATTATAAAATATGATTAATAAAATTTTTGAAAATTTCGAAATAAAAGATAATTTAAAATTATTTAAAAGAACTTTTAGAATTTATCTTGGTCTCGATGTTTTTGGAAAATTTATAGTTAGAAATTATGCATAAATAGTTCATTTGAAGAAAAAATTAATTTTATAAAACTTGATAATACATATATTACGCTGAAAATTTATCAATCTGTTCAAAAGCTGTTTGATTTATTTTTAGGTTTTTTACTTTAATAATTTCTAGAGAAAAAAATTTTGAGATTCAGAAATCAATATATTTTTAAATGATATTTGAAGATCGTCCGAATGGCTTTCGAATTCGTTTAAACCAAAAAATTGATTAAATTAAAAAAATGAGAAAAAAAAATTTGTTTGTAAATCAGTTATTTTACAGAATCGTTGTGATTGGAATATAAATGATTAAAAAATCAATGTTAAAAATACTTTTTATAATTAATTAATAGCTGCTAATATTATTAAAAACAATTTAAGATAACATCTGACTGATTCAACAAAAAAAAATTATCTATTAATAAACGTAAAAGTATATATTCGACCGATTTATAAAATCAGTATTTTAAAAAATCAGTCAAATCTTAGAAAAAATCAACTAAAAAAATTTAAAACAGATTATTTTTATGAAAAATATTCAATTTAATTGAAAAAAATTAAATTAACAAAATAAAAGATTGAGGGCTTACTATTTACTAGTAAACCGTTTGGGCTATAAATCTCTCTTTTTTTTAATAATCGAATTACACTTAGTACATACCAGATCATTAGTTGAAAATTGTGGATTTGTTTTATGTTTTTTTGATGATCTTGGTTTTGCTCATCGTCATTTGAAGAAGATTCAGAATATAAAATAGCAACATTTTTTCTTAAACATAATCTGATGGTTTTAATTTAATATAAGGTCTTGATTTGTTCAATGGAATATCCATGTCGAAAATGAAAACAAAATTTAGGTTTTAGTTTTTAGAAAATTAAAATTTTCTTATCACTAAATTATTGATTTTCTTAAGCGATTACAAATATTGTCAATTATTTTAATTTTAGTTAATTTTTTATGATTGCCGCATATTTTTATATAAATTTATTTAACAAAAATAAGTCGTATTTTTATTTTTTGTCGGAAATTTATTAAAATCTGTCAGGTTATTTATTGACACTCTTAATTAATATCTAAGACACTTAAATTTTTCTCTGTATTTTTTGTTCCAAATCAAAGTTTTGTGCTATTTAATTGTATTTTTATTTAAATTTTTTCGAAATTAACTCTCACAAATTTTTTTTCATATTTTTATTTCTTGATTTTATTTTACTCAACTTTTTAGTTTTTAATTTTAATTTTATTTTATTTAACTTTATTTTTAATTTTTTATCTTTATTTTTTTTTTATTTTTTATTTAATCTGAAGGAGCTTTAGCTCGGTACAGACATACAAATAAATAAAAAATAATAAATTTGCTGAAGGGCGTTCATTCTTCAAGTTCAAATGGGTTCGAAACCCGCTGAGGGTGAAAGAAATCTTCAAAATATCTCTGCAGTACGTGACGAATGTTTAAACCCCTTTCATCATAAAAAATAGGGGTACCGGTTTCGACTGGGTAATAATAGCGGTGTAGATGACCAACTCGATGCAGCTACCTCTGTGTCAGGTCGGAGCCGTAGCTCAAAAAGGTACAGGAAAAGGAGATGAGCGTCTCCCCATTATCCACTAGGATAGAAAGGGACATATTATTATTTTTATTATTAGTTCAAACAAGTGGTTGTCAAATTTTTGAAGTTTTAGCTTTTTAATTTCAAGATGGTGAATTTTTTCTAGAGGGGGAAGTCCATTTTCATAATAATTTGATGCTTTTTTGTCTTTAAAAAATATACGTATACGATATCTAATATATTGTTGGTCATCTTTTTTGAACCACTATTATTATTATTTATTTATTTGTTTTATATGTGCCGAGCTAGAGCTCCTTCAGATAAAAAAAATTAAAAGAAAAAAAATATAAATAAAAATCAAGACAAAATTAAATAAAAATGAAGAAAAAATAAGATAAAATTAAAAATAAGTTAAAATGTGATATAAAAAAAAGTTAAAATTTATAAATTATAAGAGGTGATATGTGCAAAATATTTGAGTATTGAACAGTTCAAGAAAGAAAGAAGAAATAGTAAGGTAGCAATTACACGATGGAGTTGGGTATTCAACATATCTTGATTCACAATCTAGTCATCTTTATATCATTTTTATCCTCGCTTAATTAGGCTTATAATTATCTCGCCTATCAGAATTAATTAAAAGAAAAATTAATTAAGTTGGTATCTAATTTATTATTTAGTGTTATTTATTACTAAATATATGTTAAACTTATATATTTTATGTTGCTTTTAAACTAATTTAATCACTATTTTCATGGTTTTATTTTTTATTCCAATTTTATTCGGTCATCTAATTTTTTATCAATTTTACTTTTTAATGCGGGCTCAAACGAAGGTCTGAACCATTCGGACGTGCCCTGGGGTCACCCCCTAAATTATTTTTTAAATAAATAAATAAATTACTAATAAATATATGTAAAAATAATTAATTTCGACCAAAAACATTAAACAAAAAAGAAAATCAATTAATTTTAAGAAAAAAAATATATCTAAAAATTTATTTATTTTTTCGTTTTTTGAACCAGCTGGGTCTACCTCTTTTTTTTTGATGGTTCATTTCTTAATGCTCTTCTTCTTTGTCACTGGTTCACATATCAACTACCTGCCGAGTCTCAGTTGTTTGACTTTTGAGTGTACTTCCTGTTTTCTTGGGACGGCCAGGAGCTCTTTTTTTTCAAATAAAAGGCTCATGGCTATATTTTTTATGTCGCACGATTCTTAAAAGAAATTCAAATTGACATTCAATTGTTTTATAGTTTTTTTTGATGATTTATTTTTGATGAACTTCTACCGTTTTAGATAATTTTTTTAGGTATATTTTAATTGATTCGTGCAAACTTTGATAAATTTTTATTTAAAAAAAATTTAAATTTAATCATTACATCTAGTCTTGCTCCGCAGGTCTCCTGCTGTAGCTTATTATTATTATAACTAAGATAATTAATTTTATTCTTATTTTTCCCAATTTAGAAAAAAAATATTATTTGCAGTTTAATTATCCTTCAAATAGCTTATGAAACTCAAAATCTTAAAATCATAACCTGTTAGGTTACAGGGTTCTTTTTGCTTAAGAGCCATAAATATAAATGTTCAAAATTTCAATAATTTAGATTATTGCTTTTGAAAATTTTTTTAATGAAACATTTTTAGCTAGGAGTCTGCCCACCAGAGCAACATAATAATAAAGAATGAATAATCCAAAATTGATCCTGGATTTGTAAATTTTTCCAAATATTATGGAATCCGGACTTATTTAGATTAACCTTGAGTTGAATTTTTGTGGAACTCCTTAGCTATTGGATGTCGATCACTCAAAATAATTTTTTCATTCTATTTGACATGAAAATAATACTCACTTGTACTTAAAGACCATGAAGTATTAGTTTATCAATTGAACCACTTTTCATTACAGATGAGAATAAAGATTTTCAAAAATGTTAATCTTCTTTCTTTACTTCGAGTTGTTTAACACCATCCTTAACTCAACCATATTTATTAGCTCTCTCTAAAATAATATTAAATTATAGTTATATTATTGTTATAACATCTTTAAACGACATAAGTATTAAAGGACCAAATAAATTAATAAGGTTAAAAAGTAATTTTTTTTTCTTAGCTAGGGATAAAAAATGATGAAATTAGAAAAATATTTAAAAACAAGGTTGCAAATATTCATATTCCCGTTTTTTCTCAAAAAGAAGTGCCCAAAAATAGCAGAGAGTTTTCAATATTTGAGTTAAAATATTTTGATTAGAATAAAATCAATGCATTGTTAAATTCAAATACAAATTAAACAAAAATTCTTAATTTTTTGATAAATTTGATAAATAAATTAAAATTCAAGTGTATAAATAATAAAAAAAAAAAATATTGCAAAATAGTGCAACTTACTTTGTTACATCTCTTTTACCAAAATAAAATTTTCTTATGTAAAAAAAGGCAAAAACAAAGCATTAGTTTTGGCGGGTGGGTTTGAATTTAATAAAGGGTTTTCTTAAATAATTAATTAAAAAAATATTTTTAAAAATTTTTCCTAAAACGGACTTTATAATAATTTTTTTTTAGTGAAAATTTAAACCGTTACTAAACGGGTCAATATCCGCTCGCCAAAATTTGGACGGTTTTATAGACCGCCCGTTTATTTTTAAACTGTTATTAAACGGGCCAAAAATTAACCCGCTAAAATAAACGGGCCAAGGTCCGCCTGCCAAAATTGGGACGGTTTCTTGGACCGCCCGTTTATTTTACTGTTTATTTTAAATTCATTATAAATTTGAATGAGATAAAGTATTGTTTCATTGAAATATAATTTAAAGATATTTAATCATCATTTCTATATATTAAGATTTTCAGATTTTAGAAGCCAGAAAAAGCTCATATCTTCGAACTCTATTTTAATTTGAAAAATTTACACTAAAAATCAATCAACAGCTTAATTATAATTTTATTGAAAAAAAACTTTATCAAGTAAATCATTTAAAAATTTTGTTTATTTGGCCATAATCATTAAGTTTAAAATTCAGAACGATGCTTTTATTTATAAATTTTTTATTAATCGTTTTATTTTATTTAAAAAAAGTGGATCAAAAGAATTACATAATTTATCTAAGTCACTATTTTAGATTATTAAAAATGGCAAATATTGATTTTATCAATTTAAATGATGTAAGGCGTAAATTTTACGAACTTAACATCAATATATGCGTCTTATAAGGAAATGTTATTTTAAAGTAAAAAAAGCTGTTTAAATTCTTTAATTTGTTAATAATTTAAATAAAAAACTTCAAGCTCAGATAAAAAGATTTTGTTATTCAATTTTTTTAAATTCTTAGAATTTAATAAAAACATTTTATATTTTCAAAAGTATAATAATTCACTTAAATATCAAAGAGAAATTTGAATATAAAAAACGAAAACAAAAAGGATTTATTTTATTCGAAATTTTTCAATTTTAGGATAACGATTTTGTTATTCAAAATATCAAAATAAGTCTTAAATTTTAATATTTATTGATAATCTTTATTTTAAAAATTTATTCGGTTTTTTTTTTAATTATTCCTTTAATAAACATCGATTGAATGTTTTTACATAAATACAAATATAAAAAATTTTCAGTCCATTCAGTAAATAAAATGTTTCTTATTTACGTTTATTTTTAAATTGGAAATATAACCTTTTTCTAATTGAATTTAATTTTTTTACGTAATTTTTACAAATATTATTGCATTTAGAAAAGAATTCATCATAAAGTGCCTAGAGGATCATATGCATTTTTTGATTCGCACATCTTCTTTGACGAATTTAAAAATAAATTTGAAAGATTTAGATTATTCAATTAGTTAAATATTTTTTTATTCTGAAACATTCCTTGAAGTATTAAAATTTTGATTTATCGATATTTCTAAAATCTAATGTGAATTCAAAACATTAACAAATGAGTTAGATTACTAATCTAAATATTTTAAATAAATAGGAACAAAATCGAATTTTTTCCCGAATAAAAATTCTGTTTAAATCAGCAGACAGCTGAAAACGATCTGAAATACATTACCTTCATCATGTACTCTAAATTTTTTTCTTAGAAAATGAAAAAAATGGAAATAACTGACCGATTGATAAGCAAAAAAGGCAAATGTACGTTTCAAAGCAAGAAAATAATTAACATCATCCTTATTTTTCTTATTATCTTAGATTTTATAATATAATTTTTGAATAGGCTAATTTTTTTACAACTTAAAAAAAAATAAAATTTACAAAATATATAAGATATTTTAATATTAATTTTAATTAATTAATAAAAATTAAAAAAAAATTAGTACTAAGTGAAGAAAAATTTGAATTAGATTTTAAAAGCAAGTAAATACATAATTAGTCTTTGTTTTTGTTTATATTTTAAATTTAATAGAAGTTGGTTTAATTAATATTGCTGTGAAGAGGATTTTTGTGAAAATTTTCTTTCAATTTAATAATTGAGGCTGCAATGAAAAAAAATTAAATTTTATTTAATTGCAAAAAGACAAGAAAGGGCTTCAAAGATTTTCTTTAAATTTTTTTAATTAAAAATCAAAATTTATTTTCTTTTATTAAAGCACTTATTTATAATTTTGATTGTAAATTAAATAAAAACTTATTTTATTAATAAATAAATGAGTATTATATCATGTGACCTATTTATCTACAAAATAGCTTTTTTTTTTTCGGAAAAATTATAATATCCAACAATAACTGATCAAGAGAAAATTAACTAAGTATCACTAGTAGCTAATGACATAGATATTATTGCATGACTAGAATAAAAAAAAACTTTAGAAAGTATTTTAAAAAAAATTTATTCCTATTATTATGATGTTTACTTAAATAAATTGTCAAACTTTCAATAGTTCTATTAAGTTAAAATTTCATAGATTCTCATGTAGTGAACATAATTGATTATTCACACTCTGTTAGTAATAAAAAATATTTTTTATTTAAGAATTTAAATAATAACCAGTATTATAGATGGTTTTAATAATAACTAAGAAAATTTTGTAGTTATCATAAAATTTTGAAGGGTCTAGATTTTAAAGCTTTAAGAAATTCAAGTCCTTAAATTGATTGTAAAACTTTTAATATTTCTATTCACTAAAAATTTCATAGATTCTCAAGTAGTGAACAGAATTGATGTTTACTCTTTTAGTTATAAAAAATCATTTTAATTTAAAAATTTAATTGAAATTTTTCAAATCCCGCCTATAGGTGCAACATTTTCTGACATCTTTAAAAAGACTAGTAGTTTGAAAATGTATTAAATTGCCATTTTAGTAAGCATTTCTGGACAAATTATTCTATCCAGTTGTCTACATGTAATCCATGTAAATGAGTTTTATTTAATACAGCAATTTTCTTTATGGTTTTTTTCAAGCTGTTTTCAATGGTATAAATTAATTGCGTAATTCTAAAATTTTGATTCTGGTTCAGAAAATGAATTTGCAATTCGATGCTGAATTATGGGTTCTCTTTTAAAAAATAAATCAATTCCAAATACCGTGATCGCTGTCGATGTACTGAAGTTTGTGACTTGAACGTGAAATAAATATTATTAATCAAAGAAAAGCCTCTGAAAAATTAATCATTATTTATGCCTAAGGCTTCATTGGGGCAGAAAATATCGCCACAAATAATTTTGTTTTATTAAGTTTTTTTAATCTAAAAGGAAAAACTAATAGAATACATTATTTTATTCAAATTGTCAATGTCATTATTTGTTCATTCGTAGATTGAATTTCAGTCTATAAATTGTTTAAAATAAGGTTTCTAAGTGTTTCGCATTCGGTTTTCATGCTTTTTCACGAGAGGACCAAATTTAATTTAAATAGATATTTTGTTTGATTTTTAATCTAAAAGCGAAACGCATAATGCTCTTCACTTCAATCAATATTTAAGAATTTTTTAAGGAAATTCAATCCGAATAACGCACATTAATTAATATCAATTTATTAGAATCAATAGTATATAAAAATTTAAATTTAAAATTTTTTTTCCATTCTAGAATTGTTTGTTAAGCCTGAAAAATATCACTTTTACAAAAATTTTAGACTTTTATTGAATTCTATTTCCGCATCACTAAAAACCGAACAATCATTTGTTCTGACATGACACGAAACAATTTGTGGAATCGGAACAAACTAAAGTAAAAGAAAAAAACAAGAATCAAGCTTTAAAATAGATACTCGAAATTGACAATTGAAATGCTGAATTTTACTGAATATGATTTTATGAAAAATTCTCCGGTTAATTGCTCTAATCTGCAAATAATAGGAGCTTTTTCCACTTTACTTTTTGCATTGTGCGTGGTATTCAACTCAATACTTCTATGGGTCTTTCTAAAATACAAAAATCTACGCTCGCCAATTAATGTCTTCATAACAGCACTTACCATTTTAAATTTGGTCGGCTCAATTCTGGAATTTCCTTTCATTATTGCAAGTAAATTTGCATGCAAGTAAATTAAATTTTTTTTTACTTTTTTTTTGATTAGGGCCAATAAAAAAATAAACATTAAAAAAAATAAAATTAAATAATAAAATTTTTTTATTAAGATGGGTTTTTCGCTACACTGGCTGCGTATTCAGTGGATTTGTGATGTATTTTATAGGATGTATGAGCATTTATTTGATGGTGGCGATTTCATTTGAAAGGTAAAATTTTTAAATATTTATCATATTAAAATATCTAAAAAAAATGTCTAGGTATCATATCATAAAAAATCCATTTGGAGTTTCCAAAGTCAAAATTCAAACAACCTATTTATCTATTTTGATCTGTGCCTTGCTTGCTTTGCTTTGGTCAGTGTTGCCAATAATGGGTTGGTCCTATTATTCTCTAGAAGGCGCACTGACATCGTGTAGTGTTGAGTGGAAAGACCGTAGTCTAAATGTTATCAGCTATAATGTAACTGTCTTTTTACTTGTGTACTTTATTCCATTACTGGCCATCATTCGGGTCAATTTCAAATTGATATTTATGATCCGAGGTCTTCAACAAATACTGAAAAAAAAGAACACCATAGAGAGCCGTCGCATCATTATAGAAAGAAATTCAACTGTTGTTATGATTTTGATAATAATTGGTTTCATTATATCATGGACTCCTTATGCCATTACATCCATGTATACGGCTTTTATTAATCCATCGGGCGTTTCACCTCTAGTCGCTACTTTGCCTTCGCTATTTGCCAAGTCATCCATGCTTTGGCCTTCGGTGTTATACATTTTCTCAAGCTCAAATATCAAGCGCCTTGTTTTGAAACTGTTCATGACCAAAAGAAAGAAGCGAATGAATTCATGTAATTTTTGAAAAAAATTAAAAAAAAAATTTTTTTAATTTTATTTTTTTCAAGGTAACAAGAACATTTATCGAAAAGCAAATTTGCGGCATTTAAAAATGAGGCACTTGATGATTTAGTTATTTGTTTGCCTTTTAAAATTTTTTCTTAATAAATTTGCAATAAATATAAGTGTATAGATTTTTTTGAATTTCAAATTGTTTTAAAATAATTTATAAATAAAAGTCTAAAAATAAATGAAATTTTTTTCTTAGAGAATTTAAAAATAACATTTTTTTTTGTTTTTTGAATATTGGTCTTTAATTAAGCTAGTGCATAGTTTTGAATGCACAATGAAAAAAATAGATAAATTGCTGTATATTAGAAAAAAATCTAGATAAATCCTTTAAAAGAATGGTTTTGATTAAAAGTATATTTTTTTTTTAGAAATTTTCATTATTGAATTACGATAGTTTGATTAGAATAGTTTGATAATTTTTCAAAGGAAATGGAGGAGTCAAGGGATGAAATGATAAATTTTTTGGAAAAAAAATGTCAAAATTTGTTTAATTATGTTGACAAGCAATCAGTTTATCCTTATTCATTTATAATCACAGAATCAGAATTAAAATGTTATCAGGAAATTCACATAGCGTTGGAGTCAATAATAAAATGTGTTGTTCAAAATTATCGCTTTGACTCGAGAATCAGAGATGTTTACCAATTTCCTGATAAAGTAAAGAGAATACTTGATCAATACAAGGATAAACCATATATAAATATTGGCGCATATAGGTAAGAAATTTTCATTTTTATTTTTCTAAATAATCAACTTAAAATTAATTGAGATAAAGTCAAATACAGATTATTTTAAATACAGATTTTTGAAAGAGCTTATCATTCAAAGCTATTCTAGTGAAGCCTAATTTATTCCGATTTAGAAAAAAAAATACACACAAAAATTTAGGGTTTTTCATCAAGGGAAAATTTTTTTAAGAATCATCAGAAAAACTGTAATTTAAATTAATTAGATTAAAAGAATTCAAAAATAGCTAAACACCAAAAAATGCTAAAACCAAAATACTTTACAAGGTATATTCAAGGAGATTTAAGAATATTAATTTTTGATTTTTGTGCAACATAAAATTCAGCCCGAGACTCGACAAGAAAAATTTAATTATGAAATTAACCTTGATTTTATAACTCACATGTTAGAAAAAAAATAAATGCTGTCAAAAACGAGTTTGATATTTGATGATGCTAATGATAAAAAAATTCTATTTTTATTCCTATCCAGAGAAATAAAAAAAATCTCCAATTGAAATTAATTTTTATTAAAGTCTAACCCAAAATTTAATCTAATTAAAATTAAAACTATATTAAAATGACACATTTACGAACCTTGGTTTAACTTGATTATATTAATCAAAGAAATAAAAATTTCACTTTTTTCTTGAAAGACCTGATTTTTTGTACGAAGATAAAATTGGAACTGTAAAAATATGTGAAATTAACGCTAGATTTCCAACTAATGGCTATCTGATTACATTTTTTGGAAATGAATTCGAAACAAACGGGAAACATTCGTCTAAAAAGCTACCATCAATCAGTCATTTTATAGATGATTACAAAACGTATTTTGATTTCAGTCAGCCAGTTTGTATCCTTAAAGATAAAGAAGTGAGTTAAAATTTTAAAACCTAATATTTTGACAGCTCTAAATACATTTAAAGACATATTTAAATATCCAAATAACATTGCTATTTTTTCGCTTAAAATAACTATAGATTTTTCGCGCTTGAATAAAAATACTTTTTTATCCACGGGAGAATGAAGATAAGAGGAATGAGGCCGATATAAATGGTAGAACGATAAAAATTTTTGTGAATGGTTATATAAATACAATTCTAAAAACTATCCGCAATTAGTTAATTTCCTGAAGCGAAAATAATGAAGCATCAATTCAATTTTCGAAGCATAAAAAATATTAAATTTTGGGAAACTTAAATAAATATCAAATAATTTACTAACGATATATATATTTTAAAATCTATTTTTAGAAGCCAAATTTTAAAAATTAGATTTTTTCACATCTTATAGATTAAAATTTTTAACAAAAAAAAATATTGCATTCATCTGTGATCAATTATAAATAAAAAATGATCTCAATTTCTTCACTTATTGATTGTAAAATAATTTAGACACATACCTTTGGAAGTTTAAAACAATAAAAAAAATTTTTTCAACTTACACCCTTTTTCATATTCCTAAATACGTCAAAGTAAAATTTTGGCTCAATTTTCAGTTTTTTATTTTTATTCAAAAAAATTTTATAAAACAATTTCCATTACAATTTTATAAAAATTTTGGACGCGTTCAGTTTTATTGAAAATGTTCACGTCATTGCAAAAATTTAATTTAAAGATATTTTTTTCATATTTTAAAAATTAAATAAATAAATAAAAAAATAACAAAGGATAAAATTTCACCCTTATTTTATACAAATACTCCGTTGAAATGACAATCTTTCATAAATCATTTAAAAAAATATAATTTCGTTTACAATGAACTTGTCTTAAAATTTTTTACTTTCGTAATCTTGTGTTAATTAAAAAATTCTTATTGATCTTATTGTTAAAGAGATGTAAGTCTAATCATTTATAAGATATTTCACCATTATAGACGATTTTATTTAAATTAAGTCCATGAATTTCATATATTTCATATTCTTTGGATGAGCTCATAATTTTTTAGCTGCTTAAATTTTAAAAATTACTTTAGCATAAAGAATGTTAATGGTAAATGAATGTGCATTCTTTTTTTTTGCATTTTAAATCTGAGCAATTTTCTGTTGACTTTGTGGTTTTCAAATCATTTAAAAGTCAACTTAAACCTTTGTCTCGTTTTTCCTTTTAAAAAATAAAATCCTTCCTTAAATTAAATAAAATTTTTCCTCATCTATTAAGTTAAATTCTAACAAATGATTTTTATTCCTTTTTGATTAAATAAAATTTCTCTGATTCTTTATTTTAATGGTTTCTTGTACAGCCCTCTCAGATTATTGTTGATATAATAAATCAAAATTAATGTAATAAAAAAAAAACAAAATTTGATTACTAGTTTCGATAAATTGATTCATTCATTTTTCAAATTTTTTAACAATAATGTTTATTGACTCTTTAATCATATAAGTTCTTTTATTTCTGTGATTTTCCTTGTATAGCGCAATGTGCTTCCATAGGCGATCTCCTAGTAGACCGCCTCCGCAAGCTTGCTTGCCGTAGCTTATTATTATTCATATTATTAATATTCTGATAAAATCTAAATCTCGAATCTTATTTTCTTTTTGTTTTTCCAGGACCAAGCTATAAGATCATATATTGATTATATTTTTTCTATATTAATAAATTTACTTTTAAAAAAAATTCAAGTTATTAAAAAATCTGAATTGAATTAAATTTAATTAAATTTTTTTTCTTAGAAAGGCTTTGACATCAATTTATTAAAAGAATTTTTCCAAAATATTTTCTATGTTAAACCGGATGATTTAAAATTTGAATCAAATAAATTATTTTTTTATTCAAACAATAATGAAAAAAAAATCGTAAATCAGTTTATTCTCGAACTTCATCAAAAGGAAATTCTCAGTATTTCTGAGGATATATTGTCTCATATGATCCAGTATTGTAAGTTGCTCAATGATTTCCGGACTATATTTATGATTCATGATAAACGTTTTTTGCACATACTGTCCAGAGATGATATTTTATTTGATTATATGAGCATTGAAAATCATAAAACTATTCGTAAACACCGAATAAACACTCTTTTAAACAAACAAATACTTTCCAAAGACTGTGACATAAAAAAAAACAAGCAAAAGTGGCTAGTTAAGCCAACTTCTCTGGGAAAATGTCAAGGAATTGTATTGGGCAAGAATGTTAATGTCGAAAGGTGGATACAAGTGGTTGACAATTTACAGCAAAATTTTGTCATCCAGGAATATATTGAGCAAAAAAAATTTTTTTTAAAAAGTCTCAAAAATTGTTACATAGTTGGCACTCTTTTATGCTTCAATGACACATTCTATTGTCCAGGTATATACAGAGCCTCGAAAAAAGATCTTGTTTCTCTTAGTCAAGTAGGACTTATTCTCTATCCCTCAATTCAACCAGACCTGTTGATAAACATTTCAAATGCTTCTGGTGTCTATTTCAACCACAAACCATTTCTGATAAATCAAGAATGTTTCTATCAAATCGAATCATTTAGCTTTAAGGGTGCTGATTTGTATCTAAATACACTGTTAAAGCATGGTTTTGTTCTTTTGGAGCTCAAATTTGAAGATACTGGCTCCAACTTTTTAATGTCACTTTTACAATCACTGAACATGCAGCCTCGCTCTCATGGAAACAAGGATCGTGACTATTTATGGGACATAAAACCCTTTCTTACAGGACCAGCAGCTCCACGGTCACATACCGATGAGATTTTTCAAATGCATACGGATGCTAGCTACGATATTAATCCTGCACGGTATTTTGCCTTGGAATGTTTACACAGTGACAGGTTCAATGGAGGCCAAAATTTAGTAATTAAACTTCAGGATATTCTCAAAGAATTGACCCAAAATGAAATTGATTTACTGCTCAGTGTTAAAATTAAAATTAAGATACCGCAAGAATTCAAAAGAAAAGAAATGACCGAAGATTTTATTTTGGGAAGCATTTTATACAGAAAATTCGGAGAGATATTAGTAAGGTATAGACATGATATAATACTAGATGTAAATGAATTGTGTGACAAGTACATTGAGGCTTTGAAAAAATTTGAGAGGTTAATTAATTTAGAAGATAGCAATTTGATTCATTATTTTAATATGAAAGATGGACAGATTTTATTGATGGATAATTCAAGATTTTTGCATGGAAGAACTAAAATATTTGACCAAAACCGACACTTTGTTAGAATAAGATTTGACTGTCTTGATAATAAAATTTAATAAAATTTATTTTATTTTTGTTTATTTTAAATGTTCAACATTTTATATTTTTTATGTAATAAATATATAGACAAGATAAAAAATTCTGGAAAAAATATTCTTAGACTAATATTATTTTTAAGTTTTTAACTGTAAACAAAAATGTAATTAAAAAATCTAATTTCATCATTAATTACCAGTTCTTTCCTCAAAATCAAAGTCAATCTTTTAAGAAGATCAATAATTCATATGAGGTAATTTATGTTGAAAAAATCCTCTTAAAAAATTCCGAAAATTTTTTTCCAATTAATCAGTAATTTAAGAAATTTTCATTTTGAGTAGTGCTAAAAAAAAATATTTTTGAATTGCCAAGATTTAAAATTTTTTTGATACAACTGGATTTGTATCATTTTTAAAACTATTAAGTTTGTCTAAAAATAGGTAAAAAAAATTATGCTCAAGCTTTAAAATATAATTTACTTGTAATAAATCAAAAATTTTTAAACTATCTTATCATAACCAATTTTTACACAAGAAAAAAATGTCACAAAATTTTATCTAATTAATGAAAGAGCATTTTAAATTAAATTTGTTTTTAATTTTTGTTTCTATCAAAAACGTAGAAATCATAATCAAATTATTTGGTTAATTTATAAAAAAGTAAAATCAGGTAAAAAAAATAAATTACTTTTGAAACCCCATAAGTAAATTCTAAAAACAAAACGATGTAAATTATGTAGAAGTTAAAAATTATCAGAATTAAAAAAATATATATGTTACTATGATCTACGATCCTCAAATTCAATAACTTATCAAGTTATTTATCTTGATGTTTTAATTAAATTAATTTAATATAAAGTGTCATCGTTATCTCAATGACCATTGTCTACAATCTTTCCTACTTTTAATATTTTATTTGATATTATCTTGATTTGTGATTGATGTTTTTTAATTATTTCTTTTACTATAAAAATGTAATACTTTATTTCATTTATTCGTCTTATTCGAATATTTCCACAAACAACTTAAACGTTTACCTAGGCCTATTGTCGTATTTGTTATAAGTGTAATTTTATCATTTAATAAAATAAAATTTAAAAAAACAAATAAACTGAGTTTAATTAACTTAACCTTATCCGAGGGTTAACAGAATTGGTAGCAGCGAAAAACAAGAAAAACAATAAAAACAAAGAAATACTCCTAAACGATATCGTGATAAATCGTAACAATCTCACACTCAAAGGATCCTATTCAAATAATCAACTGACCAAAACTCAAATCAAGAATGGAAGGTAAGTTAAGAATTTTAGAAAGATTACCAGATAATTTTGATAAGGAGGGGTTAGAATCGGTTAAAAATTTAGCCAGACGTATCGAAGCATACGCAATACATTTGGAATTAGAGAGAAAAAATGACGCGTTAAAATTAAATAAGTTAAAAGATGACTTATATAACTGTGAGAAAGGTTACAAAAAACTAAAGTCTCAAAATGATGAGATTAGTAAAATAAATGAAAGACTTGATTCTGAAAAAGAACAGCTTTCTAAGGAGTTAGCAATTGAAAAAAGTTCTCATAAGGAGAAATCTGAAGAATTAGAGCTAGCAAAGGAAAAAATTCAAACTATAAATAATGAACTTTTCGATGATAGAAAAAAACTAGAAATCATTGACATTTATAAAAATAGTTTCGAAGAAACATTAAAGTCAAATGATGAACAAATAAAAAAGCTAGAATCGGAAAATAGTGAACTAAACACTAACCTAGCAAACTTAACAAAAGTTAACGACTCGATAGAAATAAAATATAGTAAACTAAATGAAAATTTTGAAAAGTTAAATTTTTCCCATAATCACATAAAAAGTGAAAACATGACTTTGGTTAGTAAAATTTCAGCATGTGAATCAAAAATTAATTCATATGAAAATGAAATTTCTCAGTTTAAATCAAATAGGGAATCAGATGTGACAAAAATTGCTGATCTCGAATTCGAAATCAATAATTTAAGAAATGAAAACGACAATCTTAATAAAGAAAATTTGACTCTAAATATAGAAAGAACAGAATTAGTAAGGACAAACAAGGAACTACTCACTTTAAAGAATAATCTAAATGACAAATTAAGATATTCTGAGAGAAAAATAGAATTAAATAAATTAGATAAAAATGCTTTAGATCCAAATTTAGAATTTTCTTACTCTTTACCTTTTAATACACCTAGTTTCTCAACAGGTAAGAAATCGTTAGGTACTGAATCTTCAAAAGAACGATCGGTCGTAGATTATAAATTAACAAATAGAAGTGAAATAATACCGGATATTGAAGAAAAAATAACCAGTAACAATCTTGAATTAGGCTCTTTGTACGTTAAGGATAAAGAAGAAAATAAGTTTTCCCAAAATCCGTCGCCTTACTTTACCCATCTTCCCTTTCCTAAAACAAATAATAACATAAGCCCCTTTCATGGAAAAGAAAATGAAAGAATTGAAGATTGGCTTTACATTGTTGAACTAATACTTGAAGGACATGGAGTAACACAAGACAAGTCCAAAATCCTTTTTGCAAGTTCATACTTAAGAGATTCTGCGCTTCACGAATATCAAGCATTTACCAAAAATAGAGATAGGAATTCTATTAGTTGGGTTCAGTTTAAAAACATGCTTAAAGAACGTTATAGACGTAAAGATCATGAACTTTACATGAGAGATAAGTTAAGAGGTCTTAGACAATCTAAAGATATAGGAAATTATATCAATGACTTTAGAATAATATTAAATCAAATATCTGAAATAAGTGAATATGATCAAATTACATATTTTACTCAAGGATTATCTGAACTAACTGAAAATTACGTCAGACTTCGCAATCCAGAAACATTGCAAAAGGCAATTGAATACGCAGAAGATTATAATAGGTTTAATACTTCCCGTCATCCAAGAAATGCAGATATATTAATGATTAACAGAAAAAATTTTGGAAACAAATTTTCTAAGGTAGGAGGTAAACATTTCAATTATCCTTTTTATAATAAAAAAGCTAATAATACCAGAGATACAAAAAAACTTTACTGTAAAATTTGTAAAAAAGACAACCATAACACAGATTCTTGTTACAATAATAAGAAATCAAAACCTAAAGTAGATTATAAAAGAGGTAATAACCAAAAAACAAAATTTAAAAATAAGTTTAATAATGTATTACACATTAATGAATTATATAAAAGTAATGAACTACTAAGACATTTCACTTATATCAAAGGAGAAAAAATAGAAACTGTATTTGACACGGGTGCAACTATTTCTTTAATTAGTCTAAGTGTAGCCAAAAAACTCAATTTACATATAAATCCATCACATCAGAAAATTAACACAGCTGATGGAAATACCCACGAAGTGTTAGGTGAGACAGACTTAATTAAAATAGAAATTGAAGAGACCGTAGCTTATTTAAATTTCGTAATAACTAATATATTACACATCGAAATCCTATTAGGATTAGATTGGTTTGAACAAACAAAAGCCATTATCGACCCTTCTAAAAGACAGCTTTCTATACCAGGAAAAAGAATATGTCTAAACCCGAAATCTGAGGAATCAGATGATGATTATTCTTATAATTCCATTTATAGTATTGAGGATGATGATCTAACAAACGAGATAGTCGAATTGAACTATGATGATTGTCCTCCCTTAAGTGATAATAAAAAACTTAATTTTCTTTTCGTACAGAACAAGAATTCTTTTTCTTTAAGTCTTAATGATCTTGGTCTATGTAAATCAGTTACTTTTGAAATAGAAACGACTAGTGAAAATCCAATAATGACACAACCTTTTCGCCAACCCGTAGGTTTAATTGATGAAATGAGAAAAGAAATCAAATTGATGCTAGACGCAGGTATAATTAGTCATGGTAAAACGGGTACTTGGGCTAGTCCAGCCTTTCTTATTAAGCAGAAGTCTTGTTATCGTTTCGTTGTAGACTATAGAAAAGTTAACAGTATAACCAAACAATACTTTCATCCTTTACCAAGAATTGATGACATACTGGACAAACTGTCTAAAGGTAGAATTTACTCGCATCTTGATTTAAGAAAAGGTTATTTTCAAATTCCTGTAGCAGAAAATTCAAAACATAAAACTGGATTCATAGTTCCATTTGGAATATACGAATTCAATAGAGTTCCCTTTGGTTTGACAAATGCACCAGCTTTTTTCAGTGCAACAATGCAGTCTATATTAGGAAACCTAGAATTTGTGCAAGTATATATTGATGATATAGTGATTTTTTCAGAAAATGAAGATGAACACCTTGAACATATTCAAATTGTTTTTGATAAATTAAATGAAAATAATTTGAAAATTCATCCTAAAAAATGTCAATGGCTAAAAAAGACAATAAAAATTTTAGGCCACATTATTGACGAAACAGGTATCAAAATGGATCCTGACAAAATTTCTGCTATTAGAGATATGAAACCACCAAAAACAGTTAAGCAACTACAAACTTTCTTAGGATTATCTAATTACTATAGAAAATTCATTGAAAATTATGCAAAAATTACTTCACCCTTACATTCTTTGACTTCGCCTAAATATAAATGGTACTGGTCAGAAAAATGCCAAAATGCTTTTGACACATTAAAACAAAAATTAATAGAGTATCCCATTCTTAGAAAAGTAGACTTTAATAATAGGTTTATCTTATACACAGACGCATCAACAACTGCTTTGGGAGCTATATTAGCACAAATTGATAACCAAGGTAACGAATATGTAGTAAGCTACGCTTCAAGATTACTTAAATCCAATGAAAAACATTATTCCGTTACTGAACTTGAATGTTCATCTGTAATTTTTGGCTGTAAGGAATACAGTAACTATTTATTTAACATCAAATTTCTAATAGTAACCGATCACTATTCCTTAAAATGGTTATTAACACTTAAAAGCCCCAACGCTAGACTAACAAGATGGGCGATACTTTTACAAACTTATAACTTTGAAATTATTCATAGAAAAGGTAAAACTCATACAAATGTTGACCCTTTAAGTAGACCCATTCTTTTAAATGAAGTCGATAATATTAATGATGAAAGTGAGGACTTATCTACTAAACATTTAGACCCATATCAAGACCCATATCTAATGCACTTCTTAAAATATAATAGACATACGGAGGGATCTTCCAAAAAGCAAGTAAAAAGAATTAACAAATTAATTAAATTTTATATATTAGAAGGAGACTTACTTAAGTATAGAAAAAATATTAAAGATGAACATTTTAATTTGATAGTTCCAAAAATGGAAGAACGATTGGATATCATTAAAAACACTCACAATTTAGGACATTTTACAAGTGAAACAGTTTATTCCAATCTTTCGTCTAAATATTTTTGGAAATCAATGAAAAAAGAAATTGAAAATTATATAAATAGATGCAATACTTGTCTAAAATATGATAAAAAAGGAGTCGTAGAACATCCTGCTCTTGCTTTACCTATTGTAAGTGTTTTAGATCGTGTAAGTTTTGATCCTGTTTTAGGTTTTCCTGAAAATTCAAAAGGATATATCGGTTGTCTTGTAATTACCGATCACTGTTCTAAGTTCCCATTTGTTTATAAAATTAAATCCAAATCAATGGATGAAATTTTTGAAAAAGTTTTAGATTGGATTTCAATCTTTGGACCTCCAAAAGAATGGCTTTCGGACCGTGGCAAAGAATTTGTCAATGAGCTATTAGATAGGCTATGCTCGACTTTCAATATTAACAGAAGATTCACTTCTCCCTACAACCCAAGAGCTAACGGTTTAACCGAACGCTTTAATCAAACATTAGTTTCTGCTTTAAGAAAACAAGCAGCAAATGATAAAGAAAATTGGGATAAGTATTTACCAATAGTTCTAATGTCCTATAGAAATAAAATTCATTCCTCGACAAATTTTACCCCTTATGAACTATTATTTGGAAGGTTTATGAATAACTTTGATAAAATAGATTCAAATATAGCGGATGAAGAAGAATTAACTTTGTTAAGAAGAACAGCTGAAATAAAATTTTTATTAGAAAATAAATTACCTAAAACAATAGAGAACTTAAGGTCTTCCAAGATAAAGCAGATAAAAACCCAAAATAGACAAAAGAAAGTTACTTTCGATACTCTTAAAATAGATGATGAAGTTTATATAAAAAACGAAAAAATACAGAATAAATTTGAACCATCATATACAGGTCCATTTTTCATTGACAGAATTACCGAGTACGGTAATTATAATTTGAAAAATGAAAAAGGAGAAAGAATTGAAGAAAGTTACCCTAGATGGCGTTTGAAATTGGCAAAACAAGAAGTAAGTACAACTAATTCTTATATTTCAGATGACAAAAATGAACAGAAAGATGAAATATCTGAAATTGAAAAAATTCTTGACCACAAGAAAATTGGAAGAGGTTTTAGATACCTAATTAAATGGAAAAATTTTCCACATAAGAAAAATGAATGGAAAAAATCCACTGATATTCAAGATAACAATCATATCAATGAATATCATAACAATCTTCAAAACAGGCCTAAACGTGGAAGAAAAAAGAAAACAATAAATTCTAATCTTCTTCTTTCTATTCTTAGTTTCTTTTCATTCTTTCATTATCTAAATGGTCAAACAATTAATGACAAATTTTACTATTGTGAACACAATGACAATAATAGATTAGCTGATTTAAATAACAATTGTAAACGTTCAAATTTCCTTGACAAAACATATTCATTCAATGAAAATTTTAACATTTGGATTCTAGCAAAGCAGAATTATGTAATTAATGATTTCGGACATCAGTGTTTTAAGAAAAAAGTAATAAGATACATGAATACTTCATTTTTTCTAGGAAAAACAGACAATATTATTAAAGAAACTATACGATTAAGTCGAATTGAATGTCTCGCAATGGTAGAAACAAAACTTTGTGAAAACAAAATAATGGAATGTGATGATAGTTATTGTATTTACAATAAAATTCCTGATGGAGATTACGCTTGGTTAGAAAACAAAATATTCACAAGTTTTGAATGTATTTTCCATAAAAAACACATTTTTGCCGACAATTTGAACAAATCAATTTATAGCATTGGAATTTCATCCTGTTTGCCAGATAATTTATATTGCCATTTATTTGACTCAATCGTTGTTTGGATTAAAAATAGTGTGAAAACATCACCATACAAAAAAATTTATCATGGTTTAAAATTTATGAGAAAAGGAAATCTAGTTTTCTCTGCATCAGAACAATACCTTTTTCAAATAACAACTAACACGAGTTACAAAAATTTAACAATTTATACTACAACTGATGGTCTTTACTTAGTATTTGAACCTAAACAACAATCAGAAAATTGGAATACTATATCTAAAATTCCGTATTCACCTGAAAATGAAGATTTAATCACTCAAAGGGACATAAATGATTTAATGATTGCCGAATCAGATTATTTGAAATATTCAATCGAAAATGAATATCAAAATCAAAGTCAATCTTTTAAGAAGATCAATAATTCATATGAGGTAATTTATGTTGAAAAAATCCTCTTAAAAAATTCCGAAAATTTTTTTCCAATTAATCAGTAATTTAAGAAATTTTCATTTTGAGTAGTGCTAAAAAAAAATATTTTTGAATTGCCAAGATTTAAAATTTTTTTGATACAACTGGATTTGTATCATTTTTAAAACTATTAAGTTTGTCTAAAAATAGGTAAAAAAAATTATGCTCAAGCTTTAAAATATAATTTACTTGTAATAAATCAAAAATTTTTAAACTATCTTATCATAACCAATTTTTACACAAGAAAAAAATGTCACAAAATTTTATCTAATTAATGAAAGAGCATTTTAAATTAAATTTGTTTTTAATTTTTGTTTCTATCAAAAACGTAGAAATCATAATCAAATTATTTGGTTAATTTATAAAAAAGTAAAATCAGGTAAAAAAAATAAATTACTTTTGAAACCCCATAAGTAAATTCTAAAAACAAAACGATGTAAATTATGTAGAAGTTAAAAATTATCAGAATTAAAAAAATATATATATTTTTAAAAGATTAGCATTATTTAATGAATTTGACTCAAGTTCTCTCAAACAGTACTTTAATAAATATTAAATGGTCATTATTGACATTTCCGTAAATTTTAACAATTTTTTATTTCTTTAGTTAAAGCTACATAGCATGTTAATACAACATTTTACTAAAAGTGTTTATGAATCAACTGAAAAATTTAATTTAATTTTAAATATAAAATAATAAAAAAAATAATTAGCTTTAATATGACTCAAAATATTAAAATTTTAAATTATTAATGTTTAAAGTGAATGGTTTAAAAATTCCAAAAAAAATAGCAATATGTAAAGCAATTACATACTTTTATGGTAAATTCAAAGTATTGTCAATTGCTAAATGAAGCCGAACGAAGGCTCTGTGGCATCCATTATTCGTTGTACATAAAAAATTATTATTTTATCATTCATTTAAGTATTTTAATTATATCTTTCGACACTTATTGTTTTTTTTTTCCATCAAAGCTTACCATTTTTTCCCAATAAAGAAACCCGACAATTTTTTTCATGGGTAACCAAATCTGGAAGTGTGAATACTGCAACTTTCCGAATCAGAAAGACATACATTTTTGCAGAAAATGTCTAATAGACAGACACACTGGCGATAAAGTCGAAGAAGGCGATCTGAAGACTCCATCTAAATCAAAATTTAAATTAAAGCAACTTGCAGTAGAAAAATCGTCTCAGGTTCGTTTAGAAAACTTTAGAAAAGCCTTGGCAAAAGATTCAAATTCTAACAAAGCCAACAACACTCATTTTATTGACCAAGAATTTCCACCAAACAAGCATTCAATTTTTCTCAAAAGGTCAATTTTACCTATTTCAAAAGCAATACAAAACAGTGGTCTGAACAGAGCAAAAATATGGCTCAGACCAAATGACATAAAATTTTCCAAAGAAGAAAGAAATCTTCCGATTAGTTTGTACGAGAATTGTTCACCAAAAGATGTAGTCCAGGGAGGTGTTGGATCTTGCTGGTTTATAAGCGCCTTATCGGTCATAGCCGAGCGAAAGGACCTATTGTCTAATATTTTGATCACAAAATTCTATAATCCGAATGGTTTGCATCAGATTAGGCTGTGCAAACGAGGTAAGTGGTTGATAATGGATATTGATGACTATTTACCTTGCGACAGACGAGGAAAAATAATTTTTGCCTATGCTAGAAAGCGGCAATTTTGGGTATCATTTATTGAAAAAGCATTGGCCAAACTCTATGGTAATTATGAGTCTATAGCCAGTGGTGCATGTGTTGAAGGCTTACAGACTCTGACCGGCGAACCATGCGAAATAGTCTATTTAGAAGATACTAAGGCAAATTATGACAATGTTAATTATGTACCGAGCGATGATGCTGCCGAAGATGACCCTAAGTATCTTTGGAAAAGACTTTTACATTGCAAGACTGCTGGATATCTGATGACCACTCTTTGTTATAATAAACATTTTAATTTTGTTGACATGTTTAAAGTGGGACTTTTCAACAGACACATTTACTCGGTACTAGATGTAAGAGAGTTTGTTACTGACGGAAAAGTGATCAATTTAATTAAACTGAGTAAGTTAATTTTTGGAATTTCTCTTTAAAAAATATTCTTTTTTTGGTGGATTTTTAAAACAAAATTTAATTAAAAAAAAAGACTGCTATTGTCAGATTTGGGATACAAAGTGATTAAATTTAGTGATTAAAAATAAATAAATTTAGTAATTAAAATTTAACAGGTTCAAAACTTGAAAAATATATACATTTTTATGTTTTCTTAAAAAGCTCGCAAAAAAAATTAAAAAAAAAATTTTTTAGATTAGGTTAATTTTTGTTTTTTTTTATCTATGAATCTCTAAAATAAAGCAAACCAAAAAAGATTTTTGAAATTGATGACAAAATCAAAGATCTTATAAAGAATCTAATCATAAGATTCTTTAGGTATTTAGTAAATTCCTAAATTTAAAAATTTTTGTTATAAATTTTATTTTATCATGTATCAAAAAATTTAAACATGTTCATTAGAATTAAATTAATTTATATTTGTAAAATTTTTTTAATTTTTTCATAATGATTAATTCTAATTACTTATTCCATTTTTTTATGTTTTAATCGCGTCCAAACTTGATTAACAAAATCATGTTTCTTGCAGAATTAGGAAATTTTTGAAAAGTAGTGTTAAATTGAATCTGGTTCTTTTATGAAAAAAAAATGTTCACAATATTTGTATTACATTAAAAAAATTCAATATTTTTATCAATTTGATATTACTTCAAAATGTCTCTTTTAGTTTGTCTTTTACTAAAATCTTACAAAAATTAATTTAGACAATTCATAAAATAAATTCAAATAAAACTAATTTTATCTTTATTGCTAAAAATAACAAAGGAGAAAAAATTATTTGTCCCTTTTTTTATATTACGAAAATTTATGTAGATTTTGTTTAATTCGCGAAAAATCTGGTAAATAAATTTTTATTAAGCTCTTTCTATATTAGGTAAAAATTATAAAAACTTCAGTAAATTTACTCAAATTTTAATTAATTTTTTCTTTAATAAAAAATGCAAAATCATAAAACTTCACTTCAATTTTACAAACTTTGTTTTTAGCAACGTTTTGTGCATTTTTGTGATCAAACCCCAACTCCAAAAGTGACTAGGCTAAAAAAATTAAATTAAAATTTGAATTATGATTCAATTATGGAAAAAAATTTATATTCATAGAAAATAAATTTTGAAGAAAGTTTTGATTGCTGGATGACTAATCGGCTGCCACAACTCATTTATTGGTTATTTAGTGCTACTTTTAATACTATATATAAATTAAAAATCGTTAAATTTTGAATTAAAATTACATTTTTGCATACATTGATTTTTTTTTCTAACTCAAAGTGACATTGCTTTGCATTGAAAAGTTTAAAGCTACGTATTATTCATTCTGAATTTCACAAATAACTTATTATGAAAGATTTGAATAAAAATTCAATTTAATAATGCTTTGATTATTAGAATTAAAATTTATAAAAATTATTATTTTATTTTATTTAAAAAAAATTCGCAAAAAAGGCAAATACAGTAGGGTTATGCCTAAAGGATTTAACGTAAATATACGTAAATTATCGGTTAAAAAGAAAGTTTTGTAAAATAATGTTTATTAACGTAAAATTACGAAAATTCTGGTAATTCTACGTAAATTTCCTATTTTTCAGTAGTTCAAAAAAGATCAAAAAAGCTCTTGTTTTAAATTTTCTTTTTTAATACAGATTTTTACTAAATCAATCTTTAAAAACTTTAAAAATTTTATTAAGTCAATATTAAAATATTTGTACCATCTAAAAGAGATTTAACAACAAACAGTGATACAAATGATAGAGTAGCCTAAAAAATAAAAAAACACAATTTTTTTTGCAAAATTTTATAAATAAAAATTTATCTTTATGATTATTATTATAATAAAATATTATTAAAAAATTCACATTTTTTACGTTTAATTGCCTTTTTGAATAAATTTTTCAAACATTTACATGCAAAAATTTTACATTTTACATAAATTTACGAAAAATTACGTTAATTTTTATTTGGATAGAAAAAGCAGAAATTGAAAAAATTATTTTTTAGCAAAATTATAGAAAAAAATCGAAAAACAAGAGCCTTTTGGTCATTTTTGAATTTACTTTAAAAATGGGTAAATTTACGTAAAATTACCGGAATTTTCGTAATTTTGCATTATTAAACGTAATTTTAGCAAAGCTTTCTTTACGTAAATTATCATTTATTTGCGATAATTTATATTTACGTAAAATACTCATGGCATATCAGTACTGTAATTAAATTTTTTTTTTAACGATTGAAAATATCTTGAAATTATGTAAAATAGATAAATGCTAATATTCAATATGAATAAAGAAAGGTCGTTTATATCATTTAAGTCAATAATTATTAATTTAGATTAACTTAAAAACTATTCTAAATTTACAATACTAAAATTCTAAACTTTTTAGAAGACATTTTTATTTGAAAATTTCTGTAATTGGAGCAAGGTGAAACAAATAATTTTAGAATCAACCGTAAAATTCTGGTAATCTCGTGCAAATCTCTGCAACAATTTTGATTTCACTTTGTTTGAATCACTGAAAAAACGCTTAACTTCTAGAAAATATTTTAATTTTTTTAAAATAAAAAAATATTGAATTAAATTTTTGATCTAAATAAGAATTTTAAATTTAAAATAAAGGAAATCCATGGGGAAAAAAAGAGTGGAAGGGAGCATGGTCAAACAAGTGGCCACATTGGCCTGAGAATATACGCAGTGAAATAGCCGGAGTGTACCAAAAAAATGATGGTTGTTTTTGGATATCATTTGAAGACTTGCTCAAATATTTTTATGACATATCAATTTGTAAAGTTCGAACTGATTGGTTCGAGTCAAGACATTCATCTTACTTTTATGACTATTCGGATGGAGTTCAAGTCTTCCTGATGAATGTACAGGACTCGAATGAAAACCAGTTCGAGTTTGAACTTTTTTCTACAGGTCGCAAAAATGAGGGATTTGACAGAAATGATGAGCCTGATATAGATTTGTGTCTCATTGTTTGTCGCCTTAATGAACCAGCAGAAGGAGGTGGCCTAACTTGTGTAGCCTACGAACACAATGTTGAGTATTTCATAAATTTGTCTTGTAAATTAAAACGTGGATATTACATCATTTTTGCCACATCCATTAAAGCAATTTCAAATTTGCTTGAGGAAAAAAATTTAAAGCCAGAAGATCCTAATTTTTACACCTATAACTTGGTTATTCACGGTGAATGTAGATTCAGCTTGAACCAGACTGGTCTGGCATCCGAAAGCATAGCAGATATATTTTTTAGTGTAGCTAAAAAAGCAAATAAAACTAGAGTTGAGCTAGATGGAGATTTGTTGACTTCTATTATACCGGGCTCGTGTACCCATGGAGTTGTTGTTGAAAATTTAAGCAAGGATAAATTTATAAATGTGTCAATTGATTTAGGCCAGTCCAAAAATTTGGAATCAACTCGCTTGGCAAGCAGAACCACAGACATTTTAGCACCATGTACTAAACAATTGTTGAGCTATTTAACGCCGCTAAATTATCGCAAAGGATTTATTATTGGGTACAAAATTGAAACTAAGATTGAAACAGAGAAAAGTCACTCAGATAATTATCCTTCTATTCCAAAATTTTACGCTGGATTACATTCTCAACGAGTCAGAAAATCTGAATAAACAATTTTTTTTAATAATGAATAAATTTTTTTGTAAATTTTTAATCTAAGTTAATAATTGCTTACATTCTTTTGCCCCTATTTTTACCCTTCTAATAAATTATTTTAAAATTAAAAAGTTGGTGCATACCTAAAATCGACCAATTAGTAAAATTTTGTGTATGATAAGTATGTTCTCTGGCATTTAATAAATTAAAATTTTGAAAAAAATTTCCTATAAGAACTTTAATAATTCTTGAAAATTTGCGATGATATAAAAACTGACCATACTCGAACAAAACGAATACAGATAATAGTGTTGTGTTTCAAGTCGACTTTTTTTTCGACTTATCGACTCCAATTTTCAGAAACTAGACTTGTAGTCGACTAATAGCCTTAAAAATAACTAAAGTAGCCTAAGTCGAACATTTTTCCCATTAAATTTTATTCTTTTATTCAAAAATTATTTGTTTAATTGGGTTTTAATTTTTTAATTTTTATTTTTTTGACAAAATTAAATTTTTAATTTTTAATAGTTCATAAAAAAGTTCATATAAAATGGTCAAATATTTAATTAATAATAAACAACCTAGTATTACCAATTTTCTTTAATTTGGCGCCACACATTTTTTTACCCTCCATGACTTAATTGACATACTTGTCTGTATCGATCTTAAAATATTTCCAAATCATCTGCCTTTTTTGGAAGATATTTTAATTGCTTTCAATTATCTTAAATGAATATTAGTAACTAAAGTGCAAATATTAAAGAAAATGAAACTATGGGCTTAAAAAATCCAAGTCCGAATTTTTTTTTTCAAAAGTCCAAGTCTTTTCAAATTTAAAGTCGACTCACAACACTAACAGATAAGTATACATGGATAAACAAACTGTTCAAATTTTTTTAAAATAATTTAACTCATAAAATTTAATCTGATGAAAAAAAACACTTTATAATAATTTAAATCACATTATGTGGGGGCATTATGAATTTTCATACAAAAATACAATACAAAATTTAGATTTTTAATAAAAATCTTGATTTTGTACTATAGATTTTTCTATTTTAAAAGGCGAAACATAAAATTTTTCATTTACAGTTCAGTATAAAAAATTATTTGTCACTATATTGATTATTTTTATTTAAAATTTGTTTAATTTTTTGTGTTTGAATTACAAAATGTATCCAATGTTGAAATAACATTGAAAAAAAGTGTGATGTTTTAAACATTTTTTTCAGTTTCAAATAAAAAAATAATTTTAAGTTATTATTGCAAACATGAAAACATTTGTTATTTTTTTTATAAATTTTGACATTGGGTTTGTGATATGATGATCATTAAAATAATATTTGTAGTTTAAAAAAACTATCTACAGTGATGTTCCGGATTCAATAATTTACGATAATTTACGTTAAAAATAGTAAATTTACCAAATTTTACGTAAAATTTGGTAAATTTCGAACATTTTACGTAAATTTATGTAAAAAGAAAATGTCCAAAAAATTGAAATGAAATTGAACGCCAAAAGTGCAAATTCATTTCAATATCATTTCATTTCACTCGAAGAGCAAAATTATTTAAAGTTTTTGGACATTTTTTTTACGTAAAATAGGTAAAATGTTCGAAATTTACCAAATTTTACGTAAAATCTGATAAATTTACGTTTTTTTACTTTTGCAAAGAAGATTGTAATATTAAGGCCTATTTTCGCCCCCATACTTTCCGGTATGGTAGAGAAAAGTTTGGAGCTAATAAAATAGAGAATTTTCTCCGCTTTAAAACTAGCCTATTGCGGTCAAAAACAAACAATGGTAAACGGCCCATTTGTGGCTTCTAAGTAAATGAAATTATTAATTAACAATTTGTTTGTTTTGCTGTTTAAAAAAAAGCTATTAAATAATATTAAGAAAAAAAATTAACAACGCTAAAATATTTACACATTATTTTATTCATAAATCGTTAATTTTATTTATTTATTTTAAAATAAAAAAAAATAAATTTATTCACATTCTAAGCAAAAATTATTCATTTTTTAATTGTTTCTAAAATAAAAAGCGCTATAACTATATTCAAATTTGGAATTTTGGAAGTCATGGGACTTAAATCTTCAATTAAGTACATTCTTTTTGAAAAATTGTAAACCCCAAGGCAATGATTTACTTTAAAAATGGTATAGAACAATAAGACATAATTGTAACCGTTAATTATTATTTCATTTTCTAATTCCGAGCCAAATATTTCTAATTGCGAGCTATTGTTTACCACTAAAAAATTTGATTTTTATTTTGAATTAAGAACTCTGCCTTTACTTCCATAAACTTTTTGATATTACATTTATGATTTTTAATTGAAATTGATACTTCTAATCCGTGTTTAACAAAGCTTATCATTGAACCGCCATATCCATGGTGCCTTCCACATGAGCAACTTGCAGAGCACTCGTAAACCTGTTGGAGTGCAAATGAATATCAATTAATTCGATCTGATCTCCAAACATGTCATAGATACCTTTTTCATTAACACTTTTTTTAAAAACATCTACTACCCAAGCCGATTTTGCTCTATTCCATTCATTTTTTTTTTTATTAAATCAATTACATTTAATATTTCTATTTTTGCTTCTAGATTACAGAGCGTGATTTCGGTTTTAAAAAACGCTTTAACTTTTGATGCGTACTAGAATCCAAGTAAAAAATAATCGATCGTACAAGTTTTTGTAAGTCGAATACGTGTAATTGGGCCATTCAAATCAGTAAAACGACCACCCCAGCTTGGAACATGCTTAATGAAATCATTCAGTAGGCACAAATTATAATCGATTTCCGAAGTTTTTTTCGAATTAACTATCAATTGATTGTTAATTTTACCATTGTGTTCAGCTAAGTTTAACGGTAGGTCTGCGTCGTCGTTTTCAAGATTCGATTGCTCTGTTTCCGATGAAAAAATCTCAGTTCTATCTTTTTTTTGAGTATTGTTTTTTTTTCGTTTTGTCAGCATGTTTTGAGTAGCAGGATCGATTTCATCATCGGTTGATTCCATGAACACACTCGGAAATATATCGGAAATATTTCGGACAAAAAAGACGCTCGTTTTGGTATCTCTTCGAGAAAGCTTGCGTAACCCAAGTAATAAATTATCGAGGAAATGTGTGAACAGCAGCATATTGTTCGTGCACCATTTTTGCAAGTACAATACCATCCATTTATTAAATTTATTTTGATAGCTAACAAAAACTCTATATATCGAGTTTTCTGAGTGTCTTGATTGGATTCGAACGAAAAGAACTGTTGAATCCTGTTTGAATTTAGTACTCGTTTTTTTTGCTAACCTTCATTTTGAGCCTTCCATTTTTGTCAAAATGCTCTGCCAGATAACTTAAACTTTGCTTTAATTGATATGATCCAAAAGTTATACCCTGTAAAATCGTTTCATAGCTCAATTTTAGAAAGTCGTCAACAAAACTTATTTTTTCGATATCAACGAACTCATTTGAATTTGTAATATCGTCGTTATTTAATATTTTTTCAAGTTCATTTTCATTATGATATTTCAACTTCATACTTCTAGCAATTGAAACACCGTTTTCTTGGTCTGAAATGAGTCGAGCGTGAAAACAATTAATAAATGAACAGGCTATTTTAAAATCAATCGTCAAATATTATTAATAAAAATTATTTAAAAATTATTTAAAAGTAAAAAAGAGAATTTTTATTATCTTTTTCACATTTCCAAATAAAAATTAAACTCATTCAATTTCACTTAAGAGTTCAATTTAAAATATGAAAATGCTTGCAATATTAGCTTGAAATTATTATTTTTATTTGAAACTGCAATAAATACTTGAAACATCGCGATTTTTCAAATTAATTTCAACATTGGATACATTTTGAAATTCAAACACAAAAAATTAAACGAATCATTCAATAATTTTAATTTTAAGTACTTTATTAAGAATATTAGTTATGTAATTTGAATCTCAGGAAATGAACTGAAACTATTTTTAAAATATGTGATCAACTTAAAAATAAACAATTGTCATTTAATGCTTTAGATTTTCCAAGGAAAAAAATTGGTCCAACAGAGACTAGTACTCAGACTAGAATAGTGTTTAAAGTTAAACTGTATAATGGGTAAGATTACGTTATTTTACGTAATTTTACGTAAGAAAATGTAATCTTACGTAATATTACTTCAATTCTTGTATGTAAGAAAATTGTTTACGTAATTTTACACCAGTTTAAGTAAGTTTGACCGAAAACGCTTTCGGCCAAAAAAAATTGGATTTTTGAGGAAAAAGTGGAAAATAAATAAAAATATTTTAATTTTATAAAAAATTTTTGAAAAAAAATATTACAATTTATTACATTTTTTTACATCATTTTACGTAAAATTTCACAATTTAATGTAATAAAATTAAATTTTTTGTCATATTTTCTAAATTTATGTAAATATGAGTAAAGTAATTTTTTTTTGCCAAAAGATGATTTTAAAAATAAAAACATAATTTTTGCAATTTAAAATGATTCGTAAAGTGAAAAAATAATTAATTGTAAAAAAAAAATTAAAAATACAATTTTATTTTATTTTAATTTTTTTTTAAAAATCAATTTAATTTTTAACCCTAACCATTTTATGATAAATAAATATATGAGGAGATTGCTTTAAAATATTTTTTAATTTTAATATATATTAAAATAAATTTGAGTAAGCCAAACTGGTGCCTGCGGACAAATCTTTCAATGAATACTGGAAAAAAGCAGAAAGATGCTTAATTACAGAAAAGGCAGCCAAACGAAAAAATTAAATTGATTTTTAAAAAAAAATTAAAATAAAATAAAATTGTATTTTTAATTTTTTTTTTACAATTAATTATTTTTTCACTTTACGAATCATTTTAAATTGCAAAAATTGTGTTTTTATTTTTAAAATTATCTTTTGGCAAACAAAAATTACTTTTAAATTTTTTTTACCATCATCATTTGCAGTAAAAATATTTAATTATATAGATAATTATAAAAATTTTTTTCTGATAAAAAAATATTAAGCTGCTTAAAAATTAATTATCCTGGAAAGAAAGGAGCTGGCTAGCCAGCTACAGTCAAAACTACTACTACTACTTCTACTAATCGAACCATTTTTAAACTAGTTTTGCGGAACCTTTCTACCAGGCATACACATTATACTTTACCAAAGGTGTGGATCAAATTTTGCAGATTTTATCCATAAATTTGACATTATTTGTGAAAAATTTTCAGTAGCAATACAAATTAAAGAAATTTATTTGAGACAACAAAACGAACAAAAAAGTGCCGAAACTCGGGATCGAACCAGGGACCTTTAGATCTTCAGTCTAACGCTCTCCCAACTGAGCTATTTCGGCTCATATCTTCAATTGAAAATCCAATAATAAAATTCTTTTAAATTTTATTTTTTTATTCAATAAAAAATATTAATCTAATTAATTAATTCCAAATAGAAAATTTAATAATTAATTTAATCTTAATCATTTAAATTTAGTTCAATCTAATACTATGAGTTTTTAATCAGTTTAACTAATTAAAAAAACTAAATTAAACGTTGATGACTAAATTCAATAGTTATCATTATTATTATTTATTTTTTAAAACTATGCCGAGCTAAAGCTCATTTGGGTTACACATCCTCGTGAAATTTATTTTTTAGCACACATAGCCTATTTTGTGAACATCTGAATATCCAGTAATCAGGAGGCTTTGTTTGCGATGTGTAATTCAACTAGTCTAAAAATATAAACAAAAGATCCGAAAACTGGTACTCAACTGAAATTTAAATTGAATCTTAAATCAAAGTAGAAATCACCATTTTTTACCAAATTAAATTTTTTAATTATCTGAAGGTCCTTTATAAATATGAGATATATATGTTTTTTAGTTTCATTAAAACCGGTTTTTGGAATTGGTTCTTTCCAAAACCATTTTTAAACCGATTTTTCGAGACTGTTCTACCAAGCCTAATCAAAATATTTTTAATGCACAATTAGATTTCATTGGACTTTTAAAAATTACAACCCTTTTTCTGACATTTAAAATAAGAAAAAAAACTTTAAAATTCAAATTAAATTGTACAATTGAAATTTTATATTTAAATTTGAAATCTGAAATAAAAAAAAATTGCTTCGTATATATAGTATAATTTTGATATGAGGTGCATGAATAAAAATCTTAAGTATTTTTTTGAATTTCAGACTTAGCTAAAGCATGCAGTTAATAAATAAAGTTAAAGAATGAACTAACTGAGTAAACTTTACGATAAAAAATGGGATATTAGAAGTACAACGCTGGCTAACACACCTTTAGAAGCTTGTAGTTTGTTCAATTCAAGTCTTTTATTTGTTTCTTAACTCTTCATCACAATCTAACTTCAAGAATTCTAGCTTTAATCAACACAGAAAAAATAGAACGCTCAAAGAACGCCGTTCTTCGTAAGCGTTTTTCACGCCACAGAACGTCGTTTTTTCAGCGTTTTTTTTTAAATAATTTTTTTTATAAAACAAAGCTTTGGGGTTAAATTTCTTTTGTTATAATAATTAAAAAAAATAAGTGACAATTTTTTTGATCAACTTGAATTAATAGAAATTTTTTGACTTCGCAAATTAGTTACCGTAAACTCGTGTTCACGACTCTAAGAGTAAAGCCCAAATCCAACCTTTTTAAGTGATTATGAAGATGCTAGTGGGTCTAACAACTTTTCTGTCACAGCAAAATCTAGTGATTCAAGAAAAAGAAAAAGATATACACTAGATTTCAAACATGAAGTATTGGATTTTTTGTCTAAACAAGATAATCAAAGTCTATTCATGTATATCTTTTTCTTTTTGTTGATTCACAAGATTTGGCTTTGACAGAAAATTTGTTAGGCTCACGAGCATCTTCATAATCACTTAAAATCAATTTTGTGATAAAAGTTTCAAATGTAAATTTAAAATTTCAAATTACGAAACATATAATGGAAAAATTTTATGGTTAAAAATATTGAAAATTCTATTAGAGTTAAGTTCAAAAATAGAAGATAGCTTAAATTTGACTTTTTTTCAATTTCTTAATTAAATCTACGATTTTTTAAATTTTAAATTTTTTTTTTGAGAGCAAAGACAAATTTTTTGTTAGAGTAAAAGTTAAATTTGGGCTTTATTTTTAGAAAATATCCCATATTCAGAGTATTTTCTAGCAAATTAAATTTTAATTGTTATAACAAAGAAACGATGTAATTAACTCTAAAAGAAAAAAGGTTGGATTTGGGCTTTACTCCTAGAGTCGTGAACACGAGTTTACGGTAATTTTTTATAATCAAATTTTATTAGCCGAAAAAAAATTTATTATAAAAAAATAATAAGATACAATAATAAAATAAAATACATTCTTTATATAAGCTAAGCATCTGTCACATTATGATCATTTATGGTGATTCAGTAGGAATTTTCTAATTATTTTGCTGAATCTTTTAATTGTATTAAGCATATTTAAATCGTATGAGAAATAAAAAAAGATTTTTAAAATCTTACTACTTAAAAATCAAATGTGTTAAAATCTTAGCTAAAATATTAAGCATTAAAGAAAAAACTTTCCCAATATTAAACTGAAAGGAATAATTTTGCCATGACTCTTACATGCGTAATTTATTTCAAAAAAATAAAAAAATTAGATAAAAAAATCTTAAATTTAACTGTTATTTATATTTATAGACATTTACTTCAAAATATTAAATTTATTATATAGCTACATGTTTAGATATTGAACAATTAAGGAAAGAAAGAAAAAATATTGAGGTAATTAATTTTTTTTAATTTTCTTATCATAAGAAAATTAAAAAAATTTTTCTTTTTATTTTATTTTAGCTTATTTTATTATTTTGAAGGAGCAATAACTATAAAATATTCTTCCCCTCTTTCTTCTTTCAGTAAGAATGGTCCTAATTATTTCGACACATTTATTTCATAGAAAACACAAGTGCACAACCGTGAAAGGCTAAAAATATTAATAAAAAATTTCCACTAGAGAAAGTTGACAATTTTAAAGATATAATTTACTTATTTTTAAAGTGTTTTAGATTTTAAGAAATTCTTAAGGCACAGTTAAGAATGGTTATCCACTCACTGAAAATGGACTGAAGCGGAACTGGCAAAAGACTAAGCGTTCAAAGTAAATGACTTACAATACGCTTACAATCTGAAAATTAAAAACGTCATAAAGAATGAAAAATTAATTAAAAAAAATTAAAAGTTTTATCAGTACTTATTTTAACTTTTATTTATCTAAAAAGAAAAGTTAAGTTTAATCGAAAAAATATTTTAATTTTTAGTTAATAATACTAATTAAATACAATTTTCACATTGTTGGTTTTAAAACTATCGTAAATTATTTTACCACCGTGGACTTGCACTAGGGCTTTGAGTAGCTGTTTGAATAAAAAACTCATCTTTATTTTATAAATGATTAAGAAATTCAATAAAGAAAGAACACTACAAAGAAACCGTTTAATGCTGGCAAAACGTCGCTCTTTTCATCGTTTTTTTTCCGGGAATAAGATCTATTCAAAAATTAAAAAATAATGCTTTTTTGAGTATTTTAGAGTTCAAAAATTTAACAAACTCTATCTACTGAACTTAGGATTGATTTTTTTGAGTACAATTAGAGATATATCATTATGTTATGTTGGTTTTCAGACTGCTGGATGAATAAATAGGAAATTAAGAACCAAGATTTATTGAAAATCCAACTGTATAAATTGTATAAATTGTCAGACAAAATAAAATTCAACAATAAAAATTATTGAACAAAATTTTGAACAAATTTTCAGCAATCATCAATGTAAAAGATTATTTGGAAATTTAAGTAAAGACATCAAAATATTTAAGAGAAAATACATTTTCTATTAAGTTCATGTCAAATTTTGAAAAATTAAATCATATTAGTTTAACTGAATGCAATCCAGAGATCACTATTTTCTTGAAAGAATGATGTTTTAAATGTTAAAATATTCGTTTTATTTGAATTGTACAATAGTTTGTATCTGACTGAGATTTTTAATATTTATGATATAAAATAACTTGACTCTTAAGATTATAGAAAAAATCTCCAATGATTTTATTTTATTTAAAAAAAAAAACAATTTTATTAAACACCCTTATTTTTTTTTCTTTGTGATAAAATTTTTGCAGAAAATACCTTCATAAACTAAAGAGATAAAATTTTATTGTTTTTGATCTGAACATCTATTTAATTATTATTTAATTACTCAAACTATTGCAATCTTGATTCAATTTTACAAATAAAATTCAAAAAAAAGATAATTAAAATATTTTTTCACAATTATCTTTTTCTAGCTAGTCAACATTGTTAAAACTTTGTAAAAATTTTCAAAATTTTTAGTTGGACCAAAAAATAAAATAATAAAATAAAATGCCTCAAACCATGAAACCTTGATTTTCTTTAAAAGAATAAATAATCAATATAATGAAGTATTTTTTGATTAGCTTTCTATTCAAATAGATTTTATAGCTTATAAAAGGTTTAATAGAGAATTGAATATTAATTAGAGAGAATAGGATTTTAATTTTGAAAAAACTCTTTGATAGAAAAGATTTGAAGTTTGAGATCAAGCTAGATTTAAGGACTGGGGAAACTAATCTGATCTTTTTTTTCTAAATTTGTGGAGATTTAAAAAATCTTTTTTGTTCAATCTCTAATACGTTTATTTTTAAAATTCAAGTAAACTAGAAGAAAAACATGGAACTCTTAAAAAAGTAATTAGAAAATGAAAAGCTTAAAATTGCTACATTTAAAGTATATTTTGTTAAAAAATGCATTCTAAATGATTCAATTTAGCTGTTTTTTTATTTGAAGCTTCTGTAAATATAAAATCACTCAGCTAGTATTCTTAAATTTTCTGAAAAAACTTTATTTTGTATGAGTTTTTTACAGAGAAAAATGAGTTATAAATTAAATTACATAATCTTGTTTAAAAATATTACTTAAAAAGAAAGAAACCTTTTAATATTCTTCTTAGAAAAGTATTTATTCATTAACATTCAAATTAAAATAAATTGATAAATTTGATGTTCAAATTTTAAAGATCATTTACAATTAGAATTGAAATATTTTCTTAATTAGTTTTAAAAAGTTCATTACTATCCTTGATTTAAATATCCGATTGCGTATTAAAAAATATTTAGATCATGATTTTTATTTATTAAAGAATCAAATTCTCGAAAAAAATTTATTTTTATTTATTTGTTTCCAAATTTTTCAAAGTTAGACAAATCTTGCGTTAAATTAAAATAATTTTTTTTCATTTTTTATGCAGCGCTAAATTTTAATTTAAGATTAATTAATATTGACTGAACCATTAAGTTTAAATTGTTCTTAAAAGGTAAAATTTTATCAAGTTAATAGAAAAATTCTCAAAAGTCATTTTTGATATTGGGAAAATAACAAAAAATATTCTTTGATTCTCTAAGGTTTTAAGTTTTCTTTAAATCGGTAAGTAACCGGATTTAAATCTGATTAAAATTCGATTTTTTATTTATCATGCAAATAATTGCTTATTAAAATTTCGAATCAAAACTCGTATTGACATTTAGGACTTGTTGCAAGACCTTTTCTAGCTTGTCCTTCTTTTCTAAATTTTAGAGCATTTTTTTTGTGAAATTAAATTAACTTTATCCATAAGATATCTTTATTGAAAAGGAAAAAAAAATTGTAAAATATGAATTGATTAAAATAATTAGATAGTAGATAAGATAAATCTTGTCTCAATTTTTGTTTGTAAATCATTCGTGAGACAATAGGCGAAAGTATGCGAAAAATGTTATTGAAACTCGATTTCTTCTTAAGGAAGTAATTAAGATTCATAGCTCACTTGTACAATAGAGCAAATCTATTCAAACATAACCAAGACGAGCTCTAGATTTATTTTAATTAACCCAAATAAAGGTATAAAATCATTTGATTTTTTGGATTATTGCGACTGTTCTCTTGGTGTCCATCTCTTAATCCAGAATTAGTTTTGTCAAAAGATTTTCATGTAATAGAAGGATTACATGATATGAAAATTTATCCGAGATTAAGTTTTGTTACATGAACTTCTCGTTTTTATTTTCGTATAATTGCTAAATTAACGAGTTAAAAATCAAATTTTCATCAAAAAATAATACGAATTTTATTTAATATTTTTTTCTTTTCATTCAACTTGATTACGTTTTTTTTGTTGGCGACTTAGCTTTTATTAAATTAGTTATAAGCTTAATGAAGCATTTTAAAGTCAAAGATTTTGTATGAAATCTTGAATAGAGCACTAAGTGAAAGAAGCTTTTGGATTTTTTTTCATAAAAATGCTAACAAATATTAAGAAATTTTCGTATTTAATTCTTTTGAATAGATTTTTTATTTTTCCTGACTTAAAAGCAAAAGAATTAGCCACCCAGAGCAAGCTCCGAATTGAGCTTGCTAATTTAAGGTATGCAATTATGAAATATTTTTAATCTAATGCCCGTTGGCATTAATTAAAATATTCTGAAAATAAAAATACAATTAAATTCCGTCCGTATTAACTTTAATTCTAAAAGTATTGCAACAACAATAGCCTGCAAGTTTTGTCGAACTGGTAGTCAAAAAAAGCTTAGCTATTCGAAAAATTTGCATGATTGATCAGCTATTTGGCCAAGTAAGCTATTCTTTTAATGGCGACTATTTTACTTAGCTTTAAAAGTTTGACAGCTCGAGTAAATATAAATAACAAATTTAAAATTTTTGTGTTTTAATTTTAATCAATTGTTGGGACAATTTACTTTGAAAAAAATGCCTATCATATTTTAAAATAATTTTATATAATCTCAATTAAATTGGGTTAATAAAAAATTGGGCAATTTCGAATAGGTTAGAATTAGACAAAAGATTTTGAGGATTAGTTTTGAGAAGCAAAATCTATTCATTTTTAATTTTAGCTCATGGTCAATAAGTGCCGGCTTAACTAGTTTAAACAATACTTGTCAATTTAAATATCAAAATACACATTTTGGATTTTTTGGTAAAAATGTAGACCTAAGTTTAATTTAGTCTGTTTAAAAAATGACAAAATTAAATATTTGACCATTTTATTAAATAAATTAAATGTATTAGATTACTTAGTTATTTTGAGGATAAGCAATTTGTTTTTTTATTTGATGTCGATGAGATTTGGCCCGAAAAACACTAATTTACAATTCTTAGTTCTCTTTTTTTATTTAAAATTTTTAAATGATGCTTTAAAAAAGAATAAATATTAATTCTGAATCAAAAAGAATTTAACTGTGAGTTTTGGATAAGTTTTTATGAAATTAATTCTCAAAGATTTACCACAAAAAAATTTTTGACAAGCAAATATAAATTAATTTTTAGCAATCCAGAGTTAAATAAATATAAAGCAAAAATTAAAAATTATAAGAAAAGCGAATTCAATTTGAGACCACACGATCTCGATGAAATAAACTTTTCATTAGAAAAAGATTGACTATTTTTCAATTTTTATATTAAAAAGAATTATTGATTTTAATTTACTTTATAGAAATGCATGTCAGGTTATAAATAGCAAAGAAGCTCAAAAAATAAGTGTAATACTATTTGATTAAAATATTTTAAGAAATGAGCTAAATTGATGTCTAATGAATAAAACTATCTATAATTTGCATGTTAAAAAATATTTTTTTCTTTTATAAGTAAGGTTTAGCTTTATTTTAAGTATCTGATATCTTAAAATAAACTTATAAAAAGAGTTTTGATTGAAAAATGAAGAATTTTAATTTCATAAAAATAATTGTCGAACCTGACCTTATTTTATGCATTAAAAATCTATTTATGTCATTCTAAGGTAATTAAAAGTGATTTAAAATTTCAGTTTATATCTTTTCAAAGATAGGCTGTATTTGAAAGTTTTTTTGAAATTCTTGTAAGTTTATTCATAAAAGATAGTTTTGATTTACTTTATTTTAGAGAAAACCTTTAATTTAAATTTTGCCGGAAAAAATTATACCTGAACTTCATCTAAGGAAAAGTTTAATCAATTTCTAGGTAAAATTTTTACTATTGTTTTTCTAATTAATTTAGAATTTTCTTGCGTAATAGAAAATTTTATTTAATATTTGTCCAAGTTTTATTATACTTTTGAAAATTGTAATTTTCTTAAAATATTCATATTGATTATTTAATTTTGTTCTTTTTTACTTGAATTATTGTTACGAAACAAATAATTTGTTTCCGATTTCAAATTAAGCTAAGTAAAATAAAATTAAGCAATTCATTTTTTTTAAAGCTTTCTTTTAAAGCAAGATTAAAAATCTATCAAGAATTTACTAAGATTTTTTTAGACAGTTTATTTTATTTTTCCGGATCAAAAAGTTCGTGAAATTTTTAATATTTATATATTTGCCTAATCTTGTTAGCATTTGTTGTCTTGTCCCAATAAAAGCTAATTCTCGCTCGAAAACAATTTCTAACTCATTGGGAATTTTTTAAACCTATTTATCTAATAAACAAAAATTAATGACTTGGGGCTTTTAAAATATTTCTTATTTGAAAATAGAACTCACTTTTAAATAGATTTGTTTCGAATTTCATACTTAAGATCACTCTGTTATGAATTATCATCTTGATTTTAAGAGCTTTCAAAAACTAAATAGCAAATAAAAAATATTTTCATATTAGTTTTAAATATTAAAATTATCATTTGAGTGATCAGTTTAGTTGAATAATGGCAACCTTTTTAGAAAAAATTCATTCTAATCATGTGATAAGACCAAATCACCATTTGACCAGTATCTAATTAATTTTATTGCCAATAGATAAGACATGGAAATCTAATAAAAAAAAAAATTTAACTAATAAAATTTTTAAATTCGCTTAGACTAAAAAAATAAAATTCAAATGATCAAGCTGGTAAAATGAACTCGGAACCAGGAGTTAACTCAGCGCTCAATTTGCCCATAGAACTTATTTTATCTGTTAATAGGCTCGAAAAAGAGGACATTTACATGACAAAAAATGTTATTAAATTTTTCAACTTGTCCACTAATGAGCAAAAATTGAGCCAAAATGATTTAGCTAAAACAAAAAAATTAATCGAACATCTTAATTTTATTCGCTTTAATCATTTTCCTGTAAACCAAGCCGAAACAAAAACTGGCAATAAGGTTGCGGTGACAAACTTCAGTTTGATTTTACTTACCAATATACCGAACCATAAAATAATTGTAAATCAGCCCGAGATAAGCGAAGAAAACTGGTTCTATCATCACAAAATTGAGCTAAATGACGAAAATGGTCACATTTTGGCAAGACAAGTTTTTTTCAAATTGAACCATGCCGCAAAAACCAACTTTCAAGCACCGTTATGCTGCCGTTCAAATTGGATTCCTCCAAAATCGGACCTGAATAACGCCATAAACATGAAAAAAAAATACATAATCCGACTCAATATAAACTGTAAAAATTATGATCTTATGCTTTTTTTCTATCGTCTTCTATTTGATAAATATCCAAATTTTTCCAAAAAAAATTTTTCACTTTTTATTCTAAACCAGCAAAATAGTCCGGACCAAGTAGAATTTCAGCTCAGCTTAAAATCAGATCCGTCTGTGATTGTAAAAAAAATATCCAATTCAAATCTAATCTACAAAATAAATGACCGAAATGTTTTTATCAATGTAATCAGACTTTTGGACGGATTTTTGGAAGAAATAGAAAAAAATAAAATCTACTCAGTGTACGACCCTGATCAGAATAAAGTCTACTTGATAGACACTTCAAAGGAATCAACTGAGTTGTTCAAAACAACAGGACTAGCTCAATGCTACTTTAATTTGGTAAATTCAAGTCAAAAGAAAAATTACATGAATAATTTTAGTCCCAACTCGAACTCGAGTAGTTCCAGTGAAGCAAATAGTCTGGACTCTGGTAACTGGAGTTGTTCAACTGCATCAGCAAACCATTTGAAGCCTAATTTCAGAAAAGAAGCCTTGTACCCGAATAGTGTTAAAAATTTGATCTATCAGGCACCTAATGGACGAAAATACAAGAAAAAAGTCACCTCATTCCGAAGCAACAATTGTGATGATGATTACGATGAGAATACTGACAATGAGGAAGATGAAAGAGAGCTAAAAAATTTACTTAGAAAAGCATCGAGTAGTTCCATGTATGCATTATTGGCCTTCCGGAACAAAAACATAAAATCGAATTCAGGAAACCGGTCGTGTCTTGGAGAGTCGACAAAACACTTGGCCAATTCAAGCGCCAATTTACGCCTCAAAAGTGTATTGAGCAATAACGAGTCTAATTTGAGCCGTAAAAAGTCCAAGTCAGTAACATTTATGGACAATTTAAATGCAGACTTTAATGAAAATCAGCGACCAAAGTCAACAATTCCATTTGCAAAAAATGATCAGTCATGCTATGGCTGGAACTGTTCGAGGCCTGATCTGGTCAAAAATGAAGATTTTTACTTTAAGAATAGTTTAATTGATAGACTGAATAAAAAGCAAGATGCAATGGGAAATAGACCTTGTGTAGGAATAACGCCCGAGTCAAGATTTAGGCGATCGCACACTCTTGATTTAATCAGAAACAGCAGAATGCCTTTAAGTGACAATCAAAAAGTGATGGATTCGATATTTCGTCAGAAGCAAAAAAGTTTTTTCAGCAAATTCAATGTTCCAGTAGCTAAATTTTAAATTATTTTCAGTAAAGGTAGTGTTAGATGATTAGTTTTTAATTTATTTAACTTTTAAATTTAATAAACCGTGTTAAAGATTAAAATATGTTTGATGTTATAATAAAAGATTTTTTTCAAATTTTAAATTAAAATTTTATGGCTGTCATTAAGATTCGACCCCGAACAGTCGGACAAAGACTTTTTAAAAATGAGACTGTCACATTTTGATTTATAAAATGCTTACAATTTTTTCTTAAAAAACTTTTATTTTTCATTAATTTTTTTTGAATTTCAAAAATTGGACAAAATATTATTGATAATGAAACATTTTTAAATTTAAAAAACTTCTAATACAAAAAGGTAAAAATCGTACAACCGTTGTTCTAATTGTCAAAAACTTGCTCGGTAAATGGAACAGAGTGAAATAACCTTTGTTTCACCAAATGAATTGAAAATTGAATATTGATTTGATTAACAAACAAAAGGGAATTGAAAATTTTATTTTTAGTATAAAAGGTGCAATAAAGTATGTTGAACTTTGTGGTTGTATTTTTCTAAATATTTTTTATTAAATTTAATTTTAATTTATTAAAAAAATGAAGAATTCCGGTTCAATTTGTATTTGAAAATTCACAAAACCTTGAATTGGAAGTTTTGTATGAAATACCAGAATGTCTGGAAATGAATTTACAAATAAAATGGATTCAAAATTGGAAATTTGGTATTTTTATTTTAAACATTTTTAGGATATAATTTAGGATTATATTTAAGGGTTATATTTTATTTTAAATTATTTTTGATACTATCTATCAAAAATAATTTAATGTTTGAGCAATCTATCATTAAAAAAAATAAAAATAAAATATGCTGTAATAAATTCTTGAATTTAATTTTTTTTTAAATAAAATTTTAAATTACGGACGTTTGAGCAGGAATTATAGACTTAAAAAGAAAGTTTCGTTTCCGACGATCCAAAAACACGAATATTAGCTCTAAAACTTCACAGTGTATTTTCCTGAATTAAATTTTATAATCAATAAAAAAAGCTTTAAAGAGTGTTTCAAAAATAATTTTTTTAGCTCAACCGCCTACAGTTTTTTATTTGTTCAAGTTATAGCGTCCACTTTTTTCGCATGGAAAATGGGTACTCGATTATCTTTATTTTTTTTATTTATAAAAATTGAAAATAAATATTTTCAAAAATTATATACTTATTAAACGCTTATAATATATTAGAAAAACAGAAATAATGATGTCAGTGTCAATTATTTTTTGTAAGTACAATTAAATTAAATAATATCAAATTTGATTAGGTAAGTAACTATTTTATTTCTTTGATAGCTATGTTCTTGTAAGGCTTCTAACGAACAAGCAATTTGGCTTCTTAACTGGTAGAAGCACCAACGATGCTTTGATTATGGTATTAGATGAATGGGGAAAAGCTATAGACAATGGGGACCAGAAGGTGATAGGAATTTTCTTCGACTTCGCCAAGGCATTCGACCTAGTTGACCATGAGCGACTCATTATCAAGATCGAGTCTATGCTTCCTCAATGGCTAATCACTTGGATTGCAACTTGGCTGTCACATCGTAAGCAACGAGTTATCTACAGAGGTAAGGCAACAAAATGGCGAGATGTACGTGCTGGTGTTATTCAGGGCAGTGTCCTTGGACCTATCCTATTCCTCCTCTTCATACTCGACATCAATGAGTACCTGCCTTCCGGAGTTGAGTTACTAAAGTACGCCGACGACATCTTAGCTTACATTGTAGGAAACACATTTGGCAACCTGCCTCAAGAGATAGTTGACGCCGTTCAACGCTGGTGTGTTGATAATAAGATGCACTTAAACGTGGGCAAGTGCAAAGTGATCTTCATTAATCCCCCGCGCGTACTCGGCTCAAGTGTTCCTACTGTTTATTTGCTCGGCCAAATGCTTGAGACAGTCAAGTCCTATAAGTATCTCGGCTTTGAGCTTTCTGACTCGCTCGACCTCGATCTCCAATGGAGACGTGTACGCTCAATTGTCAGCCCTGTCGAGTTCTTGCTCAAGCAGCTTAAACTCAATGGCTGGTCTACGCCGATACTCATTTGTGTATACCGAGCATATTGTCTCAGCCACTTTACGTACAGCGCCGTAATGCTTACTTCAACCTCTGCTGCTGCTAAGTATGAGATGAACGCTTTCAACTCCCGTTTATGGCGAATCATGGGAATCGATGATCAGACTGCAGGCTCTTACAAACTCCTCCCAATCGCCGAATTTATAGACCATGTCTGCGAACAAACACTCAAAAGAATTCTGGCTGACCCAAACCATCCCATCACGTCATATCAACCACGCAACCTTCGCTTGAACGCACGCTTCCCTTTCCAAACAAGAAAAGCAAACAAGTCTGCTTATCGCAACAGCTTCTTACAGAAGTTCCTTCGAAAACTTCGCAACGATTCCAACAGCCAAAACGCGAGAGCTAGTCTCTATCTTATTTAATCATATAACTTGTTTATAATTTATAATTTATATTTTTGTAGCAATTTACGAAATGTCTGACAATTCTTACTTTATATCTTAATAACAATTATTGTACAATTAGATTTAATTCTCAAATCAATAATTTTTAATCAATAAAACGTTTGAAACTCAATTTGATCTAATTGAAACAAATATATGTAATAGTAAGTTTTGATAAAACGTAAATATCAATAAAAAACAAACTTGCTATAGTTAAAAACTACTGAAGCCCCTAATCTAATTTGTCGAATAATCGACCTTGATTATAAATTCAGTCTTCATGAACTTGCATGTCAAGTTGACGTATTTTCGGACTTATTTTCCCGTAACGCTTTCAAAATTGTCAAGTTGAACTAAAAATTAGAACCGACAAGTCGCTCAAATGCGTTAGACAAGCGGCCAATCTAATGTCAATTGGTGGTGTTCAATGAATGGTAAGATGCAATTGTACACCTCAATGTATTACAAATCGATGTGGTTGTAGAAAATCGAACCTCGTGTGTAATTCCAGATGTCATGGATCAAATACAATTTGCTCCAATAAATAAACTTTTAATCAATATTTACGCTTTATTTCATTTATTTCAGATTATTACTAAATTTATCTTTTTTATTTCAGTTAATTACGAGAATAATGGAAAAAACAGGAAAATTTGATAATTTTATTTATTTCAAAATTTAATTTTTTTATTTTTTATTTTTGTCTAGTAACGTTAATATCGATATTTACGTATTATCAAAAAAACGATAACATATATATCTAAAAAATATCAATCAATCTATCTTAATTTAATTAATTAATTTAATACCTTCTATAGCTGATTCAGACAAGATGAGTTTATTGATGTTATACATAAAGGAAATTATTGAGCTAGACAATATTCACTATTCAAAAAATGTCTTTTATCGAAGAAATCTCAAACAACTTTAGCCAAGATTAGTCCATTGAACCAGAACAAGTGAAAAAAACTAAGGAAAAGAGAAAAGTTGGCCTCCCTTTCTGTAGTTTTCGTAACTTAGAATCAGCTAAAGGACATCTAACTATGACTTTTGCCGATAACGATTGGACCTGTAAACGGGCCACAGAGAATTTGCCTGGCGATGTTATTTGGTATCAATGTACTAAATGTACAATTCGTTTAAAGCTTTATAGTTTTAACTACTCTATCATTATTGAAATGACAGACGAGGTTCATGATCATTCATAATGGAAAGAGTAAAAGACGAATTATGTCATCAGATTCAGAAATGCCCAAAATAGATATTCTCTCAACGATTTATAAGTTAAAAAGAGCTTGGGATCGAGTCTCTTCACTACTAATCCAAAAAAAAATTCGAAAAGCTGGTTTCAATGGTGATTTTTTATTCAGCGATAAAGAGAGCGATAATGAAGAAAACAAAGATATGTCTGAATTATCGAAGTCTGAAAAAAAATTGGACTTCAAAAAGTATGCTTATGTTTCAATCGATTCAAATTTGGAAGCAAGAGGTTCTTTATCTGATCTTGAAATTGTCAACTCAAAAACCGTTACAGAGGAAAATGTTGAAAGTGACTCAGATATCGAAGAAATTTCCAAATCAGAAAAAACAGCTTTTAGTTCAAAAGATGCAATTGATCGAATTAATGATCAAAAATATTTTTTTGAATAAAAAGGAAGATTATTCAAAAATCGTTGATTTTTATTTAATATTGAAAATATTGTAATTGAAAAATGCAATAGAAAACAGACATCTATTTCTGATTTTTTCAAATAATTTTTATTTGTTAACCATTTGCTTATTTTTGTTTAATAAAATTTAAGAAACCAAAAATTTAAGAAACCAAAAATTTTTTTGTCCATCTTTTTTAATGGGATATATACAACGAGTTTCGATATAACGAGCATGAGAATTTTCGCCCGACTTGCACGTTATATCGGGGTTCGACTGTATACCAATTATATTTTAAAATACAATAACGTGAAAATTTAATTTTGCATGAATTTAGTCTCTATTTGATTCTGAGCCTTTTTCAGTATTATTGAAATTATTTATTTTACCACTAAACTACTAACAGCAGTTGAAAAAATGGTGGTTATCCTCATGCTAATTATACACTGTGTCTATTGCTGGAGAAGAATTTCTCATGTGGGTAATCATTCTAGCACTTTAAACAAGTTTTCTTTGAATAAAATTAAATTAATAAATATTTTTTATTTGAAATAAAATTAATGATGACTAAAATAAAACAAAATAAATAGAAATATTATAAATGATTTGAATTTATAAAATATAAGCAATTTTGTCATTTTATCAATTAAAAATTGTTAAATGGTAGAATATAGGAAATAATTTGTTTATTTAATTAAATTTATGTCCATGGACAAATCGAAATAATATTACTAATATTTGTGTTTTAAAAGATCAACTCTATGTGGTAACTTCTGTGTCAGATCAGAGCCACCAAAAAGCTGTAATTTGTTTCAAAAATAGAGACTTAAATCACTGGAATTACCTGCCTGGTATTTTACTATTAATTTTGAGACAAGACTTGGTATATTTCAATTTTCAACCAAATATCCAATAAAAAGAAAAATCAAATAAAATATCTATTTATTTTGTAGAAAAAGTTTTCCGCTATTAGATTTCGATTATTAAATTGAAATTATTCATTTTTATCAATTTAAGATACTACCATATTTCATCAAATAAAAGAAAATTCGATGATCAAAGGATTTCTTATTTAAAAAATATTTTTCTATAATAAATTGACTCAAATAAAAGAAATTTGTCCATTTTAATTTGTCAAATATTTTTTTGTAAATTTTTGTACCTTACATTTGCGCAATATAGTGTCATAAAAGTCTCTATGGTGCAGTACCTAAATGTCCTTCCCAACTGGCAGAATACCGCGGTTGCTTTGTTAGTCTGGATTTTTATATAAGTCGAGAACTTAAGATTACAAGAAAGCGTAACTCCCAAGGTCCTTCTCTTTATCAACGAAGCTCAGGCAGCTTCTACCAGTTGATTCAAACAGCTCAGTACTATTGTAAAGACTTTTACCGGATATTACAATTCGGTTGCAGAAAAAGTTATGTCTTTGAATACAGTTCTTCACCAATTCTCGCCTCAATCTCGCTCACTTATTGCCTCTTGGCGCAGAAATGGAAGTCGGTGCGGCAAATTCAACATGCTCTATTCCTTTTGCAATTTTAAACTGCTGTAACAAATCGTAAAAAAAAAGAAAAGAACAGTAATTTTCAATTTTATTTTAACTTTAAATCCATATTTTTCTGATACAAATGGAAATAATTGTTCAGATAGTATTTTTTTGTAAAGGTTTAAATCCAAATTAAATTTTTAAGTCTGTTCGATTACAAAATAATATAAATTACTTTTCAGAAATACAATGTTTGTACTGGAGAAAAATCTTGGCTATTTTAAACGACTTGTAAATGTGGTTTAAAAAAATTAGAAAAAAAGTTAAAAGCAAAATAAAGGCCTTGTTAAAATATTAAAAAAATATTTTTAATTATACATGGCAATAATTAAAAATAAAAATTTATGATTAATTGAAAAAAAAAAGCTATCAAATCACATTAACAATAATTCCAATCTTTATGCTCATCCGGACGGCATTTATTTGGACAAACTTTAAATAAACCAGTTTCATTACATTTTCCTACACGACCAACAAAACAATCCCCCCTTCTTTGTGTTGGCCACGGTTTTGATTTCGGATATCTTTGACATAAATAGCTGTCATGAATTGTGGAGTTATCTTTTATCTCATTGTAAACATGATCCGATAAAAAATATTGATCATAGCCTTTTTTACTAATTTTATTTGGATTGAACTTGGAACCAATATTTTTGTCAATTATCTTATTGTAAATTTTTCTACCTAAATCTCTAGCTTTGTCTACTTTGAAACTCCACATTCCACCAAGTATGTGAGTTCCATGAACAGGGTTATCTACAAATTTACTTGATAAAAATAAAAATTCAGATTTTTAATCTATACCTCTCATTATGTGACCAAAATTGTTAGATTTAAGCCATTCTTGTACTGAATCCACTTCTCGCTGAAGAATCTGAGAATCCAAGTCCCTACTCATGAACAAGTCAACAAAATTGTCTCCTATTGGAAGGAAACGCCACATCATTGAATGAACATAATTTAGATTTCGTACTTTAATGGGATCTGTAAAACTAAGTGGCATCTTATGAATGTTACAAAATTCAACATGAGAGTTTAAACATTCATTTTGGCATATAATTGATTTATTTATAGAGTCGTCATGATACACACGCATCAAATGGTCAGGATAAAATTCTTTTACTTTTACAATCAATTCTTGTAAAAGCTTGTAATATCGAGGATTCTTTCCATAAAGAGAATAAGAAATTATTTTCTGATTTGGACCGCGTTTTAGAGACTTGCTTAAATCACACGTTAGTGCAGACTTTGAATTCAAAGTATAAAATTTATCTCCTAATTTATAAGAAAAATGTTCCCCTATTTTTTTAGCTTTAATATTTATATCTTGATGGCATTTACATGAGAAACTTAGATTTATTTCAAAAAATTGAACATTTAAATTGAAATTATAATTTAATACAAAGACAACAAGTAAAAATGATATTAATTTTAGAAAAAAACTTTTCCTGAAACACATTTTTCAAAATAAAAACTTTAAAACAAAAAACCTTTTTAAACGTAGTTTTAAATTAACTTAGCAAATATTGAAAAATTTTAAACGATTTTGCAAATATTTACAGTGCTGAGTCGTTTGTTATAGTTTACGTGATTTTACTTTAAATTAACAAAATTTTAGAAAATTTTCAAAAGCCTCAGATCCTTAAAAAATTTCTATAACTCACTTGAAATAGATTGGTATCCAAATAATGAGTCAGTACTGAATATTGACTTAGCTTATCTACGCAGTGAAACCAGGAAATTAAAGGAACAAAAAATTGAACAAATTATGATTTAAATTTGATCTAAGTTAAAAGAATGAAATCTATTTTAAGACAAAAGAAAAAAATTTATAAATTTTGAAACAAAAATGATTCAACTTTTTCTAAGATCAATAAAAATCCTATAAAATAATAGCAAGCAATTGAACATTTTTTCTTTAAAAAAAATATATTGTAATTATATAAATCATTAATTATTTGTCAAACAAATATTTATCTTCTGTGATTCAAAATAGATTCTCCCAATCAAAAAAAATTGGAAGTAAATGTTTTAAAAAAAATTAAAAGAGCAAAACAAGATTCGAAAAAAAATTTTTTTCAATAATTCAATCAAATAAAAAATGATTATTTAAATTTTAATGTTACAGTTTGTTGTCTTATTAATTAGTGACTTTATTTAGGTGATTCAAGTTATTTCAAGCTTTATTAGAAAAAAATATTTTTGGCTAAGACATAATCAATTGAAGCCAAAAATAATTTTATTTTTGTGTTAAAATCAAGGATATTTTCCACCAAAATTTACAGAATCTTTTAAGCAATTTTCATTGTGAATATTTGTCTCGTAATCTAATAATTTACAAATACAAAAAAAAAATATTAAATTACTAAATATCTTAATAATTATAGTCAATATTTTCTAGCTTTAATAAAACAAAAAGAAAAATAATTAAAATATCATGTTACAAATGACAATTTTATTATGAATTCAAATTGAAGATAAAAATTCCTTTTTATGCTCTTGGATACATGTGGTTTTTGCTAAAAAATTGACATCTATAGCTGCTTCTCTGAGGTTGTTCATATTGTCGTCATCAGAGTCTGATTCTGATTCTGCTTTCTTTGATTTTTTATTTTTTTTGTACTTCATCTTTTTATCTGCATTTTCTTTACTATTTTGAATGTCCAAAGAACTCTCATTTGATAAATATACATTTTTTAAAAGCTGAAATTTATATTCCTCATTATTTAATTTTAGATCTAAAAGAAATTATTTAACAAATAATTCTTGAAAAAATAATTTCTTACTAGTTTTTTTATTGGAACAATTGGGTATTAATTCAATAGATCTAGATTAAAAATTTATTAAAAATCAAAACAAAAAATTCTAGTTTACTCATCTAATTTTTTCCTAAGTTTTTTGGCAACAAATTCCTGAAACTCCGGAGTAACTTCAAATGCATTTGGGTCTTCCTCGCTTTTTTGGTGACGCTTAGACGAAGGCTTTTCATCTTTTTTCTTTTGATTTAAACTTTCAAACGAAACTGCTATTTCTCTGAGCTGTTTAATCCGACGATCTTCTTCTTCGTCGCTCGATGATGAACTTGATCTAGGCATTTTGAAAAAATATAATTTACAAAAAAAAATTATTCCTCAATTTCTACCCTTCTACAAGAATTAATCTAACAATTTTTCAGATTTTTAAAGACATTATTTATTTTCATATTTTATCCTTATCTAAAAATCTATAAACGCTTAACAAAAATAAATATATTAAAAAAAAAACTAGATTTACAAATAAATTATACCAGAGTCTAGTTTACCTAAAAAATAGCTTTATTTTAAAAAATTTAGGTAACCCAAAATGGAACAATTTTTCAAAAACCGAATAAAACCTCTGATACAACTACACTACTTGACCAACATAGCGCTCGCCTCAAGCTACTTTCTGCTCAAAAACATACCAAATGTCTGTGAATATGTATTCGAATCGTGTTTGCTTGAGTGGAGAGAATTGGAAATATTGATGCTGTTAGTTATATCAGTGGCAGTCAAAACTCGCAGAGCGTCAACATGGCTTCAACTTATCAGCACCATATGCACTTTTTCAAAAGCAGCAAATGTAATTTTATACTGGAGAGAAGGTCCAGTTCATGTTTTTTTTTACTGTTTGTTATGGTTTTTACATTTTGTGTTCTTACCACAGCCAGTCTACAAAGGTCCAGAAAAAGTACAATATTTTAGAAGTACTAATTTAGAGCATGAAGTTAAGAGAGATGAACGTATTACTTGGCTAGTATGCTTTTATGCGCCTTGGTCTCCGCCATGCAAAGATTTCACGCCGGTTTTTGCCGAAATCTCAAACAAATTTGGCGGATTGAGCAACTTAAAATTTGCAAAATTTGATGCAAATTTGTATCCTGATATAGCGAAAAAATTTAACATCAGCACTTCACCGTTAAGTAAGCAATTGCCAACAGTGGTACTTTTCGAAAAAGGAGTAGAAACCAAACGAAGACCATTTATGGACAGCAAAGGAAAAGTGTTCAATTATGTAATGAGTTATGAAAATATTGTCAAGGATTTTGATTTAAATAAAATTTATTTTGAATGCAAAAATAACCCTGTAGTTGTAAAGGCTGTAAAAGGAAATGAATATGAAGAAAATAAAGAAATAAATAAAAAAATCAATTGAGTTTGTTAAAATTTTTTCATCAGATTTATTAAATTCTCAGATCCTTTAAAAGTCTTTACAATAATTTTTCTAATTTTTTTATTCATTTTAATGGAAAAATGGTACTCAATAAAAAAGATCTACTATCGAAATAAATAATTTGAATTCAATTTTTTTACTTGTATATATTATTTTTTCATACATTCGCTTAAAAAATTGTAATATACCACCTTTTTTACAATATGTTATTTACAAAACCTATTGCTTATCTCAATTTATTTATAGTCTGGGTACCGTTGCACTAAATATCAAAACAAAAGTGAATAGTAACATTGCACAAAACAATCTGTTAAGACAAATGATAGGGCTTTAAAGTAGATGTAATATGTCAAATATTTTAAAATGTCGACTTACTCTTAAAATTTAAAATTCTAAAAATCTTCAATTTTGAAAAACTTTATTTACAATCAAAATTCTTATTTATTGAGACTTTAAATACAGCTACTTAACATCTCAGATCTTTCATGATCTTTCTATTAGCCCACGAATTAACGGATCAAGACTAAAGTCATTTGACCCAGACACTACAACTTCGGAGGATTTCCTTAAATCAAATATGGTTAACATAAGTACAAAGACTGGAGAACTAAAAAGGGTCTAAAGTCACAATTTTATATCAAAAATGGCCTGACAGATTCACTTTACTTTAGAAAAAAAATTACTAAAAAAGATAAATAATAAGAAAAAAAATAAGTTAATAAAAATTTAGATTTAAGATTTTTGATAATTTAATTGAGTTACAAATGTGGTTGTTCAAATCGATCTTTTCAATTCAGAAAACCTTGAATAACTTTTTTACTAAAAGAGATGATTTACTTCTGTAAATGCTTAATTATTTATTTATTTATTAATTGAATTAACCTCATTTAAGGAGAAGTAAAAAAATAAAAATAAAAATAAGAAATTTAAAATAAGTATGCAGATTACTCTGAAATTATCTGCATTTTTCTTGTCATTAAAAAGTTTTTTAATCAACTGTGCAATTGCATTGAAAATTTTTTGCAGATATACATTTCTGGATTAAGAAAAGTTGCTTAAACACTAAGCATTTTACAGAACTAAATTATTACTTCTAGTAAAAAAGTTATTCAAGTTTTTTTAAATTGTAACGCTCGAATTGAAATAAACTTCACAATCCCTTCACTAGGACCATTCCTCGACATTTTATTTTTTTCGTCCTCTATTTCTTTATTCTTTTTATTTTTTAAATTTCCAGTTTTTTGTGAGTTTTTAATAACTCTTTTAAATTTTTTTTTGATTTTTTTTTCAATTTTTTTAAATATCTTCAGAATCATTCCAAGTACTTTGGTAAAATATTGCGTACCGAAAATATATGTTTTTTAAAAAAAATATTTACGGTAATTTTATCCTCACATTGTTAAAAATCAAGCTTAAAAAACTGAATCAAATTTTTTGATTTGCATTTTTGATTATTTTTTAAATTTTTTAGGCGAAATTTGAATATTTTTATTTATCACAAAAAATTTATTAACAAAATCACATTCAAAAATTTCAAAAAGCTTTTCTAATACATTTCTTGTCAGATTTTATATAAAAACAGTATTAAAAGGTTATAGTCATGTTTAATGAATTTATTCAGTAAAAATAATCTAATTAAATTAATTATTACTTTAAAAATTATTTTTTCTAAATATTAATGAGTTTATTTTTATAAAAAAAATCAAAATAAACCAAATCAACTTTATTTCTCAATTTTTACACCGTTAACTAAATCAATTTCAAGGTTAATCAACATGCTAGTGCCCTTGTCGTAAAAGACCGATTAATGCTTCTTTTATTTGATATTAAAATCTTTTACAAATTTAAAAAAAGAGAAATCAAATTGATCACAAAGCTATTCATCAGTCTTGAATAAAAGAATCCAAATGTTTTTTCACCATTTGCTGTTTTTGATGCTGGTTCAATAAGATTCTCACTATTCCTTTAATTTTATTTCAAATTTCGTGAGTCATTTTTCTTCAATTTCCATAGATGGGATCCTACTGTTTCCAAGTCTTCGCAAGTCTAGCTTGCTAGCCTGTTATAACTTATATTATTATTATTATTATTATTATTATTATAATTTCAATCTTAAATTTTCAGGTGAATTATTAAAAAAAAGAATTTTATAGGCAAAAGACAACATTCTTTCCAGTATTCTATGCTGAAATGCATATAAACCATGCTTTATTTTCTAGAAAATTATTAATTTCATTAAAGGAATTAGTTTCAAATTTAAATTTAAATATCGAAAAATAATAAGAGAGGGAATTGTCTAAGTATTATTGCAGAAAAAGAAAAATTTACCTTGTTCTTTTTTTTTAAAGCTCATAGCTGAATAACTGAAAATGTTTTTTTTTTGGTAAAATTCTTAAATATTAAGATTGATACTTAAAGCGTGCCGTTTTGTAGATAATTAAAATCTCTACATTCTTATTTGAAAAATATTAATTTATTATAGAGCTTTTTGTCGAAATTTCTCTTAAATTATTTTCACTTTAAACCAAGCATATTTTTATTTAATTATTTTAAGAAAAAAATAACACAATTTAAGTTTTACTAAGACTTAATTTTATTACAAGATATAATATCTTAATTTAAAAAGAATTACATTTTACCATTTAATAAATAAAAATTGGAATTATTAGAATGTAGATTTGTTGATAATGTAGATTAGAATGTAATTATCTACAAAATGTTATGCTATAAGTATCAAATCTTTAATATTGAAGAATTTTGATCGAAAAAAATATCTGAACTTATGCATCATACTGTTTAATCTTTGCACCAACGCATCGTTGTAAGGCTAGGAGAAAACTGTTTCCAAACCAAACCAATTTGGCAAATGAAATAAGATATGACTATGAGTTAAATAAAAACTGACTAATTGTTCAAAGCTGCAAACAAAATATTTAACTCTCAATCACGTGATACTTCCACGTCGCAAATTGTATTTAGAAATAGATTCAAAGCAATTAATCAAATCTTGAAAAAAATGTTTAAAGATAGAAATATATTAAACTGAAAAATTTAAATTTTTATTATTTATTTTTTTAAGAACACCACAAAAAACAAAAATAAACAAAAACTATTGTTTTGTGTTCATTTTTTGAAAATTTTCAAAACACGCTTTTTTTGGCATTTTGAGACTTACCATATTTCATCGAATAGAAGTAATCACAAATAGAAGAAACTTGCTAGTATTTGAGTAAAAAATTTGAGAAAAGTAAAATTTTTGATCAAATATCATTTTTCAAATTTGATCAGAACATTTTTAAATAGTAATTTCTGATCAAGAGATCAAATTTGAAGTCTGAAAAATTCAAGCATTCAATATTTAATAATATTTATTTGATATTTACAAATTTATAAAAAAATTCTAAAAATTTAACTTAAATATTTCAATGTTTTACATTTTTAAATGATTTTATAAACTAATTTTTTTTTTTTAATTTGCAAAAGATTTTAAAATTGAATAAAAGAAGTGTAAATCGGTCTTTTATGACAAGGGCACTAGCCTGTTGATAAAAAAATTGATTAAATTTCATCGCAGATATTTAAATTTTTAAAACATTTCAAAGCTAAATTTTAAAATTTTTTGAAAAAGGATTATAATTTGTAAAAATTGCATCAAAATTTAATTGCATTTTTAAAATTTTTTGATTAAATTTGAAAAATCAAATTTGAAAATGGGCAATGTACAGCCTGTCAAAACATCTCAAGCATTTCGCACACTTAGATTTGTTAAAGCTTATTTTATTTTTCATTTTTAAAAGTTAGAATTCAAAAAAAATTTAAAATTAGCAAACTCGATAGTCTAAGATAAAGTAACCAAGTAAAAAAGATAGAAATTGAGACTTGATGACATAGAATCATTTTTTTTTTATTTAAAAAAAAAAATCTTTAAACAATAATAACTTTTGCGTTTCGAAACGGAAACGACTGAAATTTTGGGATCTGATTCAGTTTTATATGAGCTTTCAGAATTTATGGCCATATCTTATGGTTTAATGGTGGAAACAGGGTCAAACCGAACCTTGAAGTGCTAAAATAGGGAATTTTAGGTTTTTCACTTGTATGAGTTTTCAAAAAATGACCAAGTCAAATCTACTATTGAGTTATATTCTCTAGTTATTTAGCTAACTATCGAGGAGTCTGCGATATGATAAAGTTATTTCTATCCTGAGATATTGAGCTTCAAAAACAATATACTTTTAAAAGGGCATATATTTTTTTGAGAAGCTAATTTATTTTTTTCGAGTAGCTAATTTATTTTTGAAAAATAGATTATAAAAGTAGCAAAAATAATTTTTTTTCGTAGCTAAAATATTCAAAAAAGTAGCAAAAATACTTTTGTCAGTAGCAAAAAAAGAAAACAAAAACTCGAAAAAAAACAAAAAAATACACAAAAATTAATTTTTATTTTTTCTTGGGCGACCTCTTGGGCGCTTTGTTGGGGCTGATTGATTTGTTAATTCAGTTATGACTGGCTGAGAATCATTTGTTTCACTATTTGAGACTAATTATGTTGGCATATTGAATGCGTCCCGATTCAAAGGGCCAGTTGAGTTTCTCTCTAGTGCAGAAGAAGCTTTTTTGCGTCTACCACTCTTCGCGTTTTGATCAATATTCAAGTCCAAAGCTGGAAAGGTATAAAACTTAGACAGTTCATAGCTTATACCTATAACAAGTTTGCAAATGTAATTTTTTTTCCAATACTGACAAGAACATTCACTTAATTCCCATACTTGATCTTGAATGTATTATATTACTTGAAGACTTGTACGATGAATCAAAATATATAGACGTTTGGAGCAAAATGGATATTTGTTATAACGTTTTTCAACTGCTTCACCATTTTTTTTTTTTTTTTGTCCAAGTTGTTTGTTCGATTTGACCCGAAGAAAGTTCTCTTATACACTCTTCTAGATTCTCATACTTTTTGTAAGAATCATACGGGTTAGAAGAGCCACGAAACTTTTTGGTAGGCAATTCATCGGCGTCGTTGTCAGTTTGATTCGCTTCATCATATTCATCCTCTCGTCGAACAAGTGAAGTCGTTGATGATTCAGAATTTTCTTGGCTCATATTTTGTTTTTACTTTAAATTTTTTGTTTCGAAGTTACTCAAAAGTCTGTTAATTTTATACTCATAATAATTAAACATTATAATTACCATTATAAAAAATATAGAATTCTGACTTCTTATCTAATTGTCACTTATATGATGTCAATTAAGTGCTATTTTAGATTAACATTAATTTTTTATCAGTTGCTACTTCAAAAAATAAATTAGCTATTATCGCAAATAATTTAGCTACTGTCGAAAAATATTTTTTTTTATTCAATTAGCTATTCTGAAAAGTAAATTAGCTACTCGAAAAAATATATGCCTTTTAAAAGTGTCTTACTTTGCCTGTTATTTTCCAAAGGAACGGAATTTTCAAAAATTATGAAAGTTGGTGATCTTATGTATTTTAAGTTCTTTTTTAATTCTATGATATCTGTTTTGCTATATACCTCTAAAAAAATCAATTTTGGGGTGGCTCATGTCCTTATGACGAATTTTCGTTGGTTTTAAATATATTAAAAGAACTTGATAAAACTAGTTATTTTCTATGAATTTATTATTTTTTTTTTAATTTTCTGGTCAAATCAAACTTATTCAATCAGATTGATAGATGCTAATTAATTTTATTTTTAATTCAACTCATTTTTTCAAATAAAAATTATGTTTTCAATTTAGCTACTTAATTTGGTGGCATTGTGAAATTTAATACAAAGCTTCCAATACAAAAAAAAAACTTAATAACTTTTGTCCTTATTGTCAAAAACTTGTTCTGCAAATGAAACAAAGTGAAACAACCTTTGTTTCACTCACTGCGGAATTCAGCGAAATATGTGCAAATTAATTGCGTTTTATATTTAATACTTTTTAAATAGCATGCAATTTTGCAGAATTCGCACAAATTTTGCAGACTTTAATAGGAGAAACAAAAGTTGTTTTATCTGCAGAGCAAGTTTTTGAAAACTAGAACAAAAGTTATGATTCTTTTTTGTATTGGAAGTTTTGTATGAAATTTCATAATGCCTATTTTGGTTAAGTTTTATTTTGTGTTGAATTTTTACTGATTCAACCAGTCTAGTATATGATATTTAATTAATTTGAATCAGATTTATCAGGATAGTTTTTTTTTTCAAAATAAAAAAATAAATCAAACTAAATAAACAAATGAATTTATCCATATATAGAGATAAATTGAACTGCTTATCAAAAATATTCATCTATAATAAGCTAACCTGCTGTTTCTGCCAAAGTTTAATCTAATTATTCTCCAATTCTCATTTTAAATTCTTGTTCAAAAATTATGATTAATTTAATTCAATGATTGTTTATTTTAGCTATCTTTTTTAAAAAAGAAAATTTCCTTTTAAGGCATTATCCTGCCTATTTCTTTAAGCACAACCTTCTATTGCCTTTTAAGGAATTCGGTTGGTAATTTTGACAAGAACTGTTTTCGCTCTAGAAATATAAATACTAAACAAATTCCCGTTAAAACATCATTCAGTTAGAAAAATAAAAAAATATTATATTTTTATTCTAATCTTGTTCACAAAATTAGTGATAAGTCGTCATTTTAGCAAATTGTAGCCAAATGTTACAACCTTTAGCTAACTAAACCAGGAAATTTGATCTTTTTTATTTGGGTTAAAACCAAATGAGCAAAAAGACTTAAGTATAACTAGAAAAAAAAAAAACATCAAAATGAGGTTAAACTTAATCTTTTTGCTAAATATTATCCTAAGTAGTTATTTAGCTAATAAGAGAAAATACGTCCAATTAATGAGCCTATATATTTCTGTTAAATTGTAAAAAAAATACATTTAAAATTTAGATTTAAAATAATTTTTAATTGCTCAAAACATCAATCAAAATGTGTGACGATGAAGTGGCTGCCTTAGTTGTTGACAATGGTTCAGGTATGTGCAAGGCCGGTTTCGCTGGTGACGACGCGCCAAGAGCTGTATTTCCATCAATTGTTGGTCGCCCAAGACATCAAGGTGTCATGGTTGGCATGGGCCAAAAAGACTCTTATGTAGGCGACGAAGCCCAGTCCAAAAGAGGCATATTGTCCCTCAAGTACCCGATTGAACATGGTATTGTGACCAACTGGGATGATATGGAAAAAATCTGGCATCACACTTTTTACAATGAGTTGAGAGTAGCTCCTGAAGAGCATCCAGTCTTGTTGACCGAGGCTCCTCTCAACCCCAAAGCAAACAGAGAAAAAATGACCCAGATCATGTTCGAGACATTCAACTCGCCAGCCATGTATGTTGCCATTCAAGCTGTGCTGTCCCTTTACGCCTCTGGTCGTACCACTGGTATTGTTTTGGACTCGGGTGACGGTGTCACTCACAATGTGCCAATTTATGAAGGTTATGCTCTGCCTCATGCCATTCTCCGTTTGGACTTGGCTGGTCGTGATTTGACCGACTATTTAATGAAAATTTTAACTGAGAGAGGATACTCATTTGTTACCACTGCCGAGAGAGAAATTGTCAGAGACATTAAGGAAAAACTGTGCTATGTAGCTTTGGACTTTGAGCAAGAAATGGCCACTGCTGCTACATCTTCCACTTTGGAAAAGTCATACGAATTACCTGATGGTCAAGTGATCACCATTGGCAACGAGAGATTCAGATGCCCCGAGTCTTTGTTTCAGCCATCATTTTTGGGCATGGAAGTTGCTGGCATTCACGAAACCACATTTAACTCAATTATGAAGTGCGACATTGATATCCGTAAGGATTTGTATGCCAACAACGTTTTGTCTGGCGGCACCACAATGTACCCAGGTATTGCTGATCGTATGCAAAAGGAAATCACCGCTTTGGCTCCCAGCACCATGAAGATCAAGATCATTGCTCCACCAGAGAGAAAGTACTCAGTTTGGATCGGTGGCTCAATTTTGGCGTCATTGTCCACTTTTCAACAAATGTGGATCTCAAAGCAAGAATATGACGAATCAGGCCCATCGATTGTTCACAGAAAATGTTTTTAAACAAATCAATCAAACTGATAAATTATTATTTAATCAAACGGTTTTATTTATTATTTTTTTGGAAGATTATCAAACATTTTGAATTACTTGTTTTTCAGAATAAAAAATGTTTAAATCATTGTGATTCAAATTTTAGTTTTTAAAGTAATAAATCTTTTCAGGAAATTGTTTTTTTTTAATTCACACAACAAAACTTAAATTTAAATTATTTTTTGTTAAAATAATTAATATTTCAAATAAAATTTTCGTGAACTTATATAGTATTCAAAAATTTAAGAAAAAGTGGTCCCTCACTTGTTCTTTTGTCTAATTCGTTTGTTATAGTATCTCGGCGGTGCAATATTTCATAGAATATTATTCAAAAGACCGAGCAAAGACTTTAATTTAAAAAAAAAGTCCGGGCTTGGAATTTTTTTTGGGACTTTTAAATGACCCTGTTACAGATATAAGGAAATTAATTAATCTCAACTTGAATATTTTTCAAAAAGAGCTTGAGTAAGTTACCTCGTACCAATAAAACGGTTGAAGACTGACGCGTTGCGTTTAATTTTTCAAAAATCCCGATAAAAAGAAAAAAAAACTTAGACGAAACATCGGTGGCTGAATATCATATTAACTGAATAAGCTTGAGTTCTCCAAATCGAATCTAAGCCAACATGTACATAAAAAAAATGCTGGCTACTTGGATGCAAGAAAATAAATAACTTAAATAACTTAAACCTAGGCAAAGCTTTAAGTGTGAGGCAAGCAGTAAATGAACTATCAATTGGTGGTTGTCAGGGCATGGTAAAATGCAACTGTAATGGTAAATATATGACAAATCAATGTGGTTGCAAAAAATCCCAGTTGTAGTGTAACTCAAGATGTCATGAAGGAAATTCAAGCTAAAAAAACAAACAATTTGTTTTTATTTACCTTTTTTCAGTAATTTACTAAAAAGTTTCCAGTAAATTACTAAAACATAAAGAGAAAAATATTTGTTTTTTTTAATTTTGAAAATATTCGTTTTGTTTCATTAATTTACCAAACTGGTTTCAGTGAATTACTTAAGTAAATAAAAAATCAGTAAATATCTAAAATTTATTTATTTTTTTATGTTTTACATTTTTACTGAAAGACCAGTAAATTTACAAATTTACGTGTTTGAGAAATTTACGGTAACATATATAATGATAAATGAATGTGTTAAATTTTAAAATTTAACCTGTTAAAATGGGGAGAACTCGTTATGTACGATATAGCTTAGCTTTTAAGCTAAAAGTTATTAAATTTGCTGAATCCAATTCAAAAAACAAAGCTAGCCGAAATTTCAGAGTAAGCCACAAGCAAATTAGAAAATGGATAGAAAATAAGCAAAAAATTATTGATTCACCCAGTCGTGTAACTAGAGCGCGTATAAAGCGTGATGGAATTGCTGTGTATTCGGATTTGGAGAATGAGTTGAAGGCTTGGATTCTTGAACAAAGATTGTTAGGCTACATCGTGGATGGAAAGTCAATTAAGAGACAAGCTTTAGAAATTGCAAAGAGAGGTCATTTGGATTTTCGTGCATCAAATGGCTGGTTTTCAAGGTTTTTGAGACGATCGAACTTTGTTTTGCACCGAATTACTACCAGTGGCAGAGATCTTCCAAGAAACTGAAAAGATATTGTGCTTGATTTTGTTAACAAATGTAGACACGAATTATGTTTGGAACCACGTTCATCAATTATAAATTTTGATGAAACCAGCATTTACTTAGTCTTAAGAAGTAATTATACTTACGACCAACAAGGCGCTAAACGAGTTCCAGCAATAACTAGCGGTAATGAAAAAACTAAAGGATCAGTTTGCTTTGCAGCTGCGGCGAATGGTTATAAGTTTAAGCCCTTAATTGTGAGCCCAAGAGTAAACCCCCTTGAAAAACTTCGAGCCACCTGCAAACGTCATAGTTGTTTACAGTAAGAGTGGTATCTTCAATGAAGATATGGTGATGAATGGTATATTTAAGAGATGTATAGTTCCAAAAATTGCTAAAAAAAATCTTCAAAATCCTACTCTGATTTTCGATCAAGCAACTTGTCACGTTACCGAAAATCTTAATGAGTATTTAGCTCTAAACAACATCAATAAAATCTACATACCAAAAAGACTCAAAAATTTACTTTAGCCGGCTGATGTCAGTTGGATGAGGCCTCTCAAAAGAGCATACCATGAGAGATGGCAAAATTGGTTAATAAATGAAGAACGCACTTTTACACCAGCAGGAAACATAAGATCGCCAGGCTATATTCGAGTGATAACTTGGATTAGCGAAATTTGGGAGCATTTGGATGCTGGTATAATCCAAGACTCATTTGATAGATGTGGTATCACCTCGTCACAATTATTTGAATTTCACTCCCAGCTACAAGCTTTTCTATAAACGAATCAAGTAAACATGATAGATGATTATGATCATGCAGATGAGATTGATGGCTTTGTAGATGATGTTAATATTAATTTGGTTGACTCCTCGGACTCGGATTCAGACCCTAATTCGGACTCAGAAAGTGATTCTGATAATGAATAACATCGTTTTTATTGTGCTGTTTTATCTTGTCTTTAAATATTTTCTTGATTTGAAAATATCGTTTTTTAATTTTATTTTAAATAGATAAGTCCATTTTTTTTATAATTAATGTAAAACTTTTTGTAAATAAAAAATTTTCAAATATCAATTAAATAAATTAAGAATATAATTTTTTAATAATCAAATAATAAATAAAAAAAATATCCGTTTCATCTAATGTTCGAGGGTTATTAAAGTTTTTAATAAGCAATAATTTCATATAATTACCCTGGACTTTAAAGACATGTCCTGCTTAATATCCCAAGGATATTACGCGAGAAAATACGGTAATAAAGTTAGAAAAAAATATGAAAATACAAATATAATAATAAAGATTTATATTTATAATTGTATGTTTTAGGTTTTAGTTTTTTCTTTTTTTGTTTTCTTCGCTTTCATTTAGATTGTTTATTCGAACAAGTTTATTTCTTCTTTCATAATTGTAAAATAAAAAAAACATGAATAATTTAACTTTCCAAATAAAATTTTGTTTTCTATAAATTTTTTTCCTTGTTTCTTATTTTTTTGATATTTTGTTTAATTTTTTCTCTGTTCTTCTCTTCCTCCAATATTTCTTTTTTTTTTAATGTCATCAAAATAATGCATCTAGAATATAGTTTGTGATTTTCAATCAAATTGATCAAATTTTTTCTTAATAAGTAATTATTTATACTTAAAAGACTCAAAATTTTTAGCTATGTAGTTCTCATATTTATTTTAATTCAGCTTTTTATAAATCACTTCTTAATATTTATCTTATGAATATTATTTTTACATTATTCTAAGATTACTGTTATAATGAAAAAATCTTCATTCTGACTTTTCCTTTACCTATGTCAATTTCATAATTTAAAAAACAGCTATGATCTAAACAATATAAGACCTATTTCTATTTCAAACTGCTTTGCTCAAATCCTAGAAAAACTTATTCTAATTAACTCCCCTGATCTTTACAAAGTTAGTAATAACCAATTTGGTTTTAAGAAAAAAACCTCATGTAACCATGCCATTTTTGTATTAAAAGAAACAACTCTTAACTACATCAATAAAGGCTCTGGATGTAGGATAGCATCTTTAGATGCAGAAAAGGCCTTTGACAAAATTTGGCGTGATGGCTTATTCTATAAACTATTAAAGAGACTGCATACTTCCTACTGGGTATTGCTTAGGATTTATTATAACTCAGCACTAGCTGTTTTATCTCTTCCAAATAATCTAACAACTAAACCCTTTAAAATTGAAACTGGTGTAAAACAAGGAGCTATTTTATCTTCTTTTCTTTTCAACATATATATTGATGATCTTATAATAGAATGCCTTAACAATGAGCTTGGAGCTCTTTATAAAAATCTTAATGTTTCTATCATTGTCTACGCAGATGATATAATCTTAATAAGCCCAGTTGACTCCCATCTACAAATGCTTTTGGATATTTGTGGATCTTATGGGAATAAATGGAGAATAAAATTTAATCCTAATAAAACAAAAGTTGTTAACTTTGGCACTCAATTATTTAAGTCGGTATTTCACCTTAATGGATCCGAACTTGAAGAAGCAAATCAGTTAAAATACTTAGGATTCATTATAGATTCTAATCTTGACCTTAACACACAGGCAGTTATAAATTTTAAAAAAGTTCAGAGCAGCTTTTTTGGAATTTCATATCTTCTCCCTAAAAATAGTCCTACCTCTTCACCTAAATTCAAATCATTTATATACAAAACATTTTGCTTATCTAAATTCACATATGGTCTTGAGGCTCTTACTCTTAATTCGACCACAAAGGATTCAATAAATAAATTACAAAACAACTTAATTAGACAAATGTTTGGTTTAAAAGCCTACTGTCACATGTCACGAGTCTTAAAAGTACTAAAATTATTCAACTTTGATGAACTTTATCTATTTTCAAAACTAACTTTTATTGATACAATTAAATATAATTATCTATCATCACAATTTTTAAAATATATGCTAAGTGACCCCCCCTCTAATAAATCTTTTTCCTCCGACTTAGTACTTATTTCCAAGTACTTTAAAATTGAAACCTCAAAAATTTCAGTAAATATAAACCAACTTAAACAAAATCTTAAGATTAATCTGATTTCTAATGATGGTATATCTGATTCAATTTGGTTATGTCTTTGCAATTTAAAATTAAAACATTACAGAACTCTCCTAAATGAGCTAATTCAAAATAAAAGAAATTCATGAATTTTGGTCCAAATTATCTTGCTTTCTAACTTTCATGCCTTTTTCTATTTTCGAACTAACATTCCTTTTTTATTTTTGTAATTTTATTTTTAGGTAATAATTTTTCATTTTTTAAAAAAAACACAAAAACACAAAAAAAAAAAAAAAATTTTTTTTATCTTTATTTTCTTTTACTTCTCCTTAAAGGAGGTTAATTCAATTCAATAAATAAATAAATATGTCAATTTCACGTTTGTATTTTTCTAAATTAAACTAGTGCTCAAGCTATTGGAGATTAAAAAAAATTATGTGAATCATGGCGATCTCAAAAAAGATCATAAATGTACAAGTATAATTATTAAAAGCTCCAAGAATATAATTTTGCTATATTCCACACAGAAATCTTTTTGCATTTAAAAAAAATATTAAAAAATAAGAAATAAATATTTCTTTCGAATTTTAAAATATCCTTAAAAAATTTAAAAACATATGATTAAAAGCGACATTCAAATTTTTCAGTATTATTCATTCAAGAATGAATTTGAGTGCCATTCGGATTAGAAAACAGCTTCAACAACGTCTCTTTATTAAATCGCAAAAATAATTAGATTTAGTTTAGGCGATTTGAGCCTTGAAGTTATTGAATTTTTCATTTTCGTTCATTCAAAATTTCAAATTCTTAAAGCAAAAAACTTTAATCGATTTTTGCTTTAAGAATTTAAAGAAAATTTTTCAAAAAATACTTTTTTATAAAATTTCTCTAATAAATCACGTTTAAATATACTCAATCTTTCTTTATATTAAAACTTCTAGCAAGTTGTAACCAATCTTGAAGTTAGTTAATTGTAAAATATAAAATTTAATTAATTCTTCTTTTAATATTCCACGTCATTTTATTATGTTCTTTATTTTTAATCATTATAAAATAGGAAAAAAACTTATCTTATTTTCCCAAAATTAAATATGTTATTTTTCAAATGATATTTCGTTTATTTTCAGAACATTTTTTTCACTGAAAATTAGAAGTTCATTTACATAGTTAATATTTTAGTGAAATTGTATAAGTTAGTCACATAAACATATGTTTCAATTAGGCTTATATTTTTCTTAGTACCAAAAAATAATTATTTAGAACCAAAAATTAATTATTTTTAATACCAAAAAATAAAAATAAAAAATAATTATCTTAAAACCAGAATTAATTGCCTTTGAACCAAATAAAATCAATTAGTACCAAAACTAATCAATTAGTACCAGATTTTTTTAATAAGAAATTTAACTAATTTACTTGCTTTTATCTGACATAATGTACTAAATTAATAATTTAATGTACTTAACACATATGACACCTATTATACTCACCTATACATCTCACAAAAATAATATAAATTCCCAAGTACTCAATAAATAAATCCTTACAAAATTAATCCAAAAGCAATAATAAAAAAATAAAAATAATAAAACTCAATATGTCAAATGAACAAGACCAAGACTCTGCTTCTTCATCTACCTCTGTTTTACAACGTCAAGAACCAAATCAAGACGATACTGATAATGATATTAGTATCGAAGAAAGTCCTACCAAAGCATTAAGAGGTAAAAACAGAGTTTATGAAGAACTATGTACTTATGAAACGTTCAATGAATTTACTAAAGAATTGATTGATAGTAACATTGACGATAATAATTGGACAAAGAAAAAACTCCTGGCAAAAGACTTATTTATGTAAACATGTGGTTGGTGTATCAAATATTCTAAGGTTGAATGTGTTTCCAGCAGTCGACATACCAGTGGAGGGTATCAGAAAAAAGGGCAGACCTAAAAAAGCAGCACCAGCTTTAACTCGTAATTCTGTTGTTCCTATGTTCGATTTCAATATAAATGTCCAAGATAATATAATCGAAAATCAATCAATGGAATTTAATGTTCAACAAGATCTTATTGAAAATATTCAAGAGATAGAAAATCGATTACAATTACAATCTCCAAACATACCGCTTGAGTTTCAAGTAGATACAGTATTGACAAGTATTAATAATCAACCAGCGAAAAAAAAGAGAGGACGTCCAAAAACAGTTATAGAAGAAGACGGTGTTGTACAACCATTAAAAAGAGCAAAAGGTCGTCCAAAAAAAAACAATTAATGATAATAATTGAAAAATAAAAAATAAATAATAGATAATATTTAAAATATAATTGTTTTTTTTCTTATCTTATGTTAATTTTTTATTTTTAAATTTTTTATTTTTGGTATTAATAATAAATATTTTTGGTTCTAAATAATTATTTTTTGGTACTAAGATAAATATAAGCCTTTCAATTACACTTAGAATTTTTTACTTAAATATTAAATTTAAAAATTAGAATATTAATATTTAAGTATTTAAGTCAAAATTATTATGAATAAATATTCTTAAATATTAATTACTCTGAATGGTTCTGTAAAAAAAATAAACCTATTTGTCATATTTCACCAAAGGTTAGTGCGAAAATTGAAAAATTACATTTGATTTTACATCTGATCAGGAGAATATGAATTTTTAATACTAATTAGCTGAGAAAATAAGGCTTTTATTTTTCTAAGTACTAAAAAATAATTATATAGAACCAAAAATTAATTATTATTAATACTGTAACATCTTTAAAAATATTAATTCTGTATTACCTCAGGAAATGCTTCTCCCTCTATTTATATATATATATATGTATATATATATGTTTTATTCTTGTTTAAGCGATAATTTGGAATAAAGATTTAGAAGCGTTATCTTCATTTTATTTTATTTAATAGTGTCATGCTATTAAAATACCAAAAAATAAAAAAAAATAAATTAAATCAACACTATTATTCTTCGTTTAAAAATAAATTGAAATCATTACAAATTTTCTATTACAATTACAAACTCCAAAAATACTGCTTGAATTTCAAGGAGATACAGTATTGGCAAGTATTAATAATCAACCAGCAAAAAAAAGAGAAGACGTTCTAAAGCATTTATACAAGAAAACGGTGTTTTACAACCATTTTAAAATAGCAAAAGTCATTAAAAAAAAAACAATCAATACTGATAAAGTTTAAAAATATTTTGTATTATTTTATTTTTATCTCATCATCATATGTCGATATGGTTCTTTCAGCTTCTGTACCTGGAAAAATTTTGGATGCAGCTAGCTATTCCAAAAATTTTCAAACCATTGTTTTACTTTGTTTCAATTTTTTAGATATTAGTAAAATATTGAACGAAAGTTAACATACTTAAGGGCAAATTTTCGCCAAAAAATGAATAAAAATAAAAAATAACTCAAAATCGAATTTAATAATCCGTCTTGTAATTTCGATAAATATTGGTTAGAAAATATTAGAATAAAAATTTTCTAATTTTTAGAACGATTATTTATGAAAAGAAACCAAAATCTAAAAAGACAATAAGAAGAAAAACAAGCCATTACGGAAGTCATTGACTACATAAAAATGTCCGAATATTATCACTCACCTAAAAATATTTAAATTTAAAAAATATAAAGTTGAAGCTAGCAATTTAAAAAAAATAATTAAAATTGCATTTGTATGAGATATTTTAACATTTTGTATAGTTAATTTATTATTATTTTTGCATATAATTTTTTTACATCTTAAGATCTAGTGCTTTCAATAAAATTCAATTCAATTCATTGAATTTTTTGCCGTTCCAGGTAGTTAATTTGGCGGCCAAATGTTCCTAGTAAAGATAAAACTCTTTGGCTAGGCATTTTGAAAAAAAAAAAGCCATGGCTTGGACTTTACATGATACTTGTGACCTTTAAACGACTCTTATTTTAATTAATTCATATAGATTTAAATTTTATTTTATAAAATTTGACTCTTGGTTTGTAAAACAATGATGATTAAAATAATATTTTAGTTTATAAAACCATCTCTGCTCTGTTTTCCATTGTTTATAAATTGAATTTTTGTTAAACGAACGTCAATTTTCACTAAAATCAAAAAAATAGAAAAAAACAAAGTTTTCGGGTCTAGTCGGTTTGGTTAGGTGAAAAATTTTTAGATTAGGTGAACTAGTAATTCACAAAATCTTAGAACAAGAATCGTTCCAGTAAAAGCTGAACCATAGTTCACCAAACCGACTAGACCCGAGCAACTATGTTTTTTTCTTTATAAATTTTGACTTTAGTAGTAATTGACGTTCGTTCGTTCGATGTATTTTAACAAAAACTCAATATATAAAAAAATGGAAAACAGAGCGTAGATAGTTTTTTTTCAACTAAATTTTTTTTTTTAATGATCATCATATTACAAACCCAGAGTCAAATTTATAGAAAAAAAATAAAGGTTTTAAACGATTGATGTCAAAAAGTTAAAATAATTATTTTCAATATTTTTTAAAATTTTCTAATAAAAATTAAACTCATTTTATTTCAATTTAAGTGTTTAATTTCAAATATGAAAATGCTTGCAATATTACCTTGGAAATATCTTTATCTTACTTGAAAGCAATATTTGAAGCAACGCACTTTTTAAATGTTATTTCAAAATTGGATACATATTGTAATTCAAACACAAATAATTAAACCAGCTATAAGATTGTTTATTTAAAAAAGGGAAAAAAATCATTTTTTTAAATAATTGCAAAATTTGTTATATTTGGCAATTAACCACTTAATATTTAACCTTTACGTAAATTTAGGTAAAAAATGTTAAATTCCAGTGATCAAATCAACACTGTACGTTTTTAAAAGTTGTATTTGAAACAGTTTTTGGTTGCATTTCGATGATCAGATTTAAAGGAATTTAAAAATATAAAGAGATAAAAGTCTAATTTAGTTAATTCTGCTAAAATTTAAATTGTTTTAATAAATGTTATAAATATTCACAATAACTGTGTCTACTATTTCGGTTAATACTTGGATAATAGCTCAATAAATGAATAAAAGTAAAAGCAGCAAGTTGTTTAAAAAAAATTCCATTTTCGAGCTCTTCAAATCAAAGCAGTAAATTGAACATAGTTGAAATCAAATTGAAAAATGTTGGTAAAGCTTTTAAATATTTTAAAACATAAAAAAATTGAATCTTAAATTGAAGGAATTTAAAAAAAATCCAATTGATCAACATTGAATTTAAATTCAACACAGCAAACAATTTCAAAATTTAAATTTAATACAGCAAACAATTTCAAAAATTTTAATTTCATTTCATCAAAAAGTTTTAAAATTTCATTATTTTTAAAATATTTTCAGAATTTAATAAAAATTTACACTCATAAATTAAAGTCAAAACTTTTGAATAATTCAAAAAAGAAATATTATGACACGATTTTTATAGGATCAAAGGTATTTAGAGAAAAAACCTAGAGTAAACCAAAGAGCATAGAGTATATAAAAAACAAATAAAAATATCATCAGAATCAAATAAAATTATAAATTCGAAAATTTTTGGAAATCTTTTAAACTAAAAAGTTTGAACAAATTAAAGTTTGGTCTGTCCAAAAAAAAGCTAACTGATCTAGTAACAGTTCCTTGATAGATGACTATTTTTGTTAAAATCATCTGATAAATGAATTTACAAGATTTTGATCATTCGACCTGAAAACATGAAATTATAACCTGATCATACTGAGGTACAATCACCGATTATCTTAGAACAGTTACATAGATAACCGAATGCAATACCTTAATCTAATTAAAAGACTGTCGTCAAAATTAGAACCAATAAGTCCAAGAAAAGTATGTTGACGTAATATTGGCTTATCTCAAAGTAATATAAAAAAAAGTTTTTCTAGCTAAAATTTTGATCACTTGAAGAATCGATTTCAAACAGAATTGTTCACTTGTTATAATCAAATTATAAAGTGATATTCACTAGAAAAGAGACTAAAGGACCAAAATAAAAATCCGCAAATTGTAATTATAGAAAATTTAATTTCATTTTTAGTTTTTATGCTTCGATTGTTTACATTCCAATTTGAATGCCGTTTACCAGCTAATTGAGAGCTCAAAGTAAACAATTTTTTTCAGGCTACGTACATCTATTTAAAATTAAATTAGTCGAGTTGGAAGAAATAACTTCGGCCAAACGCACAGACAAACTTAATCAAATTAGAGTCCATTAATTTGATTAGATTTGTTCTTAGCTTTGTTGAAGCTGCGCTTTGCTACTAGAGAAAAAAAAAATTTAAAATCGAATTAAATTTCGACAAAAAAAAAGAGTCACAAAATTGAGCTAAAAATTTTGCCAACAAAATAAATGGTCTAAACAACACTTGTTTTGTTACCAGATACCTGAATTTAAATCCAATTTTTGGCCTTTCGAATTAAATTAACTATTTTATTTAAATTAGAATTTTTTTTAAATTAAATTATTTTTAATTAAGGTCTGAGAACCCACGATAAGTTTTGCCTGTTGTTAATTTTTTTTTAATTTAGATAATTTGATTATGAATGATTTAAGTTCGTTTTTGTCATCCAATTTACACCCAGCGAATGATTCAAATGAAGAGCATAACCAAAATTTTACGAATTTTTCCAACATTGAATTCGACTTGACTGCCTCGTCGAACCACTATTACCAAAATCACACAATACCAATTCAACAAGACTCACTTTCCATTTCGCATCAGGCTCATTTTAGTCCAAATTTAGACTTTTTTAGCAATTCACAAATTCACTCGGTCCAAAAATTACCAGAGTCCACCTTCGAAGCAAACTATGATCTTGATTCAAGCAATAACCAAACTTATAAAAATTTCAGTTTAAATCCGGTCTATTCTCCTTCTTGCACAGGTAAGTTTTTATGTCTAATTTTTCAATGTTCAGTCTGGTCTATAAAATAATTTTTTTAAAAAATAAAATAAAAAACCTTTATCAAATTTATTGAAAATTTTGTAATTTTTTTGTTTAAAAAAACTAAAAATCTTTATCAAATTTATTGAAAATTTTGTAATTTTGTTTTTATTTCAAGCAATTAATCAAGTTTATAGTGAAAATAATATATCAGCCAAATGGAGCATAAATAGTTTGCCAAGTCCTCCACTTGTACAAAGAGAAGACCAAGCCTCATCGACAATAAAGTATACGTCTGGAGGAAGCAGTTATTCTAGTGATGATGTCAAGATACGAAAACAGCGTAGAATACGAACGACTTTTTCAACGATACAATTTCGTGAATTGGAAAAAATATTTGAGGAGACCCATTATCCAGATGTGTATACCAGAGAAGAGATAGCTTTAAAAATAGGCTTGTCTGAGGCCAGAGTCCAAGTATGGTTCCAGAATAGAAGGGCTAAATTTCGTAAGGACAAAATAAAGTCAGGTAAATCTGGTCCTAAAGTGGCCAAGTCGGACAAAATGAACGGCTCTAATGAATTGAGTGCTGAAGCAAATAACTGGATTTATGGTAATCAAATTTATAACAATAATATTGTACAGCATCAATCGATCGATTCAACTCCTTCACCCGACTCGATTTCTTCCTCTTCTTCACTTTCATCTTCGTTTTTGGCACCAAACTGTGTGAATACAACAGCAAATTGCTCGAATAATTTACTCACTATTTCTAATAATTTGAACGGAACTTCAAGTCCTTCTGATGGAGCATCTAATAGTATTTTTTATCAAATCTAGTCTTTATTTTTTAATTTTTGTGAATTTTAGTTTAAATTTTAAATTGAATGTTTTCGAAATTAATTTTTTAAAAATAAAGTATTTGAACATAGTTCTAAACAGTTCTATTGTTGATTTCAATCATTATTTTTTTTTAAACAATAATCATTAAATTTATCTTAATTCTTATTTACAAAATCAGAAGAAATCTTTTAATTTAAAAATGTATCATTTTTGGCTTCAAAAGAAATTAAAATTTGTAAATTAAAAAATAGCTGATTATGATTTTTTCAGTATTAAAGTCTAAGTATTATCACAAGTTGACTTATTGAAAAAAAAATAATTATTTTAATGCCTAAGGTATATTTACTTAACTTATTTATTTAATTTGAAAACAAACTAAATAAAATTTTTTTAATTATTTGATTGATCCAGTCATGGTTCCTAATATTTTAAACAAATATGTTTCAAAATCATCATAAAGTAATTAAGGATTAATATTTTTTCATTTTTGTTTAAAAGATAATATATAACAAAAAAAAATAAATTATACATGTTATTGGGTACAAATTTCTAAACAAATATGTCTTCTGACATATTTGTTTTTCAACCAGTTTTTAAACATTAAATATATTTTAATTCGAAAATATTAATTTTCAGCCAGAATTTTAAAATTTATTTGAAGATTTCTGATAGCGAGAGCTCATTGAGAAAAAAAAATAATCAAAATTATAAGTTGTCTCCGCAAGCATGCTTGCTGTAGCTTATTATTATTATTATTAAAAATAATAATTATTATTATTGATCAATTTTTTTTTGAAAATGTTTTTATTTTTTTGAAAAAAAAATTATACTTGAAGGTTCAAAAAGGTTTTTTTTGGACACACAAGAAATATTGTCTTCATTTTGTAACAAAAAATTGAATACGAAGCTAATTAACCACTAAATTTCAAAATTTACTTAAATTAAATATTTTACTGTATAAATTACACTTGTTAGAGACATATCTAAACCAAAAAGACGCCTTCTGAGCACTAGAACTTTCAAGAATTTCGTATGGATCAGAATCCTTTGATGATGATGATAATGATTATGAAAAAAATGATGGCTTTGATAAAGAAAGAAAACAACTAGATTAAATGAAAACAACTTATAAACCAAATGCTGAATGGATAAGATTAAAATATATTATATTTTTATATAATAGTAAATAATATTATAAACGTAGACCTACTAGCTCTTATCAGATTATTTTATACAAGATGTTTTTTATTGTTGGATCTCAAAGCGATGTGGTCAATAATTTATGGAGTGATCATGATTGGAAAATTTATGGCAATAAATAATAAATGGTAAATAAAAGCATACAGCCTAAAACTCCAATTAGTCAAGTTGCCTCTAGAAAGCGCAAATCAAGCATTGAGACTGATTCATTTCCACTATCTGAAATAAAAGTTACAAATTAGACTATGTAATGGAAATAAATCAAATTCTACACAAGGGTCAAATAGAATTATTTTGCATTTTTAAAATTATCATTATTTTTATCAAATTTTTATTTAAATTATTTTAGGTCATCTTTTATTAGTCAAATTTTTTTGACAGTATTCCTAAAATTATTATGGGCATTTTTTTCGCAATCTTTAACGTTTTTTATTCTATTTTGGATAAATAATCAAATTTATTTTAGCGTAAAAGCACATCCAATTTTAGGGTTTTTTTGGACCCTTTTGATCCCTTTTTTTAAAGAAGGGTCAATATTTCCAAAACTAAAGAATTATCAAATATAGCTTATTAATCTGAATAAAATAAAGATAGGATACTGTCAAATTTTAATCAAATAATAATAACAATTTTTATTAACAATCTCGAATCATATTTAAAAATCTTACCAGGTATTCAAATATTTTGTATTTGCCTGTAAAAAATTGATAACCAAACTAATAATAAATATGTGAACAATTTAAAACCTCTCTATTGTTTTTGATAGTTGATTATCAAACATGTTTAAAGAAACCTTAAAATTCATTTAATGTAATTAAATTTGTTTGAAAGACTTACAATCATATTTGCTTTTGAAAAAATTTTCGATCTTGTTGAGTAAAATTTATCTGATGGAATGTTGTCAAAATAAGAAAATCATTTGAATGGTCTAAAAAAATTTAACTTTTATTTAAAAAAATTCTCAGAAATTCGATGATATTTTTATTATTATATTTACGAATAAATTATTAAAAATAAATAGTTTGCTAAAAAGTATTTTTAGATTTGTTAGATTAAAAATTTAAATGACCAAGCTATTGATTTGACTTAAATTTTTGGAATGAATAATTTTTATTACCTTAAATCAAAATTTTATATTTTTTAGAAATTTTAGAAAGTGGTTATTTATAAAAATATTAATTAGCTACTAAAATTCAAAATACTTACTAAACAAAATTGATGTTGTTGTGTTTGCAAATTTGCATCAAAGACAATTTCAAGTGTATAATTTAAATAAACTTTTTTTTTATTAATTTTGCAATTTTTACTATACTATCAACATTAAATCGAATTCAAAGTAATTTATTTTTTTCTTTGAAATTTAAACTCATCTATAGTCAAATCTAAATAATGGAATAATTCTAAATCATCCAATGCAGATAAACCAAAAACCAGTTAATCTTTGCTAACCAACATTCGAACTAAAATCCTTCAAAGAGTAACACAACCAATTTTTTAAGCTTTAAATAAAAAGTTTATTTTTGATAATTTATTTTGCTAATTTCAGATATAGAATAATGCCATCATCTTCATCCAAAGAGTTATCCAAAAAGTTAGATCGTTATAGAGACCGAAGTAAAGAACGGCATCACCACAGACGATCACGTTCAAGAGAAGACAAAATTCGTCACCATAAGGACGATAAGTCCAGAAAAAGGTCGCACAAATCCAGGTCTAGATCTAAGTCTTTAAAAAGAAAGCGATCTAAAGATAGATCCCGATCATCAAGTAAAAATGAACGACACAAATCATCATCTAGGTAAATTATAGGAGAATTATTAGTAAAAAAAATAATTCTATTTAATATTCTTATTTATAATTCTAATTTAATTCTTAATATTTAGTCTTAAAAAATCTCGTAATGGCAAAAATAGGAGGTCGAAGTCAAAGGAGAATAGAAACAAAGTTTCTTTTGACGGTCAAGATACCGAGGAACATGAATTGTTGGACTTGGATTTGGAACAAGAGGAGGACGAGGAAGCAATTATAGAAAAACAACGCAAAGAAAGAGAACTATTTTTGGAAAAATTGAAATCTCAGTTTGTAGCCGCTCAATGCGCAGATGGAACTGCATCAGTTGAATCATCTGTGAGTACACCTTTGAAACAAAAAGAAATGGAAGAAGGGGAAGCTGACGATGACGAAGATGAAGAGGTGCTACAGTTTGACTTTGAAGCGTCAATGAACGCAAAAAAAAAAACAATAACAAATATATCTTCATCAAGTTCTGCTAGTCATTTGTCTCAAGCGGTCCAAGCCGGTCCGCCTGAGGAAGAGTCCACAATTGATTCTTGTGATAAGGAAAAGCTTGAAATAATTAAGACCAAAGAGAAAAAATGCATGGATACATCTTTTGATATGTTTGCTGAAGATGAAGAATATGAGCATAAAAGTAAAAATTTGCTCCAAGTAGCTGAAGTGTCTAAGGTAGATGTGAACAATGGAAAATACTTATTAGATAATTGGGATGATGCTGAAGGATATTATAGTATATTGAGAAAATTTTTTTTAGAAATATAATAATTTTTTTTTTCTAGGAGTTAAGATTGGTGAAATTCTGAATGGAAAATATTCAGTATACAGCATTACTGGCCAAGGTGTTTTTTCAAATGTTGTCAGAGCTCGAATTGCAAGTGATGATGAAGTGGCAATAAAAATTATCAGAAATAATCATGTGACGTAAGTTTTTTTTTAATTTTTTGTGATGGCTCATTCTTTTTAAAAGCATCAATTGTTATTTTAGAAAAATTTCTAGAGTTAAAAAGTATTTATTCAAGAAAAAATTGAATTATTTTTTAATGAGAAAAATATTGCTTGCTGAGATTTTTATTTGGAAAGCATTTTTAAATCAAAATATTCAATAGAAGCAAAATTAAATTTCAAAAAATATCTAAAAATTATTATTTTTCGAAATATTTGTCAACATTTTAATCGAGTATTTACATTAGCATTTATTTTCTCAAATTTTATCCATTTCATTTCCTGATTTCGATATTGTATTCTTGTTGACAAGACCTAAATGGTTAAATAAAATTAATAGAGAAATTATTAGATTAGTGAATAATTTTAATCGAATTATAAACTTCAATTTATTAAATAAATAAGAAAAGTTGACTAGAAATTGATCAGTCAATAAACTTTTAGCCAACTGAAGCAAAGTATTTTTTAATAATTAATGCTTAAAATTAATTAATTTGATTGAAATTGAAAATTCTTCGGGTAAAAATCGATTTTTATTAAATTTATTAATAGAAAGTGATAATTTGAGTTAGATAAGGCTTTATTGCTGAAATAAAATTTAAATTCGTCTAAACTTAAATCTTTAAGAAATAAATTAAAGAAAAAAATTAAAATAGTCACTAAACCGAGCAGCTGATTTATTAAAATAAAAATGATTAGCCCTCCTGGCCTTAGAGTAAGCCCTCCTTACTTTTTTGAATGAGAGCGATAGATCTTTTTTCAGCTCCATCTAGTAGAAACATTGTCTCATTGCACTTTTATACAAAAATAAAATACGTTCTATATGACAGATTTTTTTATTTTTAGATTTTAAGAAACAATTCTCTAATTTAAATTTCAAATTTTGAAAAATTCGAAAAATTCGAATGGGTGCTGAGCAAAATAGCGAGATCCTGATAAATTATTTTTCATTTCCTTTAACTTCCTTGTCAACCCAAAATCACATCCAAAGAGGCTTAATTATTATTATTATAAATATTTTAAGAAAATTCGAAAAATCCATTTTCCATGGATTAAATCATTTTTTGACCATTTAAGGTAAATGCAAATAGCCCTTTAAGTGATAAATAACATATTCCTGTGGATGTCCGTCAAGACTCATAAATTAGTCCTTTATTTAGTATATTTATTAATGATATTCAAAAAATAATTAAGAATAATTCTTTTCGTTTTGATTAATACTTGGATATATTCTAAATTTTTTGTAACAGGAAAGAAAATCTCACCAAGAAACAGTCGTTGATTAGTAAACTGATACGGATAATTACCGAGAAAACGAAGAAGGCTTAGGAAATCAGCAATAAGAAAAACTAATAAAAATTAAATCTTTTTTAAACTTTCTTTAATTTTAAGGTTTTGTGAATTTCAGATATAAATTGAACAAAAATTCTTCACTTTTTGATTTATTAAAATTAAATTTAACAAAAAAAATACTTAAAAAATACTGCAACATAGTGCAACATGCTTGTTGTACCTTTTTTACCTAAAATAAAATTATTATTTTCTTTTTTAAGTAAATCAAATCAAAAATCTATTTAAATCTAATTTATTCTTTATTTTTTTATGTTTCAGTATTTTTTCTAATATTTTTTTATTAACTTTAATTTTTATTTATTAAAATGAAGAATTTTTGTTCAATTTGAATTTAGAATTCACAATACCTAATTTTTAAATTAATTTTTATTTTTGCCATTTGAATAAATATTTTTTTCCATTTAAATAAATATTTTTTTTTAATTAGTTAAGTCGGTAAGATAGGGTTTGTTTTGCTATTTCAAAATTACTAAAAAGTCTTTTCAACAAATAAAAATGTGTTTGATTATTTTATTGTGCCAGAAAAATTAGATTAAATTAGTCACTCCTTTTTTTGTCACCCTAAAAAGCCATTTAAAAATTTTCACCTAATTTGAATATCAATGGTTCAAACTTTTAAAATTAAAAAAAAGGAAAAATATTAAGATTAGCTTTTTCTTAGCCCTCTAAAACCAAAACTGAAAAAAATGAAATATTAATTTTTATATCAAAATAAAATTAATTGTACTGACAAAAAATGAATCATTTTATTTCATTAGACAAAAATGATATAAAATTAAATGACAGAAAGGGTTTAGTATAACAAAATATTATTGAAACAATGACAAATTAATTAAGGAAAAAATTCTCACCATAAGCCAGAAAAATATCACAAAACTAATATGATACTATAATTATTTCTTATTTCTTTTTGAAGGCCTATCACTAGTACTTTGTTGAAATGGCTCTTAGGTGATTTTATTATTTGATTGTGCTTCAGGTGATATCAATGATGACTGGGTAATGTCAAAATCATGTGATTCTGACTTATCTGCTTCGATGCAATCATCTTGATAGAATTAAATTCTGGCACCCCTGATTTTTTATTCATTTTTATTTTTTATCTATGACGATTTAATTTTTATTCAATCAATTAGTTGTTTAAATAATTTTATAGTCAGTAATTTAATTGATAGATATTCAAAAAGAAATTTAAAAATAAAAAAATGATACAAAATACGCTTTTTATGGGCCTAAAGATTGCACCCATTGATGCGAAAAATTAGTTGAATCTAGCTAAATTGGATCATTTTTTTTAATTTAAAAAATCGACCACAATTTCTTAAATATTCCAGACATTTTATATATAATAATTAAGTATAAAAAATCTTATATTTGAAATGTTATTAATTATTATTAAATACAAAACTAATTTGATGCTAAAAATAATAATATTTTTTATTTTAAAGTCTTAAAAGTGGAATAAAAGAACTTGAATTTTTACGTAAACTAAATGAAGCTGATCCAGATGATAAATTTCATTGTCTTCGTTTGCTCTCAAACTTCTATCACAAACAACACTTGTGTTTGGTTTTCGAGCCTTTAAGCATGAATTTAAGAGAAGTTCTTAAAAAATATGGCAAAAACGTTGGTCTGCATATAACTGCTGTTCGTTCATATGCAAAACAACTGTTCCGTGCTTTGCGACTTTTGAAAAAATGTCAAATCCTCCACGCAGACATCAAGCCGGATAACATTCTGGTAAACGAAACAAAACTGGTTCTCAAACTGTGCGACTTTGGCTCAGCCTCATATGCTTCGGACTGTGAGATCACAGAATATCTTGTGAGTCGATTTTATCGAGCTCCTGAAATAAGTAGAAAATTTTTGAAAATTTTTCTATAAAAAAATAAATTTTTGCTATTTAAAGTGTTCGGCTTGCCATATGATTATGGCATAGATCTTTGGTCAGTAGGCGTTTCTCTCTTTGAATTGTACACTGGTAAAATAATGTTCCCGGGTAAATCGAATAATGAAATGCTTAAATTATTTATGGATTTAAGAGGAAAAATAGCGAATAAGTTAATAAAAAAAGCCGCTCTTAGAGATAAACATTTTGATTCAGACTTTAACTTCATTTATCGAGAACAGGATAAGATAACAAAAAATGTGAGTATTTGATAATTTTATTAAATAAAATTTTGCTAACTAATTTAATTTTTAACAGGAAAAAGTATCCGTTTTATCAAACATTCCAGTCTCAAGAGATATACAAAATGAGCTTATTGGTAATCAGCGTTTACCTGAAGATCAACTAAAAAAAGTTCTTCAACTAAAGGATTTATTAGATAGAATTCTTGTAATCGATACGAGCAAGCGTATAACCATAAAGGAAGCGATGATACATCCGTTTGTTGATGAAAAAATTTAACATCTTGTACAATTATAGAAAATTAAAAATTTTAAATTTATATTCTTATTAATGACAAATAAAAACGGCTCTTTGAAACCTGATTATTTGATCTTTGTTTATTTGTATCATAATTAAATTTGGGTCTTGCCTGTTATGTGACCAGTTTGTCACGTATTATGTGACTAGTGACTTTATGTTGAATTGGTGACCAGGTATTTTTTCTGACTAGTCACATATTCACTGGTCACCTAATATGTGATCAGGCAATATAATTATTAAAATAATGAATTTTTTTTTTTTAATTTTATTATTTAAGTGACCAGTTATTAAATTTATATGACCAGTTTTTTTATTTACGTGACCAATTTATATATTAATTTAAAATTATAAAAATTCAATAAAAAAAATTATTTATGCATTTTTGCGATGTGTTGCTTTGTGCCACGCTCATTTTTCATTAATTTCCCGCACTCCGGGCAAGCTATTGGGTTTTTATGCTTACTAAGAACTTTTATTACAGCAGACTGTGTCGCTTCAGAAGCAATTGGAGTTTCTGTTGCAATTTTTGAAAACTTTTCTAATTTTTTTTTTGTTGGATTTAAACTAAGCTTGCAAATGGCTGCACTAACCTCTTCAAAATCTGATTCACAATTTTCTTCATGATCTGAATCGATGCCATTTGCCAAAAAATCACTCTCTTTTATTGTAATTGTTACCGTATTTGGATAACTTTCTTCATCGCTTTCATAATTTTTAAGCCTATTTTACTCTTCCACCAATTAGAGTTGCAATTTCAATTATTTTATTATATGTACAATTAAATTTTATTTAACTTAAAAGAAATTTATGAGACCAATTGCAGATTTTCAAGACCAAATGCTTATTTAGGTGACCGGGTTAAAATTATTTATAAACATTTTTACCAAATAAATAATTTTGCCTGATCACATATTAGGTGACCAGTGAATATGTGACTAATCAGAAAAAATACCTGGTCACCAAATCGACATAAAGTCACTGGTCACATAATATGTGACCAACTGGTCACATAACAGACAAGACGCTTAAATTTAATGTTAATATTATTTAAATTTGTTTGAAGTACTAGGTTAAACAAAAATTGTATTTTAATAAATTTGCTGTTAATCAAAAGTGATCACTTATTGTAAGTTAATTGAGCTAATCAATAAAGTAAGATGATTAATTACTTTTGTATTAAATTTTTTAAAAGTTAAAAAATTAAAATTAAAGATTTGCTTTGAAAAATAATACTAGAATAAATTTTTGAATATGTATGTGTAATCGAAGAATAAAAGTTAATGAGAAAATTTTGAAGTGTTCACATCTAAACGTAAAATAAAGATACAAAAATAAAAATTTCAAAATTTGCTTTAATCTCAGTAATTTATTCTTATTTTTCTATTTATTTACATAATCTAAATACAATTTCTTTTTTTTTCCATTTTAAAGAGATAGGGAAAAAAAATTACGAATCGCTATGTTAAAGGATTTGTATACGAGGTTTGCACCTTTCCTACATTTTTTTTAATTTAAAACAAAAATTAAACTTTACAAATTGTCTTGAATTTGAAAAATTAAAGCTTCTATTAGGCGGTTAATGGTTTTGTGAAGTTCAGCACAAAGGAACAGAACAAAGTGTAAAAAAATTAAATAACTTTTTTTCTAAAAGTTTAAAAAATTAATTCTGTGAATTCTGTGAAAATTTGCATCAACTTTAAAAGTCTGCTAATGATGTGCATAATCTCTGCAAAATGCACTTTGCTCGATTATATTGAAATTTAATTTCTGCTAAACTCTGCAAATTTAGCAGACCTTGATATTTGGTGCAACTTTGAATGTTGCACTATGTTGCATTTACAGAATTAAGTTCAAACCTTCTGAAAAAAATTTATTCAATTTTTTTTTACTTTTTTTTTCTGTTCTTTTTATCATTTTGTACTGAATTTCACAAAACCCGGTTTATCAATTACATTTAAAATTGATAAATTAAAAAAAAATAACGGCTAATAAGGAAAAAGTGTGGGGAAAATGTTATTTTTACGACTGGACTTTAAACTTTAAACTTAACTTACTTAAAACTCAAGACTTTAAACTGGACTGTTAAATGAAAAATTTTTTGTCTCACCTTTTAAAACTAAACTAACTTAAAGAAAAGCTGTAATACAAAATCCATTCATTTATTAATGTATAAGAATTCACAATGATCAATTTTGGAATATATTTTTAGTAAAACAATTTGTTTAAAAAAAAAACTATTTTCATTGAAATTAAAAAATATCAGTAATGCAAATTTAGTAAAAAGATTTTTTTAGTAATTTTAGTTAAAGATTAAAAAAATTTGATTTTAATGTTTTTTAATTAATGAAAACTAAAAAATTTTTAACTTTTTTTTATTGGATATCTTATCTTTGGTAAGTAACGTCGTCGTCATGTAACAAAATGTTTATAAATTTTTTAGTAATTAACTAAATTTTTTGGTTGCATGAAATAATGAAGCCTTAAAAATTATGGACAAAGAAGAAATCCAATTCGATATAGCACATTATTGGCAACTTTAGGACACTCTCAAAATTATTAATTATTTACAATGATGCTAGGCATATAATAAAGATTTCATTCTGCATATAGCTCTGAATCAAATACCCTGATCTAATCTATGCTTATACCTTGGTATCATTTGCAGTCATTTTTTAAATATTTTTGAATGAGGCCTGGAGGTAGTTGATTTATAAAATAAATGAAGATGGGCAATAGACAGATCCTTGGTAGAATTCCACTCTCTAAAATATTATACGTAAAAATCACATCTCAGAGAGCAGCACTGTGTTTTTTTCAATTTAGTAAATTGCTTCTGATACCATATAGATTTAAAAGATTAAGAGATTGTCTCTTGTATGTAACTTTGTCAAAAGCCTAAAAAAAACCAAGAGGAGGATGCCTTGCGAGCTAAGTTTGGAAATTATTTTGATGCCCATGTTCAATGTTTCCTACGATTTGGTTTCATTAACTTATTTTTATTTTATAAGTGGAATAAATTTTCTTATGATCAGGCTTAAAAATACTAAGCTCAAGACGCTTAATGACGTCTTTCGCTTAGTCAAACAATATTAATGTTAATTTTGTTAAAAAATTTGTATTTAAACGGGGTTCGGAGCGTGGCCCTTGTTTAGAGAATCCCGTTAATTAGATGAAAAGAGAGATCTTAATAAATTTTAATTGTTATTTTTGAACTAATATCTTGAATAGTTGAATAATAGAAAGTCTTATACAAATTAGTTGAAATTAACAATCTCTGAACAGAGTTCAAAAATCAAAGATTCAAGTGAAGTTTTTTTTTGATATAAAATCATTTCAAAAATTTATATCATGATAGCTTTTGTTATGTCTTATGATGAGTTGATTCTTCGATATTTTTTCCATTTATTAAAAAGAAAATTAGTTAACTTGATACAATTCAAATTTTGATGATACAAACTTTAATTTACAAATTTTTATACACTAATAATCAGTCATGCAAAAAATATTTTCAAACAAAATTTTGCTAAAAATTTGTTATCTTACTTTTAAAAATGATATTATCAGATCAAATTTGTAATCATGACGGAGAACATTGTTGTTATCAAGCATGATAACATTTTAGGCAAGACCCCTTTTGTGGAATTTTAAGTCAAATTTTGAGTTTTGACCAACTCTAGATAAAAAAAAACTTTTTAGATAAAATAACGATATGGCTTACCTCAATGTTTATTACAGAGCTGGTCAAAAGTCAAAGTTTAAGCCAGAATCGGGAAAGGTCATTTTGAAAATTATTTATTATGGCCACATGATTTTTTGGCGTTCCAGATAGATATTGTGGCAGCCTACTAAATAGGAACCCAAAATTAGGGCTTAAAAAGTTAGTTTTTGACCCAGACTTAATAGAAAAAATAAAAAAGAAAAAATTAAAGTCAAAGTTTTGACTTGTCTTACACTCTTGACCAACTGTGGTTTATTATGAAATATTGTGTTTAAAGCATCCTTGGTAACAGGTTTCAATTTTCCATTTTTTGAATTTTAAGAAATTCAAAATTATATTTCATTAATTACCAACTGAAATTTTGGCACAATGCAAAATCATTTTTCAAAAAAAAAATTTGCTTTAAAAATAACTTATTTAAAAGCAAATTTTACCCGGTCATTGAATTAAACGAAATGTCAAATTAAAACTTATCCAATTAATTCAATTTTATATTTTGCCATTGATATTTTATAAAAATGACATATTTTATAATTTGAAAGTGACAAATAGATGAATTTATTTTTAAACATTTCTGAAAAAGGAAGCAACTTTCTATGTAAATGTTGTTATGTTTTTTTACTTGATTGAAAATTTGAAAATAAAGGTTACATTTGTGTAAATTAAAAATGCTAGGTGGGTTCATTAAACTGAAATATTAAGAAAAACAGTCGATCAAAATTTTGAAAAAGAAAACAAAGTAAACACAGAAGTCATGGAAATGAAATTAATTTTAATTGTTTTTGGATTACGAAATTTAAGATATTGCGCAGTAAAACCAAGTTTAAAATTGAAAAATTTAAAGCGTAAAATTGCGTTTATTTAATATATTTTAGCGTTGGATTTATCATCTAGACACGTTGTAAGACTTTGAACTTACTTAAAAATTTCTATGGAAATATTATTTTAAGTTAAAATAATATTTCCATCAATAGTTAAATTAATAAGTTAAATTTCATAACAAAAAAGTTCTGATAACTTGTTTGACTATGAAATTTAACTCTTGGAATATTTTTAATTTGAATCACTTCTGCTTAATTTGCGAAATAATAAAAATGTTTGTTGTCAAGAAAAGAGTATTTATACGTTTTAAATATCCGAATATCAAATTTTAAATTAGAATTGTTAAAATTTAGTTGAGATTAAACATCTAATTTAAAATTGACAATGAAGTGAAAAAAATTAAAAAAAAAAAACATTTCTTTTATCAAATTATTTTATTCAAGAATGGGTAAGATTGATTATTTTACAATTGGTCTCGAAAAGCCGAATGCAATTTACAATGCTGGTGAGAATCTAAGAGGAACATTGAATATATTCGTGAAAGAACGTCTAAAAATCAATGGCATAAAAATGCTTTTAAAGGGAGAAGCAAAAGTTTATTGGTAAAATTTAAGTTTTTTAAGCAAATTAAAATAAAAACTTTTAAAGGACTGAGAATCACGGCAGTGGTGAACACCAACGAACAGAATCTTATTCTGCTAATGAAACTTATTTAAGTCATGAGCTTGTTTTCATGGCAAAAAACTCATCTTCAGATCTATATATTGAACCTGGAAACTATTCTTATCCCTTTGATATAGTCTTACCACCAAATTTGCCAACAAGCTTTGAACATCATATTGGTAAGGTGAGATACTCACTTTATGGAACAATCGATATACCATGGTAATTTAAGCAATTATTTGTTTTAAATAGTCAAACAGAATTAAAAAAATTATTTGCTTAAAGAATTTTTTAATTTTATCGATATTCTTTAGGGCTTTTGACAAACATACTACTCGATTGTTCACTGTTCTGAGTCATCTAGACCTGAATTCAAGACCGAATTTAAGACAAGGCTTTGGTGTGAGCGATCAAAAAGTTTTATGCTGCGGACCTTGCAAATCAGATCCAATACTTGCAAATTTTAATATATTTAAATGTAATTTTTTATTATTTTATTAATAAATTTTGATCTAATTTTAAAGCTGGTTTTGTACCTGGTGAGTCTGTAGGATTCAACGCTACTATTGATAACAAAAGTAGTAGAAAAGTAAAAAAAATGACTGTAAACTTAATTCAAGTAATGAAGTTCCATGCAACCAGGAAAACTAAAACGTGTACTCGAAATGTAGCTTTAATACAGTACCCAAACGTAATACCAGAACGATCTTTTGAAAATTGGTGTAATTCATCTCTGCCAATTCCAGCAGTTTGTTCTTCATCTAATGGAGCTTGTAGAATAATAGAAATTTCATACGAAATAGTTTTCAATTTTGATGCATCAGGAATAGCAACAAGTAAAGATATGGCCATACCAATAATCATTGGTACTATTCCTTTATATTCTGATCACGATACAAATGCTCCAAATATTCCTTTTACATATGAATGTTTCGATTTTGGATCAAATTATGTGGATTTATCAAACGGAACTGGAATCAACAACAGTCAAGGAGAATCTATTGAATCTGATTTGAATAATTTTAAACCTTCCTATCCTTTTTATAAAGATTTTTCTATGAATAATAGCTGCATTAAAAGCTAATCTACAAAAATATTTATATTTTTTTAAACCCTTATCCTTCTAAAATCGAGTCAAAAATGACCCAAGCAAAAATATTAAATGAAGCATTAAATGCAAAATACATGCTTGTGTCAAAACTGGCCCATTCTATAGCTTTTTTAATCAACGAAGGATAAGGGTTAATTAATAAAAATTACAAAAAAGTAAAAATAAATATCACAAAAAAGATTTTTTCTGAAAATGTGATTCCTTGTTTCAGAAATATTACCGTATTTCCTCAAATAAAATAAAGTTCGGTCTTCAAAGGGTTTCTTTTATTCGAAAATTTTTCACTTCAAAAAAGTGACTCAAATAAAAGAAATTTATCCATTATTTTTCTTCTATTAGAAACAGAAAAATGCATGTTTTAATTGACAAGTGATAGGCGAATTTTCTTTTAATCGAGACACATTTTTTTGAGAAAAACAACTCAAATAAAGGCAAATTTTTGACTCAAATACTAGCAAGTTTCTTCTATTTATGGTTACTTCTATTTAAGGAAATACGGTAGTTACCGTAAAACCTCGCAAGCAACATCAGGGGTTAAACATGCAATAGCCTAGCATATCATATACTTGAGAATTAGCTTTATTTTATTCATTAATTAACATAAAGATTCAGGCTTATTGTCAAAATGAAAATAGCATAATTATTCTTAAAAAACATTTTATTTTAAGATAAATATGTTGAATTTTTAAACTTTTTTAGATACGGTTTCATGGGAATTTCAAATTTCATGAATTTAAAAGCTTTAAGCTCACGATTTTGAAGACGACATTTCTCAAGCTATTGGTGATTTTAATTCCGGGAAAGAGTTTACCTTTGATGAGATTTACAAAACTACTAGATAATTACTAGATTTCTATCAAAATACTGTAATACATCATTTTTTTGTTAGTTGATTTCTAACGTTAAAATTAGACTGTAAATTAGACGTTAGACTGTTAGGGCAATTTTATAACCCTAAACCCTAACCCGTTTATTAAGTTTGTAAGATTGATTTTGAATTAATCTTTTAAAAATTTTACGAAACTTAGAAACATCAGCAATTAATAATTAATCACCACTATAACCTTCTTTTTAAAGTATCCATAGAAAAAAAACTCTTATTTCAATTAAAATCATTTTAATAAATTAATCAGTTTAATAAATTTTATTGAAAAACTAAATGTATCTAGCTAAAAAATCTTTTAATTTTTTAAATAGAATCTTTACGACAAATAAGCAATTTCATGGCTAATTCTGTTGAAAGAAACAGAACCCACAGTTTTTCCGACAAGGGTTTGGCTCAAGGCAGCTTTTACCAGCATATTGTTGGCAAATTTGGTCTTGATTGTGTTCCATAAATAATTTGTATCCACACCGTTAACACTGATGCTTAATTTACAATTCGAGCATCCCAAAGAACCAGCCCAGTGTCTTAGAGAAACCAAGGCAGCTTTTCCCTTATTGTCCATAAATTTTGCATAAGGCACTATTTTGTTATAAGCTTCATCAATAAATGGCTTCGAGATAGCTTCAGCTTCGGCCACACTAAGAACCAATCTTGAAGCTGTTAGACCAGCTGCATCTAACTGGGCTTTGGATCTATAGCCAATGTATTTTTCGACCTTTGAGATGATTGTGGCAGAAATGCCTTTTGCTTGTAAGCCAGCTTTTGTTTGTTGTCCTAAATCGATTCCAATACCAATAGTTACACCAGAAGATAAAGTTGGAAAATAGCCTACTGTTCTGAAACCTTCACGGTCCTTTAAATGCCTCAATATTTCATCATAAGTAGCATCGGCCGAAATAAGAGCGATGCTTGTTGCTACAATTAGAAAGCTTAAAAATTTCATTTTTTAATTATTTTATTAAAATACAGCTGTTAACTTTAATTTATAGGCGGCTAGTCAATCTTTAAATAAATATTTAAATGATCTTTATTTATCTAATTTTAACACAATACTAAAAATGCTGTTTTAAATTTTGTATTGCTATTTACTGCATTTTTTTTATCTAACATTCAAATATTTGATTTAATTTTTCTTTCAAATCTAGCGTTATCAATATCGAAATTCATATTTTACTTTTTTCGTTTAGTTAATAAACCAATATTTGTTGAAAGAATACACCAACTTTTTAAATAGATCAAGGTATTAGACTAAGGTGTTTTTTAAAATGAAAGGATACCCTGAGTCAATTTCGATAGTCTGATAGAATGCAATTATTGAGAGAATATTTTTAAAATTTATCATTTTAATTTAACTAATTTTTTAAAGATTTTACTAATACTTTAAAATAGAAATCATTATAAAATTAGAATAGATTTAGCATTAGATTTTATACAAAGACCTTGGTAAAAAAATATTTTTTTTTGTTGAAAAAATTGTTGAAATTAGGTTTTGACCATGGTCTGAGTTAAAAATTTTTGAATTTTAACAGCTAATATTAGATTTAAGACAAAGGCATAGGAAGCAATAAAATTATTAATGTAGAAATAGTTATTGTTTACGGTATGATTAGCAAAAATATATTTTTAACTCTTAAGCTTAATTTTCAACAAATCCAATTTTTAATTTTATAAAAAAAATAAAAAATATTAATTTTATCAAGTGGTTTAAACTTTTAGACAATCAAATTTCTTACAGATTATCTCATTATAAATTTACATACCAAACAATTATTTTTCGAAAATTGGTTTGGTAAATTGAATTAAAATATTTCATTTGATTTATAGAAAATAGAGTTAATAATAAAATTATTCAATTTTTGAAAAGTTTAAATGTAAATCATCAGATTAGTGCCTCTATTCATATTAAAATGATAACATTTTTTTTTATTCATATATAATATAAAATTTATAATTATCAATTTTAAAATTATTTATTATAAAATCAAGCTTTAACTATTTACTAAAATTCAAAAATGTTTTGTCTAAATGAAATTTTAATTCCTTTCAAAATCAACATATCTTTTTAAAGTATTTAGCTTAAAATTATTTTGGAAACATTCATATTATGTCAAACAGGTTTAACAATTTTCAGAATATTTTCTAATGATCAAATAAAAAGGTAAAAAGAAAATATGAAATTAAGCATTAATTTTTAGTTTTGTAATTTCTATATTACTATATTAATTTCATTTTAAAAACAGACTATTGCCTCCCTATTTGAATACCAGTAATGATCGGAATTTCGTTTATTCAATTAATTATAAAAATTTATATAATAAAAAATTTAAAAATGAATTAAAAAAAATATATTAGAAAAAAAATTAAAATTTATACATTTTAAAAAACAATTAATAAAATGAACTTTAAAAAAGAATTTGTAAATACTATTTTGATCATAAAAATAATTAAAAAAACCCTATAAACTTGGCACTTTGAATTTTCTTTTAATATACTAATGAATAAAAAAATTATAATTTTCTAGCATAAAAACTATATAAACTCACATGTTCAAATTTTTATAAATTTTAAAAATGTCCCAAATGAGTAAAGACTCTGAAATGGAAACTGATGCAAGTTCCCAGCCAACAAAATCCAACTTCGATGAATCTAAATTCCTAAATTTTGATTCATTTTCCCAATTTCATGATGTAAATTAAATAAACATTTTCAAAATTTTAACCTATTAATTTTTCGTGTTAGACGTTTTCTGCAAGAATCAAAGATACGGTGGCTGCCTCATCTAAACTTGGTCTAAATGAATCAGATCTTGAATATTTTTTGGCTTTTCCCAGCTTCCAAGATTTTATTAATAAGCAAAATAATCGTATTCTGCGACTGTAATAGCTTTTAATTAATATTTTCTAATCTAAATTAAAAACTAATTTCAAGAATGGGTCAAGTATTGAAAAATCAAAATGTTAAAAAGTCAAATTTTAATTCAAATAAATTGGAAGATGAAGAAAGAATCGACTTGTTAACTGACATCAACGACCAATTAATTGAAAAACTGGTACATATTTTTTAAAGATTTTTTTATAAATTTTAAAAAATAAATTTCAAACAGGGCATTAAATTGGATGAACTTCAAGGCTTGCGAAAAAAGACCGAGACCGAAATGAAATTAACTGTTACCACTTTGAATGCTACTTCTCGAAACATAAACACTAGCTGGAACAAAGATGTAATTAAATTAAACTTCAAAAAAAAAATTAATTTTAAATTAAATTGCAAGGCGGGTATGATTATTAATAAGGACCAAGCTAAAAATCTGCAACAAACAGTTAATAGACAAAACACAACAGTAACTGGAATCACTTTCAGTCAATTTTCGAATAAAAAAGGAACCGTTCAAAAATCTCAACTTATTTTTAAAGACAAAATAGATAATTCTTATCTTCCATTTGTTCCAAAAATAACTTCAAAACCAAATGCGCTAATACCTTTGCCAGAGATATATCAAAAATTGAGTCAACTAGACTTTGAAATTAGCCATGAAGTATTCAATCAAAACACTGAATTGTATTCTTAATTTAATTTTTTATTTAAAATTTAACTTTATGAAAAAAAAGACTCGAAAACCCTTATGCCTACGAGATCGAACAACTTATTTTAACAGATAGCGATCTAAATTTAGTTGATGAGGAAAATTCCAAATTAATTCCGATAAAAAACGCTGCCTATAAATTCATTGATTCGGTCGATGATCTAAGATGGCTTTGCCAACACTTAGGAAAAGAAAATCGATCTAAAATAAGAGAAATAGCCGTGGATCTAGAACATCATTCTTATCGGTCATTTTTGGGCTTTACCTGCTTGATGCAGATATCAACCAGAGATGAGGACTTTTTAATTGACACCCTTAAACTTAGATCTGAAATGCATATTTTAAATGAAATATTCACCGATTGGACTTTGCTGAAAGTTTTACACGGCGCTGACTTTGACATCGAGTGGCTACAAAAAGACTTTGGAATTTATGTGGTCAACATGTTCGATACTGGTCAGGCTGCCAGACAACTTCAATATCCACACTTTTCTCTAAGCTATCTGCTTCAAAAGTTTTGTAATATTAGCGCCCAAAAACAGTACCAACTGGCAGATTGGCGAATACGACCACTGAATGAAGGGATGATCAATTATGCCCGGGAAGACACTCGTTATTTGCTCTTTATTTATGACCGACTTAAAAATCAGCTTGTTGAGCAGAGTCTAGATAAGGATGTTAGTTCAAGTAGTTTGAATCAGGTGTTTGAGAAAAGTAAACAAATATGCAAGAAATCTTATAAAAAACCGGTATTTTTTACCAAGGGTTTTCTCAATCTGTGTCAATCTAATTCACATTTAAATGCGAAACAAATGAAAGCTTTACAAGACTTGTATAAATGGAGGGATAAAATTGCTCGTGAAAACGATGAAAGCTGTGAGTTTGTTCTTAAAAATCATCAGCTTCTTAAGATTGCAGAGTTGTTGCCAAGAGAAATTTATGGCATTCTAGCTCTATGCAATCCAATTTCTCCAATTGTTGAAACAACTGTTCATGAAATACACGATATAGTTAAAAAAGCTAGAGAATTTACAGGTATTTGGCAAAATTTCTTTTATTTGCTAAAATATAAAAATTGAAAAGATTGTCTAGTTATGTGAGCTTTTTTTTTGTTGCTTATTGATGATTTTATATTGAAACTTTTATAATATAATATTGTTTTTTATTAATTTGAAGCTTTTTCAGAAAGCTAATTTTATTCTTTAAAATGGAAATTCGGTTTTTTTTATTTAGTCAAATTTTGAATTTAAATTTTTAAATTTTAAATTTTGTGATAATTTTGGTGTTTAAAAGTGGCAAATTGAAGTTTAAGATCAAAATTAATTGATTCTGAGAAAAAATTATCATCAAAAGAGGTTTATAATATAATTTTTGATTTTAAATTGAACAATGTGAATTTTCATAACAATATTCCAGTTAAATAATACAATTTTATTAAGTTAAAAATTTTACTTGGTATTTAAAAATACGAATCTTGTTTTTTTTTGTTTTTCTATAGGTTTTAAATGGTGAAACAATCAATTAGTTTCATTTTACCGTCAAGTTAAAATAAAAAAATAAAACAAGAATTACCAATAAATTGATGTTTTTTTATCAAATTGTATGTTAATTTGGAATTTTAATTTTAATTTCTTTTAATTCTTAAATTTAGAATTACTTTAAATATTTGAACTTTTTTTAAAATTTAAATCAATAAAATTCAATAATTTATAATAAGAATAGATATATTCATATTCCAACTCAATAAAAGAGACCTAAGGTCAAAACCCATAAAGGGATGATTAAAACGAGCGGTTGCTGATTAAAACTTCTCTTAAGTCAACAGGCGATGTTTTTAAATTTACATTTTTATGTACAAAATGAGCAAGACGTTTGATAATTCTATGCTGAAAGCAGTCGATGTTAAATTTATTCAACTCGATATTTACAGTGTTAAAGTCATAATTGCCATGAATATTTGGGCGAATATTTAATAATCTTTGAACACAATACTAATAAGAATTAGCTAATTTTTGAATTGATCTTTTTGTAAAATATATTGATAACGATATAAAATAGTCAAAGAACGGCATGATAAATGATTGGAAGAACTGAAGCTTAACTTTGTGCGATAAGTAAAATAATCTTCTTATATCATAAAGTCGTTTATTTATTGAAGTTTATTACGTGTTGCAAAAAAGTGAGCTTGTTATCAATTGTTACTCCGAGAAGTTTAAATTTATCAACAAATTCAACCATAATAACATTTATTTTAATTTTACAAGGAAAATTAAGTTTTGTTTTATTTGAGATAAACATAATTTTAGTCTTGGACCAATTAATATCTATAATATTGAATTTACACCAAATAAATAACTTTTGAATTGATTCAAGAAAAGAATGAAAGAATTACTTTAACTATTTGAACTTTTTTTAAAATTTAAATCAATAAAATTCAATAATTTATAATAAGAATAAATCATAGAGACAGCAAAAAAAAAGACATCGCAAAATATTTTATTGAATCATCAATAATTTATCATGAATAAAATTCAATTTTATTTTTTTAATCAAGTGAAAAATATTCTGTTTGATGTTGTTCCACCATCAAATTTTCAAAAGCTCAATTTATTGAAATTCAATTGATGAAAAAAATTATTTATTATTAAGAAAAATATGAAAATTCACAATCCCTTTAAATTTAATAAAAAAATAAATTTTTAAAGTTGATATTCAAAGGTTAAACTGAATTTTTTATATCTGCAAATCTTTATAAATTTTATGCATGCAGAATTTAGCTCAATAAAAATATGTCTCTTCATTTAATTTTTCAATTTGCATCAAAAGTCAAAATATCTCATAAAATATTTAAATCTAATTTAGAACCGAGCAAATTCAATCAGAAATTTAGAAGAAAATAATTTTGGGACAAAATTCTCAATGAGTAATCATGATAGCATTTTTATATTTTCAGAAATTTAAAAGGACATTAAGCTTGATTCATAAAAACACTTAGTTTTTATTTTTGAAAAATTTAGTTGGCTTCATAATTTAAATTAAATTAAAAAAATGTCCTAAAATTTTACAATAAATTTAAAAGATAAAAATAATTGACATTAAAGAAGTTCTATTTATTTATAAAAAATCTAATATTTTTAATTAAAAATTTTCTTTACTTTAAGGAACTCTCAGCGCACTTGATTTGGGTCAGCTTGAAAAAGAAACAGGTTTAGCAGGTTCAAAGCCCGATGTTCAAGAATCTAAATTACTTGAGACCATTGTTCATTCGGTCACATATGATCCAACCTCAATTCTTAACTGTCCGCATGATTTTCCACATCAGTCCATAAAATCGGAATCGATGGAAACCGAACAAGCAACCTATTTAGAAACAGCTCATGAATCAAATTTGACTAATTTACTTATTCGTCCAGCAGAGCGTTCTACTTCATTACCAAATGAATTTAAACATAGATCTGTTATCTCACTTGATAAATTTTTTGATAAAACTGTTTTCAGCGAAAAATTGGATAAACGTTTGAAAAAGATTGAAGAAAGAGTCAAAGAAATCAAAAAACAAATGAAAAGTCCATTTGAAATGTTCTTGCCAAAATATTACCAAATTGGACATGATGTACAGGCTGATCAATATTGGAATTTAATAGCATCTAGCCAAGTTCAGAAAGTCGAATCTGAAAAGGAGCCAGTGCCCGTTGAGCCTACAAAGACCGACGACATTTTGATGATTCCGCTTAAAAAACAATTTAAACATGAAAAAAATACTGAAACTAAAAAATTGAAAAAAAAACTTAAAGACGTTGATTTTTCAGAAGCAATAATTGAATATAATAAGAGAAAAAATGAACAGCAAGTTGAAGCTATGGGTGATGCGGAAAAAAATGATGAACAATTTGAAAAATTGTCAGAAAAAGTTAAAGACAATCTAAAGTCAATTTCTCAGTTTGTGAAAAATGCAAATTTTTCTAAAGATAGTGAACAATTTAAATATGACCCGGAGTCTATGAACCAGATGTTTTCCAAAGCACATTGTTCTGAAAAGGAGCCGAAAGCTAAACGTTTTGAGGACAAATTTGGTAAAGCCAATAAGCGACGTTCGACTAATGCACTCACTAGATCCAAGAATAATAAAAGTTTTACTTTTAGAAAATCAAATTAAAAAAATAAATTTTTCTGAAGCTTAGTTTTTTTATATACCATGGCTATATATTTCTAAATAAGATAAACTGTTTTTGATTTAAAGTAGTAACTTTCAACTATTTTTTGAATAAATTTACGAAAATTTTGGCAGTTTTTTCTTTTTCGCTTTATTATTAAATTGATTTTAGATGCAACTATATGGATTGATGGAATTTTTTGATTAAAAAGAATAATTTATTTATATAAATTAATATGCGTTGTGTTTATTTAATTAAGTTTAAAAGCTTACTTGAAAATTTTCATGAAATTAAAGATGAAAAAATAGTTTTTTTGTAAAATTTTTCATTTTTTTCTTGAAATAATATTTTGTATCGGTTTTTTATTTGTTTTTTTATGAAAAAGTGTAAATTTTTTTTGATATTATTTAGTCTTCAAGAAAGCAAATCTTGCTGAAACAAGTCGAAAATTCAATTGTTTCAAATAAATTAATTTTATAATTTTAATTTGAAATTTACTCTAAAGATTTTAAATTTTTTAAACAATCAGTCCTTTGAATTCATTGCAATCTTCGTATGAAATGCTCTATTATAAAAAATACTTTTGCTTAATTAATATTTGATTTCCAATAAAAAAATTTTTTCTATTTAATCAAGTTTTAAATTGTGTGACCATATTCAATTAGTTGTTAGTCACTTATTTTAATTTCACTTAAAATGTCACCAGATCTGGATTCTTTGGAAATGCAAATACATAATATAACATAATAATTGCAATGCATAGCAATGCATAACATAATAATTTTTTACAAAAAAAATAATTGAACTAACAAAATAATTTAATTTAGTCTAAAGTGGCCTTGAAGCTTTCTTGACTTGGTTATTACTTCACTCTCAGGCAATCAATTCCAGTGAAATATTTCAAACAGATCATCTTTCATTATCCTTTTACTTAGTTTAGTTAAATTCAATGTTCACCAATCTCGTTTCGTAAGCCGTATCTTTCGAAAAATTTCTCTTATAAATATCCTCTACAATATTTAACAATAAAATCTTTAATTTTTTAATGATTATTTAAAGAATCTTTCATATTTCCTTTTCGAGTTGACTGGTCATATGTCTGAAATTGATAAAAAGAAACAAAAAATTTGAAATGAAAATTTTCGTAATAAAAATAATAGATACCACAAATTACTGCTAGCTTATGATATAATCAACAAAATTAATATTTTAATTGGCAAATTGAAGTTCATAATCAAATTTAAATTTCAAATAAAATTTTTTAACTTCCGATTTAAATAAAAAGGTTTTTTTTTTTTCAATTTTTTAATAAAAAATTACTAAACTTAATTAAGTCAAGTCCAAGTCCGGGCTTTTATTTTTGTAATTTTCATTCAAAAGTCCAAGACCAGGCTTTAAAATTTTGAATTCTGATGAAGAAATTTATGCTAAAATTGCAAGAAAATTATGTGAATGGCAAATCTATTGCATTAGACAACCCAAAAGTATATAAATTTTTTGATATTAAGCCTTATCTAGCAAATTAAAAAAAAGACTAGACTTGAACATTTTTAAAAAAAAAAAATTTGTAAAGTTCGGACTTGGGCTTTGAAAATAAAAAAAAAAGTCCGGACTTGGACTTTTTTTTGGGACCTTTTAAACAACTCTGACATGATTTGTTCAATATTTTCTATGATAGAAAATTATATGAATTTTTATCTAAAGTAAATTAAAATCTTAATCAATATTTTGAAATTTTCCAAGACAAAATTTAACTTTGTTTCGCCGTAATATATTTTTATTAGTATTAAAATATCATTTAAAGCCATAATTTGGAAACCTAAATATGGATTAAAATTTGTCTTTAAACTTTTCAAATAAAGATTATAGAAAAATCAATTAAAAATCAATCAGAAAAAAAAGATTTGTTTATTTTGTCAATTAAAATAATAAACATTTTATGTTTAATTTAAAAAATATTAAAAAAACTAATTTGAACATTTTTATTAAGATTATATTAAATATATGATATAATCTATTAAATTTTGATCATTTGATCATGATAATGAACTTCAAGTTGACATTTTAATTCCGTTATTTTTTATTTAACTAATTTAGTTCAATTATCAGGTTTTGATTACAAAATTTCTAATTTTGAAAAACAAAAAAAAAGATTAAAGATTAGTGATAACTTTTTAATTGTCTATTAGATTTTTCTACCCTTTTTATATATAATACTATATTTCAATTTGTCCATGGGATTTAAACTTTAATTAAATGAATAAATTAATTAATGAATTTTTTTAACCCAACGGATGCACTTAATTTAAATAAGGCAAAAAATTGCCACCTTACAATTTCTTCTTTATTTCTTTCCTGAACTGTTCAATACTTAAACATTTTGCACCTGTCACCTCTTAAAATTTATCAATTTTAACTGTCTTTTATATTATTTTTTAACTTATTTTAATTTAATCTTATTTTTTGTTTACATTTTTATTTTATTTAATTTTTTTCTTGATTTTTATTTTAATTTTTTTAATCTGAAGGAGCTTTAGCTCGACAAAGATAAAACAAATAAAATACTAATCTTACATTTATTAAGCTTTTAGATTTTCCTTTAAATTTTCTTTTATTTTATTTATGATTTTTTAATTTTTATTTTTATTCTGAAGGAAATTTTGCTCGGAACAGATAAAAAAATAATAATAATTCAGGTAAATTTTGCGAGCAGAAATTTGTCATTTTGACTAGACCCTTCAATCTTATTAATATTAACTAAGATTTTTCCAAGTTTCAAAAAAAAAATTTAAAATAAATGAACAGTTTGATAAATTAGTTTAAAATGAAGAAATTTAATTAAAAAACTATGCTTCAAATCTCTCAAAGGATTCAAATTTTTATCAGAATTTTTAACTTTGGTTTTATTTCAAAAAATTTATTCTTAAGGGAAATAAAAAACAAAGTTGAACTAACCTTGGAAACTGATTGAAAATTTTAAATTAAAAGCGATTGAAATGCCAACAATATCCAACTCTGATTTAAAATTTTTAAAATGAACTTTTTAAAAAGAAACTTTTTAAAAAAATTTTTGTTTTTCACATTCGTTGGTTTAATTGTCAATCTTTATTTGACCAGCTCAACTCAATATTTTCTCGAGCTTTCATTTAATGATTCATGTCCATGTAACAAAGATTTCAAAATAGATATAAAAAAGACTGATGACAGAAAATATATTATTGAATTGGAGAACAAATTTTTTGTCTTAAATTCTGAGCCTGTATTGACTTGCGATTTGCACAAAACACTTAAAAGAGGTCCCAACCAAAAAGTAATCACTTTTTCTTTGTACGGGAAAAATCCGCGATACTACAAACTTTTAAAAGAATTAATTGTTAAAGTAAAAGAATTGTATCCCGATTATGTAATGAGAATTTACCATGATGATTCTGTTAAGAGATCATTGATTTGTCAAAACGAATGCTCAAATTCTCATGTTGATTTTTGTAATGTTCACAAGATACCGCTAAGCTTAACAGAAAGCAACAAAGTACTAGATTTAAAAAATGTGCATGCAATGATGTGGCGTTTTCTTCCAGTTGGCGACAATTTTGTGAGTCACTTCATGAGTAGGGACATGGATTCGGAGCTTCTTCAAAGAGAAGTTGATTCTGTTCAGATGTGGCTCAATTCAAAAAATATTGGTCACATAATGAGAGGTAAAATACTTTTTAAGAAGAATCATATTTTAAAACAGAATTTAATGTACATAAAAAATGGCTATAATTACATATAAAAAATAATATCTTAATTTTATTTTATTTTTATTATTTTTTAAGGTTTTTCTTATAAATAATTATTTTAATTCGTGAAAAACCGAAAAACCTAATTCAATTTTTAGTTTTAAAGAATATTAAATTAAAAATCTATCACTAATTATCAATCATTAGTTAGTGTCTACAAACCGAACCAAGTTATTTTCTCATGTTATCTTAACAATGTTTAAATGTGGTTTAGTCCAAAGTTGAATTTGAATGAATTTCTGATTATCTTTTTAGAATATGATTTTATTTAATTAATTTTTTTTTAATTTTGCTTTTTTAGAAAATTGATTTACTTAAAATTTTATTTAAATTAGATCACCCATTGCATATTTACTATATACTTGGTGGTATGTGGGGATTAAAAGTCAACAAGGCGAGAAAACTTGGTAAGGAAATATATGAGAAAATTATCAATATAAATACAACAGCGAAATATAATCCAGAGCTAATGCATAAAAGAGGTTTTGATCAAGATTTTCTAGCTGACAATGTTTATAGTATATTACGGCCTATCTCTACTATTCATGATAGCTTTATGTGCAAAAAATTTTCGGACTCAACACCATGGCCTACCAGACGATTAGGAAATTGCTTTGTTGGCATTATAGGAAAATGTGATCCAAATTCTAAATTCAAAATATGTCCCAATGAGTGTAGACCGATCGATAATTTGGACTGGGAAAATTGCTAGATTTTTTTATTGTAAAAATTGAAAAATATTTTCTTTAGTTTAAATTTATAGATATTATTAAAATTAGATTTATGATTGAATTTAATTAATTTTAATAAAAAAAATTGATTAAAAAAGTAAAAGATAAATTTTTCTTCTTTTAAAAATAATATATAAATAACAATCATGAGAAATGTGACTGTTTTTTGTTTAAGATTAGAAACCAAACTAGATATCTAAAATTTTAATTAAAATGTAGCTCTGATTTGAAAGAAAAAATTTTCGCCTAAAATGAAATCATATATGTGGAATTTAATTTTTTAGATAAGAATTTCACGGGTAATTTTGAGATTCTATTTCAAATTTAAACAACGGTTTATGAGAAGAATCAAATTTAATTTTTGAAAAATCTAGTATGGAACGGAAAAAGTCAATTTGAGATTTTTAATGTTAGACAAGCAGTAAGTTAGTTGATATATCATAATAAAATATCATGTCACAAAAAATCCTGAAAAAAAAATCTCTCTTTAAGATACGAAAGAACTATTTTTTTTGAATATATAAAGATTAAACAATGAGTAATTTGCTAAAGAATAAGCAATTAAAGACTTTATGATTAAAAGCTGTTAAATATTTCTTTGTTCAATTTATTTTTATTAATAATTTGTTTAAAGAAAGATTCAGTTTATTAAAGGTCAATTTTTTTTTAATATTTTATAAAAATAATAATTCTTTAAATATTTTTTTTTAACATTGCGATACAACTCGGAAATTCAACTTAGGCAAATGCTTACCATCTAATCTATGTAACAATTAATTTATTCTTTGACATTTGCATTAAAAAGTGCTTTTCAAGAATCAATTTTAAAAATTTAATTTTTCTGCTGCATTAAAATTACAAAAAATGAAAATTAGAAGCGAGGTTATTTGATGCGGCACGAAAACAAAAATAAAATAAAAAATATTAAAAAATAAAATTAATTTTTTTAAAGTTTAGAACAAAAATAATTAAAATTGATAAAAATTTATTTTTAGATTTTATTAACAATCTAGCTGAAAAAAAATATTTTTTTGTTCAATAAAATTATTTAGCTCTAAATTTTATGTTTTTGACGGTTAATACTCCATTTAATTTATAAACTTTGGGGAAAACAAACATTATTTGAATTTCTCTCGAAACAAAATAAATGACAAAATTGGATGAGCAATTTTAATATTTAATAAAATTTTTACACTAAAATTTTGATCGTCTAAAAATACTAATAAAATTTTTTGCATCTTTGAATTTGACGCAAAAATTCATTTAATTGATGGCGACAAATAAAGAGTTGCTTGAATTCATTTTGCCGTTTACCAATGTAATGAGAATTTTTTTTCATTGACCAGAATTCTCTAAAATTGCTTGGTTTGTAATCATTTTGTAGTCCTTTGAATTTTTCTTTGCTTTGATTCAAATTAATTTTTAAAAGAGGAAAAATAAATTGAAAAAGACCATTAGTTAAGCTCAATTGGTTCAATACTAGCATATTCAAAACTAATAAATGAAAAAGCTTCATTTTCTTTATCTATGTTAATTGAAAAAAAAAATTTCAAATTAGTTAATTTTCAATTCGTATTTTCTGTAAACAATAAAAATAAATTTAATATTTGCTTATTTGAATGAAATCTACTATTATTAAACACACCAATAACGCCTAATTCTCTTAAAATTATTTTAAAAGGAAAATTGGGAAAATGTTTTAAAGAAAGACAGTCTAATAAGTAGATAATCTTTAAAAGTTTTATAGGCATGATCGCATTCTTTTAATCTTTTTGGATTTTTTACAATATCAACGAACTGAACCATAAAATCAGATTTCGCCATTACTTACCGTATTTTTTCGCGTAATATCTCACTTGGAACTTAAATGCGACATGATCTAATGTCCCTATGAAATAATATGAAACTAAGCATATTTTTGTAATAATAATAGCCCCTGTGCATTAAATAAAACATTCAATGACAGTAAGTTTTTTTTTTTTTTTTTTTTAAATCAGTCATTTTGATTCAGTTAATCTTTTTAGATTAATCTCTTAAAAAATAATTTTATATCTTTAGTCCATATAAGCACCTTATTTTTGACTGTCATTGAACTTGGAAGGCATTAATTTATAATTTAAATTAAAAGCCTTTCTAGAAAAGAATCAAGTATACATGATAGATGATTATGAAGATGAGGTTGATGGATTTGTAGATGATGTTAATATTAATTTTATTGACTCGTCGGACTCTGATTAGACTCAAATTCCGCCTGAGAAATTGATTCGGATAATGAATGTTGTTTTATCTTGCCTTTAAATAGTTTCATAATTTGAAAATCTATTTTTTAATTTTATTTTAAAAAGATATATCCATTTTATGACAATAAATTAAAAGCATTTTTTAAATAAAAAATTTTTAACTATCATTTAAATTTAAATATATTCTGTTAGTAAAGATACTTAAAAATTCTGTCTATAAAAAACTTTACAAAAGTAAAAAAAAATTTAATAAATTATTTATAAAAATTAATAGAAAAATAAGTCAAAATAATAAGACATATTTATAAAACATAATCTATTAGAATATAATTATTAATTATTTAATTATCATATAACAAATAAAAAATCATCTGTTTCAACTAGTGTCCGAGGGCAATTAAAGTTTTAAAAAAGGCAATAGTTTCATATAATTACCCATGGGCTATAAAGAAATGTCCTGATTAATACCCAAATGATATTACGCGAGAAAAAATGGTGCAAAAAATTGAATTAATATTTTATAATTCCAAGATTTTATTTTTTATTTTTCTTATTCTAGCTTTTGTATGAAATAAAAGAACTTTAGCATGGTGAATTTTTAGACTAAAATAAAGCAGAACAATTTCGTATTTTTTTCGTTTTTTTCTGCTTAAAAATTTAAAATTCAAACAGATTTTTTATATAGACGACGGTTAATTTTTTAGACTTAATCAGATATTTTAGAACATATATTATACAGTTACATTTAAATAAAATTATAATTGGTTAAATTAATCAACTCAAATATCGCAAAATAAATAAATATTTTTCTATCTGAGAAAAAATGTCTTTTAGACTAAAATTTTACACACAATTATATTTAATTACAAACAAAAATTATTTATATTAAATTATTTAACTTTTAAATAAGAGTATTCTGAAAACAATATAAATATTTAAAGGATTTAATCACTTATTAGTCAATTAAATTATTTCTTTTGAAAAGAATTCTCCTCTTTTTAATTTTAGCCCACGTTGAAATTGCTGATAATAACAATAATTATCAAAATATAACTGAGAGTTTGTCGATTTCAAGAACATTTTTAATAAAATGGTAAGAACAAAAATACAAAATTTCAAGAGAAAATTATATGGGCCTTGTCACCGCCATGGACAATTATCCATGGACGATTTTTCCTATTAATTTTATTTTTTGAAATTCAAACTTGAAAGCTAAAACAGCATAAACTAATGTAGTTTAAATTGACCAAAATTTTGGTTTGTCTTTATTTAATTTAATTAATTTAATTTAAGTATTTAAAAATTAATTTTAAATAAATCTTAATTATTTTCGATTTTTCACCAACAGAATTGCAGGAAATTTCAAAAAAAATCAAAAATTAAATTAATAGTTTTAAATTTAAAAAAAATTGTTATTTGTTATTGTATATATATATCTAAAAAAAACGGAAAATAAGTGAAATAAAAATTAAAAAATTTCCCAAAGTATTAATATTCCAGTTATTTTTAGAGGAAAAAATTAGTCACTCTTAATAGAACTACATTAAATTTTTAAAGATCATTTGTTCAGTGAAAATAAAAATTGATGAAAAATTTATGCCCAAACCCTAATACTCCGTGTAAACAAAATTTATTTAAAATAGCTATTTAGATTAAATAATTACTATATTCCTAATACCTATCATTTTAACTCCTACTTTTTAATTTATTTTTTTTGCATTTAAAAAACTAGCTTTTAACCTCTAGAAAATAATACGTAAGATTTTATTTTACCCTTTTTTTTTGTTCTTTAATACCAAATTTCACAGAACCATTTATTAAAAAGTGGATAAAATTGATAGAATAAATTATACAATATTCAAATCAAAACCTAAAGTATGCCGATTTATTAAGTCTTTTCAAACTTTGCTTTGAAGAGCTCCGGATCGCTTTTAAAATTTTCATTGTTTTTTTTTCAAAAAAATTAATCTTTAATAAAAACGTTTCATATGAGCAGCGGTGAAGTTTGAAGTAAAATTTGTTGAAAAATAAATTTTATTAAATTGAATATCAGAATTTTTAGCAATTATTTTTAAAAAAATTTTTAGCAAAATTGTCCATCTATTTTGGAACGTAAGCAATAGCAAGAAATAAATAAATCTTTTAATTTTGAAAGATAGATCGAATCATTTTTTGATAGAAACAGTGCTAAAAGTTGTTTATTTTTTACTTTTTTCTGACTTAATAAACGATTTTTAAGCTTAAATTTTTCAAATTATCAATTTTGCTTTGCTTTTAATTTTTTTGCTCCAAACATCACCGCCGCTTCCTATAAAATATTTTAATTTAGACAGAGATTTACACAGATATTCGCTAGAATATTTTTTTCTCCTAATGCAGCTATTACACCTCCGACCTTGTGTTCACTTAACTAGCACATGAAATATCTATTTTTTTCATTTTAAATAACTTTAATACTAGACATTCATTCTAAAAATTAATTTAATTAAAACAACAGACAATAAATGAAAAATCTAATTCGAATAAAGACTAAATTCATTTTTATTAAGAACGTTAGATAAAGACCCTACATATATTTATTTGATGAAATTTTAAATTAAAATATTTGATAAAAATGATACTTTATTTAAGTTGATGATTAAATCATCGACGTTTGATTGAAACATTTATTAAATTTAATATATGATTCCTTAAAATAGCATTAATTTATATTTAATTAACTTTCAAAAATGAAAAGGAGCTAAGGTAAAAAAATGGAGAGACTCGAAATTTATTCGATTCCTTTATATCTAAAACTGAATAAAATTTAATTTTCAACGAGAGGTTGTCTGTCTTTTTATAGATTTAAATCTAGGAAATAATTGAAGAGACTATTTTAAAATAAGTGGATATTATACATGATTTTCTTGGTATATTTAAAAATGGATATCTTCAAATATAATATAACTTCCAAGCAATTACAATTATTTGATATTTATAACAGCTTCGTAATGAAAATAGAAGATTTATCAATGAAACCATCTAAAATTTTAAAATTTCTAATAGATTAAAATAATTAATCAAAATTTTTTATTAAAAAATTAAATTTTTTTATAGAATTTGATCATTGATTTTTTTTCAAATGGCTCAAAATAAATTAATTTAATTGATTATATAGACTAAAAATAAATTGCCGATTATGAATTCATAGAATTTTATTTTTAAAGAATAAATAAATTTATGAAAAAATCATCTTGACTTATATCGCTTGAATGAGCAACAATTGATTATTGAATTCATGTTTTCAAGAGATATTGATATGGGTTGTCAGGAAATTTTCGGTAACTAAAAATTAGATCTGTAACTAGTCCTCTTTTGTTCAGTGATTTTATTAACGGTGTGCCAAAAAGAGACAAAACAACAAAGAATTACTTCCTCTCTATGAGTTTGAACAATGGTTTTATAAGTAAAGGATGAAAATTGCTCAGTATTTTTTAATCTTATAATCAGAAATTAAGCAAACTTATGCAATAAATATTAGACAATTTGTCTTAAGTGATCTAATAAAAGAAATTTGGTGTAATTTTTATTATTAAAATTTTGTAAAATGAATTTCTTGGATATTTTTAGAAAAAATGTTAATAAAATAGAAAATTAAACATAATGACAGCTTTTTTTTCATTTTGATAAATTTAAAATATTTCATAAAAATTTCAATTAAATTTTAGCAATGAAAATCTGTTTTATTTAAATATAAAGTTAAATTGAAATTAAATATAATAGATTAAATATAAAATATTTAGTTTTTAAAATTTTAAAACAAAAATCTTTAACTCTTATACGTGTAACTTTATTGACGATTTTTTCTTTTTGATTTTTGTAACGAAATTTCTTATTACATCATTAAAAGCACCGAACCAAAATATAATTTTTTACAAGAATAATTCAGCATTTTATTGAAAATAGAATACAATCAAGATGAAACAGCTCAGTAAATTTATTTTACTAAAATATTTTTGCAAGATATTTAAATTTTTTAAATAACTTGTAGAATCAAGTTAAAATTTGTTTTTTATTAATTTTCGTAAACATTTTTTATGGTCGCACGGCGAAACAAAATAGGAAAAAAAGACTATCGCTTAGAAAGAAAAATAATTAGCCTTTTTATTTTTCTTATTTGAAATAAATTTTTTGTAAAGAGAAATGAGTAAAATTTGGAATTTGGGTGTTAATTGATATTATTATTATTGTTATTATTATTAATTTCAGTCTCATAGGCAATTTAAAATTGAATATATAAAAAAAAATAAAATTTAATTTACATTGAAGACTTTGAGTAAAAAATTTAAATTATCAAAAATTTTGGTGTTAATTGATATGATTAAAGAGAATAAATTTTTTTAACATGTTATTAAAGGAAAAAAACCATTTAATAATTGGTGATTTTTATGAATTTTGGTGAATTGATTATAACGAGCCGAATTTTTTGAATAATTTAAAATAAGTCAATATTTAAAATTAATTACGGAGTGTCAATTGACACACAATGAAACATGAATTGACCAGAATCTTTTGACAAATGATTTCGAGCTATTCACATTGATTTTTGCTTCCAAGGAAAACCAGGAAAACTTGAACAAATTAAAATTTTACTCGGGCCGAAAGTTTTGAAAAAAAAGAAATTTAATTTTACAATTAGAAATTCTAATAATTTGTACTTGAAGAATGAAAAGCTAAATATCCTATAATTAGAAAAACTTAGTGGCTATGCAACACATTCAATAGATAGCTAAAAAGCTGCATATTGATTATCAATATTTAATTTTAATAATCCTGGGTACTCAGGTTTGAAAAACTGAAAACCCGAAAATACTGCTTTTCAAGACTTAAGTTTGATTTTACCATGTATCACTCATCCAATCTCATAATTTGAGTACAGATTCTGAAAGCTCTTTCAAAACTGAATAAATTCTGAAAGCTCTTTCAAAACAATTTTTATCCGCATCTATGATGATTTTAAAAATAATATTAAGGTTTAAAAATGAATTTTCATTTTATTTCAAAAAGTTATTTATTTTTTAAAATGTCTAATTGCAATTTATTCTTTTTATTCCATACAATTATTGAGTAAAAATTTAAAACTAGTTTATAAATAGATTAAAAAACTCTTAAATTGTTTTTTTTAAAATAAATTTTAAGAAATTTAAGTGCTCAAAATGCGTTTCTATAAGATGTTGATAAATCAAATAAAAAAAAATTAAATTTCTGGCAGAATGATTAAAAGGCTGCTGAAATTTAATTGACGTTTATTAAAAAAATTATTCATTTGGCTAAAAAAAAATATTATGGAATTTTGCTCAAAATGTTTTATTTATTTATTTATTTGTTTTGTCTGTGCCGAGCTTAAGCTCATTCATATTAAAAAAAAAGAATCAAGTAAAATAAGATAAATTTAAATTAAAGAAAATTCAATTAAATAAAAATAGACAAATTGAAAAAGAAATGATAATTAATAATTTATTCAGTAAACACCGCGAGGGTGATGTAAATAATATGATTTCATATTGAACATCTTATCCCAAAAACTATTTTAAAAGAAGCCTTAGTTGATGAAAAAAAACCTTGAAGTAATTCGATTACTTTATAGACTATTTTAACTAATATCCGATTGCCATTGACTTTCAGTAGATGGTATTAAAAATCTAAATTTTTCGCCTCAAATTAATCAATAAAATATTAATTTTAGCTCAGAATTTTTGGAGGAAAACAAATAGTAAATATTTATTAAACCCATTACGATAAATAAATTTATTTTGCTCTAAAAAGGTCTGAGGAGTGACGCATCAGCATAAGGACCTGATCAAATTCCCAATTTAATTTTAGAAAATTTACCTCAAAATTCATTAAAAAATGCATTTTATCTTTTTAATCTAAGTTTTGGACAAGGTATGTTCCCCAAAGAATGAAAAACTGCAAGCATACGATCCACCTAATTTTAGACAAATTGGTGTGACAAGCTGTCTTGAAAAACTTCTTGAATATATTAACTTTTTAGGTTAAATAGTTTTTTAGAACATAATTCTTTGCTTATTAGCCTTAAATAAACCTAAATTACTAATAGTCGCTAATCGAATTTTATTTGAATTTCATTTTATTTTAATTAGTACCAGAAATGTGACCAGAAATTGTCCACCTAATTTTTGTTTGGTCACATAATTTATTTAACATTTAACATATTTTTAATCTTTTTTAAAATAAATTAAAAATATTTCAAAATATTAAGTGAAAGCCATAAATGAATATTAAAGTCTGGATAAAATAAATAAGAAACTGTCAGAAGTAAAATTTGACAGCGTTAAATTGAAAAGTTTGGTGCATGAAAAAGAGGCACTTGAAAAACAACAATGCACAAAATAAAATTTTATTTGACGAAATTTACGAAAAAAATATTTGATTTATTAGTTGTAAACGATAAAACAAATAAATTATAAAAATTTTAATTTTCTGCTTTTTAAATTAAAATTTTGATTTCGAGTTGATCATTTAAGATGGCTCGAAAATGAGTAAAATTATCTTGACATTGCACAAACGGTCTTCAAATACAGATTTATTTAAGATTTGAAATCAGAGTTGTTTAAAATTCCCAAAAAATAGTCCAAGTCATTAAAAAAAAAGTCCAAGTCAAGACTTTTTTTTTTAATTTGCTAGATCAGGCTTAATAACAAAAAATTTATATACTTTTTAATTGATTTTTCTATAATCTTTATTTGAAAAGTTTAAAGACAAATTTAAATTCCATATTTAGGTTTCCAAATTATGGCTTTAAATGATATTTTAATACTAGTAAAAATATATTACGGCGAAACAAAGTTAAATTTTGTTTTGGAAAATTTCAAAATATTTATTAAGATTTTAATTTACTTTAGATAAAAATTCATATAATTTTCTATCTAAGCATAGATTAAACAAATCATGTCAGAGTTGTTTAAAAGTCCCAAAAAAAAGTCCAAGTCTTATAAAAAAAATTCCAAGTCCGGACTGTTTTTTTTATATTTTCAAAGTCCAAGTCAGAGCTTTATAAATTTTTTTTTAAAAAAAAGTCCAAGTCCAGACTTTTTTTTTTAATTTGCTAGATCAGGCTTAATATCAAAAAATTTATTTACTTTTGGGTTGTCTAATGCAATAGATTTACCGTTCAAAGAATTTTCTTGCAATTTTAGCATAAATTTCTTCTTCAGTATTCAAAATTTTAAAGCCTGGACTTGGAATTTTGAATGAAAATTAAAATTTTGTTGAAAAAAAAAATTTTAAGTCTTTGGTCGGACTTTTGAAAAAAAAAACAAAAGTCGTGACTTGGACTTGACTTGAGACTTGTGACTTTTAAACAGCTCTGTTTGAAATCCAAAAACTTAAGGGTAAAATGAGGGTTTTTTACAACCCTAATAAGCCTGTGGAGAGGGTAAAAAAATGGTAAATTAATTGGTCATCAAATGAGTTCAAATTTTTGTAACAAAGCATTACATTTTATAAAAAAACCGCGTTATCGACTAACTATTCCTAGTAAATCAAACATGTTGAGATCTTGACCTCTTTGGATTCCAAAAATTTTTTCTTAACTTGACAACTAGTTTTATTTATTTCCCATCCAACAGTTAAACAAAATTCTTAAATAAGGCTTCTTCAAATTTTTTTAGATCAATTTTAAGTATTTATTAAATACAAAAATAAATAAAAAAATTAACAAAACTTGAATGTAAAGATTAAAATTAAATTTAATTTGTTTTATCTTTTTTGCTCTCTTGGCCATATTGATCGGAATTTTTGCAGTCAATTTTTTTTAATAGTTCGGTTATGCCTTTGGTTGACAAGTTAACATTTGGATCAAGTTCAACATCAGCGATCGCATTTCGACGCCCGGAACGCCCATAGCGAACAAAATCAGTCATATTCTCATCCTCTTTTTCATTTTTTTTAATTATCTTATCTTCATTCGTATTTTTATCCATTTAGTACTAGAGCAAATAAATGATGTTAAACAAATAACAATTAGCAGTTTTAACAAAACTCAAAATAGCTGGCAGCAACTGTTCCACAATCAAAAGTTATAATTAAATTCCGCAAAATTCATTTTTTTATCTAAAAAAACAAAATAATAATTATGTTACGCAAATAAAAAAAAAGATAATGTTTGAATTGTGATAAACTCGGACTTGAGAAGATAAAAACTGACATAAAGCCATATTTGGATTTTGCTGTAATTAGGACAAAAATCAAATAATAAAATAAAATTTTTTAGTGCTTATTTAATTTAGAATTGTGTCGATATGATTTTCAGCTAATTAAAAATAGGTAAAAATTTCTTAAGGCTGACATAAATTTCTTAAACGATGGCTTTGGTTGCATAATAATTTGAATTAAAAGCGCATTTATAAGGTTCCAACAAAATGGAAGAATAATTTTAAATTAAATTCAAATATCGATCTAAAATAAATAAGTTTTTATAGATTGTAATCATTTCCCAATTACAATTTATTCTGTGATGTTATTTGATGCGAAAATTCTCTTCTACCGCATCTTTCAATTTAATTCCCATTGAGATTTGTTTTGTTTTAAAATGTGAAAATTAGAAAAATATTAATTAAAATACAAACTGTTCACAAAAAATTTTTGAGATTTCTTATGATTTTAGTAAAATTCAAGCTAAAATTAATTTAAGAATCTACAGAAAAGCTTCAATTTCGAAGGATTTCAGTCTCTTATATTTTTGAAAAAAATTTCATACTGATTAGATGTTTAATAAAATAAAAAAGAATGTTTTTAGTCGACAATAAAAATGAATTTATTATTTAACTCGCATTGAAAAATGTTAAAATTAACGATTAAATTTAAATTAATTTGCACGTATAAGTCAATAAAAGCTTTCTTCATAAAAAAATTTAATTAAAAAAATTGGCATAAAAACTTTTGTTTCAGATTGTTTTCAACATTTTATATGTGAATGCATAAAAAATAAATTTTATTTTTTTTAAATGCAATTTCTTCAATTTTTTTGTTAATTTTAAAAAACCTTTTAATTTACTATTTAATAAAATATTTGAGTCAAATAATATTAATAAAACTTATTGTCCATTTTAAAAACAATTCAGTTAGAAATTTTAATTAAGAAAGAACATTCATAAACAAATTCAAAAAAGAATCCTACAAAAAATTGTTTAAATTTTTTAAGATTATTTTTTAAAAAGAATTGAAAAAACATTTTATTCTAAATTTTTGTGTCTTTCTAGTCCGAACCAGTGCTGATTTAAAAGCAACATTATTTTTAATTATAAAATTTAGATAAAAAGACAAAATCAAATGAAATATTAAAATTAATTAGCTCTTTTGATGCTAATATTTAATTTAAAATTCATTTATGAGGAACTAATTTTTTTTTACTAAATAACTAATGAGGTGTAGCTGAATTTTTAAATAATAACAATAAAATAGATAAATTAACGATGGAAAAATAATCTTTTGTAATCAATGGTGCTTTTAATGTTAAAATATTACATTTTCTAAATAAATGCGGATTAAGTTTTATTTATATGCTTCTGCATTATCATTCATAAAATATTTCAAATATTTAAAAAATTCAACTTTTTGAAAATTTTAAAAATTATATTCTTTTTATTCAAAACTACTATCAAGTGGCTTAAAGGAAAGACCAAGTCTCCATTCCAACTAGCCAAGGCTTTGTCTAAAATTTTTAGAGAATAAATAAAAAAATAAGATTCAATTATAATCATGAAAGTTCAAGACAGAGTAAAAACAATTGTGATTAATTTTGATTTGAATCTCTATAATTTTTACTTCAATTTATAAAATTAAGATTTAAAAAAAAAATCACAGTCTAGATTTTAATTTTTTCCATTTACTTTTGTAATTATTTTAGAATAATCAATAAAATTAAATAAATATTCGTAAAAATCTACCTTACAATTAGAAAAGAAAATTAAAAAATAAAAAATAAATTTTAGTTCTCTCTAAAAGACTGTTTATTAATTCATAATAACTTAGTTTGATTGTTTTTAAAATATCAAAAATATTAATAGCCTCAAGAAGTATGAGGGAAAAATTTTTTACAAATTCTTTTCAATTTTTATTTAGAGAAAAAAATGATTTTATAAAAAGAATTTTTTTAATTCTAGAAAAAAAATTGTTTGATTTTTATCGCCGAATCCGATTCAATACGGTGGTGAATCGAATTTTACAAGATCTAAAATAAATGCATGATCAATTAATGATTTATTTCTAATAATTTTGTTAACTTTTACTGAATAAATAAGAATGGTTAAATGTAGCATGACAAAAAATTACGGCAAAATTTATTCGTTTATTAAAAGTATTGAAAATGAATACCCAATTAATATGCGGAGTTTTTAAAGACTTTAAATTAACCAAATCAAAAATTGTTTCTTTTTGTTAAGGAATTTTTTTTTGGTCATAAAAGTGAAAATTAAATTGAAAGTATGATATTTTTATAAAATACTTCATAGAAACCTTCATAAATTGTAGCCATATCCATTATAGATGTTAACTAAAAGTAAAAAAAATAGGAGCTCGCATGACTAAAAATTTGGATAAATTTGAAAAGGCAAATTTTAATTAGTTCAATGGAAATATTTTTGAATGAATTTTTTCTAAAAATATTTCCATTAAAGGTAAACCCTTTAATTATTCAACTTATTATTAAAAAAAATAGGGAATTAAAATCTTGGAAAAGCAAACACAACATTTTATTATAGATTACTAACTGACAAAAAATAATTCTGTACATATAATTCATATTTGTCTAGCTTATACCCAAATATATTTTTTTTTTAATTTTAAACTAATTGTAATTTTTTTATTTTTTTAAGTACATCACCTCAAACAAAACCCAAATATCTTATAGAAAAAACAATTTAAATAAAAAATTTACGATTAATTTTTCATATTGATTTACTTTTCTTAATAAAAAGATTCACCGGTTAGCTCTGACCGGTGCCAGCATTAAAATATAAATATCTAAATTCTCATTACTAGCATATAAAATCTTGCTTCGTGTGTTTTAAACTTAATTAAAATACGAAATATGGGCCATGGTAGCCATTTTGTATAGAATTTAATCATTAAGTATTAATTTTTACTTGGAAAATAATGTACACCTTTATTTATAATCTGGATAATTAAAAAATTGTAATTTTTAAAAATATTTTCTAGATAAAAAGTCACCTTGAACTTTAATGTCAGTAATTTTTTCTAGAAATGATTTATTTGATAAAAGTTTCAAAAATCAAAAATTGATATTGATTTTTTGAAGGTGTTAGTTTAACAAAGTTGTAAATAATCTTTTTTTTGCAAAAGTCATAAACTGTTTTTTAAAATTGTATCAGCTATAATATCAGCAAATAATATATCACACAATTTTAAAGTGTTCTACTTCGATAACAAGCTAAAATATGAAACAAAATGCAATGCTTTTTACCCAAAATTCGCTTGGTTATTACATTTATTGTATTAACTGTTTAAATTTTCACAATTATTTGAATACTCTTGTAAAAAAAATTTAATACAGCTTTTGATCTCCTCAAAAACATTGTTCCCATTGTTTTATAATTATATTTTTCCATTTAAATAATTTGAAAAACAATACCTAAACAAAATTCTTTTCTAATTTTTGTGAATGTGTTTAATAGTATGATTTAAAAATAACTAGAATAATTTAAGTGAATTAAGCCTTCTGAAAAAATTTAATCTGTATGCTACACACACGAATTTTTATAAATCTTTAATTAAAAAAAATTTAATATAATACTTTAAAATGTTTTCCTTAACCAAAGAGTAAAATTATTGGTAAAATGCTTGATAAATATCAGACAATTTTCATTTTAAATTTAAATGTCTATCAATTTCTTTAAAAAAAATTTTAAAATCGAATAATCGAATTTCTATCATAAAATATCATAATTGTCTAAAAATAGCTTTCAATTAATTTTGGATACTGAAAAGATTATTTTGTTTTTTTATTTGTTTTTAAAATTTATTGTTTAAATTTAAAATATTTTTCCTTAATATTCCATTGTATTTATTTATTTCAAAACACGTTTTTTTAATAAATGTTAAAATATCTATGTATCAGAATTCCAAATTGTTTACCTCTAGTCATAATCAGTAAGTAAAAGAATTATACTTATTTAATCCTTGAATAATCTAAAAAAAATAATTTTGTTTCTAGAAAATAATACTATATCACAAAAATAAATTTAAATATTTCAAAAATAATTCTCATTTAATTGGTTAAAATAGTCCGTTACTTTAACTATAGAATTATTTCTAGGTATTTTTGGTGGCTAGAGATAAAAAACCTTCATCATTATTATTATTAAATATCATGATTCAATCATTTTCAAAATTAAAAAAAAAAGTTGATTTTAATGCATTTTTATTAATAAAATATAATAAATAATAAAAAATAACTCTCAAATTAAAAAAAATTTTTCTTCAATTTATTTTATTTAATTGATCAGAATAATATTTCAGGTCTATTTATTTTCATAATTGTCAAGAAATGTGACTTATATTTCTGATGATAACCTAAGAAAATTAGCAAATTAGAAAATAAAAATTTTGAGATTTTTTAGTGGTAATAGCTGTAACACAGTAATGTGCGAGTGTAGTTCATAAGGCTACACTTTATCAGCTCGTAACCTTTAGTTACGATCATTAAAGTTTAAACTCGAGTTCAGACTCTGTAAACAGATCTCCTCAAAGACTCCAATCTAATGTGTCTGTCAATCCTGGATTTGAAAATGCTCACATTATCAGCCTCTACTATATCTGAGGGTAGTAAATTCCAAGTAGTTGCGTTTCGATTTGGCAAAGAGTAATTCCTCATGGGCACATTTCCCATCACTTCCCTGGTAATTTGTTGGTTATGTCTCCTCCCTTGGTAACCCCCTTGATTACCTCCCCCTATGTCTATATCCACCTCCTCGACCCCATTTTTTATTTTATATAGTTGGATAAGGTCATCCCTTTTCCTTCTTACCTCTAAAGTCGTCAGACCCAACTCTTTTAGTCTGTCCTCATAACTTAGAGCTCTCAGTTCAATGACCATTTTTGTTGCTCGTTTTTGAATCCCCTCTATCTTTTTTATATTTTCCTTTGAGAAATTATTCCACACAGATGCCGCAAATTCCAAGTGTGGCCTTATAAAGGTTGGGTATAGAATCTTAAATAATTTTATATTAAAAAATTGGAATGTTTTCCTCAACCTCCCCAGTTCTGAATTTGCCCGGTTTATTGCCTTTACTGCCTGTCTATTGTTCTTCCCATCGTTACATATAATTACCCCCAAGTCTTTTTCCGCCTCTGTCTTCTTCTCAAGTATCACCCTCTCACATCCTCACTCATTTGGCACATTTTTTGTTTTTAACTCCTTTGTTCCAAGAGTTAAGAATGAACTTCGCCGAGTACGAAAATAAAAATTTAAAAATTCTTTCTTTACAACACTATATTTTAAACTTTTTGATTATTTTATTTTTCAAACAAAAATGAGAATATTCAAATTTAAATTAAAAAATTTAGAAAAAAATTAAACATTATACTTTTATATTATTTTATAAATTTTTCGAATGTTCATTAATTTTAAGTCCTTAAGAATATGAAATGGCCCATTTCAACACTAATTCAATTATTGGGACATTTTCGGCTTTTTATTATATTTAAAATAATTGCCAAGAAAAATATGAAACTTTATTGAAACATATTTCAATCATTAAATAACAAATAAAATCTAAAAGCGTACAATTTCTTGACCAGTCTAACATATTCAAAGATTTCAAATATTTTAATTTAGACCAAAAAAATTTTTTTTTATTCCTTATTCACTCTTATGCACTTTGGAACATATAAAAATAACTCTTCGAATATAAATTCGAAAATTAAGCAAATAATAAATTTAAAAAATTTTTTTAAATTTTAAAAAATTTAATTCAATTTTAGGGCGAAATCATTCTAAAGTATTTAAAGAAAAGTCAATGGAGTTCTTTAGTCAATAAACAATAGCTACCATTAAATCAATTTTTTATTTTTTAGCAAATTATGCAATTATACAAAATGATTTGTTATTAGTAATAACAAAACTTTTTGTAATTCGAATTCAATCAAGTTTTTAAAAAAAATTTTATTTTTCCAAATCAATTCAAACCAAGATTTTATTATTACTTGGAGTAATCAAAACCAGCAAAGTAAACAACTTGATTAAGATAAGCAAATCATGCACAGTTTTATATAACCATGAAAGATGAATATTTTAAAAAAATCAGCTCCTCTTAACAAATCTAAAAGCTCATCTTTACAAATATTTTTTCGTACCAGTTATATATTTTACCAAAACTATTATAAAAATTGAATATTCATACTTTTTTTTATAAAAATAAACTTTATTCTTTTTAAATTTAAAGATTTTTTTTATTAACCACTTTTTCAATTAAATAGAAGTAAAGACTAAATAAAAAAATTTTAAGTAAAAAATAAAAGAACATACCGGAAAGACTTTTTAGCTTAATCAAAAGTTAAACAACAATCAGAAATTTTTTAGTTGTCATTATAGTTTAAAATGTTTTTATATTTACTCAGGATTTAAAAGTTTTATTTTGTGCAAAATATTTCTAAAAGTACAAAACAAAAGAATTTTAGGTCAAAAAAATTCCTAAGGGTATTTGTTCAAAAATTAGTCTGTGTCTGTTTTTCCTCTTTTTTTCTTTTGAAATAAAAAAAAAATGGTTTCTTAAAGAGCTTTAAGTACTTTTAGGTAAAAACTTGCTTTTAGTCCGGTTAAAAAATGTTTGTTGTAATATTTTTTTATTTTATAAAAAGACTTAAGAAATTCATTTTTAAACTCTTCAAAAGCTGTTTTTCAGCAAAGTTAGAACAGTTGATAGCCTAGGGTAAAATTGATTATCTGAAGGATAACAAATTTTGTAAAAATAGCTCGGATTTTGATTAAAATATGATTAAATAAAATCAAATAAATATATTTAATAGAACTGAATTTACTTTTAGAATTCTCTACGAAAAGATTAAATATTTAGGGATTAAATTGAATTTTTAAACATTTAAAAAAATATATTTTAACCTTATTGATAGATGAACACAATTGCATAATCAAGGTGTTGCCATTGAATACAACAATGCTTAAGCTCTGAATTATTTATTCCAATTTTTCGCATTGCTTAAAACATAAACTTTATTACTACTAATAAAGTTTACCAAAGGATTTACAATTGTTTTTGTCGTAAGACAATGATAATTAAAAATGATAAGCCCCTAAGTTTGCAATTAAGGACAAGTTTTTTGTGGCAAACAAAGATTTGCTCAGAGCCGGAAAAAGCCTCAGTTTTCGCTCAAAAGATTAAGCTTAATTTTTTTAAGGATTTAATCATTTTTTCAGTTGCTTGCAAGGTATTCACAAAATTAATAAAAAAAACTTGTTCTAATTATTTGAAGATTTTTAAAATGTTTTTTTTTCTTTGATTCATGCTGAGCTTCTTTTTATGAAACGTAGGCGATTATTTTCTTAAAACTTCAGGTGAACTAGCTTAAGAAGAATTCAACAAAAAAAGCATTTTCTCAATCAATTTTTGATTTTATTGTGGTATTTTAAGTGTTTTTTGCACAACAAATAAATACGTCTTTTACCAAGTCATGTTCAGACGCTAAATTTTCAAAAAACTATCTTAAAATATTTTTTTTAGCATGATCAAAATAATCCCAAGCTTAGCTCTATTATTTAGAAAGGAAATATTAGTTGATTATTTTTGTCTAGACCATGAAAGTGACCATGAATGAGCGTTGATAAATCGTCGCATACCTCGGCGTTAAATAGTTATTGTGTTACTGAGGAATTTATATGAGTAGAGCTCTTTTAAATAAAATAATTTAGAATAGAAAAATCTTGGGATTCGGCTTTTTAAGAATTTGAATTTTTTTGATGTAAGAATTTAAAATATAAATGATCCGATAATTTTGAGAGTTTGCTTAAAAATAAAAAAATGTAAATTTTTGCCTGTAAAATTTCAGGTAAAATGTTAACGAATTAAATTATCCAAATAAGAATTTAATGTAATCATGATTTCATTGTTGAGCTTGGTATAATTATATCAGAATTTTATTACCTAAGTTAGTAATACTTTTTTTTGATTACGGTAAAGTCTCAAAAAATTTTCTTTTTTACAAATTATTTTAATGTAATAAAATTTCAAAACTCGATTTAATTAAAAGAAATAACTATTAAACGAATCACCCATTTAATTAAAAAAAAAAACAAAACAAAATAAGCATTAGGTCCAAGAGGGTTATAGTCATAAATTGATTTTAAATGAGAGTTTTTTTTAATTGTTGTTTTCTTTTAATTAATGAAAAGCATAATTGATATTTTAGTTAAAATACCTTGTAGAAAAGTAAAAATTTTGTAATTAGTCAAAATTTAAAACTAAATTAAGTTTTGAATTTCTTACAATTAAATGTTGGCTTCCTTTTAATTATTTTTCTTTTGATTTTCTTTTTGCAATCTCTTATTTTAATTTTTATCAAGGGTCATTGAATTTTGTAAAGGTGAAGAAAGACAAAAAACGAAATATACGCAGAATTATGCGTCGAATTTTGTACAAATAAATAGGTATATTTATAATACAAGCTGACAAACAAAGCTAGAAATAAATTATAAATTTTTAATATTAAATTTTTGTTGCGATCGTTTTTTTTTTAAATTTTATTCCTTTAAGTCAAACAAAATTATAATAATAAATCCTTGCCAAATCTTCAAAATAAAAATAGGGACTAAAAATAAACCCATGTTTTTATGCAATTGGTACTGTTCAATCGATAAATTAAATTTATTTTTTAAATTTACCTTTATTTCTATTGAAAGTAAAAATTATCTTTATTTTATTTTAGTTGTAGATAATTGTGTAAAATATGTGGACGCCAACTCACATTTTAGTAACAGGTAACATTGGTCACTTCAACTTTTTGGCATGCTCAACAATGCTTTTTTTAAGTCTGCAAGGCGCGAAACCTACTCGAGAAAGGCAAAGGCGGAAATGATGCTTACTGCATGATCTGTATGGGCAAGGAGAAATTTTTAACATCAGTTCGCCAAAAAACCCTAAGTCCTGTTTGGGACGAACAAGCCGAATTGTAAGCTTTAGTTTTTGTAGTTTTTGGTCAATTATGGTCAATTTTTTTATTAAAAAATAAATTTTTTTTTTTATGAAATGTTTTTTCCTTTCTAGTATGTTGACAGAGAGGGCCGATCTTAAAATAAAAGTTTACCACAAATCGTCGATCATGGACGAGTTTGTGGGTCGGGTTGTGATTAGCGTTGCGGATTTATTTAATGAAAATAATAAATCATTTGTTAAGTAATTTTATTTTTTTGATTCTAAAAAATGTAAAAATGTTTGTAAAAATTTTTAAAAATTACTCTAGGTGGTACAAGTTGCAGTCAAGAGAGGAGAATAGTAAGAAAGCGGCCAAGGAGCGCGGCGAAGTCGAAATCCGAGTCGAGTTCATTACCAAGCCGAAAACCGGCTCGGTCATGGACCTGTCCTCGCTGAGCAAGACCAACAAGGAAAAGACCCTCTCACTAAAAAACCTCAAGGACAAATCTCACACTTTCAAACACTCATTCAGAGAGAATTTCAAGCTATTGGGCAAGTCCAAGTCAAAATCAAAAATAAACGAAGACAACCAGGTATTTGGAAACAAAGAGAATAATTTTTTTTTCAATTTTTATTTCTTTGTTTAGCTTGGGGAGCAGGCGAAGCGCATGAATGGTTCAAGATTGGATTTTTTGGATGGGGAAGACATGAACTCTTTGAGCTCGTCTTATTCGTCTTTGAATGGAAATCGACTTGCCAATGATAAACAAGTTAGATAAAATATTTTAAAATAATTTTTTAAAAATCTTTAAAATAATTTATTAAAAGTCTTTAAAATAATTTATTAAAAATCTTTAAAATAATTTATTAAAAGTCTTTAAAATAATTTATTAAAAGTCTTTAAAATAATTTATTAAAAGTCTTTAAAATAATTTATTAAAAATCTTTAAAATAATTTATTAAAAGTCTTTAAAATAATTTATTAAAAGTCTTTAAAATAATTTATTAAAAGTCTTTAAAATAATTCATTAAAAGTCTTTAAAAAATTTTTAATTAATATATAAAAAAATCTTTAAAATAATTTATTTAAAAAATTCAAAATTAAAAGATGCATCGATATAACCAGTCGCGTTCATCATTCATGTCAGGCACATCAAGTAGAAACGATGCTGATTCAATAGACAACTCTACAAACAATGACGAAGAGATGAATGAAGAACTGGATGAGTCAAACATGTCCTTTAACCGTAACAGTTCGTTCAGACGCAGCTCATTGAGGCGTCCATCCAAAAAATCTAACAAAGCACCACAAGAAGCCGACAACACAGAGTCCAAAATTAGCATTGCGCCTTTGATGCCTTTTTCAAGTGACCAACAACGTCACCATGTTCTAGACTCGATAATACACGAGGAAAATTCAGCACCCTTTTTGTCCGCCTCCAACTCGGATTCTAAGCCAGAACAGCCAAGTTTTGCCAATATTTTCTCATCATCTTTTTCGTCTGGACAAGAAAAAGTAGAAATGGATTCAGTTAAAATTGAGCCTTTGATTATTGAACAGGAGTCCAAGACAGAGGCAAAAAGTTTTGTTGCTCCCCAAATTCACTTTTCGCCGAATTCGACAGAATCGGCCACATTTAATTCGGGTGTCACTATTACTAGATCTGAACTAGATGCTTCGAATGACACAAAAAATTCGAAAAAGAGCACTGATGATGATGATGATGATCACATCGATTGGGCCAGCTCGGATGAGGAAGAAATTGTCAAAGAAGTAGAGACTTTCGAACGAAATCAGGTTAGTATTTGTTGTCTATGTAAAGCTAATTAGATTTTAACCAAGTTATTTTTTGAATTTAGTTTTGTTTTCGGTTTTGTATACTTTACTAACAAGATTAGGTTACCTTCTATGCTAAAATTGTTAGATTTTTAATAAAAAAAATTTTAATTTTTTAAATTTTTGTCCAAGTTGATCACTTTTTTTAATAAAAAAAACATGACATTTTTTCAGAAAAAAATCATATTTTAGATAATTTAAGTGTTTGAAAGGCTTATAAACAAATTAAAAAAAGATACATATAGGAGACAAAAAGAAAATAAGGAAATTTTTTGTATTTTTTTGAATTTGTGTAATTTAATTTAAAAGTCTTTATTAAAATTGTCCAAGCTTAGCCAAAGTGACAAAAAAATATTTTTTTAATTTATTTTTTCTTGTTTAAGATAAAATTTTTGACTGAAATTTCCTAATACCCCTTTAGATTTATAGCATTTATCTCATAAATTTTAATTTTTGGCGTTTAGTTTTGAATAACTAGAAATTAAAATCAGGTATTCCAGAAAACTTCATAAATATTAAGAATTCCTTTTTTGAACTTGATCTTTTCAAAAATCCTTCGTAAGATATTTTCCCAAAAATTTTCTTAAATTCTACTAGACAAAAATTTAAAAAAGTCTTACGATAACGATTTGCAAAGGAGGTAACTATGGCTCTTTATTAATTAACTTATTCTTTTCTACTAACAATATTTGTTTTTGGTAAAATGATTCCAAAAATTAATAAAATATAATTATTTAATTCCAAAAATAATATTCGCTTTTTAATTGAATTGTGCATAATTAATTGTTTTAAAAAGAATTCAGAATTCAAGCTGGGTAATTCTATTTCTAAAAAAAATAGAAAAAATTATTGCTGATTCTTAAATAAAAACAATACACAACCATATAATAAAATTTCATGGATTTCTTTTAAGAGAGCTTTTACCCATAAAGTTAAAAATTTTTCTAAGAATTTACTTCACAAATACGTAATAAAAATATATTTTATATACAAAGTTAGTTATTTTTTCTCCTTTGAATTTTGTAAATTAATTACATAATTAAATTTTAAAATTGAATTTTTATTGCGTATTTTTAAAATTAAATCAAGCAATCAAAATTTTAAAACAGAAAAAAAGCTGTCTTATGGTAAAAAATATTGAATTCTTTAAATTTTTTAATGAAAATGTTTTAAAACTGCTTTAATAATAGTCAAAGTTCGACTTTAAAATATAACATTCAGGTTTCAATAAAGATAATAATTTTGATTTGAAAAGTTATACGAACTTCTTTGGCTAGGATCTAATTTTACAAAATTTTAATATTGAAATTTTTAAATTTCAATCTAAATTCACTACTAGTTTGTCTAAAAAAATTAAAAATTTTCAAAAAGACATTAAATTTAATTTTGTCTCTTCAAAAAACTTAATTCAGTCAATTTATTGTAAATTTGTTAAATAGAATAAATTTATGTGTTGCTGCTCAGAAGTATTCTTATATAATTATTTTTCATTTTCAAATCGATTAGAAAAAAATTTTTTTTGATCGAATGTTATAGGAAACACTAAACACAATTCATTAACAAATTTAAATTTAAATTTAAATTTTATGTCTGTACAAAAAAAATGAATTGAGATAAAATCAAAAATTGAGAAAAAAAAATACCTTGATAGCAAGTAGACAATTTTTGTTAAAGCTTCATATTCATTTTCCAATTATTTTGACAAGCAGTCTTTTGTTTTTTAAATTAGCAAACTGTATGTAAAGAGTTTTTATTAATTTCAATAGATTCACATTCGGGTAGGTGAAGTTGATATCATTTTAGATAAAATTTTATAGATTTTAAACGATAATTTTTTTCTAAATTAGCCAAACGAACCTTAACAATTTCTTAAAAAAATACTGAACCCATTTACTATATAATATAAAATAAGGTTTAAAATAATTTAGTTTAATAAGCTAAATAAAATTTATGAAACATTTATAGAATCTCTTTAAAATATTAAGTTAATATTTAATGCTTGAAAGTCAGAAAGGAGGCTTTTAACCATTACATTCATATTTAAAAAAATTGCAAAAATTTGCAGACAATGGAGTTCGGATGAAACAAATTTTAATATATTACAACAAAGGGCAGAGCGGAATTGTTATTTATCCTTGAAAATTTATTAAAATCTATCTAAATTGAAATAATCCTAACTTGTTGATCGAATTCATTAATCAAATTTAAAAACAGAATTTTTTTAAAGTCTTAAGTCAAGTCCAAGTCCGGACTTAATTTTTTTTTTTATGCCTGAACTTGGACTTAAATTTTAGTGTTTTTGAAGACTTTAACCTAGCTGAAGTCGTCAAATTCAATAAAATTAAAGTCCAAGTTCAGACCAAAAAAAAAAGACGAAGTCCGGACTTGGACTTGACTTAAGACTTTTAAAAATTTCTGATTAAAAATAAATTAAAATCAAATATAAATAGGGGACAAAATTAACTTTTAAATTTTTTTTCTTTCAATTTTTTTAATAGATTTATTTGACTAAAAACTAGCTAAAATTTTCTAAATTGTTTTCTAAAATTACAATCTCCTCATTGATTTAGCTCTAGAACCAACAAATTTAAACACCACATTCTTTTAAATTTACAAAATATTTAAAGTAAAAAACATATGTTTTTTATCATTATATCATTAAATCAATTTTTTGGAAAAAACTCGGCTTCTTGAGCAGAAAAAAGCATTTCGTCGTTTGACAAGTTTTTTCTCAAAAATAAATTTTCGAAATTTTATATTGTCTATTTAATTTAAGCTTATCACTTTCCTTTGTTAGTACGCATACTATTTTAAAACTTTTTAATATTTATAATTTTTTAATTCTGACTCGTAATTCTTTTTTAAATTTTAATAAAAGACAAATTTAACTTTTATAAGTAAATCTGTTCTTTTATAAGCGCCAAAATTGATTTGATAAACAATAATCGAATTTTAATTTTACTAATTAATTACAACTTTAAAATTGACTTTGAGCTTTAAAATAAAGAAATAAATTTTAAACTTCCAATTAATCATTTTACCATCGAACCTAAATAAAAAAAAAAGCTAAAATCACATGAAACAATTAAAATTCACAAGTATCAAAACTCTTTAACAAAGTAGAAACAAACAATCTAACATTTTATAATAGATAATTTTTTTAATAACTCTTAAAAAATTTATAAAAAATCAAGAACCTGATTTAGCATCTTAGGTTTCAAAGAAAACTAGTGTGATTACGTCCCTGAATCAATGATAAATGATAAAAAATTTTCATTCTTATGCTCTCACATGACTCTTGTTTTAAATTATCTCCTTTGCCAAAGATATTTATTTCAATTAACTGAAAATAAAACTAAATTGCCTAAAATTCGCCCCGTGTTTTCACGGGCCAAATTCAAATCTTTCATCTTGGCAGTGTTTTCATTTGTAAATTAGCTTTAATTGTAAATTCGATTGCTCTAATAAAATTTTTCTCTCTAATTTGAACATAAAAGAATTTAAAAATATTAGACAATCTTGTTCAAAAACAAGAGCCCGAACCTGCTGAACAATCAAACAAAAATATAAAAACAAATCAAGAATTGGAGACCAATATTCCTCCGACGTCAACCTTCTCCATAGACATAGACCCCTTTTCCTCATCGTCCTCATCGTTGTCCTTATCCTTCACCAAATCAAACCAAGTCGACCCTTTTTTTGACAGTCCGACAAGCGTGCACCTATTTGACCCATTCTCCGATCCAAAAATGAGCGACCAGAACCCAGCGGACACATTTTCCGGTGTCCTTGTGGACAACGAGACCAATTTCGAGAACAACTTTGAGCCCCAAATCGAACCAATACCCGAGCAGCCCGAACCAACCCAAACAAATGGATCGAACGACACAGATTCGGTGGTAGAAATCAAAAGCGACCTGTCAGAATCATCCGATTCGTATTCAATACAGCCCAAAGCAAAAGAAGAAGCAGAAAAAAAAGAAGAAGCGGAAAAAAGAGAAGAAACCGACAATGAAAAAGACCTGGACGAGGACATGGACTCGGCGTTTCAAACTTTTGCCGAGTCCGAGTTGCGCACCCAATTTAGCAGTGACATGCCGGACATGGCCAATGATTTAGCTGAAGCAGGTCGTCAACTGGACGAAATGGTCGAAGAAGAAGATAAAGAGTCGGATGAACCAGACCAGGTTGATTCTCAACTAGAAAAAGAAGAGTCTAATTTAGTAAAGAGTGAGCTTGTCTCGGAAGAAACCGAGACCGGCAATTTAGCTAGAAATAGGGTAATTTGTCTTTATTCTTTAAATCGGATTTACAATAAAAGTGTGGTATTAGAAAATTGGGTTCTTGATTAGTTTTAGTTTAGATAACTTGGATTTGAATAAAAATTAGGATCTTTTTTTTTTTTTAATTTATTTTGGTTAGATTACCAGACAGAGTGAAAGAAGAAGAGTTGTTCCGGGCCAAGACTTGACGTCTGATCTAAATCTGAATTTAGAGCGTGAAAGTAGCACTAACAATTCATTTGTGTCCTATTCTAATGTGACCATGTCGAATCGTTCTAGCATGAAGTTTGATTTTAATGGTAAAAGAGCCTCTAACACAAACGATGAAGAGATTAAAACCCCTGACTTTGATCAAAATTACATATTTCAAGTAAATTTTGATATAACTATTTTGTGAAGTTATTTGCTTTTGGTGTTAATCACGCGTAAATTTACCTTCTTCACCACACTTATTGTCTTGGAACAAAAAGCAAAGACAACTTTTATAATTTGAATTTTTTTTTGAAGGATGAACAAAACATGAAGCCTGATGAAGAGCTGTCTTTGGCTGTGAATGGACGCGGTCTGCCCGATTTAATTAACCAAAAAGAGCCCAGCGATAAAGCTAAGAAGTATTTGGAGGGTCTGGATGGAGTTAAGTTGGACGAAATTACTGTGCCTGATGGCCTCAAAAAGCAATTAGAATACTTTGATCGAGATGTAAAAATATGTTTTTTTTTTAAGAAGAAGAAAATTTAAAGTTTTTTGTCTAGGAATTGTTGCAATTGATTGCGTACCAAAAACGACACTTAGATCTTAAAGAATCTCGAATCAAGGATCTTGAAATTTATATTGATAATTTAGTTGTCAAAATTTTGGAAAATGATCCGGTAATTTTGATGAATGATACGTGTCCGCCATTGAAGAATAAGAACTACGCTTGAAATGTTTTAATCAACGGAATGAAATATTTTTTTTTAATTAATTTTTTTATAAATAGTCCATAGGTTTATTTTTTTTAAATCAAAAGTTACTTTAAAAAAAATGGTTAATTTAAACTAAAATTTTTTGGATTCTTACGTTAGTGCTTAACTTTAGCTTTTAACATTCCGTTTTGAAGAATGAGTAAAAATTTGGTTGTATACCTTTCTATTTGAATATTTTTTTTACCTATTTTCGAGTTTACCATTTTATCAAAATTATAAATTTTTAATTTCCTTTAAAATAAAATTTAATAAAATTTTTAATTTAAATTTCAGAAATTTTGAACAAATTAAATTGAAAAAATCTTTTTTCGCACACATATTAATAGTTTTTTTTTAAAGCTTTATGTTAGGATTAAATTTTCAAGCTAAATCAAGTTGAAATAGAAATTTTAGATTTTGATAATACTAGAATTTCTTATTTAATAGCAACGGAATCAGTAAATATTTAGTCGATAAATATTCAATTATTGATTTTATTATGATTTTTTTTAAAATAGGAAACATATCTAAAATTATCAATTTTTAGTTAATTTGGCTGAATTGTTATTTTTACGCAGAAACGCATAAAATCTAATTATAGACTATGTGCAAGTATATTTAAATGAATTTTATTAGTAATTTATGAAAAAGTTAATAACTTATAAAATTAATAAGTTTTAAACAAATTATCAAAACTACAATAGCAATTTCAAATATTCTATTTAAATAGAGTAAATGAAATGATTTTTTTATTTTATTCTTATAGATAATTGATATTGTTAGTGTTGAAATCGGATTCACTTTTGAACGATATTAAAATATTTAAATTCAATTTTAATTTAAAAGAAAAAAAAAAGTTTATTTAAATTCAAATAAGAAACTTCATTCATTCTCCAATTCAATTTGATATTCAAATTTTCTATTAATTTGATTTTTTGTTCAAACTTAGAATATATTTAAATTTGGAATTATTTAAATTTAATAGAAAATTATGTGAATCTTAAATAATTTAAAAGAATTATTTCTACTTATAATTAATAAAATTGTCATTAATAGAACTTGTTTAGTATGGTTTTAATCTTTTGAGTTCAAGACTAAAAAGGTAAGCAACAAATGAGATCAACTATGAGCAGAATTGAAATAAATCCGAAAATTTAAAGAAGTCAAATAAATAATTTAAATGTTATCCAAATTTAAATTTATTAATTCATTTTCATCAAACTTGGATATCATTCTTAAAAAACAAAAAAGCTAGTTAAAGAAATCAAATTATTAGTAAATAAATTCAAAATAATAGTCAAACATTTTTGTTCAATAATGCGTTTTTTTGTTTAATTAATTAAACCTTAACTTAGATCTTCAAATATAATATTTTAATTTAATATGAAAATCTAAATAAGCAGAGATTTACTAATTGTCCTTTTTTACCAAAAAATTAAAAAGTCATCTAGATAAAATAAAAGTTTGAAATGGTAAGTATATGGTAAGTATATATTTACTGTACTAAATGGTTTTCAATAATATACAGAATCTGAAAAAATTGTTCCAAAAAAAGAGGAATCTCTAGAGATGATCTCGTTTTTGGATTAAGACTTATAAAGTAGTTAAAAAAATATAAAAATGATGAAAAGATTTCGACTATTTTCTTACATTAATAATATTGAAAATAGAAAACTCTATTATAGGTATTATAATGTAAAGTTAAGAGGAAATCAGTGTAATTCTGGTGCCTTTTTTATCTAAAAAAATTAATCTATTTTTTTATCTATGTCTCTGTCAAATCACTTTGCAAATAATAAAATTTTACTCTAGCAAATTAAGGCGCTCATCTCATTTTTCAGTACCTTTTTTGGGCAATGTGAAATTTTAGTACAAAAATTACAGTACAAAAAGTAAAAACGCTATAATTTATTTTCTAATTATGCAAAAATGGTTCTATAAAAAGTACAATATTGTACAAATTTGTACAACCGAATTCCAATCTCTGTAAAAACTCTGCAATTAATTGCATTTTTTAATCAAATATTTTTTGGTGGTGTGCATTTTACAGAAAATTGCAGAGTTTTTGCAGAACTTGGAATTCAGTTGTAAAAATTTGTTCAATATTGTACTTTTTATGGAACCATATTTTCACAATTAGAATATAAATTATAGCGTTTTTACTTTTTGTACTGTAATTTTTGTACTAAAATTTCACATTGCCCTTTTTTGAGCATCTGCTTCGATTTGACACAGAGGTTACTGCATCGGGTTTATCATCAATGCCGCAATTATTACCAAGTCGAAACTGATCCCTCTTTTTTTTTTTAATGAAAAAGGTTTGAACATGTCTCGCACTGCAGATATATTTTTAAGATTTTTCTCTCACTTAGCGGGTTTGGAACCTTCCCTCCTCTGCTTGTATGATTAAAACACATTCTATGTAGCTATAAGATGCTCTTTTCCAAAAGCTGAGTTAAAGTTTTGCTTAAAATGCCATGGGAAGATTTTTGAATGAAAAAATCGTGATAAATTTAATTATTAATGAATATGATTTTTTAATTTTTGTAAAATTTTTATTTTTCCAAATTTGATAAAAATAAAAAGATTTTTTTTGTGAAAAATGTTTAAACTTTGCCAATTAAAAATTAGTTAATTTGACTCTATAATAATTTTGAAAATTTAAAATTTATTCAATGATGAGCTGGTTAAATAAATTAAAATGTTTATTTTTAAAATTAATCTTTTTTTAATAAAAAACGTAATTATCCGTAGTGACATGTCACTATATGAAATAATGACATGTCAATAAAAAATGAACTCTGATTTTAAAAAGAACAATGTTCAATTTATACGACATGTCTTAAAAAAGAAACAAGTTAATTTTTTTTTAAAAACATTCGGTTTTAATGAAATTCGGATTTACAACATAATTAAATTTCCATTTTTAAAATAATTTCATAAAAGCTTAAACTATTTTTAATATTTTTTAAGTTTTTTCACATTTAATTACATGTCACTAATAATGAATTTTTATTATTTTCAAAAACAGTGCTCAATATTGAATAAAATGTCACTAAAACAAAGTACTCTTTTTTAAAGACATGTCAGTAAATTCGGATAATTACTTTAAATTTAAATGTAAATTTAAATTAAGCTAAATATTTTCATCGATGCAACATAATGAATTTTTACACTTCTCATTGATGTACCATCGAAGTAACATTAAAAATTAGTTGACTGGGTAATCGTTAGATTTAAAAGAGAATGAAAATTAAAACTTAGATGAAAGACATCAATTTATGAATGAAATTGGATTACAAAAAAAAGAAATAAGTGAAACATGGCAAAACTAATTTATTATCGATAAAAAAGCTTTGATAAAAAAAATATTCTATTGGCATCATAGTTTAATTTTTAGAAAGAATTTTAAAGTTAAATAGATGCAGAAGCTTACTATACCTTGAATAAATCAATTAATTATTTTAGCATCCAAAATTTTAATTTTAAACAGATCACAGCTCTAGAGATTTTCTCAAAATTTTCCAATTTAAAATAAAAAAATTTTATCCAAAAAGATATAAATCGCTAAATTTAGTCATTTAATGGCTTTGAATTGACATCAAGGTAACAATTAACCACCCTTCCATATTCAAAATCAGAGTTGTTTAAAAGTCCTAAAAAAATTCTAAGTCTAAAAGAAAAAGTTTTGTCCGGAAAAAGTCCGGATTTTTATTTTTTTTTATTTTTAAAGTTCTAGTCCGGACTTTAAAAAAAAAATTCAGTCTTTGCTCGGACTTTTGAAAAAAAAAAAAAAGTCCGGACTTGAACTTGACTTGAGACTTGTGACTTTTAAACAACTCTGTTCAAAATCCATACAATATGCTTTCTTTGCTTGTCAAAAAGAATTTCTTCTTTTTCCCAAATACTTGAAAATAAGATGTCCAAAACAAGGCTTACATTATCGGCACAAATGTAGCTGTGTCAATCTTGAGCATCTTGGCCTAGATTGTATCTAGCCTTTCTATTTTTCTGATCTTTAAATCTAAAATTGATTCAAATATTACAGCTTTCAATATTCAATCAAGTCCAATATAATTTAAAAAATGCTTTATTTGAATTGAGATTGATTGAAATTGATTTTTGCTTCATAGTGCTTTTTTCATTAATTTTGATCGATGAGTCAAATATTATAAATTTTTTAATTATAAATAAGGTATCGAAAGATGGTATCCTTGAATAACATTATGCTATAGGTTTTATTGATTTATATTAGTTGATTAAGGTATGCTTATTTCGATTATTTTAGATTCCTTAAAATTAAAATTTAATGACAAAGTTTTTTTTTTAACCAACTATTTCTCTAAAAGCAGTTTAATATATGATTAATATTTTAGAAAACAATTCCTTTCTGTAGAATAATATTTTTTAATTCAATAATCTAAATAAATGGCATCTTTCTATATCCTAATTTAATTTGAAAAGAATATTATAATTTTATAAATTAAAATATTTAATTGATTGCATCTTGATTACCATTCATGAAAAGAATTTATGAAACCCATAGGTAAAAATTTTGATAGTTGATTCGAAGATATTTTCAAAGGAATATGAATTTTAGACAAAAATGTCTATTGAAATTCAAAAAATACTTTTGATTCGATTTTGCATCTTTAAAGCAAAGCTTTGAATCAGATTTTTAAACAATGGTCTTTCCAATCATGCAGAAAAATTATCATATTTGAATTAGAAATTTTTTTTAAAGTTATAGGTTTAGAAATAAGCAAAGTAATCGGTGAGAATTTGGTCTCAAGAAAATTGTCAAAAATTCCATTTAAATATAAAAATAAACTTAAGTTTTTAGTAAAATAAGTAAATATTTGTAAAAGTTTATTTTGTTATTTTTTAGCAATTTTTCTATCAAATTTGATTAGCAATGCTTGAAGAATAAAAGCGATCATTCGTTAATTAAGTATTTTTAGTAAATTTAGAAATTTCTTAACACAACAAGTAAAAACGTGTTTTTGCTTTCCATTTTTGCACTAATTATTAATTAAAATTACTTTGGGCATATTTTTTTACTGATTGTTCCTTTTAAAATTATGAGATCGATAATGAAAAGCTACATAAAAATTTGGCTTATTTTTCGTTCATTGCACCAACACTAGGAATTTTATCAACAATAATTAATAATAAGCAATTAGTTCGAATATAAAATTCAGATTCTTGGCTTAAAGCTAAGTGAATATTACAATAAGAAAAATTAAAATTAATTCATAAAACTTTTTATAATTTAAATTATGTTGTAATACTAGAAAAAAATTTATGATAGTAGAAGTGTTTCTGGAATAAGTTTTTTAAATCTAAATGAGTTATAAATGAGCCCTAATTAAATACTTTAAAAATATCATTCATTTTCGGAAGCTCTTTGGAAATTTCCTAAGGACTTGGAATCAAGTTTTGTGAGTACAATTTTTTGAGTGTTTGATTTCCAAAAAATTAAAAGTAAAAATTTTTATTTAAAAAAAAATTTAAATTAAAAATCGATATTTAATCTAAACAAGGAAATGTGGATTATAAAATATAATTTTATTTGTTAGTTTTTTTAAAAGAATTCAATTATTAATACAGGTTTATGCAAAATTTTAAATTACTTTGGAGTACTGATGAACTGCGATTCAGGGATAAGTTCAAGCAGAGCGCCAAAAGACTAAAGCAATCGCTGAATAGTGTTATTTCATTCAAGCATTGAGCTTTGTCTTTTCCGGATGCATTTACCGCATCTCTTCCGACAATTTACTCTCAAGGGATATTTTTTTGAATCTTTCATTTGAGATAAATCGAATTTATAGACTTTAAATCACTTGATTATTGTGTGGCGTTTTTCATTTTTTTATTATTATAATAAAATTAAATTAATAACTATAGTATCACAAATTAAAATTTATTAAATCATTGGGAGAATAATTAATTCCATAGAGAATAACTTTGAAATAAATTAAATAGCAATTCAAAAATTTTGTAAAAAAATTATCAGTTAATGAAAAAATTTGACTGTGATAGGTTTTTAAATAGCTAACTAGGCAGATAAACGATTGACTTATAATGAAAAATTTAGCAGATCAGTCTAATACTTGAATAACATTTAAATGTTATATATAAGACTAGTAAAAAATACTTGGATGTTAATATTGATTTTAAAACTTCGATAAATTATTCTTTAATTTTTAAATAATGGTAGAAAATCAATTACTATGTTTTTAATATTATTAGGCTACATTTTGAATATTTTTTTACATACTAAATTACTTTAAATTTAATTTTCTAAAATTTTTGTTGTTGGAGGCTTTTTATTCAAGTTTAATAAAATAAAAGCTTGTTGTTAATCGATAAAAATAGACTTATAATTGATTCTGAAATCATTGAGAAATTTATTCGCACAATTTGAATATTTTAAATACTTTAAAGCCTTTTTATAACTCAAATTTATTTTATTTATCCTTGATTTTTAGATATTAGATTATAAATTATTAGGTTTTAAATTTAAAAGATTATTAAAAAACAGTTTCACTTTAAATTAAAAAAATTAAGGAAAATTAAAAAAATAGTTTAAAAGTCAGTTAGTTTATACTAAAGCCTTGATTTTTTTTCAGCTTATCCATGTTCACCTTATGTAAATAATTTAATTCAAGGTAAAAATTTGAATAATATTTTATATTTTTTTTTAATTTTATAGTCTTGATGTGGAATTTAAAAATTATAAACTTTTTCAAAAGTTCACGTACATTTAAAGGATATTGTAACAGTATGAATGAAGTATTTAATTATATTATTATTATATGCAGATTTATATCCAGCTTCTTCGTGATTTTAAAGCCAAAAAAATCTCTAAAATTTATTTATATTCAATCAAAAACTAAGCGGATCTCAGCTAAAGTTAAAAATATTTAATTTATTATTCCCCTTTTTCTATTATACTAGAGTATATTTTAGCCTTGATTATCTATAATTTTTTTGCATAATATGCTAAAAGTTTTCTGCAACAATTGCGGTATATATTTAGATACAAGCTAAAAGTTAAGCTCTTAAATCTAAAAGCTTACGCAAATATTTTATTTTAAAAGGAAAAAAATTTCCTAAAAGTTCGATTGAATCTTTTAGCAGGAATAAATTTGGTCTCTGATCAATTCAAAGAGGTGATATAAATAGATTTTGTAAAGTAAGCATGTGTTCATAATAATTCTTTCTCGTGAAATCAGGCAATTTTCTATCGATTAAATGAAGGTTTTAACAAATAAATTTATTTAAGAGCTAAATGATCCATGCGAACTCAAAATAACATTTTTCAAATAAGCAGTATCTCAAAAAAGTTCCGAAGAATCGATTTTCCAGATTTAAATGTATTTAAAATCATTAATATCTCATTGACAGATCTATCTGTAAATGGATTAAATATATCCTAGATTCTAATTTAATTATAAATATTATATTTTAGTGAAATTAGAAAATTTAGAGCAAACTAAATATTTGTAAAACTGAAATCATTATAAGAAAATGCTTCGGTTTAGTCATCAAATTTAGAAAATTATATTTTTTAACTTATTGTATTTATTTCAAATTTCTATTGCTTCATTTATTTATTATATTTTGGTATTTACCACAGCTGTTTACAAGTCATAAGTCGTTAAGCAGCTCAAAATCAAGATTTGACTTGAATATAAAATTCAAATTGTTGAATCTTTTCTAAATGATTAGTATCTAAAATTTAGCTTCAGATTGAACATATGTTTTTTTTTGAAGGAAAAAAACAGACTTTTATATATAGTATGTCAGGTATTTTTAAGTCAGGATTGAAATTGATTCAATTCCGGTGCTTACATAAAATAAATTTAGCATAATAATTATTTTTGTTCAAATGAATTAAATCGAGCCTGAAAATGTTTTTATAATTAAAATAAAATATTTCTTATAAGTGCATTACATTAAATTAAGACCCTAATTTGCATGCAGAAGTTAATATTATAAAGGCAGTAACTTATTGCTATTTCAAAAATTAGTAATCAAAAAAATAACATTTCTAACGTTAATCATTAAGAAATTTTTCAGAATTTTGTTCAATTAAAATTAAAAGGAGGATTTTTGGTCGATCATTTTTAATTATCTAAAGTATTTTTAGATCTTCTACAAAAATTACCAGAGAAAATTCAAAATTTCATTTTCCTATTTATAAAATCTCAGATCTAAAATTAATCATAATTTTATATTATGCTAAAAAAAATCAGTAATTTCATCGAATTAAAATGTAGAAAAATGGAAAAAATCGTTTGACGCATTATTAAATTGAAAGAATAAAATTTAAAAAATTAAAAAATATAAACAAATATGATATATATTCGGATTTTCTAAGAGTTAAGAAAAATTCTTATTTTAATTATTTTGTTAAGTAGATCAAAATTTTTTGTGATAAAAAAAAGTTAAATGACATCCGTATTTGTTATGTGTCAAAAGATGCTAACCAAATTAAATGTTTAACTTTGCTACGGAAAAAGATTGTTTTGATTTTTCTATGTCTAATCATGATCGACCAGCCTCGAACGTGTTAATCTTGTTTCTTATTTCGAATGATTTTATTTCTGAATAGACAATTTTATGCATTTGTTTCCAAAATTTAGGTCATAAATAAATACTGACGAGCTTTATTTTTTTCAAAATAAATTTCTCAATTTTCTGAGAAATTCATTAAAAATGAAATAAAGGAAACAATAGAAATATTTTTTGGTTGAATTAAGAAAATAAATTATTTGTAAAACTAACTATTTTTGTCCATTTTTATTTTTATTTTTTACTTTACATCGCCTTTAAGGTGCTTAATGAAATAAATAATAATAATAAATCATTTTTCAGCGAACTCGAAAATAAAGTTCTTTCAAAAAATTAAGAAGTATTTATTTTAAGTGAGCATCAAACTATATTTGTTAAAAAATGTGAGAAATTAAAAATAATTACAACCTAGTTAGATAAGATTCAATCAAAAATATTTCGTATAATTAAAATTTATTCGTAAAAGAAAACTTACTTTTACCAGTAAAACTACTAAAATAAAAATCAAATAAAAATGCTTTGATGCTTTTATACTTGAATAATATATTTCAAATTTATATTAAAATATTTAATTAGATCCTAAAGTTTTGTTCGATATTAATTAGCTAGGAGCTATTTTACTTAAGGTAAAAAAAAATACATAATTTAACGAAAACTAAAAGTTAACCTCTATTTTTTGTAATGAAAATAATTAAAAGAAAAAGTAATTTGAGTCCTTTATAAGTGCATTAATAATTATATTCGCTTATTTAATAGTTTATTTTTAAATTTATGAATTAAATTTAGTGATCGATAATTATATTTTAGATTTTAGTTAATTATTGTTAATAGGTCATTATCAAAAATAAAATATCCAAAATTTAAAATATACAATGCTTCTTTCGGAATTCTAAGTGGTTAATTAAGAAATTTAAAGTGTGATGAATTTAAAAATAGCTTTAGTCGGTTTCTTAAAAAATATTTAATAAAAATAAATCAAAATTTATTGTTTGATGATTTTTAAAATAAATTTTTCTTTAATATTATGGAATATATTTCGAAAATAAATTTAAGCGTTTTAATTTTTAAAAAGTTTTAAACAGCATTAAGCTTTATCTTATTTCCATATCAATCTAGCTTGAGCTCAGCCTTTAAACTAGTACAAATTTGTGTTTCTGTGTTTATTTTTAATGTTAAAATTGCTTTCAAGAATATTAGAATTATCAATTTTAAATTGATCATAAAAATAAACAAAAAATTGATTATTTACTAATTGGTTTGGAAAAATGTGTTTCTTGTGTTTGTAGACGAACAACAATTATTTAACCTTTTTATTTGTTGTATTAAGGCAGTAATAAAATTAATAGAACAATAATAATTTTCTATTAATCTATTATTACATTTTAAAACATTCTGTATGAAAAATAAATAGAATTTTAAACTGTGTTTTAACAAAAATTCAGCAATAAAAATTAAGAAAAAACTTTATTCAATTAATTAAAAAAATAATTTCACATGTGAATTCAATTATTTCACAAATAGTGCTCAGTATTAAATTCATATATAATAATATTTAATTCACTGACTCGATTGTTTTCTATTTTATTTTATTTTTTCCAAAAAAAATAAAATTCGATATAAAGAAAAAAAGTTGAATAAGAAACCAAATAACTATTTTGGATCAGTCAAGCATGATTTAAATTTTTAAATTTTTAATTAATTGATTGTCTATTTATCAATTTTTTTACTTCTCTAAAAGAAAAGTTTGGGTTAAGCCTGTGTTTTGGGCTTAAAAAAGAATTATTATGTTGTTTATTTTGGTGAAATAAGTATTGTAAATGCTATGTATTCGGGGGCGTATAATTAATACAAATTTAAGCACTTGCAAAAATCTATTTGCACTTATATGTGAAAAATATGCTCTTATTTTAAAAGCCCTAAAAACTAAAACCAAATAATAAAGTTCATATCTTTGACATACTTTTGCAAAGAGTCGAATATATTTTTAAGTTTAAAAAAAACTTAATTAAGAATATTTTTCGTAGTCATAATGACAAATTTGAAAGTTAATTTAACTAGGCAACTCGGTCATTTATTCAAATGTGAATACTCGTGGTTTAGATTGATATTAATCAAGTAGCTAAACGAGTAATCTACTTAATGTAAATATCTTTTTTTGAATTTATTTCTAAATGTTTTTAATGAATTCTATTTTAAGATCTCAAATTTCTGAATCAATAAATCAATGTTTGTATAGATTAAAATAAAACAAAAAAAATTATGAAAAATAGATCTTAGAGTAGAAATGAGGTTTGAAGTGATTGAAATCGATTTTTGAAAAATTTGAAATAAATATATTGAGCCAGATGAAAATCGTGATATTGAACGCAGATACCAAGTGTCAAATCATGTGGCAAGATATATCATCTTTTATATACATAGCAATTCTTAAATTTTAATTACGCGTTTCTAAAAGATGTATCTTTCAATTGTGTTCAAACAAATATCTTTATTTTTTTAATTTTCTTTTCAAAAATATATTAGCTCTTGGTATTTGGGGTTGAAAGATATCATTTTTTTTATTTATGTAAGTTTGATTATTGATTTTTGTGTAAATTGTTCTTGAAATAGGTATTTATTCAAAATATCACTGCTAGTGGAATAAATGGTGGTCTTTGTGTTCCAAGGAATCGTATCATTTTGAATTAAAATCTGACTTAAAAAAAGAGATACATTTTTTTTATTGAATGATAAAACAAAAATGTTTGCCAATTCAATATAATGCATCGATTTTTTTTAAATATCTAATTTGTTTAAATAATTTATCACAAAAACACAATAGAAATTTTCTAATTGTGATATGTAGGCTTCATTCAATTCATGCTTTGTTTGCTCACGATTTTTATCAAGTTTGCTCTATCGGTTAAACGACCTAATTTTAAATTTGCTGCACGCGCTGATGATTGTCAAATCCAGGACCATCAGAACAAAAATGTCTTTAATTGATAACGACTTGGAAAATTTAACTTTTTTCAAATCATATAAAATGGAGAATTTATTAAAAAAAGTTTTTTTTATATTAAATTAATTTGGGGAGAAAACATGGAACAGTATGAGATTTAAGCAATTCTTTAAGAAATTCATCAATCTGGGTTAAAAAAATTAAATTGTTTGTTAAGGAGAGCGCCTTGGGACAAAATGTTGACTAAGATGATTAGCTATGCTGAGGTCATTAATCAAAATAGTCTTTTGATTGTAATTTCCAAAGGCGAAGTGTTTAAAACAAAGTCAAATTTTAATTCACGAGCTTTTTGTGCTCTAGATCTTATCATTGATTATTACAGAAGTTATAATCGAATTTTTGACCCTATTTACGCATGGCTAGTCCCTGTCCACTCACAAATAAAAAGCTTTATTAAAATTTTATATATATTTATTTTTTTTGTTGTTGAGTAAAATCAATCGAGTTTGTTAAATCTGACTAAAGTATAAAAAAGTATTAATAAAAATTAAGTATCTCGAGTCTTAGCGAATTGACTAGATTGGTACAAAAATGAGTTTATATATAATTAATTATATAAAAATTTTTAAATAAATTTTCTAGCTTTGTTCAAAACAAGAGCTTGAGTTTGGACTTTGCAAGCGAGCCTTTTCTCTCACTTCGTCAATGCGTTTGGCCTTTGAAAAAAAAATTATCAAAATTTATAAAAATTTTAATTTTTTTTTTAATTTTACATGCTCTCTCATTTTTTCTTTTATTTTGTCCAAGTGATCCTCTCGATTGTCCAATGCATTTTGTAGCTTAAGTATTATCTTTTCTTCAAGCTCTTCGTCCTTTCCGACCATTGTGGCGTTTCGCACTTCTTCGACATGCTTTTCCTAGACAACAAAAAATTCTCAAAAGTAAAAAAAAAAAATTGTCTGAGCATATGTTTCCCCACGTGTTCTTTAAGCCTTTCGGTCAGTGCAGTGATATTGGCCGAACGATTTTCTTCAGCGGCAAGCAACTTGTTGATTATCTTCTCTTCCAATATATCAGCAGTCGATGAGGCTATTTCTTTTATTTGCGCTATTTTAGTATCCTAAACAGAATGGAGAGGCTAGAAAAAAATCTAAAAATTTTCTCAACAATTTACAGTTTTTTTCAATTTTTCCATTAGATTCATCTTTAAAGTATTTCGATTTTCTTTGCTAGCTTCCAATTTGCTCAGCAATTTTTGCTCGGTTTGTTTGGAAAAATTCAAGTTTTGTTCTTCGCGGATTTTGGCAGCTTCCTCAATTTTTTGGTTTTTTTCACTTATCATACTAAGCTTGGCCATTTCTAGCGATTGCCTTCTTTCTTCGGCTCGCTGCAGCTTAATTATAATGTCCTCTTGGGTCAATTGTCTGTTTGGCGTATTCTGCGGTGTTAGTTTGGCTGGGGTAATGCCTTTGGGCTCGTCCAAAATTACCTCGAATGCCAAGCCATTTTTGGCTTGATTTTTCACTGGACTCATCATTTCTAAACAGGTAAATGGCTTAGTTTGTCCAATTCTCAATATTTAAAAAAAAAACCAACCAGTTTGCATTTTTGTTTCTAAGCCGAAGTTTCAAGCGCAAATAATTTTTTATTTTTTCTTATAAAATTTTTATTTTTTGCTCCAACTCTCCACTAAACAGTTTACTACTAGTCAAGATTTTTTTTTTCAAAAAGCACGCAATTTTTTCCATCTGATTAAAGCTGTGCGTTCAACAATTTCAACATTTTTTTTTTTAAAATTGGAAATTAAAGTTTACATTAGAATAAAAAAAATAAATTTATTTAGCAAGTTAATAAAAAAATAGGGGCAGTTCAAATTTGTTTTTTTTTTTTATTTTTTTCAAAGTAGTTTTGATCTCAAATTCAAAAGTTTATTTTTGAACTAAAAGAGTTTGTTAATTGATGAAGCTTAATTATTTTTGTTTAGGATTTCTTTTTTTTTTTCAAAAACGGATGAGAACCAAGGTAACTGAGCTTATTTGTTTAAGCCGCGAATCGACGACAAATCAATATAAATTTATGAACAAAATGTTTTTTTCAATTACATTTAAAGCTTTGTGAAAAAGAATAAAAAATTCTAAATTCCCCCCCCCCCCACTACAGGTTTATTTAAAAGCGAAAAAAAAAAGCTATTAAAACTCTCTTAGTTTAGAAATTGCTATTTTTTTAGAAAAATTTTGTTTTTTAAAGAAACTAATTTTATTTTAATTTTAACGAAAAGCACTCTTAAATTTCTATTAAATAAAATGGGTTGCCAAGTTCGTGAACAACGACTACACTCAACACAACAAAAAAAAATATTCTATCAACCAACATTATTTGGTATCTATTATAGAGCAGTTTATTTTGCGAGAGTGCTGGCTCTGACGCATCTCTGCTCAATCGATTTTGTCTCTAATTTCCAACTATTGGCTCTCGTTTCTTTCTTCTATTGTTTATTCATTAAGCAATTGAAAATTTTGCTTTTCATTTCTATTTTTTACCTGTTTTATTGCTAGGCAAAAAATTGTTAAAAAAAAAATATTTTTCAATATTAACTCTAAGGGTTCGTGTCTGTGACGGACAACTTTTAACATCTACTCAAGTTATTTTTTCAATTTTTTCAAAAATAGCTTGATCAAGCCAACCTAGTTTGGGAGATAGTAAGTTGCTGGTGGAATTTTCAGGTTTGGTAAGCAGTGATCTATGAAGAATGGTATAAATTGGATAAGAGCGTATCGCGTTCTGCATAGGCGGCTTGCAAGCGCGCAATTATCTCAAAATAGACAAGTGGAAATAGAAGCTGGAATTGCGCGCCTCCAAATTGTATTCTTAGCCAAGAGTAGCTTGTCAGCGCGCTACATAAGGATCCCCCAAAAACAAAGCTAATTCATTTAATGAGGCTTGAAAAAAATCGATTGCAAAATGCCTCAAGAGAATAAACAAGAGCTCAAGTTCAATCGAAGAAATTAATTCTTGTTGTTTTTTTTTTTTTTTTTTTTTTTTGCTAAGCACCAATTTTTTTCCATTTTTTTCTTTTCTTTTTTTGTTTGCAATTGATTGCGCGTTTTAAGAAAATCAAGAAGCGTTCAACTCTAAACTTCAAATTATAATAATTTATATGTCAGAAAGAATGTGTGTTTGTTTAATCTCAATTTTCAAGTCATTTGCTAGGATTGTATCCATTTGACTAATTACGCAACAATTGTTCTAAATCAGGGACAGTTGGTTGTGTGCAATCGATCGGCTAGGGCCGTGTGAAATCTATAGGCTATCAATAACAATTTGCTAATTAAATAAGAGTACAAGCGATTCATGCTTGCTATAAAAGTCCATCGATTTTATACCAGTGCATTGACTTTATTTGTCGATTGACTGTGCCAACAAGCTATTACCAAACAATCGCTACTATTATAATATTTTATGTTTGAAAAAATTTAAAATACATATTTGAAAACTCATTATTATTTTTTTTCTCTAATTTTATTTAGATTATTTTTTTTATAAAAAAAAAAAATAAGATGCAAAATTTTACATACAGCTCGAGCGTTCCATTTGATACGAGCTCGGGCCACCATTCGTTTCCGTTTGGCGCACAGATGAATCAGCAGCAGTTGCAGCTGCACATGGAGCTTCAGCAGCAGCTGAGTAGAGGCAAAAAGCTGAACGAAGACGAGTATGACTACTATGACGAGGAGGAGTATGAAGACGAGCCCGACGACGAGGACAAGTCGACGCTGGGCGCTGCGTCCGCGCTCCAAAAGAAGCCCAAGGGCGAACTCACTTGTGTGGTGTGCGGAGCGCCGGCCAATGGATACAATTTTGACGCCATTACATGCGAGTCGTGCAAAGCGTTCTTCAGACGCAATGCCTTTCGACCACTGGTAAGCTATCTAAATATAGATGACACAATTGTCTATAATAGATAATTATCTATTTATAAAATTAAAAAAAAATTAAAATTTAGATATTTGTCTATTATTATTTTGAAGGGGAAATTAGATTTTTTTTTTTAATTTCTTTAATTATAAAAAAATTTATTTAAAAAAAAATTATTTTTAAATGAAAAATATTTATAAAAAAAATTAATAATTTTAAATTAAAATAATTTATTTTTAAAGAATTTATTTCGATGTTCGAACAATAACCAGTGCGAAATAAATATACAAACGAGAAAAAAGTGCAAAAAGTGTCGCATTGTAAAATGCTTTAATTTGGGCATGAGACGCGATTGGATAATGACAGAGATGGAACGCGAGGAAAAAAGACGCAAAATAGAAGAAAATCGCAAGAAAAAAACTACAGGTAATTTTTTTTTTGATTCAATTTTGGCATTGTAAATTTTCACGCAATCAATCCAGAAATTACAAAAATATTTTTTTTTTCATTAATTTTCAATTGACAAAATTAAGCCTTAAAATATTTTTTGATGAAACAACATGAAACCACATTTGTTTCACTAAGCTCAAAATAAAAATTAATTTTAACTAACATGGGAAATGGAACTAATCAAATAGAATATGAATTTTTGGATATTTATTTTATCGCGCCACTTTGATATATTCTAATAGGATTTTTTTTGTAAGTTGTTAAGTTTGGAACAAAAACTGTTGCAAAACATAGTTTTAATTTGAATTCCAGTTTTATTTCAATTATTAGTAATTATTTTAAAAACAAACGTTTTATTCATTGATTTTCATGTAAGAAAAATTTGCAATTAAATTATCATTTTTATTATAAAATTAAAAAAAAATGGCTATGCTTCAAGTTTATTTGTACCAAACTTACCACAACTCCAAACTTACTACTCTAAACAAACCGACGCCACTTAATTTTTTGACAACTTGTAAATTTATTTATTTATTTAAATGCTGAAATTCTGTCATCGCTCCTTAAATAATTTTGAATTAAGTGGTTATAATAGTATAAAAAATACAACTAACATTTTTAGGATGGTCAAATTTTAAACTTAATGAAAATTAAGAAAAACGAAAATTTTAATCTTAAGTTATAAGTTAACTTACATTTTGATGAAAAATAATCAATTTATTGGCTAATATTAAATTTTAGACTTGACTGTTTAATGAAACATTGTTTTTTTCATCTTTTAAAAAGTACAGAAATATCTGTAGTACTAAATGCAAATTTTTATTACGAACTTAAATTTTGTATTGGAATTTTTGCTCTAAAAAATTCACAATGCCTTCAATTTTTTTTCTAATTTAAAAAAAATATTTAAAATTAAGAAAATTTTTTTTTCCAACTAAAAAGAAATTTCATTTAAAAAAAAAAATTTCATTTAGTAAAAAAAAATTTTCCAGCATAAAAAAAAAATTTAAAATTAAAAAAAAATTTTTTTTGTTGTCAAGATGGAAATGTGTCAGAGAGCATGTCTCACAGTGAACTTTCAATGGCAACACCGATAGTAAAGCCGATAAGAAGAAGACGTCGTCGAAGACGCCATTCGCTCCTTGACCAAAAGCCAATCGACCAAAACCGATTGAGCAGTGACGAGAAAAAAATCTACTCGACCGACACACTCAAGCAGTCGTCCTACAACAACACCTTTTACACCGACAACCAGGCCCAAATACACTCGCTGCCCAACTTGTATCCATCGTACGGACACTCCTCTACGTCTAGTCACTCTACAACCAACTTCTACTACGAAAACGACGACTACAAAAAAATTGCCGAGCACAAATCCAAAATGAGCAGCGCCGCCTTGTACTCGACCATGTCTCCTCAGTCCCAGACATCACAGCCGCCCTCAAATTCCTCATCACCATCGCTGAATGAACAAGAGCAAAATGGCGCGCCGAGACCCTCCGAAAAAGTGGCCATAGAAGCGATTCGAAAGGCGTACAAACAAGCCATTCAATTGGTCAAGGCCTACGGCCAGCCCAAAGACTCGGACAACATAAACGACACCATCAATTTGACCGAGCTGGGCGTCAGAAGAATCATATTCTATTTTAAGCTCATATCGGACTTTCGGAATTTGAACCATGATCTAATGGTCAAATTGCTTAAACAAAACATGATGACCATCATTCAAATACACGGCATCAATTCCTATAACAAACAAGAGAATAGTTTTAAAGAGCCGGGCACCGACGACACACCGTTTTCAGCCGATTCACTCAAATCGGTGTATGGCGACGAGGTCTACCAGAAAATAATCACAATAACTGTGAATTTGCACGATTTGTGCCAAGGCGATTTGGTTTACATTAAACTATTGATGTTGATAATTTTATTTGATCCCATAAATGACACTTTGAATGCAAGCGAGAGAGTGATGATAAAAAATTTTCAAGAAAAATATATGAATTTGACGTTTGCTAGTCTTTGTGATCGATTGGCATGCGCTACCAAAGCTAATCTGGTGCTCAAGTCTATGTTGTTCGAAGTGAGCAAGATAAACGATTTGGCCAGATGGTTCGAGAGGACGGTGGTCGAAAGGTCGGACTCGGAATTTGTGCGACCATTGATGAAAGAAATATTCAGCTTTCCGTCAGACCACACGCCGCCCTCTTCCATAAACTCGTCAAGTGCGTCATCCAGCGTTCAGTCTGTGAGCTCGCTGCCGCCAGGCTCAGTGGGCTTCAATGACAAAATTGATATAAAGCAAGAGGCGTTTTCTCACGACTTTGTTCAGTAGACATGGTGTGTGGTCGAATTTTCTGCGTGGCAAGTCAAGATACTCGAGTAGATGGTACACTATTGATATGGAGATTTTTTTTTCTGTTCTTTATTTTTTTTTTTTCGATTTTTTTGATCTTTTGTAAATTTTTGTTCGATGACTAAAGTATTTTTTGTCTTGATTAAATTGTTTGTTCTTATTGAATGTATGATTGGCCTATAGTATTGCTTTTAGGTAGAGTTGGACCATGTTTCGAGATTTACTATTCTAAGCTCAAAGTATGATTGTTCGGTGAAATGTTTAGTTTTTTTTTTCTCATTTTTTTTTCTTTTGAGCTAATTATTGATTAATTTAAATATATATATATTTATATTTTATTTTTAGTAAATTTTTTTATTTCATTTTGAAATCAAAGCAAAAACTTATTTGGAAAAAATTTTAGTTAATTATTTACATTGAATCTGAAAGTATAAATATAAGCTTTGGTACAAACCGAAATAAAATATTTTAAAATTAGTTGTTTTTGTTTTTGTTTTTTTTATGATCAAATTCAATCAATACACACACACGTACACTGTTTTATGTTACATCATATTATAAATTACATCTTTTTATCTCAAAAAAAGTATGATCTGATTCAAGCTTGATATGCTAAGTTTCATAATTTTCAGAAATGAATAGTATTCATTTTTTTCCTAAAAAATAACTTCAAATTGAAAATAAAAATAAATAAATCATAAAAGTAAAAAAGAGAATAATCTATAGTCTATAGTAGTACATAATAGTGATAAAATAAAAAGTAAAATAATTTTTAGATAGAGTGTTAACGAATAAAATAAAATATCTCTTTTTTATTAAAACACACAGAAATTTAAAACATGAATATTTATTAAAAACAAAAAAATTGTAAATTTATTAATTTTTTAAATTAAGCTTTAGTAATGTGATAGTAAGTTTACTTTGAGAATTTGATGTAAGTTCAATTTCAAACTTCAAGTATTGCTTTTATAGAAATAAATAAGAGATGAAAAAATATATATTTATATTTATTCAGAATTAGATATTGATTTTATTTAAATTGAGGTAGCTTTTTTATTTTTGTGATAGTAAATTTTCAGTATAAAATTGTAGAACCATTATTAATTAAAAAAACAAAAAGGCAAGGTAAAGAATTAAAAAAATCGTTCTTTTAATGGGCTATTATTATTTTTCCATTTTAACGTAAATTAACAAAGTTATTTAATTAACGAGAATTTACATTAAAAATTGTCAATTCCAGGATTGGGGAGTTGGAGGGTTCAATTCGATCTAACAGAAAAATTTAAATAACCTTCTTACTAAAAGAGTTAATTAAGCTCCTTAAAATGCTTAATTTTAAGCAAATTTGCTTAATACAGTAAAATAATTTTGTAAAAAAATGAAGATTCACTTAATTTTAAGTGAAATCTTCTTTAATTTTAGATGTTTATTTTATTTTACACAAATAAAAATAAATTTAAAAAAAAATAAACTCGAATTTTGTTTATGCTAAACAATAAATAAATTTTTATTAAAAATTATTTTTAAATAAGACAGCTCAAAAAAAAATATATTCTCAATTTCTTTATTTATTCCAAACTGTAAGATTGGAGCCATTGGAAAAATTTTGTCAGTCTAGCTTGAATTAGGGAATATTTTTTTTTTAATTCTAAAATTTCAACTTTATCTATTGAAAGCCAGTGTCATAATTAAAAAATCCCCAGAAAATATTATATTAAATAATTTAATAAAAAAATATTGGGATTTAAATATTTAATTATATCTTCATAATTTGAATGTTTTTAAAACTTTTTATTCCTTTTAATTCGCTTCGCTTGGTGACTTAAGAAATTTTTTAATGATGACCATAATAAGAAATTTAAGATGTATTTTTGAAAAACTGATAATACAGTACTAATATGGTACTTTTTTTCATTTGATAAAATTTAATAAAATAAATTAAATCGTTGTGTAAAATACTTTTATAAAGAAAGTTGATTTATTATAATTTTTGAGCAAATATTCCCTTGGCAATATACTTAACCTATTTAAGTTGTTTTTTTCTTTTTAATTATAATTTTTGTTTTTCATTTCTCAAAAAAATATTAATGTGTTCACTTATTTGTTTTCCAGTAAGTTTAAAAAAATAAAAGGCACTCAACTTTTCAAATTTTTTGTTTTTTTTTGACATAGCTTAAATAGAAATAAGGTAAAAAAATTATGAAAACTACACCTAGTTAAAATAAAAAGCTAGAAAATTTTAAAGGCATTATTTATTTAGTGCCAATTTTTCGCGTCTCATATTTTTCCAAGGTAATTTTAAATTACTAACTTTTGATTTTTCAGTTTGGTTGAGGGTTTTACAGGTATAAAATTAAAAAAAAATTCCTTATTATAATATTTATCAAAGACTTATAATTTGGGTGCTCTAAATAAAATTAATTTACTTTACTCGAAATAAGAAATAATTCTTGAATAAAAGTGTGAAAGAGAATTCGTATCTTAAAAAAATACAATTGCGCAAAAGATAATTTCTTTTATTACAAGAGTTCAATTTAAAGTTTTTTTGAAAAAATAAATTGATATTTTTAAAATTCGTAGTTTTCAACAAAATTATTCGTATTGAAAATAATTGTAGATAATGATCTTAATTAATTAAATGTAAATAAGTGTTAAATTAATAAAATTTATACTGAATTTTTGATAGGTTACGCTTCATTTTATTTTAACATAATAATTACAATATTATTTTTTAATAGAACAAAAAAATCATGAAAATATAATGCTTGTCATTTATTTTAAAAGCTTTTGAAAAGCTTACTTTAGTTACTATGTTATCGGTGATTACTGTATAATTACAAACTTAAAAAAAAAAATTCTAAAGGAGGTGAAAATAAATTTTAATTTCTTTTAAAAAAATAAATTTGGAATTTTATTTTTAGAAAATAGGATAGACTTTTCAAATCATTTAAATGAGTCTTATGCAAATAAACTCGATTGTTTATGTTTTAAATTAAGTTATTGCCATCGGGGGTTAACAGAACAATAAAGAATACAAAATTTTATAGCTTAATTTCCAAAATCTAAAATTGAAACTCTATATTATATCATTAATGTATCATCTAAATTCAGCATACTCAAAAATATTTTTTTTATTTTGCTTGAAAATTCAAATATTTGATATGACATGTATCCAAAGTTCATTAAAAAAAAGTTTTTAAATCTGCAAATAAAAGGGAACAATTTCCTTACCTTCACTAATATATTTCCATATCTTCACTAATATATTTCCATCGTCACTAATAAAATAAAGCTCCACTAATAATATATAGCTCCACTATATAATTTGGGGATCATCTAATCAATTTTAAATATAAATCGATAGTTTATAGTAATAATCAATTATTTATTTTTTTAAACAAACGACAAACAAACAAAAAATTAGAAACAAATAATGAGAAATTATAAGAAATAATAAGAAAAATAAGCGACCAACAAACTTTTACATCCTAACAAGAGCCTTGGTAGCTTTTTTAGGAGCACCACGCTTTCGTTTTTCTCCCATAGGCAAGTTCTTGATCTCGAGTGGAATGGTGTATAGCTTGAAATAACTAGCAACGTCGATGATGTGCTTGCAAATGTTCTTTTTGTCATAGCTGGGACAATCACACTTGCTGCGGCGGAAGTCTTGATTGTTGAGTGTGACGACTCAGCACATTTTGATTCCACGGATTTGCTGATGATGTTCTTGGCGAGCAGGAGCCATTTCCAGGTACTATCTAAAAGCGGTGTTGTATCAGCAGTTGGAGTTTGGACAAAGGATTTCCCAATGCCATTAAAAGCAACTAAAAGACCGAAGTTTTTTTCCTCGTAATTCTCAGAATTGGTTTGATGATGACGAATTTATTTAGATGAGGTTTAATTAATTAGAGTAGATATATATAATTATACTCAAAAGGAAATTTATTAGATGAAGAATAGATATTAATTAGATGACGAATTGGAAATATATTAGTGAAGGTAGGAAATGATAGCCCAAATAAAATACAATCAAATTTAACTATAAGATTAAAATGAGTAACATTTTCAAGTTGTAAAAATTTTAACTGCATTGAAATCAATATTAAAAATATCTTGTAAACTTTGACAATTTTACATCTTCAAGTAAAATAAGAAGTCTGTTAGAATTATCAAAATTCAAGACTTCTTTTTGACAGAGAATTGAAAGTCAAGAAGAAAATTTATCTGTATCTATTTTAATAATATTAAGTACGTTATGAAAATAAATGAATATGCGGAAATTATTTTGAAATAGGCAAAATTTGTTATAAATCTGCTATCATGAAATCGAACTGGGTAAAGAGCGCCTGTGCCTCAAAAACAACTGTTGAGATAAATTTTGTGAATATTGCTACGGTAGAACAGTGAGAACGAGAATCAAAGCAGTGGCGTAGTCAAAGGGGATGAAGGATGATTTGGAAAGATTGGAAATATTTATTGAAAGATAAGTTGCTTACTTAAATAGAATAAAGGTTCTCCTTAGAATTAATTTTTAATTCTAATCATATTCAAATTAATCCCGAGCAATAATAAGTAAAATTCAAAGAACTTTTTCCAAAGTCTCATGCTAAGCAGATATTTCCAATGTTTTCGATTATGCTCAGCAAAATTTGACGTTTTCAAACAACAGTCTGAATCCCAGAAGATCTTTCTGAAATATCAGCCTAAAAACATCTGCATATCAATTAATTTTAATAATTATATTAAATATAATCCACTTTAAAAGCAGTGAATTAAATAAATTTATTTAGAAATTAAACATACCGTAAAACCTTGCAAACTACCCCATGGGGTTCAAACGAGAAAATGGGGGGGTTATAATTTAACAGCAATTTATTCTGTAAAATTATTTTAAAAAAAATAAATTAGAAGCCCGGGCTTATATTGAAATTATTTATTTAAATTGATGGGGTAATACGGAAAAAAGTTTAATTTTTGACTGGGCTTTTAAAGAAAATTTCGGTACTTTTGAAAAAAAATTAATAAAAAAATTAAAAAAAAATATTAAAAAAAGAGAAATTATGTTGGCGATGATGATGAAGAAGAAGTGCTGGCTAGAGTTACTTAAACAATAGTCGGTGCTGCCGAATGGGTAGTTGATGACAGTGGTTCAATCAGACGATTTTCGTTGGCTGCATGAAGTAATGCCTGTCTTTCAGCTGCTTCTTCTTTAGTCGGCCTACCTCGTTTTCTTTTAGGAAGAGGTGGTAGTTGTGGACTTTTCATGTTAGTTTTTAAGTAAATTTATTTAAGTCAAAATTTTAGAAGAGAATTAAAATATTAATAAAAAAAATACGTTCTATTTAACTTGACTTGACTTTAAATTTTGATGTTCAAAGCGTGGGTATGATGATGCAAATTTCTAAAAATTTTAAGCTCATGGGTGTGTATTATTTTTAATAATGCAATCCCATGAGACAATATTATAATTATTATAATTATCCCATGGGGTAATACTGAAAATCTGTTAGTATTATTATAAGAATTTTAATTAATTTTTTAATACAACCCCGGTGTAATACAGAATTTTTTTTTTTAAACCCATGGGGTTATATCATATATTATGGTGGGGGGGCTATAGCAAATTACACACTATAACCCCGGGGTAGTTTGCAAGGTTTTACGGTATATTAATTAAATAAAATTTTTAGATATTAATTTATCTTAAAAAATAAATATGAATAAATTATTGAATAATATGACAGTTGAATAATGTTGACTAACATATGATAAATCATAAATGGGATTATTAAAACGAAAAAAAAAAAAAAAAGCACCATTAATTACAAAAAATAAAAATTCTACCAAAAAGACAGAGAAAAATACAAAAATCAACAGATTTTTAATTCATTAAATTATTAATAATTTTGTCTTTTTCTTGAATTGTTCTTATTAAACTTAATTTTTCCATCTCCAAAGACTCAACTCGAGACTTAAGATTTTTATTGTCCAAATGTAGCTTATAAAAATAACTGTCCTGATTGCCAATTTGGGTCTGAATGTGCCTAAGTTTTTCTTTCAAACTATTACACTCAGTTTTTAATTTTATGCTATCCATCTCTAAATTAAAAACTTATTTAATCTTTTTTATTTTGATATCCTTAAAAAAAAACATATACCATTTGATAAAGCAGTCTTGTTTATGATATTATTTTGAATATTCGAAAAATCTTCGTACAAGACCCCAAATTCAATTTCATACCTATCTAACTCGGGACCAATATTTCCATGAGCAAAAGCTTTGTTTATTATTAGCTCTGACTCAATTAAACTCATTTCTGGTATGGTAGACTTTATGTGGCTCACAATTGTCTCGAATGTATCACAGCTCAACAAAAGTGGTTTGTGAATCGTGAGAATTGCCAATGAAAATTTGAATAGACACAGATTTCCTTCGGCAAAAAGAAAATCAAACACTCGGGCAACAAAACCAATTTGAAATTGTGATGAAAAAAGTGCTTGATTTTTAATTTAAAAAATAAATAAAAATATATCAATTTTATTAAAAAATTTAATTACTCAAAAACCAGGGTGCTGCATAGAGTGATGCTGAAAGATCATGATTTTCAAGATGATTGAACACTTCTGCACAATTCTCTTGCAAAAATCTAGAAAATTGGTACATATACTTTTGAAGTCGTACCATATCTGGCTTGAACTGTTCTCGAAAATTCAAATCTACTAACAAGAACTTTAACAAATCGAATGCTTTTTCTTCATTATTATTTACATGTATCAACAAAATACCAACAATAAAACTCAGGCCTTGGCAATAGCCTACTTCACTGTCCAAAATTGAATACGCTTTTAGGACATTGAACAATGCCAATTGTCCAGGACCATATTTTTTAGAAAAATTTGGATGACTAGGAAAAGTGCGGCCTAAATCGAGAAGAATTGCATGCTGATGAATTGTCGATTGAGACAATATTTCTCTAAAGCCCAAATCAAGGCGCAACTTGGCCTCATTATTTATTTTTTTCTTATGTTTCTTTATCAGCCAGAACCAAATTTTTTCTCGCTTAGATTGAGGAATACCTTTGAAGACTGTTCTTTTTATTTCATCAAAATTAATTGATTTAAAGTCTTCACTGTCTTCTGCCAAAGATAACCATTTTTGCCAAACTTTGTCCACTTCTTTCAAACAAGGAGTTATTTCGACATAACTAAAATAAGCCTTGTTTAAGTCAATTTTGTTTTGTAAAGCAAATTTAGCCCTGTTGCTCATTTTTAGATTTTCCTTTTCCATTTTTATTAGAATTATTTGTTCTGAAATAATTTTTTTCCAAAATTGTCTTATTTCATGTCGCATCCGGAATCGTTTGGCCAAATTGTCTGTCTTGTGCATTTCTTGGGTGACCGTGTACGGCGAGCCAACTATTTTATAGAAAATAGATTTTTTACATGATTTTCTGGTCAGGTAATTTAATTGATCCAAATTTGAGTTGGACTCCCATAAAGACCGGTGTGATGCACTCAGTTTTAGCATTTTTCCAAATTCTGGAGGTTGCTGAGCTTTAAATTTATCCCTAATCTCACTGGTTTCAACAAACGAGTCCAAAGTGCTGCTTCGGTGAAGTTTTTTCTTTTTGACTAGATTAGAATGTACACTCTGAGATAGCCTGCTATTCAAGAGACCAGTATTGACTAAAACTAAAGTATTTCCGCTATTTTTGCTGCTTAAAGCATCAATTAAATGCTTTGACTGTCGTCTAAGGCAGAGTTTGTGCAACAAGGCTACAATTAGTTGATTTTTTTCGACTATATTTTCACTTTGAATTTTAAAGTCCTTTAGCCATTCGAGAATAGAATTTTGATCTTCTAGATCAATGTTATTGTTTAACTTATCAATTAAATAGTTGTAAACTTCATAATGATTGTCATCGAATTTTTCCAAATACTGGCACAAGTCAGTGAACTGTTTCAGAGGACATAGTCCACATGAATGGTTTTCTGGCTTAAAAGCTGCGCTTTGGTCTAAATTTTGTTCTTTTTTAAAGTCTGTGCTTAGCTCAGAAGAAATGTTAATGGCATATTCTCGGATGACATCATCTATGGTTTCTACATTATCTGAATACAAAATCAGAGCATTTACAGGCGTATTTTGGGTTTTTTTGCTGGCGCTCGAGTAAGCCAGACAAAAGAAGTTTTCGTTAGTTATTGAATTATTCAGATAGAGAACATCTTTATAGTTTTGTTCGACTGGTTCTTCGTTTGTTTCTAATAAGAAAAGTTTGTTTACTCCGAATTTTATCAGAACCCTTCTCTCGGACAGCAATTGTAAATAGAAATCATTTTTCAATTTGAGAAGCTTGTTCAGCTTGTTGGTAAAAATGTTTTTGGAATTCGAATTGTTATTAGTATTTGCTTTTTCAAGACATATTTCAATGAAATTTGGAATGTTCAAGTCTTCTTGATTAATTACTAGCTTTTAAAAAATTAATTTATTAGACTTATTAATTGAGAGTTTATATTCAAAAAAAATTTTTTAAGTGATAATCTTTTTGATCGAAATTGGAAAAATAATACAAAAAAAAATGATAAAAATTCCGGTAAATTTTTTTAAAAGCAATAAAAAATTAATACTTTAAGTGCAAAAGAGTGCAAGAATGATTGTTGAATATTTAGGTATCCAAAATTACTCTCTAAATTTAAAAAAATTTTAATTTCTTTATGATCGAAATGCTTTTGTAGAAATTTTGCACATAATTAGCAGTATTTAAAAATTGATGTAGAAATTTCTGTATAATTAAAAATTCTCTCCGGCAATTAGACCTTGCTTTTGATAAACGTATTAAAAAATTTAATCCTGAAAATATTTTTAATTTTTCTAAATCGATTTTTTTTTTAAATTCTTTAGAAAAAAATCTTAATGAATGAATTGAAATTTTGTTCTATTTAAAAATGAACTCAAATAAATAAATGGCAACAAAAATACCTATGTCTGTAAGAAACATGCCGCATGAAATGAGGCTGACAAAATTAGGACTGACAAAGCTGGGTGAAAGAAGAGTGAGAGGGGACTTGATTAAAATGTACAAATTGTGAACGGAGTAGAAATGGTAAGCTTGGTCAAGAATCTAGTGAATAAATCAGAAAACAAGGAACCAGCCGGGGCATTAAGAGGAAATAGCATCAGAGTCCATAGAGAAAGTTTCCCAGCTCAAATTAGAAACGATTTTGCAGCTGCAGTAAGTGCCAGACATGTATTTTTCTCAAACAGAGTAGTTTCGCATTGGAATAAGCTGCCAGAAAATGTGGTGAAATCCAAGTCAACTGCTAAATTTAAAATGGCTCTAGATAAGTTCAATGGAATCGGCTGCTACAGCTCCACACGGCCAATTGGCGGTGATGGGCTCAGACAATCTACATGTTAGGCTCCTTCTACTAAATTGAAAAGTTACGCCTAATATTGAGCTAATTCAAAATAAAAGTAATTCATGAATTTTGGTCCAAATTATCTTGCTTTCTAACTTTCATGCCTTTTTCTATTTTCGAACTAATGTTCCTTTTTTATTTTTGTAATTGTATTTTTAGGTAATAATTTTTCATTTTTAAAAAAACACAAAAACACAAAAAAATTTTTTTTATCTTTATTTTATTTTTATTTTTTTACTTCTCCTTAAAGGAGGTTAATTCAATTCAAAAAATAAATAAATATTTGATACTTTTTTTGTCTACTAAATCAATTAATTAATTTGAGCCAAAATCAATGCTTAATACTCTGTTGAAGGATTCAGTTCTTTGGTGTCTTCTATTCTGTTCTCTTCTATATTTTTATTATTTACAGTACATATTTTATATTACTTATAAAAACACCATTGCAAATTTTTAATAATCAAAAATGTAATTTATAGAAAATTAAAATGAATTTTCATTTAAAAAAAATGAAAAACATCACATTTTCAATTGTCGTAATTTTCAAAAAAAGGAAAAGAACAAAAATTAATGCAATTAGGCTTTATTTCGGATTTAAAGAAAAAAAAATTATAAAAAAATTGACTGATTTTTTATCAAAAGAAATAATTAAAATCGTAATAGACAAAATGAAGACGGATAAAATTGTTAATGTAAATAAAATTAATTGAATTTGAAAATAGCAATTTTTACTTTTTACTAAAATATAGGCGATGTTTTATTGTAATTTTATATAATATTAAACAAATCAGTCACATTTTTTTAAAAAGGCTTTTTTGAAATATCCAAAAAAGCTAAATGCGTCATTTCTGTTATTTTTTGATTCCACATTCTTTGTTTACTGTTGTTAAAGAAATTAAATCGTCAAATTTCGATAATTATTATCAATTTTTTTACTTTTTATTCTAAAATACACAATATCGTAATGCTTACTGACCAAGTCTATTTATGGATTATAAAAATATATACTATGTTGAAAGACAAGATAAATTGGGCATAATAATTTCTAAACTAGAAAGCGATTTAAATAAAAAAGTCCATACAAATCATGGACAATACAACTATTCAAATTTTTCCAACAAGTCCAACAAAAGTTTAAACTAAAATTAAAAAGTAAAAGTTTTTAATTGTGACTTTAAAACAAGTGTTGAAAATGAAAAGTCGAAGTTTATTGAAGTGCCTTCAAAGCTGAACTGAATAATTGGTTATTTATTTTATATTTTATGTAATTGGCATAATTCGGTTTTGTGAGATTAGGTAAAAATAACAAAACAGAATTGAATTTAAATATATAATAGCTTGTAACTTTTTTCTGAAGGTTTTTAATTAGTTCTGCTATTGCAGTATAGTGCAAAATTCATAGTTGCAACACCTATCAAAGTATGTGCTGTCAAATAATCGTCAAATAGTCGGTTTGTATAGTAGCGTATAGTAGGTTTGTCGTCTTAGATCTTTTCCCTAACAAAAGCATCTTTTTAATCATTAGGCCTTCCATTGTTTGGATATTTTTTCTTTCCGTTATACTTATATTACAATTTTCTATGCCATAATACATTATTGGCCTTAGATATGTTTTAAACAAGTGAGCTTTTAGTTGCGGATTTATGTGCTTGCTATTAATATCTAGATTTGTTTTGAGTAAATAAAATGTTCTCCATGTGCTAAGTCTACGTTCTCTTAGGTGTTCTTTACTGTAGCATTTACCATCTACCCATACACCCAAATATTTGTCAGCAAAATATCTGAAAATTTCAGCGCACTAAAATGTATTGAAATTTTATTTCTGCAAAATTTGCAGGGTTTAGGAGACTTTGACAACTGATGCTACTATGAATGTTGTACCATGTCGCATTCACAGAACTAATTTTAAACTTTAAGAATCAAAGAAATTCTGTTTTTTACAATTTTGTTCTGTTCTATTGTACTGAATTTCACAAAACCATATAATTTTTTGTTTTCGCTACATGCCGGGAAAGATTTATTTAAAATTTTTGGGATAAACTCAAGTAAAAAATTTATCTTATATCGTGCTACTTACAATTTATTAAGTAAAATTAACGACTAAGGAGATTCTAAAGAGAGATTTCTCATATTATTTAATTTAATACATGAACGATTGATCTTTTTAAAATTCGTTGATTTTTGATTTTTTTTTTCAAATTATATTTAAGAATTATTTTAAGCATTAATTTCAATTTGATTCATTTAAAATATGTATTCCGTGATTTTATTCTAAATTTTTTTTAAAATTTTCTAAAAAAAGAAAATGACTCAATGCTCTTTTTTAATTTCATTTGTGTCAATAATTTTTCAAAGAACAAAACTGTTTTTTAACGTTAATTAATTCAAACATTTTACTTAGTAAAAACGTAAAACTTTGACATCAACTTGTAAAATGAAAACAAATTAATCAGCGAATATTTTATAAAATGCTGGAAAGTTTTTAATGAAATTAAAAAAGGAAATGAAGTTTATGACAGGGACAACACGTCATTTTGTAAACAAATCAAAAGTGTTGAAGAAAAGCTGTATATAAACTGTCTTGATTATGATCCAAATACGATGGTAGAACTAGTTAATTCCCTATTTAGATGTAATAACATAGGCTTAGTCGATTCTGTAAAATACTATTTTTATCTAATACAAAAATTTATATTGAATAAAACTAATTATTTTTATTTGTACAATGAGCTAAATGCTTTATTAAAAGTGACTTAAATTTTTATATAAATACTTTTTTTTTATAAATAAATGAACCTTTTTTTACTAAATGCCTATAAGGTGTATGTATTTTTTTAATAAAAATAAAAAATAAATAAAAAATTTTTTTCTTATTTGTTACTAATTGTCTTAAGAATTAATTATAAATAATCATCTTTCAAAATTTACTGTAGCTTTGTCGATTAATGGATGGTAAATAAATATTCTTATACACATATTTTTATTTCTTTTAATTTAATAAAATTAAAAAATCATTATCTATAGATCATCCTTAAATAAATTAGCAAATTAAGGAGTTTAAATTAAAAAAATATTAAACTAACTTAAAATATTGGTTTAAAATATCTTTTTATTCAAAAAAAATATTCATTTTATATTCTTTTATTAAAATTGACAAATTTACAAACTATAAATATTCATATGTTCCGAATATTAACTTTGGTGGAAATCAAATGAAGAGGAAATATTATTTTAATTTAAATAAGGAAATTTAAATAAATTAATAATTTTATTTAAACATAAAAATATATTCAAAAACAATATTTTGCATAATTCAATCTTTCTAATTTAAGACTTAAAATGGCTTCAATCTAGTCAAAATTTTTTGAAAATTAAAAAGGGTTTAGAAAATAAAATTCTGAAATAGTTTTAGAAAATTAAATTGTTAAAATTCAAAAATCTTTTTCTAGATTTAAACAAAAAAGGTGCCGATGATGTTCTATCGTAAATTATTTGAGTCAAGATAAAATACTAAAAAATTGAGAAATTAAATTTACCTTAGTAACGAGTTTGAAATCAAACAATTTTTCATATATTAAATTTTCATGTAATTTAATAGCTCGTTGCTGAAAATCACTTATTACTTGACTTAAATTTGATTTTGACGACGTAAATACATGTAATGTGTAGTAATTAAACGAGGTGTTGTTCTTTCGGTAAAAATATCCAAAGCATACAGGATCATTTGGTAGGTAAGTTATCTTAAACATCTCGGACATTTTGTGGTTGAATATTTCTTGTCTCTGAACATCATCTTTTTTGCATAAACACAAATTATTTTTGTTAACATTTACCTCAAAATAGCAATCCGTCAGTTTTTTTTCGTTGTCGATTAATTTTATCTCTGCAATTAGCCATTTAATGATCGAATGAGTCAGGTATTTGCTTTCCACGTCCAAATTTCCCAAATATTCGCACTCTACGACAAGATCAAGCTTTTTGTTCTCGTTACTTTTCCTTAAATGGTTACTGATCATACCTTTTACTTAGTATTCTAATCAAAAAATTAAAACTTGTAGAAGCTGTCTAGAGCTTAATTTATAATCAAGGCAGCATAAGTTTAAAAAGTAGCTAGCTTTTTTTTTTAAATTATCATTTATTATTATAGAGATTTTTTCACAAAATTGATTCAATAAAATTTTTAACAAATTTGAATTTTTTTTTAAAAATCAGTTGTAATTTTCTCAAGTTTCATTTTTCTAATGCAAGCATTTAATTTGTCTTAAAATAAATAACAAAATCTTAAAAATTATTCGACTAACATTTTAGAAAATGCCATAGTTAAGGTTATCCAAGCAAAGCCCGAATTTGTTTACAATTCTGAGCATTCATTTAACCTAAAATAAAATGAAAATTTAGAAAAAAATACTACTCACAGTAAATTTTTTTCAGTAGAGATTAAATCTCTGGAAATTATCAATTTTTGTGTTTTTTTTATCAGTATTATTTAAAATTTTTAGCTTTATTAATCTGGTTAATGACGTAAATTTTAAATTTGCTATTATTGACTTCGCCAGTATTCTTTAAAAAATTTCCTAGTTGATTCTGGTTGAGATTTAGATGAGTAGGTAAGTCGGTCTCTCCTCTTGAGAATCGGCGCTTGATCTGCATCCTAAAATTGAGTTTAACAAGAATTTTAGTTTATATTTTTGGTATTTAAAATATTGTTTTTACTTAATGAGATAAAATGAAGCTAAAATTTTTTTCAAGCTCTCAAAATTGTTTTTTTTTCAAATGTAAATTAAATTTAAATTAAGTACAATTAAAAGCTCATTTTAAAAAAATTTCAAAATTGTACAAGTTTATTGAGTCACCAAAAATTTAATTTTCTGTTTGATTGATTTTATTGCAAATAAATTATTCGATTGTTTATAAAAAAAAATGAAAAATGTTAAAGGATGTAAATATTAGTCAAAAAGGTAAAAATTTCGAAATTCAAAATAATTTTAAAAGTATTTAAGCAGCATATTTAGTTTTGATTTTTTCAAAATTAAACAAAAGATGTTTTTCATCGTCTATTATTTATTCGAATGTTTGAAAGAGTTTTTTGTTTAATTTTGGCCAAATTTTTATATCATATTTATATATTTTCTTATATGAGCGATTATAATTTCTAAAGTCGATTTTATTGCACGCTCATAATTACAAAATAAAATAATTTATGCTCCTCTTATTAGACTAACAAAAATTCATAAACAAAACCATGAAAATAAAAACGAGAGAGCATAATTTGCAATCGAACAATGAGAAGTTTGTTTGAATGCATGCAAATTTTTGAAACTTGAAATTTAGGTACATATCATGTGGCTAGATCGAAAAATAATTAAATACTATTAATTTTTTTTTTCTAAAATTCTAAAACCCCAAGTCCTTTTGGTCTAACATCAAATAATTATGCTTATTAGATTAATTCTAATAATCACAGATCACTCTTTTTCCATGAACCAAGCATTCAAGTTGTCTAAGAAAATGCGATTTATCAAGAATTAATATGTTTTTGATTAACTTTTTTTTTTTTTGAAAGATTTTAAAAATTTTAAATAGAGTATAAGATGATGCTTTAAAAATTGTTTGATTGAAAGCAAACATAGATAAAACAAAGATATTAGACAGAACAATTTGAACAAAAAGAACAATTGGCAAAATGACTGGCTGCTGTGATGACATGTTTTGGATGGTGTTGAGCGGTTTTATAATCGCATTCATACTCGCATTCGGTATTGGAGCTAATGATGTGGCCAACTCATTTGGAACAAGTGTGGGTTCCAAAGTGCTCACGCTGAAACAAGCATGTGTGCTGGCAACCATTTTTGAAATACTCGGTTCAATTTTAATTGGTGCCAAAGTCTCGGGCACAATTCGGAAGGGCATCCTTGATCCCAATGTTTTTGCCAACAACGAAACCGAACTTATGCTCGGCTACGTAAGTGCCCTGGTCGGCTGCTGTATTTGGCTTATACTGGCCACCATTTTAAACTACCCGGTATCAGGCACTCACAGCATTGTCGGTGCTACGGTTGGCATGGCTATTGTTTCCAAAGGCTTTAATGTAATCGAATGGAAGGCCATTCTAAAAATTGGTATATTTTTAATTTTAAAAATTTTTTGAATTTTTTTTGGATCTTTTTTGAACCCCATAGTTGCTTCATGGTTTATTTCGCCTTTGCTTTCTGGTGTTGTATCATTGTTAATGTTTGTTCTTATTAGAAAATATATTCTCAGAGCCGTAAGTTAAAAGCTAATTGAGGAATAAAAATAATAATCAAGCTAATTTTTAAAATAGGGTGACCCGTTGGCAGCCGGACTTAAATTTTTGCCGTTCATTTACACTGTGACAATTTGCATAAACATCGGAGGCATTTTGGAATCAGCTCCACCATGTAATTAATTAAAGAGAATTTTTTCAAAAATTTTTAATTCTTTTGTTTTAAAGTATTGGCTTTGGACAAGGTTCCAGGCTGGGGCAAAATCATCCTGCTCACTGCTTTGTCATTTATAGTCTATTTAACTGTCTGGTTGATAATTGTTCCATTTATGAAAAAAAAAGTTGAAAGTAATTTTTATTTAAATTAAAAAAAAAACTAAAAAAATTAATTAAATTTTTCAACAAAAAATCAAAAGAACAATTAGCTAATCATTTTCCAAATGATGAAGAAAAGGAAGGTTTACAAACATTCGAAACAAATCCTGACATGACCAAAACCATATCGACCCAAGTGGACTATGTGACGCTGATAGTGTCGCGAAACAATGAAGACATTCGTCTCAATGAAAAAAAGGACGCCGAAGAGATGAGAGAAGAGCATCGTCAATTGATCAAGAATCGATCTTTTAACAACTCTTCTCTGACAATTCACAGCGATGCTCCAATCGGGGAAAAAAAATTAGTTCCGCGAGTGCGTACCATCACTGCTCCATCCAGCAACATGAAAGACGTGCTTGACTATGGCGACGTAAATTTGACCCTACGTGGCTACTTGCACACAATTCATTCGCCAGCAATGCGCCAACAATTGTCCCAGAAATTGAACCAAAAATCTAGCCAAGCCAGAGACAGACTGTCCATAACCAACAGTGTCGGAGCCTCAACCACCAATTCAGACCGAGGTGGTGCCTCTTTGGCAAAATTGTTCTCACAACAAAGTGTGCCCGTCGACGTTCAGCTAAACGATAATGAAAATTTTAGTGAAAGCAAGCGTGGTCGATTCAATTTGGTGCCTGCTCAAGTTGCCAGCGACCTAAAGCCACTTCCCACCCATTCAGAACAATCATTGAAAAGTTCCATTCTAGAGTTTGATGCTGAAGTGGAGGAAAACATGCAGGAATTGCCGACAAAAAAGGGCAAAAAAATTGACATTGACGAATTTGCTCATGCCGATCCGCCAGAGGCTGCCAAACTGTTCTCTTTTTTGCAAGTATTGACCGCTGTCTTCGGATCGTTTGCCCATGGTGGCAACGATGTGTCAAACGCCATTGGACCTTTGATTGGCCTGTATCTAATTTTCCAAGAGGGAAAAATTGTAGACAAGTCGACTACGCCAGAATGGATTTTGTTTTATGGCGGAGTTGGCATAAGCGTTGGTTTGTGGATACTGGGTCGCAGAGTGATAAAAACAATTGGTGAAGATTTGACCAAGATAACAGCTTCGTCTGGCTTTGTTATTGAGTTAGCCAGTGCTATGACTGTCTTGGGCGCTAGTTTGATGAATATACCGGTGTCGACCACTCATTGCAAAGTCGGCTCAGTTGTCTTTACCGGCAGGATTCGTTCCAAAGAGTCTGTTGACTGGTCTTTGTTTAGAAATATTATCATAGCATGGATTGTGACTGTGCCAGTTACTGGCTCGATTGCTGGTTGTTGTCAATTTATTCTTAAGTTAATTTTTATTCCGCAAGCCCAAGCTAATTAGTTATTTGAAGTTTTTTTTTTACAGTCTTGTTTTCGAATGTCAAAGTCAATCAAAAGTTTATTTTTGCAGAAATCTCATTCAAAAATTTCGAAATTTATTATTTGGATTAATTTTTGTGAGAGTGAGGCATTTTGCCCAACCGAGAACAAATTATAGTTTTTACTAGAATAGAAAATTATTGCCACAAAGCTCTAATAAAATTTATCCAATTTTCCATTTTTCTTTTCCATTAATAATTTTAGAATCAATCAATCAATCGATTTTATTTTTGACTGTTTAAAAAATTTTGAATAAAATTTATTTGAATAGATTATTTTTATCGTAATTTTTAAAAAAATTTTTTTTTTCTTTGAAATTTTTTAATTTAATTTAAAATTTAACGAAAAAAGGACCAATTTCTTCTATTTATGGTAAAGAATTAAAAATTAAAATTGAAAAAATTTATTTATTTTATTCATTTAAAATACTTACTAATTTTTTATGATTAATTTTGAAAAAAAATCGAAATAAATTTGATTCATTGCTGAGCTTTTTTCAATTATTCACATTTAATTGACTTTTTACTAATCACAATAATATCACGCTTCTTGAATATTTCGAAATTTAATTTAATTTTTATTTGAAAAAGTATTTAAAACAACCACTCTAACAATTTGTACAGTATTTATTTAATTTTAATGTTCTTTAATATTTTGGATTAATCGATTTATTTTAATTTTTTTAATTCAAAAGAGTCGGGACTTTGCATTAACATTGTATCAACTAATAGTATAATAATTTTCTAATAATTTTCATCATCGTCAATCGACTGTAAACAGACATCCACCATTAGCAAACAAAATAAAAAAATTGGGATTAATTTTAATTATTTAAACAGAATTACCATTGTGGACTAAATTAAAGTTTTTAAGATACAAGATTGATGAGTTAAAACATTTCAAAATTAGATTTCTTAAATATTTTAAGGGGTGGGTTTGAGTAAGTATTGATTATTTTTCAGTTTTTTACAATTAAGTAAACTTATATTTTAGTCTCCCATTATTCTAAAATGTTAATGCAATGTTATTAAGCTCTTGTTGTTTCGCGATCTGAAAATTTCTTTTTATTCAATAAATTTTTTTAATAAAGATGATACTAAATTATAAAAATAATGATTTTTTTTTTAAATTAAAAATTTAAGTTAAAACATATTTGTGAATAGCAAAAAATAAACAGATTTTTTTATTTAAAGCTAAAAATTGACTTTAATCATCAAAAAAAATATTATTGCTAAACAAGATGATTTTAAAATTTTATTTTAGTTATAAGGTATAAAAATTTAAAAATTTTATATTTTTTTTCTCGCAATTTTCAGTATCAATATAGTATTTTAACAGTTCGATACTACATCTTCATTTTGCCTTATTTTAATTCCTTTTAAAATAGCTTTTTATTTTGTTAAAATTTTTTGAAATTATGCTAATAAAATTTTTAATTCAGAAACTTATTTTAAAACAAATTTTCGACAAACAGAGCATCTTAATTAAAGATTTTGTTCGCACTTAAGAACGCACAGTAAAAACAAGATTTAGAAGGTATTAAAACTTTTTTTTTGGCTCTTCTTGGAAAGCTTTTTTTTTGGCTTTTCTAACGCATACACTCATTGGACTCACTCAGAGTCTTGCCTTTGTTTGTTCACATCAAAAACACGCTTGCAAATTTTAATATTTCAATGACAATTGAAAGTGAATAACACTTTATTTTTTGCACTAAAAAACTTATCTTGTTAGACTTTGTCAGCTTTGCCAAAATCTTTTTCTTTTAACTTTTCGTTTTTATTTGTTCTATTTTCCACGTGCAGTTGTCGATCAGATAAAAAAATTAATAAATTTTTTCTAGCAATTTAAAAAATAAAAAGTCTACTTAATAAATTAAGTCTAGTTTTATGGACGTTGGTCATTGCAAAGTATCACAAGGTATTCCATCCGTCCAATGTCCCCAATCTTTATCTTTGCTTAAACTTTTTCCTTTAAATCTAACAGTAGACTCAAATAAAAGAATGCCGAATATAAAAGTATTTGCAGGATCTTCGAACACCAATTTGGCCAAGAGAATATGCGATCGTCTGGGAATTGAGCTTGGAAAAAGCACCACTAAAAAATTTAGTAATCAAGAAACATGGTAATTTTTTTTCCTTTGTCTCTAGTTGGAAAATTTTTCAACTGGAATCTTAGTGTTGAAATCGGTGAATCTGTTCGTGGTGAAGATGTTTTTATAATTCAAAGTGGCTGTGGTCAAATAAATGACAACATAATGGAGTTGTTAATAATGATTAATGCTTGTAAAATCGCTTCGGCAGCTAGGGTAACTGCCGTAATTCCGGTATTTCCCTATGCCCGTCAGGATAAAAAAGATAAAGTTTGTCTACCAAATGATTAAAAAGGAAAAAAATATTAATAAATTATTTTATTGAATATATTTCAGAGTAGGGCGCCTATTTCAGCTAAATTAATAGCAAACATGCTTAGTGTTGCCGGTGCCGATCATATTATTACCATGGACTTGCATGCCTCTCAAATTCAAGTGAATTTCTAAAATATGTTTTTAACTTAATGGTCAATTTTTCTAAAGGGGTTTTTTGACATTCCGGTTGACAATTTATTCGCTGAGCCGGCTGTGGTCAAGTGGATAATGGACTATATTCCGGAATGGAAAAACGCAATCATAGTTTCGCCGGATGCTGGTGGTGCCAAGCGAGTCACCTCAATTGCTGACCGGCTGAATGTAGATTTCGCCTTGATTCACAAAGAAAGAGTTCGAGCCAATGAAGTTCAGTCAATGGTTCTAGTTGGTGATGTAACTGACCGAGTGGCCATTTTGGTCGACGACATGGCTGATACTTGTGGAACGTTTTGTTTAGCTGCTCAAAAATTGAACGAAGCTGGAGCTAAAAAAATATATGCCATTTGTACCCATGGTATCTTTAGTGGCAATGCAACAACAAAAATTAACAATTCATATTTCGAGGCTGTTGTGGTGACTAATACCATTCCGCAAGAAGAAAAAATGAAAGAATGTCCAAAAATACAGCTAATAGATATATCGATGATGTTATCAGAAGCTATTAGAAGAACTCACAACGGCGAATCGGTTTCATACTTGTTCAAAAACATGCCTTTAATTTAATTTTTTGTTGTTGTTTTTGTTCATTTTTGGATTTTTTTTTCCAGTTTTAGTTTTAATTTTGCTTAAGTCAGACAATTTTAAATCAAAAGCAAACAGTCTGCCCTTTTTTCAATTTCTTTAAAAAAAAAGATAAAACGATTAAAAAAAATTAGTTTTGAAGCATTGAAAATTACTATGAAAATTAAAATAATTAAAACGAAAAGCTTTTTTTTAAATTAATCAGATCCATACTTTTTATTAAAAAAAAAATACAATTGGCTTTTATAAAAAATTAAATTATTCAAAAATTAATTGAGATAGTGTAAAAGCTTTTTTGAAATTAATTTGTTTGGAATAAAATTCTCTATCTCTAATTTCACTTAGAAATAAATAAACTTGATGAGTATTTATAAAATTTTTGTTAAATTAAGCTTGTCAAATCGATTGAAATTAGATAAGATTGTTGAATTTATTAATTATAGGAGATAATTTATTTAAAAAAATAAAACAAATAAAAATTTTTAAGTATAAAATAAACAAGTAAAGTAAAAGAAAAAAAATATTTATAATTCAATTTATGATTTTTGAGTATACAGCCTATTAATATTTCATTTTATTATCTATTTATTTTTAAAAATTAAGACTTAAAAAATCTAGTCAATTTTAAGTGAGTCGATTATTAAAAACGATTTCCAATACAAATAAAGCGTGACTTCTGGGACTTTTTTTTTAATTCAAGTTTATGAAATGTATTTTTTTCCAAAAAAAAACAAAACAAATTTAAAATTTTATTTCAGAGATTTAGAGATGCAAGTTTAATAGCGCGGGACTATTAATTAAAATTAAAATATAGTTCTAAATCTTTATTTAAAACCAAAACAAACAACCTATATAAATAGAAAAGAGAAAGAGACAGGGCTTGGGGTACAGGGGGTGTTACAGAAGAATACAAATTTGAAGACAAAAATCAAAATTCAGACAGAGTGGCCTTTTAGTTCCTCGCGATTTTTAGCAAATCAAAAAAGTTAAAATCATCTTCAACAGCTTGCGCATATAACAAAGAGAAGCATTAACTTGAATAAAATAAGATTGAAGATTATTTGAACAAGGATGACATTTAAATGGGACATAAAAGATGCTTTTTAACACTAATCAATATCACTATTTTAGTAACTGAAGGCATACAGTTTTCATGATTTGATGCACACATGGATGGAAGATTTTTTAAGAAATTCATCGGCTTTTTCGAAAATAAATTCTCAAGGCGAAATAATTTATTATATAATTTAGATTTTCAGTGGTGTAGCTTCTTTTATATTACTTACACTATTTTTCAAATTTAAAAATTATTAACCAAAATAAGTAATCACCAATCTAATTAAAAATCATAAAAATGATAGATGGTTAAAATTTAAATAGCAAAAGTAAGTTATTACATTTAAAAGAGTTTAAAAACCCTTTTTCACTAATATGCTAGTCCTTAGCCTTTTTTTCATAAAGTTTTAACTATAAAAAAATGTGAATTAGATTGAATTTATTTTAGCACTTATGTTAAGCTTTCGGTTCATTTGAAAAATTAAATCATAAATTTTCAATAAATCTTATTTTTTTTGCAGGTTCTTCAGATCATTATTTCGTGAGTTCATCCTCATTTTTACTACTTGAGTCAAATATATGACTATTTTTAGAATATGAATCGATCATTTTGAAATTAAAAAAAAAGCATTTTATAATTTTTACGAAATTTAATTGTATAACAAAGTTGGTGTATTCGATCAGTGATCTTCCATAAAAAAAACGCCAAATACTTGGATCCTATTTCACTAATGTAGAGGAGATATATCTTAAAAATTGACAAATTCAGCAAAGAAAAATTTTCAAAAACCAAGCAAGAAATCATTCAAATATTTTAGGGAAATATAGAAACAGAAAGAAAAGAAAAAATATTTCTGAATTAAAAAGCAAATTTATGCATCTCTTTGCCAAGCGTATTAGTTGAAGCACCTTCTTTTGACAATTTCAGACTCTTCAATTGATTGCTGAATGAGCTGCAATTAAAAAAATCAACTGATGATAGAGAAAATTTAAAAAAAAGGTAAGAATTATTAACACTGAGAATTTATTTTAAAAATTTAGGAATTCTTCAAAAGTAAATTTTAGAATATAATTTTTTAAGGCAAAGTCCAGTAATTTCAACTAGATTCACTTGTTTTTATTGAAAATTAATTTGATTATCAATTAATTGATTAATTTTTAAATAAAATTTTCAATTTTTTTGATCAATGAGCTTTACCACATCATCAAGTGAGATAGAATTATTTTCAAAATTTGATAAAATTAATTGGACCTTTTTAAAAAAGCATCTACCCCACGAAGAACTGAACGTCGGATAGCTATAACAGAAATTAGCAGTAAGTTTTTTGTTAAATGTGATAATATGCATCATTTGAAATCGAGAAATAGTATTTTTAAAAACAATCTTATTCAAGAGATCATATGGCGTCGAGCAGCTGAATCGTAAATCAGTAACTTTAATATGAGTTAAATTTTCTTGGTCTAATGACACTTTACCAATAGAAGATGCGATGTGATAATATTTGTGAAGAGGAAAATTATTTAAACATTTTAGCCACCATTTAATCCCTTCATTTGAATCTCTCATTTTGACAATTTTATCTGTAATTTCTTTAGCAATTGACCATAAATCGCTATGAGTGGAAATTATTTGCATCCAACATAAACTCGCAGCACTTTTTACCAGATCACTTTTTTCCAAATTGAAATAATATCTCATATCACATGGAATTGAATTCAAAACCTCAACTGGCTCATTTAAATTTTTGAGGCCAATTTTTTCATCAATCAAAGCTAGAGTTGAGCAAAGAGAAAAAACAGCTTGTACAGTACAATTTTTTGATTTACAATTTTGGAGAATTTTTTGAGTCAATTCTTCGTTTAATTGAAAAAATTCAAAATAATAGCTTAAATTTTTTAATTTATCTTCAATTTTCTCTTCTCCAGGCATATAATTTATCAACTGGTATTCATTTTCAAAAGCTGGTTCAAGTTTTATTTCATTTAGATCAAATGAATGCTCAAAATTTAAATGAATATTTAGCATGGATTTAGGAAGTGGTTCGGCAGTTCGATTTGAAATAATGCCATCTAAATTCATCAGTATATCTTTTAAAATCTCAAAATGGCCTCTAGCGTCGTTTCCGGAATGATTTGTGCTCATGTAAAATTCAAATTTGTCTCCAAAATTAAACAGATGAAAAAATATGACTCCTTGAGTGAGGTCATGATTTTTAGAGCCAAAAAATAAATGTCTTTCTTTCCAATTTTTGAATTCCTCTATTGAATTTAATGTAGTATGCGGAATTTGAATTATATTTTGTTCGTCCTTAGTTTGCTCAATAAATTGATAGGCTTGATTTTCATGGATAATCTTCATTTTTAAATATTGAAATCGCTGTTTACTCGTGCGAATTGCAGATTTTAGCTTGTTGATTTCAAAATTTTTGCACTCAAACTGCAGCATCGAGTTCAATGAAAGGAATACTGTACTTTTTTCTATTGAATTTAGTTGTCTTTGAAACATATTGAATATTAATCTAAACAAAGATTGATGCTTGATATAAAACTGTTTATTAAGAGATTTTTTTTTTAATTTTTAACTTTATTATATTAAATTTTGAAAATAAACTAAGAAAATCCCAAGAAAACATAACAAATGCATAGAAATAAACAAAATTCTTATTTATAGTTCTAAGTAAATTTTAAATACAAAATGCTAATTGAAATTTGATTATAAAAAATGTTAAAAATATTTAAAATTTAATTGTAATTTTATTAAAGCAAGACGTGTATCTCGATTTAAATTAGTCTGTATTGAAATCGAGTAGAAAAATAAAAAGTCCATTAACAAAAAACAAAGAATGCTTTTAAAAAAATATTTTTATTTCTACAATCTTGATGTTGTTTTGAAAATATATTTTAACTTCAAAAAAAAGTTCATTAATTTATTAGAATAAGCTTCAAGAATACTTATTTATATTTATAAAAAGGTTTGGAAAAAAATTTAAGCTAAAATTTAATTTATTTGAATTACAAAAACTTGAGAAAAATTGGAAAAATTTCAAGGGGTAGAAAAAAAATTTCTATTGGTAATAATAAAAATATTAATTGAATTTCACATCATCATTAGCACATCAGAATAAAGTTAAAGTTTTTAAATTTCCCATTAGTTAGTCATTTCATTTCAATTATAGTTCCAGTTAAGTTTGTAGGTGGCATCGCAATGCACATGAGGAAGTAACATAGTATTTAAGGAGAAGCCGCGCAAACATTGACTTAACTAGTGAGAGTGATAAAAATAAAGTCTAAATTAATACTTAAAATTATTTAAATTCATGTCCAAAATTATTTTAGTTCAAATTAGAAATTAGGTTTTGAAATATAAAAGTTCTGATTAGAATTATTTTGGGAACAAACCGAATAATGGCATATGTTTTTGACTTCCCTCTAAATTATTAAAAAGTACCTCTAAAATATAACAATTTACCTCTAATTTATTAAAACATAAGCTAAATTGTTATTTATAAGCTATTTTAATAAAAAAACTCTATTCTAATAAAAAAGTATCTAAATTTGTAAACTAACAGATATTTTATTAAAAAAAATCTAATTAAAGAAAAAAAAAGTTAATTAAAGAAAAAATAAAAAGCTTTTATATACAATACTTTTTCGTTTCATCAACACGAATTCTTTTCGATAGTTGAGGAGCTATTTCAGACTCATCGTCCTCATTATCTGATTCAATGCCTTTTGCAAGTTCATTTGATGCATTTGTTTCATTTTTCTGACGTTGTAAACACGATGCATTTTTCTTCGGTGCTCCCCTTTTTCTGTTCGATTCAATTGGTAAATCCATTGCTACTAAATCAAAGCTACATTTTTTCAATCTTGCACAAGTAGCTATTTGATGATCACAATGATAGTCTTTAAGACCAAACCAGCAAGTACACGATGATTCTTTCCAATTTAGGTCGACTTCGATACGGTTAATTGAAAAGATACATTTGATCATTGCATCGAAAGAAGTCCAATTTTTTTCAGTTAACGCTTTTTCGAAAGCTTTGCACTCTTCTTTTGTGATATCATTTTTTTTGGTATTCATAACGTAATAATATTTTGAATATAGATGACGAATTGTTTGGTTAAAACTATTCCACTTATAGGCCGAAACCATATCCGCATCAGTAATTGTCGGCGTTGAACTAAATTTTATTTGATTTTTATTTGGAACGATGCTTGACTCATGAGTAATTTCATCGACTAGATGTAGAGTAGGCGAACGCCACATTGACCATTCTCTTACAATCGTTTGTTGATAAACATCTAAAAAATGCAGCAATCCAAGACGTTTACCTTTCATTTTTTTCTTAATATGAGCATGTGTGGACTCGAGAGAATTAAAACAAATTAAACATTTGAATTTTTTAATTAACAGAGCTAAATTAATAAAATAGATGTTATTTTAATTGATTAGCTTTTTTTTTTTATAATTAGCTGCAGTTTTCCTTTATTAGCGGGTTTTTTAATATTTAGATCAGTTGTTTTAGATTTAGAAGTCTCTTTAATTTATTAAAGGTGAACTTTTAATATTAGAGGTAAGTTTTTATATTTTAGAGGTATTTTTTAATAATTTAGAGGTAAGCAAAGAATTTATGCGCCGAATAATTCAGTGCATATAAAATAATGTAGTACTGTTTGGAAATAATATAGTGCAGTTTGGTATTAAAAAAAGTGCAACTTGTGATTAATTTATAGTGCAACATTAAATACAAGCCTAAAAAGCCTACTTCAAAATTTAATTTTTAGTAATTTTAATGCAGCAGAAAAATTTAATTTTTTATATTTTGGCACAATTAATTTTGAAAAACTCATTTTAACGCATATATTTAAAGTTTAATTGATTATAACATGGATTAAATGGTAGTGTATGTGCCAAAGTTGAATTACTGAGTTTTGGCGCATGGGTTAAAAACAAATATTTACAGTTTTTTAATATACTTTATGTTTCATTTTGTTGTTTATTTATTTTTATAAATTAAGGCTTAATAAATCAAAATAAAAATTAATCAATTAATGAATTAATGTAAAATTGTTAACTGATAGTCCTTAATGCTTATTGCTATCAATTTATTTTTTCATGATTTCATTTTTGAAAATTTAAATGTTAATTTTTATAATTAAAGAAATAATTTCAAGTCAGAGACAAGTTAATTTATTTGATTCGATGCTGTTGTTACTAAAAAAAATTCTAGTAAAAGAATTTAGTTTTTAAATATTTTTTTTTAATTTCTAAAGTTATTTAATAACCCAAAAAATACAACTTTTGAATACTATTAAGACCCATTTTTTGCTCATTTTAAAATTAACTCAAAACTTTATTTTATCTACATGTCAAAATTAAAAAATAAAATACTGTTTGAATAAATTATTTGATTCGATTTTTACATCTAATATTTGCAGGTACTTTTGGCTTCATATCAGGCATTTGATCGGACTTAAACACTGACCAAGTATCTGGATAGTAAGCCAATTTGAACAAGTTACAATATTTTGTCAAAGCCGACTCTTTGCTCCTCAGATGAACGACGTAGATCAATTTTTGCTTTTTATCAAACAATGTCAAGCATTCTTCTTGGCCAATTGAAATCTCCTGGTTATTTGATCCGAACAGTTTTGCCATTGACGAAAACATCCTTGATCCAGAAATTTCATCATTTGAGTTGGACATGTCAATTGGTGCCAAATAACTTCCTTCATACATGCCATAATAGAACAAACAACTCTCTATTTTTTCCTCGTACAAAACTTTAGCTGATTCCATTTCAAAATTTTCCTCATCATTACTTTTAAACTCGACTATTTTTAAATTTGCATTTCTGACCGAAAAATGATAATTCTTCCATTTTTTATGAGAACTGCTGCAAGAATTAGTGCTTTGTCTTGTCTGGAATGAAGTTCGAAAATTTCCGCACAGCTCACACAAAACCATGCATTCAATTTTGTCCATGAAGCTCAGAGCGCCAAAATTGGACTCATTGGTGACATAAAACCGCTCCATTTCAATCTGTATTGAATTGTATTTGACTACAAAGTTGAACGAACTCCAGTTCGAAATCGACTCAACTAATTTGGCCTTTGAGGCAATTATGCGCTCTAGCAACACGTCTAGATTGGCCTGACCGGTCCCATTTACACTAAAATGCTGCTCTGGATCAAACACCTCGTACAAAGACCAATACTTTGACTCAAAAAGCTTAAATTCATCTCTGGCTCGTAAAAGCGCGTCTTTGCACGTAAATTTCGAGTCTATCTGTATTTGAAATGATTGTTCGCTATTTTTATGAAATAAATAAATGGTTATCAAATATTTGGCATTTGTGTCCAAGTTGCGCTTTTGAACTGTTTTCAGTTTTATGACCCTATCGAATATAGCTAGTTGACTTTGCAAATAGCCCTCTTCTAAATCAAAGTAGTCCTCACAGTTTTCGACCAAAAATGTCATGATATCAAATTTTTTGTTCGCAAAAATAAGGCTTTTAAAATATGTGCACAAATGGTCTTTGGACATGTGATTGAGAAAATGGTAATGGGCCACATAGTTGATGTGCAGGTTGACACGTTTTATGGTCGAGTAGAAAACCGAGTTTTTACTCTGATCAAAATAGTTCCAGTCCGAATGAAAGCTTCGGATGTATTTTGAAAAAAATGTCTTCAGTATTTTGACTGCAATTGTCGGAGTGTATAATTTAGGATCCAATTTCGAGTCTCTTTCCTTTTCTAATTTGTTCATTAGACTGGAGTATTTTTTGGAATCTTTTTGGCTTATTGAATAAAAATTTGGCTCAGTTATGTGATACAACTCAATGTAAGAGCAGCACTTGTCCACCAAAAGAACACAATTATCTTTATTTAAAAGCTGTTCTTCAATGGACCTAAATTCTAGATGGCAAAATTTGACCAATTTTTCATGCCATAATTTTAAATTTTCGCCAAAGCCATCTGATTTTAGCCTCAAATTCTTGCCCAAAATGTCCAAAATCATCATTTCGCCATCAAGCTTTATTTTGTTTATTTTTCTAATATCAACTAGGTGAAAATCTGACTCTGAGCAGTGTGGATCAGTGTTGACAAATAAAATTATTTTTTGAAAAAATTTGTCAATTTGAGATGGCAGACTTTGAAGCAAAATGGTCAGGTATTTCGACTGTTTGTTTTCGTCATCGAATTGGTCAAAAATGGACAAATAGCCAAATGAATTTATTTGTAAATTTTGCATGATGTCCGCAAATTTTGTATTCATGTTTGGATTGAGTTTGGTGAGGATATTTTTTAGCCACATTTGCTGTTCGTTTTGGTTTGAAAATTCAAAAAAATGGCTCAATATGCAATGATTGGTTGTGCACCATTTGAGCTCGACATTTACTTCGCACAAGGTAAAAACTTTGATAATTGAGTTTAGAAAAATTTTCTGCGACTTGAGACCATTGGTATTAAATTGGGTAATTATTAAATTATCTTTTTTCAGCTGTAGATAGATATTGAATTTTTTTATGGAATTTTTTTCTGCTGATGTGGTATTGAATATTTGCAGTACATCACCGATGAATTCAAAATTTGCCTGGTCCTTCAATTCGCTGTATTTGAGAGCCTTGTTCATGCATAGATAAAGATACTGGGCAACTTGGCGCGATTTGATTGAGACGTCTAAAAGAGTTTGCTCGTTTTGAAAATAGTTTCGATTGGCACCAAGAAAAATGTAGTAAATTGTCATTGGTATACTCGGGCCTGAGACCATTTGGTACAAACTTTTGTTTAATTCTTCAATATAATTTGATTTCAAATCAATTTCGTTTTTGTTTATAAATTTTTTTAGCAAATATTTATCTTTGATAAAAGATTCGATTTCTTGAGTGGCACTCAATGAGTTGACTCTATTTTCTAAATTGTATTCGAGCAAAGAATTTATTTTTTCGTTGCCAGCTTGGTCCAATATTGTGATGAAAGTCTCTGCGCTCATGTGATCAAGATTTAGTTCGTTTGTGTGTAAATTTTCATACAATGTGTCAATTTTTTTCACATAAAATCGAGTTACTATATGAGACATTTTCAAGTGACATTCTTAAAAAAAGATAATAAAACATTGATTTTTTATTATTATCAAAAAGAAAAATATGGGATGCATAGATACCGTAAGCTCGAAGATACAACTGCGGGGTTAAAAAACAAAAATTCAGTTTAAATCCAGTCATTTAACATGTGTTTCGAATTTTTTTTTAAAATAGTTTAAAGGACGGACTAAAACTGAATATTCTTTTGTACAAATCCGAGACAAAAATCGAAATCCCTAAAAAGAGTGGGAGGAAACTTGGGAGCAAGAATAAAAAGATTATCGAAAGAGAGACAGCTATGAGGCTACTTTTAATTTATTTTTTATTTTTCTATGAATCCTTTGAATTTTTTAACCGAATTTTCAGTTTTAATCCACACATTTAATCCAGAAATCTATTTTTCTAATAAAAATAAAATTTAGTATTTTTTAGGGAAAAAAATATTAATTTTTGCACATTTTAGACTTAGACATTACAAAAGAAAATTCAGTTTTAGTCCGTCCTTTAAGCTATTTTTGAAAAAAAATTCGAAACACATGTTAAATGGCTGCATTTAAGCTGAATCTTCGAGTTCAGGGTAAAAGGGTACTAACATTTTTCCCTAATTAGGTAAAATATTGTAAGCATTTAAAATTTTCAAATTTTCTTAATCATTCAACATAGCATTGTGAATTTTCATACAAATATTCCAAAATTTACAATATTTCTTGTGAGAAATTTTTTTTATAATTTTATAATTTTTTAATTTAATCATTTAAATTTTAAAATCATCAGTAGATAGATCAAATTTTATATTAAAAAATTAAAATTAAAATTTAGTCTCCGATACAAGTAATCCTTAATCCTTGAGTGAACGAAATATTAAGTTATATTACAATTTATACTTAAAAAATCATGAATTAAATAATAATGGTTTTAATTTTAAAAAAATACAATTTACATATTTAGGTTGGTTTATTTAAACTTTTATTGTAAAATATTAATTTCAAAAAAAAGGTAAAACTCTAAATTAAAATACATTTATTAAAAAATTAATCAATTTTATTAGAAATGTATTAAGATAGATGATTAAATGAACGAATGTTTGTTTTATCTTGTATCACTTTCCGATATGTAAATAATCAGAAAATTCATTCTTTTATTAAGAATTTAAATTTTGTAAGGGAATATTTATGTGAAAATTCCAAGTCTAAACAACAGTCTAAATATTATAATTTAAATAAATAATATAACCTTTCAACTTGTAAAATTAGAAATTTTTTTAAAGAAAAATATTGGTCTTCACATTCTTAAAGTAAACTGATACTTTATAATTTTTTTGACTGCTCCTATTACTGAGCTCAAATACAAATTATATTTTAAAGTAAGATAGCTTAAAATTTGGAAAATAATTGATTAATTTTTTAAAAATTACTTTCAAAAAGTAGAAATAAATTGAATGTCTCTAATTTGAAAAAAATAACCAGTTGATTTCAGGAATAAAATTAAATAAAAATTAAATTTTTAATTTTTAAAAAAATTCCTTATTAACCTTACCTGAGTGGCAAGCATTGTAGGTTCGTAGGGGTTGTAAAGTTCATTTTAATTCGATCGTTCAATTCAGAATAACTGGAATTACTTTTTTACTTTTAGTAATTAAAAAGTTCTGTAGATGCTTGATTTTTAAGCAATTTTGCTTAATCCGGAAATATTTGCCTGTAAAAGTTCTGCAAAGTAATTGCATAGTTGCATAGAATACTTGTTAATGGCGTGCAAAATGCATAAAATTGAAGAAGTTTTGCAGACATTTGGCAGCATTTTACAGAATTAAATTATCTCTTTTTGTAAAAAAGTTATTCAAGTTTTTCAGAATTGAAATGATCGAATTGAAACGAACTTGACAACCCTAGGTTCGTATTACATAAAAAGAAAATTTAATTTAAAAATTATTTTTTAACTATTTAACTCAAAGAAAAGGCATATTTTCAACATGGGTGCTATTAGATCCACGTAGTTTTTGAATATTAAAAAAATATATTTAAAAAAAAATTTAAATGTTCTACATTTGAATGTTTTTTTTATTATAATGATGAATGGACGTCTTTATTTCAGACAATTTGATTACTATGGATATCATTACTATTTGTTTTTTGTTTTGTGTGTTGAAAAAAGCAAGATTTTTGCGTAATTTCTTCTACCACTACTACTTATTGAATTTATTTTTTTCAAATTTTGCATAAATTTTTTTATTAAATCAAGTGGTTTCAAAGCCAATTTTTTAAAAAAGAAATTTTTTTTTGGAAATAAAATTGATAAGAAAATTCAAATATTTGAACAAAAATTTTCATAATCATTTTTATTTCAAAAAAAAAATGTTAAAAAATTGACTTTTAAAAAAATCCTAAATAACAATCAAAATCTTAAATTTTTTACTAAAATGCCAAGAACAAAATTCAGGGTATCTTTCAAATAGACAAAAAAATTTCTAAAATTTCAACTTACCGGCACAAAAGTCACACAGTGTCATAAAATAAACACATGAAATCCAATTTGGCTGCACATTACTTCGCTTGCAATCAGCACAAATTTTGTTGGACTCATTTTTAAAAATTTCTTTTCTAAACGATTCGAGATTGCTAGTTTTTGTATCATTGGGACACAAATAGTTGAAGTATTCATCAATAATTGTAGAAACCTTATCTGGCTTATTTTCATGGGTACTAACAAGTGAAAGTTTGCTTAGAGACAATGGCTTCTTGGTCCGTTTTGGTGGAATTGGTGGCTTGGTTGGATCATCATTTATTTCCAAAATAAAAAGACTCTCTCTGGACTTGTTATCGCTGCAATCAGATTTTTTTTCCTCTAGAACACTGTCTTCGGATTCAAATTTATCTAAGCTTAGATAACTATTTGACTGGCTTTGTTGCTCACTTGTGTCTGAAATCGAAACTTCTTTTTCTAGTCGTAAATAGATCGAGTCATTAAAAAATGAGACATTTTTTGTGTCCTCATCATCTAAATTTCTTAATTGAGGTTGATCAATGGGCTCCTTGTAGTAATCTCCAGAGAATTCTTGAGCTTCTCGGTCAGGCAGATTTGGTAAGCTTAAATTGCTGGAGTTGGAATGGCGATTGGGATCGTATTCAGGAAATGTAATGGACAATTTTTTTCGATCCTGTGGTGGCAATTTTTTGGGCAGTTCCGGTCGATTTATTTCATTCATCATCTAATTTTTTCTAATTAGTTCATCCAGTTACATTTATTTAAACATTTATTTGTTTTTTGAATTTGAATGGCCAAAAAAGTCAGTCTTTGTTTAGACAGGTAAACCAGATAAGATAAAAAATATGATGACTGAAATTTTGTCTCATAAAATTCTTAAAATAATTTAATCTGAATCGCAGTTTTCAAAAATGGCTTAAATAACTAATTTCGAATTAGTCATAAGCTAAATTAAAATGCGTATTAAAGCTTGAATTTAATTAAAATTTAGGTTAAGTTTATTATGCTCTAGAGGTGAGTAAAGGAATAAGAGATGTATGATTAACCGCTGAGTAATCAGACAAAAAAATAGAATTAATCAAATATTTTTTATTTTATTAAAATTCATGTAAAAATGGAATTTGGTTTATTCTGAGGTTAAGTTAAATCGATTTAGGATTTTATGCCTTATGAATTAAATAAATTTATTAAAATAAATAAATAGGAAGATTTTTAATTTGCTTATTAAAAATTATTTAACTTAAGCTTGAGAAAAATCTTTAGTGATATTTATAATGGCTTTATTTGATTTAAAAAGATTTAAATTAAATTTATGCTAATAGTAAATTGAATTTAAAGTAATCTTTTTGATATTCAAAAATTCTAAATAAAAAATTCACGGAAAAAGAAAAAATAATTTACATAAAAGTTTTAATTGAAAAAATTACTATGCAAAATTGAAGCTTGAGACTTTCAATTCAATTTTTGATTCTTTGTGGCTTTTAAATTTGAATTAAATAAATTTTAAATTAAACAGGATCGAAAATTTTCAAAATCTTAAAAAATAAATGCTTTAATAAATTTATGCTTTCTTTAAAGAGATAATTGATTCACCGCAAACAAAAAAAATGTCACGCACAATTAAAAAACTGTTACCCACAAATATGAAACTTTTCAACACAAAGGACTTTTAAACACAAAAATTTTATGATGAACAAAAAAATTATTATTAATTAGAATTAAAATTTTGTTTTTTGAATTATTCAAAAATTTCAAAAAAAAAGGGTGATGTAATTCAAAATGAATATTTCAGAAAAATTTGTGTTTAAAAGTTTAGCATTTTGTGTCTAACAGTTTTTTAATAATTTTTAATTTTTTGTATTGAAAAGTTTTTATTGTGGGTACTAGATTTTTATTTTTGGGTACTAGGTAGATCCTTTCTTTAAATATACAATTATCAAAAACTAATATTCGATTATTATTTTGTTGCTTTCCAAAAGAGGGAATATTTGAAATCTGCTAAAAGTTATTATTTTGTATTTTTAAGTTGTTAAAATTAAAATTTAAAATTTTAAAATTTTAAAGCGTCTCTTTAAAGAAAATGGTATTTAAGGTTTTTTCCATGTTTTTTTACATTTTATATTCTCTCTTAAAAGAATCTTATATTTTCAAATCATCTGAAAATTCAAAATTGAAATTGATTCAAAGATGACAAATTTTTAGAAGAAATTTAAACTCTAATTTTAGAAATAAGAAATTGTAATTTAGCCGGAGAATAATGAAAAAAAATGTCTGGATTTTCTAATTGAGACTCATGTTTTAATTTTAATTAACATCAATTTAGGATTTTTTTTATTAAAAAGCTCCATAAATAATTAAAAAAAAAACAAAAAATCGTTTAAAAAATATTTATAAATAAGAAGTCAAAATTATTTATTTAAATCCACAATTTAATAATTTAAAATGTAAATTCTTAGCTGAAAATGTATTCATAAAAAGACATACATTTACCATTTCGCCACTTGATAAAAAAGTAATATTATTTTTTATTAAATGCATTTTTAGTAATTAAGATTTACCCATCTAAAAAAAGAACATTTTTGAAATGGATCAGAACAAAACATTCCACCAAAGCCATTTGGACACTAGAAACCAATACATTAAATCAAAAAAAAATATTACATTTAAATCTATTTACGCATTTTTGCCAGCCTTGGCAATCTTGGTCTGATGAACAATTCTGTAAATTCGAATTCTTAGGAAATTTCAATTTAATCATGGGACATAAGCCTGGTTTTTTAATAATTGTATTTGAATTAAGAACAGGGTCAACACATCTAATGGAACATCCAACAGAGCACTAAAGTATAATAGAATTATACTAATTAAAAAAAAACTATTGTTGTTTATTTATTAACGCATTTTTGAAGATTAGGGCAATTAAAGTCACTTGAGCATAAAACGTCACATGTTGTTATTAGATCACTAGGATAAGTTGGACATGTACCATTTCTGTGCATATCAACACAATCAACTCCTTAACATTTAATGTCAAGTTTTTGATATTAATTGAATAAAAAGGCACTTACGTTTGAAAAATATAAAAATGGCAAAAACATAAATGCAACACTTAATATTCATGGTTTTCATATTTTTTTTCTTTAAAAAATTCTTTTGAAAAAACGAAGCATAAATACTTTAAATTTTTTGCATGAATCTAAATTTAGAAAATCTGATCCATCAGATCATATTTTTGTCAATCTTTGAAAAGTAACTTATGTTTTTGATAACAAATATCAATAATGTCAATCTTTAGTAATTTAAAATTTCTGAATTGAAAACTGAATGCATGACTGTAGGAATGTTTAATATTTTAAAAAAGGCCATTAAAATTTATTCAAAAAAAATTAATTTTACTCTGTCTGAAAAAAATTAATAAGCTTTATGCAAAGTTTGGAACAAAAAAATCAGATACATTTTAATTTTAAAAATTAAAGCTTAAAAATCTCAATTTTTAAAGAAAAGTTGGATTTCTTAATTTAAAATTAAAATATTTCAATATTTTGATTATATTTTGCTAAAAATTTAAAAATCATTTTCGGTAAGTGGTAATCAAAATCCAAAAAAAATCATTATTTTCAGGCATAAGTTACAATTTGGATATTATCCTTTGTAAATTAAAATTTGATTATTAAATATTTTTGAAAAAGAGAATCTGAATCTTAAGTCTTAAAAAGTCAAAAGTACAGCTAGTATGGAAGCTTACAATTTTTAAGTACAATTCAACTAGTGTTTGAATTAAAAAATGTTTGCAATGTTGAAATAACATTGAAAAAGTGCGATGTTTCAAATATTTTTTTTCAGTTTCAATTTAAATAGTAATTTTAAGTTAGTAATACACAACATAATAATAAACATAATAATTTTCATACTTGAAATTAAACTCTTTAGTGAAATAGAATGAGTTTAATTTTTATTTAGAAATTTGAAAAAATATTGAAAATTCTGATTTTAACTTTTAAATAATTTATTTATTTTTTGTTTATCTGTACCGAGCTAATGCTCCATCAGAATAAAAATATGTGAAAAAAAAAAGTTAAATACCATAAAAAATAAATTAAATGAAAAAAAAGATAAATAATTCGTTTAGATTTAAATTAATATTCAATCGTTGAAAAACAAGATTTATTGAAACATAGTTCAACAATTATGCGAACAATTCTTGTTATCGGGTTATGTGAACTATAAGTTCATCTAATTTTTTTGTTAACGTAAAGGCGGACTAAAATAGAATTAGGTGAAAAACTTTTAGACTTTGTTTGACTTCGATTCATCTATTTCGCAAATTTTACCTACACCGCCCAACTTTAAATTTTTTATCTTATTTTTTAATTTTTATTTATCAATTGAATTATTATTTTTTTAATATTACATTTAGTTTTTTTCTAAATAGATGAAAAAATTTCAAAATAGGTGAACAATTTTTAGATTAGATGAACTAATAGTTCAAAAAACCTGAGAACAAGAATTATAACAGTAAATAATAGATGAACCATAGTTCACCTTATCGACTAGACCCGAAAAACTTTGTTTTTTTTTCTCTATAAATTTTGACTTTGGTGATAATTGACGTTCGTTTGACGCATTTTACAAAGACTCTTTTTATGAAAAATAGAAAACATAGATACATAGATACAGAGCATATATAGGTTTTTAAACTTAAAATATTATCTTAAGGATCATCATATCACAAACCCAATGTCAAAATTTATAAAAAAATAATTTTTAGTAATTTAATAAAATAATTTAATTTTAAGTTTTTCGTGCTTGCAATATTTACTAAAAATTATTTTTTTAATTTAAAACATCGAACTTTTTCAATGCTTTTTAAACATTGGATACATTTTGTAATTCAAAAACAAAAAATTAAACCGCTTCTATCCAAAAATAAATGAATTTTTTCTCCCGAAAGCTTTTTTGTTTTATGCTGAATTTTTTTCGATTTTTATTTGTTTATCTTCAAAAACTGTACATTAGAATCATTTATAAAAATCAATTTAAATTTAAAGGCATATAATTAAAAAGTAAATGATATATATTATCATTTTCATGTAACTCCAGCTAAGTGAAAAAAATTTAAAGAAGAAACTTTTTACAAGAAAAAATAAAATTAAAAATTTTTTTTTCGAGTTAAAAAATTTTTTAAGAATAAAATTTTTAGACGGAATTTACAAAAAAACTTTTAATTTATGAGTAACAAAATCAAAAAAAAATATTTAAAAAGATCTCAATTTTCTATTTTTTACAATTTAACTGAAAAATTATGATTATTTTTAATAAACTTTATCAAAAATAAAGTTTGTCCGGTCCAGACGCGGCCAATTTGGCGGCCAAAAATTTGGACCGCGAAGTTGGCTGGCCAAATTATAGACGGATGACCAACTGTACGGCCAGCCCTAAAACGGGCGGCCACTTTGGCGGTCAGACAAGATCAGCAGCAAAAAATTTCAGTGAAAAAGATTTTGATGTTCTTTCAAGTTTCTAATATGGAGAAACAAAAAATTCTCAAATATTACATGCAAATCACTAATATTTTTTCATAAAATTTTAAAGAAAAAAAATTTCAAAAATTTGGCCCTTTCACGAAAAATTATTTTTTTCTAAAATATTTGGCTTTTCTTATAATATAAAACTTTTGGCAAATCTTTAACTTTTCAGGATATGGTCTGATCACAAATTTCAGCGTCTATGATTTGGCCGGCCAACTTCGCGGTCCAAATTTTTGGTCGCCGGCCTGGCCGCCAAAATGGCCGTATCAATGGTCAAAAAAAAGTCAAAAAAAATTTTGGCCGCATCAATGGCCGTCTGTACGGTTACCAACACTATTAAAAAGCTACATGATGTAACTTTTTAAAGAAGAAGAAACTCCCCTTAGCCCTCTCTGGCTATGCCTCTGGAAAAAAGTATCAGACAATGTCCATTAAGTGAACGAAATTTAGCTTATCCTAATTACTATTAATTTCAAGAACCCAAATCTGTATAAATTTTATTTTAAACCAAATTGAACTATTAATACATGACCAAGATAATAAATATATTTTTTTTAATATTTATTAAAATGAAATACAATTAAATCAATAAGTTTCTAAATAAGGAAATTGTTTGTTTAGCCTGAGATTTTCATCTAAAAATCAGATTGGCATAGCACATTGTTTTCCACAGTCAGTTGCACACTTTAAAATATTTTAAAAAATTTATATTGTAAAATTTAATTAGTTTAAGGCAAGTCTTACACATTTTAGGTTTTCCGGGCAATGATCATCAGTTATGCAAAAGAAAGTGCATCCAGAGAGACTTACGGTTAAATCAAGTGGACAAGATCCCGGTTTTCCTAATAATAAAATATATTTTAAATAATAAAAATATCGTTAAATAATAAGAACTCTTATTTTAGTTCTGTGATTTTTGGGATATTTTAAAGGATTCAAGAAAATTGATACCTACCAATATAAGCTAAATCTGAATTTATCACGGATAAAGCTAAAATAATTGTTATAAAAGCAATTTTTATCATTTTATGATTCTATTTTTAAGAAAAAAATGTAAAATATTTATATCAGAAAAAAAATTTAATTTATTTTAGGCTTATCAAATAATATAAACATTTAGAATGAATAAAAATTATATTATCCGTTAATTGTAATTAAAATGTTGTCGTCCCGTTTTTTTTTTGCTCGATAAACAAACATTGCCGCATCGAACATTTACCTTTAAAAATATTAGAAAATATAAAATGGAAAAACTTTATGAAATTTATAAATAAATACGCATTTTGAATCCTTGTTGCATTCTGAGTGACGTTTACATGGCTTACCATTCATTATTCGACCACAAAGGTTGTTCTTGTACTGCAGGCCTTTAATTGAAGAATTTCAAATTTTTAATCGAAGATTTTCGATTCAAAGATTACATGAATTAAATTCGACCAAGGTCAAGAATAAAAAGAAAAAGAAAATAAACCTTAAATTCAAATTCATTTTGTTTATTTTTTCTCAAAAAAATTAACCAATCTTTCGTTTTTAAAATAAATTAATAATTTTACTTTTTTCATAGATTTAGTTTTTATTTTAATGATTCATTATGAATCAAATCGAATTTAATTAATCTAATTTGACAAAGTCTGCTGGAATCAGACTGAATTGTGATTCAAAGTTTTTCTAGTTGTGGTTTTAATTTAAAGAAATTAAAACTTTGAATTAAAACAAAGAAAAAATAAAATTTAATGCATAGACTATTTATAGTGATAAAAAAAAATATGCAAAACATTTTTTTGAAGCATTTTCTTACATTTATTGATTTGATAACATTTTATCTTTTGCCAAACTAAAAACGCAGCTTTTTATTATTAAGCTTCTAATGTTTTCCAATAATAATGAAAAAATACAGTATGTTAAAAAATTTAGAAATTGATTATTTTATTTATCTAAAATTGAATTTGACAAAAAATTGAGTGTTAAAAAAAATAATAAAAAACGCTTATTTGTAGAGTTTTTTTGTATATACATTTCAAAATTTAGTCATGGAATTTTAATATTTTTACATGGTTTAAATTATCTTGAAAAGATTTTATTATTGTTTTATTTTTTAAATTTTTAAGCATTAATGGCTTTGAGGTAAAAGTAATTAGTTATTGAAGCGCTTTATTTTTTTAACATTGTTTAAGTTCATTCAAGCGGAGACTAAACAAGTCAAAAAATTTAGAAACCGTGACCGTGTTCGCATTGACCAGCCAATTTTTTGGCAAGCGATCCTTTTGCCGATCGATACGGTGGTCTAATTTTTGGACCGCCAAAAAAAACGTCAAAAAATATACGGGCGTTCAAAAATACGGTTAAGTTCGGACTTTTTTTTGGAAAAAAAAGTCCGAAAATTTATGCAATAAAATTCTGTGAATGGCAAATCTATTACATTAGACAATCCAAATGTATATAAATTTTTTGATATGAAGCCTGATCTAACAAATGTGAAAAATAGTCCGGACTTGGACTTTTTTTGTCAATGATTTGAGCTTTTTTTTGGGACTTTTAAACAGCTCTGATTTTTAAATAATTTTACAATTTTTCTTTTAAAATTAAACGATTTACATGGCCGCCCGTCAAACAGCTGTCCTTTTTTTTGACCGTAATTTTTGACGGTACAATAATTAGACCATCGAATTGACCGGCCAAATGATCGTAAAAACCATCCGTGAAATGGACCGATTTGCTCTGACCACATCCAAAACTACTTTTAAAATATTAAATTTAAATTTTAAGTAAAATCTGAATCATTCACTTATTAAGGTATTAAAAAATAGACACTTAGAATAAAAATGCAGCTAATTTAATTTCTTAATTTTTTTTAAAAAAATTTAATGCGACATTACAGCTTGTGATTTTTTCCAAAAGTTAAAATTTAAATTGATGTTTTTCCATTTTCTTAGAATTTAATTTATTAATTTTATTCAATTTTTTCAGAGCTGAATTAAATATAGAATTCAAAAAATAATTTTAATTATCACATAAATCTCATGCTTTAATGCCGCATTTACCTCAAAAAACTTTATTTTAATGCGGACTTAAGGTTTATAACTCATATTTAGAGCTAACAGTGTAGGTGAAGAATGTTTAACATGGACGAAGTGGTGTCTGTTGCATGCAAGTTTCGGTTCATGGGGCTACAACATCAAAAAAAGGAATTCGGTGTATATATAATTTATTTTTTTTACTAATTAAGAACTAATTCTTAAACTCAAGGGATACGGTATTGTTGGTAAACTGTTGGAGTGGATCAGGGCATTTTTGACTGATCGAAAACAAAGAGTGGTAATTGATGGCCAAGCATCCGACTGGAGGGATGTCCTCAGTGGCGTCCCACAAGGTAGTGTTCTTGGACCACTCCTGTTTATAATTTTCATTAATGACCTACCGTATGGTATTTCAGTTCTATGTGAACTCTTTGCTGATGATAGTAAACTTATGCATGTTATCCGAAACGCAAAAGATCGCGAAAAAATGCAAGCTAATATAAACCAAATTCTGAACTGGACAATCGACTGGAAAATGGGCTTAAACTTAAGTAAATGTAAAGTTATGCATTTTGGTAACAAGAAAATCCATCAAGATCACCACTACTCGTTTGAACTAAATGAGTAAAGTTACATCTTGGAGAATTCAAACTGTGAACGCGACCTAGGTATCATACTACAAAACAACTTAAAATGGGACAAACAAGTCGATACCGCAGTCTTAAAAGCAAACATTGTTTTAAGTAAGTTAAAGAATAGCTTTAAAAATTGGGATCTCAAAACATTCAAACTCCTCTTTACATCTCATGTTCGTCCAATTTTAGAATATGGTGCACCGGCATGGAGTCCTTTCCTAAAAAAAGACATAAAAAAGTTAGAAAAAGTACAACGACGAGCAACCAAATTTGTTCCTTCAATCCGAAACAAAAAATATGAAGAAAGACTGAGCTTGCTCGGACTATCGACTTTAGAGGAGCGTCGAATTAGAGGCGACTTGATTCAGTTCTTTAAATTCAACAAAAACATTAACCACATTGATTGGTTCCACCCAATCGTTCAGACTCCAAATTCAAACTCTTCAGGTCCAGCTGGTCACACAAGAAAACAAAATCATCTCTACAGACAATTTGTTAGATCATGTCCAGCCCGTAGCAACTCTTTTTCGAATAGAATTGCTCCCTTCTGGAACGCCTTACCAGAAGAAGTCAAAAGCACACTTACAGTAAACAGTTTCAAAAACAATTTGGACAAATTTGTTAAAACAAATTTATTAAACTCAATTTCATCTGCCATAGCTTAGTACGTTAGTACTACGCTCCGCGAAATAAAACTCGTTGCAGATTATTTATAATAATAATAATAAAAATAAATTAACAGGTTTGTGACTAATCGATATTTTAATATTAAAAATTTGGCTAAATTCTTCAATTACTGAAATGAATGTTAGATTGGGATTTGATTTTATAATGCATGTTAAAACAAGGAAAAAAAATTATAAAACAAAACAAACTTTTTATTTTAATACCAATGATTATAAAGAATCATCAATTTTTTTTGATTCTTGGTTCTAGAAAATTTTTCTCTTAAAATGGGATGCTAAATAGATTAATACTTCAAACCATAGATTAATTTTTAAATCAAGGATTTAAAATCGAGCATTAAATGTTTCACACTATATTTGATAAATTCTCATTTTTCTTCGAGTTTTGATATTTTTTTCAATTTAAATTTTATAATTAAATTTTTGATATCTTTTTCAAAATTGATTCTAAAAATTTAAAAAATTCTACATTTGCTTGTAGAGAAATTTATAATATGCTTTTATTGATTTTTAAAAAATTTATTTTAATATAACATTTTATTCTAAATCAAAATATTTGATCCAAAATTCATAATTTTTTAAGAAATAATAGAAAATTAACCATATTTTAAACATCTAAAATAGTATCAAATTAATTCATAATTTTTATTTAGCAAATTAATAGCTACTCACCAACGCATTCTCTACCACAACCTCTTCTGCAACATTTTTGATTAGGTTGACACATAGAGTCGTCCCAACAACTTTTTTCTGTAATTACACATAGACCAACCAAATTTGGCTCGTATTCTGGGCAAGATTTTATCTCTTCAATAGGTTTCACTATTTCATCTGAGACTGGTGCTTGGCAAACGTGTCCGCATCCATTTGAACACTAAGTAATTAGGATTAATCTAAAAATTATCCTAATATAACAACTTGTTTACGCATTTTAAGTTTTCTGGACAGCTGAAATCATGAGAGCAAGCTTCAACACATATTCCAAAATCAGGTGGAGGTGGGCAGCTACCTGGCTTTTGGCCTTTAATATTAAAATTAAATTTTAATTTTATTGAAGCTTTTTTAAAAATTGACCTGAAACCAAAATTATTGAAATGGCTAAAATTACTGATAAATTTAAAATTTGATTCATTTTTTAAAATAATTGATATTTATTCACAGCTACCATCAATTTATAATGCAACCAAATGTAATTAAATTTCATTTTTAACAGCTTTTTAAAGCTTTTTATTTTACTAGTCTCTTATTTCAATGTAAATTTAATTTATATTAGATTAAAGATACTTATTTCTTTTTGAAAATTTGAAACTGAGAGGATAAAATCTAGAATTGATTCTTCTTGGAAAAACTTAATGAATAGCAAAAATAAAAATTGACCAAAATTTCAATATATTCACTTAGTGAAAATGACTGGAAATAATTTTTTGATATTTTAGTAAAAATTATCTATAAAAATTTTGTATGAAATATTTTTTTAATTATTAATTGTTTGAAATAACTAATATTTTTTAAAATAATTTTTAACTGAATATTCTATTATTAATTTTTTTGATTTTCTAAAATAAGATAAGGATTAATTTTGGCCACTTATAAAAAGTATTTTCGGCTAAAAATTAGCTATTTTTAATCAATACTAAATTCTTGCCAAAAAAATTTCCTTTACATTAAAATCGGATGGTGCAAAACTTTCAGTAAAAAAACTTAAAATTTAAACTTACCAATTTCTATACATTAGTGAAATTAATAAATTAAAATTACTACTTTTATTGAAATTTTTCTGACGAAACACTGTTAATTTCTTGTGAAAATGGGTATTTTGGAGCGAATTTCAGAAATTGAGCATGAAATTAATCGAACTCAAAAAAATAAGGGTAAAAAAAATATTTTTTTATTTATTTTGGAAATGGATAGATCTAAAAGAAAATTTTAAAAAGCTACTGAATATCACTTGGGTTTGTTAAAGGCTAAACTAGCCAGGTACAGAGCCCAACTATTGGAGCCTACCGGAAAATCTGGTGGTAAAGGAGAAGGTTTTGATGTAATGAAATCAGGGGATGCACGTGTCGCTCTAATTGGTTTCCCCTCTGTTGGTAAATCAACATTTTTAAGCACAGTAACGAATACTGAAAGTGCAGTAGCAGGTAATTTTTTAATCTTATTTAAATTTTTAAGCCTTAATAATTCTCAAAGCCTATGAATTTACAACTTTGACCTGTGTCCCGGGAGTAATTAGATATGAGGGTGCTGAAATTCAACTTCTTGATTTGCCTGGTATTATTGAAGGTGCTGCTCAAGGAAAAGGTCGTGGTCGACAAGTAATTGCCGTGGCTAGAACTGCAGATATGGTTTTGATGATGTTGGATGCAACCAAAGGTGAAATTCAGAAAAATCTCTTAGAACAAGAGCTGGAGGCTGTGGGAATTCGTTTAAATAAGAAAAAACCCAAAATATATTTCAAGCAGAGAAAGACAGGAGGTCTTACCATAAATTCAATGGTTCCATTGACCAAAATGGACGAAAAATTAGCTCAATCTATTTTATCCGAATACAGTAAAATAAATTAAAATAGGAATAAACTTGAACTTAAAAGGATTTTTGTAGAAATCTACAATGGAGAGGTTCTATTTCGAGAAGACTGTAATGCAGATGAATTTATTGATGTGGTTGTAGGAAATAGAATGTACATGCCATGTTTATATGTAATAGGCAAAATTTTGTTTTATTTTAAGTTAATTTAAATTATTTTTTTTTTCAAAAGGCCTACAATAAAATTGATCAAATTTCAATTGAAGAAGTGGATCGTTTAGCCCGCATGCCAAATACTGTTGTTATCAGGTAAAATAATTCAACATTAAATAAGAAAAATTTAACATAATATAATTATTTAAATAGCTGCAATATGAGGTTAAACATTGATTATCTGGTTGAAAAAATATGGGAACATTTAAATCTGATAAAAGTGTTCACCAAAAAACGAGGCCGTAAGATCGAATAAATAGATTAAGGAATTATTTTGATTTTATTTTGTGTAGAAAAACCAGATTTAGTGGAAGGAATTATTTTAAGAAATGGAGCATCAATTGAAGCAGTGGTAAGTTTTTTTTAAGTGAGAAATGTTATTTTCTAATTGAGTATTTGTCTGTATTAAAACATTTCAAAAATTCTTTCTTTTTATTCTTTCGTACTTCTTTCGGCAAAAAGACAAAATAGAAAAAAAAACGAGTATTATAATTTAATGAGACAGAAAATCTAGATAGAGTGAAAATATTTACCATTAAATTTAAAACAAAGATTTTAATGATTTTTATCTTAATTTCATTTTATTCTTTGTTAAAATTGTAAATACATAAATTGATTATTTTCTTTCATTATATCAGTTATTTAAACTAAAATAAAAATTAAATTTTTCAGCACTTTCTTAGTATCTTATCAAATTATTCTTGATTTTTTTTGTTAATTATAATGTTTTTTATGTAAAATATAGTAAAATCTTAGTATAAATCGACAGCTTTACCTTAAAATAAAAATACTTAAAAAGCTTAAATAAACTTCAAAATTTATATTCTTTAATTTACAAGACTAAATTATCTAAATTTTTATGAAAGAACAGATAAATTTCAGTAAAAAGAACATTTCTCTTAAGATATATAAATTTTTTGATTAAAAAATAATTTCAAAGTGTCACTCTATTCATCGATCAATCGTCGATTCTTTCAAATATGCTTTAGTTTGGGTGAGTATCTGTTTAAACCAAAAAATTCATTTAATTTTTTTAATCAATCTTTTTATTTTCATTTAGGGGACAAGTGTTAAATTCAATCCGCAAAGAGTAGGTCTTACTCACCAAGTACATCATGAGGACGTTATTCAAATTCTTTCAAAATAGAGATGAACCAACGTTTAAAAAATTCTAATTAATCCATTTATCATTTATTTTTATCGAATAAAATACAAAATATAAGGATATAATAAATCTGTTTATTTACTTTTGCAAAAACTTAAACTAAAGAAAATCAAGTATTACCATTTAACAAAATGGAATTGTAATTTTTAAAAATTTAACTTCTCAATTTTTTTTAAAAATGAAAAGGTAAAGTTGAAAATCACTTAAGCACAGAAAAATGCAAATATAAAAATGTTGAAAAAACTAAAAATCGTAAAAACTTATATCAGTAAAATAAAGATTTTTTGATAATTTATTTTCTAGGAAAATCTAAACTTTAAGGGAAATTTGAGGGAAAGTTTTTGATCACATTATTTATCTAAGTATAAGATCCATTTAATAAAAAAAATTTTAAAATTATTTAAAATCCTATTATTTATTAAATTAAATTTTCTCCCTTCTAAATAAATAACTAAAAAATAAAATAAAGATGTTTATAGTTGGTTTCGAATTTAATGATGGACCAAAGAGCAAACTAAGCATCCAACTTTGTTCAATAAATCTTTTACACATCCAAGTGCTATTAAGTCATCAAACTGGTTTGAATTTCTCAATAAATCTTGCAAAGAAAGCAATGCAAATCCATTAAGAACTGGAAGATTTTGAACATTCAAGTCGTTCAGTAAGAATCTGACTCGATCGATCAAAGCTGGCAAGTGAGCGGTATCCAATAAATTGATGTTGAACAAAAGTGTATCAATGTCAACAATTGAGTCCAAATTGTTTAATAAATCAAGATGAACCAACGATGAAAGTAAGTGTTTAACTTGGGGAATTAAATCAGAGCTGAGTGATCCATGACCCAAGAGATTTTTCAACTCGTTGACAATGCTCAAATCGGCTGCCGAAAGAATGTCCAAATTTAGTTCGTTCAATAAACTGCTCAATACTTCGCCTAAATTGTTCACATTGTTAAGGTTCAATTGAAATAACAAGTTGCGCAGTTCATTCAAAATTCCATTGTTCAACAAATAATCTAAATTTATGTTGAGTAACGAATTCAAACTATCTAATGGAGATTCAACTGATTGCTGATTTTTCAACAATTCCAACAAATTGTTGACTAGATGTAAAACATCATCATTTGGAAGAGTATTTGTCAATTTGACCAAATCAAGGATATCTCTCAGTGGTGTAACAATAGCCAAATCCAAATCACTCAATTGTCTCAAATCTAATGAATCCAAAACATTTCTCAAATTAAGAAGTCCGTCCAAGTCGAGTAAATTGGACAGGTCCAATCCGACAACATAATCCAAAAGACCGTTTACTCCTCCTAATAGATTGCCCACCAAATTGCCAGATCCTTGAACTGATACTGATCCTGAGCCACTTCCAGATCCAGACAATAAACCTCCGAGTAGTCCTGATTGCGATCCAGAAGCACTTCCACTTGCAGAACCAGAAAGCAAACCACCCAATAATCCACTTGATCCAGATCTTGATCCTCTAAGATTTAATACCAAACCAGCACTTTGACTGATAAAACCAATGCACACAATTAAACTAATCAATTGAGTTAAATTTCTCATTTTTGTTCAATTCAAGTCTTTTTTTATCTCTTGTTTTAGTTTAATGTTTTATTGGAAATAAAATTTTTTCATTTATTTATACCATACTTGATTACATAAAATATGGCACCATTTTATTGTGAATAATGACCGAATCACTTGAATTCAAATTATCATTACAATGCTTTCCTTTGTCTACCAGCCCAACATGCACAGAATTTGATTTAAAATTTTAATTTTTCAAGTGAATAGAAAAATTTGATGAATAGAAGTGAGACATTTTGAAAACTTTGGAACATATTTTTGTTTTTTTAATTTTTCGACGTTTTTTTTTTGTGACTTTTTAACATTTTGAATAAAATCTTCAGTTTTATTAGGAGTCTTTTAAAAATTTTCTACATGATTAAAGAGAATCTTGATTCAAAAATTTTTTCTTGAGATAATTTTGATCTTAAAGATTCAAATTCAACCATCCATAAAAATCTTGACCTGAAAATTTAAAATTCAAACGAAAACAGGGGTATAAACTAGATTTTTTCAGAAAAGCAATAACAATCGTCTAAAATCTCAAAATTTTTTCATTTTATATAAATTAAAACATTGAAAGATATTTAAAGAAACTGATTTAAGAGAATCTTTAATGCTTTTATATCAGAAATTTTAATTATCTTTAAACATTTGAATGCTTGTATTATAGATTATAGATGGTTGTTTAAATATCAAATATTGAATTGTCTATTTTTATTTTCATTAAAAAAATGATTTACATAAATATATTTTACAAAAAATTTTTCATTTTAATTTAATGTAATTAAGGTTTTTTTAACATACAAAATTCGACTAAATAGTATTTTATCGAGTCATTTGGTCCAGAATTGAATTCTTTGAAATGTTACATCATTCAATCAAGAAAATACTTAATGCTAGATCATATATCGTCCAATTAATATGATTAAAAATCTCTTTTTATGACAAATGTGTGATGAAAGGAGTTCTTTCTCCGTCAAATATTTTTTAAAATACTCAAATAATTTTTTACACAATTTCTTAATGAAATTTTTTTTATCAAAGAATAATTAATGTTTGTAGTAAATTTGTTTAATTTACTCCAATAATTTAAATAAATTATTTTCAAAATAAGTTAATAAATCAAACTGAATGTATCATAGTTTTTTTTTTACTCAATTTTTTGCATATTATAATTTCGAAAATTCGCATCCTCAACAGTTTTTTTGTTTTAAAATTTTTAGATATTTTCATGTAATTACTTTTTTCATCAGTCAATTGATTTTTTGAGCGAATTAATCAGATTTTGCATTTTTTATTTGTATTTTTTATTCTTTTAAATATTTTTTTTGAATTGGATAATTTATAATATTAAATAAATGTTAAATGCAATTTTTGTCAATATCGAATATTTTCCAAAATAAATTATGTATCTGATTCTTATATAATTTTAATTTACAAAATTATTTTGAAATTTATTCATCTTTAACAAATTCGTTAATTGTATCAGGTAATTTTTGATTTCGTGTTTCAGGCATAAAAATAACAAACAAAATGACAGCTCCTGAAGAAATTGACCCGTAAATTAAAAATGGCAATGGGTACCAAAATATCTCTCCCTTAGAAATAAAATTTATTTTAGCTCGCTTAATGCGACAATGCTTACCAAAAGCTGTATATTTGGTGAAATAATGGTACCGATTCTGGAAAATGTTTGACAAATTGCAAGTGAAGAATTTCTAATGACAGTTGGGTGACATTCGGCCGTAATAATATAAATTGTATTGTAAGAGAAAGAAATGGCAAACTTGCTCACCAAAGTGAGTGCTGTGACTAAAAGTCCCAGATTTTTTGGAATAAAAAGAACTGATATAAAACAAATGCCGGTTGTTGCCATCATCATTGAATAGGGAACTTTTCTGCCAAATCTTTCAAGCACAAAATGAGATGTCAAAATGGCCACTAGCTCAACCAAAGCCGAAAGACCAAAATTCAAATAGGGGTCACCTGCCAAATCACTTGTATTATAACTAATACCATAATAGACAAATGTATTTGCTAGCCAATTGAACAAAATAACTGTTGAACGAATAAACAATTTTTTAGATTTGAATATTATTTTCAAAGTTTGCATCATGGTATACTTCCAAAAAATAAATAAATTTTAAATTTCAATTATTTTAACCTAAGTTTACATGCTTTTCTTCAGCATCCATATCAGAGTCCTGAATTGATGTTAAATCATCTGTTTCACTTGACAGATAAAAACTTTTCTTGTTTGATTTGGCAATTCTTCGAAAAATAGCATGGGCCTCTTTGTTTTTATTCTTGGTCATCAGCCATCGCGGAGACTCAGGAACTATCCTGGTAGAAAAGATAATAAACAAAATCAATCAACTTAGTTAAATTTTTTTTTTACCAAAAATATAAAGCAATAAAGGTCAAAATTGCAGCAATACAGCCATACATGGTTTTGTAATCACGGATAAAGTAAACCAAAATGAGAACAACAAATTCACCAATTATATAAAGATAATAGATGGTATTTGCTGCGGCTACTCTTTTACTCGGACCAACAATTTCGATTGCTAGTTAAAAAATAATTAAATTTAACCAGCCAAAAAAATATTTTTACTAATAACCACAGCAGTTGCATACACATTGGCTGCAATTCCAATCAGCAGTCTTAGAACTCCGAACAAAATTTCTCTTAAATTTTGGTTTCCAAAATTGTGGCTCATAACAAAAAATAGTCCAACATTTAAAATCGCATTGGATACAACAAACAAATAGGCAGTTGTCTTTCGACCTAATCTTTGGAAATAATTTATTTTTGAGTAAATATTTTACTTGTAATTATTTATACTTGTCTGAAAGAATGCCACTTAGCAAAACTCCGTAGCTGCCAGAGAAATATAAAGTCGAAAAAAGACTTCTTTTAGGCGCGTTGTCACACACTAAATTCCACTTACAAAAAATAGTAAAAAAAATTTAAAAAATTTAAAAGTTGATTCCTACATCACTGGTCAGAGTGCTCTCAAAGTATTTTTTTGAATAGACCCACTTGTCACATTTGATTAGCGTTGAATTGGAACTATTTTGATTGAAAGCTTTCAGGTTGCAATAATCATACTCGTTTTTGAACGAGCCAGATTTGGATTTTGGTATGAACTTGTCAACAAGCTGCTTATGATATTCACTTTGGATCTCGTAGGTATCGTTTTCGTAGTTGGGAATTTTGCATCTTTAATTAAATGAAAAGTTTCCATGCTAAGAAAAACTTAAAAAATAAACCTATGATTTGGTGTGGCACCATAAAAAGAAAAACTATACGCGACTAAAGCAGGCTCGAATGACAGAATTCCAACCAAAATGAATACAAACAGCTGATATGGCCCAAATTCGCCAATTTGCTTAAAAATTTCTTCAGTTTGTTTATTAAGCCGACTCATCTACATTTTAATTAGAGTTTTTTCAAAAGATAAAAGATAAAGACTAAATTTTTGCTTTTTAAATTTCAAAAGCAAATACTTTCCCTTAAATTATCAAAATGAGAAAATAATAAAATTTATGCTTATGCTTTTAATTTAATGATTTTTTTAGTTCTTGAATTGTTAATTACCTTCTTGCTCATCTTGACAAAAAGATCATGTTCTATAATTTAATAGATTTTTTATTTTTAAAAATTCTATTACTTTTAGTATTTTTATTTTTAGTAAGCAAAAGATAAGCTAAATTTCTAAGTTTAACGAGATGACTCAACAATTTAAAAAAAAATCTATTTAATTTCACGTGGATTTATAATGCTCGATTTTTGGAAAAAATATCGTTTTCAAAAAATTCTGAATACATTTAAAATGTAAAAATCGCATTAAATTAGCCAGTTTAAACAACAAAAAAACTCGTGTAATCCTTATTTAAAATAAAAAATATTAACATGAATTGGCAACTAAGCAAAAAAAACCGCTATTTGAAATTATAATGTGCCATTTGTGAGCATTTTTTTTTATATTTTTTAAATGAATTAAATCTGTAGAATTTGATGAGTTTTAAAAGCCTAAGAAAATATCAAATTATGATCAAAATTGTTCAAGCGTGATTTTTAATTAAAAATAAACTTAAATGAGAAAATTTAAGCAAGTAAAACAAAATTTAATGTCCTTCAAAAAAAAATAAAAAAGTCATAAATTCAAACCTTAGATTTGGCAAATTAAAATTTTGTAATTAATTTTAGGTTTAAAATTAATAAATTGAATGACTTTTTTCTTCAAATTTCGATTTCCAATTTTATTCGAAAGAAAATTATCATATTTAAAATATGATTGAATCTTAAACATCAAATTGTAATTGATAAATATACTTTTTTAGATAAATATAAAAAATTCTAAGAAAAATATCCAATGTTGATCTAAAAATAAAATCAGAAAAAGGCATTAGACGGAAATTAAAATCAAAACATAAATATAAAAGCTAAAATCAAAATGAGTTTGATATGAATATTAAAAGGATGCAGTTCGATACCAAAATTGTAATTATATTCATTTAGATATAGATCACATTAAAAAATGAAGATCATCAAAAAATTTGTAATCGTTTATGCAAAATAATTTTGATTTGATTTCAAATTTTATCAAAATTGTTAACACATAATTATTATAATAATTTTCTGAATAGTATTATATATAGTTTCAATTTAATATTCTGTATTAAAAAGCAAAGATTGTTTAATAACTGAAATCTCGTATCCTGTCATTAAATTTATGCGATATTTTTTTGTAAAAAAAAACACATTGTTGCTTCTCTTTTTGATTTTAGTAAAAAACAAAAAATATTGCAGTCTTTCAATGAAATCAACCTTTTACGAAATTCAAAAATATACATTTGTAATCTTAATAAAATGAAAAAGGTCCGATTTTTTAGCGAAAAAAATGTATTGTTGTTTACTTTGAATACAAGGTAAAAAATAATAGTTTTAAAAAAAGTCTGCTTTCATTAGTGTTAAAATATTAATAAAAAATTTGGAATCCAAGATAAATGATATAATCAATATGTACCCTAATCTTTTAATTACCAATTACCAGTAATTCTTATTTTTATTAGTGATGTTGGTAATGACTGCTTTGTTAACCAATATCTGGTTAGATTAGCTAACCAAAAAACCAAGCTTAACCAACTTCACTAATTTTTATGCACTTTATACCATATAAGCCCATTTATGTCTATAACTAGTAAGTGATAACATAAATAAAAGTTTTATGCATCAGTCCAAATACAAAAATACAAAAACAAAATCCTCAAAATCATTAAATAATCTTTTCATCAAATCTTTAACAAGCAAGCCAAAACATGAACTCAATTTGTATTCAAATAATTTCATTCTACTCAAAAAAAACTATGAAAACCTTTTAAAACGCTCCTCGAATTCAATCATGGAAATTTGAAAATTTAAAACATGATAGAATACCATAACTCCATCTAGGCTTTTTTTTATTAAATTATGAACATTTTACTTTAATTTTAATATAATAGAAATTATGGTTTATATTTTGGTGTTGATTTTTATAAAAATTATTTTAACGCAAAATTTGAGATTTTAGACGATTGTTATTGCTTTTCTGAAAAATCTAGTTTATACCTCTGTTTTCATTTGACTTTTAAAATTTTAAAATCAAGATTTTTATAGATGTTTGAATTTGAATCTTCAAAATAAAAATTATCTAAAGAAAAAAAATTTGAATCAAGATTATCTTCAATCATGCAGAAAATTTTTAAAAGACTCCAAAAAAAAACTGAAGATTGTTATAATAATAAAAATCTGAAGTTGTCTTTTGACATTATTCAATTAAAATTAATCTATTAGGTCAATATTTTATGTTATAGATGTTTGAGTTTTTTTCTTCAATTCAAAAAAATCTAAAAAATAATTTATTGTTAAAAAGTCACAAAAAAAACCGTCGAAAAATTAAAAAAACAAAAATATGCTACAAAGTTTTCAAAATGTCTCACTTCTATTCATCAATTTTTTCTATTCACTTGAAAAATTAAAATTTTTAATCAAATTCTGTGCATGTTGAGCTGGTAGACAAAGGAAAACATTGTAATGATAATTTGAATTCAAGTGATTCGGCCATTATTCACAATAAAATGGTGCCATACTTTATGTAATCAAGTATGGTATAAATAAATGAAAAAATTTTATTTCCAATAAAACATTGAACTAAAAAAAGAGAAAAAAAGACTAGAATTGAACAAAAATGAGAAATTTAACTCAATTGATCAGTTTCATAGTGTGCATTGGTATTATTAGCCAAAGTGCTGGTTTGGTATTAAATCTTAGAGGATCAAGATCTGGATCAAGTGGATTATTGGGTGGTTTGTTGTCAGGTTCTGGAAGTGGCTCAGGATCAGTATCAGTTCAAGGATCTGGCGATTTGTTGGGCAATCTATTAGGAGGAGTAAACGGTCTTTTGGATTATGTTGTCGGATTGGACCTGTCCAATTTACTCGACTTGGACGGACTTTTGAATTTGGGAAATGTTTTGGATTCATTAGATTTGAGACAATTGAGTGATTTGGATTTGGCTATTGTTACACCACTGAGAGATATCCTTGATTTGGTCAAATTGACTAATACTCTTCCAAATGATGATGTTTTACATCTAGTCAACAATTTGTTGGAATTGTTGAAAAATCAGCAATCAGTTGAATCTCCATTAGATAGTTTGAATTCGTTACTCAACATAAATTTAGATTATTTGTTGAACAATGGAATTTTGAATGAACTGCGCAACTTGTTATTTCAATTGAACCTTAACAATGTGAACAATTTAGGCGAAGTATTGAGTGGTTTATTGAACGAACTAAATTTGGACATTCTTTCGGCAGCCGATTTGAGCATTGTCAACGAGTTGAAAAATCTCTTGGGTCATGGATCACTCAGCTCTGATTTAATTCCCCAAGTTAAACACTTACTTTCATCGTTGGTTCATCTTGATTTATTAAACAATTTGGACTCAATTGTTGACATTGATACACTTTTGTTCAACATCAATTTATTGGATACCGCTCATTTGCCAGCTTTGATCGATCGAGTCAGATTCTTGCTGAATGACTTGAATGTTCAAAATCTTCCAGTTCTTAATGGATTTGCATTGCTTTCTTTGCAAGATTTATTGAGAAATTCAAACCAGTTTGATGACTTAATAGCGCTTGGATGTGTAAAAGATTTATTGAACAAAGTTGGATGCTTAGTATGCTCTTTGGTCCATCATTAAATTCAAATACAACTATAAACATCTTTATTTTATTTTTTAGTTATTTATTTAGAAGGAAAAAAAATTCAATTTAATAAATTTTTAGCTTTGAAATTTTTTTAAAAATTAATTTTTCACTGAAATTTCATATCCCTTTTTTTTTTTTTTATAAAACCTTAAAGCCTTTTTTTGAAATCAATTTAAAAGCTAAATATCAAGCCATTCTTCATATCAAGAAAAAAGCTAAAAATACATTGCAAGAGACTAGTTCTTATTTTAAACTGAAATTCTTAATTTTTTTAAAATTATTTTAAAATAAGAATCTAATTTTGAAGTAAATTATTATTGATATTAAAAAATTAAGATAAAAACGTTCTTTGTATATATTTTTTTTGTTTAAGAAGTAATCAATAATTTTTTAGTTTATTTTATTCAATTTTTTTTATATTTAATTGAAATTATAAACAAAAATTTAAATGTCTTTTCTACTTATTTATTACGTAACTGATTTGTATCTAAATTCAATTTTTTTTTGAATCAATTTTTTAAATATAACTCCAAAATTTAAGTTCATAAACAATTAGCAAGTTTTTTTTGTTTGATATACAAAATTTAATTTAAATCAAAATTCATTTAATTGAATATTTTAAAAAATTTGAAAAAATCTCACTTCAATTTTAATTCAATTTTGCATAAGATGAAAAAAATTATTTTTACATCTATACTGGTTATTTTATTTATGCTAAGCCTTTCATCGTATAGTTTGGGTACAAAATTGAAAATTTTTTCCTTTTTAAAATTTTAATTGCTTTTTTAGCAAGAGAAATAAGTTCATTAAGACAATTAGTGCACCAAAGACTACAGAAAGCAAATCGACAACTGGCAGAAGTTAAAAATCCCTTAGTTAAGGCGCTTAATTACAATCTTGCTCAAAGTTATATTTTGTAATTTACTTCTATTAAGTTTATTAAACAAGTTTTCAGAATCCATCTTAGGTCTTCATCCGGAATCAATCGGCATCTTGGGCGAACTACCAGAAAAAATACTCACCTCATCCCCCAATTTGATTGAATATGAAAAAAAGATTCACAATAGAGAATTCCATCCGGAATCAATTACTAGCCTTAACTTTCGAAATAAACCGGAAAGTCATATTCTTCAGCATCAAAATTTCCAGGCACCAACCAGATCCACCCCATTCCCTCCATACATGCCAAACACATCGACCAAGTCTTATTTGAGTCCATTAGCTTCCACAGCAAGTTCACTCTTAGAACCAAATAATCAAAACTCGAATTACTATCAAAACCCTGCACCTCAGCCACAATATTTTGCTCAACGAGTGCCAAGTTTTGACAGGATTTCAATTCAAAATAATCCTGTAGCTGAAAAAATAGACAGAAACGATCAGAGTTATGGTGTTCAAAATCAATTAAATAGATTTAATTATCAAGAACCAACATCATATTTTGCGCAAATGCAGCATAAATCAATAAGCCCATTTATGCCCAATGCTGACCAAAATTATGGCAATTTTTTTTCACGAAATGCATATCCATATTTTGAGAATCAAGGATATTTCGACACATTTGGTCAATCGAATCCTCAAAATCAATTTTTGCTAAGTCAACGTAATCAATTGGAAAAATTTCAATCAAGAAAACGCAATCCGAATCATCAACTATTTAATCTGAGAGAAAAAGAAAAAGATAATTTGAAACAAAGCTTTTCAGATATTGCCAACAGAGGACAACGTTTCATGAAGGCCAAAGTATTTAAATTTGAAAATTCCACTAATTCAGAAGAATCCGAACAGTCAGACACTATTAGAGCTACTATAGTCCCACCACGTTCTAAACCCATAAGAAGAATAAAAAAAATCAAAACCACCACTGCTGAACCTGAAGATTATGAGGTTTTTTTGGTTGAAGTAACTGCAAAACCACAAGAGACCACTGAGGAACCATTTTTAGAAGAAAACTCAAATGAAATTTTAGCTGAAAATAGTGAACCTCTTGAAAATCAAAAATTTAGTGAAATTGATACCACAACACCAAATACCATCCCTAAAACTACCTCTACTTCATCTTCAACTACCAGCCAAACTACAACAGCTACTAAAACTACAACTACAACTTCTACAACTACTACAACAACTACAACAACTACAACTACCACATCTACAACAACTACCACAACTTCCACAACTACCATATTTACTACAACTACACCAATTGCTACAACCAAAACAACGCCAACTTCCACGAAAATTACTACATTTAAAACAAAGAATTCCACAAAAATAATTAGTGATTCTTCAGTAATCGTTGATTCTAGTGCCGAGCATATTAGTACACAGGAAGAAAATAGCACAAAAAAAAATAGATTGAAAAATTTTAGATTAAAAGAACTACTACTTAAGAATAATGCAGATTTTGATAGGCTCTTAGATGATCCAGAATTTTTAGACGAACTGATTAGGAATTATAGGTATTTGTACGAAATTTGAAAAATAAACACTCGTTATAATTTCGAATTTTCATTTTAATTTTAGTTTTGTTAAAGTTTTATTTTTGTTATGTTAATAAATAACTTGTTAAAATTTTGTTTTGATTTATGATTGTATTGTTTTAATACCAAATTCTAATTTTAAAGATAGATTTTCAACCTTGTATGAATTGGCTTGTATCAAATTCAGCATTGGAATTATAAAATAATTTACGAAACTTTTTAATCAGTAAAAACATTCAAGAATCGAAAGTTAAAAAAAATTTTCTAACTAACTGCATTGAATAGACATTTAATAATAAAAATACAGAATTTTAATATTATTAAAAATCTGAAGTTGTCTTTTGCCATTTTTTAATTAAATTAATCTTTCAGATCAATATTTTATTTTAATTATGTTTGATTTTTTTTATTCAATTCAAAAAATTCTTAAGAATATTTAAATGTTAAAAATTCACAAAGAAATTAAAAAAACAAAAATATGTTCCAAAGTTTTCAAAATGTCTCACTTCTATTCATCAAATTTTTCTATTCACATGAAGAATTAAAATTTTAAATCATTTTTTGTGCATGTTGGGCTAGTAGACAAAGGAAAGCATTGTAATGATAATTTGAATTCAAGTGATTCGGCCATTATTCACAATAAAATGGTGCCATATTTTATGTAATCAAGTATGGTATAAATAAATGAAAAAATTTTATTTCCAATAAAACATTAAACTAAAACAAGAGATAAAAAAAGACTTGAATTGAACAAAAATGAGAAATTTAACTCAATTGATTAGTTTAATTGTGTGCATTGGTTTGATTAGCCAAAGTGCTGGTTTGGTATTAAATCTTAGAGGATCAAGATCTGGATCAAATGGATTATTGGGTGGTTTGTTGTCAGGTTCTGCAAGTGGAAGTGCTTCTGGATCGCAATCAGGACTACTCGGAGGTTTATTGTCTGGATCTGGAAGTGGCTCAGGATCAGTATCAGTTCAAGGATCTGGCGATTTGTTGGGCAATCTATTAGGAGGAGTAAACGGTCTTTTGGATTATGTTGTCGGATTGGACCTGTCCAATTTACTCGACTTGGACGGACTTTTGAATTTGGGAAATGTTTTGGATTCATTAGATTTGAGACAATTGAGTGATTTGGATTTGGCTATTGTTACACCACTGAGAGATATCCTTGATTTGGTCAAATTGACTAATACTCTTCCAAATGATGATGTTTTACATCTAGTCAACAATTTGTTGGAATTGTTGAAAAATCAGCAATCAGTTGAATCTCCATTAGATAGTTTGAATTCGTTACTCAACATAAATTTAGATTATTTGTTGAACAATGGAATTTTGAATGAACTGCGCAACTTGTTATTTCAATTGAACCTTAACAATGTGAACAATTTAGGCGAAGTATTGAGTGGTTTATTGAACGAACTAAATTTGGACATTCTTTCGGCAGCCGATTTGAGCATTGTCAACGAGTTGAAAAATCTCTTGGGTCATGGATCACTCAGCTCTGATTTAATTCCCCAAGTTAAACACTTACTTTCATCGTTGGTTCATCTTGATTTATTAAACAATTTGGACTCAATTGTTGACATTGATACACTTTTGTTCAACATCAATTTATTGGATACCGCTCATTTGCCAGCTTTGATCGATCGAGTCAGATTCTTGCTGAATGACTTGAATGTTCAAAATCTTCCAGTTCTTAATGGATTTGCATTGCTTTCTTTGCAAGATTTATTGAGAAATTCAAACCAGTTTGATGACTTAATAGCGCTTGGATGTGTAAAAGATTTATTGAACAAAGTTGGATGCTTAGTATGCTCTTTGGTCCATCATTAAATTCAAATACAACTATAAACATCTTTTTTTTATTTTTTAGCTATTTTGGAAAGGAGAAAATTTAATTTAATAAATTTTTAGCTTTAAAATAACTTTTTTATTTTTTTCTGAAACATTTTCTATAATAAAACCTCAAAACTCATCTTTAAAATCAAATTTGGTCCATCATTAAATTCAATACGCTCAATCAGTATCTTTTTTTTATTTCTTTTTTATTTAGAGGAAAGAAAATTTAATTTAACTAAAACTATCAAATGATTTAAATTTATAAAAAGATAGATATTTTATCGTGGTGTTTTTTTTTACTTTAAAACCATTTCTTTTTTGGGCTTTATTTACTCAATGTTTTATTGAAAAATGTCAGATAGAAAAAATTCTTGGCAAATAACACATTAATAATAACAAATAATTCATTTTAACTAGAATAGTTTAATTATTAGTAGCTAATTTTTTTTAACGATCAACAAAATTGAAAACTTTTAAACTTTATACAAAATTTTGCTAAGATTTAATTTTATCTCCTAGACAAGACAAAAATAATGTCTTATCTTTAAACTATATATATATATAACTATATATTTAATTATTAATTAATAAATTCAACTAATTATTAAAAATAAGCTGATAAAAAAAAATTGTATATTTATAATTTAATCATGATTTCATCAATTAATCATTAAAAAAAATTGCATAATAACTTTTATTTTAAATTTTAATTTTCATAATTTTAAATAATTAATTCTTAAATGCTAATTTTTTTTTTTCAAATTCTAAATGAGTAAAATTAATAAAATTTAAAAAAAAACTCAAGATAATAATTTTAAGAATGGATGATTTGGACTTAGGGGATCGTAATTACCAAAAAAAAATTTTTTTTTACCAATCTAACCATTTTTTTAGTTTCCCAAATCGACATGCCAGGAATTATTGAAATTCCAATTTCACACGATATCCCTAAAACTACACTTGATTCACTGATGCAAGTAAAAAATGAATTTGTTCAAAAATTGGAAGAGGCAAATGCCAAAAATGACACAAGCAAAAAAAGACGATACCAGAGGCAACTCAAGGTATTTTTAATCTGTTTTCTAAAGATCATTTTATTGATTCCTGTCATTCAATAAGCAATTTGAAGACGCTATAAAAGCAACTAAGGAAGGAAAAGTATTTAATTATTCGGAATTAGTCATTCCACCTGGTTTTGCGCAAATCCCTTTACAGAGCGACGGAAGACCGATTCTAAACGCATCTAAGCCAAACCGAACCAGCACAGTTCCAAGCAAACCAGCTTCAAAAATAACAAGAAATGAGGAGAAATACGACAATGTGAATGAAGAAGCCGGTGATGATATACTTGAACAGCTCAGTAAAGAGATTGATGATGATGATGATGATGATGTTTTAGGAGATGATCATTTGGATTTCGAAGATGAACATCTTAGCAGAAAATTAAATTCTCTGATGCCAAACATTAAAAAAATGTTGCCTAAAGATCACGTCATGGATGATGACTTTGAAAAAAAATTAGCTGCCTTTAGACCCCCAGATTTTGATGATATTAAACCTATTAGACCAAATTTAAATAAAGACTTAATCAATGCTGATAAAGTTCCACAACCTCAGATAAAGCCTGCACCGGATACAAAAAAATCACCTTCTAAAAAATCTAATTCCAGCAAGGAATTAAACATTTTGGAGGAACGTCAACGACTGTTCAAAGAAGCGGCTTTGGAAGCCAAAAAACAAGGAAATATAAATGTGGCTCTTGCTTATTTAAGAAATGCCAAAGGCTTCGATTCAATGATAGTAGCGGCCGAAAACGGCTTGCCTTTGGATATGAAAAATGTAATTATAAATCTGTCAAATTGTCAATTTGGCTGTATTTTTACTTTTCTTTAAAAAAAAATTCACCTTGAAAACTTTTTGAAAATTTTAAAAACTATCAACAACAGATAATTTCGATTATTGCTAATTATTAATTTGTTTTTTGTATTAGTCCTATTTATTAAATAAATAAATGAATGATAGGATTTCAAAAAGAATTTTAGTCATTCAGGCTCAAACCAACGAATAAAATAATTAAAAAAATTATTATGAGAAACATTAATAATTAGGCTTTTTTAACAGTCATTTTTCTTCCTCAAATTATATTAACTTTTGCATTTCTATTTTTCACAAATATATTTTCAATTTTAAAAAATATTTCTCATATATAAATTACCGTATTACCTCAAATAAAAGAAAGTTCGGTCATCAAAGGGTTTCTTCTATTCGAAAATTTTTCACTAAAAAAAAGTGACTCAATTAAAAGAAATTTATCCATTTTTTTTTCTTCTATTAGAAACAAAAAATACATGCTTTACATGACAATTGACTGGTGAATTTTCTTTTAATCGAGACACATTTTTTTGAGAAAAACAACTCAAATAAAGGCAAATTTTTGCCTCAAATAGTAGCAACTTTCTTCTATTTGTGGTTACTTCTATTTGAGGTAATACGGTAAATAATTTTTTTCTCATAAAAAACTTATTTGGAAATTTAAATTTATTATCACCAAGCTCGATTTTTGTAAGGCTTGTCATCTTCTCTTCTTTCTCATACTCACAGATTCGAGTCCATTGTGGGACAAGGACAACACGAAGCAGAAACACATCATACATTTCTTTCTTAAATTTCAATCTCTCATTGCTATCCAAAGTCATCTAAATTAATTTCCAATTTTAAAAAATATTATATATCGTCTGTCATAGTGGAGAAATCACTTTCTCGCAGGATTACTCCTGTTACAGCCTAAAATTATTATTATTATTATATGTAATAAAAGTCTTTAATAAAACCACTTTTGTTTTAGATAAATTTGAAAAAAAAAAGGATTTTTTTTAATTAAAATGAGTAATTTTTGTAAGTAAATTTAAAAAAAGAAGGTAATCTTATTTATTTAAAAAAATGTATGACAATTATATAAGTTATTAATGATTCTTAAATTTGAATTGTTCAAAATATTAAAAGTAAATAAAAAATTTGTTTTATTTTTTAAATTTTTAAATATTTAGAAAATTCTCGATGAAAAATGAAAAAATAAATTAACTTTACAATTTTATTTATATCTGCTTTTTTTTTATAAAAAAATTATGATCATTCTGGTAATTGATCTTGTTCTTAACTTCATTATTCCTTGTTTTATGGAATGCTTTTTTAAATCATAAAAAGTTTGATAATTTTTTGAAAAAAATATCTAAATTTATATTTGATTTGATGCTTCATTTAATTCAGTAAATAAATCTAAAAAGCAAAGAGTTTTTATTATTTAAAATTTGACTCGATATTCTTCAAGATTTTATTATTGTCAAATTAAGCATTTGTGATTTGTATTTTTTTAAGATTCCAGTTCCTCCTCAACTACAAGATAAAGTATCTCCTTCGAAAAAAAACGTTCAAATTAAAGATGAAAAAACGCATCAAGTTATTATAAATGATGAACCGCTAACTGGCGATCGAACTTCGATTTATCAGCGCTTAATGAATGATTTAAGAGAACAAATAAAAATAGCTACAGACAATTTTAAGCAATATACTCAAATGGGAGATGTTAACAATGCAAACAAGTAATTCAATATACACATTTTTTTTTATTGTTCAAAAAAATTTTTTTTAGATTCAATAAAATTGCTAAAGATAGCATTAAAGACTTAGATGCTTTAAAAACAGCATTTTCTAGAGGTGAAGATGTACCATTGTACCACTATGAAAAGCGTACATATCAAACCATCGATTGCAATTCGGATTTGACCGACAACGATTTGGAGCTGAGCATTATTAGGGCAGTAAATTTGCCATTGCCTAAGGATTTTGACGAAAAGCATATGACAACTTATGTTAAATTTGAATTTCCTTATCCACCGGTAAATTTATTAGTCTTTTTTTTTGTTTTTTTTTTGACTATTTTATTTTCAAGGAATCTTTACAAACTGACAAAACCTCAAAAATTTCTGGCACTCTTAATCCAGGTAAACGGTAAAATTAATCTACATATGTATTTAACATTTTTTTTCATTTGTAGAATTTAACCAAAATTTTAAAATACAGATTCAGAGAAAACAGACAAAATTTTGTAGGCTAATGAATCGAAAAGAACTAAAATTTGAAATTTATTACAAAGCGTATTATTGAACCTTAAATTTTAATTCTATATTTGTTTTTTAATTTTTTTCTAGAGGTTTCCTAAAGGGAGATAAATTACTTGCTACAAGTTTGGTCAAATTGCAGCAATTGGAAAATTCGGCAACTATTCATGATGCATTTGATGTAAGCTTAACATAAACTGAAAATTTGTGTATATTTAAATTTATGAATATTTTAGTTGCTCGAAGGACGCCGACAAATAGGCGGAAAATTGGAGGTAAAAATTAGAATTCGCGAGCCTATAGCGCACAAAAAAGTCCACGAACTTGAACTAAGATGGCTGATAATAGATAAATTTAAAATTGACAACAAGGATACCGTGTTATTATAAAAATTTTCTTAAACATTTTTAATTTTACATTTATTTTTAAATTTCAAAATTAATAAATTAAATTTTTTACAATTTTTCGAAAAGAAATAAGCGTAAAAATAAAATTTCTTATCCTGATGTTTTTTTTTCTCCAAAAGAGCTGAGGGACTTGATAAGGTAATATTTTTTTTGACTAAGAAATTAAAAAAAATCTTAATAATAAAATGAAGATGGAACAATCAACTGAAACCAAACTATGGGCAACAAGCAACTGATATGCTCTCTTATAAATTTTTTTAAAGGATTTATCGTGGTATGAGAAAATTACCGTAATTCCGTGTTGGGGGACGCGTGCATTAATACCCAAAGTCATATGTGAAGTGCATGCACAGACATTAACCCCTTCCATGTTAAAAAAATACTATTAAAGGTTCGACGCACTACATGTGCAACTTTGGGTATTAACGTGTGATACTAGTAAAAAAACCAAGTTTAAATGTCGAGTTAATAATCAAAAAATCTTTTTTAGAGCAACACTTTAATTTGAAATTTTCTGAAATATTAAAAAAATAATTTTGCATATTTCAACTTTTAGTGCGACCATTCAAACAAAATTATGAAAATGTTTTTTAATATTAAAAATTATTTTTTTTGTGCTTATCTAGTTATAGATGCAGCTTTTTTTTTAAAGATTTAAAAAATTATACGATATTTCATAGAATATAAATATTAAAATAATATGACAAAGTCTTGAATTAATTATAAGAGCGGCGTTTAAAGACAATATTAAAATAAAAAAAAATACTATTTGAAAATCTTAATTTGATGATTTGTTTTTTGAGCCCTTTTTCCTACCAAGAGGCTTTCGAACACTCCCATCTTTGTTTAAAACTACAACTGGAGTAATATCAACTCTATTCAAGTTTAAACTTTGAAGAGGTCGACGCATAACTTCCTCATTCTGGTTTGAAATTATCTATGAAATATCGTATGATTTTTTAAATCTTTAAAAAAAAAGCTGCATCTATAACTAGATAAGCACAAAAAAAATAATTTTTAATATTAAAAAACATTTTCATAATTTTGTTTGAATGGTCGCACTAAAAGTTGAAATATGCAAAATTATTTTTTTAATATTTCAGAAAATTTCAAATTAAAGTGTTGCTCTAAAAAAGATTTTTTGATTATTAACTCGACATTTAAACTTGGTTTTTTTACTAGTATCACACGTTAATACCCAAAGTTGCACATGTAGTGCGTCGAACCTTTAATAGTATTTTTTTAACATGGAAGGGGTTAATGTCTGTGCATGCACTTCACATATGACTTTGGGTATTAATGCACGCGTCCCCCAACACGGAATTACGGTAATGATAGAAAAATTTTTTGCATTGAATTTAAATCTTTTAAACAAAATTTCGTTTAATTTATTTAAGAAATATTAATAGCTTTATTTACTATTTACTACAACTAATCTGTTTTTTTTTCCGAATTTCTCAAATTCAATAGCCATTCTTTAAAAAAACAAACACCAAAAAACTAAATATAAATTAATTAAAAAAATAAATTACTGATCAGATCAGAGTCTATAAATAAAAAACAATCCTTATATAGATTGATCTGAATATTTTATAAAAATATAAATTATAAAAAGTCACTCTCAAACGGTTTGCACCAGTTTTGAAATTGGTCGTCATTTTGTTTTGCAATAATTAAAGCAATGAATAAAAAAAATTTCTTAAAATCAAAGCATTTATTTTTGTTACTTATCGATCAAACCTTATTTTGTTTTATAATAATTTATTTTTTTTATATTTTTTTTTAAGAATTAAAAAATTAATAAATTCGATTTCGTTTTAAAGTCTTATTGAATGAATTTAAAAGAATTAAAATAAAAAATTAAACAAATAAATTATCTAAATAAAATCGTTTCTTTATTTTGAAATCATCAGCACTCTAAAGCTTATGTATTTAAAAAATTAAATTTTTTTGAAAAAAAAAATCAATAAAAATATTCAGCTAAAAAATGGACTATAGAATAAATCAGTCGGATTACTATTATGACGAAACTCGCGAACCAGAAGTAATTGTAATTGAATCTAGTGCAGATATAATCACTAACCAAGGTCTGCCAGTTATTTGTTGCTTGAGTCTGTGTCTCACAATATTATGTGTTGGAATTCTATCAAAGCCAGTATTTAAAGGAACATTCTACAAGTATCTTTTATATGGTTCAATATTTGATTCCATAAACTTAATATCTGTAATGATCCGACCATTATTGAGACGAAATCTAACCGAAGATATCCATGAGCTTTACTTCTACTGCTTTATAACATCTTTCTCGGAAACAACAGCCAACTTAATAAAAATTGTGATCAGTCTCGATCGATACAGTAGGATGACTTCAACATTTAGACACATATCAAGACGTTCTCCATGTGTACTTTTGTGGTCATGCGTAATTTTAAGCTTTTCAATAACAAGTCCACTTCTTTTTTATCATGACTATTTGGAATTCGAATGGTACAAATTGACTTTTTTTGAGCTATCATTAACTAAAAGTGGAAATAACAATTCAATGGGGTCTCTCATTTTAATTAATTCAATAACAGTTAGTCTTGGTATTTATTCATTGCTTTTATTGCTCAACACTTTACTTAAAAAAGCCATCAAAGAAAATTCAAAAAAATTGTTCCAAGCTCTTGAAATTGAAAAGAAAAAAATCAAGGATATTGTAATAAATATGAAATGTGATGAAAACCAAGGTTTGAACGAGTATGATGAAAGTTTAGAAATTAATTTTGGCAAAAAAAATTTAAATGATAATAAAAAAGATATTTGCTTAATTGAGTCGAATAGCTTAGCAAAAAGTCCCATGGAGATTGAAAAGTCTAGGCAGAAATTGACTGATATGATAATATTTTTGAATTATATTTATGTAATCGGACACAGCTTAAATATGCTTATGTGCATTAGTGAACAATTAAAAAATTTGTTTGGTTTTAAAAATTTTAATGTAAAATCAGGTACTATTACGGATGAGAGCGATATGACCGCGTGGATTTTGGCTATTTCTAATCTTATTTTGTATTGTTCAATGGGGGTTCAATTTTTTGTTTACTTTTATTTTAGCTTAAATTTTAGATATTTTGTCGAAAATTCTTTCAAAAGAACTTTTAGATGTTTGTTTTGCTTATCATGTACCATTGACCAACATGTTCCGGACAAAACAGATATTTTCAAACAAATATGAATATTTTATAATGCTTTAAATGGAGTAAATTTGGTGTGAAAATTTTAAATAAACGTGAAAAAATTAATTTCTAATTCTTCATTTAAACTTTAAATGAAGAAATTTTAATTTAAATATCATTTATTGATCTTTGCTTTTTCAAATATTTTCGATTTTAGAAATTATTTAAATAGCATCTAGAATATAAAGCTCCAAGACAATAATTTATTAATTTTTAGATTTTTTAAATTTATAAAGTTATTTATAATGTTATTATGATGACCTTTACAGTATTAGTAAATCATATTTGTCTAAGAAGCTATGTTTAATTCTATCTTACAAAATAAAAAATTAAATTAATTTTTAATATATTTAATTTAATTAAATGAATCTTAATTAAAAAGGACATTGTGAATTTTCATGCAAAATTTAAATTCCTAACAAAAAATAGATTTTGTACTACAGATTTTTCTACAAGTTTTAAAATGAGAAACAAACAATGAAATAGTTCAGTTTAAATAAAATGTTTAAAGAAAAAATTGCCAATAATTTGACTATTTTTAATTCAATTGTAGGCTAATTTTGAATTGGAAATTAGATTTTTTGCTATTCTTAATTTTTAAATACTTATAAAATTAAACCAGCACAAAAAATTTACATAAAAGTTGCATTTTTTTACAATTCAAAATTCGAAATTACAAATAATTTTAGCAGCGATGATAAAATTTTAACATTTAAATTTTCAAAAAATAATTCAAGTAAGAATAAAGACAAAAAAAGAAATCTCAAAATACTGTCATTGTGAATTTTGATTTAAAAAACAAAAACAAAATATTAAAAACGTCAGAACTTTAATCTGGACCGACTAAAACATGTTCTATGAATTGTAGCAACTGATACATCCTCTGTACCACCACTTAAAGTTGATTTGGATTTTTAATATAACATAATATCCCAAATTCACAATTTTCTGAATTTTGCAGATTTATTGCAGAGTTTTGCATAATCAGTATATTAGTGGTACAAAGGATGTATCAGCTACAACAATTTACAGAACATGTTTTGATCTTTCAGAACTTAAGCTTTGGCATTTTCAATATTTTGTTTTTGTTTTTTGTACCAAAATTCACAATGTCAAAATACCGATATTTTATTTGGTTATGAGTTTTTCCTGTGTTAATTAAAATTAATTTTTATTTTTTGAATTTTGTGAAACAAATATTTATTTCATGTTGTTTTATCATAAAAGCCTTAAAAGCGAAATTTTTTCAATTAAAATTAATGAAAATGAATTTTAATTTTGTAATTTTTGGAAGGTTTGTGCATTTGTACATGTTAATGTAATTACATAACGTGCGTGCATAAAATATATGGTTCATTGAAATCAGATATAAAACATTATCTGTGTTGGCATTGATGAGTCCCGTAAACTTTTTGTTTATAATGTAAATGTTTATACACAAAAATGAATTCTCTAAAAGAAAAAAAAATAGATTTTTTTGTATTCAAATATACAAGAAAAGTCTAGGAAAACAACATTATATTACAATAAATTTATAAAACTTTCAAAAAAATTCTTTTAAATATTCGAATATTCACCAAAAAGTACTGTGGTATTGATTCAATCTCAACGATTATTTTTTTTTATGATTTAAAAGAAAATTTTATTCTAATTTTTTTATTTTAAAGCAACTTAAACTTAGAATTATCAATTAGCAACTGAGACACTTAATCGAGTATTTTTAAAAATAAAAACTTAGTTGAATTGAACCCACTTAATAATAAACCGATACAATAACAAAAGGTACTTCAAAAAAACTTCATTTTTAAAAGCCAAAAAAAATCAAATGCTTTTTTTAATTCATTAAGAATATGAGTCTCTTTATCAAAAAATTCAAATACCTTTAGTAAAAAAATGTAACTGTACTTTTTGATTATTTTATTTATTTGTTTTACAAAAATGTATTATATTTCAATTTGATGTTCAATTGGATAGATTTTGTTAAGCATTATATTGGTCATTTTACATAACTGAATTTGACTGACTGTTTCTTCACCAAAATCAAAATCCTCGTATTTTTTCCACAAATTTCGATCTAAAAAATCATCAACACTTATATTTCGGTTATTTGAATTGCTATTTATCTTAAAAACAGTCAAATGTGGAACAAAATTGTAATAGTTACCAGCCATATTTAAATTGTTTTCTTCTAGCTGAGTTAAAAAAAATTCTTTTAAATTCTTCAATTTCAAAAGATTTTCACTCGGACATTTAACATACAAAACTTTTTGATAAAATTGGTCTAATCCGCGAAAATTTAGACAAATCGGAAAATTATCTTTTATTCTTTCCTTAGATTCATTCAAGACTTGCTTAACCAAATCCATTTCTTCAACGCTATCAATTCGGAGAGTACACAGCGTCAAATGAAATGATGTATCGGGCACCAAAAAATTTTCAACCTCATCATTATACTCCAATAAATCCGAATTAAGAAGATAGAAATTTGATTTTATTTGAAAACTATTTATAGGTATTGATATAAAATAGTTTGGACTATCAGATGTCAAGTTGCTTTGTTTTGATTCTTGTTGTTCGCTGGCTATTTCATTTTGAGGTTGATATTCGAAATTTTCCAATCGTTTCACAATATCACGAATTGTTTGACCAGAACCAGTTGAGCCAAAGAAATTATCCAAGCGACTTTTTTTGTCCCATATAATTTCATCTTTGTATTTGAAATAGCTAATTCGATGTTCTGGAATGGCTAGAGCTCCATATTCGGCCAGAACAATATCTCCCCAGTCAAATGTGTTAAAAGAACATTCTTTAAGGCCTAAAAATCTGTCGATGTATCCCACTGTGATATAATCTTTATTTATTTCATTGTCCCACTGTATCCTGTTAACAACATCACCCGCGGTTTTCATAGACACCTTTTTTGAGTTCGGATCACTTTCTTCGTCACTTTTTTTAGTAATTCCTTTGGTTTTAGTAGGCGATTTTTTTCTGGAATTTTGTTGATTTTTTTCAAAATGTTTTTCTATATAATTTTGAGATTTTTGAAACAGCTTAATCAAAAAAATGTCGCTTTGAGAATCAATGGTTTTTATTTTTTCGTTTAAAAAATCATCAAATAATTTTGTGGATTGGTCATTCTGGCTGCTTTTTTTAACATGACTGGAAATAGCTGTTGATTTTGATAAATCTAAGTCGTCTAATAAAAAAGCTTTTTAAAAATTAATTCATGGTAAAAAATTAATTTTACCATTAATTTGAAATGTTAAATTTATTCCAAAATTGTTAAAAGCCGTAATTTTGACTACAAATGGATGACAACCAATATTCTCCAATAATTTCAGACTCGGTATTTGGTTTTCTTTAAGATAGTTACTTAAATTATGTATGTTTTTTAACACCAGGTCTCTTTTAATATTAGCCATAATTTTTTTAACAAATATTCTAGTTTAATTGATCTTTTTATACGATTTTACTTATCCGTTTTAACAGTTTTAACTTATTTTATACAGAAGATCCGACTGTAATTTATTAAAAAATAAAAAATTGTGAAATTAAGATTTAATTATTTCTTTCACTTTTGAAATTATGTTAATATTTGACATCGAATTAAAATTAGCGAAAAATGTAGAAAATTTTAAAATTTTTTAATTTAACGTAAAAAGCTAATATATTATTTCAATGGGAAACATGGCCTCATTTGAATTCTAGAGAGAAGAATTTTTTTAATTATAATTTTTTAATTAAATAGCAAATTAAATAAAACTTGAATAAAAAAGAATTAAGGTTCAAATAACAGAAATTAAAAATATTCAAAGAAATTAAATTAAATCAAAATATAAAAATGCAGAGTTGGTCAAAAGTCAAACTTAAAAATCAGCATCTTTAAAAGTCAAAGTCAGACTTTGACTTTGAATTGAAGTGTTGGTTTAGACTTTTATAATTAATGATTTAGACTTTAACGAGGCCGCCAAAAAAACTAGCTGGAACAGCAATCCATCTGTCAGGATCACAGTCATATGATTTTTTGCCATTCCAGGTAGCTATTGTAGCGGCCTACTAAATAAGAACCCAAAAAGTGCCGTTTAAAAAAAAAGCTTACTTTACTTTTTCTGATTTTATTAAAAAAATTAAAGTCAAAGTTTTGACTTGACTTCAAAAAAAAAAAAAATTTAAAGTCAAAGTCCAGACTTGACTTTGACTTTAGACCAACTCTAAATAGATGGCTTATCATTAATTCTTTATTTTCAGTAAAAATTGATCGGTTCTATATTTTTTTTTTCATTTAATTGAAATTACAAATTATCTAGAATATATAAATTTTTTTCAGAAGATAAAAAACTTTAAAATTAAACCACTTGGTTTATCTTAAACTAGTCTTTTAAAGTAAATTATCTATTTAACATAAAAATAATTTTGATAAAAATGACAGGAATAAAAGCTAATTTTTTCAAACTTTAATAAACACCCTTTTTATACTTCAATTATTAGTTATTATTTAATAAAAATTTGTTCTGTGAAATTTTTTTATTTAGTAAAGTAGATTTAAGCACTATGAAGATAACATCGCAAATACCACCGCCACCCGTTTACCAACAATAATGATTAGTAAATCTTCTTAACAAAATCATTGTTATTTTTCATTTTTTTTAAATTATTTAGTAAATCAATTAAGTTGAAATAATATTTCGACTCGTAAAAATTTTTATTTAGTAACTTAATTTATGAAAATTTTTAATCTATAACTCATCTGAGATGAGATTTATTGTTGAAAATGAATTTCACCATAAACATCCTAATACTAAACCACATTATGTAAGCATAGAATCCCAAGCTTTTATATCTGAATTTATTTTAAATATTAGATTCAATCTAGAGCAAAAAATTTATAAAAAAAATTTATTTTGGCTAAAGAGACGGAATTCGATTAAATTTTTAATTGTGAATTCAAATCAAAACGATATAATTAATTTTACAATTGACTTAACTTTTTTTCCTTAAAATAAAGAAAAAGCTATATTTTAAAACTTATTTCATAATCTTGTTTCACAGTCGAGATATCCAAAAGGTCATTAAGAGGGTGAAGAGGGTTTTTTTCTAAAAATCAGTCATTTTTCACCGAAATTTCAATTTTTCTATATCTAATAATCTATCTTTAAAATTTTTGAAAAGATAATTATTTTTAAATCATATTCATCGATATCTAATTTACTAAATTCGAAATTTTAAAGTTTTATTTACAATATAATATTTAGGTTAAAGGTGTAAAATATGAGGTAAAAATAAAATAAAAGTAAGGTAAAATAAAAGTGTGAAATTCGGGACAATTGGGTACATTTCTGTGGTAAAACTGGGGAAATATATTTTACCTTTTTGATCCTTTTAGGTCTTTCTTCATTAAATCATCGTGCCAAATAGGTGAGTCAATATGCAAACTTTAGTAATTTGGACGATTTAAAAAATAATTTTCTTAAATACGTGAAAAAGAAATTTAGAAATTGATTACGAAAACAAAATTAGAAAAAAAGTAAAAAAAAGTAAAATATAAACTAGAAAATAGAAAAATTGCCTTTAATATTAAATAAAAAATCCAAATGACAAATATCATGTAGCAATTAAAATACTTGTACGCCTAGAAGGCAAACAAAAAAGAAATATTAAATTAACGACATATAGAAATGAAGTCATGATAAATATTTTATCGATACAATAATTTGATCTAAATTTACTATTAAATGGAAAAAATGAACAAAATAATATTTTTTTATTTTTTAATTATTACAAAAATTTTTAAAATAAACTCTTTTATCTGTTATGCCTGCAATTCAAATTGGGAGGTAATTTTATTTAATTCTACAAAATCTGTTTTCAATTTATTTTTAAGGCCTGTGGGGCAATACCAAATCTCAGTTTGATAAGATATAATAAAGAAATATGTCGTGGTCCATGTCGAGTATGGAAAAATGATAATAGTAAAAATATTGTGAAATGATTTTAGTAAAAAAAAGTTCAATTTTTTCGAAGAAATTTATAGAGGTTGCTCAAATATTTTTTTGCCAGATAATTCAAGTCTTTTTATTGATCAAAATGGAATAATTTACAAATATTGTTATTTCGATTTGTAATATTTTTAAAATGTGTTGATTTTAAATTTAAATTTGATTAATTTTAGGTGCAATGTCAATTATGAAGATGAAGATTCATTAAAAATTGATTATTCTACAATTTCAACTTCTCCAGTTATTCAATCAAGTAATGTAAAAAAAATAAATTAAAAAAAATCTAATTTTTCACGTAATAGTAATAGTAAACTTTTTCTGCTGCTTTTTATTTTAGAATATAACAAGTTGTATCAAGTTAGATAGTAGATGAAATGTTGCACATTGCAGAATATTTTAATAATTTCTACTCAAGTCTTTAAATGCAATTATTTATAATTCTCTTGACTACGAAGACTTTTCGAAGATAAGATAAGAAGACTTTTCTTAAGCCAGGTTAAATTTTTTGGTTAAATAGTTACAACCATACAGAGTATTAATTTGGCGATAAACTCAAATTAGGTGCCTTATAGAAGCACAACACTGAAACCATAAACTGCACTATTTTTTAAATTTTTTGGCTTCACTTGGATTTTAACTAATTAGTCTATTTTAAATTAGCTGAATTAAAATATTAATGTCTTAAGTGGAATAGGTGTGTTCGATATTTTATTTTTAAAAACTTAGTAAATGCCATCAAAACTCGTATGACATATCCAAAAAGGAATAATATTTTGTTTTAAAGACTGACAGCTGACAATTATTTATTTTATTTTTTTTTTATTTCAACTCAATCAAAGAGACCTAAGGTCAAAACCCATAAAGGGATGATTGAGCCCATTTATTAATAAAAAAAAAGCACATAAAATTTATAATATCAAAAAAATTTAGATTTTTGAAATTAATATCAAAATTAGAAAAAATTTTACAAAATTTTATGAAAATTAAATTAATGTTATTGTTTATACTTCGTTTAAATAAGACAAAATCTAAATGGAGATCATCAATAAGTAATTTATTGATGAACTTAGAATAAAAATAATCAAACGTTTTTTCATCATACTCATTAAACTTTCCTTTAGAAGGAACAAGATAGTCATTTGAATTTCTTAGATTATAATCAATATTTTTCGAGCGGTTGCTGATTAAAACTTCTCTTAAGTCAACAGGCGATGTTTTTAAATTTACAATTTTATGTACAAAATGAGCAAGACGGTTGATAATTCTTGCTCATTTTGTACATAAAATTATTAATAATCTGACAATTATTAATATAACATAGAACAACAGGTTAAATGTTTGGTATTCAGGTTTAGATTGTTAGTTTGATAAGTAAATATGAGTTATTTTTTTTCAAATTATAAAATTTTTTTATAAATTGATGATATTTTTTTTTTTTGACTCAGTTTGATTACTAAAATAATTCAAAAATGATGTGAAAAGGTGAAAAATATAAAATTAAAATAAGTTAAAAAAAAATAAAGAAGAAAACTCAAAGAGATGAATTATTTTATTTATTTAATTCTTATGCAAAGGCCACATATTGGGCCACTTTCGATACGCTGTAGAATAAAGCGTATCGTTTAAAAGAAAGAGAAATTCTTAAATTTCTTGTAAAGAAAAAGTATACACAAAAAAAATAAAAATTTTGAATTCATTGTCCAAACTTGAGCATTTCAAAAAGTAATTTGATATTTCTTCTCGAATTTTGTTTTGAAAAACTTCTCGAATTCGGCATACCTTCGAGTTGTCACTTGACATAGACTTTAGCTCTACTTTGCTTATATAGTCATATAATTTACACTTTTGCGTTCTATCTGTCAATTTTTGAGAGTGGTCGTCAATCAGACTGTATATACCATCAATTTCGTTTGGGAAACTTCCAGTAGCCTCTGTCGTTTCTAAGTATTCTAAGATGCTTTTCGTGTAGCTGTTTGTCATTAGCCTTTCATAAAAGCTACATTTGAGTACGTTTAGACGTACGTAAGCTGGTTCAATGTTAAAGGCTAAAAGAAGCTCGTGGTTTTACATCTTTTTGGTATACCAAGTATGCTTTTCAAAATGTTACCTTCTATTCTTTTAATCGATAGTTTCTCACTAACACTCAGATTTAAGTTCTCTAGGCCATAGAAAAGGACAGGTCTTATGTATGCTTTGTAAAGATGGCCTTTCATATTAGGGTGCATCACACCCGAAATAATTCCTAGTACTTTAATTTTGGAAAGTGCAGCATAGGTTGCTTTTTTCGTTTATTTTATTTTTATTTTTATTTATAGTATAATTTAAGGAAGTTTTCCTTCCCAAGGCTACTCAGAATGGATCTTAGTCCTTCTTCTCAGCCTCGCAAAATTGAAGAATTGATAATATTAGTAATTTTTTTTTTTTTTATATACAATTATCTGCAGTTTTTCGAGTCAAAAATAGATAAATACATAAAATTATATAGATAAGAACAGAAGTTCAAAATAAAAAGAAGGAAATTAAAAAAGAAAAAATTTAATCAAAATTAGGTCAATTAGGAAAGAGATCGTAGAGACTTGTAAATCGCTTCATATTTGGAATTTGTATTGATCGAAAATTTGTCAAATCTTGTTTTATTTGTTGATGGTCATATTTTTGTATCATAAATTTTTGCATTAAATAGATGGTTCGGTTCTCTAGAAGATCGATATTGAGTGTCCTGTGCATATACGTAATCCTTGTTTTTAGCGGAAAAAATTTTATCGATCTCAATACTTTATTTTGACTTTTTTGCAGTGAGTTCGATATCTTCTGGGTTGAGCACGATAGAGGAATAAAATAATAGTCGGTTAGTGATCGAATAAAGCTCTTAAAGATAATTTTACATAGGTTGATTGAGTTGCTAAGCTTGAGTGTTTTTAGACGTCGGATTAGGTTATATTTAGGTAGAATTCTCTGGGTAAGAGATTCCAATAACATGTTGAAGCAAAGTTTTGGGTCGAGAATCACCCCTAGAAAGGTTGTTTTTTTTCGTTTATTGATTTGTACTGTATTTTTATCATCTTCTGATATATTTACAATCAAATATTTTACGTCCTTAACTTGAAGAATATTACTTCCGTTTAACACCAGTTCTTCTTGATAAAAGTCTATTTTAATTTCAGCCGAGGACCTTCATACATTGTTGTTAAATACCACGAACGTGGTCTTGTTTGGGTTGTAACTTATCTCGTTTAAGTACCCATTGTTCTCAACAACATTTATCTGTTGTTTTATTTCATTTTTAGACGTGCTTATTAGTAAAATGTCGTCTGCATAGACTAATGTATCAATTTTTTGGTTATCTTCGATTCTTAGACCTGAATTTGTTTTCTAAACCTCCTTGATTAGTTTATCTAAATAAATTGAGAAGATTTTTGGAGACAGTTTGCCATCATTTCTTACACCAATAATTGTCTTGAATATACAGTATGTATAAAAAATTTAGAACATTTAAATTTTTTTATGCAATTTTTGTTTCTTGAAAGCCGTGCGGCTAAATAAAAAATGAAATTTTTTTCGAAATTTATTTAAAAAAAAAATTTTTATCGGAAAAGTACAAAAACTAGGATAGAAAAAAAAAATCGAAGTAAAAAAAAACGCAAAAAAAAAGGAGTGAAATTTTTTAACAAAAAAAAATAATTCATAAAAAAATAAATGTTCAAAATTTTGAACATTTATTTTTTAACATTTAAAATGCCCGCCCTTAGCTTTAATACACTCAGCGACACGTTTTGGTATAGATTCAATCATGTCTTTTACTACTTCAGGAACTTTCAACCATTCATCAAAAAGAACGCTTTTTAAATGGCCGTAAGACATTCCAAGCATTGTGTGAAAAAAAATGACCAGGGATGTCAAGGTGTGGTAAAGTTTTAGGATAAAATAATTGTTCTAAACTTTGTAGACTATTTTTTTTTTGTTCAATTTTATCTATTTTTTTTTAAATGGGTTCTGGAGTGTTCAGAAATTTTTTTTTGAACAATCTATATATCAAAAGAAAGCTAATAAAATTATCTTTAAGATGGTATAGTTAACATTATATGTAAATATATTATAATTTTAGATTTTTACTCCTTAAAATTTTTTTATAAATTTTTTAATAATGTTCTAAACTTTCTAGACATACTGTATTTGAATATTTTATCATTTACGACTGACATCAAAGAATATTTATAATTGTTAATAATTGCTAGTCCAATAGCTGGGCTTATGTTGTTCTCTATCAGTTTTGCCCAAAGGTTTGTGCGATTGATTTTTTCAAAAGCCTTTATGCGTCAATTGCACAAATAATTAATTTCTTTTTCATGCCTTGTTTATTTTAATAGCTTGTTTGAGAACAAAGGTTGGATAATTGCACGACGATCTCGCTTTAGAACCAAACAGTTTTGGATGATCAATGTAATCCTTTTCTAACTCATGCAATAAGATCGCTTCAAAAATATTTGAGATAGAGTCTGACATGGAAACTGGTCTCAGGGTGTTTACATCATTATAGGGTTTGTTTGACTCTTTAAAGAGTGGTTTTATTACAGATATATTAAAAAGATAAGGTATTTGTCCGAGTTTGATGATCTTCTCAAATATTAGAGAAAGCATATTGTATAATTCTGTGTTAGACGAGTAATTAAGCATTTCATACGAGACTTCACTAAAGCCTACACTTTTTCCATTCGGAAGCTCCTCAATGATGCGGCGATTGACTTGTCCATTGAGTTTGTACTCCAAATCTCCAGAGTTTGCTGAGATAAAGTTTTCTACAATAGCTCTATTTTTACATTCTTTGACAAATTCAATTGAAGAGTGATTTTATTGTTAAACTGCAGACGATACTTGTTGCTTAGATCTTGTATGTTTATGTCGATGTCGCATAGAACAAGCAAAATAAATTATTTAGCTAAAATAAAAACAATTTAAGCAAAATAATAATCATTTTTTTTTAATTTTAGTAGAATGATCAATTTAACATTTATTTTAGCTAAATTAAAACGAATTTAGAAAAATACTTATATTGCAAAATGAAAATAAAGAAAAAAAACAATCAATTTTTTATTTTATAATTTCGTTTGAACACTCATTACTGGCCTTATTTCTGTGACACTTTGAGTTACAGTATACACCATTTTTTCTGCAGCTATACAGTTTTTCTGACACTTACCAATACAATTACATTTCATGAATCCTTGACCACCTGAAATGTAGAAAAGAGAGTCAATCTTTTTGAGTGCTTTGTCACGCTTAATCTTAATGCTATATCTTTTCATAACACGAAAATCTCATTTTATTTTCTTAAATACCGAACCATTTATTTTAAAGAATTATTTTAAATATAGAACGGTTCAGGAAATAAAGAAGAAAAATTATCTTTGCTTAGAAAAAAATCTTGATAAAAAAGGGTAATTTATTTATAAACTAATTAATTATTTGCATAAAATACAACTGACCACTAAAGAGAAAAAACTGAGATATTTTTTTCTTAATAACCTTTTTTTTAATTTTTCAAAAAAATTCTAAAATTTGTTATATTTTAGACGCAATACAATGTTATTTTTGTAATGAGCGGTGGAAAGCTTGCTCTGATCCTCCAGATTTAAACGAGCTAAAATTTAGTGTTGTTGAATGCCATGGTATGTGCGTAGCATGGTTCAATCATCTCGATAATAATCTTCTCTATAGAGGCTGTTTGAAAAACATTTCAACTTTAGAAATTGTTAATGACTTTAAAGATTTAGTCTATTATGTATGCTCAAGTGATTTTTGTAATGATGTCCCTTTAAATATATCCTCAACCAAAGCGATTGCTACAACCACTGAAATGTCAAAAAAAAATTCAACTTTGAAAATTCAAAATGAAGAAAGAGCTATTTTGAAGTCAAGTTATTCGGAATTAAATGCTCCCGATTCTCAATTTGATGATGAAAATGATATCGAAATTGAAAATTGTGACGATGACGATTCAATAAATTACTATGATATTACTGTTGAATTGGAAGTTAAACCAACTATTTCTTTACCAAATTCAACAAAATCATTTGAAAATTATCAGTCCTTGTCAGAACCAGAAACAAAATCTATTACTTGTTATTTTTGTAATGCTCGATGGCCAGTAAAATTTTTTTTCATCCTTTGTTTGCTAATAAACATTTAAATTTGCTAGGCATGCGGAAATCCGCCAAATTTAGATAAAATTAAGCACAATACAGTTGATTGTGTAGGAGTTTGCGTTTCTTGGTATAATCCATGGGATAAAAATCGTACCATAAAATTTCAATTAAAAAAAAATATTTCAATTTTTCTATTAAGTCTTGTACAGAGGTTGCTCAACTCAAATTACTAATGGATCATCAGGTATTTACTTTGACAAAAATGGACTCATTTATAATTATTGTTCTACAAACCTGTGAGTATCAAATATTGTTTTTAGTTTATATTCAATAAAAAATCATGGATTAAACGAAAAAACAAACCTTTTTTGTACTATTTATAATTTATTTTTTATCATTTGCATTTAGTTTTATTTTGTCTTTTCTAGCTTTAATCTATAAAATGACGTGTTTTTACCATTTTCTAAAAATTTAATTTTCGTTCGATATAAAGTTCTTTTTTATTAGAGAAGATTAAAAACAATTCAATTTTTTAATAATTTAGGATTGTTTTTTTTTTGGAATATTTAAGAGATAATATAGTTCTATACGGTTTTAATAAACACGGCTATTAAAAAAAATTTTCGGATTTAATTTTTTTATTTTGCCAGGCCTTCAATGCATTTTTTTTTTATAAAAAATTCTCACATGTTGATTTTTTGTTTATAAAATTTTTTATTTGAAACCTTTTTACAGACACTTATTTTGCCATTAAGACAAATAAATTTTAAAGGTAAAAAACGAAAAGTCCATGTTTAAGTTAACATTAAATATTTATTTTTACCAAACTATACTATCAATAAGATAATAAAATTTAAAATTTTATTAAATAATCATTTAGTATAAATAATATAAGAATGTTTTTTTTCTAAATTTGAAAAAAAAAGTATGAAACATGATATCTTAAAAACGCATTCATTACTAAGAACAAAAGATTTACAGTTCGAATCGCTTTTTTTCTAAGTGTCTTAAAAGGTAGACGACCTTTAACCCTTTTCTGTTTAAAATCGGATCAAAAATTACCTAATAAAGACTAGAGAAATGAAGTTGGTTAAATTTGTTCCAATCAAAAATATTTGAACTTTTATATCCATTAGATGCTGAAATCGGATAATTTTTACCCAATTTTCGATTAACTAGTCTTTATTGTAGTTAAAAATTACATTATTTTCTTGGGTCAAAATTGATCCAGTTACTTTTTATCTTAGATGGATAAGGGTTAAAAGAGTAAGGACATTAACTAAAATAATCGAACATTTTTTTCTTTTTTTAGAAAAAAACACAAGATAATGAAAAAATAAATTGTAGCATGATTTTTATATTTTATTCTCTTAAAACTTATTATTTGAATGTTGAAACAATTTTTTTAAATTTTACATTCGCCATAATTCATGATTCACATTCTTATTCAAAACTTTAAATTATTTAAGATGGCGCATCAAGGTTATTTAAAAATATTTTAAATTTGATCTTTAATACTTAAATTAAAACAACATCCTTAACTAAGTTCTTTTAGTCTTGACACCTTGCATAATATTGAAATTTGTTTATTATTTCTAAAAGTTCTATCTAGTCTCCTTTTTCATTTTTAAAGAATATGGAAATATTTTCAAGCTTGTCAATAGTTACCTTAAAATGATTGAAAAAGGATTAATAATAAAACGAAGGCTAAAGATGTCTCCGGAAAAATGTTATTATTTTTTTTCAATTAAACCCAATTCTGGTGATATATAAAATAATATAAAAATTAAAAAAAAAAGAAGATAAATAATAATAAAAAGAAAAAGTCATTATATAATTTTCTAGGGAAATCTCTCCAAAAATCTAAGAAAAAGTTTGAGTCTTTTTTATAAACAAATTCCATACAATGACAGTCCAATTTTCCTTGGGATAAAATTTGATGAAATTTAAATAACTTTTTTTCTAAAAGTTAAAAATTAATTCTGTGAAGGCATCAACTGAAATAGTCTGCTAGTGATGTGCAAAATCTCTGCAAAATGCATCCCGCTCGATTTTATTGAAATTTAATTTCTGCTACACTCTGAAAATTTAGCAGACCTTGATATATGATGCAAATTTGAATGTTGCACTATGTTGCATTTACAGAATTAAGTTTACAATTTTAGAAAAAAGAGCTATTCAATTTTTTTACATTATTTTCTGTTCTTTTTATCATATTGTACTGAATTTCACAAAGCCCAAAATTGACACAATAAAAGATCTTTGTCGAACACCGAAATACGGAAAAATACCAGCGATGCAGATATCAAAGTCAAATTAAAGAAATAATGATTTTTAAAAATTTTTAATAAGTTATTATTATTATTATAATAAAAAAGCTACAGCAAGACTAGCTTGCGAAGGCGGCCTACATGAGAGGTTGCCTATGGTAGCTCGTTGCACATAATGAGATAAAACAGTGATAGAAATATACAAAAAAAATTTTAGGGTTAAAAAAGTTAATTAATTTTTACAAGAATAAAAAAACTGGAAATACATTCTAATAAGAAAAAGAAAGAATTATATTTAGTATACAATTGATATATAGTGTTAAAAAGTAAATATTAATTAATTTAAAAAAAAGATACCTTTAGTTACAGTAACCAAATATGAAAATAATTTTGAGATCTACTTAGTCAAACCTGTATCATCTTTCACTTTTAAATAAAAATTGTTCAAGTGGTTGGAGTGACAACAAATTGAGTAGGAAGCTTCTTATGTCAATTCATAAATAAATAATTAAATTTAAGCACGAAAATTGATAAAATACATTAGAAATTGATTCTATTTTTAAATCACTAATACAGTATTTTTTTCCTCAACAAAACTAAACACCCCTAATAATTATATTAATCGATTCTTTATATTTGAAATTTTTTTTCATGATTGTTATTAATTCGATTTTCCTAGAGTCTGATTGAATAAAATAATAATAAAATTTAAATATGAAGATTGAAGTAAAATTATTAAAAACTGCTGAACCCAAAAAATCTAATGCTAAAAAACTAATCTCTTTGTTAAACCATTATTTTTTATATTTTCTAAGTCTAGAAAATCTAGAGAAAAAAAATAATACATTTAGATATCTTCAGTTTTTAAAATTGACCTCAAGTCCCATTTTTATTTTTCCTGACAAAAATGTCACAGTTTTTTGAAAAAATAAAATAATTAAAAATTAAATTTAAGGGATATTATTTTAATATGATAAATATCTTTTTCACGAAATAACTTCATTTATAGCTTGGATTGCTTGATTCTCCTAAAAAGAAAATACGGTGAATCCGTAGTTACTTTAATTTAATCGAAAAAAAAAATAAATAAAAATTTATGGATTCACAGAAATAAAAAAACAAACCTGTTACTTTAAATGTCATTTAAATTCGTTTAAACCAAAAAATAATATGATTTAAGGTTTAAATTTTTCAAGTATTAATCAAATTAAGCTTTGTTAAAAACAGAAATTATAGAAATCCTAAATAATGCAAAAATAATAATTTTATTAATTTTTATTCAGGTGTAATACCGATGGGGCTATTTCCCTAGTAACTTCACATAAAGAAGAAACCAATAGTCTAATTGAAAAAACTACAACATTCGAAGAACCGTTGACACTTTTTGATAAGAATTATCTAGTAACATATCAAGAATTCAGTAGTGCAATTACAAAAGCCGGCTATGATTTACCAGCTTATGAACAATATTTTAATTTTGTCACTCAATCAGAACCTCTAGGAGGCATCAAAACAAAACGTGAAGCAGCGATGTTTTTGGCGCAAATTTTATGGGAATCGGATGGTTTAAAGGCAAAATCTGAATATGCATGTATTAAAACAGGCTGTCCGGGATTGTATGGAACAAGTCGTTACATTGGTAGTAACTATTATGGGAGAGGTTATATTCAATTAGTAACTAAATTTTTAATTTTATTTAAATTTTTTTTGTTTTAATTTAATTAAATTTCAAAATTAGTCATGGCACTACAATTATGAAGCTGCTAGTCGTGCAATTTTTGGTGATGACAGGCTTTTAAAAGACCCTAACCTTGTGTCTCAAAATGATGAATATGCATGGGCAACAGCTTTTTGGTTCTGGAAGGCAAATGTTGGTTCTAGAGGTGAAGTAAAAAAAGGCTATTTCGGCTCAAGCACTATGGCTATTAACGGTGGTCTCGAATGCAATGGGCCTCACAAGAAAAAGGCAATCAAGCGATTTGAAATCTATAAAGTAATTTTAAGTGAATTTCACATCAGTGAAAATCCAATTGAGAATGGGTGTTATAACTAATTTTATTTAAAATCATTTTAAAATAAATATTTTTCAAATTTATCTTTTGAGTCTAAAAATTAGTCAAATATTCCACAAATGTCTTCGTATTGTTTACTAATTACTTAACTTAAATCAATAAATGAGCCCAAATGAAAAGCACATTCTTAAAAATTTAATTTAATCGAACATGTTTATAAGACTCAATTTTTCTAAAAAATTTACTTAATTCCACTTAATTTAATTTAATTTTATTTAAAAAAGGTGTCTCTGCAAATAAAGTTATTGTCTTTAGATAATTCTATTTACTGTAAAGGCATTATTTAAAGTCAAAATGATTTCTGAATTTTCTCTTAAATTTCAAAAATCAAAATGACATGTTCAAAATTTACTAAATTTATTTTTGTTCTCCTTTATGTCTCAATTTTTTGTAATGTTGGAGCAGGTAGTCAAACAATTTAATCATATTTATAATTTTGAGTTTTTTTCTTTAAAGATGCAATCTATTGCTATGTCTGTAATTCCAACTGGAACGTAAGATCCAACTTATTTAGATTAAAAGTTAATTTATAAAATTATTTAAGGCTTGTGGAGAAATTTCGGATGTCAACATGCTTAAGTACAACAAAGAGCCATGTCCAGGTCCATGCAAAATTTGGAAGACTGATACTAGTAAAAATTTAGACATAATAAAAATTACAATCAATTTTAAATTTTTTTTTAGTTGTCTATCGCGGATGTTCTTATGATGAATTTGAACGTAATTCGAATGAAATAGATTTTTGTGCTACCGATTTGTAAGAATTTACTGAAGTGTTCTATTTTTAATTTAATTTTTAAATTAATAGATGCAATTATAAATTTTCTAATCAACCAATAATTGTCAGAAACCCAGAAAATCTGACTTTAATGGTTGCAAAATTAACCACAAAAGCAAACCAAGTTACAACTAAAAATGCATTAAAAAATCAGATTCTTTGCTATGAATGTGATGCAACAAATAGGGTAATGAAAAAAATGATTAAACTTTTTCAAATGTGATATGTTTTTCATAGGCTTGCAGTGATCCCATGGATTTCAGAGCTTTAGTTGGTTCTTTGGTATCATGTTCAGGTGCTTGTGCTATTTGGAAAAATCCCGATAAAGGAAACAGTATTTAAAATTTAATTTTAATTTATGAAAGAATAAAAATTTTTAGTTTTAACTCGTGGATGCTTGGAAAAAATTACCAGTGGAGGTAGTGGTTCATACCATGCTGCTGGCGGAATCGTTTACAAATACTGTTCAACAAGCTTGTAATGATTGTATTGATTTTTATTAATATTTGATCAATTAAATTTTAGCTGTAATGGTGTTTCGAGTGGATTTTTTCCTATTCAAACCACAATTAAAACAACAAAACCAACTGTAGCAACAACTATAAGACCAATTGTAGCCAGCACGACAAGACCAATTGTAGCAACTACTACAAAGCCCGGTTTTGTTCTCACTACGACTATGAACACAAATGGAAATTTGATCACATATGAAGAATTTTCGAGAGCTATAACCAGTGCCGGTTATGACCAACCATCTATGGAAAAATATACAAATTTTGTTACGCAACTTGGTCCCAAAGGTGGCATAACCACAAAAAGAGAAGCAGCTATGTTTTTGTCTCAAATTTTGTGGGAGTCTGATGGCTTAAAAGCGACTGAAGAATATGCATGCATGCAAACTAAGTGTCCAGGTGTTTATGGATCAAGTAGATATCCTGGTAAAAGCTACTATGGAAGAGGATACATTCAATTGGTAAACTTTTTAATAATAGTATTCAAAGGTAAGTTAATTTTTTAATTTTTTTAAGTCTTGGAATTATAATTATGAGGCTGCAAGCCGAGCTTTGTATGGAGATGATAGACTTTTGAGAGACCCAGATCAAGTAGCCAATAATGATGAAATTGCTTGGGCTACAGCTTTTTGGTTTTGGAAGGCAAATGTTGGTTCTCGTTATGACGTAAAAAATGGTCATTTCGGCGCATGCACCATGGCAATCAATGGTGGCCTTGAATGCAATGGACCATATCAAGATAAAGCTAGAAAAAGATTTGAAATTTATAAAATATGTATGAAAGAATTTAATTTGAATGAAATGCCAATTGAAAATGGATGTTACAATTAGAAGATATCATTTTTTTTATCACATAAGACTTCTACAATATTAGATTTTAAAACAAAGTTTATTTGATACTATTCTCTTTAAATGTAGATAACTATAAATATAGATATTGATTAAATTTTTTTTTCTAGTTTTTACTTTATTTAAGGGAAAAGAATAAAGCCTTAATCATAAAAATGTTGAATTTTAATACAAAATAGGATTAACTCATCTTTTTTTGTTTCGAAATGACGAAAAATTAACAAATCATACAAAAAATTAACTGCTTAGAAAGAATGGGACAAATTGTTATTAACGTAATTGCTCGATTTTAGTGACATGTCACTATTTATCGAACACTGGTTTTCATTTTGAGCTTTTTCGACTAATGCGACATGTCACTATGGTCGAAAAAGGCCTAAAAATGACGATTTTTACAAAATTTAGTGTCTAAGTTAGCGACATTTGCACAAATCCAGTTTTTACATCTTTCACATGAAAAACAAACATCTTTTTAGGAACTAGATTTAAAAATAAGTATGCATTTAAAAAATGTCTGAGTCCAGTACTATTTTAAAAAATATGCGACTTTGATGGTGCTGGTGATCTGGAAAAAAATTCGACCTGGAAATTTCGACATGTTGATTTGGACAAAAAAATTTAATTTATTTAAATTATGTTCAGGATGTACAGAATTTTCGATGAACAGGAAATTACATACACCCAATTAAAAAAAAATTCCCAAGACAATCCTTGAAAAAATATAAGTAAAAAAATTAATTGATTTAAGTTTTTCATGTAAAGGCGTGTTTAGTAACCAATTAAAACAATCAATCCATTTTTATAGAATCAATCAACTAACATCGGCTCAAACGATCCTTCTAAATACAGACCAATAAGCGTTACCAGTTGTTTAGGGAAACTTTATGAAAGATGTTTAACACAGAGATTAGTAGTGTTTCTTGAGAAAAAAAAGCTTCTTTCAAATAATCAATCGGGATTTAGGCGTCATAGATCAACGACTGATAACCTCTACTTTATCACACAAAAAGTTAGAGAAAGTTTTAATAGAGGCAAAAGCGTGTTGACTATTTTCTTTGATATAGCTAAAGCATTTGATAAAGTTTGGCATAATGGATTGTTATTTAAAATGTATAAAATGGGAATTCCTGAATATATAATAGAGTGGACTTTTCTTTTTCTTAAAGATAGAAATTTTGTTATAAGTATCGGGGACGAATTATCTTCGAAAAAACCTATTTTAGCAGGTGTTCCACAAGGAGCAGTAATCAGTCCTATTTTATTTAGCATATTTATTAACGACATACCTCAAAAAAATCAGTCAAATAAAAGTTTTTCACTTTTATACGCTGATGATCTATCCTCCTCATTCATCTTTGGTAAATCTGGTAACTTAGAAAACATCGTAAACCGTTATTTAAGACTACTAAAAAAGTGGCTCTGTGAATGGAAATTAAATATGTCAGCACATAAATGTAATTATATTGTTTTTTCTCAAAATAAGAGAAAAAACTTAAAATTTGACCTTTATTTATCCAAATCTAATCAATGTAAAAGTGAGGACCTTATCCCGAAAGAAGATAATCCATTATTCTTAGGGGTTACCTTTGACAAATATCTTAATTTTAATAAGCATTTTTCTAACATCTTTAAAAAATGTCAAAACAGATTTAATATCTTGAAAATACTTTCAAGTAAATATTGGAAATTAGATACTAAAATTCTTTTTAACATTTATAGCCTTCTCATTGGTAGTGATGGGAGTTTTCTCTTTAGTTTAGTTAACTAATTTTTAGTCGACTAGTTTTTAGTTAACTAAATTTTAGTCGGCTTATTTTTAGCTAACTAAAATTTAGCCAACTAGCTTTTAGCTAACTAATTTTTAGTCGACTAAATTTTAGTTAACTAAAAACTGGTCGACTGAATTTTAGTTAACTTATTTTTAGTCAACTTAACTAAAATTTATAACTTAAGTTTTATTTTTAAATTCAAATTTTTTAGGGAAAATTTTTTCTGATATTTTTAATTAAGACTTAATCTTAAAATAAATTTAGATTTTATTTTTTTGTTTATTATTTTAAATGGCTTTGAGTAGTAAAATTCCTTTCACCATTGTAATTTAAGTATTTCTGAAATTGTTTAAAGATCCGAAATGTTAAAAGAATTCGAACACAAATTAATTAATTAAAAATCTAACTCATTTACTAAACTTTTTGTTAATTCAATTTTTATAATTTTATTCGGTTTTGTTTTTATTCACTTTTTTATTCTCTTATCTCTATGATTCAATTTTATTTGTCCATGGGACTTAAACTTTAACTAAATAAAAATAAAAAATACTCCCCTCTGTGCTTCGAAAAAAAGCTTACAAGAATTTTATAAGTGCGATGTTTCTCATGAAGATCTTTATTTATTAGAACTTGACTTGTATTAAACCGAAATTTGATTGATTTTTATCTTGATATATTATAAAAGTTAATAGTAATATGAACATAAACATAACTTGAAATAAGGATTTTAATAATTTAATTTTTTCTTGTTTTTTTTCTTTGTAATTTTTTTTTATTTTTTTCTTTTTTTTTACTTCTTTTTTCAAACATTATAAATACTAAAAAAGGGTTGAAGGAGTTGCGCAAGCGGTCGATACAACCTTTTTTTTTTTAAATTTTTAAATTTATTTAAATTTTTAAAAAAATAAAATACTACCAAACAAAAAAAACATAAAATTTAAAGATAAAACTATAAGCTAATTTTTTTTTGTTTCGTAATGCCTAATTGCGGCTCTTTTGAATTCCATTGAATATGCACGACATATTCGGTTATACTGCTTTTTTTTCGATTTTAACATCTTATTTACTTATTGATGTTAAAATTAATACTTTGAAATATATTAAGTTTAGGAATAATGTATAGGATAAAAAAACAAGTACGTTGAGATAAAGAATTTAATTTAATTTTAACTACAGAGTTCTAATAAAAATGTAACGCTAAAAAAGCCGCGTCCAAACAACAACCGTAGCGGCCGTCCGTCCAGGCCTGTTTGCGGCTCCGACCCGTCCGTCCCAACCGGCTTACACGGCCGACCTAGCCGACCGATCCGTCCGACCGATCCATCCGACCCAACCCGCCGGTCATTCCGAGCTAGCCGTCCACACCGTCGGATATTGCCGGACGACCCAGGCGTTCAATATTTTATACAATTTTATTTTAAATGTTTTTTATTTATTATAAATTGAAAAAGAAGTTTAATCTTTTCATCTGAGAATTTTCTAGTTGGGCAATGTTTTACTTTAAGATTTCAAAATGATAAACTCATTTTGTATAATTAGTTCTCATTTAGAAATCCTCATATGAAAAAAATTAAGTCTTATTTTTTAATTTTTGATAAAAATAAATAAATTTTTTTCTAAAATAAAATATTGAACGCCTAGATCGGACAGTTTTGTCTAACGGCATGACCGGCAGGTTTATGCCGTCCGGATCGTTGGCGCTACGTTTTTATTAGAACCGCTGTAAATAAAGTTTAATTTTAACTTATTTTATTTTTTAATTTTAGCTAAATAAAGTTCAATATTAATATTTTTCTGAATCAGCAGATAAAAATCCATATGAATAACAATTTTATAATATATTTATAGAAAAAAAATTTTTGGTATATATAATCAACCCTTTAAATATACAATGCAATTTATATACCTTTTAACAATATATTTGTGGCCATTTTTGTATATTACAAGAATGGATTATTATCCAAATATATTAATTTATGTTATTATATTTATTAAAAAAAACAAATCTATCAAAACTAAACTTTTTACTCATAATTTACAATTTTTAAACGATATTTTAAAATTTTTTTGACTATAGTGACATGTTACTAACTTAGACACTAAATTTTGTAAAAATCGTCATTTTTAGGCCTTTTTCGACTATAGTGACATGTCGCACTAGTCGAAAAAGGTCAAAATGAAAACCAGTGTTCAAGTGACGTGTCACTATAGCCGAATACCCAATTATAGTGACATGTCACTAAAATCGAACAATTACGTTATTAAAATTTTTATTTTTGATAATCAAAATTATCAGCTGCGTCATGTTGAACATTAAGAAATTCGGTATTAAAATTCAGTAAATTCCTATGAGACAAAGGTTTTACGATGAAGTTGTTGCATACAATTTTTATGAAATTTCCTTTGATGCAAACACTTATCCACAAATATTCTTATGAGACCCAATAAATTTTGAATCCGTATTCCACTTAATAAGACATGGTTAATAATTAAAATGCTTATTAAATGAACTAAAGATTATAATATTTCACATTTTTTAAAACTAATCCATTTTATTTTTTTTTATAGCTTTTTAAAAATTATATAAATCAAATCAGAGACTACATTGAGATGGTGATCTGATTTGATAATTATTTAGGTGTTTTTATAAAGGGATTGATGTTGTTGGATTTTCTTATGATCAAGATTTTTAAATATTTGAATATTTTTCTAGTTATTTTATAAAATTAAAAAAGTTGAAAATTTCGAATAAATGAAGTGTTTATTGGTCTTTAATGATGGATGGACCAGTCTTTAGATTAACTTTGAAACTAAAAACTAAACTCAGCTTTAAAAACGAAATTTCATATAAATCACTGAAAAACAATTTAATTTTTTTATTGATATCGAAGTTACTTACAAAATAATATGATTAAGTGAGTATATGAAAACATAATTACTATTTGAGGGTTATAAGTATCGTTTAACAAAATTTTGTTACGTTTTGATGTTAATTAATACTAGAGAACTTTTATGGATGTAATCACAATGTATTCAATTTTTGTAAAATTATATTCAGAATTTAAATTTTGCTAAAATAGCTGAAAACTATTTTATAATATTAATTTAATAAATAAAATCTTATGAAATATTTTTGAAATGATAAAAACTTATGTTTTCTGTCTATTTTATTTAGTAGATATAATTAAAAATCTAATCAGCATGTTTCCCAATCTAAATGATTTTCAGGACGACATTTTTCCGGACAGCTTTTAAAAGTGCTGGTTTCATTGCATCTACCAACTCGGCCAACAAAACAGTTTCCCAAGCGTTTCGTTGGCCATGGTTTTGATTTTGGATATTTCTCGCACAAATAACTGTCATGAATTGTGGAATTGTTTTCTATCATTTTATATACATGCTTCGATAAAAAAATCTGATCAAAACCTTCTGGGCTTTTTCCATTAAAATTAAATCTTGAACTAATATTTTTATTGATCATTTTATCATAAATTAATTTGCCCAAGACTCTAGCCTTTTCAACTCTAAAACTCCACATTCCACCTAGAATATATGTTCCATGCGCAGGATTATCTAAATAAAAATTTTGAAAATTTCAGTCAATTTTTATTGTTTAAAGTTATAGATTACCTCTCATTATGTGGCCAATATTGCCAGAACCTAGCCACTCTTGTACTGAATTAAGTTCTCTTTGCAGAAGCTGAGAATCTATATCTCTGCTCATCAGCAAGTCAACAAAGCTGTCTCCGATTGAAAGAAAACGCCACATCATTGCATGAACATACTTTAAGTCCATTACTTTTTCCGAGTCTTTCAGACTAAGAGGCATCCTATGAATATTACAAAAATCAACATGAGAATTCGAGCATTCAATTTGGCATATAATTGACTTGTTAATTGTATCATCGTGATAAACTCGCATCACATGATCAGGATAAAACTCTTTTACTTTTACAATCAATTCTTGTAAAAGCTTGTAATATCGTGGATTTTTTCCATAAAGGGAATAAGCGACAATTTTTTGATTTGGACCACGCTTTAGAGATTTGCTCAAATCACATGCTAGCACTGGCTGTTCATTTAATTCATACGATTTATTGTTAAAAAAAATTGAAAACTTATTTTGATCAGTCTGCTTAATTTTAAACTTAAATTTTTGGCACTCACATGAAGAGCTAATATTTAATTCAATAAATTTTGAATGATCAATATAGCTAAATAAAAAAAAGATCCCAATTGAATACAAGAAAAAAATCTTTACTGAACGTTGTTTCTTAAAAATCATTTTTTTAAATTTTTTATTTTATATCTAATTTTTTTTATACTGATTTTTTAAGATTAATTTCGTAGATTTTTCTATTGAATGAACATTTTAATTTGTGAATATGATTGTGCATTCAATGACTATATTTTAAAAAACATCAATTTAGTTAAAAAATTTTAAATGACGACTTCAGCTTAAAGAAATTTTTACTTAACTGTTTTCAAAAATTACTAAATCGTTTTAAATCTTTCACATAGTATTAATTAATGTTAGTTGATTAAAAGAATTTTTTGTTGCAAATTCTTCATGAAATTTTCAAAAAGTATAAAAATTAAAAAGAAATTTATCTTTGAGGTAAATATGAAATTTCGGTTTTAAGGCTAAATTAAGAGCTAATACGTTATAAAACGAAAAATTAAAAAAATGTTTTTATTTTGAAATTACATAACAGTACTACTATAAAATGTGGTTTTTAAATTAAAATTTTAGCCTATATAGCCGATAATTTTACCAAATGAATAAAATATGACTACTATATTTAATTCTAATAGAATTATCGCGTCTAGTGGTTCTCAGGTTTGGTGAACAATCTGTTCACCAAAAATTATAAATTTTCATTCGAAATATTAATTTTAAAAAATAATCAAAAATGCAACAAATTATTGATTCCCAAAAATTTAAGATTTTCTTGAAAATAAATAATAAAGGACTAGTTTTTCCTTAAAAAACATATCAAAACAAGTATTGTAGCAAGTATAATCAAGACATGGGACCATTTAAAAAAAAAAAAGATAAAAAAACGCTAAAAACTCTTGACTATATTGGCGATGCTCATCATGTAGTCGCACGAAAACCGTTTATGATGTCTCCTTTTTTGCGTTGTTTCGAAAATCACCGAAAATAATATTATAATTCGGATTTTCGAAAAAGTTCACTTAATTATTTGTTCATGAAAAGGTAATTCAAAATAGGACTAGGTGAAGAATTTTAGATCCCGATTGGCAAGATTTAAATAATTTTCCTTTTTAGATTTTCATATTCTTTTATTTTCTTATATTTTTTGTGCAATATCTCAAAAAAAATTTATTTTGGAATTTCATCAGTAAGTTTTTTTAAAAATTTTCTAAAATATTAGAAAGTATAAAAATACTAAATTTAACCAAGTTTATTTAGTGAAATGCTTCTAATGCTATAAGCAAATAACAAATTAAAAAAGTTTTTAATAAAAATGAAATGATAATAAGTTAGAATTAATTAAACGAAGTTTATCTACTGAGACCATGTTTAAATTTTTTTATTTAATGATTAACTCCAAATTTTCCTAAGTTGATAACAAATTGATTCCAATTATTTGACATCCAGGAATAACTTATATTACTCAAAATTATAACTCTTGCTTTGACATAGCAATTTTTTATTTAATTAAAGGGTTAAATTTTTGCTTTTTAAATAAATAATTTATAGATGATCAACTTTACGCAATAACATCTATGTAAGGCCGGGACTGTTTCTCAAAAAGATCCAGTAAAAGTAGATACCTAAAATTTTATCCCTGCTGGTAACAAAAAAAAATAGAATTTGTGACTTGACTTTGATTTTAATCAAAAATCTTTGAATACTAAAAAAAGAGATTTTTTATCATTAAGAGCTTAGGTAAAAAACATCAATTTAGATAATTTTGTATAAATTCTGATGCTTGAACACATAAATTGGAATAGTGGAGATTTCATAATAAAAAATTGTGTTAGATTTTTTAATAAGTTATTTAGCATCTGAACTTTCATAGAATTGATTAGTTTTTAAATTTTTTTTAATGCGCTTTCACTCACTAAGGTCATAATGATAAAATGTCTCTTTCTAATTGTATTCTTTAATTTTGACTGAAATAAAAGTCAATATCAAAAAAAAAATTTAAATTCATCTTTTGTTTGTATATTGAAAAATAGTGAGAATTTTTTTATTTATTTCCTAATTAGGACACCAAATTCTATAAGAATATTGAAAAAAAGTAAAAAAAATTTTAAAATCACCTATTTTAAGAGTTGATTGCTCACTATCTTTTATTAAATTTTTATTTAAAAAACTATTTAAATACACTAATGGCTGACCATCTTTGGACGGAACTTTTATGGTTTATTAAAAAGTTCATCTTTCTCCAAAAATGTATTAATGCCCAATTGATCACAACAGCATTCATACTTAATTTTAAATAATGTTTTTCAAGTCAAGTTTACAATATTTGTTAAAAGTTTAGTTTAGTTAAAATTTGTCAATTTTTGTAAAAGATTTCCCAATTTACCATTGGCTTTGCTATTCTAATTGCCCTTGAAGTTAGTACCATTTTGAGGCAAGGGGATGATGATTTATCATATCAATATGGTAAAAATAATTTTCTTGAAATTTCAAGGTATTCGGATGTTTTATTTTGGTGAATGATTGTGATTTTAAGTTTTGTTTTTAAGTGTAGAGAATGGATAAATTTTAATTTTTTGTGTTTTAATATTTTAAATAGAAAAAGGTTTCGTTGAACAGTCTTATGGTAAGCAGTTTTTCTCTTGGTCAATTATAAATTTTTTAATTTTTACAGCAGAAAATTTTTTTTATTGTGATGAACAGCCATTTATTTGTGTGAAACATTTCATTACTAGAAAATATGATAAAAATTCTATATTCACTCTCTTTTATAACTAATCTTCGCCAAGTATGGTATAATTTTTTAAATAAATAAATTATATGATTCATTCAGCATTCATTCAAAATAAAGATCGAATAAAAAGTAAGTTTAACTATATTTTACGACACGTTTCGATCAATTTGTATTTTTCGGTTTTTTTGACTGAAAAAAAGAAAAAAAATAACTTGAAAAAAATTAGAAAAAAAAGTCTTTGAAATCAATGTAAAAGTAATGTTCAATTTTCATAATTGAAGTCTAATATTTTAATTTTAACAAATTTTTTAAAATTTAAAAAAATTAAAGCTAACAATAAAATATTTTTACATTAAAATTTATTATAAAAAAGTTTAAGTTTTTAAGTACTCAATTTTAGGATTTTTATTCATAAAAAAATTTAAGAAAAAGTTTATATGATCAATTTCAGGTGACTTCAGAACATGAATCAAAATTACTAAAAGATTTTCTTAACTTAACTTCACTCTTCCGTATAAAAACACTTCTCTTACTCAGTAAGAGAATTTTTAGGCTAAAAATTAAAACACAAGCGTGTTTTAATTTTTTTCTAAATTAACAATAATTATATATTAAATTAATCATAAAGTTTTTGCGCAAAAAAACGAACAGTTTTCTTTTGATTTTTTTAAGAAAGATTCTATTAAATATTTTTAAAACTAAAGTCCCTTGAATTAATAATCAAATTAAGTGAAAATAGCTTTTAATTGAAAAATAGTAAAATAAAAATTAATTTAACTTTTTACTTACAAACTTACTATAAAGTTTTTCAAATGATGAATCAAATATACATTGGTGATTTGACACGTGGGTTTTTACGTAAAATTACGAAAATTTACGTAAAATTACAATTGTAAAATTTGGTAATTTTACGAAATTTAACGTTAAAAAGGGTAAAAACTAAAAGGCCAAAAATTCGCCTTTTTATAGTACTTTTTTAATAATTTTGCTCAAATTCAGCAAAATCAAAGTTTCAAACTCGAGAAAAAAATTTACGATATTTTACGTAAAATTTCGTAAAATTTGAGTTTAAATGTGATAAAATTTCGTAAAAAGTTGTAAAAAATCGTAAAAAAGTTAAAATTAAAAAAAATTATTGGAAACATGTTAAAAATTTTATTAGTGAATAAATTTTAATTCAAAATTTTGTTTAATTTTCTGTTTGTTTTTTAGCTGAAGTGTTAACATTTTCAAATGTTCTGTCATGAGGTACATATCTTGCCAAGTGTTCTTTAATACAAAAAGTAAGAATACTATTTAAATTAGTAAATTGAATAAGAATAAATACCTTTTATCTCAAGAAATTTTCTTTTATCTGCTGATCTATAGAAACCAATCGTTCCATTTGGGTTTTGAGGGAAATTTTCCCTGATTATAATCCTAAATTGCTCACTGTGAAATCTTTTTGGACGTCTTAAAAAGGGTTTAAAAAATTATTAATTGAGGCTGGATCGAGCTTAAGTCTTCCAATTTTGAGGAAAAAGAAGGCTCAGTCCCCCTAATTTTCCTAAATATTATTTTAGTAAGGTATTAAAGTAGGTGGAAAATTAGTCTACTGCATACTCAAAATTTCGAAAATTCGAGTTAAAATACATAAATTTAATATAAGGTGATACCGATTGTAATTGAAAAGAATGGAGAATGGTCGAATCATTAAAATATATTCTTACATTCTTAACATTTAAAAAACAAAATCTCTGCTTAATATCTATTTTAATTTTAACTTTTTTACGATTTTTTACAACTTTTTACGAAATTTTATCACATTTAAACTCAAATTTTACGAAATTTTACGTAAAATATCGTAAATTTTTTTCTCGAGTTTGAAACTTTGATTTTGCTGAATTTGAGCAAAATTATTAAAAAAGTACTATAAAAAGGCGAATTTTTGGCCTTTTAGGTTTTACCCTTTTTAACGTTAAATTTCGTAAAATTACGTAATTTTACGTAAATTTTCGTAAAAACCCACGTGTTAAATCACCACTGTATATAATTCCCTTAATAAAAGAAGGATCGTCAAGATCTTGACAAATTGACCTTTTTAAAGAAACAATAAAAAATTGAGTAAATATAATTCTAAAAATCTTTATTATTCAGTAAAATTAAGTCAGTAAAGCAATTCTGAAAAATTCTGTATCCAAAGTAACCGAAACTCAGCATGCTTTTTGAGTTCATGAGAAATATATTGTGATTTATTTAGGAATTTTAATTGTGGTTTAAAATCTAAATAAAAAATTTGTCTTTTAAAATATTTTATGATCAAACATATCGATTGAACTTAAAATTTAAACTTCAACATTAAGATATTTTACTATTATGTTTGCAACAAAAATATATTTGAAATTAAATTCCTATAGAAAGTTATTTAATTAACTTGTACTAAAGCGTGATCGGATAAATTTTAAAAATCAATCAGGACCCTAAAATATTGATTAAAAAATACATTTAAACTTAAAACTGTTTAAAATGATGTTTTAAAAGCTTTAATAAATTATAAAAATAAAATTTAGAGCAGGTTAAACTCGAATGTATTTTGTTTAAAATTTAAAAAAAAAAATTTCTAAAGGAATAAATATTTTAATTTTATTTGTTATTTGTTAGTTTATGTTTTTAATCAACTAAAATATAATTTAATACTTTAAAATAAATTAAGATATTTTTTTTCAAATTAGTAGTTCAAAAATATAATTTAGATTTTTAAGCATTGATCATATTTCATGTGATATCAAAATATATTAGCTGAGAGTAAACTTTACCAGAAATTTTGTGCAATTTTTTGCCAAAGCTGGTTTCAGCTAATATCAAATTCAATCAGATGATATAAACTGATAACAGAATCTAACATTTTATTTGAATTTAATTTCCGAAAATTTTTCGAATTATTTAAAAAGAAAATTAAAAGATTAATAGATTAATAATTAAAATTTTAGCATTTTTTTAAGTTTATAATTGTCTCAATTCTAGTTTAAATTAAAGTTAAGAATTTTATATTCTCCTTTAAAATCCAATTTAGTATAATAAATACAGGAACCTGATTACGATTTTTTAGTTTCTATTTTATTTTAAAGTTATCTCCGGAATCAATTTTTTATTTTCGCATTTTTGAAATCTTATTTGAAATTTTTTTTTTCAACTAAATTTTTTATATTATTTAAGTCACCTTTTATTTGTAGTCATTAAAATAATTAAAATAACAAATTACTGAATGGTCAATTCTTTCGAGAAATGGAAAGACCATTTGTTGAGAATCAGGCGACTTTGCAGCGGCTTTACAGTTCCGGTCTAAAATGAGAGACATAAAGTTTAACAATGATAGCACAAGATCACTCAGGCACTAAAAACCTGATAAATCGGGTATTCAATTATCAGGTTTATCAGGTTGCGAGTTTTTTTGGCGAATTCAGTTTTTTCAATTGTTTTTTCATTGTAATTGTTAAATATAATTTCAAAGCTCCAGTAAAGTCTTTTCGTCTGTTTGGTCGATTACAAGAATCGGAGTTATCTTCGACCGATGATTCATTCAGTGTCTCTTTGAGATCAATCATTTTTTTTAAGTAACTCTCTATTCAAGAAGTAATTTTGTTTGTATTTTGTTTAATGCAAGTAATATTGTTTCAAAAAAGTTTTTTTAAAAGATAAATATGTTAAAATATCCTAAATTTTTTATTTTTATTTAAAAAAAAGGAATTTTCACCGTACCATAGCATCATCGTATTGGTCTATAATTTTTTATATCAGAACAGGTTTTTTAGGTATCATAGTAATATTTGCTGAATTTCATGCTTTTGGGATTCTACCTTCTCAATAACTTTGGTAAAAAGTTCAAATATATCTTTTAATTTATTGTGAATTATTTTTTTTATGAATTTGGTTTTAATTCATCTAAGAATTTTAAACTTGATGGTCTTGAGTTTTTTATGAAAAAATTTCTTTCTTATCTTTGGGTATGACAGACCCATTAAGCTTTGTTATGGTGAACCAATTTTTTATATATTTATTGTCGATTTAGCAATGAGTAAGAGGAGATTAACTTACTTTTCACAAAGGGAGGAATGATACATAAAAAAATGAACACAAATCACCAATGTTGGTCATGCGTGTTCGCTTATTAAGTGTAGAAAAAACATGTGGAAATTTTTTTATAAATTCATAGACCCAATATTAAAGTGTCCAATAAAAAAAGATCCAAATTTCACAAGGGTAAATTTTAGGGCTTCTATTATTTTTGATATTTATTGAAAAAATTTGTCAGCTCGTTGAACAAACTAACAAGTTGTGAAAAGTGCATAAAGTTTTGAATTAAGTTATAAGTATCAGAATGCAAATTTTCAAAAAAAATTATGGAGCCTTTATTTTAAGTATTTATTTTTATTTAATATTGTAGCTGCTAAATTATTTAAAAATTTAATTTTTATAAGATTTTTAAAAATATTGACAGAAGATTTTGTTATGAAAAATTGGATTTTCATTTAAAAACCAGTTTTTATGAAAATTCTGTATTCATTTTTTTAAAAAAAGAAGGTAAAGTGCATTTTTTCTTATAGATTTAACAAAGCCCATTCATTTTTTTTAGATAATATGAATTTTTTTAAATCAATTTTCACGTAATAATAGATGTACAAAATGTTCAAATATTATTAATTTCAGTTAAAATAAAATTAAAAAAAAGCATTATGAAAAAAACCATTGAAACCATTTTTTAGAAGATAAATAGAATATATAATTTGGTTCAGATGATCTAGCTAGAACTAGAATTTTTATTTATTTCAATCCAAAAATGTCCTTTTTGGATTGAAAGTTTCGGAAACTATTTGGAAACTTTGGAAATAATGCTTGAAAATTTTTTTTTTATTTGATTGATCTTAATATCGAAATCATCTAACGAATAAATTAGCATCTTTTATCCAAAAAAATTAATCAATTAAATTGAAAAACAAGAAGTATAAAAATTTTTTAAAGTTTTAATGCAAAATTTTTTAATTATTTGTATATTATTAAATAAATATTTCAGAAATAATCATTTCCCAAATCTATAAGAAAAAGTTTCAATGAACTGAACTGAACGTTCACCCAAATAAACTCTTAAATTGGTAACTTGTGTTAAACTTTTTTCACAACCAGAGTTCTCATATTTTAATTAAACTAAATATTTTATTATTATTATTATTTTTGTTATTAAATTAAATTGTATTGCTTTAAATATATAGATTGAATGCCCATTTATTTATGAGATTATCATGCTATTAAGGGTAAAGTCAAATTGAATTCAATTGAAATTCTATTATATAAAACTTTTCAAAACTTATTTGATTTAAAAAAAAAGGCGTTGTGAATCCCAAATACAAATTGAACAAAAATTCTTCCTATTTTGATAAAATTAAATTAAAGAAGAATTGTTTAATTTGTTTTTTAATTTCACAATACCAAAAAAAAAGTAAATTAAAAAAATTATAATAAAATTATATTGAACTAGTTACTATTAAAATACATACCTTTATATTTTAAAAAAACAAAATCTAAATTCTTTTGACAAACAGATAAATTAGATTTCGACACTTTATGTTAGCAAGAAATTATGGAGGTTATTAATGAAATATCTGTTAAAAATTCTTAATTTACTCTGAATTGACCAAAATTTTCAAATAAATTCACTTTTAAAGTTTGGTTCATTTACTTTAAATTATTCTTAGGTTGGTATTCATTTGAATCAAATGCAATTTAAATGACATACAATTGGTAACAAAATTTTGTTATGACTTTATTAAAATATTTGAAAAAATACCTTTTTTTATGGTATAATAAAAAAACCATCTTTACTAAAACCATTCATTCAAATAATTAATTTAATGACTAACTAAATTTCATAATTATCAAAAATTTAATTTCCAAAATTTATAAAATATATTTAATCTCTTAATAAAAAATCTAATAAACATGTGAAAATAAAAATTTAGATAATTATCATTTAATGTGTATCAAGATTTTTCCTAAATTTTGTAAAAGTCTATTTTTGAACTTCGAATTTGAAAAAATTAAGTCCAAAAATTCAAATATGTTTCACTCGATTTGATTCGAACATAAATTTAGATTTTTTAACCTAGATTCGCAAGTTCTGATGAATGACAAATTTTAAAAATCTGATTAATTAATTATTTTGTAAAAATTTAAAGGTTAATTTGATTCAAAAATAAATGTATTCAGTATTAAATACCGAAAATATTTATTACATAAAAAAATTTTATAAAAACCTTCTAAAAAAGCTTTTTCGAGTTTAAATTTTTAATAAATTTCAAAATATATTTATTTTATTTTTAATCTAACCAATCTTATAAATTTGGTAACTCAGAATCAATATCTGCGTCAACTAGTCTTATAAATATGCTTATAAATAAAAAGGTAAAAATATATGTGACTACCTAAAATATCTAATTATAATAGCACTTTTGTTTTTTGAATTTTCTTTTTTAGACTGATTCATGAGTTTATATTTAGTTAGGAATTAAATTTCCTTCAAATAAGTCTAGCTCAAATTAAGATGGTAGCCTTGGACAAGCATAAAATTATAGACTAGCTATAAGTATTTTGATTACTTTGGAGACTGAGAAAAAAATTCTTTGAGAAATTTATTGTAAGTTTATTAATGATACAAATTAAAATTTGTTCATCCATGAGCGAACACAACTAAAATTGCCATATATATTTTTTAAATGTTTAAAATGAGTAATTTAAAATTTTTAAAGTGAGTCAGTGTTTTCAATAGATGATTGATAAATATTTTTTTCCCACAATTTTGATCAAATATTTCCAAACACAATTTTTTCTTCATAATTTTTGGAACATTTTAAAAATTTAGATCATGAGCTCAACTTTCGAGAATACGTTCAATAGAAACAAATTCAATGAGTACGTACACGAGTTCAATTATTCTTTTTTGTTTGAATTTGAACGAAAATATTTGGACTTTGATTATGTGTCGCCAAAACGCAAATGGATGGCGCAAAATTGGCACTGGAGCATAATTATTTCAATTGTCTACATAATTTTAATCTTTGTTGGTCAACGTCTCATGGAGAAACACCAGAAATTTGATTTGAAGCGCTCTCTTGTAGCTTGGAATCTTATTCTTGCAGCTTTTAGTTTTTTAGGATCCATACGAATTCTTCCTCATTTTATTTTTGTTTTGACACATAAGGGAATAGAAGGATCTATATGTATCCAAGACTTTGCCCAGGGGGTACCCGGATGCTGGACTTATTTGTTCATAATGAGCAAAGTAGCTGAGTTGATCGATACTGTGTTCATAGTGGTCAGAAAGCAAAAACTTATCTTTTTGCATTGGTACCATCATGCCACTGTGCTAATTTATTGTTGGTATGCTAGTAAGGATTTAAGTTCATCTGGGCGCTGGTTTGTTATTATGAACTATACAGTTCATTCATTTATGTATGGCTACTATGCATTTAGAGCTTTAAGATTCAAAATTCCGAAGTGGGTTAACATAGCGATAACAAGTGGTCAAATATCCCAGATGGTTGTTGGTTTATATGTAAATTCAATTGCCTATAAGAAAAAAATGAACGGCGAAAAATGTCACGTTTCATATGAAAGCATTTATTGGTCATTTTTTATGTATTTTACTTATTTTGTTTTGTTTTTTAACTTTTTTATGAACGCATATCTCAAAAAGCAGCCAATTGTCAAAACGATAAATTTAAAGAAAGATTGAAAATAATATTTTTATATTTTCACTTTATTTTTTAATAAGATTTTGTAATAAATAAAATTTCAAAATCAAGATATTTTTTATTATTTTGTAACAAATAAAATTTCAAAATCATGATTTTTTTAGATTTGTTTTAGTAAAATTTATCTAATTCAAAAAATAATTTAAAAAAAAATTTGTAGTAAAGTTCAAAGCTAGTAACCAAAGAACCCGTTCAATGACTTAAGGGCAAATTGACAAACAATGTCACATTGAATTAATTCCTAAAGGTTTTTGCTACTATGGAAACTTAATTTTTATTTTTTATCTAAAAAGAAATATAAAGTTGTAATTATGCCTTGAACGGGCATTGCTGAAAAAACTTTAATGAATAGAAGTGCTAAATTTCATCTGAAATTTTATAAACAAACCAATTAAAAAATAATTTGCTTAAATTATTTGCTTTTTCTTTTTATTCTAGTATTCTGAATCACTTTTAGAATTTTATAAGGTTCTATTTTATTTAATTTTATAGTTTAATGTTTGTAATATTTTCAAATAAATTATTATTTATTAAATAAGAGAAATTGCTAATTTACAAAAAATTAACAAAAATAAAATTGTATAATAAATCGGGTATATATTAATTGAACAGTATTTTATTATTTTGAACAATGTTTAATTCATAATGACCAATAAATATTAAATTTAAATAGTAAAAGTAAAATCTAATAATTTTTAATGTTTATTTTAATAAAAAAATATATTTTTGCCCAATGATAGCTTAAGATTGTTTTTGGCGCAATTGAGTAATATGATTTGAAATTTACGTTTTTTTCTTAATGGGAACGCCTATTGCCATGTTTATTCTCACTTCGTAAAAGAATAACATAGTCACTGCGGCTTTTGAATAATATGTAAACTCCTGCTGGAAACTGTGCATCTCTCAATTTTGCTTAGTTGAACCGACAAAAAATTTTATTTCCTTCTTGAGTTTCATTTTTATGATGGTTACTCCACTTTTTTTCGTCGTTGAATTGCAAATAATTTTATCTGAGTTGGACCATTTTCTTTATTTTTCTTCTCAACTTCCTTTTCCGAGACGCATATAAATAATTTAGATATTTTTTCCTGTCAATTGATCAACAAAAAAAACTCGAATTTTCAAATTTTTTTCATGTTGAAATATCCTGATTGCCTAATTAATTAGGACAAAAAGAAGACTTGATCAAGTATAAAGTTATTTTGTTTAAATTTGTGCTGGTAGACCAAAAATTCTTTAATAGTTTGTTAACTTACATAAGTCAAGTCGGAAATGAATCCAAATTTTGTAATTTATTTTTTGGTATTTCGATCTATTAAAATGTTTTTAAAATAATATAAATTTGCTTAAAATTAAAAAAAAATTTTCAAAACATATATAGTTAGTTAAATTAGGATTCTTACTAAAATTAAACTTGCATTCAATAAATTTATTGAATTAAAAATGACAAAATTTTATAAAAAATTATGAAAAAGAACAAAAATTATTTAAAATTAATGATAAATCAAAAAATCTTAATGATTGTGAATCGATGCTTCATCAATTTTCACTTATAATTCATAATTTTCACTTGGATGAGGTTGAAAATAAACATAAAAGTTATAAAAACAAAAATTATGTGACTCAGACATAAGTAAAATTTTATTTTGATATAAAAGTGAAAAAAATATAATCTTATTTTAAAAAAGAGTTATAAACACATAAATTGATTTTGAATGAATTTTTAATAATTTCAAGTATTAATTTATGCTTTTTTGTTTTTTTCACTTTCTCGTAACTTTTTTTACAATAAATTCAACCTATGCTTTTTTTAACTCTTTTAAAAATCATATTTTGCAATTTTTTATTTATGTGTTGTTTTTAGGTTTTAACTTTTTTAAGTTTTTTTCAACCTAACTCGTGTCACTTTGAAGCGAAAGAATATTCATTTTGAAGAATAAATATTTTCAGTTAATATAATTAATTATACTTTTTTAAGCTACTCACAGTGATTTAATTTTTCTCAAAAATGGTCAAATTTTTAAAAATTAATTATTTTCTCTTAATTTTAACGTACTTAAAAAAGTGTGTAAATTTCGAATTTCTGGTTAGTTTTTATAAATTTTGGATTTTTTTCATTTTAAAACGTATTTTTGATATTTAATTTTGAATAATTTTTTTAGCATCAAAATATTAAGTTAATTTATATATAATTATATGAAATTAACAGAGTTTTAATAAAAATAAATAATTTTTCAATCATAAAATTTTATTTTAGTTATCATAGTTTTGATACGACGCTTGAGTTAAGTTGCAAGAAACAAAAATCGAAAGTGATTCATTTGCAGTCAATTTAACTAAACCATCTTGTCTTTTATATGAATATTTTAATACTCTCACAAGATTTAAACGATTATTTACTCTGGCATTATAAATTAAAGCCCTAAACAGCTTTTCATACGAATTTCCTTTCGCGAGCTCAGCAACAAGTTTTCGTTCTCTTTCAGCAGATAAAAATTCCCATGATTTAACTTTTCGCTTTTTCTCTTTAAAAATAAAATTGAAGTTGAGATTTTTATATTTTTCAATAAAAGTTGACTATTTATTTTTAAACTAGGTTTTGACGTTCTTGTCATCGTAAAATTTTCATCGGTTAAATTAATTTTACCAGAAAGCCACTTTTCATTCGATTTTTAAAAACATCATGTTTAAAGTAGACTTTTTTTAATTTTTCATAAAATTTATAAAAGGTTAAATTGATATTTTTTTGTAAAATTTTTTCATTGGATTCATTGCAATCAATTTCAAATTTTTTAAGAAAATGTATTGTTGCCTTCTTAGAATTAGCATCAAAAAACGTAGGCTTAAATATCAAATTATTGTTGAAAGCATATTCGTACAATTTACGGCGAGAAATGTCTGTTATCATTTTAAGTTTTGAGAATTATTTGTGAGTTTTTTAATTAAAAGGTTCTAAATTAAAAACATTTTTTAGATTTTTACTATTTTTTTATATTTTTTCTTCAAAAAATTTGACTTTAAACAATTATTTTACTTCAATTTAAAAATTTTCTAAAAATGCAATATTTGATAAAAGACCCTTTTTGAAATTAAATAATTCCTGTATCCGGCGGGAACCTTTATATTCCCATAAACTAGAATCAGAGTAGATTAAGTTCTTTTAAAACTCAGCTTGGAGAAATGTGGAGAACGTGACATAATATACCATCAAACTTTTGAAAAAACGCGATTTTTTAGATGAGTTTTGACCAAATAACAGACCAAAGAAAAAATAAAAATCAAAAAAGAAAATAGTTTTTTAAAACTAGAAATTAAAATCTATATACTAAGAAAAAAAAAAGTTTTTATGTTAATGCATATTATTTTTATTTAGATTCAAAAAATTGCATCATTTTTTTGAAAAAAAAAGTTGATTTTTAGTCATTTTCAATGAGATCTTTTTAAATGTCTATTATGAAATATCAAGTTTTTTTTTTAAATAAAAATATAGACCTTTTTGGGTTAATGACTATTATAAAAAGTATCTTATCTCAAAATTTGATATTTTTTGTTAAATGACCATTTTTGGTCTAAATTAAATCACTGTGCTACTTCTTAAATCGGATGTTAATTAATTTCTTTGAAGATAAAAATTTTTAAATGAGCAAATGAATGGTTCTCCTTTCTTTTAGACTAGCTATAATATTCCAAAAATGTCAAAAAAAAAAAATTAAATAATATCAATTTATTAATAATTGTTTCGAATTTTTTAATTAATAATTTAAGCAGGATATTTTCGTATTGAATCGAATCAATATTTATAATTTTGCTCTATCTATTTTATTTACAAACTATTTAAAAAAATGTTTAGACACAGATTAAAAGTGTGTCCATAGATTTTGCAGTTTCGCCAATGAATTAATGACAATTATCCTAAATAAAAGATAAGCAATTGCATAAGGGCTTTTTTACTCTTTTTCTAAAATTTTCAATAGCTAAATTTTCCACAATTATAGTATATTCAATAATTTGAGCATTATTGTATATAACATACTCATCAAATTTTTCTCCACCTTGATGATGCAGATATTTACTATCATAAAGCTTATGAACATCTCTATTATCCATTTTATCCCTTATTTCCATAACTTTTCCCATATCTATTTTTGCACAAAATATTGCTCCACCTTCGGTGCTTTGGTTTCTTTTATGTTCGGTAATATCATAATTATTGGCAAAATAAATTCCCGGTCCAAGCATTCCATCTTTGCTTGTCAAAAAATTGGAAGTTAAAATACTTTTAGCAGCTTCAATGGTAGTTTGATGAAACCCAACAACAATGTTGATGCCTCGTCTATTTTTTGACGTTTCTCTGAATTTAATCTTGAACACTTCTTTCGGATGAGAAAAAGCTCTATGCTGGCAGTCTGTCAAATAGCATTCGGTCAGATTTATGCATTCTCTTGATCCAAGTTGTTCCTCAGAGATCAATTTTACTGCTTTTTTAGAAAAATTAACATCTGATGCAAATATATCCCTGATGTCCGACTCTACTCGTTGAGCTTGAACTATTCGGTAAATTTCTATGGTAATATTTATTGAAAAAATTACATTATAAAAAAAATATACAATAACCAGATCATCTTTGGATTTTAACTTGACCAATTCTATAACTCCGATTACAATTACTGCAGAAAAATAGATGAAATAATGTATTGTATCGTAAATGTACGTGAAATATTTGAGTTTTAAAAAACATGGCCAGTCTAATTGAGACCAATGCAAAGCTTTGATTATTCTGTAAAAAAATCTTTTGACTGGCTTTGTAATTCTATTTGTAAAAATGGCGCAGTGGCAAAAAATTCCAAATAAATCGATCAATTTGAAGGGAATAAAAAGTAGAAGAATTATAAGAGTAAGCATGAGCCTCCAGTTGAAAATTATTGAAGAATAAAGACAAATGTAAGGATATGAAAATTTATTTTCAGATTTTTCAAGTAGTTCTTTACTTCGAAAATAAAGAGATAAGATAATGAAAATTATAAAAATTACCATCCTAAATAAGGTGAGAATACATTTGAATATTTTGAACCATTGCTTGCCAGGACTTTGGTACCAGTTTATAAAAAAATCAGAACAGCACATTTATTTTCTATTAATGAGCATTAGAAAACAAAATAATTCCTATTTCTAGAGACATAATTTATTTTCAAGATTTTTTGAAATTTTAATTTTAAAATTAAGCTAAAATTTCGCAATTTTTAGAATTATTACAGACATCATAATAAAAAATGCTTGATTTAGTTTCAATACATTCAAAAAAAACTATTTTACTTATTAAGACAAATACTTTTATTTATTAAAGCTTTTGTTTAATAAAAATTTTAGTCATGACAATAGTTTTTAATGTGAGTTTGTTTGAGTAACTGAGTCATTAACACACTCAATTTGTTACGGACACACAACTTGAATAACACACACTACAAGAATCAAAAAGATCAAAGATACTAGTGTTTGTGTCCGTGCAAGCGGACAGTAAACGGGTCAAAATTTTTAAAAACCGTTACCGTGACGGTATTAACCGTCCCAATTGTGGCGGGCGGACATTGACACGTTTAATAACCGTTTAAAAATAAAGGGGCGGTCCAAGAAATCGTTCAGATTTTGGCGGGCGGATTTTGGCCCGTTTACATTTAAAAGGTTATTAAGCGCGCCAAAATTTAGCCCGCCAACATAAACGGGCCAACAACCGCGATGAACCACCCGTCTATTGGACCAGTTAGCTCTTTCCGCATCCAACACTAATTTAGAACATTCATTTGTTCAATACTTTGATCTAAACGGCTTTTTAACGACCCTGGTTGAGGAAGAAGATGTATTTATTTTAATTTTTAAAAATTTTTATTTTTATAAGAAATTTAAAAAGAAACAATTAATAAATAAAAAAAAAATTTTTGTCAATCTCCAAATTTAAATATTTTCTTCTTTGTATTTAAAGATTCTGATACTTTTTAAATTAGATGGTAACGGATTCCTTGAGATATCTATTGATTGTTTCTTATTTAAAAGATATGAAGTAAATGGATAATATAATTTTTTATCCCTATATTGTTCCAAATTTATAATTTTACCATTTTTTTTTAAATACATGAAAAATGCTCACCATCGTATTCTCCATTGGCTAAAATATAATTCAAGTGCCTTATATATTTACCTTCTGCTTAGTCTTGCAAAGCAGAATTAAGCCCATATTCATTATTTCTCCAACGAAAATTTGATTCAAATTTATACTGACGCCTGAAGTATTTGTTTTGATATCTGATGCACCTTGACAGCATTGGGTCGAATCGTTTAATTCTTTTTTTGATGCTTATTTCATTTTGTATTTTTTCTCTTTAAAAAAATATTATAAACTTAATTTTGTTTCAATTTCTAAAACGTATGAATGATCGTTTTTGGTTTAAATTTTTTAAAAATTTAGATTGCCTAGATTTTCCGAAGGCACTCTGAAAATTCCTGCTTCAATTCCATGGCATGACGCATATTTTGACATTTTTAAAACTAGGGTCAGCGTGACTGGATCAAAACACAGTGATAAAATAAAAATACAAAAAAGAAAAAAAATGTAAACTACTTTTATTCAAATGGTTAAAAACTCATTCTAGAAGCATCTGAATGTTAAAATGCTATTTTGATTATATGTCTTGCCATTAGAAAGTTGAAAAAAATTTAAACGGTTATTAAGCGCGCCAAAATTTAGCCCGCCAACATAAACGGGCCAACAACCGCGTTGAGCCGTCCGTCTATTGGACCGGTTAGCTCTTTCCGCATCCAACACTAAAAAATACTGAATACTGAATATTAAATGATTCATACAATGGTTCTTGCTTATGCGCAATGTTTCACTCAATCCATTCCAGTGATCAGATCGGAATTTATGGAATTAACGGAAGTTAATTAAGAAGGTTTTGACTGGGTAATGATAGCGGTGTAGATGACCAACTCGATGCAGTAACCTCTGTGTCAGGTAGGAGCCATTGCTCAAAAGGTTCTGGAAAAGGAGATGAGCGCCTCCCCATTATCCACTAGCATAGAAAGGAACATATTATTAACTATTATTAACCATTTTAATAATAATATAAAAATAATAATAATAATAAAAAGATACAGCAAGCGAGCTTGCAGAGATGGCTTACTCGGAAGCCATCTATGGTAGCTAATTGCGCAAAAATCGAGAGATAAATTAAGGAACTACAATAAAAGTAACAGAGACGAAACTGAGGCACAAGACGAATACGAGAGATTATACAGATTAATGTGATTAAGTAGATTAAAAGTAATTCAAAAAATTAGTCATGAATAAGAAATAAATAAAAAATAAATTAAATAATGGTATTTGTTTGTTATTGAAAAACATTGAAATAAATAACCTTATAAAAATTTCCAAAGTTGTTTAAGACTGATTCAAGTCAAATTCATGACTTTTACTTTTTAAATTTTGCCAGCAAATCATAACATTGATTTGAATCAGACTTTTTGGGACTTTTTTCATTACTTTAATACAAGTCTAAAAATTTCAATAAAAAAACAATTAAAAATTATATGTATTTATGAATATGAATTGAACAATATGAATTTATGCTCAGAAAACAAATCAAAAACATTTCGAATTTATTTTATGCTGATTTAAATTTTAGTTCCTTTTGGATAACAAATATTTGTTAAATTTTGATGCAATTGCGTAGTATTTAAAAGATTTTCTGCCTCGGGGAAGATCGAACAATTGAACCTCTGCTTGTGTGCCTAATACACAAACAAATAGTTTTTTTCTTGATAAATAGTTGATTTTATATAAATTTTGCATTTTTTTTTCGCTTATAATTTTCGTTAAAATTTCATAGAATATGCCTTTCAAGGTAAGATTTAATTTATTTTATGTAGTTAAATTTTCATATTTTTATATTTGTAATTCAGTAAAAGTAGGTTTTTTTTTTAATTTCTGATATATAGTTACAAAAATATTAGAAAAAATAAAAAAAAATGAAAATTTGAAAATGAAGAATTATTAAAAATTTGCTTCCATCTTTCGTCTTTTTTCTTAATTATTTTATCTCATTTTAATTCATACTAAATATTTAATATTTTAGTTTATAACTGCTTCTTTAAAAGTAGTTTAACTCTATATTTAAAATGATGATAAAAAAATTTTAAACAAAAATTGCTCTAATTTGTATTTATTTAGATGCTTAAAATAGATAAAATAGAGAAAATAAAAATTCTTGAATGAAAATATCGTTATATACAATTAAAATTCATAAAAAAAAACTAATTTTCTAAATGTTCCAAAAATTCAAGAACCATTTCCAAATACTTATCAGCCGAAAAACCCGACACTTTCTAAAATTAAAATAAATTTTAAATAATAATAGTTTATCTTCAATTTTTGAAAACATAATTATAAAGATGTCTTACCATCATTTTCATGAATATAATAAATTTTCTAATTATTTGAACCATTGATTTAAAGGCTTTATTTTTCAGTTTAGCTTGAACTGAATCGATTTGAATATAATTCCTTTTATTAAAAGTATCGTCTATAAATAGCATATATCCAATTATTAAGCCACTATGTGCTGCTATTATGTGATCTTCCATATGTTTACCAGCTTTATGAATAGCTTAAAAAATTGATTTAAATTTTTTTATTAATTCACTTTTATTTTAAATTTTACAATTCATAATAGCCACATTTATGTTTTCAATATTCTGAGACTCTATGTGCTCATTCAGTTGGTTAAACTCGTTTTCTTGATCATTTTCTGCAATTCTTACCAAATTTTCTTTCGTTTGGTACAACTTAGTTCAAATAAAAATAAAAAAAAAAATAAAAAAAAACAATCAAATTTTTACTTTAAGCACAATTTCCAAAGCTGTAATGCTAGCTTCTTTATTTTTGTATTTAATTAAATTTAATAAAACTTTATCATTGAAACAATTGACAAATAAATTCAGTAAAATTCCTAATAACATAATCAACAGGTCAAATTGATCATTTTCGTTTGGTAGTTTAAATAAAATTGACTGAGCCTTTGACTCATTTATTAAAAATTTAAAAAGCACGCCAACAAATTCTTTGTCTGATATCAATTTTTTTGACACATACTCTAAATAAAAACAAATTGAGCAATTAAATTGATTTAAAAAGTTCCATTTACCATTGTTTTGAGTGAGACTTATCAAAAATAAAAATTGCTCTTTTAAAGCATTTACAAAATAATTCAAAACTTTAGATTTTAATTGATCAGTTTCAGCACTCGACTCAAATTTTGTTCTATCATTTAGTAACATGTTGATTTGATTATTAAAAAAATTCAGTGATCTAAATTTATATATTTAATTAAAATTTTATTTATAAAAAAAAATTACTCTTTAATAAATTCTATGAGAAAACGATTTTTTAAATCCATCAAATAATTCTGATTCAACTGATTGGACTCGAGTGGTCCATCTTCTTCTTTGTACTTTATGGACTTGAGGTTGTTAGCGCTTCCGAAATTGGCTGACTTAGAATGACTGATTGGTTGGGTCAATGTTTCAACAAGGTTAATGCAAGACTTTAGTTTGTTAAGTAAAAACAAAAATTTTGTGTTTTTTTCTAACTCGTTGTGTGCAAACTCAAATTCAGACTGAGTTTTCAAATTAATTAAACTGTTAAGTATTAGCTTAGATCTTATTAAAATTTTGTCAATAACAAATTTTTCGCGCATTTCGTTCTTGTAAAAATTATTGAGAATAATATTTTTTTTCATGTTTTGATTCATGTTCAGTAAGCAATCTAAAGTGAGAAGGGCACAATTAAAATGGATATCATGCAACATGTTGTATTCTTTGGTAAAATTATCGGAGTGAATATGGTCATAAATTTTTTTGCATTTTGAGTAAATTTTTTTGTAAACAATTAGGTCGTCGTTGGCATCGCTCGAACTAATTTCGTCATTTAACTGAGATACATTTTTCTGGTTGTTCATGTGACAAGTGTTACTGGTCAAGTCGATTAGATAGCTGAATTTGTCATCTAATTCTTCATTATCCAAGTCTTTCATGCAATTGTTTTTTTCATTAAAATGTAAAAATGATAAAATCAGATTGAATGTTGAATCATCGATGTCAATTGATAGATTGTCTTGAGTTAAAGTGAACACTATCAGCGCCGTACACAGAGAGAGGCTCTTAAAAAAAATCAAAAAACATTTTTAATTATTGAATTTAGAATATTATTTTTGGGTTAGTAAATTATATGACCCAACAGTCATATTAATTGACTGATTCATTCTTTTAATTTTATCATAAAATAAACATCGTTTAGTTCTTAAATTATTTTTTTGAATTAACCTTAAAATTTGGTCTTAGTTTAAAATAGAAATATTTTTGAGCGAAAAAAAATTAAAAAGTACCACTTGAGTAGATATGATTCTTTTAAAATTTTCAAATATGGTTAAAATATGAGTTAAATTGGAATTTAACTAAAATTTTTTTGTTTAAATTTTTCATTCTTCAATTCAAGAATAATTTTATCAAATAGTCACCAAATTGATTGACATCAAGAAACTCAGGTTAATTTTAGAAAGAATAACAGCTAGAAGATCTAAGCTGAGAGAATATAGTGTCCTTAACAGATGTTGATTTTAAAAAATGGATCAAAGAGGCTATGGGTGAAAATGGTATTATTAAAAAACGTGCATCAAAAATTGACCGAAAGTCAGCGAAAGCATCAGTAAAATTAAAACTGAAGTAAATCACAGAAAAGGCTTAGAATTTCTGGAGAGATATTCAAACTATTAAAATTTTTTTTTTTAATCTTAATTTAATTTCTAATTTTTAATGAAAAAAAAAGAATAATTTTCTTAATTTTTTATGTTAAAATATTTTAGCTACAATTTCCCGATTACTTATTTCGTAGAAAAATCTTCAATAAAATTTAGTTTTATAATGAGTTTATTTTAAAGCTCAATCAAAAAAATTTGATAAAAATAAACTGATGACAAAAATACCAATAGTAATATTTCTTACAAGGATGACTTCAATGGTAGCTAAATTCACAAAAAAAAAATTAAAACTCAATTGAAAAAAGATACTTTATTGAAAAAAAAAACATCTGAAAAAAATTTCAATCTCCAATAAACCTTTTAAGTAAAATAAAAATTATTAAATAATAATAATAATACTAATATAAGTTACAACAAGCTAGCAAGCTAGACTTGCAAAGATGAGAAACAGTAGGATCCCATCTATGGTAACTGGGGCTTGTACACTGTGTTTAGAGCACAGTCACTTCCAATATAAAAATTGGAAATAATATCAAAATAAGAATGGAATTCAACAATTTAACTGCAAAGGATAATTGTTTTACTTCCAAAAATTTTCTAAGTTTAAATAGAAATAATAAATCGAAATTTCATTTTTTTAAATATGATTTAGTATTAATTCTCTATTTTTCATCAAAATTAATAATTTTTTAATTTTTTTTTGTTATTTATAAGAATTTTTATACATCACATCTAGAATTAAAGGTATTGATAATTAATTTTAATTCAACTAAAATTCTTCTTCTGACCTTGAAAAATGTTAATTATAGCTACAATGAACGTTCCACATTCAACCTTATTCAATTGTATTCAATATCTTATTTTCAAAATTTATTAAAAATGTGATTTAAAAAAATTTCGAAATCTGGGAATATTTCTGCAAAAGTACAATTTAAAATTATTGAACATAGATCCGTAAATATTTTGCTAACTTAAACTTAGGTGAAAAATAAGCTGTATCACTTTATTTCATTTGCGGAACTATTTTTCAACTTTTACAACACCTTTATGTATTTAAAATTTGTATGGATTTTACAATTACATAAAAAAATGAAAATTTAACTCTGCTCATTTTAATGCGATCAATATATCATCTTTTTTAAAATTTTTAAATTTAACAATTAAAAAGATTTTTAAAAAATAGGAAAAAAAATACAAGTACCTTATAATTGTTTGCATCAGCCAAAAGCTTGAATATTTTGTGAACATTATTTCCGTCACTTGACATAGACGATCTCAAATTCATTCTGAACTCAGAAGACTGACAACATTCAGCGAGTTTAATTGATGACAAACATCTTTCACTAAGTTTATGCTTCGAATTTAAACCATCTAACAAATAATCAAAATCGTCCTGAAACGCTTGTGCCTCGCCAAGTTCTTCACACTCATAGGCTTTTCTAGTGTTACGAATGTTTACAATAATTAAAGTTGAGTCGAGGTCTTTGGCGTTCATTTTTGGATCAAATGATTGGGACCTTGGAATCAATTCTAATTTTCCTGAATGACTAGCAGGCTGAAGAGAATTGGTCTTGGCCAAAGATTTTTTCCCACTGTCACTCTCAATTTCTTCATCAGTATCGCTTTTTTCATCATTCTCATTAAAATTAAGCTTAAAAGAAGACATCTTTGTATTTTTTCCAGTTTCATCGTTTCTTGACTTAGAGCTGAATATTTTATTTTTTATTACCAAATTTGACTTAGTCTCCAAATTAGATTCAGTTTTAGTTTCTGGTACTGTTTTTTTGATGAGCTTGAATTTTTTAATCTTCTCAATATCTTGATCGAAATCATCATCTTCGTCCAATTGTCTTAGCTTTGCCTCTAAATCAAAAATTTTATTATCAATTTTTTCCACTTTGATTTTTTTGGCCGAATTAGCTTCTTGGTCTTCATCCGGTGACTTGAGCTCGATGTTTTTAGTTTTGTTTGTGGGACTTATCTTGGTACATTTGGGCGAAACTTCAGTGGTTTGAAAAGATGAGGAAAAAGATGAAGTTGATGAGGAAGAGGGTGATGAGTCGTTCTTCTGTTTTTTGATGCTTAGCTGGCTAGTTTTTGTATTCAGATCAAGTACATTGAAGACGTCTTCGTCACTGTCAATGCTGCTGTCAAAGTTGTATTGGTCAGTTTTTTCTTTAAGGGTTCTTTTAAGAACAATTTTGGTCTTTTTGCCAGGGTTATTGGTCGAAGCGAGCGTTTTTTTTTGATCAGTGTCATCCGCATTAGTTTTCGAAGGCTTTGATTTAAAGATAATTCGTTTATTCGGCATAGATTCAGCTCTTGGTTCATTGCTTCTCGCGACTGATAACTTAATATTGTTGTAGTTTACAGTGGACTTTTTCATTCTGGCTATAGATTAATTTTCTCGTATTTCAACGTAAATATTAATACATAATTTTTATGATTGAAAATTTGAAAGAAATAAAGCATTATAGATTTCTTTCAAATTTAATATGAAAATGCTTTCAAATATTTTGCTTTTATTTCTTAATCTAACTCAACAAAAATACTTGAATCAAATCTCGATTGAAAATTTAGCGCCATTTGCGTGTTTTGAATTTACATAAATCCAGCTAAAAAAGTTATTTTTATTTTGTATATTTTATGCTTTAATTAAAAAAAAATTGAATAAAAGAAAGATAAAAATATTTAATTCAGCTCTTAAATTTAATAAAGCTTTTTATCACTATTAAAAATTAATTAATTAAATTTCCTTTCGATATTAATGAAATTGATATTTTTTTAAACATTATAAAATCAATTCTTTAATATTCAATTGATATTTTGAATTTTTTTAACACTAGAAAGCCCGAGAAGTTTTTTAACTCTTTTTATAAGAATTTAAACTTGAAAATAATCTAAAAAAAATAAAGTGAAAAAAATACTCAAAGAGACTAATAATCAACTTGTAACACTTAATTTTATTTCTCTTGAACTTTTAATTTGAAATATTTGTAATTAATCAGCCGGGCTTTCTAGTGTTAGATTGATCCAGTCTGCTAATAAATTTTTGGTTTTGGAAATCCATAAAATTTGTAAATTTATGCTTAATTTTATAAAAATCCTTTAAGAAATATCAGAATATTTTTTCACTAATAAACTGTTCTAGTGGAATCAATCAGTTTTGTCGCTCTTCTTTATTCTTTTTCAAGTATTTTAATATCTGTTTTAAAATAAGGATTACAGGGTCCTAATGCATGCTCAAGATGAGGTTTCACAAGTGATTTAAAGAAAATTTTAAATTATTTTCGGCTAAGGTTCTTAAAAGAATTTCTTATCTGACTCAGTATACAGTTTTGTTTTTATAGCTGCTATAGAACATTGTTTGTTCCATTTCAAATAATTTGAACTATAGACTTTCAATTTTTTTTGTTATCTCCTCTAGGAATTGGTAAATAATTTAAATTCAAATTCTTAGAATGAATTTTGAAACAAGCTAAGATTTAATTCTTTCTGTAAATAATTAAATAATTTTACATCAAATACTTATGGAATCTATAATCTAATGGTCAATGACCAAAATGGTAAAAAAAATGATATGAAATTGTTGCCAGCCTAAAAAAAATTTCACAGAGAAGCAAGAGTATACAAGTTCATATGAACATTATTTTTTGCATATATGGATGTCAAAAAACGACGAGGAATTGTTTTAAAATTTTCAATAAAAAAATAAATTTGAAATATCACAAATATTATCATCATCTTTAATGAAAATATCATCTAAAAAAATAGAAAATAATTATTTTATAAATAATTTATGTTATAAATTTTATTACATTTTAATATTTTAAATTATATTAAATTAAACTAAAAGCATGATTAATTTCTCATCTTTTCTGTCTAAATTCAGATAGACTGTTGAAATTTTGTTCAAGAAGTTCAAGCATTTCAGTATTCCACCGGAGTATTTCATCCAGAGATTGTTTTTTTTGTTCTTCTTTCTGTTCAAGATATTCAACGTCAGGTTTCTTTTCTAAGTCTTTATCAGGAATAAGAAATTAAATGATTTAAAATATTTACACAAAAATACCTTGAATAACTTGTAAGAATTCATCAGTTTCGGTCACTTTTTTTATTCGGTTGACACGATTTTTCAAAATCAAGATTTTAGTTATATTGAAAGGGTACATGATTAGATAAAAAGGAGCAGGAATTATTTGTGCATCAACGTACTCATTTACCAATGTAAAAAGCTGAAATTTCCAAATTAAATCACTATTTTCATGCACTTGCTGAAAAGTTGCGCTATTTTTCAAAATTAAAATTTTATCAGAGCTCAGTCTTGCTGAAATCTTACCTTAACATGGCTATTAAAAGGTTAGCTAAAAGACCATTTGATATGACCATATAAATAATAAGGGCAAGATAGCTATATACTATGCCATGGGGATCCGGACAATCGGATTGCTGGGTACAATTGGAAAAAAATCGTCAAAATCCTCTAAAATTTTAATTGTGCCATAAATGGGCCAGTAGCCTTTGGTCAAAATTCTTCTTATTAGGTTAAGGTCGAATTTTGAGCTCGGTTAAAGAGAAGCTTAGCAATTTGTTAAATTTTTAAAATACTAAAAAAATAAAAATTAAGCTTAAATTTACCTTCAGTAGTTATTCCAAATGCGCACACAAAAATAGAAGTCAAGCACATAAAATAAATTAGATTTTTGCCATCTTGTAGATCATAACTAATTTTGGTCCGAGAGATTTAAAAACCAGCGAAACATGCAGAAGTCTTAGATACCATACAGTCAAGTCCACGCAAAAAAATAGTCTAATTATAAAATAATGAAATTAAAATCTTTTAAATTACCTTATTTTTGAATTACTTAGCAAGGGTAAACATTTTTTCATTAATCCAAATTGAAACAATTCGAATAATCACACCGATTACGAAAAAAAGGCTTCTAAGTATGTCCAGGTAGTTGCATTTTTCCCTAAATAGCGTATGAGCTTAATTTTAAGAGATATTTTCATTTCTCCATCAAAAAACTTTAAATTAATAAAAAAAAATGTTAATTTTGATTACGAAATGTTATTTTAATCAATTAATATTTTAAAAAATCTATTTGCTTTTTTCATAAATTTTAGATATTATTTTAACATTCATTTACAATATTTTCGGTATTGTGAATTTCAAATATAAATTAAACAAGATTATTATTTTTTGATAAATTAAAAAAAAAATTTAATAAGATATTTTAAAAAAAGATACTGCAACGTAGAGCAAAATACTTTGTTGCACCTTTTTTTTCCTAAAATAAATTTTTTTTTTCTTATTTTTTGCCCTTAAATCAAATCAATAATCAATCTTAATCTTGTTGATATTTCTAAATATTGTCTTATTTTTTCTTAAGAAAAATTATTTCAGGTAAAAAAATTCAACATAAAATGTTGCACCACGTTGCAATATCTATTTTTTTTAATAAATGTTATTATCTTTAAATTTTAATTTACCAAAAATGAATTCTTTTCAATTTTTATTTGAATTTCACAATATCATGTTTTTCGAATTGTTAAAATCATTTGTAATCTTTCCTTTATAAAAAAAATTATCGTTTAATTTAAAATTGTCAGTTGATTTTTACTTTTAAATGAATTAAATCATTAATATAAAAGTTTACATTTTTTCTTATAATTAAAAAAAATACATTTAACATTAAAGCTATTCTTTTTCTTGAAATTAAAAACTTAACATAAAAATAATCTGATAGATTTTCTAATGAAACATATAAATGTTATTTAATTTTTATTATCTTTCAAATAGTGGAACATTCTTTTTTGCAACTTTTTTACCTGGGTCTAGTCGGTTAGGTGAATTTCAAAAACAAATTGAACAAAAATTCTTAATTTTAGATTTATTAGAATTAAATTTAATAAAAAATAATGCACTGTTTTTTCATAAAATAAAATTTTTATTTTCTTTTTTTTAATAAATCAAATCAATAATATTTTTGAATCTTATTTATTCTTTGTTTGTTGTCAATTTTTCGATGAGAAAAATTATTTTAGGTAAAAAAGATGCAACAAAGCATGCTGCACTATGTTGAAGTATTTTTTCTAATATTTTTTAATAACTTTAATTTTAACATATTAAAAAATGAAGAATTTTGTTCATTTTGTTTGAAATTCACAATACCTTGAAAATTCAGCTTTATGATTTTTTTATTTTAAAGCTATAATCAGTCTGATTTTTAATTTAAAATAAGTGACTGTGCTCTAAAAACAGTGTAAAATCCACAGTTACCATAGATGAGATCCTACTGTTTCTCATCTTCGCAAGTCTAGCTTGCTAGCTTGTTGTAACTTATATTATTATTATTATTATTATTATTATTATTAGAATAATATGAATGCTATTGTGGCTTATAAAACCAATAAGTTTTAAATTTTTTTTTTTATTTTTTAAATTTTTGTTTTTTTTTTATACCAGTTAGTAAATATTTTTAAAAATTTTTATTTTTATATATTGAGGTTTTTTTTATTATTAATTTTGTTTATTTTATTTAATATTCAATACTCACCAAATATTTTTTAATCACATCTTTCTTAATATCATTATCATCTTTCGTTAATAGATTCGATTGATTCGTCTGGAAAGAAGCTAAAATCTAAATCTTCAAAGGTATAGTACTTAATAAAAGGGGTTGTGACGTTCATTTCAATTCGATAGTTTCAATTCAGAAAAATTTGAAAAACTTTTTTACTATAAGGAATAATTTAGTTATGTAAAATGCTTAATGTTTTAGCAACTTTGCTTAATCCGAAAACATATGTCTGCAAAAACTCTGCTATGTACTTGCACAGTTGATTAGAATACATTTTAATGACGTGCAAAATGCACAAAATTGCAGAGTATTTTGTAGATCTAAATCACTGCATTAAGCAAATTTGCTTATAATTAAGCATTTTATAGAACTAAATTATCTCTTTTAGTAAAAAAGTTATTCAAGTTTCTCTGCATTGAAAAGATCGAATTGAAAAGAACTTCACAACCCCTTAATAAAAGCTTTAACTTTCTTAAAAATGATAAAAAAATTAGTAATGTTGATGCCAAATAGTTCCTTGAAGAATTTGAATCTAAAATGATTTGGATTTCAGTAGTTTTTTAAGTTTACAATATTCATCTTGCTATTTCGGAGTTGAACAAATAGTATAATCGGCCATTCGTTAGGAAATTGTTAAGATTTGCATCATTCTTGAGAAACAACAAACTCTGATTTGTTATCGATCAAAGAAATTTCTAATAATTTTGAAATTTGATGTACAGAAAACTCTTCATCTCCATTCAGAATATGATTTTTGGCTATGACGATCCGATTCCATTGTGTAGCTAATCTTAAATTTTTGAATCGCTTTTTTTTCTGTGCTTTAACTATTCATTAATATTCCTTTATCCAAATAAATCTTAAGAAATTTTAAATTTCTTTCAATTCATCATTTTTCTTGCAACTTTTTTCTGAAATATTTTTCCCAATTTTTTTCATATTTAATAAAAATCAAAAGCTTCCAATTTTGCATTTGATAACATATTTTGATATTAATTAAAAAGAATTGTTTAAATATATTTTGAAGAGAAATAATTGATTGATATTTATAAATATTTACTTGATATCTATTAAAAAAAAATATTTATGAATAATTTAATGATATCTAATATGAATTATTATCATCATAATTGAAAATTTGATCAAGAAAGCTTGACACTATGCCGGCTTATGTAGAAGATGAGTAAAAATCGCTAAAGAAAGGCGTCTTCGTCAAAACAAGAAATGGACAATTTAACAACCTTTAAAAAATATATTAATCAAATCTATAATAATAATAATAAAAAATAAGCTACGGCAAGCATGCTTGCGGAGACATCTCACTAGGATGACATCTATGGTAGCTAGATGCATTGAAATCTAGTTACATAAACAAAGTTATTAATAGTTTTCTATTTAAATATAGACAGATCTATAAAAAGAAAGGGAGAAAATAATAAAAAAAAAAAAAACAAAATAGTCATGATATTTCATTTAAATTATAAATTTAAAATAAGCCGATTTATTGAATTTCTATATTTCTATATTTTGTAACTCATTAGTTAAATATTTTTTTTATAAATTTCATCTAATAAAATGAAATTTTCAGACTCGATGTCTACTGAATTCTCACCCAAACGAAAAATATGCATCAAATCTGAATTCTTGAATTTAATAATCGATTTTACATGGTCACCAGCTTACTCAATTTTGTTTTTTATTAAATCTTCATTGTCATCGAGTATTTTCGACTCTAAAACAATCTTAAATAAACTTATTAGATTATTTTAGTTTGATATTTTTTAGTTTTTTTAGCTTTTATAATTATATCAAAATATTTGATAAAGATACATAGGTTCTTCCTTGTTTTGTAACTAGGAGGTAACCAATCTTATGACCATTCGGTATTGGTTTTGTGGCCAAAAAAGGTCCAGAATTAATAAAAAATTAGATGAAGTTTTAATCTTTTGTAAATGAATAAAAGGATACTTATAAAATGTATTTATTTATGTAATCTAGAGTGATATAATTTTAAAATTCTCTAGTCCTTATAAAATTCTCCACGCTTCATCAAAAAACACATCATCACCATCTGAGCTTGAATTTGAGCAATCATTATTTGAAAAATGTTCTCAGCATCAGTATTAACTAAAGTTTCCAAATCTTTACGTTTGTTTTTCATTTTGCAAAATTGGAAATTTAATTGAAAAATTTAAAAAACTTTCCAAAGGCTTATAATTAGGTATACAATTATATGACGTTTATAAAAACAACCATTTAAACATAAGTCATGTGCATCATGATTTAAATTTTCTTATTCAATAATTGTCTTTTTAAACAAATTATTAGATATATATCTTAAGCTAAGATCCATTCCCAGTTATCATTCTCAATTGAGATCTAACTTAGAATTAATGAGAAATCTTCTCATTATTCTCATTTTCTTCTCATTTATTTATTTATTTATTTGATTCAAATTAACCTCCATCAGGAGAAGTAAAAATTAAAATAAAGTTTAAAATAAAATAAAAAAAAAAAAAGAAAAAGAAGTACAATTCTAAAATAGAAAAGAAAAATATACAATTTATGTTATAAACTCCTTTGGACCAGAAGAAGTGAACTTATCTACCTTGGTTTGATTAGTTCGTTTAGAAGGTTTTGAAAGATTTAAATCTTAAGTTATTCAAACAAAGCTCTATTGAATCCGAGATGCCGTCACGAATGTAGAACTTCCGCTTAAGATCCAACTTCAGCTGACCAATATTTGCTAATATTGAGTCAAGATTTTTATTAGAGAACTGTAACAAATGCTTGAGATCATTTCCAAAAGAAAGGGAAGAGTTGTTGGAAATGTAATAACATAAGTACCTAAATATTTGAGAAGATAACTGATTGAACCCAATTGAAGTGATAAAAGACATCTTGGAAAAAAGATAGAGCTGATCAATTTTAAAGAGTCTAAGAACTTTTAAGATTCCAGACATGTGACAATTAGATTTTAGATTAAACATTTGTCTAACAAGGTTGTTTTGATTAATGTTTAGAGCTTTGAGGGTTTTTGTGTCTTTCAAGTAAGTAAAGTTTTCAAGACCATATGTGAATTGGGAAAGGCAAAATGTTTTGTAAATGAAACTCTTTAGAGAAGGGGAAATATGACTCATCTTGTTTAACAAAAAAGAAGCTGAGAAGAATGATTTCTGAACTTGTTTAAATTTTTCAATTGCAAAAGGGCTAAAGTCTAGATTGGAGTCGATAACGAATCCTAAATACTCTATACTTGGAGCTATATTCAACTTTTTACCACTCAAGAAGAAGTCACAGTAAAATAGGATAGGGCCAAACGTAATTATTTTAGATTTTATTGGGTTAAATTTTATTCTCCATTTAAGACCATAGTTATTGCAGATATCAAGTAAAATTTGAAGATGACTGTCAACTGGACTGATGAGGATTATGTCATCAGCATATACAATTATTGAGATATTGAGATTATTAAAAATACCACCTAATTTCTAAGCATTCTTCGATTAAATCGTCTATAAAGATATTGAAAAGGAAAGGGTATAAGATCCCACCCTGCTTTACGCCACATTCAACCTGAAATAGTTCCGAAATATTATCATCAAGACATACTACAGCTTTAGCTGAGTCATTGTATTTTTTTAAGAGTACCCAAAGACAAAAGTTCATCCTTGGAAGTAGCTTAAAGAATAAACCATCTCTCCAAACCTTGTCAAAAGCTTTTTCCGCATCAAGGGAAGCAACTTTGACACCCGACCCCTTCGAGACATAGTTGAGTATGGTCTCTTTGACTACAAAGAAGGCATGATTGCATGAAGTTTTCTTTCTAAAACCGAATTGATTATTACTAACTTTATAAAGCTCTGGTGAGCTTAAAAGGATTAATTTTTCTAAGATTTGGGCTAAGCAGTTCGATATAGAAATCGGTCTTACATTATTCAAATCTGAATTATTTTTTGAATGATCTTTTAAGATTGGACTAATCATAGACGTATTCAAACCAGAGGGGATATGGTTTAGACATACTAAATGATTGAAAAATTCTAAGAGAGAAGCACGAAGTGAAGGGATATTACCATGTTTGAGAAGAGAGTAGGATAGCTTATCCAATCCACAAACTAGTGAATAATCAAGTTTATCGAATATCTTTTCCAAAGTCAACATGTCAAAGAATGGGATAGAATCAGGACGAGAGTAAGAGCTTAAGAGGCTTGAAATCTGATTTTTTATAGAAATTTGCTCTTGAGAAAAAACCTCTTCAGAATTACTAAACAACTTTTTAAAATGTGAATGAAGAAGGTCCAGTTTGATCGAAACATTCTTCTCGACTATACGCCTTTTTTTAGATCTTCTAATGTAAGATCAAAATTTATTTTTGTTCTTAAGGTTGAAGGAGCTTTGAATGTTATTTTGCTCTCTTACCTGATTAAAGTAAATTTTTTGTCTTTGAACCCTCCTAAATTCCTTTTTTAGGGACTTTTTTTGTTCAACTAACTCGGGTGTTGAGTTTCTTCTTATTAAGTCACGGAGCTCTACCAGTTTAGATTTAATGTTTAGCATCTCACTGGTAAACCATGACTTATTCTTATTCTGAAAAACCTGTTTAACTGGATAGATAATTTTTTGGAATTACAATGCATCATTAGAGCCTGAAGAGATAGAATCACATAAAAATTTATAAAAAGAGTCAACATGTAACTGTGGATCAGTTAAGTAAGACTTCTACATTAATAAACTTCCCATAACCACTTGAGAAATAGTGATTTACTTTAACTCTGTAAATATCATCTATTCTTTGATCATTAAGGTTTAGCTTAATAGAAGTTGTGGAGTCAAATTCTTTTTCAAAAGTTTGATCTCTAGAGAACATTGTAAAATTACATCTAAGGGATCTATGGTCACTCAGGTTCCCAATGTCATCTACTATGTTACAGTAGAAGTCAGAGAAACTTTTTTTTGATCATTTAGTAGGACATGATCAAGATTAGCATAATAGTTTAAATTTTTTCCAGGTTTGGAGTAAGTATAAGAGTTAAGTTAGGTGTTGAGAGAATAGAGTAAAATGAAATCTGAATCTGAAACAAAGTTAGAATGCGGTCCGTTTTATTTGAACGAAAAGGATCGGCATTAAAATCACCTACAATAATGATTGGAAAGTCTTTAACCTTAAAGATATTTGAGAGAGAGGTCATAGAAGCGATAACAAGCTCATACATTGAAATAGATTGGGCAGCATTTTTAGTATCGAAAAACGACATGTAAACCCCCATTAACAACACCTCAGAGCCCAAAAGCTTCAAATGAACATAACTTAAATGTCTTTTTATAAATTCATGATTTATAACTTCACAGGAGTTATCAAGAATCCAACATTGACCACCAAACGGCCTACCCTTAGTGGGGTAGTTTGGCATGTCGGACTGATAGAGAGAAGTAAATTTCTTGTTTTTGGGGCATAGGTCCTTAATTAGATCAAGTTCATTCTTCTTGGTCCAAAGTTCGTTAAAATAACAAATAGAGGAGTTATGTACCAAGTATTTACAGTAGGAATAGTTGGCTTTTAAATTATGACAGTTAAGAGAAGAAATAGAAAAATTATTTACAGGCATGTTTATTTGTTCTGTGTTTGAGTCATTTGTAAGTTTTTAGCTTCAGCTTGAGGTTTCGGATTTGCTTTGTTGGCTTCACGTTCGCTATATGGTCTACGGTATTTATTAACGATAGACCCTTTTGGCCAAATTTTGTCATTTTTGATTTTGTCGAGGTCGAAGACACTGATTGAAAATTTAAAAGATTTGAATTGATTGTGAACTGTTTTTAATTCAACAAAACTATAAGTAGTTACGATTGAGTTGATAAAATTTTTGACATTATCATTGTTTTCTTTGTTATCAATACGACCAATGTAGATATCAACTTTTCGTTCACAACATTTTAGGGCTGTATTATCACCTTTACCAGAATATTTGATGTATTTATCGGTCGAAGAAAAAACTTCTTTTTTTTTTTTTCTTGGACCAGCCATTTTATAACCATCATCATTACCAGGGGTGATTTGTTTTGAAGGTATCGTTGGGTTTGATGAATCAAAACTTCTAATTGATTCTTGACCAAACGGACGAGTCGAAGTTCGATTATTTTGGTTTGAGTTGTTGACAGAAGTTTGAACCGGATTTTGAACGTTAATTTGTGGCCTGTTATCATTAGGTTTAATTTGTTTGGTTTTTGAATTGGATGTTGAGTCTTGAGGTGCAGACCTTTTTTGTGCTCTTGGGGTGTTTTCTGATCCCATTGAGATCATAATTAGATAACTTAGAAAAATTATTTGTTAATTTTTTAAGTGAGATCTAAATTAGAAAATTCCAAATTTCTAATATAATTCTCGTTAAATTCTTACTTAAGATCATTAACAGATCTAATTGAGAACAAATTTATTAAGTGAGATTTTAGTGAGAAAATATGAGAAGTTTTCAAATATTCTAAAATTTATCTTACATAGGATATTTTATAATTTGCACTATTAATTATTATTTAAATTCTCAATTTAAAAATTTAAATATTTCGATAGAGAATTTGATTAATAGAAAAAATTTTAACATCAAGATTTTAATGTACTTTTTTTTTTTGATCTTTAGAGAAATTTAAAAAAATTTAGCATTGTATCAATAATTGATGAATCTAAAAAATTATTTGATATTTATTTCTACCAATTTTTTTGGACAAAAAGGATACACATACACTCTACATGCTACAAACTAAGTATAAACTTTTTTTGAGTGTGATAAATTTCTTTTTTTAAATTTTACCAATTTAATAAAAATATCATAATTCGTGATAAATTTATATTTTTAAAAAGTGTAACAAAATTATCGTTACAAAAGTATTCGAAGCCGAAAGGTTGAATCAAGGTTGAATCTAGACAAAGGTAAAAATGAATTATTTAGAAGACAAAAAAAAATAGGCCCAAGATTAAATAAACAAAATATTATGAGATAAATATTAAATTATTAAAATTGAATATTCTGTCAAGAATGCTCAAATTAATTTGAATAATTTATATGTGTTTTTGCATGTAAATGACTTTATTCAGCTTTTATAAACCAAAACACAAATTTATGTGTAATTAACAGGTAAGAAAATTATTTTTATGTGTATTTTCTCTTTTTAAATAATTTTTTTTCTTTTATATGTTACTCACATTATTTATGTTTTTTAATCTCTTCTTATGTTTTTGTTATCACCGTATAAAAAATGTAAATAAATTTTAACAGCAAAGAGATTTTCGGATTTTTTTTTAACATAAACTTATATTTTACTAATATTTGATTATTTGAATTTTTTAAGATATTTTACAAATATATTTTTGTTTAGTTAGGATTTCTTAAATCAATGCATTAATGTTAAGACATTATGTTTTGTTAGCAATAATTTTTTTAATTTTAAATTTTTACAATGTATCCATCCCTTTTTAATATAAAAATTTCTTGGATATTCTCTTAAATTGTTACTGATTTGAAAATAAAAATCTTTTTAAAATAATTTATTTTTACTTTCTAAAATACATAAATCTAAAAAATATAGTCACGTTAATTACTATGAGATAAGTCTTGAGCTTTTAATTAAATACTAATAACAAACAATAATAATTTAATTAGAGCTAGATAAAGCGTCAACTCCAGGTAAAAGCTTTCCCTCTAGCAATTCCAAACTGGCACCACCTCCGGTCGAAACATGAGAAACTTTGTCTTCAGTGTTCCATTTAGCACAACAAGTAGCAGTATCTCCACCGCCAATAATTGAAGTTGCTGCATTTTCTTGAGTTACTCTAACAACTTCATCCATAATCTGCTTGGTTCCTGATGCAAATTTTTCCCATTCAAACACACCAACTGGACCGTTCCAAACGATCAACTTGGCTCTGGCAATCACTGTTTTAAATTCTTTGACACTTTCTGGACCACAGTCCAAACCCTAAATATTAAAAAGCTTAAATTTTCAAATTTATATTTAATAAAAAAATTTATTATACCATCCATTCATCTGGAATACCAGACTCAACAGTAGCAGTACCAGAATTTGCATCTTCTGCAAACTTTTCTGCAGTGACAAAATCTACTGGCAAATGAATTTGAACATTGTTAGCCTTAGCTTTATCCATGATTCTTTGAACAATCTTAGAACCTTCTTCATCAAATAAAGATTTTCCAATCTAATTAAAAAAAAAAGCTTAGTCATGATGAATTTAGAATTCAATTTCAAATGTCTTACCTTCATGTTACGGGAAACTTTTAGGAAAGTGAATGCCATGCCACCTCCAATGATCATTTCGTTAACTTTATCAAGCAAATTTTCAATTAATAAAATCTTGTCCGACACCTTGGCACTAATAAAAAATTTTGAAAAATTAAAAAAAACTACTAGCATCTGCTTACCCTCCCAAAATAGCCAAAAATGGTCGATCAGGGCTTTCTAAAGCTTTGGCAAAGTATTGCAGTTCTTTTTTTAGCAAAAATCCCGAAGCACGTTTTTCGTGTTTAACTCCAACCATTGAACTATGAGCTCGATGAGCAGTACCAAAAGCATCATTGATGTAAACATCGCCTAATTTTGTTAGTGATTGTTGAAAAGCTTCGATTTTATCTTTTGCCGCTTTCATTTTATTTCCTTGGGCATCAACACCTTTTCCTTCCTCTTCGAGATGAAATCTCAGATTTTCCAACAAAATCACGCTACCATTTTCCGGACTAGCACAAGCAGCCTCGACTTCAGCGCCAACACAATCATTCAAAAATTGGACAGGTCTACTCAAAAGCTTTGACAATTCATCAGCAACTGGTTTCAGTGTGTACTTCAAATTGACATGTCCATCAGGTCGACCCAAATGACTCATCAAAACTACTGACTTGGCATTTTTTTCCAATGCATAATTAATTGTAGGCAAAGCACCAACAATTCTTTGGTTGTTGGTGATTTTATCACCTTTCATTGGAACATTAAAGTCCACCCTTGATACATACAAGTAAGCCTAAGCAATTTTTAAAGAATTAAAATAACACTGTACCTGATCAACACCCGCTTTCCATTCAAATCTAATTGATCAATGCTTAATTTGTTTGAGATAGACATTTTTCGAATAAATAAGAGCTTTTTTTCTAAAAGAAATGGATAAGAAATGGAATTTTGAAGATTGGATTCTAAGAGAATTTTTTTTCAAATATGGAAAAAATAAAATATGAACCTCTAGCTAAGCAATTTCTAATAAATAGTAGCGTCATGTCTATTTTTATAATAATAAATACTGAATTATATGGCAAAATAAAACGAACTAGATGAATATTAGAAAGAAAATTGTGTTCAACTTTTGAAAATTTTTGGGAGAACAATCAAATATTAATTCCTAGGCCTTGAACGCTAAAATTAGAGTTAATTCTAAGTTGATGATAAGCTTTCTGTGAAGCTGGAAGCAATGCTTCTAAAATAAAGAATGTTAATTTTATTAAAAATTTATTAAAAAAAATTAATTAAAATTAATGTTCGATTGGTTCGCATTCGGGATGGTTAAATTATTTGAGCAATGTTCAATTCAGTGGAAATTTTGGTCAATTAATTTTTGTATGTCTGCAAACGCCTAAATTTTTAATTAACATAATAAAATTTCTAAAATATTCTTGATTCAGGTACTTGAAATATTTTTGTTCTTTTATAAAATTTTAATTGTTAATTTTTTACAAAAAATGAATTAAAAAATTTATATAAAAACGAAATATTTTTTATCTGAATCAAAGTTAAAATGTCTCGTAATCTCATACATCCATCATCTAGCTTTTCATTCGAACAAAACGTGCATGATGGCAAGATTTTTTTTGTATCCATCATTCGAAATGATGAAATTTTGGTCAAACATTCGCAGCTAAATGGCAATTATGATGATATATTAGACCAAGTACTGAGCAAATTTGTCAGAACCAACGGAGTCAGAATGACATTTAATTACGAAAAGTAATTATTTATAAAATAAAAAAAAACTATTATCCTATAAAACTAAACTATGGAAAAGAGGGCTTTTTAGAAAAAAATGAGGTTAATGTTTGCATAGCTTTGAAATCATGTTGAAATTTTTCAAAATTCTATAATAAGAATTACTTTGGATGTGGTTAGAAAGGCTTTTTTTTATAAAAAATTAAAAAATTTTGAATTGTCAAATAAATTGATTTAAAAAAAGTTGCAAACAGAAAATTATTTTCAGACAAATCAAATAAAAAAGGATATTGACCACCCAAAATTGAATTTTTTTTATGGAATATAACAAAACAGATATGATAGAATCAAAATAGACCAAAAAATACATATGATCACCAAGTTTCATAATTTTTGAAAATTCCGTTCCCTTGAAAAATAAGTTTAAGGCGTTCATTGAAATTAAGATAAATAGAATTTAAAGTTTTTTTTATTCTTTTACAACTTTTTTATTTTCTGCCTTATTCCAGATTATCTTTGTCTTTTTAATTCATTTAATTTTTTACTATTTTCTATTAGCTGTTTCTCTACACAAGGAATTCGATGAGTTGACCTTTTTATTGGTAAATTTTGTCTTAAATAGGACATATTCTATTATTAGTATGAAATTGTTGTTGTGGGGTATTGTGAATTTCAAATAAAAATTGAACAAAAATTCTTCATTTTTTTAAAAATTGAGATTAAAGTTGATGCAAAAAAATTAGAAAAAATACCTCAACATAGTGCAACATGTTTTGTTGTATTTTTTTTTACCTAAAATAATTTTTCTCATCAAAAAATTGACAAAAAATAAAGAATAAATAAGATTCAAAAATATTATTGATTTGATTTATTAAAAAAAAGAAAATAAAAATTTTATTTTATGAAAAAACAGTGCATTATTTTTTATTAAATTTAATTCTAATAAATCTAAAATTAAGAATTTTTGTTCAATTTGTTTTTGAAATTCACAAAATATAGTTGTGATTTTTTTAGAGACAATGAAGACATATTCATTTACATCAATATCTTTCAAGAAATCTGATAAAATGTCTCAACAGCTTATAAATAAGTTAGGAGAAGCAAAAGTTGCTGAACACCCTATATCAGAAGTTGAAGGTGAGCTAGCTGACCTTCGTAATATTTTAGCTTACATCTATTAATTTTTTTTAAAAGAATATGAACTTTAAATTGCAGCCAAATGTATTTTGGTAGCTTGAAATGTCACAAAAGTTTAATTTAATAATTGAATAAACAATTTCTTTTTTGATTTTTTGACAATAAATTTTTTTTCCAATAATTAAAAGTTAGGTATAATCAATATTCATTTAAATTTAAAAAAGACATTTTTTTAAAAACTAATACATAACAATCCTAACTTTATTAAAATTAAATAAAGGTATCCAATAAAGCTAAATTTAGCTAATCCGATTCGATTTTAGCTAAATCATTTATTTTAATTATTCAGCTATATTTTTCATTTTTATTCAAGATTATTGGGGTAAGGAGGAAGCGAATATAATTAATAATAAAATTTATTTTAATTAATATTTATTTATAGTCAAAATTTTTTCTGATCAATTGTAAATCAGAATAGAAATTTTTACTTAAAGTGTTTGAAAAATATTTTGTTACTTTAGTAATTAACTCATTTTTATTTTAAATTTAAAAATATTAGTATCATTATACTTGAATTGTTTATTTCAAATAAAAACAAGAATATCTAGATAATTAATAACCCAAAAAACATGGAAATCAAAACCAATTATGCATCTTTTTTTACAATTTTTTAAAATTATATGTTCAATATTTTTAATTTAAATTTTTAAGCTTTTGCTTTCATTACATATACAATAATACCATAACATATTTTTGTATAACCAAAAATGTTTTCAGTAAATATAAAGCTTTTCAGTTTCTTGAGGAAATAAAAACCAGGTAATTAGAATCAATCTATTCAAAAAAAAATACTGAAATAAACTTTAGATTTGAATCTCAATACCAGAAGCGATTGCATACTGCGCTGCCATTTGCTTTTCAGACAGAATTTTTGCCAACTCTAGCAATTGAAACAGTAAAATAATTTTTTTGTTTTTTTATTTCTAAACATTTTTTTAGAAACGATTCAGTGAAAATTTGTCATTCGACAAATTGAATGAAGTGGAACGTAATGTTACGGAAACAAAATCTATTTTGACACAAAATTTGGATAAATTGACCGATCGGGGCGAAAAACTTCATTTATTAGTTGACAAGACCGATCGTTTATGTGATACATCAATTTCATTCAAGACAACTAGTAGAGATGTTGCACGCCATTTTTATTTAAAGAAAATCAAATTTATTCTAGCCTTGATTCTACTCGGATTTGTAATTTTTTTTTTAAATATCTTGCTAAATTTTTAATAAAAATAATTTAGATAGTGATTTACGTGATTGTATCATTTAGTTGTGGTGGACCGACTTGGCCTAAATGTTTAGCAAAATAAAAAAATCCAAATGTGGGTAATCACAAAAAAGTTTAAAATTAATCACTTATTCATTTAGTTAAAACTTTGGTTTGTTTTACTTTTACAGTTTTTGTAATATATTTAAACAAAATTTTTTAAATAAAATATTTTATTCATTTTGTGTTTAATACCCCGGACTGAATGAAGCACGGTCTTTAAGGCTTATTATTTTACATAAGTTTTTAAGATTATATACTTAATAAAAATAAATTTTCGAAATATAGATTTTTAAAAAATGGAAATCAGTGGAATGTTGAATTTTTTTCTCCATCTTGGCCAAGCAAAAGTAATATTCGCACAAAAAAAATTTTTGTAGTAATTTTTTTTTTCAGAGGACTTACCGATCAGGTTGGATTCTTAGAGGAATTAAGGAACCAGAAAGTATTGCTGATCACATGTATAGAATGTCAATGATGGCTTTTTTGGCACCAAATAATCTTGACCGATCTAAGTAAATAGAAAAAAATTGCTTTAAAAGATTAACTCAATTTAAAGATGCATCGAGATGTGTTTGATCCATGACTTGGCTGAGAGTATTGTAGGCGACATTACGCCTCAAGATAATATTCCAAAAGAAAAAAAATCCTGTTTAGAAAAACAGGCCTTCGAAAAATTGCAATCATATATAAAAGAAAATTCCAGTAGTGATAGATTCAATCAATTAGTAGAAGAATATACTTCTCATTCATCGGCTGAAGCCAAATATGTGAAAAATTTAGACTTATTCGATATGTATTTGCAGGCATATGAATATGAGATATTAAATGATGCTAAACTTGATGAGTTTTTTTCTAGTATTGATTCGATCAATTTTGAACCAAATTTGAAAGAGATAATCGAAGAATTGATGAATATTCGAAATAAAGGCCTTAACTTTTTGCCAAAGGATTCAAATCTTAATACAATATTAAAGTTTTACCTACCTATTAACAAGTTAAAATAAAAATTGAATTTTTTTTTTTCGAGATTTTATAATATCCCTGATTTTAAGAAAATGCAATTTGAAATTTTTAAAATTTTTTAATTACTCTATTATTTATTAATCTTAAACCTAAATAATAAGATTATATTTAAAAATTATAAATCAGAAAAACGTTGGAATTATATTTAAAAAATCGTATTTTTTAAAATTAATGAATGAAACATAAACACGCTAAGGTTATTTGATCCTTTCAACTAAAAAATTTGCTTTTAAAAAATGAATAATGGAAAATAAAAAATATTTCTATGATAATTTTACCAGAGGTAATTTAGAATCTGAGACAAGGATTCAGAAATTTAAAAATTTCCAATCCAATTGAAAAATTCCCTAAACTTTAATTAAAGTTCTTCGTATTTAAAACATTTTCTTCTATATTCTAAGATGATTCTTATAAAATAGTTTAATTAGAATTATCTAATAGAATTAATCCTGAATTTTAAAAAATATTATTGATAATATTATATAAATTTTAGTTTTCAAAATACTAAAGAATAAAAAAAAATTTTTTTGACGAAAAATTTTTTTTAAACTTAACTAATTTTGATTAAATTTGCCAATATTATTTAAGTTGAATTAAAATTTTACTTAATTTTACTCTGATATTTCCTTAAAAAATATCAGAGTTGTTTAAAAGCCTCAAAATAAAATTAAAGTGTTAGTCCGGACTTTAAAAAAATAATAAGAATTTAAAAGTCCGGACTTGGACTTTAAAAAAAAAAAAACAAAAGTCTTTGGCTTGGACTTGACTTGAGACTTTTGACTTTTAGACACCTCTGAAAAATATAATTTCACAAATTTAAGATAAATTTCATATTTCATAACTACCAATTTAATAAATAAATGAATAAAAATTCACTAAATTTTATTTATAAATAAAATGAAATATATTCGAGATATTAAGATCTCAATAATCATTTAAATTTTTTTTCAAAAGTTTCATATTTTAATCATAGTTTAACATGCCTTATATTGATTCAATTTGAATTTTTTTATAGATACTCAATTATGCTATTAGTATTGTTTTTCTTGTTATCTGTATTTATTACAAAAATTTATGACTCAAAATAAGAATAAATAAAATTTTCGTATTGACAATATTAATTGTCATTTGATACTAGATTTTTTAACAATTAATAATTTTCTTAAGAAAAAATTTGTCAGGAGAAAAATATAATTTCTGTCAGTTTTTAAAAATATAACAAAATAGATGGTTTTTGAAGGCTCCTTTGAGACATCATTCGTAAATTTTAACAAAATTGATTCTTTTATGCTTAATAAAATTTACTTGCAGAATAGTTTAAAAAATGATTCATTTTGTTTAAATTTGTCTCAAGAAGGTATTTGTTATAGAATTTTGAAATTCTAGTGCTGATTAAACTAACTTTACTGTTTTTTTTTTTTATCAAAATCTGAGCATAAAAAATAAAAATGCATTCGTCGAATGTTCAAAATGCCAGCTTTATCGATTTGTTTTTTGGTACATAATCGCGGCAATATTTTTAAATTTAAATATTTTTCATTTTTACACGACAAAAGGAGAAATAAATAAATGAAATTTTCCAAAAACGAAATAAAACATCTTGATTTTTTAATAAGCTTTTATTATTTTAAAAAGTAGAAACATTTTTTTTTGTTAAATAAAAAAAAAAACAAAAATAAAAAAATAAATCTGATAATAAACGTTACGATATTGCCGGAATGCTTCATTTTAAAATAAATATATTTTTTCCTTTCATATAAAAAAATAAAGTTTATTTATTTTTTAAAGTAATTTTAAAAAAATAAGACTAAATATCAAAATATTAATATTTATTGACCCTTGAATAACCACCATCTGACTGTTTCTAAAAACTCAAAGCTAACATGGAACACTTTAAACATTGGGCTTTTTTCTGGGCACTTTGATGCCGTATCTTTTTCGACACTTTTGCAGCTTTTCGGCATCATTGCTATATTTGTAGCATTTGTAGTGCTTTTCCAAGCATGCTCTGTAAAATGGAGTTTTCCGAAACTGAAAGCATTTCTTTAATTTGTTACGTTTTGGACCTGATTGTGTATTTTTGTTATACTCGACTAGTTTAGATTCTTGCTTTTTGGCTTGTTTTAAATACAAAATGTAATCAATGCACAATTTTGGCATTCTGGTCAAGTCATGTGACTCGGACAAGTAGTCCATATTGGTCAGTTTTTCAAAAATAATCTCATCGATTAAATACTCTTTGCACAATAATTTGGCCTTTTCAATCATCACATCATTCAGTTGGCTAAAGACTTGTTGGACAGCCATTTTGTTCAATGGATCATCGGTGAATGTCTTTTTTGTGAGGCCTGTGGGCTTAGTGGTAAAGCTGCTTGTTTGATGAAAAAATATTTGCTTGAACTGCGGAATTGCAGTCGCTTGATTAGGCTCGTTTTTGATCAGACTAGATTGGCACGAGCGAAAAAATCGCTGCAATTCCGGCGAAAATCCGCTGGTAATGTTCAACTTATTGGCGCATTGATCATCAGATGTGTCATCATCTTCGTAGTACTCAGTGCTTAGCACATCTATTTTACAATTTTTTTCTATTACAATGCTGAAATCATAAACTGCAGAGACCAATTTGGGCATATCGTTGAACCACAAACAATTTTTTGACTCAAATTTCTGAAAAATAATTCCAATTATTAAAATTTAAAAAAAATTTTACAAAAAAAAATTACCGATGCAAAGAGTTCGCCTTCGCTAGTTATACAAAGGAATTTATCAGCAAGAACAAATTTAATGTAATAAGCGCCCAAAAAGGCCCTATTTCTTGATATAATCTCATCTTTTAATTCTATTCTAATCCAAATAGCTTAAAATTTTTATTTTATTATATGATTATTATCTTTTTTTTATATATTAATTTACTGTCTAAACTAAATTCTCTATCTCCGTAGATACGTCCATCTTGTGACATGGCGAGTCTACAATAGCCATTACATGTAGAAACTATTGATTTGAGTACTCTCATTTTTACTTGAACATCCGATTGTATCAACTTTGTATCACATGTATTTTTAATACCAGTATGTGCTACTTTATCAATAAAAATGAATATTTCCTTTTTTAAATCGGCATTGTGATGTTGGGACAATGAAGCCTCGGACATAATCTTTTCCAATAAATTCAAGTTGGCATCGTACTTGAAGAAGCCAAATGCACTTTTAATGACCAACAGTATAAAAAACACTTTGAACATTTTTATTATTTTTTTTTTTCTTTAAAATATTCAATTTCGGTCAATTTTTATTTTTACATCACTCAAAAAAAAACAAATAAACATCGGCTCTAAAAGGAAAAAAACTGATTAATAAAATCTTTTAAGCCAATTTGAAAAAATCCGAACTATTCCAGTTTAGAATAAAAAATATTTTTGTTTAAATCTTAGTAAATGACAATGTATTTATGGCTTTTCTATATTTTCAAAAATTGTTTACGCCTTACTGAAAAATAATATTACACATTCTAAAAAAATTACAGATAAATAATATTTATCAAAAATGAAATTTTGCTATTTGTTACTAATATTATTTTGCTAATTATTGGCAAAGACAGCAAAGCTGTTGAAAACATTTAGGAAAGAAAAATTTTAAATTTTAAATTTTAACAGTGCATTTTTTTTTTCAAATCATTCTCCTACTACTGCCTCTTCAAAATTGATTAAATGTCATTTTATTCCCGAAAAAAAGCATTTTTAGACTTTTCCATCAAAAATCAAAGCCAAATGAGCTTAAAAATTTGAAAATATCCATACCTAGGTTTTGTTTCAGTGAGCGAATAATAAATTGAAATTTTTTTGCTCCTTAAAAAAAAATATTAATTACTTTAAAGGCAGTTAATAGTCTAAATAATTGGATTTGAAAGGCGATAAGAGCAGAAATTTTATCATATTTATAAAATGGATATGGTAAGAATCAATAATGCTGATATAGCAATTTATTAAAGTAAACGGCATTAAACAAAAATAAAAACAAACTATTGAAAAAATCTGCTAAAAATTAAAAATGAAGATAACTTTGCTATAATTCATGCCATATTGGTCATTAATTAATCTGCAAATGCTTAAAATTGACTGTTCGACCAATCTAGAAAAACATTTTCAATTGAATGATAGATTTTCGCTCAAAATTATATTTTGTTTATTAAAAAAAATTGGCATAGTAAGATGAACTGCTAATAACCGAAGCAAAAAAAACAAACAACTCAGCTTATTAATTACCTTTGAGAATCTAGTGAGTGGGCAGTCGAGAATATGAAAAATTATACTTTTTTACTTTAGCTTAAATTACTTGCCCAAGATGATGGTCATTAAAAAATAATCGTAAAATTTATGACCAGAATTTTTTGCTCTGAATCAGAAAAGAATCGAATAAAAAAAGAATCATTTTACTTCATAATTTTAAGGAAGCTAGATTATATTAATGAAGAAGTTAAAAATTTAGATAAAGTAAAAATAAAATCCGCGGTCTTTTAGTATCTTTTGAAATTTTGTACAAATTCAGTTATATATCAAGATTTTATCAGATCTATGCTAATTCATAGATATCTAAAAAATAAAAATATTTGCTTTGAAGCACTGGATTAATCAGTTGGCTAGTTAATTTTGAATATTTTAAAATGAGAGTCTAGCCGCATGCAAGCCTTTTAATTCATGCCGTGAACTCAGACTATCTATTTTTTAGTTCACTTTGGGAACCGGACTAAAATATGATTGTACCCTATCCAAAATTTAAATACCTTTTTGATCATTCAATTTTCAAATGAGACTAAAGATCATTTGTTGTTCAGAAAAAAAATTCTCGAAAAAAATATTTCCACTAAGTAAACACATTATTAAATTTTACTAAATAGTAAAAAAATATTTAAACTAAGCATGCTTACGCATTTAGACTTTTTTTTTAAATAAAATTATTTCAGATTTGAGAATGGTTTTATTTCAAGAGGAGATTCAAATAGTTTTAGCACAGCTTTTGTTTAGTTTACTTTTGATAAAGGCTCAAAAGCCAGTTGGCCAAAAGCAAACCATTCAATTATATCTCTCGTTTTAACTGGAATAAATTTTTTGGCAAAAATAAATAAAGAATCTTGATTTAAGCTCTTTTACTTAAAAATTGGGTCCGGTAGGAATAAGTAAAATTTCCAAATACATTTTTTATCAATTAAAATTTAAATTTTTTTGAAAAAAATTACCAAGCAGATTTTAATTTCGGGTGAAAAATCACCTCTAAAAACATATTTTAATTAAAATTAGGGATAAATTTTTCTATTTTACAATTTATTTTAAAATTAAAACAAAGAAAAAAATTTGTTGATTTGTCCTATCAAAAATGTCGTTTACTTATTAAAAATCTTTATTTTAAATTAAATCAAATTTTTTTCCTCTAATTTTTGACTTAAGAAAAAAAGATTTATTAAGGAACTGTGTAAAAGTTAAAAGTTTCTTTGCTCTGAAAAAATATAATTTCTCCGTTAATTATTATTCATTCGAATACATTTGGAATTAAACACTTTAAATACATACAATATGTGCAATTTAATTTCTATTTTTAACAACTCATATTTTAAGAACAACAATTTAAATATTTAAAAAAGACGAAATTCTTTTGCACTTTTACAGTTAAATAAATAGATCGGTTTACATTTGGAAGACAGCTAGAAAATAATCTTTTTTTTTCAAAAAATTAAAGCATCTAAATTTGTGATAAGAGTTCAATTTATTAATGCTTTCATCAAAAAGCCAAATTAAAATTGGATTTTTTTTTAGAATTATTAAATTAAAAATTAAATTTATAGATTTGATCTGATTATGCCTGAATCGCTAATATTATATTGAAAAAGATCTAATTTAATAAAATTTTCACCCAAAGTCTCATCGATTTTAATATCTCATAGCGTTACACAATAATTTCCTCTAACCATCTACTAATCCAGTGCTCAGTTTCCAGCACATATCAAATAAATCAAAGGGAAGATTAGTCAAAATCAGGCTAATCTGAAAAGGATTTTTTAGACTATTTACCATTCCATTTTTATTCAGTCTCATTCGTAAAATTTTATTCAAAATTTTTGAAATTAATTTTGTTGACTAGATTTTAAACAATACTTTATTGAGCAAACAAAATAAATATTTACCCATCAATTGGCTGAAATTAAATACTAACCCAGAGCTTGCTAAATGTTTAACCCGAAACAAAAAAGAAGCTTTTAAAAAAAAAATTCTTAAAATTTGGACTGAGTAATTTTAGTCATTTCAAATCGGTTAAGAAATTCTGAGTTTTCTTAATCACTTTGAAAATTTTGACAAGAGAATCGATTTATATTTGCTTTAGATTGTTTTGATACATATTGAAATAATAAAATTGCTCTTTTGTTTAAGTTACTATCACAATCATTTTGTGACTCTGTAGCTAAATTTATTTTTTTAAGAGGAAAAAAAAGCAAATTAATTATTTATCACTTTCTTTCGAATCAGTGATTACATAAGCAGCAGCAAAAGTGTTCCTAAGCTCCTACTTTAAACCCGATTGGATTGGATACATTCTTAACTCCTTATTTTAAAACTAAATCAACAAAAATTAATAATTCAATAAGTCCTAAAGTCATAAAAATAGTTGTCAATTTAGAAATAATAAAATAGCTATGACACAATTTTGTTCTTTGAGTGGGAAGTTATTTTCATGCTAAGATTCGGCTTGCCAAGTGATCACTCACTTGAAAATTTTTTTATTAGATTGTAATTGATAAGCTACTTCGATTCCTTAGTTTTATTGCCTAATAATTGCCCATAAATGTTATCCCCACGTAAGACCATAAAATAGAATTCTAATGAGCTTGTTTGGCAAAAAAACTCTTTCGCAAACAGACACAGTTAACTTTAAAATTGACGTCAAGTATTAATTAGCTTTAGAATTAAAAATTAATTTTTTTTTTTAAATAGAATTTTCAAAAAGGTCTCAACTATGTCTTTAGGTGAAATTTTTTCAAAATTTGTACCGTTGAATTAACCACACGAATTAAAAAAAATAAACCATAAAAATATTAATTCCATTACGTCAGTAAAATATTTAAATTTTTATATTTTTTTTAATGTATCAGTTTACATGATCATCAAATGATCTGCTAGATTAAAATAAATGTGTGATAAAAATTTATTCTTTTAAAATCTTTAAAATTTTTTTATCATTAAATGCTAAATATAACTGAAAAAACACTTAAGTATTAATAATATTTGGACAATTAAAATTACAAGAAATTAAAGTACAATTCGAAGGCTCGAAATTGATTTGAAAATATTACCTCTAAAATTAATCTTTATGTGAAGGAGTCTGGAGCAAGTCTAACTCTTCTAACAAGAATTATCTCACAGGATATTTTTATGAATAAACTTTTTGATATTTGACTTGAAACCAAACATAAATATCTTCCGAAATAAATCTTAATTGAAATTTATTAATTCTTATACAAAATTTTGCATGCAAACTAGAAAATATATTTTAATCCACTTTGAGCAGTTTATTCAATAAGTCTAAAGGCTTCATTTCTTAAGGATAAAAATTAATAAAGCCTTTTTTATCTGAGAAATTAAAAGGTTTAAAGAATTTTCTTAATCTGTTTTGGTCAATCCAACCTTAGCTGAAAAAAAAATCAATTAAAATCAATATAAGTTTAAATGCGTAGACAATTTTATTCAGACCTAAAAAGGTATTTTGGCAGAAATTTTAAAGTCTTAACTGGTTAAGAAAGCTGAATGATTAGAAAAAAAATCCCACTAACCACCTAAAAAAAGAAATAGGAAACAAGATAAAATTAGAAAAAGCTCTTTTGAGGTATTTATGTGAGTTCTCTATCAGAGAAGAGGCAGTCAAAATTTGTCCAAATGACGTAAATACGGTAAGTTTCAACTTAAATTCTTAAAATATTTAATTAATTTATACTACGTTTGCGGATTGATTGAATCCTAGAAGACCAGAAAGTAATTGAATTATAAAACAATCATATTTTCCTATGAATAAGCATCAAACTATTTTTAAGATCAAATTATCATCTCTTTTGACTGAAGTGGATATAAAATTCAAAGCTAATTTAATTAATAAACTAATCAAATATTTATAATTTTATTTGAGATTCAATTTATTTGGTTAGCTTCTCTTTCCCAATACAATTCCGCTCTTTTATTTTTTTACTTTTCGATGGGGTTTTCATTGAATCTTTCACCTTTTAGTAGTATTTTTTTCCAATGACACTTTTTTCAATTTTTCATTAACCTAAAGATTGATAGATAAATCGTTTTTAATACTAAATTTATATTATGTTTACAAAAAAATGTACTGTAAAGGTTCAATTTGAAACTTAAAAATTTATCAAGTCAATTCATTTTTTTTTAAAGATTTTAGATTAATTATTAAATTGACACGACTTTTTAGGTTTTGAGTTTCAAGCGCATAGCTTTAAAACTCAAGTGCTACGTTATTTAATTTAGATAATTAACACAAAATAAGTTATCATTAAATCATTTTTTTAATAAAATTAAATAACTATCATGAGAAAAATATTGTTTCAAAAAAAAAAATTTTCTTTTTTTTATTGGGTTTAGAATAAAGAATTTATTTGTTAAACAAATTTTAATAGTTAATTGTATAAAATTTATATTTCGCATTAACTCAGGCAATTTTTAAATTGATTTGAATGCAACCAACATGGCCGATTTCTTTGCTTTGAAAATTTGAAATTATGTTATATTCACCGTTAGGAATTTTTTGTGATGTCTCTACAGCTAATAAGACATTCTTGATACTGTATTCTCCGGATGGAAATGGACATGAGCATGGAATTTGGTGCTCTTTGAAAAAAGCAGGACAATTGTCAGGCTCAGGCAACATGGTACAAACATTGCTATATGTACAACTCCCCACGTTATCAATACATGGAATCTCTACTTTAAATGGACCAACTATTTTAATAATTTTTAGGGTCATCTTGAGAAATATTAAAATTTTAAACATGAAATTTTCCAAAAAAAATTAATTTACCGTCAAAGGAGAGTTAAGGTCTTTTTCCAAAAATCCATCCACTGATAAAGTTAGATTACCTGGAATGGGAAGTGGATCGGGCTCGAAAACTAAAGAGTTAATCTTCATAGGATCACTACTGGGTCCACAATTTGAGAAGCTGAATCTTAAATTTTTATGCTTGACTTCATTTTTATCTTTATTATCCACCGTTTTCAAAATGTTTTCATATTTGTTCAATATCTTGTTCAAATTGAATTTACATTCGCTTCGATAAACAGAAATGCAAATCAGTAAATAAATGACCAATATTTGCTGCATTTTTCAATTAGGAATCTAATTACAAAAATATAATTTTAAAATATTTTATTATTTTTTTGGCAAATTTAAATATTAAGAATTTTATAATTTTGTCACATGATTTGATTAGATTTTAAAAATTTGCGCATAAAATTCAAGACTAATCTAATTTTACTTTAGAATTTAAAAGTGTTCAGACGTGACTGAAGATAAAAAATAAAGATCTGCTCTTTCTTGGGTCTAAATAATCATTTATTTTTGATAAAACATTTGAACATGTCCCAGTTAAAAGCTAAAATGTTTTATCTCTCCTTGAACTTCAAAAATTTTAAAAAAGCAATAAAATATTTTATTAAAAGTAGATTAAAAAAATAAGATAAACCAATTGAAAACATTAAACTAGATTTTAAAATTATGAACTATCGATCATAATAAAAATATTTAAATTAAAAAAATTTTCAATCTTTGAATCAAAAAGAATTTGAATTTGACTTATGTAATTAAATAAAGTTAATTTGTTTTTATTTGAAAGTATATTTAAAATATTTTAGTTTTTCTCTTAGGCAAATTTTGATACTTTAATGCTCACGTAAATAGAAAATACAAGTAAAGATTTTTCAATTTGTGTGATTATTTTATGAACTTTTTAAAATTTTTGAATAAATTTATTCATTAGTATTTTATTTATTTATTTATCGATTTTTGGCGTTTACTTTATCACCTAGTTTTTTAATTGATCCACTTATTTGTTATTAAATATATTCTAATTGTCTAATTTTTTACATAATTTTTTTGATATACTAATACCACTTCAATACTCAAGATATATATGAACTCTTAAGCAATTTAGATTCTTTGAAAATCGTAAAAATAACTAAAAATCCAGATTTTAGAAATTTATTAATTGATACATTTTTTTTTATTAAACATGATGATTTTATTAAATAAAAAATAGCTTAAAATAAACTAGAAAAGAAGAAGAACGAAGATTATTTAATTTAAAATAAAAGCAAAAAATTATCACTTAGTAAAAAAAATGAATTGTAAACCAATAATTATCAGAAATCTAGAATCTTTTAATTTATTATCAAAAATGTCATTTAATTTTATTTTAAAGGATTTAGTATCAAATTCAATAAAAAATTTAATTTTTTTTAAACAGAGGTCGAAAATTCAAATAATGAAAACAAAACATATTTTGTTCTGAGAAAATTTATAGATATTAAAAAAAAATCTGGTATGCTACAGCTTACATACTGGTTGTTTCGGATTATTTATTCAAATATGTGACCACTTCTCTAATTTATTTAAAAATGTTAAGGATTATAAAATTTAATAAGACTCCTGGGTATGTTCAAGTTGTACCTGCAGCTATTTTCTAAGAAATTATTTTTGTTATCATTCAATAGTAGTAGCCGTAGTGGAAAAGTTGGTTGAAATTCCAAATAAATACAAAAAATGTGCAATCGAACAGAAGGCTAAACGTGGTCGAAAAGCCAATGCTGCTAAAGCATCAGTAAGGCAATAAAATTGTTAATGTAAATTTTTAAAATTAATAAATTTTTATCGAAATTTTTTTACAATAAAATAATTATTTTTTAGATAAAGTTAGTATATTTTACAATAAATTAGCAATTTATACATAATCACTTATTAGTTAGCATTTTTAGCAATAACTAATTATCATTTACAGGTAAATAATTTTTTTTAGGTTTTTTTTACAGGTAAATAATTATTTATTAGGGTCAACTGATTTGTCCCCCTTCTCTAATGAGTTGTTTTACATTCAAATTGTTTTTCAACAATATAGATTTGTTTTTTTAATTTTATTAAAACTAAAAATATTAACTCTTTCAAGGTCTCTTATGATCTTTTCCTCAACTGCCCACATCTCCTTTATAAATACACAATTTTATCTTATTAACAAAAACACAATTTTCAAGAAAAATATGTTTTTTTAATCGAGGATTAAAATTGATTTTTATTAACAAATAATGGATGAATTTTTTTATATAAACTTTTTTTTCAATTATTATCAATTTTTATTTTGTTTAATTAATTGCTTATGAGGCTTGCATTAGAGACGATGTAGTTGAAAGGAATTTTATCTGAAGTAAAGGTTTTTTTTAATTTTATTTTTAGATTTTTGTCTTTGACTTCGAAAAAATCTAGATTTAACAATTTTTCTTCGTAAGGTTTAATTTTGATTTAAAAAAAAACTAAATATTTTAAAACAATTCAAAATTACTCTCACTTTTACATTCTTGTAAAATTATTGATACTTAAAAAAAAGCTAGCATAACTCACAATGAACTAATTAAATGACATTAATTTTTAAACTTGCCAAGGTTCAATCATTAACAGTTCACTAAAATTTAAGTGAACAAGCTAGTTATAAATGCTTTTGGGAATCAAATACTTACTATGACATCGTTCTACTTCTTTGCTTAACATTTAATATTTTTAATTTTATTTTTATATTGTTTTTATTTTATTAAAAGGAGACAAGTTTATTTTTAATTAGTTACTATTAGTTGGGTCAAAAATGTCAAATTGCTTTTGTTTATTACATAGAAAATTGTCTAATTACTCATGAAAAGTTTCAAAGGTCATTGTAATATAAATATTATAAATTAATTAATTTTCTAGACCTGGATAAGATAAATATCATTTTGTCTAATACTACTTCATGAAAGTTTTTTTGATGATAGAGGATGCATCAAAATTTTGATTTTTTTACAAAAAATTAAAAAAAAAATTATAATCAACAAGATTTTTCAAATTGTTTGCTCCATAAATAATTAATAATAGCTTATTTTAAAAGTTTCTTGTAATAATGAATAACGCTAAATTTTATAAAATATGAAAAATTTAGAATTTTCCAGTTTGAAAATAAATTTTTGATTGTAAAAATACCATTTCTAGTTTATAAAAAAAATGGTATAACGAATGATATAAATTTGTTTAAAAAAGTCTAATTTAAAAAAAAAATTTCAAATTCTATTTTTTCAAATTAAAAAGACTTTAATTTGAAAGTAAAAAAATTAAAGATTAAAAGAGTGCAAACTACAAGATTGGTTCATACAAATGCAAATCTTAGTTCTGAAATTTGCCCTAAAAAACACTGAATAAATTTTTGGTTGAAAAGAGGCAAAAGGTATATATGATTTATTTTTTTTAAATAATAAAAAGTATGGATAAATTTGAAACTAGTGGAAAATTTAAATTCATTCAAAATCATTAAAAAGATCAAAATTTTAAAAATTAAAACTAAAATGGCTAAGCATCAAAACACATCAAATCTCATATATAATAATGTTGAAATTTTATGGAATTCTTTGTCTAAGATATCTTCCAATCAATAGTTTTAGAACAGGTTTTTATTTCTGAATGAGCAGCACTCAAACAGATTGCCTATCATAGTGTACCTGATATGCACTTATTGTTTTTATTTATCTAGTTAGCACAGCTTTAATTGCTACAAATTCTACTTAATGGAACTTCGAACATAAAACTTGAAAATAAATTATAAACAAAAATTTTGATTTTTTTCTAAATATTTATTCTAAATACAAACTTTAAAAATTGGTTATTCACTTGATTATTTACATCTTAAACAACAAATTGTATTGCTTTAATAACACTGAACGGATACGTTTAATTAAACATTTAGGTATTATTTTAGAAAAATAAATAATTAAAAAGCGCTTTTTTTAGTTAAAGAAATCGTACCACCTAAAGATATTGTTATTGGTTTTGAAATGATTCAAAATTGTAATTATTTAAAAGTTTGTCAATCATTTCCGGGTTTAAATCATCCATGTCCATTGATTGAAGATTAACCGAAGATAAGGAATTTTTCTGAAGAGTGCTTTTTTGGTCATTATTAATCTCATTCGAATAGCTGGATCTTGGCAACGCTTTTCTTATATTTATCAGCTGGCCGACTAATTCAGCTTCTTCATTAAAATTGTTTCTATTACATGGAGGTGCTGGTGACGAACTGTAAGACCTCTTTTGGGTTTTATTCATTCGTAAATTGTTATTATTGTCATAATTCTGCTGATATTCATTTTTTGGAAAATTTTGTTCCTCAGACATTTGTTTTTGTGCCATTAAAGGACTATTTTTATTTTTATTTAAATATTGCGATTGACTAGCCGAGTCATACTGATTTTGTTGAACTATTACTGGCTCATTGTTAGATAACTGATAATTACTTTTTTGCGGTGATTGATTATTATTCTGAACTTGAGCATTCTGCTGATCAAAAAGTAAAGATCCGTGCGAAGTTGAACTTGATTTTTCATTTTTACTCTGATTAAAGTTATGATTATTTTTGTATAAATTTGAGTTGTATTCCTGACGCTGAAATTCCCGAACCCAACTTGCAAGTTTTTTCTCTTAAAAATAAAATATTTCATTTAAAAGATTAAAAAAAAGAAAATTTAATCAAAAGAAGACTTCGCTATTCTGAATTTAACTCAAGAATTTTTTGTTGACTTTTATTTAAATTAAAAAAAAAACTACAAAATGAGTTATAAAAATAAAAATATAAAAAATTACATATCACCTGAAATATCTTTAAATTCGAAAAGAAAATTATATTTTTATTTTCCAAATATAAATAGGAATTAAATTTTTTATGCTAAAAAAATTTCGCTATTTTTTTTAATTTTTGTGATGATAATGAAAAATAAAGCCATATAAAGAGAAAGATCAAGTATTTATGTATAATTATTTTAGTATTTATGATCAAGTATTATGTTTAGCAGATTATTTTTTATCTTAATAACTTAGAGAAAATAAAATTCCAAAGAAAATGAATAAAAAAATTTTAATAATAAAAATAAGATAAGACTTTAATTAATATTAAGCTTTAAAGTTCTTGGGTAAAGGTTCGAAGATAATAACTTCAATTTGTAAATCTAAGTTCGATAAAAAACTTTAATTGTTGAAAAAATATTTATAGAATTTAATAAAAAAATATTTATAGAATCTTTTTTTTCAAAGAAAGTGTGTTTCAACTTTTTAGAGAATTATTTTTTCTATTTGTTTTCCATTAAAAATCAGGAATGAAAATAATTCTAAAAACTAATTATTCTTTGAAAATAAATTCGATGAATTATTTTCGCAGCAACTAAAAAACCTAAATTTTTATTCAAATAAAATCTTAAAATTTACCGTCTCTAATATTATCCATTGTTTCCTCGAGGATTTTTAGTTCTTCTTGGTGTTTTTTTATTGTGCTTTCGATTTTTTGTTTCTTGAGCTTGAATTGACTCAAAACGTAGTTTCTGTATTCAATATCATTGAAACTACGCAAAAAAATAGACTAGGTAAAAAAAATGAAATAGCTTTAAAAATTTGATTATCAATAAAAAAAATTAATTACACCAAGACTTTCATCAATATGCTTTTCTTGTTTTATAGAATTTTTGTTGTTAGAAGCTGACATCAATAAATTGGAGCCAGTCGCTTGATTTGACTCAGAATTCTGCGTTAAATCAGAATTTTCATTATTCTGTATAGGCATTTGACTATTTGTTACTTCAACCTTAGTATCTATAGTCAAAGTTTCCGAAAACTTGGTATTTCCGATCGATTCACAAAAACTGGTTACATCAAGCAAATCTTTAGATTCAACCACTTCATTGAGACTAATGACGTGGTTATAAGCCATAATAGCATATGGCTTCATTGCTGTCTGGTGATACAATATTTGAAATCTTGACTGAATCCATAGCCATTGCTGTCCTTTGGTGCGAAACCTATAGGCGATCAAGGGCACTGCACCATTCTGAAGAAGTTTTTTATGACAGTCGATTAATTTTTCCAAATCATCCAAATGACAATAATCATAGCTACATGTTCCGATTATTTCTATCGGACTATAGCCAATAATTTCGATAGCTCTTTTTAAAAATAAATTATTTAAAATAAAAAAATACTAATATTTTAAAATGAAAAAAAAATACTTAGAATCTAAGCTGGTATATTTTAAGTCCATGGAAAATTCGCTCCGAAATTCTCTTTTGTTGTTATCGCTTGGATAAAGTTCACCTATGGACATGAAGCAGTCGAGCTTAGCAATTGTATTAAAGTGACCTATTGAATCAACTTGATTAGATAATTTAATTGTTTGATATTAAAAAAAAGTTTCGAATAAATTTACCAGAATTCGGTGTACATTTAAAAAAACCTTTAATTTTAATCGGCTCATAGCTGTTGTTTCCATTGTTTATCTTTTTGAATTTACATTCTAAACTTATATGATCTTGTCGATAAAATTATTTAAAAAGATATTTGGCGTTGAAAAATTTAAAAACTTACCCATTGGATTGAACTTGCGTTTAAGATAGTTTTTTAATTGTTTAACACTATTTTCATCTATGTATTCAAATATTGAGCAATTTTGCATATTTTTCTTTAAAAAAATAAGTTAAAATATATTAAATTTTTTTAAAAATAATTGATCAATAAGATTTAAAAATTTAATAAAAAAAGCTTTAAACTAAAATTAATTAAACAATTAAAACTTTCATTGAAAAAAAAATATTCAAAATTATTCTAAAAAACTGTAAAACATACAGCTTTAGTACTTATATGTAAGAGTGACTAAAATGCTTATTTGAATGAAAAAATTAATATATCAAGAAGGGCTTTAGATAGACTTTATAGACTGACAAAAAGAAAAAGATACGAAAAATAGAATAAATTATTTCATTCTTTCTTCTGTTTTTTGTATTATTTTTTCAGTTGTTATATCATATGTTATATAATAAATAGTAAAAGACTATTTACTGAGCTTTCAAGGGACACCTGCAATAATAAAGTATTTATCAGTTATTTGCTTTTTATTTAATTCAGCTTCGTTCGGTTGTGTTAAAGCGATAAATACAAAGGACATGCATAAATACGTTATCAGGATGTTTGTATCTTGACCAGCATCCAATAATGTCATTATACACCTAATAGATAAAAAATTATAAATACAATTTATTGTTACCTAATGAATTATTTGGTAAAGTAAAATTAGTCTTTTTTAGTTGGGAAGGACAAGCACTCAAAAGAAATGCCAAAGACCCAGCAAAATTGTTTCTTTTCTATGAACCTGAGATTAACTATGGTTTAGTCAAACGTGGTTGAAAAAACAACAACGTTTTATAAGTATATATATGGATTATTGTTTCCTGAGAACGCAGAAGTAGCTAAATCAGAATTGAAGAATCTGGCAATGGATCGCCTACTTTGGAAGAAAAATGTCGCCGAATGCTGTAAATTAGTTTTCGATTGAAGAAGAAGAAGAATTATAAATTAGTTAATTTTCAAGACCCGGATAAGATAAATATCATTTTGTCTACTACTACTTCTTGAAAGTTTTTTTTTGATGATAGAGGATGCATCAAATTTTGATTTTTTTTTAAAAATTCCTGACAAAAATGTCAGTAAGAAGGATTTACTTCAGTCCATTAAAACATGAACATTGCTTAATTTCGAATTGGATGAAGTTAAGATTTTCTTAGCTTCATAACCGAAAAAATCAGACTTTTAGCAAATCATTTTTAGATATTTTTTTTACTTGAAATATTATGATGTAAAAATTCCTTCTATTTAAAATATTTGGGTATTTATTGAGAAATTTATTTTTAGAGTATTTTTGAGTAATTTTAACATAAAATGCAAAACATTTCTGTAGAAAAGAAAAAAAAACTGTCTAAAATATATTTTTAATTTTGTAATTTTGTTTGATTTTACTTTTTTAATTTTTGCGATTGAACTAGCTTTTTCTTTTTTAAAAATTAAAACAGTTTGCTAATTTTCAATAATATTTAGGGCTGGTAGACCGATTCCATTCTTAAAGCCGGTTTAGAAACCAGTTTCCAAATTAAACTGGTTTTAAGAATCGGTCTACCGGCCCTATTTAATATTGATTAAAAAAAACATCAGATTGATTAGTCTAAAATAATAGATGTGAAAAATACTATTTTGGAGTCATTTTTAATTTAGTAGGAGTAAAATAATCATAGTTAGGAGTTATTTCAAACGAGAACGGTTTAAAAAAAATAAAAGAGGAGTAAAAATTGCATTATTTTTACTATTCGTGTGTAAAAATATGCTGAATAACTTGTATTTATTTTACTCCAAAATAAACTATTATCTCGGAAAAATTGAAAAAGAATATCATTTTAACTCTTTCTTCTCCGTTATTTCGTATTTAAAGTCCATTTTTTAAAACTGTATAAAAGCTAATATTATCTAATTTATCTATTGGAATTTTTTTAAGCAGCTACATTTATATTTGGTGGATATCAATTATATTGATCATTAAAATTTAAAAAAAAAAACGTTTTAAAGGCTAAATTAAAATATTTTTGAATATCTCTAATGAATTAGTGTCGTTAACTTAACATTCAAATCCTATAAAAAAAGTAAAGCTTTAACTTAATGCGTTGATGTGCATTGATAAGCCAATTCCCTTAAAATATTAAAGCCATAAAATAATAAAAGCTAATTAAACTATATTTAAAAGAGACACAAATAGCTTATGGGAAATATTTTTTATTCAAAGGAGTGTAAGTGAATAAGATAAAATAAAAAGTAAAATTTTTCTTAGAGAAATATATTCAGGAAAAAAAGTTATGTTAGATTTGAAAAGATTTTTAAATTTTTTGATTTTTTAATTTGGTCAAAATGGAAGTAACTTTTTGTTAAAAAAATTTAGAAAACAAAAATGAATAAAAAAAGCTCTTAAATGATACCATTTTTGTCACATTTTTTATTGTTTTTGTAACTTAAAAAAGGGGGCACAATTTCAATGGAAAACCGGTAAGGTTCTTTAACAAAGGTTTGAAATAATGGCTTTCCCAGAAAGGAATACAGTATTCATCATATCATTTAAATATAAAATTGTAAAGAAAAATGATCTTCAATATAAAATAGAATTTTTTTTAATGCTATCAAAATATTTAGAATTTTTTTCTTACCGGAAAATATCCCATTAAATGAATGATGTCGTCCGATACATACTTTATGTCGCCATTTAGATCGAATACCAAGCAAAAAGCATTTTGAAACTAAAATTAAAATATAACAAAATAATAAAATTTTTTTAAAAAATTTTTACCTCAATCATGAACCTCATAAACTCGTCGTTTTGAAGAAAAAATGGCTTAAATTTAAAGTCGATTTCTTTATTATATAGAGGCTTTTCTACAAGAGATTTTAATAAATTCAATTAAAAAATTAATTTCTATTTTTTTTCCTTTTACCATTATAGTTTCGGAAAAAGAAAAGTGTCTCATTTAAAACAGTTGCTTTGTCTATTTTTCTTGGATGGTTCAGCAAATTTCCTAGTTCTTGAATTAATAAATTAAATTGATCACGTCGTTTTTTTTCGTTTTGATTTCTTGACCGTCTCTTGTCGTTTAATGAATAAGTTGACGACGAATATGTCGAGTTCATTCTGGAAAAGCCCGAACTGCTATTTGTAAAACTGCCATCGTCCATCTCCAAATCGCTGTCTTCGCTTCTTTAATCACAAAAAATGAAACTGGTCAAATTTATAAGAATAAAATTTACTTCAAAGAACATGAGGAAGACCTTCGATCTCGGTAGTAGCGATCCGAATTCGTTAAGCTCATTTTGTTAAGAAATTAGTAAATTTTTGAAACTAAAAATTATCTATACTATTTTAAAATTATTTTTTCATAATTGTTGAAATAAGAAATTTTTAAGAGATGTGCATCACACTTAAACAAACAGTCTAATAAACAAATCTTACGGTATTGGTGATTTAAAGTCTATTGTATAGCTTATTTAAATTTGAGGTAACAAAAAAAAATGTCTATAAATTAAATAAGAAATTTAAACAATGAGAGAACAAAAAGCTTCTAGATATTTATCAGAACTTTGGAAAAATTTGATATTTAAAATAATAAAGTATTAAAAAATCCTAAACAAATTTTATACAAAAATTTATAATTATCGCAAAAATTGTTTAAAAATTAGAATTTATGCAAAAAAATTTTAATTTTGATCTCATAATATTAGGACTTAAAAAAAATTTGAAATTTTCAAAAAATCGATCACCACTTAACTGGTGAATGTTTGAGAAGAATTTAATTATGAGGAGTGCAAAATAGGCTTAAATTTTATTAAAAGTTTACTAAAAAAAATTTGCAAATTAAAAAATATAAATTTGAACTATGCAGTTTTATTAGCTTTTTTGTTATTTTCTTTATCATTCGTTGTCAACTCTGATGGTTCAGAAGTTTTATTAATTTTTGACGAACTAGACAAGGTTTCCTTTGCTGTTTCTTTAGCAACAGTTCGAACTATTTTCATATTCTTAAAATTATACACAGTTGTTGCCGCATTTCCAACACTAAATAGCCCATTCTCAGTCACTTTGGCCGCTTCAGGTCCATATCTAAATAAAAGTAAATGTATTTGTTTAATTATAGCAATTTTATTATGAATATCATAATTTTTTAATTTTAAATGGCAGTCAACCATAGCTTGGTTGCCATAATAGATTCATAAAACATCATTAAAATTTAAAAAAATAATTTTTCAAGAGATTTTTTTACGGTACGGTAATTATACAGACAGCGAAAAAAATTTCAGTCTATAAGATTTAACTAAAAAATAATTTTTTCAAATTCAATTTTTTACTTGAACACAAAAATTTATATATTAGATAATTCATAATTTTTCTCTAAAATCTAGTACAAATTCTGATTTTGGTTTTTAAAACTCTAGATACTCTAAAATTTAAATTATTTCGCTGCATAAATTTAAAGGATGCATTCTCAAATCTTAAGATTATCAGTATCAGTAATTTTACCAGTTAATTTATCATTTAAATCGATTTTTCTTTTCTAAAATTATAATTTTTGTCATGATTAATTTTAGAGCAAAAATTAAAAAACTCAGTAACTTTTCTTCTTTGAATACAAAATTTGCTCTGTAAATTGTATCAGTTGATTATTCAATGTATTGCATCTGCAGAAAATTTTAAAAAATGCATACCGTAAAATCTACATGAAATACTTTTAGGCTGGAATTAGGAGATATGTTGAATTAATCAACTAAAATAATTTACAGAGCTAATTTTGGAATCCTTGGAAAAAAAATAATGAGTTTTGTTATTTTTTTAAGTTATTTTTGTTCTAAAAATGCGTAATCTGTTGAAAATTATATTTGAGTTTTTCTTTATTTACACTATGAATCAGATCTCTTGTAAATAAAAATCAAATAATTTAATTAATTTTTTTAAAATTATTAAATTTGTACATAATTTTACTACGCCAAAATAAATGTTTAACAAATTAAAATATCAATAATTTTATCAAAAATTTTTTAGTTAAAAAGTTTTTGTTGTTATATTTTAATTTTTTATAATTTTTTTATTTCTTATTAAAGTCTAAATAAAGTTTTTAAATTGCTTGAAATTGATTTTAAGTGTTTAAAATATTAAAAATAAAAAAATTCTAATAAACAATCTTTAGCTTAAATCGTCCTTTAAAAATTAAACGGGGTCCGAGGTGGAGTCCAGGTTTAGGGCTTCGGGTAGGTTGTGTATTTTAGAACTATCAGTTAAAATTTAAACTATTAATTAATTAAAATATTTAATTTAATTATTGATATGACGGGTTAAAATGCATCCGTAAGCCTATTGATCAGTAATTCAGAAAAAAAAAAACAAATCCTTTTATTTAATCAACTTTTCAAGCATTAGAAATCTACTAGTTCTAGTAGTGAAAAATAAGTTAAAAACTTTTTTTAAATCTTTGAAACTAAGTCACTTAAATATTTTCCTTATTTAAAAAAAAACTTACTTGTGATCGACCACATCAACAGTTCGTTCGCTCATATTTTTGGCCAGCGTTTTAGCTGCATTTTCCAACGAATCGTAAACAATGCCAAAGCTCTGCAAAGAACCATGCGCAACAGTGCATACATTCTCGACATAATTATTTGATTGATCTTGGCTTCCGCCAATACCAGCCTTGTTCAGTAGTGCCGTAGAGCCATTTTTGATGTGTGGTGCCACTGTTTTAGCTGCTGAGCTGGCAATACTCGACAATTTATTGAGCAAAAAAGAGCTTACTCTGACCGTGGCATGAGTTCCGTATCTAACATTCTCAACAACTTTTTTTACTTTGGGATCCACTGAAACCGGGTCAGCCCTCGGCTCAATGCTACTCTTGATTTTTTCTCCACCATTTTTCATATATTTTGTTGCATACTCAGTTGATGATGCCAATCCACTTGACAAATACTGTGCTCCGTTGACCATACTCTGGGCTATTCTCTCTGCCGACCATGATTTTTGAATATTCATTTCTTCTTCTGGCAATTTTTTGTCCTCTTTTTTCTCTTCAACTCTGTCAACAGAAGCTGGTGGCTGCTTGGCACCGCTCTCCGAAAATTGATCCTGATAAATCAGCGAGCTCATATTGGTCAAAACATCTTCGAATAGCTGTCTTTGCTGAACACTGATTTCGTTGGAAAAAGTGATGCCGACAAAAGAAAATTTAGGCTCTTTTAAGCTACCATCGTTGTTGGGAAAAATGTATGCATTGAAATTAGTTTTCATGCCTGGCGACTCATTTGGTATCAATGGATAGATCCAATCACCAACTCGAATAAACCCGATTATGTTTTGTTCGCTTTGCTGCGCCTCGTCAAATAGATACATGCTCAAATTGGTCGGATAGGATGGTGTAGAAACAGAGCCATCATTGGCAATATAGAATAACTGTACCCCGTCATCAATCTTCAAGAATTCTTTAGCTTTGGCAAAGTCCTTAAATTTTTCATCAGGTAAAGTTTTAGCAGGCTCTTTTTCTTTCAGTTCATGGTTATCATCTATTTCATCAATTATTAGAAAATCATCTGTCAAAATTTGGTCACCTGCCGCCAAAAATTCCGAATTCAACGCCGAACCCTGGTTGGCATTGTTTATCCGACTTGTTTTGAGCTTGTTCAGTCTTTCCATAGTTTGGCTGCGAATCGATGTCAAATGAGAATGGACTGTGACAGCATTGTCATTTGTTACCAGAACAGATTTGTTATCAGTGTAGAAAGCTAGCGCTCTATCTATATAATTTAGGCTCTTTTCATACAATAAGATGGACTGGTCGATTTTTTGGGAGTTTGAACTGGACTCGTTGGTGTCGAATGACAACGCTTGGTCCAAATGTGAAAATGCTTCTTTCTTTAGAGAATAAAGTTTATCTACAAGTGACTGTGAACTTAGTTCCATATCTGAAAATATAAAATTTAACTAGGTTTTTTTAGCGCCTTAAATTTAAAAAAAAATAATTTAAAATTTAAAAAATTTAATTAGAAAAATGTTTTAAATTTGGTAATGAAAAAAGTTTGTTTATTTTTATATTAAGATTTGGCTCGGATGAATCATACCCACTTTGGTGTAGCCTACACAGTATTAGAAAATTTTTTTTTAATTTTTTTAAAACCTGAAAATAGAATATTATAATTTGTTTTTAAGAGAAGAGTGGTATGACTAATAATTAATAATCAGAGCTAACTTCAAATTTATGAACAAAATATTGATTGAAAAATGTACAAAAAAATTTGCATCTATTTTAAAATTTCTTTTTTTTTGGCAACGGAATTCTAAAATTATGTAAGAAAAAATTTGGAATATTTGAAATAAATTATTTATTTTGTTTAACACATTGTGGAATCAAGATTATTATGACATGAATGAGAAAAGAGTGCGTTATGTCGGTGTTCGCTCAGTGACAATCGAAGAAATTCTTTTCTAAAATCTTAATTTAATTTCAATCAAATAAGCGTAATTTATTATAATTTACGCTAGAATTATAATAGAATTTTTTCCAGAATGCAAAAAAAGATTTATTAAGTGGTTTATCTCAACAAGAAAAACAATAGCATTTTTCTTTTGCTAAAAAAATTTTTTTTATTTAACTAATTATTTTTAAAAAAATTCAAACTAATTTGATAAAATTTTTAATTTTTTGATTTTAAATATAATATTATAAATCTTAGATTTCAAAATTAAACATAACATATTTTTTTAGTTGGCTTATAGAATTTTTTTGAGAAAAAATCTTGATTTTTTTATAATTATGCTAAACAAAAATAAACTTTGATATTTTATTTTTATCTTTTTCTAACGTTAAGGGAAAATAATGTACTTAAATTAGAATGAAGATAACAAAAAATTCACCAAACATAATTTTATTCAACTAAAAAAATATTTAACTTAGAATTAAAAATTGAACTTAAATTAATCCAAAAAAATCTTTGTTTAAATATCTATGTTTTTTGCAGTAATGCTACGTAATTTGACATTAATTTTACAAAATAATCAGAAATTATTTAATTGTCAAAATTTTGATTATTTTTTGATTCTTTTTAGTTTTTATAATTGTTTGAGCGGAATTTTGGAAAATAATTTGTGTAAATTTACGTAAAAATTACAATACATTAAAAGCCCAGAAAAACTATTTTTAGTAATATTTCAAATACCAACTCTGGATCATAGCACTTCCCCTGTCTAATTTTCCCTTATTCGGCAAATTGTTCATGATGTAAAATACATGATGTATTTCATGACTATAAATTATTGATTACCTAAAAGCATTGATTGTTCACATTAATATTTTTAGCATTTTTTTATGCTATTTATTAAGATCAAGACATTTATTTAACGAATTAAAATTTTAAAATCTTTTAAATATGAATCTATAAATTGATTTAATTAATTTTATTTACCTTGTGGTCATAATGAAATTACCATTAGGAATTTTTTGTCATCAAAATTTTACTTGCCAATTAATGTATCAGCGTTGGTCATCTATTAATAAAAATTGGCGCAATTAAAAAATAGATGAAAACATGAAAAATATTCTTATAAACATTTAATTTATTTTAGTATTTGATTTAATCTTTCAAAAAAATTCGATTCAAGAAACAAATATTTCACTGAAAGTTAAATTGAAAAAAAAAGTTTAATTTAAAGCTTAATAGTTTAAAGCTCAATAATTACAACTTTTTATGAACAGAAAGTCAACATTTTGGAACCGTCTACCAAAATATATTCTAAATTCAAAGGATATTAATTGTTTTAAAAACAAAATTGACAGATTAAATTTAGAAAGCTATTACAGTGAGCTTTAAACCTCACTTTATGTAGTAAACCCAAATATTATTATTTTTATCAATGAAATTTATAATTTTTTTTTTATTTTTAATTGAACTTAAAAATTAAACTAAAATTTTATATCATCTATATTATTATTAAAAATACAATTAATCCGAAACGGCTCGCGGTACTGTTATGGCCGATGATCTATCATGGACTTTGGTTTGGCTTGTTAACATTTTAGTTGTCAAATTCATTTTCATCTTGAATTGTTGCATGTGTTGGCGTTCTTCGTCTCATCCGGCAACCCGTTCAATATTGGCACTGGGCGATTGGAGAGAAACTTATTTCATGAAAAAAATTTTCTAACAAATTGTTAGCGTAGTTTTTGCTTCGAGTCATGTGGGTCTGATTGCATCAAGTGGGTCTGATTCGGAATTAACGGGAACTTCTTTAAATCGTTCATTGTAAAATTCATAAGCTTTGGAACACTTTTTGTGACTCTTAATAATTTTTCTAATATTTGTGTCTCTAATTTTTAGTTCGGTCTCCAGACTGGGGCTGCTTATTCCACGAGTGGTTTTGTATACTATCTTAAAAATCTTAGTGTCCCAACGAGTGAATTGCATTTTTTTATTTTTATATTTGTATTTAACTCTACCTTCTTCAGATTAAAATTTAAAAAATAAAATGAATAATCAAACTGAAAAAAGAAATGACAAGTATCAAAGGTTTAAGTACTGAAATTTAAATTAGAAAAGAATGTCAAGACAATTTTAAACGATTTGAAAAATTATTTTCACTCATTAGTATTAATTTTTTTTTTGATCAATTATTTTTGGTTTTTAAATAAAGACGAAAAAGTAAAAATGTGATAATTAAAATTGATTTATTTATATACTTAGTAAAATTAGATGAATTCTGATCTTAATAAAATGAATTTAGAAAATCAAAAAAAAATTTCGTTTTTTTAATTCTTTTTTTTTTAAATATTTTAAGAATTTCGCTTTTTTTGAATCCTTAAATAAAATTTTCTAAAAATAAATATGAGTCAATTTGAATATTCTACGCGTTTTTCGGATCATTTTGAAAGCTATCAAAATTCCAAAATAGCAAATTCCAATCATTAAATAAAATTAATTAAGTTTGCACAATAAATTGTGTCGCTGGTTCTAAAAGTAATTTGAATTAAAATTAAATTAAATGAAGCGTTTAGAAATAAATGAATTCTAACTAATGTATTTACATCAATACAAATCAAGTGAACAATTTCAGATTCTTGTAACCAAAGAACATCAACAATTTTACTTAATTAAAATTATAAAACCAAAAAAAGAATTCAAACATTTTATTAAAATTTTTTATTTCTTATACAAAAAATTTAGGTTTCTACAATCTTTTTTGCTTGGTCACTGTAAACGGGTCATAATCTTCTAAGAAATTATTTTTCTCATTAGCTTTGATGATTAGAGCCAATTTTAATTGAATTTTTTTTTCTTTAGAAAATGTACAAGTATGGCAAGAATTTTAGAAAACCAAAAAAAGTTCGAATCAGTGAATCTGAAAATCAAGGAATAAATGACGTGATCAGGATACCGATTCAAGTTATAAAGGAAGCTCGTGTGCCTGAGACTGATAGGTCAACTCGCCGGTTTCTACATGAGGATCATCCAAAGTCAAGAAATCCTATCAAAGAATCCAATGAAGAAATGGAAAAACAAGATCACGCTAGGCGCAGGAGTAATAGAGCAAAGTCTTATTTCAACCCATTATTGGGTGATAATTTTGTTGACCGAAAGTCGACTAGGACTTTGGTGTATTACCGTCCACCGTTTGATTGGTACAATTCGGATAGATGTGAAATTTTGGATGAGTATGAAGAAATTTTGGTACCGGATAGATCTGTCTACAGTCGTCAGAGTTCAGATGATTCGATTTACGACCGGCTTGATCGCTATGATTACCATAAGGACCATGATCGAGAAAGAAATCGTCGAAGAAAAGAGCCTATCTATGATTCAGAATTGAATAGAAAAAAGAAAAATGGTGTGATAAAAAAAGAAGTAGTTAGAGAGCGAGAGTACGAAGTTGAAGAAGAAGAAAATTTGTTTTCTTTTTCTGATCCGGAGAAAAAGAGTCCGATTCGAAAGATTGATCGCTTTAAAAAGAATAAAGAAAATGATTTAAATGATGTTGTTGAAAATTTCAATGAAATCACAATCGATGAACGAAAAAAATACCGAAAGCCTCCAAAAAGATATTAAGCCTTTTTTTCTTAATAATTTTCAATTCTATAATTTAGTTTGAGATTACTCAAACTATTAAAATTAATAAATTTTTAAAATTGGAATTTTTTGGCACAATTTTTTTTCCAACCGATGCAAAAATTTAAGAAAAAAATTCCTAAATTAATTAATATTTTTATTGTCTTTTTTTAAAATATTTAATTCATGCAAGTTTCTAATAATAAATAAGATTATAACTCAATTTTCATAAAGGGGGTTCGAGACTCTCTCCTAATAATTATCGTCCCGTATCATTAACGTGTATTGTATGCAAAGTCCTGGAGTCCATAATTAAAGAATCAATGTAAGAGCACCTACTGAGAAACAAGTTGATAAACAAGATGTCATCTCTGAAGCAATTGCTCAAGGTTTACCGGTTGACATCATTTACACAGATTTCGCAAAGGCTTTCGATAAAGTCCTCCACAGAAAGCTTATGTACAAACTCAAGTTTTTTGGTTTTGGTGATAGCCTGATAAATTTGATAAAGGCATTTCTGTTAGAACGTTCTTAAAGGGTAGTGTTAGGGGACACTAGCTCAAATTGGGTTAAAGTTAACAGTGGAGTTCCACAAGGTTCAGTGCTTGGTCCTTTACTCTTTATTTTTTATAAAAACGATATGTTGGATATTGTCCAAAACAATTGTGAAGCTTATGCTGATGACACGAAAATCTTATCAACAGTTAATGATTTCAACTCGATTTATAAGCTACAATCAGATATGGATAAGGTGTGCAAGTGGTCAAAAGAGTGTTCGACTCAGCTATATGTAGAAAAATGTAAAGTAGTTCATATTGGTAGCAATAATTCTAAGTATGTTTTTTTAAATTAAAAATTGGCATTCTATTATGAAAGAAATTGTTTAAATAAAAAATTCGGAAAAATCGTGGAGAAACATCAAATTTTTATTGAATAAAATAAAAAATGAAGTAGAAAAAAATCAAATTAGTATTATTATATTGTATTATTATTCATTAGTATTTAAATCAGAGTTGCATAAAACTGAAAATTTCTAATTACGATTTTACTTGGTTTTTACCTAAAACTTATTCTGTTGTCGTCGTTAATTAAAATGAAATTGTAAAGTATTAATAAAATCTTTAATATTCATTTATTAAATCATTGAAAATAAAATATATTTTTATTGTCTTTTTTCTTATAAATCAATTCATTAAATAAAAATTTCTTGCTTTTTTTAAATTAAAATATAAATGAAAATGAAAATTTAATTTTAAAATAAAAAAAAATCTGAAATCAATATAGTTAATAAAAAGTTAAATTAGTTTAAAAAATTTTTATACTAGGAATTGATGTTTAAGTCATTTTAACCACCTCAAATTAATGGTTTGAAAAACGTTTGCTATTATGCTTACATTTTCACTAAATCAATTTTTATGTTGGTACAGTATTCCAGCATTTTATATCATTGATTTTGAAATTAAATGAGTGAATTGGCATGAAATTCACATTACCTAAAAATAAATATCAATATAAATATTTATATAAAAATTAAGTTTTTATAAACTAAAAGGATTTAAAATACGGTTTTCAAACGGGTGCATTATCACGAATGCTAAAATAAATGGACATCGAGTTGCTGTGTTAATCTAATAAAAAAATAAAAAAATTTGAGATTGATATAATTGAAAAATATTGGTCATATATAATAGACATTTTAAATTTGAAGGTTTTTGACAGATTGAGTTCAAAGAAATTTTTGAAAAAAAAAGATGTTATTGATGAGTGTATTTTGTTGAATTTTTTATTAATTTTTTGAATTCCAAAATTTTTATTTACTTTTATAGAAGAGCAAATAAATTTTTTCTTTAATCTTTTTATTTTGTCTTTTAAGAACTTAATATTTCATGGTTTTATGTATTTAAAAAAAAATTTAGTCCGAAATTGAAGTATATAAATGTGTTTTCATTAAATTAAAATTATGGAACCATCGATCATAAATTTTCTAAAATAATAGCTATTTTACTATTTTTATACTGAAATTTTGTGATTACGCGCCAAATTTACCCTTTGGGATGGACATTTTCTTGTGTGCTCAGTAACCACTAGTGGTGGTTTTTAATCGTTTAAGTCTGCTCTTGCCGACGAGACAAAACGATTAAGAAAAATAAATTTAAAAAAATTTAAGCATATTTTTTTAGTTTTTTATTAGAGCTAAAAAAAGTTATTCATTAATTTATTAAATCATATTAGATAAGAAAAGAGCAAAAAAAAAATATTTTTTTTCTTAACTCAACTTTTGAAGTGGGTAAATTTCTGCTAGATATGAAGCAAATATGAATCTAAGCATTTTAGGCAAAAAGAAATTATTCATTTAAAAATTATCATAAATTTAATTTATTTATAGAGAAAATTTTTTTCATTTACCATTTAAAAATTTTAGGAGGTCGCAAAAAATTTCAAAATTAATTTATTTTAGAAGACATATTTTAAAAATGATTCCAGATCGAGTAATTAACCAGGAAGGTGATCTAACTAGATCGAACCATTCAATCGTAGACGATTTCATGTACGGTTCAAATGTTGCTCAGTCTCATGTGACCATCCGTTTGGGATTTTTGAGAAAAGTATATGGAATTTTATTTTCCCAATTGGCTTTCACATCTATTGTCTGTATATTTATAATCAACTCTCCAGGATTTCAAGAAATCCTTAAGGAAAAGTAAACATTTTGTGTTATTACACTACTTTATTTATCTTTTTTTTATTAGCCCATGGATTATGATATTCAATTTTGTAGTCACATTTGCTCTTTTGATCGGTTTAATGATAAACCGTACTAACTATCCGATGAATTATTATTTCTTAGCTCTTTTCGTAATTTTAAATATTTTTTTTAATCTAATAACTTAACATTCGAATAATTTAGACTTTCTTTGAATCAATTTCAGTAGGATTAATAAGTAAAATTAGATAATATAGATTTAAAATGATAAATAATTTTTTAATTTACTTTAGCCTCTTTCTATGAAACATGGATTGTGGTGCAAGCTTTCATTTTGACCAGTTTAGTTGTTGGATCACTTACTTTGTATACTTTTCAAACAAAACGAGACTTCAAAGCTGGTGGAGCAATTTTATCATCCTTACTTCTCCTATTAATATTTGGAGGCCTATTTCAAGTAGAATACTAATAAAAAAAAAACATTTAAATATTTTTCAAAAATTTTTATTTAAGATCTTCTTTCAAAATGAAATGATGCATACATTATTGGCAATACTAGGCGCATTTGTTTTTTCTGGATTTATTGTCTACGACACTCAAATGATCATGAAAAAATTGAGCCCAGAAGAATACATACTAGGAGTGATAAATCTGTATCTGGACATCATCAATTTATTTTTGGAAATTTTAAAAATTTTAGATTCTATGAAGAAAAATTAAATTTTAATTGATATTTTTTAACAATTCAAAAATTTTGGGCTCATATTTATTTTTGATTAAAACCATAAAATTTTACCAAAAAAAAATAAATAAAGTAAAAGGTGATCATTAAAAGGATTTAATCTTAATAAATACATACAATTTAAAAGAAAATAAATTTTTTTAATTTTTATTCACAAGAACTCAACTTTTCTGGTTAATAAAAACAAGAATTCGGATAAATCATGAATTCTATTCGAGCATCCAACATTCAATTGAACTTACAAAAAGATATTTACATTTAAAAGAAAAATAACTTCTTGAAACTGTTTATTAAAAACAATATAGCTTATGGAATGGTGACTGTAAAGCCGAACATAGTCATTTTTCATCGTCTTCTTCTTCATCCACATCCGGGTTAGCTGACTTTTTTTTATAATCTTCGATTTCCCTTTCATAACGTTGCTTTTCTTGCCCAGCTTTAGCTTCATATCGACCTTTGACTTCAGCTGAAACTTTGTTCCATCGCTCACCAAGCTCCTTGGCTGCTTCGCCGACTGAATACTGTGGATACAAGGCCTTGACATTGGGGCGTTCATCAGCACAAAACAAAAAGAAAGCTGACAGAGGACGTTTGGGCGCGTTTGGATCTTTTTTCTTTTTTTTGCGGCCAACTGACTCATTTATTGGTGTGAAAGACGCCATTTCTTTGTCGTATCTTATTTTGTCCTTCTCGGCCATGTCAGCAAAACGTTTCTTTTCAGAATCGGTCATTTGTTTCCATCTCTCAGCACACTTTTTCGAAAACTCTGTAAAATTCACGTTCTCGTTTGGATGCTTTTTTCTGTGCTCCTCGCGACACATCTGTACGAAAAACGTGTAGGCTGACATGCGGCCCTTGGGCTTTTTTGTCTTTGTATCCATTTCTTTAAAAATCTAAAATAAATTTAAATAATTTATTATTCTTAAATATCTTCTTGCTATTAGTTTTATTTTCTTAATTTAAAAAAGACTGTATGAAAATCTAAAGAAAAGCTCTGTAACCATTTCTATTATTAAAGCGAAGAAAATTTTGTATATAAAATCAAAAATGTATGCTCTATGCAATTAATTATTTTTTTTCAAAAATTTATTTAAAACTTGAAATGAAGTGAATTTAAAATTGTCTTTAAATGTTTTTTTTAATTATTTAAAAAAAAAACGACCATTACGTTCTTCTTTTTTCCATCAAAAAATTAAATTCAATCCAAAATTTTTGTTTTATATTTAAATTTTATTTAAAATATATTAATATTAATCTATTATTGATTTTAAATATTATTTTGATACAAAATATTTAAAATGTTAATAGTTATCACTAATTACAATTACATTATTTTCGTGCATTTTAAAAATAAAGATGTAGTATTAAATATTATTTTAATTTATTGATAATTAATTTACACGATAAACACAATTAAATTGTCAAATTAAAAAATAACAAAAATTTTATTTGCTATCATTATTATTATTTTTCAAGCGTTACAGACCTCCCACATTTTTTAAACTGATGGTTTCTTTGTCCGTACGCTTTTTATTTTCAAGAAGTAGCCTAGTGAATTTTTTTAGAATAATAAATAGGCTAATTATGGCTAATTATGCTTTTTATTCCAAACCTTAAGGAAAAAAAGATTCATTTAAATGAGAAAACTGAACCAAAAATCAATGATCCATGTCAAATATATTCTAGCAATATATTTTTAAACGGGGTTGTGAAGTTCGTTTCAATTAGATCATTTAAATTAAGAAAAACTTGAATAACTTTTTTACTAAAAGAGATAATTTAGTTCTATAAAATGCTTAATTATAAGCAAATTTGCTTAATGCAGTAATATTACTCTGCAATTTTCTGGATTTTGCACGCCATTAAAAAGTATTCTAATAAACTGTGCAAGTATATTGCAGAGTCTTTGCAGGCATATATTTTCGGATTAAGAAAAGTTGTTTTAACATTAAGCATTTTACAGAACTAAATTATTCCTTATGGTAAAAAAGTTATTCAAATTTTCCTGAATTGAAAAATCGAATCGAAATGAAATGAAATGAACTTCACAGCACCTTCTTAAACTATTAAAACATTTTTAGATAAATATTTTAATTGTTTTTTTAGTTTCTTACTTAAAATCGATAATCTTTAAAATTAACTAAAATGATATAAAATATTTGCTCTTTGATTTTGTGTTGTTTTAGGTTTTGTGAAATTCAGTACAAAAGGATAAAAAGAATAGAAAAAATGTAAAAAAAATGAACAACTTTTTTTAAAAGGTTAAATTAATTATTAATTAATTCTGTAAATGCAACATAGTGCAACATTCAAAGTTGCATCAAATATCAAGGTCTGCTAAATTTGCAGGGTTTGGCAGAAATTAAATTTCAATTTAATCGAGCGCAGTGCATTTTGCAGAGATTTTGCACATCATTAGCAGACTTTTAGAGTCGATGTAACTTTGAATGTTGCACCATGCTGCATTCACAGAATTAATTTTAAACTTTTAGAAAAAAAAGCTATTTAATTTTATTACACTTTGTTCTGTTCTTTTGTACTGAACTTCACAAAACCTTGTTTTTATTTTAAATAAAAAGAAACAATGTAGTTTACTTTATCAAAAAAACATTTTTTATTAAAGAGATTTATTAACTCATTTTCTTAATGTTTTAACAATATCAGCTTTTGAGTGTAGATTAAAGTAAAAAATACAAAATTTTATTATCTTTTGATTATTATAAATTAATATTCTAGGGATGACAATGTTAGCAATTTATTAGCATTTTTTTCAAAATTAGTTAAAAAAAATAATTTTTGTGATTTTTTACACATTTAAGTGAGATTTAACTCATAGATTCACTCACTTACTGTGGCAAAGGATAATCAAGACAATTATTTTTGCACACATGATAAACTAAATTAACAAACCTACTTTTATTTTTTATTCAGATATTCTTTAGTAATTAAATGTGAATTATTTTTTTAAAACAATTTAATTTCCTTTCTATTAAAATTCATAGGACTTAATATTTCAGTTTAAAAGTAAAAATAATATTAGCAATAAATTTAGTTTAAATTTTTATATTTTATATTCTATTAAAATAAAACTTTAATTGGAACATATATTTTTCTTTAAATAGCTTTTTTATTTTTTATTAACTCTCTATTTAAAATTGTAACTCTTTTATGCTTCACTTTTATGCTTTAAAAAAGATTAGTTTCATTTTAGTAAAATTTTACAAAAAAAATGCCAAGTCCCTATCAAGCAATTCCTAAAAGTTATACACCAGAAGTATTAGAGTCTGTTATACAGCAAGTTAAGGATAACAAACAAGATAAATCTAAAACTTGAAACTGTCAAAGAGAATGTTTTTTGTTACGAATGCGCGAAGCCATTCAATTTGACTAAATAAGATTCAAAAAATTGGTAACCTTGTGTACAATGCTCAAACTGATGTTGTTTCACTTGTTTGCCTAGTAATTTAAAAAAAAACAAAATTTAGAGTTTATTTTTACCGTGTGTTAATTTTTTTAAGACCGACTAAATTTCAATATTTTCTATTCAACACGTTACTTTAGGAACATTAATTTTTTTGTATTGTTTAATTCCATATAAATCATAAAAACTCGAATTTTAAACGGTTTTTTTGATCAAAAGTCTAATTGGGTGACATAACGGGGTAATTGAGTGCGATGTTGTGTAAATTTGGTTAAAGATAGGGGTAATTTTGTTAAATTTCGGGGTAAGTGTTTTAACCAGTTTGACCAGATTAGCACTATCCCATATAACCCATCCGGGTAATTCGGTGACTAAAAACTTAAGGGTAAATTGGGGGATCAGATTCGTGATCCTCGAAAAAAAAATCTTTCCAAAAATCCAATAAAAAAAAATTGGTCACCCAATATGGCAAGTTTACTAAATAAGTGAATAAGAAATTTTAAGAAAAATTAAAATTTAAGTTTATTTAAGCTATAAATAAATTTAAATCAAAAAAGTTTTAGTTTATCATCGATTATTATTATTAAAAAAAACACAGGGTTCCCATTTAAGCGGACCAATACTTTGAGTGCTAAAATATACACTGAAAATTTACAATATATAACATGTGAATATATACAAAAAAGGCATTTAATCAGTTGTAATTTCTTATCAAAATTTGAAATTTTAATAAGGAATTTATTATTAAGAATAAACAAAACACGTTTTATTCTTCATCCTCTTCTTCATCACAATCTACAGCATTACTAATTATCGATTTATTTTTATAATCTTCCAATTCTCTTTCATAACGTTGCTTTTCTTGGGAAGCTTTTGCTTCGTATTGAGCTTTCAATTCAGCCGAAACTTTGTTCCATCGCTCACCAAGCTCCTTGGCTGCTTCGCCGACTGAATACTGTGGATACAAGGCCTTGACATTGGGGCGTTCATCAGCACAAAACAAAAAGAAAGCTGACAGAGGACGCTTCGGTGCATTGGGATCCTTCTTTTTCTTCTTTCTTCTGCCACCAGCCTCACTCGGTGGTGCATACGACGCCATTTCTTTGTCATATCTTACTTTGTCCTTCACGGCCATGTCAGCAAAACGCTTCTTTTCAGGCTCATTCATTTGCTTCCATCTCTCAGCACACTTTTTAGAAAAATCTGTAAAATTGACGGTTTCATTTGGATGCTTTTTTTTGTGTTCCTCGCGGCACATCTGCACAAAGTACGTGTATGCTGACATGCGGCCCTTGGGTTTTTTTGTTTTTGAATCCATTTCTTCAAATTATCTAAATAAGATTTAAAATCATTTAAAATTTGACGAAAAAAAAGCGAAAAAGATTTTTTATTCAGGTATTTTAAAATTCACCATAGGAACTATTAATATTGAAAAATTTTAAATGCTTGTTAGTTTTCTTTTAAATTTTTTTGAACATTGCATTAATTTTGCTTTATTAGATGCACATATTTAATTAAGACAATAAAAAATAAGCCTTTCTTATTTGTGATTCGTTAAATGACTCATCAAATTTATTTAATTGAAAATTTACCAACTTTACCTTTAAAATAGCTTGCATTTGTTTTTTTATAAACAAGAAAATTGCCGATAACTTAAGAAGTATAAATTTTTAAATCTGGCTAAACAGTTTTGAAAATTTTTGTTCTAAAAAAATGGTTAAATTTAGAATTTAAAATTACGATTTTTTTTAACATAAAATCAAAATTAAATTTACAAAAATTTTGGAAAATTTTCTTTAGTATTATAATTTGCTTTCCTTTGAGGTTTATTATGATTATTAATAATGACTTGATATTGATTTTATAGCTTAAAAATTACCATAGTTCCAATGCAAAATTAAAAAAATTGTTTTTTGAGTCAAATAACATATTCCCTTGTTCAATATTGCAAAATCAAACAAATTTTGGTGCATGCAATGCAATAAACACCATCTTGCCGATGTTTAAAAATTCTTAACTAAAACTTTTTTACACTGCATCATCTTAAAGTGTTTTTTAAATCTTGAGTCCGCATTAAGATTAAGTTTTTTAAGGTTAATGCGGCATTTAAGCTTGATATTTTTGTGTAATTTTTTTTTAATTTACTTGAATAAATCGCGCTATAAATTATATTCAAAGAAAAATCGGAAAAATTATTTTTTTTTAAATTTCTAGAAAAAATCTTAAGCTCTAATGCCGCATCAACTTTAAAAACTTGATTTTAATGCGGACTCAAGGCTTAAAACGAATTTTTAGAGCACGCTGTGTAATTTAAGAATGTTTTAAAATGGACAAGATGGTGTTTGTTACAAAAATTAAATGTTTAAATTATTGTGTTGCTTTTGTCATGTTTTAATAGCTTTCTCAATATTAGCTCTCTTAAATCAAATATACTTTATATAACAGAAATATTTAAACCAATTTAATAGTTTTTTTTTTATTTAAATAACCTTACCAGAGCTGTTTGGCAAAATTATAACGAAATAATATTCAAAATTTTTAAAATGTAAAATTAAAAAAAAATTCTATAATAGAAATTATTTAGCTAATTGAATTTTTTTTAATTTTTTTTTCAAATAAAATATTAGAAATTTTTTTAGTGATTTTTTAAAGAAAAATTTGACAATCCTGCTTTATTAGATTTATTTTTTATTTTTGTGAAAAAAAAAACGAAATGGCTTTTATATACTGAATTTGTGATATTTTTAATAAAATTTTAAGTGAAGTTTACTGATTTCCATAAATTTTTAATTATTATTATCAAATCTAATTTTAAATCTCCTACTCTAGAAACAAAATAAAAGAAAGAGTTTAGATTGAAATTTTAAAAAATTTAACGGTCCAGAAAAAATTGATTAACTGGTTTAAGATTAACCTTCTGGAAATTATATAATTAAATGATTTTAAAAAAAGTTAACGACATTTTATTAGAATAGTTCTTTTAAAAAAAAAATCTTTAATATATCAAGCTTGAGAATCGAACTTTAATTTTAAGTCCTTTAATTTTTTAAACAAAATAAATGAAAGCTAAAAGAAAAGGAACATTAAAAATATTATTAAATAAAATTGAAAAAAGACAAAAAATGTAGCTAAGATTAAAAAATAGATAATTAGGGAAAGTATTAAAATAAGGTAAATGACCACATTACTCAACCAAGATAGTTTTATTATGAATCTTGATTCGATGCACTTAAAATTAATCTTCAAGTCTGTAGCCAGTGATACTTTTAAGCACAATCTTTTTTCCTATTTTATTCATTTTTTATTAATTTTCGCTTATTTCCCAAAGATAAATGGATGAATGAATGGTAAAGAATGGATTTAAAGAAATTTTCTTCAAATTTATTCAAGATATAAATAAAGACTAACAATAAAAAAAAAAAAGATCTTGAAGGAATTTTTTTTTAATTAATTGCATTAAAATAGTCGTTTCTTTATTTCAATTTTTTCTCTTAGTGATTTAGACCCCATTCATTGACAATATAAAAAAACAAATGCAACTCTTAAAACCTATTTTCTGTGATTTAATCAATTAAATATAAAAAAAATAATTTTACAATATTAAAAATTTTTATTCACAAAATTTCAATTTTTTTACTAGTTTACACAAAAAAAATAACCATTTCATTAAATGTGATCGACCAAGATTGATTAGATTTACAATTAAGTATTTACAGTTTTGAAACACTTCAAACTCTAAAAGCAATTAATCAAATGGTAGATTCTGACAGAAACAGTTGATTATTTATTCTTCCTCTTCATCCTCCTCTTCACATTCGTCAGCTGCTATATCAGCTGATCTTTTTTGGTAACCCTCCAATTCTCTCTCATACCGAGTTTTGTCCAGCGCTACTTTGGCTTCATATTGAGCCTTCAACTCAGCTGATACTTTGTTCCATCGCTCACCAAGCTCCTTGGCTGCTTCGCCGACAGAATACTGTGGATACTGGGCCTTGACATTGGGACGTTCATCAGCACAAAACAAAAAGAATGCTGACAGAGGACGCTTCGGTGCATTGGGATCCTTCTTCTTCTTCTTTCTTCTGCCACCAGCCTCACTCGGTGGTGCATACGACGCCATTTCTTTGTCATATCTTACTTTGTCTTTCTCGGCCATGTCAGCAAAACGCTTCTTTTCAGGCTCATTCATTTGTTTCCATCTCTCAGCACACTTTTTAGAAAACTCTGTAAAATTGACGCTTTCATTTGGATGCTTTTTTCTGTGCTCTTCGCGGCACATCTGCACAAAGTACGTGTAGGCTGACATGCGGCCCTTAGGTTTTTTTGTTTTTGAATCCATTTCTTTAAACAATCTAAATTATCTAAATAAATTGAAATAATTTTTTTTTAAATTTTGCCAATATTGAATTTTTATGAAGAAAATAATAGTATAATATCACTACATTTATATGCTTTTTATTTTTGAAATTTTTAATCTTGCACAATTTTAATTTGGATAAATAATTTAAAAATAAAAAATTCTAAAAATATTTTTTTTCTCTCTTTTTTTTATTTTAATACTGCCCAATCAAATGACTAATTTTTTTAAAATTATTCCCTATTATTGAATTGTATCAATTTAAGAGAATTTTTTTTCTATTCACGATATTGAAAAACACGAAAATATTCGACTCCATATTTTTTTTGCTGAAATCATTAAATTAGAAGTCAAAATTTAGTGTACAAAAATTTATAATTAAATTATTACAATTTTAAATTACCATTTACGTTCTTTATTTTCCAAACTCTCGGTTAGAAAGTTAAATGAAATCAAAAAATGAGATTCAATATACACTTTTCAGTTATTTAAATTTAAACTTAATTTTTCTAAGCTTAAAGCAGAAAGTTAAAAACAACAAATAACTTATTCTGAACTTTAGATATTTGTTATCCTACAAAGCTGCACTTGCTTTACTCTTTTTTTCCAATTTTTATTAAGATTTTTCTAGACAAGTATTTAAATATTTTAAAGGCTCTTTTTTATCAGCTAACTGAAATCTATTTCTATTTAATATTTATTTAATTTTTCTGGACCCATTGCTATGGAATATACTTATCGCTAAGCGACATCTTTTTTTAATACATTATATTTAATTTTTTGTAAATTTATAGAAAGAAAAAGTGCAGCTAATATTTTTAAATAAAATTCAAAAGCACTTTTAGCTTAAGAAACACATAAAAACATGCCTACTAATTTTTTTGTGGGGGAAAAAATGGAAAATTAAAAATTAAAATGTTTTTCTTATTAAATTAAATTAAATTTCTTAACATTAGTTCTGATTGATAAAAACAATGAATATAAATTCAATAAACCCGATGTACTATGAATATCCCAGCAAAAAATCTTTTTATTTCTGTTACTCATAAATAGAATTTAAAAAATTTGAATAAATGTTAAAAAATTCTATTTAAATAAATTTAGATGAAGAGCGTGCAAAAAAAAACTAAAAAATGTGATATCATCATTTTTGAAAATTTTTAATTTATCTGAAAAAAAATATTATAAAGTGCTTAAATTATAATTTTTAATTTATTTATAATCTTGCTTAATATTTAAACTACCCACTCCATTTTTATGTTTGCTTGATTGTATTTTAAAACTATTTCAATTGACTTTTGGATTAAATTAGTCGTCGATGGATTTTCTATTTTAATAAATTATTTTATATTAGAGTGCTGCTATGAAACAATGAATTTACCTTTTTAGGGGAAATATGGTAAATTAACATTTTTTACCTATAAAATATGGTAATATGAATAACAAATTTTAGGTGAAATATCAATATTTATGGAAAATTCGTGATATCTTTTGAAAGATTTGGTGATAATTTTTGAAAATTTTTTTAAGCCTAAAAGAGATATAAAAAATTGAAATTCTTTTACTTTTTTGCCCGAAATTTGCGCTTATTTAAGTTATTTTTGGCAATAAAGATAAAGAATAGCAGAAAAAATACAAATTTATCAATTTTTTTCCGAATTGAATAACTTTTTATTTTAAGCGTTAAATTTAGATATTTTAATAATCACTTTGAATAGCATGGGATAAATACTAATAATAATTTTAAAATTAAAAAATCCTAGATTATTTTCTAATTCATTTATTTTTTGATGTTTCTTTTTACCATTACTTAAAAAAATAAAGTTTTTATTGAGAATTTTTTTTAATTTGATGATGAAACGATTTTATTTACTAAGAACATTCGTAAATGGACCAAGTAAAAATAAACGCAATTAATTTGATAATGTAGATATAGAAAGAAAAAATTATTTGTAAATAATAATTATGAATTTCTTTTACTAAAAAAACTTGTTCAGTCTATTTTTATTTTTCAGATTAAAAGAAAAAAAACTTTACTTATGTGAAAACTATTTTGTAATTTTTTATATTTTTATGTTTAACATCGCCAAGCCTGGCGTATTTTTTTGAACAAATTAAATTAAAATAAACGCACAACTAAAAGAAATAGCTTTAACTAGTCGGATTTTAAGTTAAAATCCGACTAGTTAAATGAGAATTGAAAGTGTCACCGAAAATTGATGCTTCATTCTTTTTAGGAGATAAACTAAAATAAAATTTAAAACTCTCATGCAAATCAAAATGCTTTCCACTTAAAGTATTTTAAAAAATATCTCAAATAAATTCAAAATTGGAAATCAGTAAACAAACCTTATCTTCAATATATAAGTCACTAGCTGAATCTATATTGGATTACTATTTGCCATGCATAACTAAACTCAGGAACACTTTGTCCGTCAACTTATAGCCACCCAAAACTCGGTAATAAGAATTATACTAAACAAAGAATCGATGCCATCGTTAAAACTATCAGCCAAGAATATTGGCATCAATTTTTTCTTTCAAAAATTGACCAAAGACTAGATGAGCTCGCGAAGCCAGGATCGGTCTAGAAAAAGTGTGGACCTAGTTGAACAAGTAGAAAATGAACTTTACTTAGATTTTCAGTCCCGTTGTTTCTGTTTTCCGATTCTCTCAGTGGTAGCAGATGAATTTTTGAAGAATTAAATTAGACTTAACTCATAATGTCGTTTATTAAACTCAACCTCTTATCACTATTTTAATTTTTCACTTTTTTAATATTTTTTTGCTTTCACAACTTTTTTTATTTTCTTAAAGATTATTCCATAATCTTAATTTTTATGAAGTAAACATTTTTCTTAATTGTTGTACAAAAAGCACTTCATATTTATTTCGCTTTGTTTTAAATTTAAATAAAATACTTTTTGTATTTTTTAAAACCTAATAATTACTTGAACAATCAATGCCTATAAATTCTAAATGGATCCTCGTAAAAATTAATAAAATGTATAAAAAAAATCTTGATAAGTTCAAGACCTCATGTCAAATGCTCTACAACACCCAACAGTGTTAAATTTTGTGCAAAATAAAAATAGATGAAAAATAATTTAATGCTGCATTTCTAATGAAAAAATACTGCTAATTATAACATTGTTACTACAATGGTTTATCTCTTTTGAATTAAAAAAATTTGAAATAAAACAAAGGTGCCAAAATTGTCTATTCGTTTATATCTAAAAAATTAGGTACAAGGCACAAAAAGGAAAGCCATTATTTTTAAAATTAAACCTCATTGTTCATGCAAAAATTCAATAATACCTAGAATTTTTTTATTTAAAATTTACTACAATTTTTTTCCATCAGCTCGATCAGATTTTTACAATCAAAAAAAAATTCGGCCAGACACTATTTTTCTTATTAGCGAAGATAGACAATTTTTCCACACCAAATTTTTACAAGTCATTTTGTAGACGTTTAATGTTTAATGTGTGCGAAATGAGAATTATGCAGAATGGGTCCAATTTTTTCTAATTTTCAAAAGATGGAGGAATTAACAAAATAATTTATTTAAAAACCGATTTGACAGTCTTTTGTGTCGAAATGTTATTCTTTGAATTTTTGTGAATTCTTAAAAAATAAATGTGCTAAAACTCATTTGAAAAAGTAGAGTAGGGAACCAAGCGGCCGTTTATGCGGCCAAAAAGTTTTTTGACTGCCTGTAAGACAGCTAAAAGAACTAGCGGCCAAAACAAAGACGGGCGGCCAATTTGGTGGCAAGAAATTTTATTTTTAAACATAACCAAATTTTACGATAATGTCTGCAATTTCCTAAAGATTCACGATAATGTACGTAAATTACTATAAAACCATAAAAGAAAAAATTTACGATTTTGTGGTAATTTACATTCATTGGCTTAAATCCGAAAATTGTGGCACTTTTTTTTCTTAAAAAAAATTTTTTTTAAAAAATCCTTTTTTCGAAAAACTTAAATTTTCCAAAATTTTTTTCTAGAAAATTATATGACAAAAAAGTGCGGTCAGACAAGCCAGACTTGCCCGCCACCAACACTCTGTAAAAGCTGCCTTATCCACTATGTGATTTAGTGCTATCTTAATTGACTTTTTCGACGCAGCAAAACGAAAAAAAAACAAAACATTCTTGATCCACCATTTTAATTTTTTTAGAGGATCAAAAAAAATTTTTCTCTCTCTAAAAAATACCCTCAAAAACTACCTGTTTAAAACAAAATTTAGAGAATAAGAGAAAAATTTACATTTGATTGTAAGCGACATATAAGAAATGCTATACTTTATTTCCTCCATATCTAAACTAGACATTCAATGACCAAACCAAACTGAATCCATTTGAACATTTTATTTAAAGGAAAATCTACGCACATAAACTAGACACAAAGAATCAATAGCGTGTTTTGTTTCACTATTAGATTAACGTATTGAACTATCGGACATACTAAAAATCAATATTTTTTTCTATTCGATCCTCCCTCTCATTGTTGTCGATGGCCTAACGAACTCGTACAAAATAAATTATTACAATTTTAGTCCAATTATCTCTCAAAGCCTCATTATACTAAGCCATAGCACTCTTCAAGCCACACACAAACCCACACACACTCACTCTTATTATTTCTTCATATAAAACGTGTTCAATTCATTCTATACAAAAAAAACATAGCTAATTCAATTTAAATTAAAAATACAAGTCTTGGTTAATACAAGTGAGAGACATGGATCCTTCAATGTACATGATGAACCATCAGCAGCAGTATATGATGCAGCAGCAAATGATGCAGCAACAGCAGCAGCAGCAGCAGACAAATTTCATAAACACGGCCAACATGGTCAGCCACATGCAGGAGAAAGAGGTGAAGACAAAAAAGCCGAAGGGCCGCATGTCAGCCTACACGTACTTTGTGCAGATGTGCCGCGAAGAGCACAGAAAAAAGCATCCAAATGAAAGCGTCAATTTTACAGATTTTTCCAAAAAGTGTGCTGAGAGGTGGAAACAAATGAATGAGCCGGAAAAGAAGCGTTTTGCTGACATGGCCGTGAAGGACAAAGTGAGATACGACAAAGAAATGGCGTCGTATGCACCGCCGAGTGAGGCTGGTGGCAGAAGAAAGAAGAAAAAGAAGGACCCCAATGCACCGAAGCGTCCTCTGTCAGCTTTCTTTTTGTTTTGTGCTGATGAACGCCCCAATGTCAAGGCCTTGTATCCACAGTATTCAGTTGGAGAGACAGCCAAAGAGCTTGGTGAGCGATGGAACAAAGTTTCAGCTGAGTTGAAATCTCAATATGAGGCCAAAGTAGCTCTGGATAAAACTCGGTATGAGAGAGATATGGAAAATTATAAGAATAAGATTGCGCGTGGAGATTCGGTTGTGGACGATGAAGAAGAGGAAGAAGTCGAAGATGATGAGGAATAGATTATTTTTTTGCTCGATTTTTTTTCTTTTTTTTTTTTCTAATCATTTTTTGTAAATTTTAAATTGTTTTATTTTGTTGTAAAACAGTTTATTGTTTTGAATAAAATGAGCTTTTGGCTGATTCCATATTGATTAAGTTAATCATAGAATTACGTACTCATGGTTAGATTTTTTCTAGGATGTTTTTTCTTTTTAATTTGTAAATAAATTCTTTTAAAATTATCTGTTATGTTTGCTTAAGTTCTAAAATAAAAGTGATTGCAAAGCGATTTGAATTCGCCATAAATTTAGCAAAATTATTTACTTTTCTATTCTGTTGTGATGAATTAAAAATATTTAAACAATTAAATTTTGATTGATGTTGATAAATTCCAAAATTAATCATATTTCTGAAAATAAATTACATTTGTTTTTATTTTGAACAAAATTATCTAAATCTTAAAAAATTTTGGTTATATTTGGTTACAAATATTTTAAAACATCATTTAGAAAAATGTCACAAAATGCCAACCAAGTAACCAAGGAATAAAAATTACTTTTTCTAATTTAAACTTTTCTTAAAAACTTAAAAGCTAAAAAGAGTAAAAAATAAACTAATCACCTTAAAAAAATTTAAATGCAGGCAAATTAAATAAAACTGTTATTTTTACACACGTTAAAAAATCACTTTAATTCAGAGTTGTTTAAAAGTCTCAAGTCAAGTCCAAGTCCGGACTTTCTTTTTTTTATTCCTGTCCGAGTCAAAGAATTTAATTTTGTTTTTAAAAAGTCCAAGTCCGGACTATTTTTTTTTTTTTTAAGGTAAGTCAAAACTTTGACTCTGACTTTTCACCATTTTGACTTTATACTTTTACCAACTTTGCTACTTACACTTACATAAAATTAAAAATCCGAACTTTTTTTAGAATCAGACTTGTTTTTTAGTATCAAGTTTCAAGTCAAAGTCATGACTTAAATTTATTTTTTCTAGTCAAAATTAATATTTTAGTTCTGGATTTTTTCCATTCTAAGTGATAATTATGGAAGCCAAACAAATGTTGGACTTTTTTTTTTAAAAAATGCTTTAAAGTCTGGAATTTTTTTTAAAAAGTCCAGACTTGGATTTTTTTTGGGACTTTTAAACAACTCTGCTTTGGCTCAAATTGAAAACTCTGAAAAATTGAAGAAATTCAAAACAGTAGTATTTAAATTAAATTATTTTTTCAAGGAAAACTTGCTTTTTTCTGGGAAATAAAAATCAGTCAAGAATCAATTTTTTTCTAACTACATAATTTAAGCTTTAAATTTTTTATTGCTAAATTAAATTTACGATATAAATTGCTCCATTAATTTAATATAACTTTTTGTTGATAAACAGCTTTTTTGATATAAGAATTATTTTCAAAACCATGATGATAATAGTAAAATTTTTTCACCAAATTCTAAAATGCCTGATTTGGAAAGTGAATCCAAAAGTAGTTTAATTAAAGGAATGAATACTCAAGCAAATGCTATATAAAGATAGAGACCAAACAGAAAGAAAAAAGCGCTTAGTATTTTGAAGTTCTGAAGTTATTTTAAGTTATTAAAAAAATCATTTAAATATAAAATTTAATTTTATCTCATTAAAATCTTTTTATAAGCTAAAATTTGATTTATATAGATAATAGAAAATTTATTCAGGTGAAGTTAAATTAGTGAAAAAAAAGTATAGACCTTAAATTTGTTATTCAATAAGAATATTAATAAGAATTTTAGTTCATTTTATAAAATGGCATAAGCGAATGCTAAACAAAAAGGAAAATTAAGAATATGTTGGTAAAAAGTATGTTTTGTTTATTATATCATTAATTTAGCTTTAACTTTAAAAATTCTTAGACTCAAAAAGCTATTAAACAATAACAAGAGTGAGTGATTTAAAAAACTAAAGTAAGAAGCTTGTGAATTCATAAAGATCAATAAAAGATGGAATATTTTGCATTTATCCTCATATTGTCTTTCCATGGTGCTAAATCAAAATTTCATATTAATAATCATTCTATTTTATTTTATCAAGTGTTTAAATAAAAATCTTCACAGAAAATTAAACTTCACTAATATTTAATTCTAATACAAAAAAATTAATAAATCGTTGCAGTTTTAGTCTAAACTTTTCTCTTTAAAAGTTATCTTAGAATAAAATTTATTATTGAATAAGAAAATAAAAATATCTCCTAAATTTAAAAAAAAACAATCATCTAAGACGATAGCATCAGACAGGAAAGGAATAAATTTGAAGATAATTTAAGAAACAAAAAACTCTTGAGAACTTAAAAATTTGAAAAAAATTAAATATTTTAATTGAATCATTACAGTGTTGATTTTTTATTAATAACAATTAAAACATATTTTTATAAATTTACATTCAATTAAATTAATTTTGAATAAATGAACCAAAGAAATTTAGAATTTTATATAAGAAAAAAAAAGGATCTTTAAGAATATATTTCTTATACTCAATTCAGGTGATACACTTAATGTATCAGCCGAAACAATTAACATAACCAATTTTGGACTGATATGAAAGAAATATTGAATTTTTCATATTTTTTTTCAATTTAAAATTTACAATAATTGTCATACTAAATGGTGTTGAATATTTTTTTCCCCAATTTAAATTAAATACGAGATTGCATTTAACAGCATTAAAAATAGATTAATGGGTTTTGTTCATATTATTTGATTTTATTTTTTTCTAAATAAATAATCCAATGTAGTTAAGTTACTGTATACCTCACAGGTAAGACCTCTTTTTGAATAAAGAGTTAGTTTTTGGAATCCATACCTGAAAGAAGATAAGAAGGAATTAGAAAAAGTACAACGTAGAGCTATTAGGTTGATTTCAACCTTTAAGAATCTTGAGTATGAAGAAAGATTGAATAGAATAAAACTTATATCTTTAGATATCAAAAGAAGAGGTGATTTGATTCAGTATATTCTGTGATTCAGTTATTTAGTATTCAGTTGTTAACAGTCTAGAAACTGTTCAATTGGTAAGTGGAATCAGGTACGGACATGGAGGGGTCATGCAAAGATTGTTACAAGAGAACTTATTAAAAATTGTCCATCACGTTTCAACTTTATCACAAACAGTGTTGTAAAAGACTGGAACCGTTTGCCAAAAAATGTTGTTGAAGCAAATTCGTTAAATTCCTTCAAAGCAAGACTTGATGAATGGCTAATGGTACAGAAACTGGTGTGGTTGCAAAGAACTGCCGCAGCCTTCCGGCTTAACTCGACTTGCTCGAGTCGCAGTTATTTTTACTACCACTACTACTATTACTACTAATTAAACCTTATTTTAAAGCTTTTCTTGTTTCATTATTAGTCATAAAAAATGTGAGTTTTTTAAAAAAAATGTGAATTTTATAACATGTATTTTATAATACATGTTATAAAACTTTGCACAAAAATTTTTTGAAAAAAAGTTTTATTATTGAAATTATTGAAAATTGAATTTTCAATAATTTCAATAATACATATAAAAAAGAAAAAAATAATCCATTAATAAATTGATGAATTGATAGTTGAACCTTACTTACTGGACTTGAATCAGAGTGCTCCAAAAAATTTTCTTTACTACAACCATTGGCATTTGAATGGGATTTTAGTTTTATCAGCTTCGTTATTCCCAATTTTCAAACAAAATTTATCATTGATTTCCTTAAAAATGTCTTCTCTTCACATTTTAGATAGGCTATCTAAAATGTATAGTAATTATTTGTTGCTATTTCTCTAGTTTGAAATAGCCAATTTGTAGTTTTTTTAAATTTTAAACGTAAAATATTGCAGTAAAATAAACCAACTTTTTTTTTTCAGAATGCTTTTGTTCTTATTTAATATTAGCATAAATTTCATAATTTGTTAAGCAAACGCTTTTTCAGAGCTGATTCAAGACTATCTTTATTTTATTAAAATTTATTTTTCAATGATATTTTTTAATATAGAATCAAAGATGGTGAGTTCTTTTTAAATATTAATTTAAATTTTATGTAAAACTAAGAATAGCATAATATTATAAAATTTCAAGTTTTTAATTGGTAATAAAGCTATTGCAATCTTGTGCTTCTTCACTTTATTGGTTGATTTTATAATAAAAATTAGAATAAATTTTATCTAAATAAAAAAAATTCGAAATTAAGATTTTTAACATAATTTAGTATAAAAATAATTTTTCATATTTAATGTGACATATTTAATAATAAGCAATTTATTTTATTAGATTATTTTTATGTTAATGAATATTTTAAGTCATTATTTATCGGCATTTTCAGTGGATATTTTGAACCATTTCCAAGCTTTTCAAAAGTTACTTTAAAAATATTGAAAAATGGTCACAAAAACGGAGGCTAAAAGTGTCTCCGGAAATATTAAATTTTATAATTTTCTCGGAAAATTCCTCCGAAAATAAAATGATAAGTCCGAGTCTATTTGATTAGCAACTTCCATGCAATGACAGTCCAATCGTTTTTAATTCATTGGTGAGTTATGATATAAAAGTAGAAGTAGTTTTGACTTTGTGTTGAGAAGGATATAAATAATATTTTTCATTAAAAGGTTTAGTATCATTGAATTTTTTGACTTTAAACTTAAACTTTAGCAGTTAAAAAAAAGAAAAAAAAACTTTTATTTTATTCTATTATTGCCTCTTTTGAAAAATAAGATAAAAGAGTTGAGGAAACTGTAATAGTAGTAATTGAAAACTGCAGTATATACCAAGTCTACACTAGCGCTTAATAGCGCTTAGCCCTCGATGGCCATTGTAGTCGTTGCTGAGACCATTGCCAAAAACTTCATCATCTATTCTTGCCTTGAAACTGTTCACTGAACTTGCCATTTATTTTATTCACATTATTTTCGGACAAATCATTCCATGCCGATGCGGCTCTGTTTGTCAAGAAGCTAAACCGACTAGAAAATTTCTTGCTAAGTCCCGTTCAAAAGAACGCACCGTTTTTTTGATATTTTCAGAACATTCCTTTCTTACCTTTTCATACTGATTTGTTCTTAAACTTGGAATTTTTTCGCTTAAATCTCAGTTTATTTTTCTCTTTAGTTGAGCATTTCGTGTCGTAACCAGTAGATACTTTGAAGCATTTTCAAGCTTTTCAAAAGTTACCTTAAAAATATCGAAATATTGTCACAAAAACGGAGGCTAAAAGTGAAAAATTGAATTATTTAATTTTCATTTCCTCCAAAAACCAAATGATAAGTTTCAAATTATAAGTTTCGTTTATAAGAGTCTTTTTGATTAAAAAAGTCCATACAATGACAGTCTAATCTTCCTTGAGACAAATTTTGATGAAAATTTATGCCATTACTATCAAATCGAAATTATTCCATTGAGATATCAAGAAGATAGGATACATGTCATAAAATTTCTTTCTCACAAATCATGGAAATTAAGTTAAATAAAAAAAACTATTAAGTATTCATAGTTATTTAGAATAGTTTGATATCTAAATTATTACAGATTATTCATCTTTATTCTTGTCTTAAAAAATAATTTTTTTTTTTTATAAATGCTGCAAAAATAGCCTTTAAGTCAATTTATCATCTCCCAAATAACATACTCTCAGAATTATTTTTAACTTTCTCAGCAATTAAAAATTTGACACTATAAAATACTGATCTAAAAGCTCTTTTTCACTAAATTTAAAATCTGAATGAATAATTAATTTATAAATTTTCTTTTTAGATGAAATATGATGCAAAAATTAACTTTTCTTGTTGCGCACAATTTTTTAAAATTTACATTTTTTCTAAATCAAATTATCAAAAATTGTAAATCTATGTTTGTATTGACTTTTTCTTTATCATCTTTTTATTTTATTTTTATTTTATACATCGCCAGAATTGGCGTTAATTGAATAAATAATTAAATAATTTATTAAGGATTATGAGGATGTCTTTGTTAAAGGTTTAAAATTAAATTATCAGTATTTTTACAGCTATTTGATTTGTATTTATATCCAATTTATAAATATCTTATAGTTTGGACATTTTTTTGCATGAAAGTATCGGTAATTAATTGGAGAAAGTGATGTAATAAAATTAAAAATAACCAGCATATTTTAATAAAAATATAAATGTTTTTTAAAAAAAGTTTAATCAATAAAAAGAATTGTTGTTGCTTGGTTTGGTTCTCCTCTTCTATGATTTTCATTAAATAGTACTCTTTTGGCGGCATTTGGTAGTTTTGCAAGCTAAATATGAATTTCCATGCCAATTCAATGTTTGCATTTATATTTTAGGAAGGAAAATGGACATGTGTACCTTCACGTCATTGTATGTACATTTCACTTTGAGGCGCTTAAATATCCATACTAAAGATTTTTTTTATAAACTGTTCAATTTTTTATGAACTTATTTTCAGTTCTTAATATATTATTTTAATTAATTAACATTTCAAAAAGAATTCGTTAAGCCTTTAAAGATATTTTTATTATACCATTTTAAATTTTCTATGAATAATTATTACTATATTTTTTCAATTAAAATTTTTCAACGAAAATAATTCTATGAAATATTTATTCTATTAAAAAAATTTGACTAGTTTGTTTATTAAAATAGATAAATTGACAAAACGAATATTAAAAAAAATATTTTTTTATTTTATTATTTAATATCATGAATAAAAAAAATAGTACAGATATTTCCATTGATTTGTTCAAAATTTAAGTTTAAATGACAAATTTACATCAATCGAATCTATTTATTAAATTTACAACTAACTTTCAATTAACTTCAATGTTCCAAATAACAGCTAAAAAATAACTCAACAAAAATTATTCTAATGGTTAACTGGTTTAGATTCCATGGGTTTAGTTTCGGTTAGTTAAGGCCTCTGTGATCTAGAATTAGGAAGCTGACCAGCTTGTGTTTGCTGTTTGTTCATCGAATTGATCGAATTAATAGAATTTAAAAGTCTGGTTTGCTGCGGCAACGTATAGTCTCGCTGCGGCAACGCATAGTCTCGCTGCGGCAACGCATAGTCTCGCTGCGGCAACGCATAATCTCGCTGCGGCAACACATAGTCTCGCTGCATGTTTTGGTTCAAACTAGACTTTGGAGTACCTTGGAGAATGTTTGTAAAATTTTGATGGCCAGGCATGTGTCTGCCGCTGTTCATGTCCGAAAATCCCATTTCGCTTCGTTGTCCACTCGGAATTCGAATGTTAGAATTAAGCAGATTATTTTGGAACATTTGGGTCATTCTTTGAATATAATTTGGCTGATTGTTGCCCTGAATGCCCTTAAGTCTTTCTTTTTGCATGGAATTTCTGAGCTCATGCTGCCGCATCATCTCATTTTGCTGCTCAATTTGCCTCATCAATTCTTCCTTTTGGATAGCTTGGACGTGGGAGTTGAAAGACTCGGACATTCTGTTCGGTCCGTTGGGAAACATTTTCATTAAATGTTGGTCGTTGGCAAAATTCTGCAAAGAGTTGTGCAAAAATGGCTCACTATGAGCCAAGTGCATACTTTGCGCATTCTTCTCATTTTCATACTCTTCCCATGCCGCTTTTCTATCCTCCTCACTCAAGCCCTCATTCAACTTGTTCTCCAGCAGCGAGTCGTGCTCATGGTACTTGGATATCCATTTTTTGCAATCGACCAACAACGATTTCAGCAAACTGTCATCTGGTATGTCATAGACAATGCTCTTTTCGTCCCACACATCAGGCTCAAAGTTGTACAACTCATTTATTTCCTGGCTGGTAAAGTGTCTGTCTATTTGGTGTTCGTCGATCACTCGATGAGAAAGAGACTGTTTGGTCACTTGGCGCTGGTAGATTTTTTCCTCCATGGTGCCCTGGGCCAAAAATCTGTAGATGAACACGTCTTTTTTTTGTCCGAATCTGTAGATTCTAAAAATGGACTGGGTGTCGTACGAGGGGTTCCAGCAGGCGTCAAAGATGATGCATCGATTGGCGCCCACCAGATTAATTCCGATGCCACCGGCCCTGGTCGAAATCAAAAAAAATCGACCGCGCCGATTCCGCTCATCATTGAACTTGTCCACATCGCTCTGCCGCTTCTGCACATCGGTCTGACCATCCATCCGGTAATAGTCCTCGTCCTTTCTCCATCTGTCTTTTTTATCTTGGCTCAACTTTTCCAAAAATATTTCAATCAAGTCCAAGCTGAGCAAACTTTGACTGAAGAGAAGAAGTTTGTCGCCGCTTTGGCTGCACAATTTTAAAATGTGCTCCAAGACCACCAGTTTACCGCCCATATTTATATCAAATTGCATATCACCGGGAATTATGCTTTTCCACCAGCGTTCCACGGGCTTACTTGCCGATTCTTCACTGTTCACCCCTCCGCCATTCACTTCGGGCCTATTGGCACCATTTTTTTGTTTAGTTGTCAAACAGTTCACCAGCTCTTCATCATCGTCATCTATGACCATTTCTATTTCGTTTACAATTTCTTCCTCATCCAAATCGGCCACAAAATTTTTCTCCGCAATTTTTTCCTCTTTTCGAAGAAGCCTAACTTCGTTTAATTTGAGCACCCACGGATGAGAACAAATGCTGTACAAATTTTGAAAGTCTTGAAACAAATCTGCTCCTTTGGTCTTGCTGATTTTTGTTCCAATGCCATATTTTTGAATGTAGGCGCGATAGAGATCTATTTGCATGTCGGAAAGTCGGATGCTCAGAACATATTCTTTTTTGGGTCTGAGTAAATCTCGGATGACTGCGTAGTCCTTTCGCTGCACACATCCGTCAAGAACATCGTGCAAAATGTGCGCTCGCTTTTTCATGTAGCGCACATCAGCCTCAGTTGAGTCCTTGTGTTGTCCATTGCTGATGGGGTTAGCAAATCGGTTCTTGAATTCCTTGATTGTGCCCAGAAGATTGGGCTTCACAAAAGACAACATACAATGGTATTCCATTAGATTGTTTTGGAGTGGAGTGCCAGTAAGGACTATGCGACGCAATGTGTCAAATCTGCATACACTTTTGCTCAGAGCTGAAGTGGCCACTTTGAGCATGTGGCCTTCGTCGCATACCACAAGATTGGGTCCGGGTGAAAGCAAGTGTCTGTTGAAAGTTTGAACTAGTTTTTGTGGTTTGATGCCTTTTCCGTTAACAATTCGGACAAACATATTATAGCTCACCAAAAGAACACCACCTTTAATTTAAATGCATCTCATTATTATTTGTTTAATAATTAAATACAGAATTGGTTTAGGTCCAAAGTAATTTCAAGGGTAAACCATTGTCCATATCCAGTATTAGAAATTTTTTATTTATTTTTTAAGTGTGGAATAGAAAATAAATCCTTTTAAGCAAATTTAATTATTTATTAATTCAAATTTTTTATTGTCAGTAGATGATTACTTAAAAGAAAGAAAACAAAGAGTTTTTTTGGTTAAATAATGGGTGTTCGAAAATGAATGCTCGAAATTTTGACAAAAATAAAAAAATTTTATAATTATGAAAACCAAAAAAGCTTGCTGTTTCTTGGTTTATTTACGGAAAGTGGCCTTTTAAAATATCTTTACCTGAAAATGGCACCTGTCCTAAAATTTCACCCTAAAAATATAGGCGAAAATATTTGAATACAGTTTCGTTTTTTTTTAATACCTCATACCCAATATCAATCAATCAATCATATAACTTAATATATTTATCGATACCTAATAATAATAATAATACTAAGTTATTTAATAAACTTCACTCTAATTTAATAAGCTTAACACTTTCTAACAAAAAAATTCATCTGAATTGATACAAACATATCTAAATTAATTAAAAATACATCTCAATTAAAATTTTAATAAGATAAAAAATAAAAAAAATAAAAATAGAGGCTACAGATATAAATTTTCTTTTACAAATTTTAAAATAAGTAAATTAAATTAGCCATAAACTACATATTCCATTGTAATCATTTTCAAATTAGTGCTCAACTTGAAACATGCCAATCGCTAAAAGAAGATATTTTTTTTTTCAAGATGCAACTCAAAAAATTAAAAAAAATATTTTTAATCCTTTATTAAATTAGATTTAAATTTTAATAAATTAGATATTTTTTTATATTAAAATAGTGGTGAAGAAAATTACTGGACAAAATATATGCTTAATATTTTATCCTAAAAAGTGATTTAATTAAACTTCTAATAATCTTTTTTAATGACGTAAAGTTAAAAAAAAGTTTTCAAAAAACTCTCTTTAATTTAACTTTTTTGAATAACTTTTGAAAAAAATATACAGTTCGATATCAAATTATTATTATTAATATAATTATTATTATTAAATGGTTTTAAGAAGAAATTTCAGCTTTGGAGAATTCATTTAATGAATATAAAACTTTTTTAAGAGATAATGTTGAAGGGAATATTATCTTTGAAAAATATCGTACAAAAAATTTAAAAATTAATTAAAAAGACAAAGACAAACTATTGCATTCGATTTGATATTCAAATTATTTTTCTAATTAAAAAAAAAAGTAAAATAATTTCAAGTTTAGTTATGTTTCTATAAATATTCGATATATCCTTCTAAATATAAAGATTAAGTTAATTTTTTGATTTTGTTTAAATTTAAAAGTATGTCTATGAATTTCGTTTATTTTAAATCCATAATAAAAAAAAATTAAGTAATTTTACTAAAATCTTTTTAAGAAATAAAAACTCGGCAATTTGAAGTTCATGATCATGATCAAATGATCAAAATTTAATAGATTATAATCTTAATAAAAATGTTCAAATTGGCTATTTTTAATATTTTTTAAATTAAACATAAGATGTTTTTTATTTTAAATGAAAAAAAAAACAACTCGTTTTTTTCTGATTGATTTTTAATTAATTTTTCTAAAATAAAATAAAAATTTAAAATCCATAATATGGCTTTAAATTATATTTTTAATACTAATAAAAATGTATTACGGCGAAACAAAGTTAAATTTTTCTTGCAAAATTTCAAAATATTGATTTAGATTTTAATTTACTTTAGATAAAAATTCATATAATTTTCTATCTAAGCATAGATTAAACAAATCATGTTTAATAATATGTCCCTTTCTATCCTAGTAGATAATGGGGAGGCGCTCATCTACTTTTCCTGTACCTTTTTGAGCTACGGCTCCGAACTGACACAGAGGTAGCTGCATCGAGTTGGTCATCTACACCGCTATTTTTACCCAGTCGAAACCGATACCAAAAAAAATACCTTTCTATTATTACTATTATTAATTATTATAATTATTATTTCTACTATTATTAATACTTTTATTCTATTTAAAAAAAAATTTTGATTTAATTTTTTTTTAAATAGAATAAAAGTATTTTTATACAAATAGATTTATTTTTTTTTCTATTAGACCGATTTGATTTCTTTCTATTAAAACAGTGATATTCTTATTAAAATGGGAGGTGAAAAAAATTATGGACCTTTTTATTTTTGATTGTCAATTAATAGCCAATGACTTAAAGACAGACAAAAAAAACAAATAAAAAAACAAATAAAAAATCAAATACCTCTTCTATGCCAACTTTCTATTTCATTTAAACGTGCCTTAGTCAAGTCTCTACTAAAACCTTTATCATTCGGGAGTATAAAAACAGTAATTTGCTTTTGACACGGCTTGGTCCATTTGCGGAATTCATTTTTCCAATTTGTCAACACATTCACAGGCAGTAAGATTAAAACACGCTTACATTTGGTCAAATCTCTGTTTGTCAGCAGCGTGTGAATAAGAGCAATTACTTGAAAAGTTTTTCCAAGGCCCATGCAATGAGCCAACATACATCCGGAGCCTTTGTGGCCATTTTTAATCATTTCACAGCTTTCAAAGCACGAGTCCCACATAAACTTGATGCCTTCAATTTGATGCGACTTCAGCTTCTTGGAAATGGCCCCATCTACTTTCACTAGCATTTTTTTGCTCACTTGATCCACGTCCAAATACAAGTCATTCTCATTCTCCTTGTCAATCGTAGCTTCCAAAGCCCGCTTCTCCTCAATGCGTTTCTTGCGCTCTCGCTCAGTCTGAATGGCATCCTGGGTTTCTTTGGTCAACTTTCCATCATGAATAATATTTCTCAACTTGTGTCTAGTTTCCTGCTTGTTTGGCGACTCTTCCTCAGAACTGTGCACCGATTGAATGTCACTGTCATCTGACGCCGAGCTTTGCTCATCATCTTCAACGTACTTGGACTCCTTTTTAACCACTGATCTACTCCTCAATTTACTCTTTATCGAACTTTCACTATCACTATTACCTTTTGGTCTCTTTCGTTTTTTAATTATGGGCTTGATCTCATCCGAACTGACCGAATTAGTTTCCAAGCTGATCAAATCCTCTTTGTTCTGATCTAAAATCTCATTTTCTAGCTCGCCACCCAAAATTCCTTTAAGGTGTGTGGACTTTTTTGACAGCTCCATCTCTAGTCCGTCCTCTTCCCGCGACATTTCCTTCTCTTCCGAGTCCTCACTGTTCAAACGGTTCGAGCGTCTGCTCAGCCTCGGTTTAATCTCGTCCTCGGACTCCTCATTGCCAGGAATTTTATTCTCTTTTTCGTCATCAGACAAGTCCAAATTGGGGATGTGAAAATTTTGCTTTTGGTATCCGGGCGTTTGCTTCGAGTCCCTGTACTCATGGGCTACTGATTTAATCAATTTAGCTTCTGGTGCATCACTTGGACACACAGATGTTTTGCTTGAGTCCGAAAAGTCTTCACTGTTCCATTTATTTTCCATTTTTGCTGCAGCTCTTTCCTCCGAGTCCGAACTAATCATGGACTCGGAGTCGTCTTCGGTGATCTCAAAGTTGTCCGAGTGCATCATGTCAGCCAGCTTGTCTCTGTATTCATCTTCGGTTTTTTCAGCTGTAAAATCTGAGTTTTCTGTATCGGACGGATCCGAGTCCGTGTCCGAAGAGGGGGTGACACTGGGCGAATTTTTTCTCGGCCTCAAAGACTTTCTTCTATTAGTGGTACTTTTCCTGGCATTGTTTGACACCTTGCCAAAATTCAGTTTGCACAATTTATCTATGGCCAAGCTCTCGGTCATAATTTTTTTTTCAGCCAAAAAGTCCAGAGATGTCGGGCTGATCTTGTGTTTTTTTAACAAATCTAAATCAATGCGGTCTATTTTCACACTGCATTCCTTGACTTGTTTTGGTGAAGTTTCCTTGACTTGGACATCTGGCTGCAGAGTAGAATCCAAATCTTCCTGCTGAAAAGAATCGTCATTTAAATGATCGATTGGAAAGCCGTCCTCTTTGGCCATTTCCATCAGCTTGGAAAATGCTTCTTCTTCTGTCAAAAGTGGATTTTCTTCTACCAAGTTGTTTTTTTGGCTTATGATGGACGGGGACATAGGACTAATGGGCTCAAGGTTGGTTTCCGAATCAATTTGGACTAAATTTGAACTTTTGGGCGCTGGTTCGCTTGAAGAGGCGCTCGATAGATGAGAGCGCTTGTTTCTTGCTTGGAAAATTTTTTGAGTCAAAGTATGATTAGATATTTTAAATAAGTTTAGTTCATTTTTAAAATCGTTCTGCAAAATATTTATTTCCTGTTTAAAACAGTCTATTTTGTTGTTGAGTTCATTTCCTAAGCGAAATAAGTTATGTGACTTTTCAATGTAGGACAGCATGTCTTCTTCTAGTTCATCCATTGAGCTGTTACTGTCTTCCATGATTTTTTTGGCTTTTTATTCAAAAATTTTCCTCGGTTATTTTTTTTGCTATTAAAATTTTTCAAACAAATTAATTACATGATGATTCGAATTTTTGAAATGCATGACAAAATAAAATTAACATTAAAAAAAATAATCTGTCATCAATATCAAAAATAGTGGATTCAAATTTGGTCATACCGACCCGACAGAAAATAGAGTGACAAAAAAATTAGATCTAGTAAATTTTATTTGTATAAGTTGATTTAATTATAAAGATAAAAATTCAAAAATTTTAAATTTAAAAAAAAAGCTAATCTAGTTTTTTTAAATTGAGGAAAAGAGAACAATTGAAAAGTATTTTTGTTTCAAAGGAATATCAGAAGCATTTCGATTGTTTACACTCAGATAAAGTTAATGAAACTTAATTTGTTTGGTTTTCAATTTTATTTTATTTATTAATAAAACTTTCCATACAACAAATACGACTATAGCCATAAGGAAACGTTAACAATGTTTTTGGAAATATTTGAATAATTTTCATTGTCCGATTTTCATATGACGACCTATTTATGATTAAACTAGCCAACTGTTCTTAGGGTAAAATTTCAGGAGTATTACCTCTTTGAATAAGTGGTTACTTATTCCTGTTAACTTATAAATTTTAAAAGAAATCATTTGCATTATAAAATTAGAGAAATTATTTGTATTATTTGCATTATTGCATATTATTAAAAAAGTGATTGCTTTTGTAAAATATTTTTTGCTAATTAAAGTTCAAGAAATTCAAATCTTACACTGAAAAAAAAAAGCGTCTAAGCAATAAAAAAAGTGACTTTTTAAAAAAAAAAGCGACTTTTAAATTTTTTCCAATAAAAAGCAAAAACAAAAGAAGAAAGGCACTTTATTTATAAAAGATAAATTCACAATAAGCTCCTCCTTTTAATAACTAATAAGAAGAAAAAAAAACTCTACTGTAATTTTTACGGACAATTTTTATTTTCATAGTTGTAACAGATGTTTTGCAATTTTATAGTATTATAATTCGTTTGATTTCAAAAGTTCAACATTATTTTTTAAAAATTCTTATTGTCTTTAATGAATGTTTTTTATTTTTACGAGCCGCAAATGGCTTAGACCGTTTCTCCTTTTATTAATCTTAAAAAATATAAACTCGCTATTGTGTTTTTTTTACAAAACAATTTCTTTTTAGATTACTAACATTATTATGTAAATTGTTCTTTTCAAATCGTTCGAAATTATTGTTATTAATATTAGTTTATAATATTTTTTTAATTTTTATTCACCGCTAAATAGTTTAAACATGATTTAAACTACATAATTAAATGTTTAATTTTTATTTAAAAAATTTTAAACACGAAACAAATCGTAAATTTGGCAAATATATCTATTTAAGGTTTTGTGAAAGAAAAGTAGAAAATTAGAAACAGTAGAAAATGATCAAAGAACAGAAACATATATAATAAAAAATTGAATAATTTCTTTTCTATAAATTAAAAATAAGTATCGCGATTGCGACATTGTGCAACTTTCAAAGTTGCATAGGTCTGCAAATCTCTGCAAATTTAGCAGAAATTAGATTTTTATATGTTCATGCGAAGTGCATTTTTAATGGATCTTGCACATTATTGGGAGACTTTGAAAGTTTATGCAACTTTTAGTGTTGTATCATGTAGCATTCGTCAATCTAATTTTAAACTTTTAGAAAAAACCTTTTTAATTTTTTATCATTTTGTTAAGTTATTTTGTACTGAACTTCACAAAACATCTATTTAAGATGTGTAGAATCTGTAGGATAATTATCATAATTTTTAGGCCATTAGTTTTTCTATCAAATTAATTTTAAATATAACTTAGTTATTTATAAAAATCGTGGCTAGATCAACCTTACTGCATGGTACCAGAGTCGGTCCTTGGGATGAATTTTTTATTTTCGACCAAAATTGGATTTAATAATTAGTTTTTCATTTGTTTCTCATTTGTTTCATTTCATTTTGTAAGTAATTTTCTTTTCTTTAAATTCAAAATAATATTTTTAAAAACAATTTCAAAATTTTAAAATAAATTTTTGTAAAATAAATTAACTTTTTAATATTCAAATCAATATTTAAAATGAAATCCTTGATTTAATTAAAATATTGTCCAAGAAAAAAGTGTCCCTCAAAATCCATCTATAAAAGCTTCTTAAAAAGTGACTTATAAACCGACTTTTTTAAATAACGTTTTAGAAAGCGACTTAAACAATCTAATAGAAGTGACTTTTTATCCGACTAAATTAGTGTTGGATGCGGACAGAGCTAACCGGTCCAATAGACGGGCGGTTCATCACGGTTGTTAGCCCGTTTATGTTGGCGGGCTAAATTTTGGCCCGCTTAATAACCGTTTAAAGTTAAACGGGCGGTCTATAAAACTGTCCAAATTTTGGCAGACGGATATTTACACGTTTAGTAACGGTCTAGATTTAAATAATTTATAGTAAATAAAGTTTTTCTATTTTATTTAAATAAACTTTTTTCTTGTGACTTTGACTTTAATGAGGCCGCAACAATAACTACCAAGAACGGCAAATAATCAAATTAAAAACTTGACTAAAAAAAAATTATTATCAAGTCCGTTTTTTAAAAAATATTTAAAAATTTATCTGTATTTAATTATTTAAGAAAAGTTTTTTTTTTAAATTCAAAACTCGCCCGCCAGAATTCGAACTTTGTCCCCCCGTTAAAATTTAAACAGTTGTTAAACGTGCCAAAAGTTAGCCCGCTAAAATAAACGGGCCAATGTCCGCCCGCCAAAATTGGGCCGGTTAATACGGTCACGGTCACGGTTTTTAAAATTTTTGTCCCGTTTACAGTCGCTTGCACGGACAACAACACTAGACTAAATATCCGTTTTAAAAAGAATCTCAAAGACGCTTGTTTTTTCAATGTAATCGATATCTAAATTTCTAATTTTTTACTTTAAACTCGTAAACTTCGTCCTTTGAAACCTTAAATTTCATTTTTTTTCGGGAGCAACGAAATTGCACAATAGTGTTGGGTATTCAATAAATCTTGATTGGAAACCTTCTTTGTATTCCTCCACCAGTCTTACAACCAATGGAATAGAATGACTCAGTCCTGTCCCAACATATCTCTCACTCAACTCAAATAGCCGATTCGAGACTGTTAGTAATTTTAGTTTATTAAGAGCCTCATGAAACGACAGTTAAATTCAATTAATATTGTACCTCAAACCGTCAATAACTATATGCAGAGTATTGACATGAGAAGTCCGAATTGTGACCCTTTGTGTTTCCCATTGTTGTTTCCATATGGGAAACACAAAGGGTCCAAAAATTATATTTTCATCAAAATTAACATAAAAAATATTTAAAATACATGGACTTGATAGATCCTGTATCAAATTCGGATGAATCGAGTCTCCTACTGGACCCTCTATGCGCTAAATTTTGAACCACAAAGCCGGTTGGTAGAACGGGAAATCCTTACGCCAGAGAAGTGGACCTTTTAGCCGTCGTTAGATCGATTGATGGTTTAAACCGAAAGTTTTTGGCCGAGAAAGATGAGAGCGTCAGCGCTCTCAAGTCAGAAATTGCTTAACTCCGAGTTCGAGTCGAGACACTTGAAATGAGATCAAAAAAATCGGCATCAGTCACTAAGCTCAACTGATCAAAAATAACAGCTGGAATTGTGTACAAGGATGAAAACGCAGTAGCAATGATGACGATTATGGCTACCGAAATGAGGAAGAAGGATGAGCGGGTAAATAATGTCGTTATAGCTTTACCGTCCGCAACTCACATTGAGCCCAATTGTGAAGCTGATTTCGTAAAAAATTTTGCCTCAAATATAGGTATAGCCGGAACCAGAATCAAAAGTAGGTCTAATGGTATAAATGCTGTATCAAGTGTTGTGAAGAACGATCAAGTTCTGTTAGTTGTTGAAATGGAGTCAACCGAGGCAAAAATAGATATGCTTCGAAAATCAAAGATTTTACGTAAGAAACCTGAATACAACAATGTTTACGTGAATGAGGATTTAACGCCTAGTGAGAGGTTAGCAAATCGCAAACTACGACAGGAACGTGATCGAAAGAACAATGAATTGACAGGATCAGATGTAATAAACGGACGAACACTTAAATTCAAGATTTGTAAAGATGAAAAAAAGAGATTCTGGGGAATTAGGAACGGTGAGTTGAACTGGTCTTGTCCATGGTTCATCGTCAATAGCAACGAAAATTTCCCAAAAGAGTGATCATTGCCTGATTTGATCAACAATCATCAAAACTGACCTCAACACCAACAAACGAGTCTGATAAAGCGCTATTTTCGAACTCCAACTGGAAAACGAACGCCATCAACATATTTCAGGAACGGAGTCCTACTTGCTCAACACTGAGCCAAAACAATCGTTTTTACCTCGAACCAATCGATCCTAAATCGAACGAAAATGCTTGTTCGGCACTGAGTCCGACTAGCCCGACACCGAGCATATCCATTTTTAAAAAAAAAGAACATTCCTAGTCAATCAAAACGGGTAAACTGGGCATTTAAAGTTTACTCCTCTCAAGAGCTTATTTTAAATGAGAATAATGAAGAATTAGATCGTAACGATATTTTAATTGTTAAAGCTTATGGTTTTGAAATTTGTAAAAGTGACATAATGATCTTACTTTCCGGATCGAAATTAAATGACAAAATAGTAAATTTTTATCTTAACTTGATTTGCAATTCAGCGCAAAAAAAATGTGTTTGTCTCGACTCGCTCTTGGTAGGAAAAATTTTTTCATCTAAAACTCATGATATTAAAAAATTATGCACAGACCTTAACAATACCCTCAGTTACTTACTTTTTCTACCAATTAATTTAAATTTGAATCATTGGTCGTTACTAGTCTTTGACTTAGAAAATAAGGTGATTTACAATCTTGACTCAATTCTTAAACCAAACCTTGAATTAATTCGTACGATATCATTCAACCTCAGCAATTTGTTTATTAAGTTGAAAAGAGTAAATGATTGGAATATAAAAACTGATTTAGAATATCCGAAGCATACAGGAAATTCGGTTGATTGTCGAGTTTTTATTTGTTTATATGCTAAATATCTAGCTTTTAAACGAGAATTCGATTTTAATCAAACAAATATCCAAGACATAAGGAAATAATGGCTAATGAGATAAAAAAATTTTCAATTGATGAAAATTTTCTTGAGAACTGTTCTTTTTCTCAACATTGACTAAAACCAAAAGAGGTCTCATCATCTGACTATAGTTTTATTGACGAGCTAACCAAATCCGCTAAAAACGTAAAAAGTTTCCAAATCCTTCATCTAAATGTCAATTCGATTATGGACAACTTACAAGAAATTAATGAGATTCTCAATACAAAAAATTTTGATCTTTTATTCTTTAGTGAGACTAAACTGGATGATTCGATACCCAACTCATTTTTTAATAATAAGTTTTTATACAAAGATTCGCCTTGATAGAAATAGGCATGGTGGTGGTTTACTAATTTTTATCAAAAATGGCGTTTCAATTACAAGATCAGTGCTTTTAGAAAAATCAGAACTCATTTATACCCAATTAAAAATTAAATCCCAAAAATACAACTTTATTCACTGTTATCGTCCTCCCGTGCTCAATGAAAACGTTTTCCTGGAGAGATTGGAAGATTTTATTCACTCCTTAAACTTGGAGGAGCCACTATTTATAATCGGCGACTTGAGCATGAACCTCCTTAGCGATGTTCAAACAAATTTCAAAAACTTTATTGATAATAATGGATTCATCAACTTCATCACCAGTCCAACAAGACTGGCCACTAGACACTTTAGCAAGAATAAAGTTAACAAACAGTCAGAAACTCTCATTGTTATATTTTTGCACAATGGAGATCTTGTTAATGAAACATACGTGGTGAAATGCCCCTTTAGCGATCATTGTTTTATAATTGCTGAATTGTTGTCAGCTAAACCAGATAATCGTCCAAAAACAATTACTTGCCGAAATCTTTCAATAAAGAATTTGACAAAAATATATGAATTAATTGATTGCATAGAATTTAAAAGGATGTAACTCTTTAACAACATTGAAGACAAATGGTGTTTTTTTAAAAATGAATTGATGAAAATTATTGACCAGATCTCACCACTTCGAAAAATCACTGTAAGACAATCGAATTACTTTCCCTGGTTCGATGATGAGTTAATTGGCCTAAAAAAAAACCGGGATATAGCGTACAAAAAACTTACCGAATCTAAATCGAGTTTTGACAAAATGATCTATGATTATCTTAAACGAGCATACAAAGATCTTAATGAAGAAAAAATAATAGAGTATTTTAAAAATAAATCAATGAGCGATTTTAAGAGTATAAAAAAGTTTTGGGAGCTTATATTCATCGAAAATAAAAATAAAATCGAATAAAAACTTAGAACAATCAACTTTTCAAATTAAGAAAAACGAGCAAGTCATAACTGACAAAACAGAAATTAGTGAAATATTTAATGCTTATTTTACATCTTTGTCATTGGAATCGAATAATTCATTATCTGAATGCGAAAATTTTGTGGACGAACAACTCAAGCGAGCTTGTGATGACAAACAAATTAAAATTCAGGAGAGAGCATTCAAATTCAGCTTTACAACAGCTAGCGAAATTGAAAAACTCTTATCTAGCATACCAACAACCAGCGGTCCAGGTGCCAGTGGCATTCAGACAAAGATTATTAAAACATCGCTTATAAAATTGAACACCGTGATAGCCTATCTTTTTTAACTTTTCTATTCTGACGTATACGGTGCCTGCGGAATGGAAGACGGCTGTTGTTACACCTCTCTACAAAAACAAAGGCGAACCAGATGATATTAACAACTATAGAAGTATATCTGTGCTACCACCAATTGCTAAACTTTTTGAGAGAATGCTCTCAAATCAAATCCTAACTTATTTTAACACAAATAAGTTGCTTTCGAGTAGCCAACATGGATTTAGAAATAACCACAGCTGTGAGACAGCTCTCCATGAACTTCTCTCACAGCTGAACGAAATACGCAGCAAGAGGCTTATCGGTCTACTTTTATTCATCGACTTTAAAAGGGCGTTTGACTCAGTCGACTCGAAGTTGCTACTAATTAAGCTTAAAAGATATGGTTTTGATGTAAATTCAATTCTACTGCTAAAAAACTATTTTTCCAATAGGAGACAAATCGTGAGGATAGATGACCATCTCTCAACCTCGCACAAATTAGAACTGGGTGTACCTCAAGGAAGTGTATTGAGACCACTTTTGTTTATAATTTTTATCGACGATATTGTATTTTATTGTGAAAGCTTTATTACAAAATTATTCGCTGATGATACAACCCTCCTAAAAATTAGCAACTGTTTTAATGAGCTTGTTCAGAACTTTAAGAACTCTATCAAACAGTTCTTAAAATGGTGTAGTTTAAATAGGCTTGGGATAAACTGGACCAAAACGAAAATCACGGTGATTACGAACAAAAAAAATATTCATATTCCGGAGTTTATCCAAGTAGAAGATAACCGTATTGAAATTTTAGATCATTTTAAAATCCTAGGGATAAATTAGGACAAGAAATTAAATTTTTTAAAGCATGTTAGTGAAATAAAGCAAGCAATCAACAAAAGATTATATTCTATCGATAGACTGTTTTACTTGTCAAAAAATGTCAAAGTTCAGTTTTTAAAAACATTTATTCTGCCACACTTTGACTATTGTTTATCGTTAGTAATCTATTTTCCAAAAAAGACAATTCATAAACTTGCCAATTATTACAATTATTGCCTGTACAAACTCTTAAATATTAGACTCAAGGTACTAAACTCGAGTGACTACAACTCGTTGAACAATCTTCTAAACAGTTTTAATTTAGACTGTTTCCAACATCGAATCATTAAACGACTTACATAATTTATTTACAAAGTTTTGAACAAAAGAGCTAAGATCGTTTTTGTACCAAAATGTTTCGCTCTAAAAGCCGCATAATCTTCGGAACAAATTTGAATATCTTTTAGCATCGAAAGGAAAATTTAACGACAGGATGGAAGAAACATTCCAGCACTTTTTCTTAAATTGATTAATCATTTTCTTAAAAGGGACCTTTCACTCATTTTTAACTTGTATACTATAAGAATTAATAACAATGTGAATAGAATATTTATGGAATTTTTAAATCAATTTAAAAAATTTGATTTAAATCTTACACTGAAAAAAAAAAGCGTCTAAGCAATAAAAAAAGTGACTTTTTAAAAAAAAAAGCGACTTTTAAATTTTTTCCAATAAAAAGCAAAAACAAAAGAAAAAAGGCACTTTATTTATAAAAGATAAATTCACAATAAGCTCCTCCTTTTAATAACTAATAAGAAGAAAAAAAAACTCTACTGTAATTTTTACGGACAATTTTTATTTTCATAGTTGTAACAGATGTTTTGCAATTTTATAGTATTATAATTCGTTTGATTTCAAAAGTTCAACATTATTTTTTAAAAATTCTTATTGTCTTTAATGAATGTTTTTTATTTTTACGAGCCGCAAATGGCTTAGACCGTTTCTCCTTTTATTAATCTTAAAAAATATAAACTCGCTATTGTGTTTTTTTACAAAACAATTTCTTTTTAGATTACTAACATTATTATGTAAATTGTTCTTTTCAAATCGTTCGAAATTAATGTTATTAATATTAGTTTATAATATTTTTTTAATTTTTATTCACCGCTAAATAGTTTAAACATGATTTAAACTACATAATTAAATGTTTAATTTTTATTTAAAAAATTTTAAACACGAAACAAATCGTAAATTTGGCAAATATATCTATTTAAGGTTTTGTGAAAGAAAAGTAGAAAATTAGAAACAGTAGAAAATGATCAAAGAACAGAAACATATATAATAAAAAATTGAATAATTTCTTTTCTATAAATTAAAAATAAGTATCGCGATTGCGACATTGTGCAACTTTCAAAGTTGCATAGGTCTGCAAATCTCTGCAAATTTAGCAGAAATTAGATTTTTATATGTTCATGCGAAGTGCATTTTTAATGGATCTTGCACATTATTGGGAGACTTTGAAAGTTTATGCAACTTTTAGTGTTGTATCATGTAGCATTCGTCAATCTAATTTTAAACTTTTAGAAAAAACCTTTTTAATTTTTTATCATTTTGTTAAGTTATTTTGTACTGAACTTCACAAAACATCTATTTAAGATGTGTAGAATCTGTAGGATAATTATCATAATTTTTAGGCCATTAGTTTTTCTATCAAATTAATTTTAAATATAACTTAGTTATTTATAAAAATCGTGGCTAGATCAACCTTACTGCATGGTACCAGAGTCGGTCCTTGGGATGAATTTTTTATTTTCGACCAAAATTGGATTTAATAATTAGTTTTTCATTTGTTTCTCATTTGTTTCATTTCATTTTGTAAGTAATTTTCTTTTCTTTAAATTCAAAATAATATTTTTAAAAACAATTTCAAAATTTTAAAATAAATTTTTGTAAAATAAATTAACTTTTTAATATTCAAATCAATATTTAAAATGAAATCCTTGATTTAATTAAAATATTGTCCAAGAAAAAAGTGTCCCTCAAAATCCATCTATAAAAGCTTCTTAAAAAGTGACTTATAAACCGACTTTTTTAAATAACGTTTTAGAAAGCGACTTAAACAATCTAATAGAAGTGACTTTTTATCCGACTAAATTAGTGTTGGATGCGGACAGAGCTAACCGGTCCAATAGACGGGCGGTTCATCACGGTTGTTAGCCCGTTTATGTTGGCGGGCTAAATTTTGGCCCGCTTAATAACCGTTTAAAGTTAAACGGGCGGTCTATAAAACTGTCCAAATTTTGGCAGACGGATATTTACACGTTTAGTAACGGTCTAGATTTAAATAATTTATAGAAAATAAAATTTTTACTAAACGACTGACAAATTTATATACAGTGCTGCTACGATACCTTGAATTCACCATTTTTTACGTAAATTATGGTAAATTCACGATATTTTACCATATTTACCGTAAAATATGGTAATCTAAAAAAGGGAATTTTTGGAAAATAACCATAATAATCGTTAATTACCGATAATTATTGTAAAATTCTGTGAAAAAAAATTCCAAAATTGCTTGAAAAAAAACGATCTTGATGATTAAAATTTTTTTTTGAATTTTTGAAAAAATGAAAAAATTAAAATTTGATTGAATTTTTTGACGAAAATTGACGTAAATTTCGGTAAATTTTTGAAAAAAAAGGTAAAAATGGTAAAAATTCAACTTAAGGAAAAAATGGATTTTTTTAAAAAAAATTATCAAAAATATTATTTTAATATTATTTACAAAACAGATTTTATTTTCTAGCGTTTATTGCTTTTAATCTGTTTGCTGCTTTGTTCCAAGCTTCTTTGAATGTGGATCCTTTTAGAATAAATTTCACATTTATTAGATCGTTATTTGAATATATTAAGGACGAACACATTAAATTTTTGAATTAAATACAAAATTTATCAAAATTCATATTTATAGTGCTGAATTAAAAATTGATATTTTATAAGAATTTAGTGAATTTAGCTAAAAATGATTTTTTAAAAACTTTGACGTTTAAAAAATGTAAGAAATATTTAAATTAGAGTTGTTTAAAAGTCCCAAAAAAGAGTCCAAGCCCGAAATTTTTTTTTAAATTTTCTAGATCAGGCTTCTATCAAAAAATTTATATACTCTTGGGCTGTCTAATGCAATAGATTTGCCAGAATATGTCAGATTTTTTTTGCTATTTTGGCATAAATGCCTTTACGATTCTTCTTCAGTTTTCAAAATTTTAAAGCATGGACTTGGACTTGACTTGAGTCTTGTGATTTTTAAAAAACTCTGATTTAATTCATCCAAAAGTAAAAAAAATTATAAAAAATTTAATTTTTTATTGATTAAACATATCTTAGATAACAAAATTCTGATTTGAATATCTTTTTATAAAATAGCTCTTTAAATATGATTTTTGATAATTTTTGTATTAAAAATAAAAATTTAATTACATAATTATCCAAATTTGGTGACATGTCACTATATGAAATAATGACATGTCAGTAGAAAATGAGCATCGATTTTAAAAAATTAATGTTCGATTTATGTGACATGTCTTAAAAATGAATAAGTTTTTTTATTTTTAAAAACATCCGGTTTTAATGACATTCGTATTTAAAGAATAATTAAATTTCCATTTAAAAAATAATTTCATAAAAGCTGAAACTATTTTTAATAATTTTTAAGTTTTTTCACATTAAATTATATGTCACTAATAATGAAGTTTTATTATTTTCAAAAACAGTGCTTAATTTTGAATAACATGTCTTTAAAATAGAGTACTCTATTTTAATGACATGTCACTCAATTTAGATGTTTATGTTATGTTCCTTCTTATTAAATTTTAATAATTATCAGTAAATACAGGAGAAGAAAAATTATTGATAAAAAAAGCATAAGTCTAAAATAAACTATTGAGTATTAAATTAATTTCAATACTAATTGATTTGTTATATTAAAATCAAATAATTCCAATAAAAGTTTAAAAGTTCAATTAACATCAAATTTGTTCACAATAAATTTGTTACTAAAAAATCAAAATGTTTTTGTTTTTATCATACCAATGTGTGTTTGAATTGATTTTTCACATTTTTTTACAAAAATATACCGAAATTAACGACAATTTTCGTCAAAAAATTCAATCAAATTTTAATTTTTTCATTCTTTTAAAAATTCAAAAAAAAAAAATTTTCAATCATTAAGATCGTTTTTTTTTCACAGAATTTTACAATAATTATCGGTAATTAACGATAATTATCGTTATTTTACAAAAAATACCCTATTTTGGTTTCTACTGTAGCTTCTACTGTAGCTTCTACTGTAGCTTCTACTGTAGCTTCTACTGTAGCTTCTACTGTAGCTTCTACTGTAGCTTCTACTGTAGCTTCTACTGTAGCTTCTACTGTAGCTTCTACTGTAGCTTCTACTGTAGCTTCTACTGTAGCTTCTACTGTAGCTTCTACTGTAGCTTCTACTGTAGCTTCTACTGTAGCTTCTACTGTAGCTTCTACTGTAGCTTCTACTGTAGCTTCTACTGTAGCTTCTACTGTAGCTTCTACTGTAGCTTCTACTGTAGCTTCTACTGTAGCTTCTACTGTAGCTTCTACTGTAGCTTCTACTGTAGCTTCTACTGTAGCTTCTACTGTAGCTTCTACTGTAGCTTCTACTGTAGCTTCTACTGTAGCTTCTACTGTAGCTTCTACTGTAGCTTCTACTGTAGCTTCTACTGTAGCTTCTACTGTAGCTTCTACTGTAGCTTCTACTGTAGCTTCTACTGTAGCTTCTACTGTAGCTTCTACTGTAGCTTCTACTGTAGCTTCTACTGTAGCTTCTACTGTAGCTTCTACTGTAGCTTCTACTGTAGCTTCTACTGTAGCTTCTACTGTAGCTTCTACTGTAGCTTCTACTGTAGCTTCTACTGTAGCTTCTACTGTAGCTTCTACTGTAGCTTCTACTGTAGCTTCTACTGTAGCTTCTACTGTAGCTTCTACTGTAGCTTCTACTGTAGCTTCTACTGTAGCTTCTACTGTAGCTTCTACTAGTATTATATGCCTTATTTTAACCTATGATTAAAATATTTTAGCTAAAAAAGGTGCAACAAAGTATATAACACAATATTGTATTATTATTTTAAATACATTTTATTATCTTAAATATTATTTTTTTGAAAAGATTTATTTTCTTATTTTTTATTTATTTTAAATTAGATATTCATTTTTGATCAATTTTTATTTGAAATTCACAATTCTAGAAATTTTAATCATTATAAAATTTTCACTTAATTAATCCTTATTTAACAAAGCCAATTCTATAAAAATTCACGAAAAAATCCTTGGTGCTTCAAGTGTTAAACAAAAAATTATTTAATTGTCAACTCAAAAATAACCTCACTTTCTGCATTGTTTCGAATCAAAATGAACTTAATAACTTGCTTCAAAACTAAACTTTTCTGTGCCATTATTGGTAAGGTTACCAAGTAAATACAATCGAGGCTTCATAGTAAGAGATATCAAAGAGATATCAGTAAGAGACTTTTTATTGTAATTTCTTTTATTTTTTAAGCTTATTTCCATGAAAACACTATTAGTATTTTTTATTTATTTAACTTTTCTTAATTTTTTTTAATAAAACTTTATTTTATTATTCTGACTTTAGGTATATAAGAAAACAAATTAAAAAAAAGCTTTTATTGATACAATTAAATATAATTATAGCAATTTTTAAAAATATTCTAAGTGATCCCTTCTAATAAATTTATTTCCTCTCATTTGGTACTTATATCCAAGTACTTTAAAATTGAAACCTCAAAATCTATAGTGAATAAAAACTTAAAGAATATCTAAAAAGTAATCTGATTTATAATGATGGCATATTTGGTAAAATTTTAGTAATGTTTAAACAATTTAAAATTCAAATATCACAAAATTTTTTTTTCAGTCAAAAAGTCCAGTGTTTTCGAGCTGATCTTGTGTTTTTTTAACAAAACTAAATCAATGCGGTCTATTTTCACACTGCATTCCTTAACTTGTTTTGGTGAAGTTTCCTTGACTTGGGCATCTGGCTGCAGAGTGGAATCCAAATCTTCCCGCTGAAAAGAATCGTCATTTAAATGATCGATTGGAAAGCCGTCCTCTTTGGCCATTTCCGTCAATTTGGCAAATGCTTCTTCTTCTGTCAAAAGTGGATTTTCTTCTACCGAGTTGTTTTTTTGGCTTATGATGGACGGGGACATAGGACTAATGGGCTCAAGGTTGGTTTCCGAATCAATTTGGACTAAATTTGAACTTTTGGGCGCTGGTTCGCTTGAAGAGGCGCTCGATAGATGAGAGCGCTTGTTTCTTGCTTGGAATATCTTTTGGGTCAAAGTTTGATTAGATTTTTTAAATGAGTTAAGTTCATTTTTAAAATCGTTCTGCAAAATATTAATTTCCTGTTTAAAACAGTCTATTTTGTTGTTGAGTTCATTTCCTAAACGAAATAAGTTATGTGACTTTTCACTGTAGGACAGCATGTTTTCTTCTAGTTCATCCATTGAGCTGTTACTGTCTTCCATGATTTTTTTGGCTTTTCTACCAAAAATTTTTCCTTGTATTTTTTTATAATAAAATTATTCAAATTAATTAAAGGATCATGGATTTGAATTTTTGTAATACGTGGCAAAATAAAATTAACATTAAACAAAATAAATTGTCATCAATATGAAGATTTGTTCATTCAAATTTGGTCATCTAAAAGGCCGGACAGAAAATAAAGTGACAAAAAATAAGATCTGGTAAATCATATTTATATACAGTGGTGATTTTGATTTTTAAAATCGACCAAAAATTTTTATATATATAGACCAACCAAGCCAAATCCCAAATTTTCAATAACTTCCAATATCGAAACTCGTTCAAATCAAGGTTATCCCTAAAAGGCGGAATGCGGAAAACGGAATTCCGCAGGCCAAATTCCGCTAAAATTTTTCTAAAAAATTCCGCAAAATTACCTACTAAAAAGCGGAAATTCCGCTTTTTTAAATAGATTTTTAAATTCCAGCGGAATTTGTCTTGCGGAATAAAAAAAATTAAATTTATTAATACATTTTTTATTAATATTACTATCTTACATAATAAAATGTTAATAATAAAAGTCAAACATGTTTAATTTAGTCGATTATAATAAATAATTTAATAAATTTAAATTATTAATACATTTAAAGCCATATTTCTCACAAATCCAAGACTTACTTTTGCCAGATCTATGGTATCGATTTACTTTACCACAATCAAAGTGATACCAAAATTTGCAATTTTCACACTCGATAGAATGTTCGTAGCAAATAATCGAGCAAAAAGGACAAATACAATGCTTATTTTTCTCCTCAATTAAATTGTTGTCACATATTGGCTGTACAATCAATAAATGGAATTGAAATAGCATATAAAATACACAATCTCACAGATTTAACAAAGGCCAAAAATTCTGGAGTTACTGGTAGAAAAAAAAAAGGCCATTTGGTAAATTCAGTGGAGCCTAAAACTAGTACAAGTTCAGCAATTGATAGTAGCTGTGAATTACTGTTTAAATAAATATTAATAGAAAACTTTCATGGTGATATTGCTGGTATTCTTGCTAAGACTGTATTAATAAAGAAAAATATGGTGGTTAATGATTTAAGTGTGCTTAGTGACAAATTTCTTAATGTAGATTTTGGGAAGTTAGAGACTTTTTTCAATAAAACAACATGGAAAACCCATAATGTATTAATAATTAAACTTTATTAAATTATTTTTTATAATCGACTAAATTAAACACGTTTGACTTTTATTATTAACATTTTATTATATAAGATAGTAATATTAATAAAAAATGTATTAATAAATTTAATTTTTTTTATTCCGCAAGACAAATTCCGCTGGAATTTAAAAATAATTTTGCGGAATTTTTTAGAAAAATTTGAGTGGAATTTGGCTTGCGGAATTCCGTTTTCCGAATTCCGCATCCCGCCTTTTAGGGACAACCTCAAATCAATTAACACCAAAGTAACGTGGTAGAAAAAGGCTAACTCTCGACGAAAATGGTAAAATTATTAGGCGAAATAAAAATAAATGTTTTTATACAGTTTTTTTTGGCTATTAAATCGAATTTTTAAATTTTAAATTTAATTTTAATTTTTAATTTTTAATCGAATTTAACTTTTGCTCTTAGAATAAATACAAAAATTAGAATAAACTTTAATTTTTAATTTTTTTTAATTTTGAATTTAGAATAGAAACAAACTTTTGCGCTTACTCTTAGTTTAAAGACAGACGTCAAGGTTTATTCTAAAAAAAAATAAAAAAATTTTATAGCATGGTTTCGATGGTATTAGTTCCGTTTGGAATAAACCCAAATTTTGACATAGTTCCAAGAGTAATGGTCACGAGTTTACGGTATATTTTATTAAAATAATTTAAAACTTCCTTTAGGCTAAATTAAATTTTTTTAAATTAAAAAAAAAGAATATAGTAATACGACCTAACCGGGTCACCGATTTTTTAGATAATTTTTCTAAAGACTCAGTAACGATAGAAAACGCTAAATTTAATCACCTTTAGTCCGAAATTTTTGTGTTAGCTGCTCGGTTTAATGAAGTCTGGGGTAATTCGGTTAATCCTGTAAACCCAATTGACCAATTTTTTAAACCGGTTAGCCCTGAAAATCATCTAGATGGGGTGGTTATGTATTTTTTAAAAGGTTAATATGGGTTAAATGAGTTATTTTCAAAATTTATTGGGTGAATTTTGGAACTAAAAATATTCTTTTACTAAAATACTTAATGTTTAAGCTTGAAATGAATTAAAAAGATTTATTAGAGCAAATGATCCTCAAAATGATAAGAATTGACTAGTTTAATTTTCGAATTTCAAAAAAAATTTACAATTGCTAAATGTAATAATTACATAAGTCGATTAAAAAAAGTGAATAATTCTTAAAATTTAAAAGATTAAATATGTGTTATTTTTTTGTTTTATAGGTAATTGACATAGTGTTAGACAAAAATGGCGGATGGTCGGACTCCTAATTTATTAGAAAATTTAAAAATTTATTAATTTTCTTTCAAAAGTTACTTTTTTACATAAATTTACGTAAAAATTAGTAAAAAAGTTTAAAAAAGTCACTTTTGGTAAAATTTGATTTAATAAATAGAATTTATTTTTTCTAAATTTATTAGAAAATAATAAAAAATTCAAAAAATCGAGCTTTTTTTTGGTATTTTCATTTTTACCAATTTTTACGTAAATTTACGTAAATATAAGTAAAATTACGTAAAAATACGTAAATTTACTTTTTGTCACAAAGTAATTTTACGTAATTTTCCGTAAATTTACGTAAAATTACCAGAAATCCACTTCTCAAATCGGTACTGTATATAAATAAATTATTTAAGAGTTAGAAAAAAGAGTTGCCAATATTTTTTAAAATTTTCTAAGAAAAATTAAATCCATTCAATTTCACTAAAGAGTTTAATTCTTTAAAAAAGGAAAATTTTTTAAAAAATTCTTTAAAAAATCAGAAAAATTAAAAATTTTGATTTTTTTTCTAAATTATTTTAAATTATACAAATCAAGTATTGTGTAAATACTTAAAAAATCGTCTGAAAGAAGCTTCCAATGGAAATACAATTTTATGATTTATTTTATCTAATTTTATCGGTGTATCTAAATAAAAAATCTTCATCCAAAACATCGGATACCTAATCAAGAACAAAGTTAAATTTTTAGATGTTAGAAAAATTTTTGAATTTTACTAGCATCATACAAGAGTTTTAATAAATTTATCTCAGTAACTTTTCATTTCTTTTTTTTTAAATATTCGTATTTGTGACGCTCTTTTTCACCGCATTCAGAGTGTTCCAATTTCCCACTGTCCGGTTTTTAAAAAAGTTGAGTCTCACTCCAAAATTGCGGATCTGTCGCTCAATCGCATTCAAGTCTGCTTCATCTAAGAACCTATCTCCTCTTTCAAATGGTTTTGCCTTTAATTCCGGAACTAGTTTCGAGAATCTTCGTAGTACTTCAGGACATCGATATCACTTCGTTGTCGTCGTTCTTTTTTTTTCAAGCCAAGTGAAAACTTTAACTTTTGCTATTTTTATAAATTCCGGGTTTTTATTTTTTTAATTTCAAATTTTGAATTCGTATTTAGTAGACCGACAGAATAGCTACCTGGAACGGCAAAAAATCATGCAGTCGTGATCCTGACTAATGAATTGCCGTTCCTTGCCGTTGCAGCTAGTTATTGTGGCGGCCTAATTCAAGTCTTAACCGCTAAAATTAAAGTCCAATTCCAGACTTAAAAAAAAAAACAATTTTTAAATCAGACGATTCTGACTTTAGAGGTTGACTTTTAACCAACTCTGTCCAAAATACATTACAGTGCACTTCTCTAAGTTGAATTTAAAACAAAAACAAAAATGTTAAAATAAAATAACATTTCAACTATGAGTCTAGAAATTATTCTGCAAAATGTATCAGCTCATACAAACTTTGTGCAACCCAAATTTTATCTCTGCAATAATTCTATTAAACAATTTATATATTATAATATATATAATTTATATAATTTATAATTTATTATTTAATTTATATAATTTATATATTTCCCAATTTATATATGACTTTACCAGAAATAAAAGTCATTTTTATGATTTTCTCGGTTGGGCAAAAAAAAAATTTTTTTCGTATGAGTTTCCCAGATTTTTATTTGAATTTCTCAGATTTTTATTTGACTTTACCCTTAACTCTTTTCCAGGTCCTGCCTGCTATGTGACCAGTGACTTTATATCGCTTTTGTGACCAGATTTTTTTTTGACTGGACTGAATAAGAAGAAGAAATTAAAAAAAAAAAAATTTATGATATTTTTAATGTCGTGACCAGTAATAAAACTTATGTAACCATGGAAAATTTTTTTTTAAATACTAAATTTCAAAAAAAAATAAATAAAAAGTACTATTTATGCATTTTTGAGATGTGTTGCTTTATACCACGCTCATTTTTTCATTTATTTACCACACTCTGCAATCGGGTTTGTATGCTTGCTCTTTTGGCTGCAAATTGTGTTTCTTCAGGAGCATTTGGAACTTCTGATGCAATTTTTGAATATTTCTCTAACTTATTTTTTGTTAGATTTATTTTAAGTTTACTTTAAGTCTTCAATAACCTCTCCAACAGCTGACTCAACATCTTCAAGTTTTATATACTAAAAAAGTTACAATTTCAAATTATATTATTATATTTACATTAAAATTCAAATAACTTATTAAAAATTTAAGTGACCAATATTTTTAGTAATGTGACCTGGTTAAAATCAAAAAAATACTTCTACTGGTCACATATTAGGTGACCAGTGAATAGGTGACCAGCCAAAAAACTGTTCACTTCACAGGCAAGACCCAATTTTTTTAAACATTTAGTGTTTTGCAGACTTGCAGAATTTCTGCAAAGACTTAATGTGGATGGTTCAAAGTTTTCAGAACAATTTTTAGACTCATAGTTAAAAATTTATTTTATTTTGAATATTTTTTTTGTTCTTTGTCCCAAAATTCACAATGCCAGTAAATCTGGAAGGACATATGCTGCTAGTTAAGCAATTAGCAGTTCATGAGACACTTTGTCAAATTCTTAATTCAAAATTATCTATTAAATAAATAATTTGAGATAGACCTCAGAAAACTCTTTAAATTTAGCATAGCCTTAAAAAAATTAAATTAAAATAAATAGACAGAGTATGTCAATCAAGTACTAAGTTAATAAGAACAATTTTAAAAAATACAACTTTAAACAAAAAGAAGATTATTTTTTATGCTATATTTCATAAAAAATATAATAAAGGATTAGGCTTTTCGCATAAAAAATAGAAGACAAATTTTAATCATTTTTTAACTTTTCTCAATTGTATTTGGATTGGATTCTTTTAATTAGAATAAACTGAACTGTCATTTCAATCTAATTTTTTTTTTTTAATTTTTTTCTTATAAATTAAGTAAATTTAGCCGAAACGGCCAAATTTACTTAATTTATTACTAAATTCATAGTCTTATCCGATTATATTATAATTCAAACCCAAGTAAATAAATATTATTCTATTTAGTAATAATTAAATGTTTTTTAATCTTCAGAATGTGGATATTAAAATATACATTGTTAATAAGTCAAATAGTTTAAATTTTAATGCAGGTGGTAAAAAGCTTGGAAAAGAAATTTCACTTAAATTTGGTAATGAATGATGCCCCTTGAACATAACCAAAATATAAGCTGTCATGTAACAATATTATTGATTTTGATCACAGTTGTTTTTTTATCAATTTTTGAGATATTGACAGACAAACAGATATGCGTAAAAATAATATTTTTCAAAATATTAATTCAACATTTTATTCATTCTATGCAAAAAAGAAAACAATTTTTCTGCACTTGCTGACTTTTATTCAAAACTGGTCCAATAATCCATAGAAATTAATGGAGTTAATTTCTGAACAAAAAAAAATTAAAATCTTAAACCAATTATTTTGTTCAAAGTTTTTTTCTCAAGCTTCATAATCTGTTAAAATATTGTATGGTTTCAAGAGTCTCAACTTAATCTAAATAAAAACAAGCAAAAAAATGAGCAAAATTTGGGATTTTATTATTGATTTTAAAATATTTTATTTGAAATATCATAATCTTTAAAAAATTCTTTAATTTAAAAATGTCTTTGTCTTTGTTTTGTGATTAATTTTTGTGTATCCTGAATTAAACAACGCCATTTTTAGTAGAAAAAATTGTTTAATTTCAGTATTTAAGTGATTTATTGACACTTATATTTTTTTTGAGAGAAATATTTTCTACAATGTAGGGTGCACTGTCAATGCTGTCGGAAATGTTTGGCATCTATTCAAATTGTTTTTAAAAGGAAAGGATTTTGTCAAAAAAATCTAAAGATCAACAATCGTCATGATTCGAGTTCGCCCATTCGATCAGTTAGTGGTGACACTTACGCCTTTAGTTTCTCGATGATTTTATCTGATGATTTTGTAAGAAAACTTTTTACATCTATTTCACGTTGCCTATTTTGTACGGCTGCTAAATTGGTAATTTTGGCGTTTTGGGACAGTTTTTTCAAATTTTTTATTTGATTGTATATTTTTAAAAATATAAATTAAAATATTATTGATTTTAAATTTCATTAGTTGAGATATTGGGTATTATGAATTTCGAATACAAACGTAGCAAAAATTCTTCATTTTCTTATAAATTAAAATTAAAGATGATAAAATGTATCTAAAAAAATACTACAATTTAGTGCATCATACTCTGTAGCCATTTTTTTACTAAATAAAAATCTTTTTTTTCATTTTAATAAATCAAATTAAATCTTAATCATCATGACTCATGATGCAACGACCAAAAAAATCGAATAACTTACTAATTAAATGCAGGTATTAGTTTTAATATAATTATGCTTAAATTTTCGGGGAGCAATAATCATGAAATTCAAAAATAAAATTATATCTGATACTTATAATGATGAAAAAAATTTAAAAATTCGATAAGTTAATTTTTAGACCATTTTTTTGAAAATCAAAGATAAACTTAAATTCATCAATATTTAATTTTTTTATTACCTAAAAGTAAATCATTTTTTACAAAAACATGACTTTAATACAAATTCAAATTAATGTTTTTATTACAATTCAAAATAATCTTTTCTGTAAAAAATTCTGTAAAATTATTTAATTTTTTGGATTAAAAATTCACGAAAAAATGCTTGGGACTTCATGTGTTTAATAAGAAAATATTTAATTGTTAACTCATTGGATCAGATGAATTGATTTTTGGCCTTTCTACAAAAAATTGCATTAAATTTTATACTCAAGAAAAACAATCTCGCTTTTAACATTGCTTCGAATCAAAATGAATTTTATAACTTTATTCAAAGCTAACTTTTATTAACTTATCTGTGTCATTTAGTGGTTAGGTTAGCAAGTGATTACAATCAAGTCTTCACTGTTAGAGACATCAATCATTCACTAACGTCTAAAACTAATTGCAACTAACTAATTCGCCTAATTCGCCTAAAACTAACTAATTTAGTTTTAGGCGAATTAGATTGGAATTTTTTTTATTAGCTTATTTCCATAAAAACCCTTTTATTATTATTTTTTATTTTTTTTTAATTAATTTTTATTTTTTTATTCTAACTTAATTTTATATTTTATTCTTAAGGAGCTTTAGTACGAATAAAAAAAATTTATTGACAAAATATAATTTAATATCACAATTTTTAAAATCTATGCCTAGTGGTCCCATCTTATTAATCAAAATCCTATGATTTGGTACTTACATCCAAGAACTTTAAATTTAAACCTCAAAAATTACATTGAATAAAACCAGCTTAACGAAAATTTAAAAAATAATCTAATCTGATAATGATATTCAATTTGGTTGTGTTTAAACAATTTAAAATTCAAATATCACAGAATTCTTTTAAATGAATTCAAGATAAAATAAATTCGTGAAATTCGGTCCAAGTTTTTATTTTTGCAAAATTTCATACCTTTTTCTATTTTCGAACTTACAGCGGTGTTCCGCTTTTCATATTTTCCTTTATTTTTCATTATTTATGGTAAATTTTGGTAAATTTACAAATGTAAAAAATCATAAATAAAACTACCATATTTGGCTAGAAATAAGGTAAAATTTCAATATTTAACGGAAATTGTTGTAAAAGCAAAAATATTGGGGAATTTTGACTTTTTATTAAGGAAAACTATGATTTAATTTAAATTTACCAAATTTTTCAAACGATAAATTTATCGAAGTTTAAGTTAATTCGGCCAGTTAATATTAAATCATCAAATTTACTAAAACTATCACCAATTTTACTTGATGAAAACAAAAGCACAAATTAAGTTTCATATTTTATATTTAGATACAAAAACACAATTTTATTTCATAAATCCTAAAATTAAAAAAAAAATAGTCTCTTTCATGCCAATATTTAGTCTTCGACTAATTTTTTTATTTGTAATAAAAAAATCCTAATTTTAGCTCCTTTCCTTTTAGTACTAGGCCCATTAAAATTAAGTTCATTGTTATCAAAATCATCGTTGTCGGGACTTGCCTCAAAATTTTTTGCACTTCAACTATCGGAGGTTCAATAACTTTTTTATGAGAAAGAATATTCAAAATGTCAATTTGTAACATTTTTAATTTTATAAATTCAGTAAATTTGAATGAAAATGTTGTTTTTAAATCACGTTAGTAATTATAAAACAAATAATATTTTATAAGGATAATTTAAAAATTTTGTATTTTTTTCTTAATTTTTGGTGATAGTTTCAGTAAATTTGGTTAAAAAAGAATAATTAGTCAGTTAATTTAAGTTAAATTCAACTTTTTAGAGTAAATAATAGTAAAGAATCGTAAGATGTCTTATATGTAATTTTTTTTAAAGAATGCTTAAAAACGGTTTAATGAGTTTTAAGGAACGGATTTAGCTCTGTTTCAGCTGACAGTTAGCTTTATTTAAAGCTGGACTGGAATTTTTTCCTGAAGATGCATTAAACCGTAGAATACAGAATATTCGTATTGAAAAAGAATTTCAAAATTTGATTTTAATTATTTCTAAATAAAAAAAAACTTTTTTTTTTATTTTATAACAAAAAAATATATAAGAAATTTTAATTTTTTTACGATTTTTTATTATTATTTACTGAAAAAAATTGAATTTAACTAAAATTTACGTAAATTTCAGAAAATTTTTTCGATAAATTTCTCACCAAAAAAATTTGAAAAGTGGTTGTGCACATAAGCATGCAAATTTCGCCCCTTAAAATTAAAATTTTTATTTTTTTTCAATTTTCATTTTAAATTAAAAAAAAATCTAATCAAAAACTAAGCGTCTAATTGGATTTTCAGAATTTTTCATATTCAATAATAATAATAGCAATAACAATTTTTCAATTTCAGAATTCGTTTTCTAGTATAATGTGTCTCAAAAAGTCGTCCACCATGCCAAATACAAAAAATGATTTTTCTTAAAGAGCAATAACTGGAGATTAAATTTTTGAGGGAGTTTTGATTTTAGCTTGTTGGGGCAACCAGCAAATCAATTTCAAATGTAAAAAGTGGCATTCTCATTAAAACCTTATTATTTTGATGTTTTTATTTTCAAATCTCAAAAAAATGTATTTAGTGAAAAGAAGAGATATTTAGCTATAAAATGATATGTCTAAGTCATATTCTGGATGAGTTCCACCATATTTATTAAATAAAATAGATTTAGCACCTCTAAAATCATGCTTATCTTTTAATGCTTGGTTTGACTAGCCCCAGTGACTGAAAAGGCTAATTTTTTCAAATTTAGATTCCTTAAAGGATCTACTTTTAGAAAAAGTAAAAAGAAGTACTTAAGAAAATTTTTGAGTTGGGGATTTTTCGCTTCAGAGACTCTTAAAGAAAAAGACCCATTTTTTTGATATTTTGATTTTTTTCGGTTAAAGTGACAAAGTTACAAATAAATGGATTAAATTTTCGAATTCTTCAATAAAATTTGTAATGGGAGAAAAAAACTATCCATAGCTCTATTGTAGACAAAAAAGGAAAAATTCCAGCTAAAATAAGCAAAAACTTAAATTAATTATCTAGCATGAAAAAATTATTAAAATAATTAATCAGCACATCCAAATCTATAAGAATATTTAAAATAAAATTTAATTGAGGTATATCAAATTGTTTCAGTAAAAAATTGCCTCATATCCTTTCGGTAAATTTTTTTCGATAAATTTCTCGTCTGAAAAATTTGCAAATTTTAATAAAATCCTAGTTTAAAAAAAAATAACATTAAAATTTTTCAATACTTTAAACATTATTTTTGTTTAAGGAAAAAACGGAACACCAATACATGTCCCTTTTTAATTTTTATAATTTTATTTTTAGCAAATAATTTTGCACTTTTTTTTTTCAAATTTAACTTCTCTTTAAATGAGCTTAATATAAAAATGAAATGTTAATCAATTTATTATGACAAGGTCATTAGCCTTTTATTTGAATACTTGCAAAAATTTATTATTGCACAATTTGCTCCACGGCTGATCTGGATGGCTTGAGCCTTCATTTACACCTCAGAGCAAAAAAAATTTTAGATTTTTTCAAAATTAAAAAAATCCATCTAAAAAGCTATTTTGTGTTAAAAAATTTATTTGAAAAATTTTGAAAATTTTCTCGCTAAAGCAAAGCTTAGACTGCATCAATTGAGCTGTAGGATATGACCTGTGCAATTTTGGGGATAGAACACACATTTAAATGGCGGATCTGAATTTATGATTTTTTGCCAAAATTATGCACAAAAAATACAAAGTGTGTCAGTGAGAGGGCGAGCGCACATTCAGTCCCCTATCCGTGGGTCTAAGCGCTCTGAGTATTGCGCATAATTATGCTAAACAAATTTGGGGTTGTTCTATGAGTAATGAAAAATTATGAGCACACAAACAAATCGCTCCATTCATTTAAAAGCATCTAGAAAACTCAGGTATAAAACTATAGAATGATTGGATGCATTGCTTTACAATGCATTTCTATTGAATTGCTTTAGTTCCCATACTAAGCCCAATCATTTTGCATACACAAATCTCTCCAAACTATAGCAATTTTAAATACACTCGTTCATTTCTATATTTCATATTCATTTCTCTAACACATAGCAAACGAACAACAAAAACCATTTCTAATTCTCTTTCTCTACATATTTTTCTCATTCTCTTCGCTACAGATCCACACTTTTTGCACACTGTGCGCTTGTGTGTGCAAAAAATTTCCTTGCCTCCAGAGCAAAACTAAACTCCAAAATTTGCTTGTCAAACAACTGCACAGCTAACTTAACATTAACTTAGATTTAAATTTGACTCAATGGCCACCAAGGGAGACAAAAAACCAAAGGGTCGCATGTCCGCCTACACATTTTTTGTGCAGACATGCCGCGAAGAACACCGCAAAAAGCACCCAAATGAAAATGTTAACTTTGCTGAGTTTTCGAAGAAGTGCGCAGAGCGCTGGAAGCTCATGACTGAGGTGGAGAAGAAGCGATTTGCTGAGATGGCCGAAAAGGACAAGCAGAGATATGACAGGGAAATGGCCTCGTATGTCCCGCCGAACAAAGAGGGCGGGCGAAGGAAAAAGAAAAAAGATCCAAACGCTCCCAAGCGGCCTTTGTCCGCGTTTTTCTTGTTTTGCGCGGATGAACGAGCCGCGGTCAAGGCCGTTCATCCGACATATTCAGTGGGAGAAGTTGCCAAAGATCTGGGAGAGAAATGGAACAAAGTAAGCCCTGAAGTAAAGTCTAAATATGAGGCCAAAGCTGCACAAGATAAGTCACGCTATGAAAAAGAGTTGGATAATTATAAAAATAAAACGTCAGTGGCTCAGCACAATGACGAAGTGGAGGACGAAGAAGAAGACGATGAGGATAATGAATGAATTGAATAGTACGTAAAGTTTCACACTGAACGAGCCGATTACGAGGACTAGTCTCTTTTTAAACGATGTACAACTTTTTTTGTAAAAAATCAACTTTTTTTTTTTCGATTTTTTTTCAATTTTAGTTTGTTGGACAAGAGAAAATATTTTGTTTTTGATGTACAAGTATAGTTGTTAAAATTGTGATTTTTTTGTTGGTCAAGTCGAATATTCAATCAAAACAATTTGGACATTTGGTGTATTTTTTTTTCTTTGATTAAATGTTCTTTGAATAAATAATTTCAATTACAATTGTTCGAAATTTACTTTAAAAAAAAAATTACAAAAATTTGGAATAAACCCCAAATGAAATGTATTTACTTGATTTTTTTTTAATTTTTTTTTGTTTAAATTGTATTTATGAGTTTGTGAGACCATCTTTATTCAATTAATTTGAATTAGTTGTAAAGTTAGTTTTTTTAAACACACTTTTTAATCGGTTTTTAAAGAAATTATCTAAAACTCAATTCACAAGTGAATCATTTTTTTTGAAAATTTAAACGAAAGATCAAAATTTTTCTAAAAAAATTTAGAAATGGTGCAACATTCGGCACTTTTTTTGTTCAAAACTAAAGTATTTTTTTTTATAATCAACTAAATCAAATATAGAATTAAATTTTTATTGATGTTTTATTTTTTGTCTTTTTGATTTATGAAAAAAATTATTTAGTTAAACTATTTTGAAATTTTTTGGTTGAGAATTTTTTTGTCTTCAATTCTAAATTTAAGAAAAATTTTTTTAATTATAATTCAATTTTACAACAACGTATTCCCTTTGTTTCTAAAAGCTGCATCAAAAACCGATGATTAATTTTAGGCGTCTGTTTACTATTAATCTCTAAGAATCTTATCACCAGTGTTATTGAGTAATTTATTTTGTAAGTCCAGCTCAATAAAATGAATTTTCGAGATCTGCATTAAATTTTATGTGTTGAAAAAGAAACGAGTTCAAATCAATAACAAAAAAATACTTTCTAAAAATTTTTGGTTTTTTAAATTTTCAATATAGAAAAAATTGTGCCTGCTCTAAAAAAATTTTTTTTATTTTTTTAATGCGGCACAAAATTTTAAAGCATTTTAAATTTAATTTAACTATATTTTTTACAAAACAAATAGATATTTTTTTTTGTTTGAAGTTGATGGGACTTGAATGTTGAATTAAAAAAATTTAAAATTTGCCTATTTTTATTTAAACTAGGGATTATTGAAGGAAAAAATTTGAATTTGAGTTTTGGATTTAAAATATTTTCTTAAGTTTGAATTCATAATTAGAAGCTAGAGTTACTATTTTATCCTCTGTTAAATTTCAATGGTTTAAAAATATTTGTTGACTTTTCGAAATATTTTATAAAATAATTTTTTTTAATTAGAGTCAAATTTTTATGCACCATCAAGATTTAAAAAATTTCAAAATTCGATTGAAGTATTTCTATTTATCATTTTAAAAATAACCTATTTTTGTTCTAATTTATAAATCTATTAAACTCTCGATAGATAATAAGATTATGCGCTAGACTTTAAAATTAGCTTTTGTTCTTTTTTTTTCTTGAATTAAAAAGGAAAAGGCTGTAGTTATTAATAAATTTTTAGCTGAAAATTTACAAAGATCTTTAGTTTTGCTAGGCGCGAATTCTAAAATTAAATTAAAAAAAAAATCTTCTTAAATTCTTTACTCGTTTTAATAGATGGATAAATCTGACAATAAAAAACCCAAAGGTCGAATGTCTGCATATACTTATTTTGTTCAAATGTGTCGTGAAGAACACCGCAAAAAGCACCCAAATGAGAATGTAAACTTCACTGAATTTTCGAAGAAGTGTGCCGAGCGCTGGAAGCTGATGACTGATGTGGAGAAGAAGCGATTTTCTGAAATGGCTGAGAGCGACAAGATACGATACGAGCGTGAAATGTCTAATTATGTACAAACTCCTGAAGGTAATGGCATTCGCAGGAAGAAGAAGAAAGATCCAAATGCTCCAAAGCGTCCATTGTCAGCCTTCTTCTTGTTTTGCGCTGACGAAAGACCATCAGTAAAGGCCAAGTATCCCAGCTATTCAGTTGGCGAGGCAGCCAAAGAACTTGGTGAAAGATGGAACAAAGTATCCACAGACTTAAAAGCTAAATATGAAGCCAAGTGCGCTACTGAGAAGATTAGATATGACCAAGAGCTGGCAGAATACAAAGGCAAAATGAAATAACTTTATTTTAGTCTACAAGCATAACAGTTTCGGAAACATTTTTTGCATCAAATTAAATATTTTTTCAAGATTTTTTAGCCTTAAATCAAGTTTATCGTAAACATTTCGATTAAAAAAAAATTGATTTAATTTTTATTGTTTTTAGTTATTCTAATTGTTTCCATAGTTGATAAGATATCTTGTAAATATGACTTGTAACTCTATATGTCAGTTAATTTTTTTTTTGCATCAATAAATATTCAAGGCTTTTAATTTCTTATTTAATTAAAGTTTAAGATCTATTGACAAATTGAAATATGATTTTTATAAATAAAAAAGGGGAGAAAAATTTAAATGAATACCAAATTTTCTATATTACTATTAAGTAAAAAAATTCAATTTATTATAGGCGTATGCTAATTCATTAGCTTAAATTACTGATTTTTCACCAATTTTACTAGAAGAATATAACAATGACTTACTTTTATTAAAATTACTTTAATTAAATTAGAAATGTGAATTTATTTTAAAAATCAAGTTTGATGCTAGTTTTTCCAATATTTAATTAAATTTAAAAAAAAAATTGATTTTTTATTAAACATTTTTAAAATTTTTGTTTATCCGTTGTCACTTTATGAACCAAATTGTAATAAACAAAGAATTATTGAGATCTAAATGAGAAACCAGATTACAGAACTCACATTTTTTACCAAAATTTATACCATGACATTTTATATTAACCAAATATTGTTCTTATTCAAAAGAAAATTCTAATTGAACAAAACATTCTTCTCGGGTTCAAAAAAATGCTCAAAATCGCAACTAAAACGTCTATCTGCTGATTTTTAGTTTTTTTCTTTAAGTAAAATTTTTAATTTGTTTAATATTTGTGTAATTTATTTTTTTTAATACGATTTAGAAAAATTAATAAGAATAATATCAGTTATGCAAATTTAGGAACAAAAAATTTTTTTAGTAATTTTAGTTAAAAAATAAAAAATCGTCTAAGATTAATAAAAATATAATAAAAATGAGTAGGATTATTTAACATACACAATTTTTTTGAATTTTGAATTAATTAAATTAAAGCTTGTTTTATTGTTTAGTAAATTACACAGGGTCAATTTTGACCCATCTTAGTGAACAATGATATTTTTTTACTCTTAGCTGTATGAGGGTCAAATATACTATAAAATATTTAAAGAACATAATAGGTGTTCAAAAATAATGTTCAAAAGTTTGATAAGTAAAAAACCTCTCTTTATTAAGTGAACATATTAAACATAGATATTATACATAGACAAATATTTTCTTAGTAGATATTTTTTTTTCATTTTCATTATTATAATAGATAAAAAAAATTAATAATAGTCGATAAAAGTTTTAAAGTAGATATTTATTTTTTCAATATAATAAAAATAATAAAAAGAACATATATAAAAAAAAAAACAGAAAAAAATACCTTGAAAAAAAAACAAACAAACTAATTAATATTTATTTTCTTACTCTTTTTGTCGGCTGTTCGCTGTCATTGGTAGATTTTTTACTTTTACAGGATCTTTTACTGTTGAACTTGAAGACAAAACAAGTTGTTACCGTCGATCTGGCCTCGTTCAAGACACTACAAGATCCGCATAGTTAGCGTAAGTTACGTATTCATCGTATATTGTATTTGTTCCCCGCTTCGTTAGAACTTGTTCCATGTCTTCGACCATCATTATGAGTATTTTTATCTTATTACAAAAATAATTTATCTGCTGTTTATTGTATCAACTTTTTTTAAATAAAATTATTTACTAAAAAAAATATTTATCTAACACTTACACTAAAACTAACGAAAAACTATGCCATTTGATTAATTGCTCGAAAAGGTACCGTATTTACTCACTTAATGTCCCCTGGAAACTAAAGAAAACACGTTTTAATATCCTATGAGGTATTTTATGAAACTTAATATTTTTTTAATTTTTAGTTTCCTTGGGAAATTATCTGAAACATGGTAAGGATATAAATATAAAATGGTTGAAAAAATTTTTTGATAATAATTCTATTAAAATAATAATTCCGTTTATGAAAGGTCAACTGTTCAAAATTTATATAAGACCCTTACTACTTTATGGAATGGAAAATATAAACATTCAAAAAACAACCAAGAACTGATGTGCATAGGTTAGGTAAACCCCTCTAAATTTACCTGATTACATTAAAAAATTTTTAAAGTTGTAGTTCATTTTGTTTCAACTGGTTGATTTGAAAGTGAATCAAAATTTGAAAGTGCCAATAAATAACTTTTCTAATTTAAATTTAAAATTTTTTTGTTTTTAGATTATTTTATTCTACAAAATAATTTGATTAAAAAATTATAACAACCGCTTTTTAAAAAAATTAGTCTTCAATGAAATAGTTTTAAATTATGCATTTTTAAACCAATCGATAATTAAAGAATCATATACAAGTCACTGATTTCGGTAGCTTTAAACTAAATATGCATTTTTTATTCATTTTTAGCATAAAAGTTTAAATCGTTTATTACTTTTAAATCATTAAAACATAGATAGTCATTCATAGCATATTTCCAAGTAAATATTCGAGCATATTTGTCAAATAAGTCTCTATTTATTTTGTACAGCTCACCGATATCCCGCTCCATGCACACGTGTGTATATGGATCTGTGAGTAAACTTTGAATTGAAATTAAAATTTTAGAAATTGTGAGAGCCAAAGACCAATTTTCATGTATGCTATCTAAGCCAATATCACCATGTCTTGATATATTCGGATGAAATATTCTTGTAATAAACCGGACCAGCTAGTTAAAAATTTTAAAAATATTCCCTGACTAAAGTAATTAATGCTCACTTACCGGTGGATTCAGTGGGTAACTTTGAGGTATTTGAAGATACAGGTAAAAAATACCACCCTCATAGGGTGATCCAACTGGTCCACTAATAGCTGCTGTAGAAAAATAACCATACATTTATATTTTAAATTTTAAACTTAAATGACAAACCTTGCCAAAAATAGCATGACGAATCTAGAGGCTTTGCATTAATTCCGTCTGGTGGATCCTGCTGTAAAGATTTTAGCTCCAGCAACAAACGTCTATGTCGCCAAGACCTCTTAAATTCATTACTTAATTCTATTTTGGGCTTTAAAAAAAAATTATTAATCTAAGAATTTAGTAAAATTTGTTTTAAGTTGTTAATACTCGATTTTTTATTTGTTGAAGACAGTAAAAGCAATTAGAAGATTTAACTCTTAAATTTAATTTTAAAATTGCTACAAAAATTAATTGATAAAAAGCTTACAATTGCGAATAGAGCTCTTGATAGAAATCTATATTAATTTGAGGTTTACAATAAATCCATCTTTCACCTATAAAGTAGCGCCATTTTTCATCGTTAATTTCCTCTCTTATCAATAAAAACCACCTTTTGCACACTTGACTGACAGACCAAAGTGACAAATCATCCAAATTGATGAAAATTTTGAGCAATACTTTTAAAATTATTTTACAATATTAAATTAAAAAAAATATATTTTTAATAATATAAAAATATTTAAACCTTCATTTGGCAATTTTTCAATCAAATTTATCGATTCATGATTTGACATATTATTGAGATTTTGAATTTTATTTGAATTGTCATCCAAATTATGCAATTTTTTAAATTTATCAAATTTACAGTTTATATTCGAGTTTTCATTCTGAAAAATTGGGTTTAAATCACTAGCTGTTATTTTTGATCTGTCTGTGCTATTACTCTGTTGTGAATCATCAATATCTTCATTCCCAGAATCATTTGAATCTAATTTCTGATTTGAATTAATTAATTAAAAATCGATAAATAATTTTATTTAGTTCAAATATAAATTTAAACAAATTCAAACTAATTATTTTTAAGCTTACTTCCAAACTTCTGGTGAATTTTAGTGTAATGTCCTGAAGAGAAGAAGGGGTTTTGCAATTGAAATTTGAAATATTAGCTGATCCATTAAATTTGGATAAATAAGATGAATTTTTTTTAAAGCTATTTGACATTCTACTTAAACTCGGCTCAATGTCTTCGAGGACATTCGGAAAAATAAATAAATGACATGTGATACATATTGGTTCGTCAAAACAGGGTCCGTAAAAATTTTCACAAAATCTACATTTTTTACACTAAATCAATAGGTTAAATAAAAATTTAGAAAAAAATCAGCTAATTACTTTTTCTTCGAGATTTAGCATTTTCTCGTTTTTTAGATAAAAAAAATTCAAAGTAAATTAATAAAATAATGTAGTTTTCATTTGAATACTTGATTAACTATTAAGAAAAAATGATACTTAAGAGCAATGCCCCTAATCAAAAAATTTCAAAATTAAAATATTTTATATGATCATAATTTATGACTAAACTGAATTAGTTTTATTTTTTTGCAATTTTAGAGATCACAAAAATATGATATTTTTGATGGATAAAGTTGATCGTCATGCAAATTTTTTTTAAAAGGAAACAATTATCTTAACTTTTTATTATAATTTCTATAATTTTTTTTGTTTTAAATAATGAAATCTATAATATTAGCTTTCTAGATTATCATAGTTGCATGATTATACAAATTTCTAAAAATCAAAAATGGGAAAAAATTGTAAGCTCATAAACTTTAAGGATTTTTTTAAAATGACATAATGAAACAGCAAAATTTTCTGCTAAAATGATGAAGCAAAAATTTTTTAATTCAGTATAAATTCACGTGAGCAAATGTTTATTTAAAAAAAAATTACGAAAAATAGTTATTCCTAAAAGCATATACTACTAAAATGAGCCGAAATTTGGTAAAAATCATCAAAAATATCGAGCAAAATGAGGGTGCTGGAGCTAAAGTAAGGCGAAGCATAGGAACAAGCCAGGTTGATAAAAAAAAATATTAAAATTTAATATATTTTTTTGTTAATTTTGTTTTTAAATTTAGCTCAAAAATTTGGATCCTTTTTTGATGCTAGATGAGTTCAATTCAAAAGAACCAGCTGGATTTCCAGACCATCCTCATAGAGGCTTTGAGACTGTTACCTACCTTTTGTCTGGAAAATTTATTCATGAGGATTTTTGTGGTCATAAAGGAACCATCGAGCCAGGTGATTTACAATGGATGACTGCTGGAAGAGGCATTGTTCATTGTGAGATGCCAACAGGCAAAGAGCCAAGTCGTGGTCTTCAATTATGGATTAACTTGGCAAAGGAATATAAAATGGTTCAACCTAGTTATCAAGAATTAAAAGATTCTGAAATACCAAAAAAATCAGAAAACGGAGTTAGTGTAAAAGTAATTGCCGGAGAAAGCATGGGTATCAAATCACCTATTTACACGCGGACACCAACTATGTATCTCGATTTTAAACTAGAAAAAGGTTCATCATTCACTCAGCCAGTACCAAGTGATTGGAACGCTTTTATTTTTGTTCTAAATGGTTCAGGACTTTTCGGATCTGTCAATAAGCTTGTAAAAGCAGATGCTCATCATACATTGGTTTTAGGTCCCGGTGATTCGGTTCACTTTAAAAATGAAGATAATGAACAATTGCACTTTGTTTTGATTGCAGGTAGACCATTAAATGAGCCTGTGGTTCAGCATGGACCATTTGTTATGAATACCCAAGAGGAAATTAATCAAACTTTTGACGATTATAGACAGGGTAAAAATGGCTTTGAACAGGCTCCCAAATGGAGGTCGGAAGGAATAGAACGGAGTATGGCAAAATAATATTTTTATCTTCAAGAACAATTAACTATCATATTAAATATAAAATTAAAAAAATATTCATATAAATAAATGTTTTATTCTAAACGTGTTTTAAAATAAACATAAATATTACAAAAATCAAATTTTTCAACACTCAGAGGACTGTAAAGATTTTTTTATATCGGTTTATTAATTTTATTTGATTGAAAACTAAAAGCTTGGAAACGAATTTTTAAATATTTTTTCTACAATAAAAAACATTTGAAAAATCAATTATAAGACTTATAAATCCTACCGTAGGATTTATAAGTGTGCTGCAACGATACCTTGAATTCACGATATTTTACCATATTTACCGTAAAATATGGTAATCTAAAAAAGGGTATTTTTCGTCACGATAATTATCGTAAATTACCGATAATTATTGTAGAATTCAGTGAAAAAAGAACACAAAATTTCTCGAAAAAAAGCGATTTTCTTGAAAAAAAATTTTTTTTTGAATTTTTGAAAAGGAAATAAAATATATAAATATAAAATGTAAAAAAAATATATAAATCAGAGTTGTTTAAAAGTCCCAAAAAGAGTCCAAGTCATTAATAAAAAGTCCAAGTCCGGACTTTTTTTTTTAAATTTGCTAGATCAGGCTTCATAACAAAAAAAATTTTATTGTTATTATCATATTAATGTCTGTTTCAATTGATTTTGTCCTAATTTCATTAAATTTGTGGATAAACTTTTATGAGCCATATTAAAATATTAATTTTCATAATTTGTTAAAAAAAAAATAGAATATAATAATAAAAAATCCATTTTTCCTTTTTTGTTGAAGTTTTACCATTTTTCATCTTTTTTTACAAAAATTTACCGAAATTTACTACAATTTTCGTCAAAATTCAATAAAATTTCATTTTTTTTCCTTTTTCAAAAATTCATAAAAAATTTTTTTTCAAGAAAATCCGTTTTTTTTTTGAGAAATTTTGGATTTGGAAAAAGGTGATTATTTTATTTGATTGAACAAATTAGAGTAGATTTTAGTCTCGAAGAGTTTTTTGATTTTCCTTTCTTTAGAAAATGCCGAACTAAATTGATTCACATGAATTCATAATTTGAAATTTTTGAGATACAATTCTTTTAAATCAATCTGAAAAATAATAATTTTATGAATTTTTTTTAATTTAAAAAAGATTTTGGTTTAGATTAAGACTTGTTTAGAATTTTACTGATTCAACGAAATCTTATTTTAATTAATGTTTAAACTTCTATCTGATCAAAATTATTAAAATTCATCTTTTTTCATAAATTTCTTTCAATTTGTGTTTAAATTTAAAAAACCTAAAGGAACTTTTTTATGATAAATCAAAAAGCTTAATTTGTTTCGAATTAAAATCAATGATTCCGATTCTAAAATATTTATTCAAGGTCGACTAAGTTTTCAAAATTATAAGTTAAACAATTTTCAAATATTTAAATTCGGAGATTTAATCATCTTTTTTTTCTCTCCTATTATTGACCTTGTGTATTTCATCTTGGTGTTCACGATGTCTTTTGATCGCATCCTAAAATAAAAGCATAAAAGCCTAAATATTAATTTATAATTGAATTTTAATTTACCAAATGTCTTTGTATTTCCATTTCGTGATGCTTAATTTCCTCATCATGTCTTTTTCTCAATGATTCTAATTGTTCAGCCTCAATTTTTTTGAAATAGGCATTTTCAAAAGCGGCTTCTCGCTCACCAAATTTGCCACCAGCTTCACGAATTGATCCTCCAGTACCGCCACCCTTAATTATTTTAGAGCATTTTTCATTTAGTTTTTTTAATTATGCATTACTCTTCCAGCGCCACTTCCAATGTCACCATGACCGGCCAAAGGTCCTCTTTATTTTAAAAATTAGTATTTATTTAAAAAAAAATCTAAAATGTACCCACCTTATTGAAAAAGATCTTAGTGCTACTAGACGCAGGCTGTTTATTTTGCAAAGACTCATTTTTATTGATATTTCTAAAAAAATCAAATTCTAAAATTTATTTATAAACCTTCATAAACAGCGTTTAATTTTGGTATAAGCTGAATGACGCTTTAAAAAAAATTATTTTTTTATATTTAGCTGCTAAAATTCAAGAGAAAAACTAGATACATTTTTTAACCATTTTTGTTGCAAATAAAGAATCATTTTTTATCCTGCCGAAACTGCGATAATGTAAAAATATTCTATTTAAATAAATTTAAATTTGACTAAACCAATACAAGCCATGTACATTCACTTATTAATATTTTATGAATTTAAATAAAAAATTTGCACATGGAAATTATTTTTATTTTTGAAAATTTATATTATAGATATGAAGATATCACCTTTGCTAGAAGGAAAAGGTCTCATCAGCTTTGAAGAGATCACGGACTACTCGATAATTGATGAAAAATCGGTAACTAATTAAGCATATTTATTATTGAATAGAAAAATAAAAAAATTTGAATTTTTTAGTTGAAAAAAAAGAAGCGGAAAAGTTTGGAAAAAAATGAAAACGTTGAAGCAAAAAAACCCAAATTATTGGTAAAACTTGAAGAAGGCCAGACCAAAAAGCCGAAAAAAAAATCAAAAAAACTAATTAAAGTATCCGAGGATCTCACCAATAATAGTGTTACCAAAAATAAAGAAAAAAAATTAAAAAAAAACAATAAAAAATTTTTAACCAAAAAATCAAAATCTCAAAAATCAAATTCAACATCCCGACTAAATATTTTCAAAGCTGGCGATGATAAAATCAACGAATTTGATGAACAAGAATTTGATCAGAGTATTTCAATAAATTTAATTATTATTTAAAAAAAATAAATATTTATTTTAAAAAAGAAATGAGTGCTTGGTTCGAATTGATGCTGCCAAAAGAACTGTTGATAGGTCTTTATGAAAAGGGATTTTATACACCAATGCCCATTCAAAAAATTGTCATTCCGGAGGCGATCAAAAATAGGTCCAATATTATCGGAACAGCTCAAACTGTATTCTTAAAAAATTGAAAATAAAAAAACTCTAAACAATAAAATTTTAAACATAAATTAAGGGAAGTGGAAAAACTCTGGCATTTGGTTTACCAATACTATCCCAATTAATTGACTCAGCAAACTCACAGTCTTTCGAAAAAAATGATTCTCCAGCACCACAAGCTCTAATTTTGACGCCAACTCGTGAGCTGGCTATTCAAATAAAAGATCATTTACAAGTTTGTTGTAGATACAAAGACATAAAAATAGCATGTGTAGTCGGAGGTATTTCTCAGCTTAAACAGGAAAGACAGTTGTCCAAAAATCCAGAAATTGTGGTGGCAACACCAGGTCGCCTGATGCAAATGATCGAGGATGGCCATGAATTTTTGAACAACATACTACGCATCAAGTATCTTGTTATAGATGAGGCTGATAGGATGATCGAAAAAGGACACTTTTCTGAGGTGGAAAAAATACTTAGTTTGGCCAACAAAGATGAAAAATTTAAAGCCAAGCGACAAAATTTTCTCTTTTCTGCAACCCTGATTACCAAATTCGAGGGAGACTTTGATGCTGGTAAAGAAAAAAAAGAAAAGAGCGAAGCACAGATAAAGCGTGAGGAACGGGCTAAGCTTAATTCACTAGTTGAAAAAATTCAAATGACCAAACAACCAAAATTTTTTGACTTAACCACACAACAAGTCACTGCTGAAAATTTGTTCGAGTCAAAAATATTCTGTCAACTGAAAGAAAAAGATATTTATCTTTACTATTTTGCGTGTAAATATCAGGGTAGAACATTGGTGTTTGCTAATAGCATTGAATGTGTAAGGCGTTTGACCAACTTGTTCCGGCTAATGAAAAAAAATCCACTACAACTGCACGCTAGCATGGATCAAAAACAGCGCTTGAAAAATTTAGAAAAATTTAATGGTAAAATTTTTTTACATCACTTAATTGAAAATTTTATGACAAGTATTCTAAATTGGCAAAATTTAAATAATTTTACATTTTCATATTTTCTGATATTTTTGGTGCAACAATTTAGAAATTTAAAAATAATTTTTATTAAAAATTTACTGAAATAATGAACTAAAAATATTAAAAAATATAAAAATGTGAAAATTTAAAAATGCAAAATTATTAACATTTTGCCTCTAAATTGTTTTTTTTTTGAAAAACTTAATGTCTTTGCAGTATAAATAATTTTGAATTAACATTATAAAATTTATTCTAAAGGTGCTAAAACTAAATTTAAAGTAGCCTTAGCCGAAAAGCAATTTATAAATCTGAATTATCTATTAAACTAGCGCGCAAAATTTATTAAAAAGTTTTAAAATAAAAATTAGCTTAAAGAGATTGTGCAGAGCCTTAATTTAGATTTTAATGATTCTAAAAAATTTCTCCTGCTTAATTATCATTAACTTCACTGTTTCATTTTTTTTTAAAGATCGAAACCATTGCTCTGAACTTTTGAAATCTCAAATTTAAAAAAGAGGGGAAAAAAATTATTTGATAGATTCTCTAAGTAAAAGAAGTCATTACTTTGACTTGAAAAATGACTTGAAGTATTATAAAATTTTTCCAAATAATATAATAAAATAAATTTATGTTTTGCTTTTAAAACAATTAAAAGAAGTTAATTTTTTTTTAATTTTGAAAGGACTTGTTTTATAATTTCAGAAATGAATGAAACTTCAAGCCATCTTTGAGTCAAAAATTTGTAAAAAAACATATAACATAATAATTTTTATAAAAAATATTAAGTAAAAATTTTGAAATTAAATTTCTGTATTTTATTGTAGAAATATTTAATATAAAATAATTAAAAGTATCCAAAAATAGATGTTATTTTAAAATTTTTGTTCTAAAATATACATCTATTATTAAAGAATATTTGTCAAAAATCAGATAAAAAAGAGTCACTAAAATTATTTTTTCATTTTTTTTATTAAACTTAATTTTTAAAAGCAACTGAAAATTCGTTTATGATCGCATCCGATGTTGCATCTAGAGGTCTTGATATTCCAGGCGTTCATCATGTTATTCACTATCAGTGTCCAAGGTCTGCGGAAATATATGTTCATCGTAGTGGACGTACTGCCAGATCGACTCATGAGGGTCTAAGTGTCATGCTCATTTCGCCAGATGAGATAAATTTATACAGAAAAATTGTCAAAACTTTTAAAAAAGATAAGGAAATTAAAGACTATCCGATTGATATTGATTACTACGAATCGTGTAAGACTAGGGTAAATTTGGCTAGGAAAATAGACGAATTACAACATCAATTGAATAAAGAAAAAAGTGATTCTAATTGGTATGTAAAAAATGCCAAGATGATGGACATTGAATTAGATGACGAAATACTGAAAGAGACTCAAGTTGATGATCAAAAAGTGAATAAAAATAGAATCAAACTGAGTCAATTGAAGCAAGAGCTTGATAAAAATCTTAAGCAAATGATGTATCCTAAATTTATGAGCAAAAAATATCTTGAGCCCAAAAATGTCAATGAGATATTAAAAATGAATAGTGAGTTCAATTCAATTTATTTGTTTTTTCTTTAAAGTAGTAAATAATTTTATTTTAGATTCAAAGAAAGACGCTCTGAATGAATTCAAGGACAAATTAAAAAAAAAAATTAAAAATTAATATTTTTACAATAAAGTGATTAATAGTAAATATTTTTTAGAATAATCTGTTTCGATTGAAAACTAGTATCGAGTCGAATTGTGCCAAAATTTGAGACTTTTAATCTCTTATCAATTCATATTAATTTGAAAACTTATTTGATTATAGATGAGCAAAAAATCCTTGATGAAGTCTGATAACCATTACACAAAATCATTTCTAAATAAGAAATTTAAACGCTACAAGGTTTTGTTAAATTCATTACGAAAGAAAAGAACATAACTAAAAAAAATCAAATTACTATTTTTTAAATTTAAAACTAATTCTGCTAATTAAAAATTGTGCAACATACATAGTTACATCAAAGTTTGCTAATGATGTGCAAAATATCTGCAAAATGTACTACATTCGAATATATTGAAATGTAATTTTTGCTAAATTTGCAGAGTTTAGCAGACTTTGATAGTTAATGTAACTATTCATGTTGCACCATGTTGCATTCACAGAACTAATTTTGAATTGAAAATAATTCAATTTTTTATCATCTTGTTCTATTCTTTTTTATTTTTTGTACTGAATTAAAAAAAAAAACACATCACAAAATATCTGGATCAGTCTATTTACTTAAATAGGATTTCGAAAAATGGGAATTTTGATAAGAATTATTTTGTTACTAGAGTGATAAAAACTCATATCACATAGAATCAAAGTTCGATGACTCTATAGTCAAATTGTCATAATCTTCAATGGTGGTTACCTTTTTTTAGAATAACTTTAATGCTTGAATTTAAATATATATACTTTTTTAAATTAAAAGAATAAAATTCAATAAAATTAAATTTAAATAATTAAAAATAAAAGATTTAAAGCAGAATAAAATTTTATTAAAAATGGTCTGTTTCTCATTATAATAAGAAAAAAAACATGTATTTAGCTAAGTTTTTTGGACCTTTTTTTACAAATAATTACATACTTTGATGAAAGCATTTTGCAGATTGTAAGCCTCAATAGATCTGAATTTGTTTTGTTTGGCATTCAAAGGAATAAAATAATATGATATATACCAAAATCCAATAATTCCTAAAAAACTTCCATCAACTGAAAATTTATTTGTCAAAAATTTTGAAATTCTTTTCACAAACCCTTTTATGTTGAAAGTTTGTTCTAATTAAGGTAAATTAGATCTATCAATTTATTTATTTTCAAAATAAAATATTCTTTTTGAAATTAAATAAGCCAATTAAATAATATTTTTAAAATTCCCAATATTGAAAAATTAAATTTTTCCTTACAAAATTCTATAATTATTTCAATTGTGTAATTCTTGTTGTTAATTCTAGGAGAAATATTATATAAATATAAAATGGATTTGTTAAATAAAAAAATTTAATCAAAATTTCATTTAAAATTATATTTATAAATTAAAAGTTTTAGAAGGAGCTGCTGGCTCAGTTTTTTTGTAAGATGAGGAGACTTTTAAATTTTGATGCAAAACTCTTAAATTATTCCATCAAAAAACGAAAAATATATTGTCATTTTAATTCATTACAAGTCCTTTTTTTAGAATAATATTTCCATATTGAGCAACATCCCTTGGATTTTAAATTCTTTAAATATTTACTCGAATAGATTATAAATGCATTTTTAATAAATAAATTTAAAAAAATATAAAATAATTGCATTTATAAACTATTAAACAAAGATTTTTGATTTACCCTGTCTGAATGATAGCATAAGCTCTTTTAGCTTGTTCATAAAATTGAAAGCGCTCTACAAATTTAGGCGTTATTTTTTTTCCTTGTGACAATTCCAATATTTGATCATATTCTTTCCAAACTTTGACATTTAAATTAGCAGCTTTGTCCGAATCAACCCGATCCATCAAAAATATTGGCTCTTGAACATATTCATCGAGTGGAAAAAATTTAAGAATAGATTCAAGCAAATATGGTAGAGAATCGCATCCGTCCGCCCGTATTTCAATAGTTCTGCAATTAGAAGATTTAGCTACTGAAGAAGCAGGAAAATGAGCATCAGCTAAAACTATTTCATCACCATGTCCCATTGATGAGAGAGCATGTAAAATATTTGGAGTAAGAACTTTAGGAATTCCTTTCAACGGCATTTTAAATTTTATTCAGTTAGTACTTTTATAATCTTAACTAAATAAAATAAAAAATCAAATCAAATCAAACAAAAAATTTGAATCAAATTATTGATCCATTAAAAATTTGAAAAATTCTAAAATAAATTACTTAAAGAAATAAAAATTCAAAAAAATATTTTGCAAATTTTTTTTAATAATTTATTTAATTAAAATATTTTTATTTTAAATATAGAAGAGCTAACTTTACTTTTTGTTAAAATAAATATATTGTCATAAAAAGTTTATAGATATTTTATTCTCATTTGTTATTATTATTATTATTTAGTCATAAAATTACGCCAGACTTGGCGATGTTAAAAATAAAATAAAATAAAATACAAGGAGTTTTTACTGTTAGTTTTCCTATTTTTAATTTACAATTTTGTTTAAGAAATTAAAATATTAAAATAAATTTTTACATAAATACCACAAAAGTTTAATTTTAGATTAAATATTCAAATATTGAAATAAAAAAAAAAGATAAAACCTTTTTTTTTATTCTCATTTGTATAGACAATTAATTTTCATGCCAGACAATCCGTATCAAAAAATGTCAATTTGATTATGAGTTCGATAGCTTTTTAGCCAAATTTTTAACTATGAGTGATCTATTAAAAATTTTTAGTCAATCACTAACACTCGGATTCAAAGCAATAAAGAGTAAAAATTTTTAAGATTGGTATATATCTAAGTAAATATGACTTATTTATTTTTGAGTCAAAAATTTTCATCTTTAAATTAATATAAAAAATTCGAAAATTTAGTTGGTTAAGTTCAATTTATAAACCAACTATTCTTTCAACTTTTAAATTATTCTTTTAATTTTTTTTCAGATTTTAAATTAAATCAATTAATTTAAATATATTTTAAAAATAAATTAATCAAAATCGAAATAAAATGATCTTTTATTTGATTTTGACATATTTTACCCTAAATTCTTAAGTTAATCACTCAGACCGAGGATTAGGTTCCAAGAATTTAAAATCTCAAAAATACAAAGCAGATTTAAGATGGATATGTAACAGTAAGTTTATAAGACACGTAAATTTAGATATTTACGGGTGATAACGTAAATAAGTAAAATAAAAGGAAAAAAAGCAATTATTAATTTTTACAAAGTAAATTTGTAAACTTACGTATGCACAAGTAAATTTTGATATTTACGCTTAGACATTAGTAAATTACTAATAAGAATTTATTTATTTACTATAAATTATAGTTATTTTCTAAAACAGTTTCTTTAATTTTCGTAAATAACTAAAATAAAATCAGTAAATTTAGAAAAAATAGTAAAAACATTATTCTTTTTAGATATTTTACATATTTACGTATTTTATATATTTACGATAGCAGATATAAATGTTCGTTCCGGACTAAAACTTTTTTGGAAATTATCTATTCTCAATTTATAGACTAAATTATGTATTTAAATTAATCTATGTAGAGGTTTGAATTATACCCTTTTGGTGCTTGATTTTGTTTTTCATTTCTTTTAATGAAAAAAGAAATAAAAAAGCCTATTTGTTTATTTTTATTTCACAAAAAAATTAAAATTTTCTTTTTTTTACACCTCCTTAACCAAGTTTAAAATATGCTAGATTAATTTCTTCAAAAAATACACTCATAGAAACATGTGTAAGTGATGGAAATTGTATTTTCATCAAGCTTAATTAACCGGCTTAAAGCAGCTCCTTCAATTATTTTATAAATAAACAATAAATAGTAAATTGCTTGTGGTTTTGGATTTGGGCTAGTTTTGGCTTCCATAATTTTTCTTTCTTTCTTTCCTTCCATTTCTCTGGCAAACTTTTCTTAGTTTAGTCAAGATTGGTTCGAACGCTATATAAAATTCAAGCTCTTTAGCATCATTAGATTAAATTTTTTTTGATTATTATGAAGTCAACTTAAGCAAAATTAAAATTTAAAGATCAATTCTAGCTGAATAACCATGTCATTTAGCTAAAATTAATTAACAATTGTATTTTGTGACAGTGACATTTTTCACTAATCTTAGCTTAACAATTAATTTTCCTTATTTGGCACGATATATATGTTTTTAGTATACTGAATAGTCAAAATGATAGAGAATCACCAAAAATTACATAATAAAATAGAATTGCAGTATTTCATAATTAAAGTATTGCCTACTGAAAATTCTTCAAATCTTCTAGATAAATGAAGTAAATTTAATGGATAAATTAGGAACTGATATGTAAAATTTTTCTCACAGACTTTTTCAACTCAAAGCAAGATAAATATAGCATGATTAGCAAACATATACTCAAATAAATTTGATATGCATTACCACTGCCTTCGAACCATCAATAATCTAGAAATTGATTGTTTTGACACCTAAAGGAAAAAATTAGTTTATCAAGAACAAAAATTTAACGATCCAAATTTTTTAGATTCAGATTATTTAATAAATTTAATCTTCTAATGAATAAAACCTTTAAAAGTGTGGCTCTACTTTACCAGTATAAAATCTAATTTTAAATTGAGTCTATTTAAAAAAAATTCACAGTTCCAAATTGACTTCTTTGAAATTAATTTAAATCTTAAAAAATAAAAAAACAATTTTTTAAAATTTTTATTTATTAAAAATTTATGGTATATGTTGCATGAACGGCTTACTCGAAGGCTGTACTAAAAAAGGAAAAACAAGTAGAGTTATAAAATAAGATAAAAGAATAAAGCTAGCGTACAAGCAAAAAAATATTCTATCCAAAATAAGTGCTGCTAATGCATATTCATATGCAAAATAATTCGATAAAATCTCGGAACTCATCTCAATTTTATTTCCAATCTGGTATTCATTTTTATCATTTAATTCAAAACTTTTTGAACATCCCGGATTTTCGTTATTATTTGAGTATTTATAATTTTTCTTTAACTCAAAGTCTTTGAGGTCATCCATTTCATTTTTTATCCATATTTCATTAGTATCTAACTTATTCCTGTCAAAATGAGAGTTATGCCAACTTCTCAGCTCTTCATTGACTTCATTTAATGGGTTTTTAAATTTTACCATTTTTTTCAACAGATCTCTCGCCTGTCTTTTAATTCCCAAAAATTTACCAAAACCCTTAAAGAAAATCTGTCTCATAATTTTTGGCATGCGATTTTCTTTGGTGAACTGATGCTTGGTTTTTTCATTTAAATTTGTGACAACAACTGCCATTATCACACTCACAGATGTAAAACTCATCACTATAGTTAGATAAACACTAATGATTGGGACAGTTTCGGAAGTAGTGGGAACTTTTTCAGCGACCATGAGCATAAATACGCTGTAAGCAACAAAGCAAGTTAAACCTAGTGTTACTTTTTCGCCAGATGCACAAGGCAGCCTAAATGTTAGATATTAAATTCGAGCTATTAATAATTGACAAAAAGCTACCAAAATGTCAGACATGTTAAAATTGACAGCATAGCACATGGCAGTATTACATTAAAAACATAGTACAAATATCTTCGCTTTATATGAATTAAATAAATTAGTTCCGGATATATTCCATTTGAATGATTTCTTGATAAAATAGTTTAAAAAATTCTATTTTTTATTATAAATATTTTACTTTTGTCTTCTATAAAAATTTACATTCAATAAAATCCAACCAGAATTGTCAAGATATCCAGATAAGTCTATATTAGATGCCAAATTTGAATCAACGATCACATTATTGTCATCAAATGGAGTAAAGTTTACTGCCGATAAATCATAAAGCCAACTTGCGAACCTAAAAATCAGATTTATTTTTTTAATTTAGAGAAAATTCTTAAAATTAAGTCAACAAAACTATTAGTAGAAGTATTAATTATTTTTTTATTTTTAAAGAGCAAAATTAGCCAGATAAAAATGTCAACAAATGATTCAATTTTGAAACATAATTAAGGAAATGGTAGAAAGACATAATAAGTAAGCTAAAATTTAGAAGATTTTTTGAAAATATCGAAAGAAAAAATATAGAAAGTTGTAATGTAGTTAAATAAACAAACATGCTGAATCGCCGCATGGGCAGATTCATCGCCAAATATAAAATTAAAATTCTTCTATAAATAAAAACCAGAGTCTAATCAAAGTCACACTAGAAATAAAATTTGATTTTTTTGGAAAAAAAATTAAACTTAGAAAATAATTTAATACTAATACCACGAGCGCCGGGTACGTGGGGACCTGATCCAGATGTTTAAGCTCGCCAAAGGCATCAACGAAGTTGAATGGGTGAACCCTCCGGTTCTAGCAAACTCACTCTCCCTCACCGGACCGGCCATAGGCATCAGAGGTCATGCGAGAAGACTGTCTGGCCAGGCCTCCATCAAGTGTCTTCAAAGAGCCAATACATTCATGAACAGAGTGGTTAACGAATGGAACGCCCTGCCTGCCTCCGTCGTCAACGCCACCTCGGTAAACCAGTTCAAGAACCGTTCCATAGGCACCACAAACAATTTTATTATTTATCCGTTCTATTTTTTTATTCTTGCAAAAATTATTTTACTTTTTTTAACCCTAAAATTTTTATTGTATATTTCTATCAGTGTTTTATCTCATTATGTGCAACGAGCTACCATAGGCGACCTCTCATGTAGGACGCCTCCGCAAGCTAGTCTTGCTGTAGCTTTTTTATAATAAAAAATAATAATAATATGGATTGATTTATTCTGTAAAAACTTTAATTAACGTTTGATATATAATTAAATACAAATTAGCTTAATTATTTAAGTTTTTTTCTAACAGAAAATAAACAACCTTAGGAGATTTCAAAAAATTTTTTAAGTGCTCACTAAATCAAATTTCTGTATTCATAAATTTTCGAATTAAAAATTATATTTAAAATTTTCGTTTGATTTTTAAAAAAGGTTGTTTTAAATTCTAATTTTAGAATTTAAAAAAAATCAAGTTGATTTTTCAACTATAGTTGTATCAACCGGTTTTACTTAATAATCGATTTTGTAAAATATTTTTTTAATTTTTAGTCGGTTTTCCATTCTAGGCTTTTTTTAAACCGTTTTTTTTTACAAATTTTAAAATTCAGTTAAGCATTTACTGACTACCTTGAAAATTTGCCCGGGCATTTAAAATTTTAATTCAACAATTACGTATAAACCTTATTTAATAATCATTTAAATCATTTAATCATAACAAAAGCTTCAATTTTCTGAAATAATATCAGCACACGAAGCTTAAAAAAAATCTTTTTAAACAATAAATATGAGCAGACAATATCTAATAAATTAAAAATGAACATAATATATGTAACAGTAAATTTCTATAACACGTAATTTTTTTAATTTACTGGTCTTCCAGTAAAAATGTAAAACAAATAGGAAAAAAATTATGTTTTGTTTTTTTACTAGTAATTTTGTAAACTTTCTCTTCAGTCAGTAATTATGTCAAACAATTTTTCCTGAATTGTGTTTCAATGTTTCAAAAATCCCGGTAAAAAGAAAGAAAACTTGGGCGAAACAAAGGTGACTGAATATTATATTAAATAAGCTTTAATTCTCCAAATCGAATCTAAGCCAACACGTACATAAAAAAAATGCTCGCTACTTGGATGCAAGAAAATAAATAACTTAAACCTAGACAAAGCTTTAAGTGTGAGGCAAGCAGTAAATGAATTATCAATTGATGGTTGTCAGGGCATAGTAAAATGCAACTGTAATGGTCAATGTAATACAAATCAATGTGGTTGCAAAAAATCCCAGTTGTTGTGTAACTCAAGATGTCATGAAGGAAATTCAAGCTGCAGAAACATATACATTTTTTTTAATTACCTTTTTTCAGTAATTTACTAAAAAGTTTCCAGTTAATTCCTAAAACTTAAAGAGGAAAACACTTGTTTTTTTTTATTTTGAAAATATACGTTTCGTTTCAGTTTTTTACTTAAATATATAAAAAATCAGTAAATATCTAAAATTTATTTATTTTTTTATGTTTTACATTTTTACTGAAAGACCAGTAAATTTACAAATTTACGTGCTTGAGAAATTTACGGTAACATATGTAAATTTTAAACATTTTTCTTTTTTCAAATGCTGACTTTTTTAGATTAAATTTTGGTCTTGAATTAAAAAAATATATTTAACCCTTTTGCTTACACTTTTTAGCATAAACTTGACTAAGTATTTGATTAGGAAAATGGTTAGTATTTATCCTCAAATTTTTTAAAATTTTTAAAATAAATGAAAAAATCAAATTATATCAGTTCATAAAAAAAAACGAAATTATTTAATATCCTATCGAAAAACTGAATTTTTAAAATTCTTTAAATTCAAAATTATTAAAAAACTAAAATTCAATTAAATTTTTGCTAAGTATGACAAAAATTCTGTTACTTGATATAGCATATTTGTTGATCAAAGGGAAAATAAGCAATGTCAACTTCGCAATTCGATCTTAATTTCATTGGAACAGGAAATTTAACCAAGCCATTACTGCTGACCATAGCATATGGACCTGAAACGCTGCCTTGAGAATTATCCAAGCTAGCACAATTGTAAATATAAGTATCCGGTAGCCAGATGCGGCTAGTTGGCATTCTCAATGAATTAATGCCCGAAAATTCACTAGCATTCCATTTTAAAAACTCATCAAACCAATGCTTAATAAACAAATGGATTTAAATGGATTGAAAGAAAAAAAGTTATCTTAATTTACCTGCTCGATCCAAATATTAGTGATGAGTGTTTGATCTTTTTCACTCAATTCAAGTACTTGAGTTAACTTTAAGCCAAAATTAACATTCAGAATTTGATTATGATTAAGTACGGGCCGAACTGATGGCTCGTAATTGTTAAGCAATATTCTATAAAGCAAATGTTCGTCTGTAAAAATGGTATTTTCTGCCATACAGACTCCATTCAGATTATTTATTAATATTAAATAAATAAAAAACATCTATATAATGATTCTTCAAGAAAAATTGATTGAAGTTGCATTTGAATAAAAACACACAAAAAGAGATATTAAACTAATGAATCGTTCAAATGAAAAAAATTTAATTTAAAAGATCCTTAGGGTTGAAATTTTTTGAAAATTTAGCTCTAAAAAACTTGAATTTGGGCATAATCGTTTTAACACAGAATTATAAATGGAATAGTTCGACTATAATCAGCACGGTTTATTTTCATATTTAAATTTATAATTTATTGACAGATATCTACTGAGAATTTAATTAATTTAGCCATTAAAAAGCATAAAAATCGCTTTTATTAATACTTTCTTAAGAAAAGATCATGAATATAGAAAAAAAAAATTCTTTACTTAAAGATAATCTACTAAAAACCCTTTTCATAGTTTATAGAATCATTTATCATGTTTTAAAAAATAGCTTTAGATCAAAACTTTTAGTTTTCAAATATTATTATTTGATATAAATCAGTTTCTATTTATTCTCTAAATTAAATTTAAAATTTACTTTTTATAATTTAAATGAAAATTGATGCTTCTCTAAAATGAAAAGAAATAAAAGTTCAGTTATTTTAAACACCATTTTCCCGTTAGACTTAGCTTTGGGGCTTCTGCAAATTCTAGCATCAATTAAAAAAATTATTAAACCATAGATTAATGTAATTTATTTTATTCGATAGACTTATTTGCATACACAAGAATATTTTTTATTTTAATAAAATTAAGTAATAAATTTAAAATGCCACTTTGCTGAACATGGTGAGAAAAATCAAAGTTTGGATTGGTATTTCAATTTTTCGACCGAAAAATTTTATTTTTTAGCTAATACTCATTAACTGAATATCTATGTTTATTATGATTATCAAATATTATAATATCTGTAGAAGTAAAAAATGAAATATTTTTTCAATTTTTTCCTATTTTAAAAAGAAAAAGAGAAAAATTGAATTGCAAACTTGATTATATTTTGTCAATCAATAAAAATTAATATTCAATTACTTTTCAGTTCAATTTTTGACATTGATTTTATTAGAAATTTCAAAAAATATTTTATTAAAAAAATTGGAAATTTATGATCACATTTCATTTGTCTAAATTTTTAAATTAATGAATCCTCTAAAAAAATTGAATTATTGATGATGAAAATTTTTTCTGAGCTTCCGATACTGATAATTAAATTTTAATTGCAGATAATTACAGAAAAAACATAATTTGAGCATAAGTTTTTCCATCTTAAAAAAAAAAAAATTTCAATCATGATAAATCTCCTCATGTATTTAAAGTGATGTTTTCTACAAAAAATTTATATTTTTACTAATGGGAAATTTTAATCATTATTTAGGATCTTCGCTGAGTAGTAATTTAGTAAAATTAGTACTGATAAATGAATCTAAATGCTGAAAAGTGGCTGAGAGCGACTTCTTCAAAAATAGATGTATTTCACAATCAGGTTATCAAGTTATCTTCTATCTGCATGCATTCCTTTTCCATTTTGGAGTCCAAAATAAAGAGATCCCTAGGAATCAATAGTCTGCTGATATTCACAAGGCATGTCCAAGCCACTTGAGTCGTTCTCTCACGGCTGTTGTGTAAATTGCACATAAAATATTGCGAAATCCCCCTATTTTGTTGAAGTGATTCTCAGCTATTACGTAAACTTGTCTCCTTCTTTTTGGTTCACAAAACTCTGTCTTTTAAGTTTTTAATGCCAGTCCAATTTATCCAGTAATTGATCCCAGTATTTCAGTCATAGCTTTCAAGTGAATTGATAGTATCCAAGAAGACTAAATTCTTCAGACTTTGATTTTCGATTAAAAAATGACTATTTCTTTTTCTAGATTAATTATTTAATTAGATAAAAAATTTAAATCTTATTTTAAATCTTTAACAATTTTAATCATAATTAAATGATTACTGCAAAATATTTTAAAATTTTTGATTCGTTCAATTTAACTTCAAGTGACTAAAGTACCATTAATAATTATATTTTCTTTCAATTTTCAATTTAAGCATTTTAATTCAATTTCACAGATCAAAATTTTTTTTTCCAATAGCTTGTTTGAGGCAAAATTATCAGAACAAAAATTTCAAAAAAAATTCTGAATTTAATGTTAAACTATTGAGCAATTTGACAAAGTCTCCCAATAAATCCCAATTAAAAGTAATTAGAAAATCATGAAACAAATTCAGGAATTGAATTTATAACATTTTGAATATCGTGCTACATATGACAAAAAATTAATTAAATCTCTAGTATTAAATTAATCATTGTTGTATTTTCACTCTATTTTTTATGCGCTAAAAACAAAAGCCATCTCTTTTATTTCTATCAATAAATATTGAGTTTTTTTGTTTTTTTAGTTGAGATTGATTTTAGTAGCTTTTAATTAAAGTATACGTTTCTGAAAATATTATCCTTACTTCCGCATTTCAAAATTTCAAAAAATAAATTTAAAAATTCCAACATGATCATTCTCTAACTCTTAAATATTCCATCAATTTTATTAATTTAAGAATTCGGACTAGAGATGACAAGACAGAAATGACAGGTAGAAAAATTTTAATTTAGTTTAAAAAAAAATTCTTCCAGCAATTTTGCATAATCTTTCCAAACCAATAGAGGGTTTAGCATTATGGTTGACAAAATGCATCAAAATATGAGAGAAAAAATGTTTCGATTAGCATTATTTCATAGAAAATATATTTCAATCCAATAGAGCTATAAAACATGAAAAATCGATAAAATTCTTTTATGGGCCCAAAAAATAAAAGACAAAAATGGATAAATTCGTTCATATTTTATTTTTTTTTCTCTCATGAAACTTAAGTGACGAGGAAGAAAAAATCAATAAACCTATTAAAATGTGAACAGGAATTAAAACATAGAAGGTTCTCTAAAAGAAAAATTTTTAGTTTATTTATTTTTTTAAATTTCACAAAATAAATAAATGGAATTTTTGCTGCTTTTAGGAAGACGGGTTTTAATGTAGTCTTGACGCAAATGATGAACACGAGGCGACACATTGTAACTTTGCTTCTTTTGTCCCTTTGTCTTACCAGACTTCAAGGTATTGATTGTATTAAATGAATATCACAATCGGATGATGCTTATCTCTAATTCAAGGTATTAGATTCCTTGTTATTCAATTTTTTCACCCAGAGAAAACAGCTTTTTTTTTATTTTTTAATCTAATACTTTTACATAATTAAAAAAAAATCGATTTTTTAACTTTTATTATAATTTTGTGTGTTTCATGTTCAGATTTTTCCATTTTAGGTGCTTGACAATGAAAAGAATCGGCACGAAAATTCGACACAAAATGAATGAGAGAAATATTTTAAAAAATTTTTCTTTTATTTTTTCTAGTAAATCAATACAGCCAGATAGAATGCTGGAAAGGCAATGATAACCAAGCAATTTTGTCACCTGGTGTATGTCTTAAATGATAAACTGCCTTCAGGTTTCACAGACTTCGAGCATTTAAAAAAAAATCTTATGAAAACGATATGATTGTTCGTTGTCTTCGAAACCTGCATTTGGTTTATCTCTTTCAGCCGTGTGTTCCAATCACAATTTTGATTTTTTTATATAATAAATTTTTAATTTAAAAAGTTTTTAATTTAAATCCTTTTAGATTCCGCAATATCATCTTTCTTGATGCTTTTGATTGTTGATTTGGGTCTATAACATGCCATAGCAAGGTATTTCATAAAACATCTCATGGCGAGAAAAAAAATTGATATTAATTTGGTTAATTTTTAATAAAACAGCTTTTAAGTCCATAGAACAATCAATTCAATTTTCAAAAAATCCTTCAATGGTCTATTTTCAAGTTTTCCTTACAAAAATTAAAAAATATCAGGGTTACGATTTTCAATAAGATGGTACTTGCCAGAACATTGTTAATGACCTAATTGTTGGGATCTGTTGCTAATTTATTTTGTGATCAGGTTTATTCATTAGCAGTAATCGTCAAATATTAAGTGACCATTGGAATTTAAAAACATGTCTAATCTACATTTAAATTTCTTCATGTCTCGAGAGAGTCAACTAATTTCGATTTTTTAATATATTCAAAGTAAAAATGTTGTATAAAATTAATTTTATTATTTTAAATCTCTATTTATGAATTATCAAAATTATTTACCGGGTGTAAAGACATACATTAAAATTATCCCGCATCAATAAAATAAAATAAAATTATCTTAATCCCGCATAGCCGAATGGTGCCATGCAAGCAGAGGATCGAGGATTCGAAACCTGCTGAGGGTGAACAAATCTTCCCACAAAATTGTCCCGTTTCTAAATTAGGAAAAAATATCCCATTCGTTACTCGTATCGTTACTTATTCAAGAAAATTAAAACTTTTACTTAATTTTGAAAATTGTCCTGTTTTCTTATTTAAAAAAAAATATCCCAAAATTTAAAAAAATATCATAAAAACGCATGAAAAGAGCGATTGCTATGAGAATAGCATCCTTAACAGAGGCAGATATCAAGAATGAAGCAAAGAGGTAATGGGCGAAAAATGGGACAAATAAAAAACATGCATCAATATTTGAAAAAGAGGTAGCATTTTTGGAAAAGTGGCTTGTAACATACCAATTAAAATAAATGAAAAACTTTTTCTATCTTGCTACATCAGCTAAAGTTCAGTTTTTTAAGACCTTTATTTTACCGTATTTACCGATTATTGCTCTACTCCCCTATGTTATTTTTCAAAGGAGAAAGTTAATAAGTTAGCAAAAAGTTATCATATTTCTATATTTAAACTTTTAAATTTAAAGCCGATTCCTTTAATTAAATAAATAACTTTTTAGAAAAGTTCGGTCTTTATTCGTTTAAACATAAATTATTTGAAAGAATGATTACCATTTCTTTTAAATGTCTGTTTAATAATAATTCACCTTTAAATTTAAAAGAAAAACCGATAAAAATGACTCAAAAAAATTTAGATATAGTTTAAAGAACATCAATAATTTATATGAACCGATGGAAAAATCGAAAAATGGTGAACAAACATTTGAACATTTCTACTCAAGACTCATAAACTTTAAGCTGTCAATTTTCAATAACATTAGTTAAATTTTTTTAGAATTTTTGCAAAAATTTGAATTGTTTAACTTGAATATTTTTTTGTTAAATATTTTAAAATAATTTTGGATTCAAATTTTATTTGATATATTTTATTTTATATATTTTTTTTTCTAATTTTAAAATAATTTATATTTTAAATGAATACTTTTATACAGAATGTAAATAAATAAAGTGTTAATCAGTCTAAAAGATAGGGGCACTAGCCTGTTGATTAACCTTGAATTGTTAAGGATCAAGAGGCTTTTTTTGGACCCATCAGAGATATCAGAGATGAAGACCAGGCTAATTAAATATTAAATTTAAAAATTCACTTGAATAAAATATTTTCTAAGTTTCATTTTTTTGAACCATGTATCGAAGAAAAGTGCCTTCCAAACGCTTGAGATTTTTAGAAATGCGGATGATCCCAATCTTTAAGATGATTATAATGATTATGAGAACAATGATGACAATGATAATGATTTTTAAGATGAAATGGAAACAACTTATCAATAATGAATGTGAGTCAGATATTGAATTTGATAATGAAGAGAGTGAAGAAACTAACATTGACAAAACTTGGAAAAATGGAACGATATAGTATGATTGAAAGATTTATAAAAGAAGACATGCTAGCTTTTATCAATTTACTTTATACAAAGGTTGTTTTATGTATAAATGCCCCTCTCAAAAAATTTTGGTCATAAAAACATGAACATGGATTGAGCATGCTCTCAAATTTATGGCAAGAAAACATAAATGGTAAATAAAAGCATAAAGTCTAAAACTCCAATTATTCCAGATGTTTCTAGAAAGCGCTTAGCAAGCACTGAGCCAAAAAATTCGATTTTATAGTCTAAATTTTAAACAGTAATTTTAAATAAGATTTTTTCAAAGTATTTTCAAGATCTGATAAGACGTTCCATAGAATAATAGAATGGAATTCAGGTATCTTTACATCTTGCCCATTGGCAGCTGGCTCATTTGAAAGCTTACTGATTGATTCGATAGACGATTGCTTTTATCACCAAAACGTTATTAAACCTACATTTCAAGATGCAAATTCTATGCCAAAAAGTCTCTTAGATCTTGTAATCTCGGATTCTAAAGAACGTATCTACGATATACATCACGGTACTCCTTTGGGGTGTACAAACAAAGGTCATCACACGCTTATTTGGGACTATGATTTGAAGTCAAATGATGAATAGGTCCTCACTCCTTTTCGTTCTTCTAATTTCAATTATGCAAAAGGTGATTATGCTTCTTTGTCGAAGTTTATCAGTCATGTAAATTGGCGCCAGGTTTTTTCAGATTTATCGGTTGATGAAATGTATGAAAAGTTTATAGTTTTTTACAATTTAGCTTGTGATAAGTTTATTCCTAAAAAGAAAATTCAAAGGAGGCATACTAAGCCTTGGATGTCAAAAGACTTGAGATCTCTAATACAACAGAAATTCTCAGCGTGGCAATCTTATGCAGCGAGTCGATGGTCACCAGAGATGAAGCAAAAGTTCTCAATTATTAACAAGAAATGTGGGCGATCGATTAATGCGGCTATAATGAATTATGAAACCAAACTTGCATCGTTATCGAAATCAAATCCAAAATTGGTTTATAAATATTTGAACATTAAGAGACCGCAGAGTTCGATTATAAAGGCGTTAAACTCCATTGATGGATTAAGAACACACCCAAAAGAAATAAGAAATCACCTAAATGAATTTTTTAAATCAGTGTTTAGTGTAGACGATTTCTCTGCGTTACCATTATTTGATCACAAAACTGAACAAATCTGCGAGCCAACGACCGACGAGCTTTTTAATGTAAGTAAAATTAGTGATAAATTAAAATCCTTAGATCAAAACAAAGCTATTGGCCCTGACAAGATCTGTAATAGGGTTCTTAAAAATTCCGCTGAAGCATTTTCTATTCCCCTTTCAAAAATTTTTCGTGCATCATTTAACAATGGTATGGTGCCGACTCAATGGAAACAAGCGAATATTACTCCTTTGCACAAAAGTGGAAGTCGACTTGAGGCTAAAAATTACCGCCCAGTATCGTTAACAAGTGTGGTATGAAAAGTTTTCGAAGGCATTGTTAAAGATGTCATGTTAAAACACCTTTTGGAAAATAATTTAATATCCGTTTCTCAACATGGTTTTATCTCTAATAAGTCGTGTACTACAAACCTGCTAGAAACAATCGACATCATTACAAATGCTCTTTCAAGTGGTTTTCCAGTTGATGTTATATATACTGACTTTTCTAAGGCATTTGAGAAAGTCTCTCATCGCAAGTTGCTTTTTAAGCTTAAATTTTATGGTTTTGGTGATAAATTGATACGATGGATCAAAGATTTCTTAGTTGGCCGTACCCAAAGAGTGGTGCTGGGAGAGCATCAATCTGTTTGGACCGAGGTAACAAGTGGTGTACCACAAGGATCGGTCTTAGGACCTATACTGTTCATTATTTTTATAAATGACATGCTGGAGATGATCAATTCCCCTTGTGAAGCCTACGCTGATGATACCAAGATGATCTCAGTTATAAAAAACTTAAGGTCTATGGAAACATCACAGAAAGATTTGGATAATGTGGCAAGATGGTCTAGTGATTGGTCTACTCAGTTAAATGCCGATAAGTGTAAGATTGTCCATTTTGGAAGGCTAAACAAGAAATTTGACTATGATATTCAATTTGGCCCAAGTAAAAAAACATTAACCAAGTCAGATTGTGAGAAAGATCTTGGGATATATATAAATCATGACTTAAAATGGAACGTCCAAATACGAAACTGTAAAGCAAAAGCAAACAAAATATTAGCCATGATTAGCAAGGCATTTAAATTCCGAGAAAAAAATAATATCAAGCTTCTTTATACATCGTTAGTGAGACCGTACTTAGATTACGCTATTAGCACTTGGTGTCCGTATCTCGAGAAAGACGTTATTGAACTAGAAAAGGTGCAGAGAAGAGCCACAAAACTTATTTCCGGGCTTAAAAACCTTGACTATGCGCAACGTTTAAAAGAACTTGGACTTAGTGATCTAAAAACAAGGAGACTACGGGGAGATCTAATTCAAATGTACAAATTGGCAAACAATCTAGAGAAAGTGAATTTTTTAAATGGACTTGAAATCGTTTATGAATCAAGCTACAATTTAAGAAGGCACAGAAAATCAATGCATCGAGAGCAAGTTAGAAATTGTTTACCAAGATTTAACTTTTTTGTTAATAGGGTTGTGAACGATTGGAACAGTCTGCCGGTGGATGTGGTCGAAGCAAGAAGTTTGAACTGTTTCTAATCGAAATTTGACAAGTGGCTCTTTGAAATTCGCGAAGTATCTGCTACAGCTCAGTAGAGCTTGCTTGAATCTTATTCAAGTTGCAGATTATTTTTACTACTACTACTACTATAGACTGGTTAAACTTGGCAGTCTCAAATTTGAATCGTTTATCGTAGAGTGATATTCCAGTGTCAATTTAAAATTTTCAATTTCTTTTTCTATTTCTATTTCTTTCTATTTCTAATTTTTTCTGTTTCTTTACTAAAAAGCATAATATCTGACCCCATCACTGATTGTTACGCAATAAAAACTGTTAAATGCTTATTAGCTTTTTTTTTTAGCTTTTTATCAAGACGCGAGATAAGTTAAACTAGTTTAATCATGTGCTCAAATCAAGATTTCTTTAGTAAATTTTTATTTTGAAAGTCATTTTTTTTTAACTTATTTAAAAACAAAAATCTTAAAAATGCTCACTCTTTCATTAGTTGAGTGATAACGCAAAATTATCCTAAAATTTATTTTATCTTTTCAAATTCTTTAAAAATACTTTTAAGATTGCAAATAAAATAAAAGTTTGTTCTAGTAGTTTAGACAAATATTAATAAAGTCAAAATTATTTATAAATTTTCAAAAGCATTTTATCTTTTTTTTTAAAAAAAAATTCGAATAAGAAAAAAAAATTCATTATTTTTTTAAATTATTGCCAAACAAACTCTTTAATTCTTTTCGAGCCATTAAATTCAGCTTCACTTTTATAATCTCTAATCTAGTTTTATGATTTTGAAGTCTATTAAAAGAAAATTTAGCAACATTTTAAAAATTATTTTGAATTAATATAATATTTCCATTTTAAATTTCACTTTTTCCGGAGATTTTTTTTATTCAAAATTAATGTTCACAATGAAAGTATGCTGGTCAATTAAAAAAATTTGAAACAAAAATTTTGAATTCAATTTATTTTAATTTTGAAATTAATTCAAAAAAATTGGAAAATTAAAAAAAAATAAATATTTAATCTTTGAACGAAAAAAAATTCAACAATTTTTTTATTATTTAACTTTTTACTTGACTTTTATAAATAAAAACCATAATTTTTCATTATTTTATAATTTTCACCACTGTTCATGTGAATATTTTCTATCAGTTTTATAAAATTAAAACTTATTAAAAAATATTTTTTTTAAAATAATAATTTAAAAATCAATCGATTCAAATGTACTATAATTTTCTAATTCATATGATTTTACCTCTTAATAAATTTTAATCATTTTTATTCAAAATAATTTTGATTTTATCAAATTATTTTTTTATCAAAATAATTCAGTTTATCAGCCTTAAAGACATACATATTAAAACACACAAAATCAACAGATGACTTAACTAGTATTAAAAAATAAATTTGACAGATAAGAAAATTTCGAATTTGAAAGTTTTTATTCAAGTAGAAATTACTGAATCATTAAAAAACACCTTAATTAATCTTTGAAAAAATGACTATATTGACCTAATAAAATTAATTAGACACTTAGAAATCAGCCCAAGGCTTCTTTTATCCATTTTTATTCTTTAAAAACACTCAAATCGTTTAAAACAAGAAGACTTGCTAACGAATAAAAATATTTATTTGGTTGAAAAAATTTTTATTTTTTAAGCTGAACTTTTAAAATGTGATAAATCATATTCATATCAACGAAATAGTTATAGAATTTTTATATCTGATCGGCGTATGGATGCTTTCTAGTTTACAAAACCTTTTAAAATTAAAAAATCCAAAGTTTAATTTTTATTTCAATTCACCTTGATATCATGCTATTTTTGCAGCACTAAAAATAATCTTTAGCAAAGCTATAATTACGCCTTAAAGTTGTTTAGCAAATAGATACTTATAGGTTTATCTCTGAGAAAAAGAGTATAAATCTGGAGAAATATTTCATTTTTTTCACAATTTTTTTTTATTGGGAATCTGAACTTTTTAAATTTGAAGAAAAGTAAATTATTTTTAAAATGTCACATCATGATCATGATGAAATGAGTTCGACAATGAATCCGCATGCCGGTCACACCACATCAATGGACCATTCCGGACATGATCATTCTGGTCACCAAATGATGGTACTTAAGTAATATTTTAAATGCATTATTTAATAATTTTTCTCGATCAGATGATAATGCATTCTGGCCTCAAAGAAATTATTGTGTTTCCTGGTTGGAAAACAAACAATTTGACAGGTTTTTTTAGTATAAAAAAAAATTTTAATTGAATAAATTATTTTTTTAGAACTTTTGGTATCATGTTTTGCATTAATGATTATTGCCATTTTATACGAAGCCTTAAAATTGTTCCGAGACAGAATAACTGCAAGGAAGCTTGTCAAGCGACGTAAAGTTGAAATAGAATCGTCTACCAGCAAGACTCAATGCTCTACTAAACAACAATCATATAAAGAGTATAATTGGTTCTATTATAAACTAATATTGATTTGTGAATTATATTAATTTAAGGAAATTATTCAGCACTGAGCATTTCATTCAAACAATTCTTCATGTTATTCAATTCACTATAAGCTATTTTATAATGTTGGCATTCATGACTTATAATTATTGGCTTTGCTTGAGTATTTTGATTGGCATCGGAATTGGTTTTTTCTTTTTTGGTGTTAGACGTACTAAAATAGATCTTAACGAAGATTGTCATTAAAAAGTTAAAAATACTTTTTTCATTTTTTTGTTACTTAATATTCGATTTTCTTTTCTATGTTTAACTATATTAAAATTTTTTAATAAAATCAATTTTTTTTTTAACTTTTATAATTCAGCATTATTATTATTTAACATGGAAGACTGAATAAATTTGTATTAGTTTTTTTTTTTAATTATTTTACTTTTATTTTTTACAATTTTTTCCCTCATTTTCATATTCAAGTTCTATTCTTTGTATCTTAAGAGTTAGTAGTGGTAGTAGTTGTAGTAGTAGTATAGTTTTTCTGCGACAAGTCTAACCTCTTGTAGAACAACACAAGTTATATTTGGTTAGCTTGCGGAAGTATTGCTCCTTATAACAGAGTTTTTTCATACTGGCTACTTACGTCTTTCGACGCCATTATTTTAAGTTCCCTTGACTCGCGAGTTCTGACACGTTCCCATAGGAAGATAATCACTGTTCTAATGCCAGGTTCCGTTTTTTAGATGAGTGGTAACAACCATCCAGAGTAATGATTTGTCGATGAATTCAAACCAGTTGGCAAATATAAGCATAACACTGAAAGCACAAGCTCAAATCCATAATTTTATCTTTTTTCCTCTAAGGGTACATTTATTTGACTTGACTAATATTCGAACCCGGACTCTCAGTCGCAATTAGCTGTTGTTTTATCCACTAAACCACCACCTCTACGACCTCTGAGTTGAAGCGGTTTTTTTTATTTATGGTTCTTTTATGATATTTTGATATTTAAAAGTTATAAATTAATTTAGCATCTAAATTGATAATAAAAAACAATTTAATTCAACAATTTTTTATTCTTTGTTTTTATTAATAATAAATTTTTTCAATAAACATTATAATACCAGTCAGTATAATAAGACATAGTTTAATAAGATTTTGGTTGTCCGAAATTCTGACTACAAAAATACAGAGCAAAAGCCTAACGAGCATAAAAAATTTTGCTAAATATCTTTAAATATTGCCAAATTTTAAAAAATAAAATAAAAAATATTTTTAATGAAAAAAATTTATAGGTTTTCTTCATGTCATATCTATTTCACATTGCAAATCAGAATTAGGAATAAAGCTAGGAATAGAACGACCAGACACCTGTGCACACCTTAAAGCTCTCAGATTGTCCTTTTTCAAGAGTTTTATCTTCTGTGGTAGACCATAAGAAATTAATTGGGCCAACAAGGTTTCTCAGTATATGTTAAATTTATTTAATTTATCTCTTTAAAATGTTTTAAATCAATTTTATTTTATCATTGCAATTTGTAAATAATTTAAATTAAAAAAATATTCCATACATAAAATAAACAGCTTAATCGCTTTTGAAAATTCAACCAAATTAATGCCAATTAATATATTTGAAAATATTAAGAATTAAGTTAGTTTAAAAAATCAAAAAAAACAACAAAAAAATCACTTTAATATATTTGTAGATTAATGTTAGATATTTTAGGAAAACAGGATCTTTTATTCGAAAAACAAAATATGTAAATGAAAACATTTTTTTTTCAAAGGACGAGATATAAGAAACGAAATAGACTCATTTGTACAATTGATTTGTGAGCAGAGCGTATAAAATAAAAACTATTATTTTAAAAAATTACTTTTGAATAAAATAAAAATGCTTTTTTTGTTTCCTTAGGGAGTAATTTTGCTTAGTATCCCAGCATTTCTGCATTTTTAGAAAGAATTTTCAGTGTCACGAAATTTTAGCGGACTGAATAAAAAGTCATTAGACCTGTACTTTTTAAAAGTTTTTATTAAAAAGTCCAAACCTTGACATCAAAACTTTTTCGTGCAATCAGCCCTAATTTACGTAAGATAAAGTAAATTTTGGTAATTTTACAAAAGTAAAAATCATAGATTACGTAAAATTTTACGTAAAATAAATAAATTTCGATATGTTAGTTTAATTGTTGTTAAACCAAATAATGGAATAATTTTAAAAATGAAAATTAATCAAAAAAATTGACAAAATTTTACGAAAATTTTAGTGAAATTAAATTTTATCAGAGTAAAAAATTGTAAGAAACTGTAAAAATAGCAAAATGTCAAACGTGAATTTTTTTGGAAGAAAAACAGTTTTTCTTCTTTTATAGAAAAATAATATGAAATTTTCACACAGTTTAACGACCCTTCGTTTTCAAATTTTTTTCTTTTTATTCAATTATAGCAAAACTAAGGTAACTTTTTTTAAATATTTATTGGTATGTTAAATTCAATGTCGTGTCAATAGTATTTTTTTAATCAAGCATACAGTGTCAATTTATAATATTATTGGTACAGTATGTGTTAATAAAGCCACTCTTTTTTTTGTGGGCAAATCAGTTTAGCTTTAAAGTAAATTAATTAAAATTAAATTAAATTTTATAAAAGGAATGTTCCAATGCAAAATTAGAAAAAAAATACTGAATAAAAATTAATTTAAAATTTATTTCAAAAATTTTTTACTAAAATTTATTAAGACAAATATCAATTTTGAGTTTTCATTTTTTAAGCCCTTCAAATTATATTATGTATTTCCATGAGTTCCAAAAATTGTAGATTCTAAATTTTCTTTAATATTAGATGAAAATAATTCCGCTGCGATAAATTCTGTACTTTGGTTGAAATAATTTTAGGCATATGGAGCAAAAACTTATTTTTTGACAAAATTTTTATAAAACGAAATGGCAAATTTAAAATTTGTTTATTATAAAAAATATTTTTTGGGTATTAAAGATTAAATTATGCCGTTGTGATACACAAGTTCGAAAATGTTTGATTCAAGCAACCTGATAGTTTCCATTTTTTTGGATTTTGTTACAACAAAATTATTAATTTTCCTTAACAACCGATTTTAAATAATTAAAAGTAATACTTAAATAAAAACGAGCGAAATAAATACTAAGGCTCAAAAATATAAAAAAATCTAGAATGTCGTACCTTGATAGCAAAGCAAACTATCATCCAGTGAGTCAATTAGCCGGCAACTTGCCCAATGGTTCGTACCTTCTACCAGGAACTGAATATTACAGGTTTATGAAATAAATCTAGAAGTTTATTTAAAAATTTTTTTTTTTTTATTTAAGTGTCGAGGGAAAAGCGCCAAAATTGCAATTTGAGCATTCATCAAAAATTAATGATGCCAAATATAGATACTCCCAAAGTTATCGAATTGATCCTATTTATTCTTTGCTATCATTAAAAAATGGTTATTCAAAATTTATAAAAAACTAAAATAAATTTTTAATTTAAATATTTGTAGAAACTACCTTGACCAAGTACGCTCATCACAATCCACCTGTAGAACAATGTAGAGATCGATACTTATTTGTTCCAAAGTTTTATCCAAGAGATGATCCAAACTATGTAGAGAATGCAGGGCTTAACGAACTAAAAGTGGTAAATAGATTATTAACAAAAGTTTTTTACATATAATTGATATTTTGAAATTTAAAATAGCTGGCTCAAGATCCCCGAGAGTATAGATTAAATGAAATTCCAAAATTGCCGGACATGGATACTCATGTACTGCCAAAAGAAAATTTGGATGAAGAAGCATTTAGACTATATGGTGCAACGAAGCCTTAGTAAAATTTTAAAAATGTTTATTTTGCTTAATTAACTTTAATTAAAGTGATATGACTGTTTTGAGAGAGACAAAAAAATTTAATCCAGTTGAATCTAATAGTCTACAAGGTTCAAATCAAAATTTTATTAGTACAACAACTCTTGCATCAAAACCATAAATTTAATTAATAAATTTGAGACATGAATAAAATTTTAGCGATATTTTTGGATTTGATTTTTTTTTCTTAAATTTTAATCATTATTTTATCACTATTTGAACCATTTTTAAGCATATCTTGAAAAATATAAAAAAATTACGGATTAATTTTAAATGTTTGTTTTTTTATACAATGAAATAAAAATCTATCTTTTTTCTTTCAATTAATTTCTTATATAATCTGATAAATAATATAATTAAAAAGGATGATTAAAATCGATACGACAAAAAATTAAAATTGTATCCCGGAATTTTTATTTTTTCCCCAAGTATTTAATAAAATTTCCCAATTATAAAGATTAAACGTAAAAAAATTTACGATATTACGATATATTAAAAAGAAATTCGATTTTTTTAAATTTTTTTTTTAAAAATCACTTTAAACAAAACATAAACTAATTTAAAGCAAATGTCTCACATTTTTTATCTTTGCAACTTTTTAATTTATGTAAAAATTATAAAATTAAAAAACGTATGTAATGTTGTAATTGCTATCTTATCATTTCCTCTTATTTTTAAGAATTATTATTACTTAAACATTTAATTATTTATTCAAATTTTTCATACCGTATTCCCTCGTTCGATTATGCTGCATCATAATCTAAGCTACTAGCTTTTGAACCATGCACCAGAGTACATCAGACCCATGCTTAAAAAAATTTTTTTTTGCTATTTTAAAGTGTATGTTTTAGCTTATAGTGCAGCATAATCGAACGAGAGAATACGGTATTTATTATTTAAATTAAATTTATTTCATTTTTATTTAATCTGAAGGAGCATTAGCTCGAAACAGATAAAAAATAAATATCAATATTAATTAAAAATTTAAATGGACTCATGAGACAAAATTTCAATCTAAAGAAAAAATCTGAAAAATATTTTTAGAATTTTCTTAATCAAACTTGAATATTTTATTGTAGAAAAAAACTTTTTGTAAATAAAGTTTAGATTTTTTGTTTGAATTTTTTTTAAATCAGACAACATTAGATGTTTATTTTTTCTATTATTTAATTATGTTTCTATGGTAATAGAAAAGCCTCTTAAAACAGGTAAATTAAGAGAATTTTTTTTTAGGATTTCAATTTTAAAAAAATGTCCTATGAAAAGCCGAAAGGACTCAAATCTAAACTTGACTTGATTTGGAATGAGCTTCAGACTCAATTACCATCCATAAGCCTAAACAACGAAAATGAAGATGATTTTGATTATAATGACCAAGTTTCTTTGGAACAATTTCAAAATTTTGAAAATGATGAAATAATTAAAAATAAAGATGATAGATTTATGGATGACCAATTTCTTGAATTTGATAAAGCATCAGCTAGTGATGTTTATCTAAATGAAGTTGAAGATGCAAACACTCAAATTCAGAGCTTTAACAAATTGAAAACTTCAAATTTGAAATTAATATCGAATTCAAAAGAATCAAGTGAAAAAGCGACTAAAATTGCACAAGGCATCTTTGAGAATACAAACCCCAAGCTCAACATGGACATTTTCAATTCAATTAACATAGGTTTTTAAATTTTTTATTTATTAAAAAACAATTTTTTAAACTTTACCCAAATACTCTTTTAGATGATCTCTTGAATTCTGTTGGTAAAAACAGTGTGAAAAAATCCATCCAAAAAAATTCATCAAGCCAAACAGCGCTTCCAATTGTTGATGAACAAAATATAATTAAAAAACTAGCTGAATTATCTACAAAATATTCCGAAGATAATTCATTGAGCAATTTGAATCTCAAAACCGGTGCTGCACCTCTTGATGAATTTTCCACTCAAATAAATAGAAACGAAATTTCATCTATAGATTGCAGCAAAATCGATGACATAATTACAGGTGACTTAAAAAAATATCTTAAATCGCATAAAATTAGAGATGGTAACTTGGTAGAAACAAGACGAATTGACTTGAGAGCAAGTCAGAATATGGCACCAAATACAAGAGTAAGAGTTTATTCGAAACCGAAAGCTGAACAGTTATTCGCCGAAATTTTAAACGACGATAGTGTATATCCAAATTTCAAAAATGGAGATAAATTCAAATTTATTAATGATAGTGTTACAAGTAGTAGTGAATCAGATGATGAGGATGACCGAACTGATTGCAATACTTTGTGGTTTGAAAGATATCGTCAGCAAAGAATTCTAAATTCGACAAAAAAAAGCTAAATTATTGTTTTTTTTTTTCATTTTCAAAAAATTTTTGTAGATAAATTTTAAAAATTAATCATGGTTTATTAAGAGAATATTAATTAAATAAAATTATTAAAGATAGTTTTTAAAAAATGAAGGTTTAAATAAGCATAAATTTAGAAATATTTAGATTTTGTATTGCTGCTAAAAAAATTAATCAATTTGAAAATTAGTTGAATTTTTTCTAATTTTTATAATTAAAAGAAAATCAAATTTTATATATTTTCTGAATCTAAATATCATAGTAAAAAGCTTTTTAATCTTCATAGCAAACACTTTGGCTCCGCTTTTTGTTTTTGACTTAAATTTACTAAAAATTAAGTAAGTTTTCCCAAATTTAACAGATTTCAACAAATTAAAAAAATTTCGAAGAATTGATGTAAATTTAAGTATAATTAATTTTATCACAGTAAATAAGGAAAAAAATTCTAAACGCATCAATAATGGTGATTTATAAACTATATTTTTTTTCCTAGGCAGATAGAAATAAAAAATTATTCATAGTTCCATTAACTTGGTTATTTTGAATGTCTGTCAATATATTTTTTGTTTTTCGCTCATTATTTGCATGCTCTTAAGAATAAAAAGTTAAAAAAATGTTTTTATAAATCGCCCATAATTTTTTTAAAATTAATGAATTAATAAATAAATTGATAAATTAATTATGTTCTTCTTTTTATCTTTTAAAAAATCGAATTTTCTTAAATTAAGTTGCCATGAGTACAATTTTTACTTTTTAGCTCTGTTTTATGTTATCAGTTATATGGACATCTTGAAATTGTAAGTATTTAAATCTAGTAAGTAAGGCATTCAAAATTAAATTCAATTATTAATTTCCAAATAAGCAATAAAATGAAAAGATTGATCAATCGAAGAAATACTTTTTTTTATAAAAAATTTCAAAATATACAAAAAATCAGTTTATAAAATTAGAAATAAAAATCGATTTTATCATTGGATTTAGAAAATATCTTTTTTTAATTATTTTATTTTTTAAATCTCCATAATATGTAAAGCATGTTGCATTTAAATTATTTAATCTAATTCAAAAGATAATTTTAAATTAAACACTTTGAATTGAAATGAAATTCTGAAATGATCATTGACTTCAGCATGCCCTAACATGCTAAATATTTATTAAAAATATCAGAAAAGAATGTTTTCTTCCCTTAAATTATAAATGACAGAGTACTTGCAGATGCCGGATTTATATGATACTTTTTTTTTCTATTTGTCTTTCTGTAGATAGCTAATGCTCTTCCATAAAAAAAATATATACAAAAATTAAAAATAAAGTTAGATAAGATTAAATAAATTAAAAAAAAAAGGATAAAAAGAAAAAAGGAAGAAATTAAGATAAATATATAAGACATGTTTAAATATTTGATACTTTGAATTCAGATTAAATTTAAATTAGCAATTTTACACTTAAAGAAAATTTTTTTTTTTTAATTCTGTCTGTTTATTTTTTAATGATATACAATATACCTTTGTTCACTATTTTGTCAATTACTGATCTAATATAGCTATATACCCAAAAATTTATTATTGACCTTAGCAAAAAAAAGCTTAACTTGTTATCAAATATTTTAGCGAATAAAATTTTTTAATTATTTCAAGAACAAGCTTGTTTAATTTTTAATATATGAATTATAAATTTTATTTGAAAACTTAAATGAAAAAATAGTTGCTGAATATCGACATGAAGATCATGTTAAATTATGGACATTTTATTCATAATTTCTAAATAAATAAAAAATTTTATTTTTACCTTACGATTTATTATTTTATTTTTAACTTTGGCATTTTTAAACAGATAAATTAAAAAAATTGTTGGATTTAATTAGAAAAATTAATAACTAATTTAACAAGAAAAAACATGATGTGTAAATATATTGGATTATTCGCTAATGAAATCGTAAATTTCTTTCAAGATATCCTGGTCATTCTCAAATTCACTGATCAGCAGCTCTTTTGATTTTTTCAAATTTAAGAAATCCAATCGACGCTAAAAAAAATTGATGAAAAAATTTAAAATTAGAATTAGAACTATTACTGGTTTGCCATCTAAATCAGAAATAGAATCAAAGAATCTTTTCAAATTGTTACTAATCAGGCCAACTTCTATATCGGACGTTTTGAGAAACACAGCAATTCTTGTCAAATTTATCACTTTTAAAGATTATTTTTCTAGTTTGAAAAAAAAAATATTTCAAAATTTACAATTAGCTTTAAATTTTTTGTCAAATGAATTCAGATTCTTCAATTTATCGTAGAAAATATTGGCCACACAATCACCAATTTTAATGAAAAGCATGAAAACTGGACTTTGAAAAACACAAGCACAATATAGAATATCTTCACTTGTAATAACCATTGATATTTGATTTGTTGATTCTAGTTTTAAAATGGAAAAAAAGTTCCATTTATTATAAAAAAAATCTACCTCTAGTCGTGATTTCCAGACCCCTCTTTTTGGAAAACATTAAAGTGCTCTCTCCAAACAAATTGAATCCACTAAAGCGAAAAAATTTTGCCTCTAGTTTAAAATTAAATGTTTTTTGTCGGAGGTATTTCTCTTCTGAATCAAGATCAGACATTCGAATGTTCCATAATCGGAATGAAAATTTGTTTCCTTGATCAGCAGACACATTCGATTCACAGTCTTTCTTGATTCTTTTTTTCACTTCTCTAATTTTTTCTGTTTGCATCAGATCGATTTTTAAGATAGTGTTGTTATTGTTTGAATCTATTACGATCTTTTCCATGCTTGATAATATTTTAGATTTGAAGATTTAAACTTTATTCAAAATTTTTAGAATTTAACTCATTATGATTGAAACGATGATTGCAAGAAATAACTGCATGCAAATTTTGTTTATAAAACAAACCCTTCTAAGTTTAATCTCATCTAAAAACTAAATAACTAAAATTCAAATCATTATTTCAAATCTTTAATTATTGAGGTGAAGATTTAAAATTCAAGGAGAAAGATTGCAAAAAATTTAAAAGAATCACATTTAAATTCAAAACACATAAAAATAAGTAACAAAAAATATATTATTTTTTATTTAGCTAAACAGTCTTAAATTCTGGGTATTTCACATAATTGTTTTTAAATAAAATAGATCAAAAATAACCAATAATGGCAGAAGAATTTTACAAGTGACAAAATTTAAGTCAAGTTTTTTTATCAGACTTAAAATTTTTTATATCTTAATATTTTGAAATTAAGCAACTCTTAAAAAAGACATATAAAAATTGACCGGTTATCAAAAAAGCACAGACAAAAAAAAGCACTTGAAAAATAAATTATTCAAAATAGTAAGCTGAAAAAAAAACAAATTTAAACTTAATTAAATTTGATAATTTAAACAAAAAAATTTAATAATTCTTTTTAACTATATTGATTAAAACACTCTTTTATTTATTTTTATAGATAATATAATTCTTAATGTGGCTTAAACATTTTGTAAATAAAAATAATAATAATAGTAAATGACTTATGATTATTAAAGAATTAAAAAAAAGAACAATTTAGAAAAATCAAATAAAATTGTCAGTAAAACTTTTAAGAGTTTCCTCTTTTTAAATATTTCTCAATTAACAGATCAAAAAAGGAAATTCAAACAATGGAATTTCATATCCAATCTCGGCAACATTTTTCTTCAAATATTGACAACTGCACTTAGATCAATTTTTCATATTTTTTTGTGATAACATTTATTGATTGGTTCCATCTCTTGTTTTAACCCAAAGTTTGCAAATACAATTTTTAGTAGTAGATAGTAGATTGTATTTTTATTTGATTTTCATTTTTGTAGTAGCTCCGCTATCATCTGAATATGCTTTCACAGTGTATTGTGAAATTCCATACAAAACTTACAAAAATTTATAACTTTTGTTCAAATAGTCAAAAACTCTTTCCGCAGATGAGACAAAGTAAAGTAACTTTTGTATCACCTACTGTGGAAGTCTGCAAAATCTGTGCAAATTCTGCGAAATTGCATTCTATTTAAAAGTATTAAAAGTAAAACGCAACTAATTTACACAGATTTTGCAGGCTTACTTAGTAAGTGAAAAAAAAGTTGTTTGTTTAATCTGCAGAACAAGTTTTAAATAAGAAAACAAATGAGTTTTATAAGTCTATTTCTGGTTGCAGAAATTGGGCTGGTGCACTCGGACTCGATTCGGTTTTGATTGCTTACGATGGTCTTCTGGCAGCCAAAGACAATTGGGTAGAACTGTGTCATAGAGCAATGCTTCATGGCGGGGATAATGACTCGACCGGATGCCTTGCTGGTGCTTGGTACGGAGCTCTGTATGGACTAGAAAATGTACCAGAGATAAATTACAAAAATTTGGAATACAAAGACAGACTCATCAAAGCTGGAGAGCAACTTTTTAAATTCAGAAATTAAAATAATCACATTTTTTCGAGTACTTTTACATTTAAAAGATACCATGATTATTTGACGCTTTTTTAATTGTTTCTTTATTTTTTTTTTTAATAAAATTTTAATAGATTTTTTTTCTTTTTGTATTGGAAGTTTTGTATGAAATAATCACTATTTCCTTTCACAATGAGAAAATTTGTCGCAATTATCGATTAGTTAAATTACATTTGAATCAAATTTTTGAAAAATTATAAGCAAATTAGAACACTTCTCAAGAATGATTGTTTTGATTAATTCATCACAGAAAAATCATTAATGATTTTTGAAGATATTGAAATTTTTTTAATCAATTTTTACTTCTTGTAACAGTTTTTTTTACAGTAAAAAATTTCTATTTTTCTCTGAATTTTTTGCAAAAAACGCATTTTTACACAAAAAATAGTAAATTAACAAAATAAAATTAAATTTTGATAAAATGTTCAATGGATTGTTCATTTAAGCATTTCTTTTAAGTTTTCAAAAAATTCAAGTAAGTAGAATTAAATTATTGGGTCTAATCTATATGTTTTTTAGCGGTTAACAAAATTATAATAACCATACCGTAATCCCTCATTTTTTGTCCCGGTATAAAACAGAAAAAGTGTGTTCAAAATTTTGACGAAAAACCAAATTTGTGACGTGGTACAAATACGAAAAAAATATTTTGTAGCTGGGACAAAAAATGAGGGATTACGGTATAAAGACGATTAAGAAATTATTCCAATTTTATACCTTTAAAAATTTTTTTATTAAAACAAAAAGTTACCAGATATTAAAGAGAAATAAAAAAGTCTTTTAAAAGAAATTTTTTGAAGTTAAGTATTGGATTTTTACCATAAATATCAATTTTAAATAAGAATTACGCACAGTAGTATATTTTTCAAAAATTTTTTGTGTTTTTCAGATATCCAATAATTAATTTTTCTATCAAAGCGTTTTTTTTTTCATTTCAATAAAAATTATGTCGTCAATAATTTCAAATAGAAAAAAAAATTTTGGTTATGTTTTTCCAGATTTTAATAAAAGACAAATTAATTTCATTTTTATAATAACAAAAATTTGGTTTGAAAAAAATTTTGATGTTATAAAACTTAAAGAAATTAAGAATTAAAAAAAAGATCTACGTTACTTTTGCCAGAAGTAAGAATCACCACTCAAATTTAAAAATTACTTGAATAAAAATTATTCTAATACAGATCAGAAAATTAAAAATGAAATTGAAAATATTTTTTTTTTGTTTCGTTAAAAATAGTCTCTCATTATTATTAAAAAAAATTTAAATAAAAAAATGAGACTAATACTTAATAAATTATTTATTGTTAAATCTAAGGACTTAAATCAACGAAATTTTTAGATAATTAATTAATAATATCATTTTCTTGAAGAATACATATCTTCATCCTCTTCTCTAGACTGTCCTCGATCGCCGACAACGATCTTACTTGGTACACTTGATTCAATTGTTTGATTATCTAGTTTAACTACTTTATCTTTCGGGTCGATTTTCTTTTCGACCATCTTTTCCACTGCTTCACTCTTTTTGGTCGTTTTCTTTTCTTCTGGCCAAATATAAGTTCGGTATAAATCCATAGCCTCTTTCGAGCTCGCTTCATATGCTTTATTATAAAAGTTTTTTGTCTCTTTTGGGTAACATAAAGCAGCTGAACCAGTTGTTAGCAAACCGGAGTACAAAACCTTTTTAAAAATAGATTTTCTGTATCCCAACAATAAACCACTGAGACCACTAAGCGAAATAAAAGCAAATTTTGGTATTATATTTGTCTCTGATCGAACATAGTCAACCTTGTTTTTTAGAGAGTCTCGAGATTGTTCGTAATATTGAATGCTAGAATTTGTTTGTTCTTGAAATTGACCCATTAGATTACAAACTGACTGACGAAAATTTGTAACAAATTTTTCTAGTTCAGATTTTTCAGTTTTTTCAACTATGACCCAAACTGGCTTTGATGATTCGCTGGACGATTCACCATAAATTGGCAAATCTTTTATGGTTCTGGACATGTCTGCTCTTCAATCAAAATCCAAAAATTATTTTGTTTTAAATTTTTCTTTTATAAAGCGTCTTGTTATTAAATTTTTGAAATAATTAAAATATATTTATTTTGGCTGCAATTTTGTCTTTTATTATACTTGGCAAAAAAAACTTGAATAATGGTTTCACTAAACAAATTTCACTCTAGCACACTTTTAGTATCTAAGTCGAATTGAAATTCAATTATTTTTACGAATTCTATTTTAATTTTAATTCTTTTTTTTGATTTTTTTGGATTAATTTTTATTTTCAAATATTAAATCGAATAAATATTATATTCAATTTAGGATCCAAAGATTTAATATTTTCAAATTTTGATTCGAATATTTGAGAGATTTAATTTTAAATTTAAATAAATTTATTTTAGTTCAAAATTATTTATATTCTAAAATTAAATTCAAGCCTATTTTTCATTCGAAATGCTACTTATTCGAAAATCGGTTCAAATATGCAGATTCGATTTCATCACTACTAACATTAACTTATACTAAATAAATTTCATCACTAAGATTAAGATTTACACCATTAAGCCCCTAACAATATTTCATTAATTTATAATAAATAAATTTTTATTTTTATTGCTAAAATGACTAAAATTTATAAAAAAATAAAATTAAATAAATTGTTTTAGACCAAATTTGTAATTTTTCCCCAAACATTACACAATCCATTTTTTGTTATTATCAATTCGCTTGATTTATTAATATAATAAAAATTATATTATTAAATATATGCATAATCATACCTTAATCTTAAAATTCACATAGAACCTAAGGTAATGATAGATCACAAAATATGGCTTCTATTTTAAAATGTTGCTACGATAATTGTTCTTACGTAAATGTATTTTTTATGATGTTGAAATCTATTTAAGCCGATGTTGAAATCGTTTTTAATTGTTGGATAATCTTGAAAGTTCAATTTTATTAGATAACAATTTTTATAATTTTATTTAATTTTTTCAAATAGCTTATTTTGAATATTTTAATTCTTTCAATTATTTCAAATAAATAAAAATAATTTACTGCAATTTTGTCTTTTATAATGGCATACTTGCCAAAAACAACTTGTAAAATATATGGTCTGGATGAAACCATGAGGAATCATCGATTTGATGATTTTTGCCCCAAGTAATTAATCAACAATTCTCCCTCCCTTGGAATGTATATAAAGAAATATAAATAAATAAAGAAATGACTTGAACAAATGAAATAAAAATATTATCAAGAAATCAATTTGTAGTTTTACTTCAACTTAGCGGATGTGTAAATAAGATCATTTTCTGAATGCGAAAAAACACACAAACATCTTTTCCAGCGTCAGATTAATTTAAACTTCCAAAATTATTTGTAATATGTGATTATGTAACTTGATGTCTACATTAAAAATTATCAATAATATGTTAGATTTACAACAGTTAGTCCTTAACAAGATTTAATTAACTTATACTAAATAAATTTATATTTTTATTGCTAAAATGTCCAAAATTTATAAAAAAACAAAATTAAATAAATTTTAAAATTTTATCGTATCGATCATATGCAAAATTTTTAAATAGTTAGACTCGGAAAACGAACACACATTTGGTATTAGCTAGATTGAGAAACAGACAACTTTTTCAAGTGATCCATGAACACTTGTAAACTGACGTCATCTGTCAAGATTGGAGATGAAGCAACATTTTGCTGGTATCCATACGCCAAGTTATTATGGGTTTGCGATGGATTTACTTTGGACAACAAAAATCTTGACTGAAAAAACAAAGAAAATGAAAAACCCAAATAAATTCAATTTAAAAACAATTACCTGAGAGTGTTCATGTTCTGTATCTATGTAACGGGGCATTGGAAAACGTGACTGCAAAATTTCTTGAGCATCATCGACCGGAGCCTGTAATAGTTGTCTAAAATTTTCATGCTCTGGTAAATTTTGATATCCCATTTGGAACCACTCGGCAACAGATTTTCCGCGATAGATCAAAATATGAAAAAATGTGTCCATAAGCAAAATACGATCATCCAAAATGCTCGAACTATCCAAAAGTACAGGCTCCGGTGGACCATTGAACGAGTAAGAATACAAAATTGGTTGGATCATTATCAAGCTTTGGGTGAGCTCTTCAATTAAGAGATAATGTCTGTAATAGGCTGTTTCGTCGGGGCTGTTGTTAAACACTTGCAAAAATTGGGATCTTCGTAGGTGAAACATAAATTGAGGATATAGTGAAAAGTTTTCTGCTAGCACAAATGTATTTGGATTTTCTTTTTCAAAGATGCCAAATTTTTGACACTAGGATATTTTAGATAAATAAAAATTTTGTTAGCAATCTAAGAATAAGCATTTACTAGTTTAATTAGCATTCTATCTAACCATCTAAGAACATCATGACCATTATCTGTCTCAGCGCGGAATATTGCTATTCTGGCCATTAGAATAGCGGCGCATTCTTGGTCAAAGCTGTAAGAAATTTGATTCATATTTACATTGGCGTCAATCATACTTAAATTTAAATATTTTATTTTTCTGAATTCTAAATTCGAGTTCTTATTTTCACTTTCTAGCAATGGTAGTGACACGAATTCGTCGAGTTCCATTAGCATGCTGGTAATTGTTTGTAAATTGTATATAGCCTCGTCCACCTTGTGGAGCTGGTGCACCTTGCTAAAATCAAAAAAAATTATCGAGTTGAAATATCTTTAGAATAGAATTTGAATAAAATAAAATAAGCAAACTCAAATTTATAATCAAAATTTTCTATATTTTTCTATTGTAAACATTCAATTCTAAATTTATTTTTTAATAAGTTTAAAACTGAAACAATTTTAACATTGAAATTGTCTATTTTAAATCAAAATATGTCATTACATGAAATTTTATGATAAAAAATGCAATAAAACTTTTTTTCAATAATTAAACATTTATAACTTTACTTGAATAATTAATAATATAAAATTAAAAAAGTTTATCTATTGGAAGGATTAAGAATGTTTTAACTTGAGATGAATCATACAAGCTTCAAAGCTTAGGCGAAATGATCATTTAAATTTCTCTAATAAACTAAATTACAATAATATTAATTATTACAATTTTTTTAGTGAAATAGGTTTTTGGATTGATCAAAATCTTAATTTTTCAAAACTTATAAATAGCATATCGCTAATCGTGAACAAATAAGTCTAAAGAGACTCTTCTATCTGTCGACTTCTGCAAAATTAAATTTTTAGATACTAATTTTGCCTTATTGTGATTATTTTTACTTTTCTTTATTTTTTCAAAAAAGGCAAAAATCAAGCTGGCTAAAATGTAATATTTCTCGCTCTGTTTTTTTATTATATTGAATATTTTGGATTAAAATTAAAGTACATAATTTTCACAGATTTTGTTAGAAAATCCAAAAAATTTTACTTGATTATTTCACTTTTTTACTTTATTAAATGATTTTAGAAAAATAAATTTATGACTATATTTTGTAATAATTAAATAAAAGAATTGTTAATCCAACTTTCTTGGCAAGAACAATTATTTAAAATTAGAAAAAAAATTTATTATAAATTTGTTAGCTTTGATAAATAAAAATGGTCTAGTTGTGCTCTTTTCGCTTCACTATCGATCAGAACATCAAGAGGAGTCTCATCAAAAAAAATAAAAATTTGAAAAAAGTTAATTCATTTATTATTCATTTACAAACACCATCAGTGTGATCAGAAGTTAATTTGAAGCGAAAGAATAAAATGCTGTGAACCCAGATACAAGTTTTTCAACAACAAGAAAATGGAATGTTCTACATAATCAATTAATCTCTCAAGCGCAATCTCTAAATTATCTTGTTAAATTTTCTTAATTTCAAATTTAATTAAATTCCGTGTTCGTATTAAATTTTATTCTTTTCTGAAAATTTAGATTTAAAATTTTAAGTGGTCCAAATCATAAACTGTAGTAAGCCATTTTAATTTTAAGTCTAATTACCTTCATGAAACTCAACCAATCTTAATGATTAATAAACTTTCCTTAATTAACTTTTCTGCATTTTATTATGTTTAAGAAAGACATAAAAAGCATAGGTGTCCAAAGAAGATCGACTAAACTAATTAAAAAATTGAGAAACTTGAGCTATGAAGAACGCCCTATAAAATTAAAACTTACTAAGCTGAGTAAAAAATAAGAAGAGATTTAATTGAACAGTTTAAAATTGTAAAAAAATTTGATAAGAATTATTGACATTATTCACTAGTCCAAATACCTAAATATAATAAAGCAAGAATTCACAGTTATGCTTTTGAAAAAAATTTAGTCAGAAATGGCTTTACAACAGAGTTGTTTTAAAGTCACGAGTCTCAAGTCAAGGGTAAGTCCGGCCTTTTTTTAAATTTAAGCTCAAGTCAACGGTTTTAATTTTTTTTTAATTCCGCACTTGGATTTGAATTTTAGTGACTTTGACTTAGTCCTTTGAAACAAAAAATTAAAAGCCTTTGACTTGGACTTTAATTTGGAACTTTAAAACAACTCTGATTTTCAATATTGAACCATTTTACAAATCGAGTCGTGAGTGGAACAAGTTTCAAAGAAAAGTGATTGACCAAACAAAATTAAACAGATTTATAAAAAAAAAAGGATACATTTTTTTGTAAGAAAATTCTATTTATTATCATTATTATTATTAATATTATTATTATTTTCTTAGTTAAATATTTACGAATATTAATTAATGTTACCTGAGAAACAATATCAAAAAAGAATGCCAATGTTGTATTCGGATATATTCCACTAATTCGCCAAGAACTAGTTCCTCCGATGCCAGTCTCTGTTTCGCTTACATATTGATTTTTATTATTCAAAGAAACACAAGTACCAATGGCTCCGCTAACTTTAAGTTCTCTAGAAGTCTTTACATCAATCAAACTTCCAAAACCCATTCGAAAATCATTGTTCGAATCCTTCAGAAAAACGCGCTGAAACGATTGCTTGAACAACGAGGTATTGAACGAATCAGCCAAGATCATATGACCACCAGTATAGTTGCACAAATATTTCATTTCATGCAGACCAGTCTGGTTCACATCAGCCGAATAAATGTCCACAATATGCGAATTGACAGCCGCTCTATTTGCCAATGATTCATAATGCTTGACAGCCTTCTTCATGTATTTTATGTTATCCTTGTCAATGTCATGATGTGATCGGATCGGAAATTTCAACTCATCATCAGCAATCATGCCCGGACCTTGGGTGCACGGACCTCCCATAAAGGTCATAATTCTGGCTGCACAATTAGGATACAGCACTTCCAATAGGCCCACAGCTATCGATAGCGCCACTCCAGTGGATCTGAGCGGACGTTTGCCTTGAGGCACTGGCCAAGGGTCACGCTGAAGTTCATTCAACAAATCGGTCAAAACCATGTCACAGTTGGAAACTGGCTGAAGAAATTTGTATCCTGGCGGAAGAAATTGTTGCTGCTGAGGCGGTTGGCCTGGTTGATTTGGATGAGCAGGCTTGTTCAATGGAACTTGTCTATTCAAACCAAGCATTTCTTGTATTTGCTTTGCACTCAAGTCTTTGGTGCCCTTGAACACATAGCTTTTTGAAATATTGCTTGTGGAGTCTTCAGACTGGTACAATTCGTGCACATGAACCATTCTTCCATAGGTGATCAGGCCGACCAGAGCATTTGGCGGCAAAAGACTGAGCGACATCTGAAGCGATTCTTTGACCGCTTGCAAGTCCTCCTCGTCCATGCAAGTGTCCAAAACGAACAAGAAAACTGGAGGATGACACTGGACTTTGGGCAGGATGTACTCGATTGTGGAGTAATGGTAGATAAGCTCAGCAGGGGGCTGCTGTTCGGTCATTCCGGCGTATTGTGGAGGAAAATTGTTTCTTTGGAAGCAAAAGTTGCAGGCCCAACTTTTGGCTCGGTAGTCAACTTGGCAAAAAGGGTTCAGGATTGCACGGCATGTGGAACGAGAGCATACAACAGGATCATAGTGCAGTGGTGGAAGGTCCGGTCGTTCTCTGAACGGGTTGTACAAACAACCTATTGGAACTACCAAGCGAGTTGCTTCGAGTTTGTTCGATGGCCAAATGTTCCAACTGAAGCGTACGCCGTCGCGTTCTTCATTTTGCTGTATGAACTCTTGGTAAGTAGCCATTTGGTTTACTGGTCTAAAAAAAAGAGATGATTTTTTTTGCTGAATAAAACAGTTTTGGATTTTATAAAATTTTATTATTTGATGTATATGACGTGTCTTTGAATTCGTTTGAAATTTTGTGTAGTATTTTGATTTGAATTCAAATTAATATATGTTCATGTGGTGAATATTATAGCGCGTGCAAAAGATTTAGCGAGTGCAAATTTGAAATTATTCCAACTATAGATAATTCTTCATTTGTCTAGATTAATAAGTATCAGACATTTTTTTTGCATTTTAATACAATTTACAGTTCAGATTGAGGTTTTGGATTGTAATTTAATTTCAAATTTTAATAATTAATTGTATAAAAAAACGTGTCATTTATTTTAATTTCATAGATGATATTTCACTTTAGAAATACTAAAGTCAAAACAAATGTTTTTTCATTTACTAATACTAAAAATAATTGTTTTTTAATTTACTTAACTAGTAGAAAAATAAATTTTTCTACTAGTTAATAAAAATATAGAGTATTATGCTAAAAATGTGTTTTTAGTCTTATATAAAAGTTTAATTGAAATTTAAATTTTACAATGAAATAGAACATTTTTAATTTTAATTCCAAAATGTGAAACAAAATGTCATTTTTAAGCTTTTTAATTTTCATTTTGAAAATTGCTTCGTTGAAAAATTTTGATTTCGATTTTAGATTAAGCGAAAAAAGATAATATAAATTATTTGCAGCAACAATCATCTCTGGAGTGTCAATATATTCATTTTTCGTAATTTAAATTAAAATTGCGAAATTTATATTATTAAAATTAAAAATCAATATGGAACTAAAATTGAATTACTTTTATTTTTATAAAATTTTAAATGATCGTTTGAGAGTAAACTTTTTAACTTAGTAACACTAGTGCAATTTTCTTTCTTTTTTAATTTAACTCGAATTTAATGTAATCTTTTGTATTTTTTCCTATGGGGCTTTAAACTAATAAATAATAATTATAATTATTAGTTTTTAAAAAAAAATTATCTCATATTTTATTTTATTTTTAGTTTATTTATAAATGATCATTTGATCAATAAATAATTTTGGATTTTTAAAGCCATTTTAACTTTTTTGAAAAATCGATCAAACAAAATTTTTTTAAAGTGAGCACAAAACAAAAGTTTTTTGGTTTTTCCCTTAGACTTACAAAAAGATATGAGGCTTAGAAGAAACCATTTTTTCATCAAAACATTTTTTAGTATTTTTTTAATCTTTTTTACGAAATTCGAAATTTTATAGAAATCGCCTTGGACACCTTTGGGATAAATACCTATGAAAAATAAAATCAAATTTAATCATTAATAGAGCACAACGACAAAATAGCACTTAACCTCTTGATACAAAAAAAACTCAAAATCCTTAGAAATTCATTCATTAATTATAGATTAAATTGAACTTAGAAAAAAATTAATAAAAAAAATTAAATTAAAAAAAATATATGTGTTATGCCTTTAAGGTAAGGAATACGATATTTAATATAATGTTTGGTGCAGCTTCTATTCAAATTCCGATTATGGTCCTACGTCTGCCTCTGATGACCTCATCAATTTTACCTAGATCATTTGAGTTGATCAAAATTAAAGAATTATGAAAAAATATATATCTTATAGAAAATATATTAAACATAAAATTATTGACTTTTATTTATAGACTTCTTCAATTTTTATTAGGGGTTCATTCTATAGGCTTCAGATGTTCAAACAAATTAGGTGTTCTCAAATGGTCATTTTTTCATAAACTCAAACGTTTAAAATAAATAAATTTGGTGTATCTAGTTCGGTGATTTTAATAATTCGATGATTTTTTTTAATTTGAAAAATCGGTCATAATAAAAAATAATTTATTTTTCACAATTTTATCTTAATTTGAAAAAAGGTGGTTTGTTCTTTTTTTTTAACTTTTCTGATGCTGAAAATTATAAAAATTCCCATCATTAATATATAAGAAATGATTCAGTATCAAATAGCCATGATCAATGTTTTATTTTTTATTAATATTAAATATTTTTTTGACTGCCTCTGGTTCAAAATTTTTAATAATATTTTTGACTTGGTTAGATTTTGTAGAAATATTTTCATTTAAATTCATAATCAAAAATTTCATCTGTATCTTATTATTTCTCATTAGAAACCCTATGTGTTTAATTTTTAAATTTCATTGTTTTTGAGCTATTTAACAAAGATTTTTTATTTTTATCAAAAAATTGTAAATCTTTTATTACTTTTTTAATTTGCTTGTTATTATAATTTAACAATCTTTAATTAAATTCAAAAAGATCTGTTGAGCAATTAAAAAAGTTGGAATTCAAGAATTAAAGTTGATTTTTACACGTGAAAAAAAACATTTATTCAATTTATTATCAATGACTGAAAGAATATTCGATTATTTTGCTGTAATTGGCTTACCTTTTGAATCAGCAGATGAGTATCTTATTGATTCAAAACAAATTATTGATCAAGAAAAAAGAAATGATTTTCTAAAAAGTAAAAATCACCAAAAAGCTCCAATTGTGGATCTAGCTCTAGTCAACCGAACTTTAGGCGAATATATACCAATCGAATACGAATGTTTATCTAAAACACCATCAGGCTATTCAGCCAATTTAGGTAGTGAACAAAATGAGATGTATCTTCTTATCAAACGAGGGCATGATAAACCACCAATTGAAAGTATCAGTTTTTATTTGGAAGAATATGAACAAGTTACAAATGGATGTATAATTATCAAAAAAACCATTGGAAATAATTCAGCAAATTTTCAACTTTCCAACAAAAATGCATACATAATTTACAAACGCTCTGAAAATGTGGCTTGTAACTCTTTAGCTATGGCTGACGTTTGTATCATTAATAAGAAACACGTATTTAAGTTTATTAATTATTAATCTTAAATTCTCTTTTAAATTTCATAAATCTAGTAGTAGTAGTAGTAATAAATGGCTGGGCAGCTTCTGCCTAGTGTTAAACTTTACAGCCCTGAAACTAATATAACACAAATAATAAACTCTCGTTGTTATTTTTTTCAGAGTTGTTAAAAAGTTCAAAATTAAAATCAAATTTTTGCCGTTCTAAGTAGCTATTGTGGCGGTCTTGTTAAAGTCAAAGTCACTAAGATTAAAGTCCAAGTCCTGACTTGAAAAAAATGTTAAGTCCGGACTTGGACTTGAATTTTAAACAAATTTGTTTTTTTTAATTAAAGCTTGTAAATATTTAATCATTGGTAAACATTTTTTTAATAAATTTTTATTTCAGAGTTAAAATTTGAATAATAATTACAAATTAATGAGTCTGATACAACAGTTTATGATTTGGGCTACTTAAATGAAATAAAAAATACTGTTAAGGAATACATTAAATTTAACAAATTTTAGATCTAAATTGTTTAAACTCGCGATTTATTTTCATCGTAGAATTTATTAATTTTAAAGTTTAAAAGCTGTATTTAAAGATTTTAGAAATAAGAAATGTAATCCTTGATGAAATATAATGTCGCATTTAAAATATTTTGATCAAAATTGAAATCTGAAATAAAATATTATTTTTGACAGAATTTTCAAGTTCAATTCATAAAAAGTTACCAAAAAAACAAATACGAAATTGTGAAATTTCATAAATAACTTCCAATACAACAAAAAAATCTTTTTCTTCACCTACTGCGAAAGTCTGCAAAATATGTGCCAATTAACCCCATTTTATTTTTAATATTTTTAAAAAGCGGGCAATGTTGCAGAATTCGCACAGATTTTACAAACTTCCGCAGTAGTTGAAAAAAAGTTGTTCTACTTTTTTACTCTTTTCAAAACATTATTTAAATTTATTAACCATAAATTTAAAAGCAAAAAGAATTAAAGAAATTTAAATTTATTTAAGGGAGAAGAAGCTCCACATACATTCCATGAGTCGCGAAAAAACATAACTGATGTAGATTGTTTGGTACCATTCCTCGCTTTATGCTTCAGAAAATCATTCATCAAAGCTCCTCAAATAAAATGCAACCCGAGTATTTTGTATAGATATCCAAAAAAGGATCATTCAGATTTTTCATTTCCCGATAAAATTTCCCACTTCAGTATGCCAATGAGTGCCACAGTTGAATCATGGCCAGAATTAAACGAACCAAGCATTCTTTTAACTAATTTAAAGCCTGTTTTTAATACTTTTGTATTCAACTCGAATGAAAAGAAAAATACTGAAAAAGTTTATGGTTCGGTGATTACATTTTATGAAGACTTTGACAAGAACTGGCTAAATGGTAATCAAAGTCAAATTCTAAAATACAAAAGTGAAGATCATAAACACAGTTTGCACTCAAACAAATCTTTGGTAATTTTATCCCGATTTAATTTATTCGACACATACAAATCTTTTCTTTTGTTTCTATTTGAAAAGTTTTCATTTAAAATCAATTTTAAATCAAGCCAAACTTTAATAGCTTCAATTGAGAGATATTTATACCATCTAATATTTGAGGTTCCTTTTCCTACCCTAAAAATGCCTCATATTTTGGTTTATCTAACCGAATTGGATAAGGATTACTTATCGATCAATTTACCACCAGATTCAGTACTTCCACAATCAGCAGCATCATTTGTATCATTTATTCATATATTAAATGTAGAAAATACAATCAAAATTTTTTTATTTTCTTTACTTGGACGAAATTTATTAATACATTCGATTCGCAGAAGCATTTTAACCAGTGTGGTCGAGACCATTTCAAGTATGATATTTCCTTTCATTCTGAAAAACTCTTACTTTTCTAACTGTCCTCTAAGTCTTGGAAATGAAATAAAAGCGCCTTTAGTGGCTGGAGTCGAAACAAGTTTTTTTGATTTACATGACCCACCTAAAAATTTTTTCTGTGTTGATTTGGACACAAATGGTATTTTTTGTACTGCTGAAACAATTCCAGTCAGTTTAAGCATTCTACCTAAAAAAATATATTTTTTTCTTAAAGGTAAATTAACTCAGATTTTTTCTGAATTAAATAAATTTCTTCAGCTCAATAATTTGAATAAAAATTTTAAAAATAGCGAGGCAAATTTTAAGAAAAAAATGGCTGATTTTGAGTTATCAATTCGAGAAGTTTTTCTAAAAGCAATGGTATTTGTTTTAAGAGATTTCAAAAATTATGTGCAAATTGAAAGTTTTCCAAAAGATTTGGAAGTGATTGATCGTAACCTGAATAGATATTTCAATGTAGAAAAATTTTTAGAAAGCGTAGATCAATCAGAAAAATTATTTTACCAGGAACTAATTAAAACCGAGCTTTTTTTCGATTGTGTTTTAAATTTGACCTTTCCGTCAAAGCAAAAGTCGGATTTGGCCCAGTCCTTCATATTCTTTTTGTATCTGCATGCGGAAATGAGTTTAAATGGTTTGCAAGATAATGGAATCAAACTCAAGCCATTCAATAGCAATCGCGATTGTCATACTAAAGTATTTTTTTCCCCCTGAAACAATTCTAAGAAGAGATTTTGCTATTTTTTATTTATTTAATTTTATTTATTTTATTTAGCAGTTCTAAATAATTAAATACCTTTGATTATTGATTTAAATTATTTAATAAAAAAAAATATATTTGAATTAAAGTTTTTTTCTTTAAAAAAGAAATGATAAAACGCAAAAATTATAGAGAATAATTCTCAAAAAATTTTATATTTTATTTTAAAAGTCCAAATGGGAATTAAAATACAAACATCAAATTTGGTACCAAAAAAAAAGGATTTTTTTCAAAGATAATAAATTTTCTCAAAAATATGTGTACCTAGAAATGAATTTTTTCCGGATTAGCTGAACGAATCATATGGATATTTATTTATACATTTATACAATTATTAGAGCCCCATGGGCAATATAAAAAAAAATATTTAAGTATAAAAAATAAAATAAAAATTCAAATTACATATAACTAATACAAAATATTACCAGAGGCCATTTCCATTTTATATTTTGAAAGCCCAGCTTCAAAATATCCTTTAAAATAATTTTTAAAATAACCTTTTCTTAGCAATTTTACTCCCATATCTTTTAAAAATAAAAAAGTAACACGGTCACCAGCAAAAAATAAGTAAAAGGATTTGTTTTATCTGATTTTTTTTTTGAATTTTTGATTAAAAGAAGATCAAATAAAACAAATCGATCTGAACAAATAAATTTTAAACATAATATAAGGACCAATAACAGCACATTTTGGGACTATGGTGGAAAATTCACCCTAAGCAGACTTATATTAATTTGAAAATGAACCAATGGCTAAAAAGAAAGTTACTTACCCATTCTATCATTCTGTAAATTTCAAATTGTATTTTTTCGAAAGTTTTAAAATTGATCAATTAATCTGAAATACATTGAAACCAATTAATTTGATGAAGGATTCATATTAGTTCTAGCTTATTCAGATAGTTATTCAAAACAGAGTGAATAAATTAAACTAGCCTTTTTTCTGAAAAAATATGATTTGTTTGTCTGAAAAACATATAACTCATTTGGAATTTTATTTAATCTATTTTTTTTTCATTTTTTGCAAATAGCAAAAAATGAAAAAAAAAATTTAAAAAAAGAAAAAAGAATTTAAGAATTTTATTAATTAAAGTTTTTATATTAAATTCGATTTCGAAAAACATATTGTGACGTATATAATTGAGCTCTTTTAATAATTATTAGAACTCAAAGAAATAATGATCACTAATAGTATTAAACACGATCTTTTATTATAATCAAAAAAACTAAATGAAAGAATGGTCTTCGTATTAAACTTTATTATTTAGAACTTAATCGTTATGAAAATATTTAAAAAAATTAATTAAGAGATAAATTGAATATATTTTATGTTTCAAGAATTCAGTTTAAAGCATTAGTTTAAAAATATTTTAATTATTTTTTCTCTTTCTTCAAAAAGATGATATAAAATAATCTCAGTATATAGTGATATATAGCCAAATAGCAGTGAAATTTTTTTTTCTTTATTGAAAATTATATAAATAATATATATCTTACTATTTAAAAATCAAATGTGTGAAAATTTTAGCTAAAAATAATTAGCGTGGGAAAAAATTGATTAGCGTGGGAAAAAAATGATTAACGTGGAAAAATTTTAGCTAAAAATTATTAGCGTGGGAAGAAATTGATTAGCGTGGGAAAATTTTAGCTAAAAATTAAAAGAAAAAAGAAAATTGAGAGCGTCAATTTTACAGAGTATTCTAAAAAGTGTGCTGAGAGATGGAAGCAAATGAATGAGCTTGAAAAAAAGTGTTTTGCTGACATGGACGAGAAAGACAAAGAAATGACGTCATATGCACCTCCGACTGAGGCTGGCGGCAGAAGAAAGAATAAGAAAAAAGACCCCGACGCACAAAAGCGTCGTCTGTCAGCTTTCTTTTTGTTTTGTGCTGATGAACGTCCCTAAGTCACGGCCCAGTTTCCACAGTATTCTGTCGGCGAAGTAGCCAAGCTGCTTGGTGAGCGATGGAACAAAGTTTCAGCTGAGTTGAAGGTTCAATATGAGGCCAAAGAAGCGCTGAACAAAACTCGGTAACAGAGATAATTGGAGGGTTCCCACGCTTATTAAAAATGAAAGAAAAAATATTCTCGAGCTTATCAAAAATAACAGGATAAAATTTATCTTTTCAAAATATTCTTTTTTTCCTGAAACTTTAAATATTTAAATTCCGAAATAGAAAATAACTCAAATTTTGACTTTTTTTTACTTTTTAACCTAACTCTTAGAGCCTTTTTTTCTCTCGGGTATTTGCTTGAATATTTCCAACATCTTGAAGTCAATTTGAGCATTATCATACTCGAGTGCAGTTTAGCATAACTTTTTAATCGTGTGAGAACTCAATTGACTCAAACTTTAAATCTTTAATAAAACTCAAATTTCAAAAAATGCCTCTAAAGATAAAAATGGCATTATGAAATTTAGTACTAACAAAAAAAACAAAATATTATAAGTGCCTTGAGTTCTGAAGGACCAAAAATGTTCTGTAAATTGTAGCATCTGATTCATCTTTTCTACTACCAATATCTTGATTCTGCAGAGTGGAAAATAATCTACAAAATTCAGAATATTGTGAATTATAGATATTATATCATATTAAAAGTTCATCTATTAGTTAAAGTCATCTTATCATTTAGTTATCAATTAAAACATTTTATCCATTAAGTAAAAATTAAAAAGCTTTTTGATTTAATTTTGGAATAAATTTATTTATTTTAACTTTTGAACCTCATAGACTCATTGACTTCTTAACTTTCGTTTATTTAGCTTATTTTACTTTATTTTTATTAATTTTTTTTATCTCATTTTATTAACTTTAATTTTATTTTTATTTCATTTTATTTTTTTTAATTTATTCTGAAGGAGCTCTAGCTCGATACAGAAAACAATTAAATAAAAATAAATAGACTTATGCACAATAAAAAGATTTAAATTTGACAAATTGTAAAAAAAAAAGCAATAAAAAAAAAGTTTTTATTAGAAATGGTTCTTGAAAAAAATCTTAAAATCACATGTTTTTTGATACACCATCAAAAGTTTTATCTTTTCGACCTTTTCAAAATTTTAATCTTCGTTTATAGACTTTTTTCTCATGACTCTATTCTCATGCTTGATTGATGAGACTTTGTAGTTAAGTCTAATGCTGGAATCTTAAAGTCTCACAATAATTAAGAAAAATTGAATAAGTGTTTTTTTATATTTTATTTCTTAAAATAGGAAATATATTAATTATTGTCATTTTTCGGCACATATAAAACAAACAAATAGAATAATAAAAAATAAATAAAAGTAATATTAATTCAAAAAAAAAACTAAGAGGATATTTTGATAAAAAAATAAACTTAAATCAAATCCAATAATAAAAAATAAGACATTTTCAAAAATATCTCTTCTCCAAAATATCGCAACATTTTCTCTAATAATTTTTTCAGTAAAGATTTTTTAAAGAATCTGTAAAGAAACTAAAAAAAATCTCTAAATACGTTTTGACTGGTAGAACTGATTAAACATTTAAAAGAAAATTTAAAGATTTTTTTATTCACATTATTGGATTTTTTTTAACTCTATTTTTTCTCCAAAATAGCTCAATATATAAAGATTTTTAAAGAATCTTTAAAGAAACTACAAAAAATCTCTATAAAATGTTCGACTTGGCAATTTTAAGTTATTGTACAGAGGATAAATCAGTAGCTGCAATTTACAGAACATGTTTTAGTCCTTCAGAACTCAAGATAAGCGTAAGATAAAAATTTGGGCTCTATATTTTGGAAAATATTCTAAATTCAGAGTTTTTTCAAGCTAATTCAAGTTTTTTTTCTTAACAAGCCTGAAACTCTGTGCAAGTTTTCCGCCGAGACCACGTTTAATTTTTAATATTATGAATTTTAATCGGATTAAAATAAATTAAAATACTGACAAGGCTGAAAAATTCAAATAAACATTGAACAAATCAAACATTAATCATTTAAACATTAACATTTCTTTCTAAAAAAAATAAAATAAAGAAAAAAAAAGAAATATTTAATTTAAAAATAAAACGCAAAAATCGTTCATTTTCATCTTGGAATTTTAGAGTAAATGGACTTGCTTCTCGATTTCTTATTTAAAGTAATTTCCATCATACTGTATCAATGAACTAAAAAAGCCGGTATTTTCTTAAAAATTTTTAAAGGTAAATGAATTTCATATCCTCTAATTTCATTTTTAAATTTTTCATTAATTTCAAAAAATTGATTAAAAAAATGTTTTTGCATTAAAGTTTTCTTAATCAAATTAATAATTTTGAAATATTATCTTTCAATTTTCCACATCAAATGAAATAAATTTTTAAAAGAAAAAAAAGTTTACCATTAAGGGGGTTATCTAGTTTTAAATTAAAATTTCCGTTTCATTAATCAAAAAATCAAAATAATTTTTTGTAGTCGTTTTTTTATCAAAAAAGTTTAAACACCAAGAAGTGAAAGTTTTGAGCGTGATTAATAATACAAAATTTATAGAAAAAGTGAAAATCTAAAAAATTAAATTAAATCAATAATGATCAAAATTTTTTTATTTAATAAAATATAATTCTATAATTATTTTATGATTTTTAAATAATTTTGGTTATTTCCACGACCAATTTAAATCAGCCCAGTCAACGACTTTTTTCTCTGCCCATAATAGACCCTTTGGTCCGGTCCAATTTTCTGGTAAAAGTGAAAGATAAATTGGTGTTTCAGCTCCTTGTTCTGGTGTCAAATACCCTTTATGGCTGCTCATATCAGTTGCTACATAACCTGGACAAACTGCATTAATTACAACATCTGTTCGTGAGTCCTTGTCGAATTGTCTTTGTTGTATTTTTGTCAATGCGGTTAATCCGACTTTAGACATTCCATAAGCACTTCTACTTATACTTTCATTCTTACCTAGTCGAGCAAGCCTAAAATTTAGTTTTATTAATTTAAGAAATTAAAATAAAATATATAAATTTTTACTCTACAAAATGAGCCATGAGCCCAACTAGTTCATCAACACTTAAATTATCATTGATCAGTTTATTTCTAAATGCTTCATCTTTTACAATATTAAGCATTCCAGCACGGCTAGACACATTCACCACTCTGGCATGAGGTCTCAATAAAGGAAATAAAGCATTGCAAAGATTTAAGGTTCCTGTGAAATTAATTCTCATTGTATTTTTGGCCTGTTCCATAAATGGCGTTGAGTCAGCCACTTTATAAGCAATAGCCGCATTATTTACCAATAAATCTAAGCCTTGGTGTCTTTCTTTTAAGAAATTTGAAAACCTGTCAATGCTTTCTTGATTATCAATATCAAGCTGATGGAAGGCAACTTTTAAGCCTTGAGTTTCCAAGTCTTTTACAGCTTTTTGACCTAGCTGCTCATTTCTGGCAGTTAGGTATACAATACCGGGATATTGCTTTGCCAAGCCTTTTACAATGGCAAAGCCGATACCTTTGTTAGAACCTGTAACAACTGCAACTTTAGACATTTTAATATTATTCAAGTAAAATTTCGAGCTTTATTTATCTTAAATAAATTTTGCTTTGTCATTATTCTAAATGCAAAATATTGTTAGTTTAAAAGTTTATGGCAAAAAAATGAGATTTCCTAATTATGGAAAGTTAATTGTGAGGTCTTGTTTTCCCAAAAATTTCAAATATTTTGTTGACAGATAAATATTTTTTTATTAAAAAAATTTTCTTAATTTATTATAAAGATGAGACCTTTTTTTGAATAAAAATTTAATTCATTATCTATTCTTTCATATTTAGATAAAATATAAAAAATTTAAGACGATAGCAAATTTTGACTAGTGAATCAACTTGAGTTGAATAAAGCATGCACTGAAAAAAATATTAACTAAATGAATTATCTTGGAAAAAAAGTGTTTTGGGTAAGATTTTGATTTTAAATTCAAGAATAATAATTGCCAGGTAATCTTTGATTTTTTTTTAAATGTAGATAAAATATTTATCTCAAAAATAAAATTGCACTAATAGATTATTTAAAAATTAAATTTCAAGTCTAAAAAAATAAAAACTAATTTTGAGGTTTTTAAGATGAGAAATTAAGGTTCGAACCCTCTTAAGATCATTTTATTTTAGCAAGAATTTTAATTGATTTAATACATCTGATTTTTTAGCTTAAATTTTTAGATAAAAATTTTTTAAATTGAGACTTAAATAATTTTTCTACTTAATTGAATAAATTAATGGCATTAATTAGTCGTTCATTAACTCTAGGAGCATCAAACATGAAAATCTAAAAAATTAAATAATTTATTTTAAGCATAATTCATTGCTTAATTTTAATTGAGAAAAATAATAAATTACCAAAAAAAAGGTCTTTAAAAAATTGACTAAATATCGAATCCATTAATCGAGAAAATTTTATACTTCTTTCATTCAAAACCCACATACTTATATTCACAGTTGGTCAAAAATCAAAATGATGAAGTCAAAGTCAAGTAAAAACTTTGACTTTGGATTTTATTTTTTTAAAGTCAAGTCTGGAATTTGACTCTAGAATTTTTTTTATTTCTTTTTCAAGAGAAATTGATTGATTTCGATTGAAATTATTTTTAATACCCATAAAAACAATTTTTTTATTTAAATATCATTTATATTTTTCAAAATTCTGGTCTTAAATAAAAACAAAATCTTAAATTAGTCGAGAAAATTTTTTAAGTCTAAGTCTGACTTTGACTTTTGACCAACTCTGTCGTCTTCGTACTCAGAAATAAGACCTGAGTCACTGTCAAGCTTTCTATCACTTTTTACGACTAATTCACTGATTTGCGATCTAAATTCATATTTTGTAATTGAAGATTTACAGAAAATTTAACAAAATAAAATTTTTTTTGACAAAATATTTTATTAATTCTACAAAATTTACACTTTTTGATGCCAAATTAAAAAAAAAATCAATTTTATATCATTCCAATTCCAATTTAAAATCTAAAAAGAGCAATTTTAACTCGAAGATGCTTCTAGCGCTAGTATTCTATTTGCCTCAACTTGGAAGAAATACATCTTAACATTTAGACAAATAATTTTAATTATTAAACTTAAAATTTAATATTCTTAAATAAGAAAAAATACCAAAAAAATTCTAAAAATATTTATAAGAATGTAATCCTAATTTCTTAAGCATTTTATTAAAAGGAAATCCAATTGAAAAAAAAACACTATAATTACTTGTTTCATCTAAAAATCTAAACCATTTTGCTCATTTTCATATTTGTTTAGAAAAGTATTAGAAAACATTTACCACCAAATTTATCTAGACGTAATAAATTTTTATCATCTTTTTGTAATATTTAAACTTGGTTTTATCAAAAAATTTTGAATTTAAGAAAATATGTTGAAAACAGTTTTCTATTTAGCCATTGTGGTAATAATATTCGACTTTTGTACAAGTTTTGAATATCCCATTGTCAGGGATTTCAAAAACTGTAGATTAACTTTCAAAAGCAATGGTAAATCTTTATCCAGCACAAGTCTTTTTTTTTGATTAATTTAAATTTATTTTTTAAAGAGTCACTCACTATTGAAATGAATGATACATCCGTGAATTTTTTCATGATTGCTGATCAAGGTGGAATACCAGACCCACCATTTTATACCCACATTCTGTCTCATGTTTCAATGCTAATGGCAAAATTGGCCAAAAAGCATAACACCCAATTTCAATTTGCAATGGGAGATAATTTTTACTTTGACGGTGTACAAAATGTTGATGATCCGCGATTTCAGGACTCATTTGAAAAAGTTTTTAATGACTCGAGTCTAGTTAATACACCATGGTTTTTATCTTTAGGTAAATTTTTGCCTTTTATTATTTTCTTAAGGATAACAAAAAAATTCAAGGTAATCACGATTACAGAGGCAGTGCTTTTGAAGCTGACCACTATGCACAAATAGAATACACCATGAAATCAAAGAGATGGATTTTGCCTAGTTATCTTTACGACTTGGACATTGTTTTAAATTCAGAACTTTTAATAAAAGCAGTTGTCATTGACACTCAAAAAATTTGTGATGAAGGAACAGATGCAGAGATGGACAAGTATCTGCAGAGGGTAATTGAAAGAATAGAAAAATTTTCAGAAACAGATGCATACTATTATATTGTGCTTGGACATTATCCACTTTGGTCTATTGGGGAGCTTGGTCCCAATTACTGTATGGTTGAAAAGTTAAGAGACACTTTGCATAAAAATAAAGTAGACGGCTACTTTACCGGACATGAACATGCATTGCAACATTTTACGGATACTTATTTAAACCATACTGTTGAATTTTTGGTTTCAGGTGCCACTAATTTTGTCATAGATACACCTATTAATAAGGATAAAATTGATGAAGAAATGATAAAATATTTCTGGATAAGTGGGGAAGATCAGCAAATTAATTGTGAAACATGTTCTGGAGCAATCGTGCTTGGCAAGGCTGATAAGAACTTGATGAACTTGAGATTCATTGACACAAAAGAAAATGAACTTTATAGTTTTGATTTAAAAACGCGTCGAAAAGCTTCTAATTCAGCAGAAAAAAGTAAAAATATACCTAGTAACTTTATGCTAAACTTAATCATTGCTTTTATTTTTTATAGCTGATCATTAAATTTTTTAATAAAGACTATAGAAATACTAAAGAAAGCTAGCTCAAGCGCAAATTTATCAAAATTATTTATATAATCAAGGCATAATTCGAAACAATTTTTAAAATGGCTGTAATTTTCAAGATGAAGAATTTCAATTTTATTGATATATTTATAAATAAAAAATAATATCGGATCAAATTAATTTGAACATAAGTTAATAATCTTACAAAAATAGCTAAGATTAATTTACTTATATTTATTTTTGATTTAAATTTTTATTTTATTTTTTTATTTTTTTTTGAAGGAGCTTAAGCTCGGCACATATAAAAAAATAAATAAATTTTATATTTGATAATTTGAAAAAGATAACCTACGCCATTAAGATATTTTGAATATTTGAATCAGATTAAGTTAGAATAAGACATAAAAAATAAGAGATGAATTAAAGCTAAAAACCGAGTTTAAAATGAATGCTCATTTTGAAAAATCTAGATATTTTTAACTAAATTCTTAAGTAAAATACAAAAAATAATTATTTAATTCACTATTAAATCAAAAAAATTTAGAAATTTTTATTTGATTTTTGTCAGAGGAATTAGTTTGCAATCAATCGAAATAATTTGATACCATCTAATTGCTGTTGTGAAAGATAACATCGGATATCCAAATTTGATTAGAAAAAATTTACAAGTAAAAGTATTTCAATGGTAGATTGCATGAGAGGGATTAATTCTATAAATGTGCTTATAAGAATTTTTTAGAAATACTCAACTTATGTGGTAATAAATAAACCAGAGGATATGTAAAAATATTTTACTTAAAAGATTAGTTTCGAACCGATCTTTTATTTTTTTCAAGCAGATCCAAGTATAAACATTTAATATCCTTCACTTTTTCTGATTCGAATTTTCAAATTATTTATTGCATCTCTCAAATACACCTTAATCATAAAGGGATGATAATAATAATTGCCCAAAAAGATAAGGACAAAACTTGAGACTTAACTATGGTGACTATAAAAGTAATTAATTTTATGTTTACAATCCTAACTTGGTTTTTAAAAAAAAATTTCAAACATTTTTAAATTTCCAGGGATAAATTATTATTTATTTATTTATTTATTTATTTAAAATATAGTTTGGGATGGAATCCCAGGTTGTTTGGAATGGAACTTAGTCCTCCCTTTCAACCACTTGCTTGAAATTACATCTTAAAAAAAAAAATTCATTATAGAAAAAAGAATATTTGATAAATTTAGTTTTTAAAAAAGCCAAAATTGCTATCATTTTACTCGAATTAAAAATTACAAAATTTAGAATATAGAAAGGAATAAAATTAACATGAAAACAAAAATTTTAGGGATAAATTAATTGTTTCTTTAATTTCTTGCTAACAAATGACTATAATACTAAGTTTATTGTATATATGATAAGAAAAAAGATATTTTAATCAGTATTTATGAAAAAAACATGAGCGAATAAAATTTTAATTACCGAATATAAAAAGTTCGGGATATTTTCAGTGGTTAACAATCCAAATAAATACAAGAGAATTTGATCATGTTTAGCCTTCAATTCGAACTTAAGGGTTAATAACATGATCCAAAAGCCGAGACTTTTAAAGCATCGGTAAGGCAATAAAATTTTAAATAAAAGTGATTAATTCTTTAATTTAATTCAATTTTCTTTGAATGAATTTTGATTTTAAGTAAAATTGGCTATAATCTATTTATTTATCAAAAATCATATCAAGATTCATTTAAATGTTTAATTTAATTTAATCTTAATATGTATTTTTATTTTTCAAAATTAACTTTTTAAAAAGAGTGATAAAATTTTTTTTTCCTCTTTAGGAAATTTCTTGAAAAGTATTAAAGAAACTGTGTTTGCATTTTTTATCCTATATTCAAATATGAAAAAATCTATAAGTCAAAAATTTTAGTTTAAGGTAATAGAACTTGGTTACTATCCCTCTATTTATTTTATTTAAATCATTTTTGTAAATAAATAAAAAACAAACAGAAATTTAAATTAATAATTTTATTTCTTTTTACCCGAACCTTTTTTTCCTCCTTTTTTCTTTTTACCACTTTCAGCATCCATCGGATTTAATTGTTTAATAAAATCTGTCAAAAAATAAATAACTAATTGAATTGAATTAAACTTTATTTATCAAAATTCATACCATCAACAATTATTTTGCCAGAATCATTCACAAAAGTGTCTTTAAATAATTCTAAATCATTTTCATCTAATTGTTCTCCATATTTCATTAAAATCTGTTTAACCTCCTCAAAGTCCATTACCCCAATGTCTTGCCGGTCTAAAATAGTCCTTTACTAAAAAATGATTTTTTTAAAAATAACCACAATTTACCAAAAGCTAAACATGCTTCCTTTAATTCTTGAGAGTAATTATCGTAGTTTTTCCAGTATTTCTCGCATATCTTTATCAAATCTTCAAACATAAGCATACCGGTTCCAGGCTCATCAGCCTCATTTATCATTAAATTGCATTCTTCTACTGTTGGATTTTGACCTGCCATTCGAAAAACATCTGCTATTTCAGAAGGTTTTATGTTCCCAACACTTTTTTTATCATATTTTGTAAATGCTCGCTTCAATTCTGAAATGTTGATGTTAATTAAATACACAAATAAATCATATCAAAAAACTACCTTCTTTATCTTTATCATTTAATTCAATTAGGACAACTTCCTCACTCTAGGTTTAAAAAATAAATAAATAATATATACAAAGTCTATTTGAACAAAATTTAAAATCGCCTCTGAAAAATTAAAATTATTGGGTTACCACAATATTAAAATATTTGTTTAACTTTTTTTTTTAAAATAAAAACACTACTTGGGAAAAATATAAGACTTAGATTGACCCTTTGGTTAAATTCAGAGTTTAATTGAATTTTGACGAATATTTAATATTAAAAATTAGATTTTATTTCGAACTTACCATCGTTAATCATAAAAACTGAAATTTGGCAGTAGCTATGTTTGGTTGTCAATCTAAAATAAAAATTTCCAAATTTTAAAATAAATTTCCATTAAATTTGAGGAGAGATTTTAATTTTTGATTTAACACTTATAAGAGAAAAAAATTTAAATCTTTTTGAATATTAGTTCATTTGATGATGAAGCTATACCTTCTTATTTACCTTTTAAGTATTTAAATCAACAACTCTCAACGATTTATTAGTTTTCTTAAAGCTTGTTAATAAGAAAAAACATTGAAATTTTGATTTTAAAACTTGACTCGCTTACAAATCGACTGGATTGATTAAGTTTGTTTTTTTTTAAATTTGATTGTAATTTTAAAAGGTAAACTAATTTTTATCGATTTGAGCCCAATTTTCGTCATCACAAAAATTAATGAAATATTAGAAAGCTTATCAATCATGAACAAATTCCAAAAAAAAACTATTTAACTTAAGCAATTTTCAAAATAATTTTTCTTAGCAACAATGGGTATTAATTAAAAAAATTAAAAATCACCTGTTAGAAAATTTTAACTTTAATAATCAGATTGTAATTAATTTTTTGATTCCGATGTTGATTCAAAATGATTAATTTTAAAATTTTTACAAAATATATAAAAAAAAACTATTCAAAAACTTTCAATACAATTATCTGAATTGATTATTCGTTTAAAGTGCCGCGTATAGATGAAACTCGTGAAAATTTATTAAAGATTTTTGTGCCGACCCGTGTAATGATACTATGACAACAATTCTTAAAGTACCTAATAAAAATTAATTGAAAGTAAAAAAATTAAAACTAAAGGCATTAATCGGTAGGCATTGGTGGACAATTAATTTCTTTTAATTGTGTGCTAATTATTAATCACTAGAGAAAATTGCCTTAAGTTTGTTTGATGAATATTGTCATTTGCACGGAATTAAATTCAATTCGAAAATTTTGGGGTCTTAATTATGAACAATAAAATCTATCTCAATTTTAAATATGCTTAAATTAGTTTAAAAATTGAAAATTTTAAAATTTTCTATTTATATTATTGTTTTTCGAACAATGTTTTTAAATCTAAATCAATTTGTGCAATTAATTAAAAAGTTTTATTAATCCAATCTTTATACATTTCTTCGTTTATTTTCGATTGTAATTATTTAGTTTTTGATTCTATGAAAAAAATTTTCTTTTCACTTTAGGCAGTTATTTTATTTGAACTTATAGTAAATTTGCTTTTTTAAACTCATAATCTGATTATAATTCTCACTTAATAAATATTTGCTTCAAACTTCATGCCTTTTTTAAAAAAAAATTTAAGGTATCCTCAATTTCAAGAGAATTATTTGGAAAGAAACTTAAAAAAATTGTTCTACTAATTAAATTTAATAAAAGTTTTAGAGATCAAAATCAAAATTATTACTAAAAATTTGCTTCTATATTTCAGAGGTTTAGTCAAATAATTAAATTTACTGCAACTTGGATCTTAATAGTTGTTTCAAATGTTACTGTAAATTAATGCTCAACTATTAAGTTGGTAAATAAAGATACTGAATAAATAATTTTTAAATATGCTTCCATATTCGACTTCTAAGACTGCTAAGACTTCTCATATTTCGGATCATGTAGAGTATTGGTAATTTATTTAAATTTACAGTTAATACCGTCAAAACTCAAAGGTTTTATTTCAATTTCATCATCTTTTAAAAATTTTAACTCTTTTTTCGTTGATCAATTTTTATAGTCATATTTTTTGTGCAATTTTGAAAGAAAATTCAAATTTCTCATTATTTTCTATTACGATTCGATATCTATTAACATCGAATAATTATTTTTTTAATTTTCTTAGAGCAAATTTTATCTTGTTCAATACAAAAGTTATTAAGAAAAAATCGAATCATAATTGGAATTGATAAATATCTGAACCTGTCTAAGATTTGAATCAAGATTTATCGAATATCCAACTTCATTATGTAATTGCTATCTATTAATTTCCTTTTTTTTCCTGAACTATCAAATATTTAAACATGTCTTACCTCTAGTTATTTCAACATATCGTTTTTAATTTTCTTTTGACTTATTTTTCCTTTTTTAAATTTTTATTAATTTTTATTTTAATTTATATTTTTTTCATATTCTGAAGGAGCGTTAGCTCGGTACAGATAAACAAATTATAAATAAATAAATAATAGAAATAGTTTTCTGAATTTAAACTGGTGATTTAAACAATAATGGCTAAAATTCTGTTGAAGGCCAAATTTTTGAAAAATATCAATTGATTAGTTTGGGGGACGATCATTTCATAAAAAAAACTCATAGAATCGACAACTTATAAAAAAAATTCGTAGAAACCGATTCATAGAAATTTATTGAACATCCAAAAAAGTCTCATAGATAAATCATAGAAAATTAAATTATTGGTATTGAAGTTAGGTATTGAAGATTCTATGAAATTTGTCTTTTATTAATTTTTTTTTATCAAATAATGATTCGACGAGTTTTTTTCTATTATATTGATGATTCTTTGAAACTTTTCTTATATGAAATTTTTTCTATGAATATTTTTTTCTATGATTTACTACACTACCGATTAGTTTTTTTTTTCCTGAAAACAGCGAGCTTTTGTACAAACGACATCAAATCATTTCATAAAAGATATAAGAAAGACATAACTTATTTTATGGTACCCGTAATACTTCTTTCTTTGAAGGCTTAACTGCTGTTTTTTGTTATTCATTTAAATTGCTTTTAAAATGTAAACAATATGTTAGATCTTCTTCGAATTACTAATAGAAAATTAAATACCAAAAATCACCATTTACCATCACAACTCTGATCATGATTTTTTGTCTACATTTAGTATTTTAAATTAATTCCAGATATTTATTTTAATTTCATTTCTTTTTTAAAGATTAAAATTAAAAGTGGTAAAATATTTAATAATGAGAACTATATTTGCGTTGTTTTTTTTTATTTTTATTAAATACAAATTATTAGATTATGGAAAGACATTAAAAATTTGTCTAAGAAATTGTTGGTATTTTTATAAATATATTTCATTGATTTGATTTAAATAAAGTATAATGTTTTTTATCAACAAATTAATTAATTCTATTTTAAAAGACTTTTTTTAAAGCACAAAAGACAATTTTAAATTTTGAATTATTTAATTTTTTTTCATATTGAAAGACACATTTTTTTCATTCTAAAAATGTCTAAATACATTAGAAATATGTAATTTTTCAAAGAGCAATATTAATCGACTAGAAAAAAGCAAAAATTGGTATTATATTGTATTATGTTTTTTTTAACCACAGTTACTCAAATTTAGTGAAGTAGTCGAGCTATTTTTTTTTCTTTTACGGTCGGCCTAAAATTTATATGGCTTTATCGTAAAAACAAGTCTAATTTTTAATAATTCAACTAAATATGTTCAATATAGTAAAAAGTCTTCGCACAACAAAAATCTTGCCAAATTTTTAATCAATTTTTATTATTTATTCATTTTTTAAAGTTTTTAAAATATCATTTTGGTCACTATCTATTGCTATTTTTATCTTTAAAAAAGCAAGATTCCTAATTAAAATTTTAATAAAATAGAATGTAAGTAGATAAATAAAAACTTTGAGATTTAGTTTGGTATAATTTATTTGGTTCAATAATGAATTAAAGTAGGATTTTAAAGAAAAATTCATCATTTAGCCAAGCTTTTATAAAGCTTATAAAAACAATTTTTTATATTTTGTTAAAAGCAGCGATGTCTACGCTTTGGACAAAGTCTTCGAATTCACATATTTTCTCCTCCAATACATCTGTACTAACTTTTTCATCTTCGATGACACATTGGATTTGTAGTTTCTTAACACCAAAAGCAACTGGAACTAGTTTCGATGTGCCCCATACCAAACCGTCCATTTCAACTGATCTCACGGCTTTTTCCATAGCAACCATATCAGTGGTATCATCCCAGACTTTGACATCCAAAAGAATTGAGCTTTTGGCGACTAGTGTAGGTTTTTTAGATTTTTTTTCATTGTAAGCTTTGAGACGTTCTTCAGTAATTCTTTTTTTTTCTTCATCATCCTCGTCATCATCGCCGAACAGATCAAAATCATCATCGTTCTGGGCAGCAGGTTTGGTATCAGGCTTAGCTGGAGCTGGTTTAGCTGGAGCAGGTGCAGCTGGCTTACCGCCCTCGAGTTGAATAAGTCGGCTCTCCAATCTTTCTAGTGTTGACTTTAATTGTTTGTTTTCGAGTTCCACTTGGTTTAATCGGTTGATGAGCTCATTTACTTGAACTGAATCACCACTGAGTCCGGCGTTGATTTGATCTCTAATTTTGTTTATCTCCGAGGAAATGGCATTGCTTGAAGCAGAGGTATCGACAGCAGTTCTCAATGAAAAGTGTCTTTCAGCCTCTTCGTACAATGATCTGTTCAAAAATACGCTCTCGTTCAAAAGTAAATGACCCTTTGAAAATAAAATTAAAATATTTAAAATAATTGTTTAGAAATATTTAAAATTACCTGCATTTTTATAAAATAATTTAAATTTTTTAGAAAAATAAAATCTAAATGTTAGAAATTATTTTAATTTTTAGGTTTTGACACTAACACGAATAAGCACTTCGATTTATTTTTTATTTTAAAGAAAAAAAAGATAGAATTTATATTGAAAATTCCAACCTCGTTTTTTTCAATTTAAAACAACACTTATACTGATTAATACATGCATTTACATTTTTTTTTTGATAATTTACTCAGAAAATTATTTAATTTAAAAATTTCTTTATTTCTTTAAGATGAATCGAATTCGAACCACTTTTTGCCATGTCGATAAAATTTCTAAAAAATGCTCAAATAAAACTTAACAATTTTTTTTTAAATTTTAAAAAAGTTTTAAACATTAACTTTTTCTAATAAGCATCATGATACTACTTAAAAAATCGGATGATTTATTCCTCTACAGTTTTTAGAATAATTGGTTATTTATTAAAAGATTTTAAAAGACTAATAATGGATTCTCTTATCTATCAGTAGTTTAATTTTCTATCAAAAGTTCATTTTTTTTATCTTTTGAGAAAAAAATATTTTTCAAATTTATGGTAAAGAAGTATACTTATATTCATGTGACTTTGAATCTATTTATACCAACATAAATCCATTACATTCAACAAATACAATTTGTGATTTTCTTTCAATTTCAAACTTCAAGTTTAATTTACATTTGAATTTAATTGGATTTAGAGAAATAATGTTATTAGTTTTCAATAATGGAATATTTAAATTTCAAGAGAAGCATTTCAAACAAATAATTGGTCTACCAATGGGTTGTAAATGTGGACCAACTGTCGCTAACTTCTATTTGTTTCTTTTGGAGAAAAATTGGCTGAGTCTAAACTCTGTTTCAATTTATAAATGTTTAATTGACGACATTTTAATCATTTCAACATTTGAAATAGATTTAAATGATTTAGAAAAACAATTTATTTATTTGAAATTAAATATAATCAAAGGCAAAACTGTTGTATTCTTGGATCTAAAATTAAGTTTTGATCCTTTTTTGTCTTTGATTAAGACTGATTTGTATATCAAGCCAACAAATTGCCAACCGTATCTTTTGACTTCATCTAATCATCCGAGTCATATCTTTGACAATATTCCAACATCATTATTTATACATATTCGTAGAATTTGTTCTTCGTTCTTCGACTTTTTATCAAATTCACGTAACTTATTGATACATTTGTTAAAAAAAGGATATTGTTACAATAAAATAAGTGGTATTGCTAGACAAATTGGTGAACTAGATCGTTCAAGTTTATTACCGTACAAAAACAAAGAAAAAAATGATACAAAAAATAAGTTAAAAATGTTTTTTATGTTTGATAAAAATTTATCTAATTTCAAAAAAATTGCATTCGATGCTTTTTTTTAAATTTAAATTAGATTTAAATAATAGTGAGTTTTTTGGAAAGAAAAAATTGTTGTTTGTAAATAAAATAAATCAAAATCTAGGGTCAATTTTAATTCATAATTTTAAGTTTGAATCAAAAAATGAAAAATTTTTTTGTAAAAAATGTTCTATTTCAAATTGTAAAATTTGTAATTTTTTATTTGAATCTTTTTATTTAAAATTAAGTAATATTTATTTACCTATTAAAAGTAACAATACTTGTAATTCAGGAGGTTGTGTGTATATAATCAAGTGTAAAAAGTGTAATTTGTTTTATGTAGGTGAAACTAGTAAAGATTGTAATACTAAGGATTTCTCAACATTTAAATAATATTTTACGTTTTAAAAAAAAACATTGTAAAAAGTCTTGTAAATTTTGAATTTTATTCTGAAATAGCAAACCATTTTGGTAAAGAGGATCATGGAACACAAGATTTTATTTTTACTATTTTTAAAAAAAATTTATTTGATGATTCAATTAGAAAATCAGTAGAGGCTGAGTTAATAAATTTATTCAAATGTTTAGAAATTCCTATATTTAATCAAAAAATTCAAAATTATCAATTTATTAAAAAACTATCTTTTATAAAATAAATTGGTTTTTTTGTCAAGTTTAAAATAAAATTATATTTTTTTTTGTGATTTATAAATTATAATTTGTTAAAATGTATTTAATATTGAATTATTTTAATTTTATTCTGAAAAATATAGTGAATTAATTTTGAAATTAATTTGATTTTTTCTTCATTGATTTTAGATAGTCCTGAAGAAGGCAGAAGATTGCCGAAACGCGTCGACAGACATATTATTTCTATAATTTTAATCGATTTATTTAATTAATTATTTCGATTTTTCAAAAATAAAAAAAATTTTTTTTAAAAAATTTTTTCAACATTTTTTTTCATATATCAGAAAATTACTTAATTTAAACATTTCTTTATTTCTTTAAGATGAATCGAATTCGAACCACTTTTTGCCATGTCGATAAAATTTCTAAAAAATGCTCAAATAAAACTTAACAATTTTTTTTTAAATTTTAAAAAAGTTTTAAACATTAACTTTTTCTAATAAGCATCATGATACTACTTAAAAAATCGGATGATTTATTCCTCTACAGTTTTTAGAATAATTGGTTATTTATTAAAAGATTTTAAAAGACTAATAATGGATTCTCTTATCTATCAGTAGTTTAATTTTCTATCAAAAGTTCATTTTTTTATCTTTTGAGAAAAATATATTTTTCAAATTAGTGTATCGTCTATTTTTTTAAGCCAATTCAGTTATTCGCAAGATTTTACAGCAAATATTTTTTAGATTTAGATTTATAAAATAAATTTTATTTTACTTAACACACAGCAATTTAATGAGTCGTTTTAAGTAAGTAAATCAAAGATGGAACTAAATGTATATTTTCTGGTTTTACTGATGCTTACATATTGTTCAATCAACCAAATTAGACTGAGAGATTTGTAAGCAATTAAATATTATATTTATTTTTAAATTTAAAAAAAAATGCCTTTTCGACAATTAAATCTTGGGAAGAAAATATTTTATATTAAATAATAATAATAATAATAATTTGACTGTAACAGGAGTAATCTTGCAAGTGAGGGCTTTCCTCACTATGACAGCCGATTGTTTACGATCGACTTGTACTTGTCATAGTTTGCTTTGAATCCGTTCTTAGTGCGGGCCTGAATTACTGTTGGTGGCAGTTGCTTCCAAAGCGGGACGATTCGATTAGTAATGAAATATTCTCTTTGTCCTCAGTTAATTGTTAATTGTCTTGATTTTCTTTGTTTATTTCCTCTTTTATCACTCGCAGGGCCTACTGCAGAAATGGATTTAGCTAGAGAGCTTGGCTTATACCAGATTTTGAAATACTGGACTACGTCGCCTCTTTATCTTCTTTCTTCTAAAGTTTTTAGATTTATTATAGTTTTACTAATCTTTCTTCGTAAGTGAGAAATCTGAAGCCAATTACAAGTTTAGTTGCTCTTCTTTGAACTCGTTCGAGTATTTTGATATCGGCTTTGTTGTGACGGTTCCATACTGAAGAGGCGTATTCAAGATGAGGCCTAACGAATGAACAACAAAGTGTCTGAAACGAGTCGACTGTCCAGGTCTTAAATGCTCTTTTAAGAGAGCCGAGCATCGAGTTCGCTTCTGCTGCAGAAATTTTCGATTGTTCATTCCATTTGAGATTGTTTGTACTTGGACACCTAGATCCCTTTCGGATTTAGTTTCTGATAGCTTATGTCGTGAATAAGCATTGTATACTCAGCAAATCCCTTCTCTTTTTTGCTCATATTCGATTTGGTTATGCGCATAACTTTACATTTAGGTAAGTTGAAGACCATATTCCACTCTTTGGACCATTCTACTACTTAATATATATATTATTATTTACAAATTTATGAATTTTTCTAGAATTTGATTTAAAATATGATTATAATGAGCAGATCTTTGATTTTCAATAATCTATACCCATTTAATGCTTCAATTATTAAATTTCTTTTATTTATTAATCTTTAATTTAATATTTTTAAATATTTTTTTGATTTTCAAATAAAAATTGATTATTAGATATTTTCGTAACAGAAAATTTTACTCAAATATAAAAATAATATTAACAAAATAGTAGTAGTAGTAGTAGTAGTAGTTTTGACTGTAGCTGGCTAGCCAGCGAGTGTGCTGATAAGGCACACTAAGACAGCTGATGTTATTGATTGCTGCTCATCCATCAATCAATGCCTGCTTTAAAGCTGTTAACATTGGGGGCTTCAACTAATTCATTTGGAAGCGAGTTCCATATGTTAGCGGTTCTGTTGAAAAAAAAGTTATCTCTATGCTGGAGCCTCGATATTTCTTTGTGATATTTGAGGCAGTGACCTCTCCCTTGGTTTTTTGTGACATTAAAATTGTTGCTTTTTTCAACCGATTCTATTCCATGCATGAAATTGTATAATTAAATTAGATCACCTCTTTTTCTTCTTTCCACCAGATTTGGAATGTTCAAAGCCTTCAATCTGCTTTCATACGGTTTGTTTCTAATTGACAAAACAAATTTCGTAGCTCTGCGTTGAATCCTTTCAACATTCTCACAGTCAGACTTAAGAATTAGAGACCATACAGGCACCGCAAATTCCAAAAGAGGACGAACAAAAGTTAAATACAAAGATCTTAATAACTTACAATCAAAACGAGCGAATGACTTCCTGATGCGACCTAACATTTGATTTGCTTTGTTTGTAGCCTCTATCACTTGATTTTTCCATTTTAGATTTGTATTGAAAAAAACTCCAAGATCTCTTTCGGTTTCTGACGTTGCTAACTGCTTACCATTAATAAAATAAAGAAATTCTTTGTTTTTATGAATATATAATATGCATAACCACACTTTTTGATGTGTTGAAGAGAAGTAGCCAATCTTGAGTACACTTGAAAATTAAATCTAAATCTGATTGTAGTTTCGAGGCGCTTAATTCTAATACCGTTTGCGAGAAAATTTTTAAAATTTTTTTAGTGAATTCGATTTTGAAAAAACATTATTTTAATTTAAAATTTAAATTAAAAAAAAATATTAATTCAATTCGATCGAAAATTGAATATAAAGCTATATAAATTATTTATTGAATTTTGGAGCCTGCTTCTTTTCTCATTATTTTATGAATCAATATAAGTTAATCGGTAAAATGCAGAATCGTGAGTTTCGGTAAGTTTAAGGTAATTTTTAAAAATCTCAAATTACTTTTCTTATTATCTTTGATCTCGTTGTCAATTCCAGCCAAACAAAATTATTTTTGAACAAACTCTATAATTTCTAAGTATTTGAATTTCTAAATTAAATTTCTAAATAAATCTTATTTATGCTTAAATATTTAATTATTTGAATTTTAAGTCTCGCCACCTATTAAATTCAAATAGAATTATGAAAGTAAATACATTTGTTGTTTAAAATAATTATTAATCTAAATTTTTTAAGATTGTTCAAAAACATGTTCAATTTTAAATATAATCTTATAATACATCAATTAAAAAGTATTCAGTATAACATCCTTCGGATAATGATACTATGTGCCTTTGTATATATACTGACCTTGTATGGCTGATTTTTTTTGTGGTGGAAGAAAATTTGAGGATTTGATTTGTCATACTTTAATAATAGGGTATTTAAGTTTATGTTGGTTGCACAATTTTTATGATTTAATCATAAAAAATTGTGCAATTTCTTGAATAATGCAACACACACTTTCACCCAAATACCCAAAAAATTACGTACCCTTACCCGATCCCATAAAAATAACCCGAAAAAAAGAGTCTCTCAAATCTTATCTGAATCCCAATAAAATTGGGTGGAAATATATTGTTACAATTCACGTTTAAAAAATATACATTATTTTCATTATTTATGTATTATTATAAATTATTAAAAAAAGATTTTCACTTTTAAAATAAATGAATAGCTTGGTACTAAAATTATCCATTTGTCTTAAACTAACAAAGAAGTCAAAAATTCTCTAAATAAGAAAATATGAGAAATTGATTTAACCACCATCATTTCACATCACTAGATCTAGAATTGAAAAATGTTTAGAATTATTCATCAAAATTTAGTTAAATGAAAAGAAACGAAATCATTTTTAAAATTATCAGCCTCAATTCATTTGAAAAGGAAATTTTTGAATTTTGCACTAAAAATCCTTTTATTCAATCAATTATAATCAGAGTATTTTCAAAATCTTGTTTTAGTAACTTAATGTATCAATAAAGTTTTTAATTTTTGCATTGAATAAATATTAATTTTTTTAATTTGAATAAAGTTTTTGTTTGAGAAATATTTTCTTAATATTTTTTAATTTAAATTCAGAGCAATTAAATTAAAAAGCTCTTGACTTTTTACAGATGATATGGTTGTATTAAAACAAATGAAACATTTTTAATTTATTAAAATAAAAAATAAATAAAGAAAATTAATAAACTGAGTATTCTCCGGTTTCGATAATATTTCGTGCAATGTCTGACAATTTTTCACCATTTTGCCTAACTTTTTTAACTTTTTCTTGTGATTCAAAATTAAGATTGTCTGATTTGAGGGCTTCGTTTTCGTTTATAATTTTATTTACATCCTTTGGTTCTTTTCGTAAATAGCAAGGTTTGATAAAATTAATTAGATTATTAAACCTATGGTCCATAATTGGAACTTTGATGGATCGAATGCCTTCTTCATTTGTGAAAGCTCTTGAATTACGTGCAGAAGTTTTTGATGGAAACCTATAAATCGATCCTGGTTTTATACTTTCTCTTCCATGAAAAGTGCTAGCTCGATGACTTTGCTTGAGTGTATCATCAATCTCGAAGGCAGTTACATTATTATTAATTACTAAAGACTCGTTTAATTTATCATTTATATTTGAATCAAAGCTTAGCTGATTAATTGATTTTAATTTTTTGAGAGCACCGGGTTTGGAAAAATTCAAGACCACATTTTGATTATTGACACTCATTTTATCTGAGTCGTCAGGCTCAAAATCTTCTATCTCGTTCAATTGTATTGTACTTTTCTCCCTAGAACGGGATAATAAATAGCTATTGGCAAAATTTAAGTTTTTTTCACCGGATTTAGTTCGTGAAGCTTTTTCTTTTTTTCGCAAAATGCTCAAGGCTGTTTCCATGTCCTGCAACTGGTCAAATTGGTGAGGATTGAATGTTTCAAGTGCTGCACAGCTAAAAAATCACCCAAATAAAACACTATGTTGAATAATAAGATTTTAAAATTTTTAAAAAATTAGTAGGAAATGAAATTTTTTTAATACTTCTGTGAGAATTTTATACGTGTTTTTGTGTTTCCTCAATTTATTTTATTTAGCCTGGAATTACCTAGCCTCGTTAATTACTTTTCAGAAAATAATTATTATTTTTTTAATTAAAATTAAATTTTTATTTTAAAGGGCTTGATTAGGAATTCTATGAATTAAATCCTTACTTTAATCCAGGTAGAGATTTGCTTTTTAAAAGTTGTTTTTTGATAAAAATTTTTTTTTGGTAATCGACGTGGTTGATTTTTTTGAAACGGTCCTTGGAAATATCAAGCAAACGTTTGTCTAATAGTTTAAAGAGGATATTTTTCTGTGCATCAGCTCTATTTTTGTACATTCCTGAATTACGGTGCTGTCTGTAAAACTCATCATCAGCCTCTGTGTCAACCAGTTCGGAAAGGTCGATTTTTTTCATTGGTAAGTCCGAAATGTCATCTTCATCAAAAATAATCTCGTTTTTTTTATCTTGAATTTCGTTTTTGGACTCAAACTCTTTTGATTTTAGCAACTCTTTAAGGTCTACTTTCTTAAAAGCCCATTCTTTGATTTTTCGTTCTCGCAAAGAATCTTTTGCCGGCGACCGAACAAAAGGAACCCGAATCTTGGGCTTTACTAAAGGTTGCTTGGCAATATTTAAATTTAGAATTCTGGCTTCATCGTGTTGTCGAACATTTCCTTCCTGTGCCGAGGATATGAATCTGTCAACTAGCAATCTAGGCCTCTCCAGGGCCAAAGATGTATTGTTTTTATTATTCATTATTCAAATTGATTTTGTACCTTTTTTATCTAAAAATTAAATTTATTCTATCTTGGCTTTTTTTACATTTGAACAGTACATTTTGTTAAAGTCTAATTGTTCAAAATGATTAAAAATAAAAAAAAAGCAATTTAAATTAAGCTAGATGGCCCGAAGCGTTTGCCAAAAAGAAAGACTAGAAGAACAACTTTAATCTAAGATTTTGAGTCGAGACTTGTTTGTAGATTTGCGTCTAAGCAAAGGATTTGATGGTGATGAGATACTTATGCTTGATTGTAAAATGTTCAGGTAAATACAGCATTGTTTTGGTACAATTGGAGCAAAAACATTATTGTCAAATAAATAAACTTTATGTTAAAAATTTGAATTTGTTTGGCCTCCGAACAATTTAGCTAAATATTTCGAAAACATTTTCTTAGATTCTTTTTTTGTTTTGACTTTTCTTAATTTCTTGTTTAAATTAAAATTTTGCTTTGAGAATTTCTTTAAATAAATTCCGCCGTAAAGAGCTATGGCAACATTTATTCATCGATTCCGATTGAATAATCAAGAATTACTTGCTAAAGAGAAAACTATTTAAAAGTTCTCAAATGTTAATTAAACTAATGCCCTTTTTTTCTTATTTATTAATTTATTAATTATTTTCGCTGATTTTGACTGATTTTAAAATTTTAAATCTCTTTGACTAAGTTACCAATAAAACACTATCTAATAAATCGAAATTTAAGTAGAATTTGATTAACCGACTTTTATTAGCTTCCTTGAAAACAGAAAACATTTATCCATTATGATTTAAATGACAACAAAATAAAAAGTAATTTTAGCTAAAATAAATATATAAATGAAAGTTGAAGTTTTTCTTTGTGAAATGTGATTAATTAATTAAAATAGCTAGACGAGTTTGAATCAGTTTTAATTCACAAAAATAACATTATACAAATTATTTACTGATACTGATATGTTTTAAAAATCAATTTCAATTATATATGAGAATAAGAAAATTCACAAAAGTTGTCTACATCATTCATAATTGACGTTTAGGTTGATAAGATAGACAAATTATGTCGGTCTTACTTTTATAGTAAGGAAATAAAAAGTTGAAAACTCTAAGTTTTTATTTAAAAAGCACATGATTTTTTTCTCTAACGATATCCATAAAAACAAGGTAATTAAATTTTATTGAAAAATTTTCAAAATATTTTAATTTTGATGACAATAAAAGTATTATTCGAAATAAGTATTTTATAAATTCAAATTTAATGACTCTATCCAAGATTAAAATTTCAATAACTCAGGAACAAAATAAATTTCTTAAATACATAATAACTCGTAAATAAAACATATTGTGAATTTAAATTAAACAATTTCGACTTGATTCGAGTGAGAAAATTCAATTTTATGTAAATCATTAATGACCGCTTCGACACTTTGCCTGCCTTTTGAATCATAAACAATAGTATTTTTTACAATGCTAATAAGTATCTCGTCTTTGATTGTTGAAGCTGGTATGGTGAAGTTTACATTTATCACTGCTGTGGTAAAAATTCTTACACAATTTATTCTATATTTGCTTTATATTTTATTTGACTGAATTTAAATATTTAAATGATTATATAACCAGTGATGGTATAATTTATTCAAACTCTTAACAACTTCGATTATTAATTAGATAGTTAAATTTTTTGAAATTATAAATTAACAGTTTAAATAATCAGCATTTTGCTCTTATTTTAAATTATTTAGATTAAATTTAAAAAATCAATTTTTTTATTTGTATTTTTGATTGAATTTTTAATCGTTTTGTTTTTTTAATTTTAATTTTTTTAAATTTGTGTATTGTTTTATTTAAATTTTTTCCAAAGTATGAGAGGAGAATAAGATTTTTGGAAATTTTTTCAAAACAATTTATTAAAAATACCAGCTTTTAACTTAAACATTTTAGATTATATTAGGTGATATATAGTCAAAACAGCTTGAATATTGAATGTCTGATTCTATTAAAATTTCCAAAATACTTTTTCGCTGTCAAATGAGGCTACTTTTTTTGTTTCATTTTTTAATTCCTATTTATCTAATTTAAAAAATAAAGATAAAAATACAAATTGATAAACAAATTATGAAATTTAATTTTTATAGTTAATTTCATTAAACAAATTCTTTTTTTTTATAAAAAATTGAATCAAATATTTTCCTAAAACTTGAGATTTTAGAAAACAGACCTAAAAATATTATATAAAAACTGATATCCGGAATTTTTTTCATAAGCAGCTTAAACTAACCCACTACCTTTTTAATTGAGAGGTCTTATCGATCAATGAGAGTTTTTGTTTGATAAAGCAGATTGACTTATAGAAAAGTAATAATATCAGAAATCGGTTTTTCAGATAAAAGTAAACTTAACCATACCTATTTCATCAGGTAAAAATTTTTTAAATTAAAAACTTTTAATTTTTTAGAAAATAAAAATAGAACAGAATTTCGGGTCTAAAATGACTAAAATCTAAAACAAATGAATCTGGTGGATAAGCGCAACTTTGCAAAAGTTAAGAATAATAAAGGGAAGTTAAATGCTATAATTAGTAAGAAATTCTTTAATAAAATTAAACAATTTTTTAATTTATTCCTTGTCATCGATTTTTCTGAGTAATCTGCTGCAAATTTTAAAACTTTTTAAATAATTTTTTTTATTAAAACGGATTACTTTTCTGAATTATTAAACAAACGGTTGTTAGGATTTACATAATTAGAATGTATTTGAAAAGCTTAAGAGATTAAAAATTTAAGATTCCAAAAAACGACTCAATATTTTATGTAAAATCTGTTTTTTTTTTAAGTAAAAGTACTTAAAAAATAAAATTATATTTGATTTATTTTGAATTTTACTAAGTGATTTTTTTCAATTAAAATTTGAAATTGCTTTAAAAATAGGATTAAGTTTTATTTAATAAAAAAATTTAAGAAATAATTATTTTGAAGAAAAAATCTAATATTTTAATTCAAGTATTATTAGAAATAAGTATTTTATAAATTCAAATTTAATGACTCTATCCAAGATTAAAATTTCAATAACTCAGGAACAAAATAAATTTCTTAAATACATAATAACTCGTAAATAAAACATATTGTGAATTTAAATTAAACAATTTCGACTTGATTCGAGTGAGAAAATTCAATTTTATGTAAATCATTAATGACCGCTTCGACACTTTGCCTGCCTTTTGAATCATAAACAATAGTATTTTTTACAATGCTAATAAGTATCTCGTCTTTGATTGTTGAAGCTGGTATGGTGAAGTTTGCATTTATCACTGCCAAAGCAAGACTGTCACCTTTTTCGAACACATAATCAAAAGGAGCCTTGTTGAACATCAGTGCGTACATGACGCATCCAAAAGACCATATATCAGCCTTTTCATCTATTACACAACCTTGTTTAGGAGAAAATAGTTCAGGTGCTCGATAAGACATGCTACAATTTTCTGTTGCCCAATCTACTATTTCTTGACATTTTTTCGAGCTTTCTATTTCAATTATTTTTGATGTCATTGAACCGAAATCAGTCAAAATCGGTGTTTGAAGATCATCACTTATCAAAATGTTATGAGGTTTCAGATCTCTGTGTGCCAAATTTGTTTCGTGAATATATTTCAATCCGTGACAAATTCCTTCAATTATTTTTACTAATCTTTTTGATTGAATGAAAATATTTGATTTTAGATTAAATTCAATTTCATCTTGCAAATTTCCTCTCTAAAAAAAATTTTAGGTTTTTTAATTTTTTTATAAATAAAATCTGGCTAAAAATTATTTTACCCTATAAAATGGAAAAACAGATAATACTAAGAATCTTTGATTTCTAGCTTCTTCGATAATAGCGTCATAAATCAGCTTTACTAAATAAATATAATTAAAACTTTTAAATCGTATTATTTTTTAAGGTTACCAGTATTTTGATGATTATTTAGTAATTTGTAATATTTATTTTCCATTGAATTTTTTTCAATATCATTTTTAGATTCACATTTTATAGTTTTAAGAGCGAACAACCTTTTCGAGTCCGACTCTTCTATTAAATCTATAGTCCCAAAACCTCTTCACAATATTAATAAATTAAATAATTTTCATCTTGTTTTTTTAAATTTTTACCCGTCTGCAATTCGACTCAATATTAGAAATCTTTTGTTTTCAATAGTTACCGCTTCTTTGGTACAACCACATCCCATTTTTTTTTTAAATTTATTATTAATTATGAAAAAACAAGATCATGAAAAAACAAAATAAATTTTAAATTTCAAATAAATTAAATATGATTTTAATTTTTGTGCTCAGATCAAAATTTACCTTATGTCAAAGAAGAGATTTTTCTTTATTTAAATCAATACAATTTTTTCTATTATAAATTAATTTCCAAAATGAAAAAATTCACCATAGATAAATTTAAATTAAAAAAATACAATATTTACAGTTTGAATGCTTTTTTTTAGCTTTAAAACTACCCTTTTTTATAATAAAAATGTAAATTTTGCAGATTTCCTTGGAAATTTTTATCTTTCTTTTATTAAGGTTTTTTTTTAGTAGACAGCAGATGAGAATTATTTTTATTATATAGTATATAATATTAAATTTATATATATAATATTTTTTTAAATGTGTTAGTCAAACCACTCAGTCATTAATTTGGCGATGCGCTTTTAAGAAATATTGATACGGTGAATAAATTTGTTGATGCGTTAGTTCAATTTATCCCTGATCAAAAGTTTTCGTATGGTTGAGATGGTTAAATTTAAAACTGCCTAGGTGTTGTGTTGTAAAAAGAGCTCAGCCGAGTATCCTTATTAACTCTTGAGACACAATATTTGGAATGTTATTATTAATTTTTTAAATTTTTAAATAATTAAGTAATCTTTATTGATGCAAAAAAATTAAACTTTTTTTTATCTTAATTTAAAGTTTTTATAATATATATAAAAATATGCTATAACATACAAAATATCATGATCAGATGATTTATCCGTCGAACCAAATTTACAACTTAAGATCGGTAATTGGGGATTTATTTTTAGAAAATCTTGATCTGATTTGTACAAGAGAAATACAAGTTATTTTTCAATATTTATAAAACGATCACAAATATTATTCAATACAGTCAAAATGGGGTAAATGTGATAATTCTTTAGTTTAAGCCTGAATAAAAAACAATAGATCTTTTAAAAATTTAATAAAAAAGCTAATTTTAATTTTGATTAAAAAAAATTAATTAAAAAATGAACGGTTAAAATTTTATTACAAAAAAACATTAACAAGATAAATAAATCATTTTTACCCCATACATTGGGGTCAAAGTGATAAAGTCATTTTACACAAAAATAAAAAAAACAAAAAAAAAATAACATAAATTTAAAAATACACTTACACTTACATAAAACTTATTTACAGTCACCTGAACAAAAAAACTCAATGCTGAGGTTCGTAGCCTCGGGGTAGGCATTTAAAACAAGACTAATTAGAACATTATTCGCATGGAACCCATTTAGCTTGAAATTTTTTATCAGATCCGAACTTTTTTTTACATCTATAACACAACTTTACACTACTCAGACAGTCCTCGTTGTCTTTGGAAAAACCGGGCTTTGGAATTTGAACCAGATTAGCTGATGATGCTTCGCTTTTGCTTTTCTTCGGTGTTTTGCTGTTTAATACTTTTTAGTTTTTAAATTTTAAAAACTCAGGAGAAAAATGATTTTCCTCCTCTTGTAATTGTTTCAAAACTTTCTCTTCAAATAAAACAAAATCTTCTTCAGAATATTTTGATTTATCTGATCCAGGGTTGTTTCAAGGCTGGACTCATTTCTTTTTGTCGATAAATATAAAAAAAACAATAAAAATAGAAATTACATTCAAGATATTTTTTATAACAAAAAAATTATTTATTATTTTTTTTTTGTTTCATTCAAAAATAATCATCCAATCAAGATCAGAAAGTAATCAAAAAAAGTATTATTACTTTTACTCCATTATCATATTAACCCCAAACGACGGTACAAAATAAATTTTCGGAATTTTGATATAATGTTTGATAATTTTTATTCTCTATGAAATTTTAAAATTTGAGTCGGTTGGTATTTTACATGTTAAATTTCAAGCGGTATAAAATGTGCCTCAACAGTCAAGTGAATGATAAGTCTAAATGAATGGCAATAACTTTTTCAAAAAGATTATGATACCAAATGCTTTTCAAAATTTTCAAATGATGATTTCTTTGTGTTCTGAATATCAGTTTTTTATCAAATCTATATGTGACATTATCCGTTGTATTTTTATTTACTGGTTTTATCATCGAATTTAGAATTTTTTTATGAATAGTAAAAATTTTCCAAAAATTTATAATTTTTTTTAACAGTAACCTATTAGTTGAAAAGCTTTGGTCGCAGTTTTTTATTTATACAGTGGTGATTTGATAACAGTATTTTACGAAAAATTACGTAATATATCGTGAATTAATCAAATTTTACCACATTTTACGTTAATTAACGTAAAATCCGAAAAGTGAAAAAGAGGTATTTTACTAAAAATTACGTAAATTTTCAGGATTTTGAGATGATTTTGGTAAAATTTGGTAAAATTCAAAACGACCAATTCAAAATTCAAAATTTTTGAAAAAAATGTCTGTTTTTTCCAAAAATCGAAAATTTAGGAAAGTTTTTTTTTTCATAAATTAGTTTAAAAATAGTTATTTTTAAAATCGTTGTAAAAAGAACCTTCTTAAATTTTCGATTTTTGGAAAAAACAGACATTTTTTTCAAAAATTTTGAATTTTGAATTGGTCGTTTTGAATTTTACCAAATTTTACCAAAATCATCTCAAAATCCTGAAAATTTACGTAATTTTTAGTAAAATACCTCTTTTTAACTTTTCGGATTTTACGTTAATTAACGTAAAATGTGGTAAAATTTGATTAATTCACGATATATTACGTAATTTTTCGTAAAATACTGTTATCAAATCACCACTGTAAGTGATTGATATTTAAATTATTGTGAATAATTCCCAGTCTTTTTGGAATTTTTTAACTAGACCTTAATCTTAATTCACCAATTGCCAACTTGAATCACAAATCTTTGTAATTAATTATTTAAATAAATGTTTGAAACAAAACGCTTGTTTTTGTTCAACTTTCTGATTATTTTCAAGAAACAAGATATCAAAGATCATTGATTCAATTTATTTACCAAAATGGGGACCAAAACCTCTTCAATATTAAGAACATAAGTTCTGTTGACATTATACTCAAATTATATAACTCTACTTTTTAAAACTATATTAAATTGCTGAATTTGTAAATATGTTAGATTAGATAATGTTTGATTAAATAATTTGATTTGATCACGTTTATTTTTTAACTTAGACATGCTATAGATTGAAATTTAAAAAAAAAAGTTTTTTTTGTTACCTGTTGTTTGCTAAGAAAAAATTTGGTCTATTAAATAACATTTTTGATAAGTTTACACCAACTTTTCCAAAAACACAACTTAAAAACGAATAAAAATTGCACGATTTTGAATAAAAAATTAAATATTAAATTCTTAATTAAACAAAATGAAATTATTAGATCTTTTGGCAATACTAATTTCAATTAAAACAATCAGCTCTCAAACAAGTTGTTCAAATCTAAACAATTCGAGTTTGATTTTAGAAACAACTTATGGCAAAATTAGAGGCAAATGTGACAATTATCCCATATATTACGAGTCAAAGCCACACCAAGAAATAAATTCCATATTGAGTTGGTTATCTGTTCCATATGCCAAATCACCAGTAAAAAGTTTAAGATTCAGGGATCCGGAGAGTCCGGAAAAATGGACAAATATTAGAGATGGAACGAAAAAAAGTCCAAAATGTTATCAGAAATCATACAGTAGTGGTGATACTTCAAACTATTCAGAAGACTGTCTTTATTTAAACATCTATACAACTCTTGAATCGTACAACAAGACAGTTGTACATGGATCAATGCAACTAAAGCCAATCATGGTTTGGATTCACGGTGGTAGCTTGATTGCAGGAAGTAGTAATGGGTATGATGGAGGAATTCTGGCAGGAATATCTGATATTATTGTTATAACAATAAATTACCGCTTGGGAGCTTTTGGATGGCTTTATGTTCAAGGAACTGAAGCAAAGGGATATCAGGGTTTTAAGGATCAAACTATGGCCTTAAAATGGATTCGTGAAAATGCAATTAGATTTGGTGGAGATCCTGACAAAGTCACCATATGCGGTAATAGCGCTGGCTCTTGGAGTGTAGGATACCATTTGATTTCGAAACAGAGTAAAGGTCTATTTTCTGGAGCTATTCTCCAATCTGGAATTGTCTTTCGAATCTATCTTCAAAGTAGCCTTCGCTCTCCAGAACAGGCTACTAGTATGACTCGGTATTTAGCTGAAAATCTTGGTCTTAACTTTACCAGCAATTTAAATATGCTGGAATTTTTACAGAAGTTCGATGCTCAAACGCTAACAAAAAAAGGCCTTGAGTTGCTTGATATTCCGGTATTTCCACGTGATCCTGATTATTTTGACAAAGAGCCACTAGAATATATGAAAATGGGTGATTTTAACAAAGTTCCCGTCATGGCTGGATTCAATAATTTAGAGTCTTTTGGTCTCACATATGAAGAAAATCTTAAAAATGATATTCAATCTTTAATGGCTGGTAATAAAGAAAGGCTAAGGCCTATTTTAGTGAATCGTTTGCAGTTAAGTCAAAACAATTCAAAAGTAGACGAGCTTATAAATACTTACATTCAGCAATCAAATAAAAATGGAACTAATGTGGATTATTTTAGCTATTTGTTGGATATACTAAGTGATTTTTACTTTCCATGTCCTCATTATTTATTTAATGAGTTGGTTGGCAAGTTTAATGGTGGAAAGATGTTTGCATATGAATTTGCTCAAAGACCCAAATACTGGGATGGTTATTGGATTAATTACGATGGCGCAAATCATGAAGATGAAATTGGATACATGTTTGGATCAGCTTTGCGCTATAAAGGCTATTATGATTATTCTTCGGAAGATAAATTACTTTCAGAACGAATGGTTAGATATTGGAGTGATTTTATTAAGTATAAAATACCTGCGTTTGATTGGAAACCACATGGATTAACACAGTCAATTGATTCAGTCAATTTTTATTACATCAAATATGGGCAAATAAAAACTGAGCCAAGGCTTAAATACAGCCTAAATAGAAAATGTCAACTTTGGGACGAAATCGCTCTTAATCCTTGATTAGAATACTAATTTTAACTAATCTTATTTGATTTTATTTCAAGTTTCTATTGTTGGTCTTAAAATTATTCTTCAAAATAAATACAATAGTTACAATAGCAATTAAAAAAATTAAAAGTCTTATTTTTTTGTCAATTAATTTTATTTACAAGATTCTTATAATTCAAATTCAGTATTTCAGATATATATATAAAATAATTCATAATAATATATATAAATATTATAAGATGCCTATAAAATCATTGTCCCGAGTCTGAAAGGTTTGCGGATAGTCTAATTTTTTAAATTGATATTTTTTCTTTCTTTTTTTTTAAAGTGTCTTGAAATAAAAAGAATAAACACAGAGGTGATTCACAAATATATTTTATAAAAAAAAATAGTCTAAATTCAACAATGAAAATAAAATTCTGCGAAAATTGTTCAAATTTTTTGATGGAAATAATAATAACAAAAATATTGCATAGATTTTTTAATTTTTTAATCATTCAACTTATTTCAAAGTGTTTTTATGAAACCGTTTACTATCCCTATCAGGAATGAAATTTGAAAAATCAAGATGAAGTTAAGATTCCCTTAATTATATATAATAACGTTTTCTTCAAAAAAAAAAAGTTAATATAAAGTAAACTTAAATTAAAAAAGCATTATTGATAAGGGAAAATAAAATATAAAAATCACATTAAATCCATTATTTAAAAGTCCCTTTAAAAATCTGATTCTAACATCCAACATATAAATCGCATAGATTATAATTGTTTGAGTCCACTAGACCATGATTCATCCAGCCATTATTAACACAAAGAACATTTTGAGATTAAATTATATTTTGTGTAAAATCATTTATACCAAGTTTTCTACTCAGAGCCTTCAACTTCTCAAACAAAGTTCCTTAATCCCTTCTAATAATTTTGTTTTCATACATATTTTTTAAATCCTATAAGATTTCATTAGTTAAAAAATTCATTTTTTTTTGTTTAAAAAGAAAATATTTTATATTTTAGATATAATAGCTTGATACTTTAGTTCTTTAGGAATTTAAATAGAGGCTTTATTTTTTTTTATTTTTGAAATTTAATTAGAAAACTATCTACTTTTAAATTAAAATTTGAAATTAACTTAATTTTAAAAATTCATTTGAATTAAAGATAGATTTGACTAATAATTAAAAAAAATTAAAATTTGAATAGAATTTTTGATGAATTAAATATTTGATTTTTGTACTCTTGTTGCGTTGGTTTTAATCAGAACAAGTTTTTTCTGGTGTCGAGTTAGGTGATTTGGACGATCGTGATCCAGAAAATGTTAGAAGAGTTGTGTTTGCTGGTGAAAATCTTATTCTTTATTATCATTTAATCGAATATTTATTATATTCAGTTTTTGATCCAAAAATTTTATATTTTCAAATTTTAATTTGAATATTTTAGAGATTCAATTTTTAATTTAAATAAACAAATCAAATTTAAATAAAATAAAATTAAAATCTGAATTTTAATAAAATAAATTTTCAAGAATTTTATTCAAATTTATATATTCAAAAATTAAATTCAAATCTAATTTTCATTCGAAATGCTACTATTCGGACATCAATATGCATATTAGATTTCATCACTACTTTTCGTCCGTATGTTAAAATTCCAAGCCATATCGAAATATACATAGACAGAATTGCTTTCAACTTTCTTTTAATATTTAGAGTAGAAATATTAAATTATCATTAAGCTTTTAAAGCTATGACAGTTATCTTGAGAATACGGATATGTTTTGGATATATTTTTTTTAGATTGTCTTTTTTAAATCAGATAAATTTACTAAAAAAAATGGCCTTAAATTTATTATATAAAAAATCTGATCAAATAGATAATAATTTTAGCTTCTAGAAAAAATAATTAACTAATAGAGTAAAAATTTATAGATAAATTCATTCAGGTAAAAAGTAGAATACAAGATATTTTAATTAGATTTCAATTTTGTTTATGATTTTATACAATTAAAAAGTTTTAATTTTATTTGAATAAACTTGATAAAAATAGGTAATAAATCCATCAAATTGCTTCTAGCTTGAGTACTTAATTAGATCAATCTAAAAATGATTTATGGCGAGATCGATTCCACTAATACCACTAGCTCCAAAAACATTGAACAAAGCTCTGAATCTATTGACACCCATACATATGATTTGTCACCAAGTCAAACTCACAATATGTTTCCTCCTGGATCCAACGAAACACTAGTCATCAAAAGACTGTAAAAAACATATGTATGTAAGTTTTAAAAATATGTGTTTTCTTTTTCAAAAAAAATATTAATTTTGTTTCTACTTAATTTTTAAAATAATTTGTCAGACAGCGTTTTGAAATACTGAATTCGAAATATAATAAGTTTGATAGAAAGTTAGCTTTGATCAAGTTAACGGCCATTAAAAATAAAGAATTATTTATGTTATTTTAAGTTGATTTTAATTATGCATCATTAATAAAATAAAAAAATTTAAATTTAAAAATTTTCCTAAAAAATGAGGCGGTAATTCAACTTTAAAAAAAAATTATTTTAAACTAAATTTTCTTTTTAAGAAGTGCAGCACCTAGCCAGCTGGCAACTTCTTTGAGTCTAAAACGAAAATCTAAAAGTGACGATGAAGAAGAGAGCAGAACGACAAAAACTAAAATAATGGGTAGTTCTAATGACTGGGCAAAACTAAGAGAAAATCTAAAAAAATCAAAAAATAAGGCACACGATAACTATGATGCCTCCAATTTTATTTCACCATTTCGAAAGCCTTTATCTAGTGTTAATGACAATTCCGACAATCAGACTTCAAAATCTAAAGCTGAAATAAAAATTGGCATGCCTGGTAACTCAAGTCATGTAAGAAAATTGAAATTTATAAAACGATATTCAATTTGAAAATTTAAGGAAGAATTTATAAAAAATTTGACTCATCGACCATTCAAAATACCAATTCCAAATTATCAATCATCTTCGTCATTCAAATCTCTTGGAACCAGGCGCCAAGGTGCAAGACAGCCTCTCTTCGATCCAGAAGAAGAAAATGCAGTTATTTTATTTTCACCGCCTGAACTAAGTGCACAAGAAATGTTGAAAGTTGACCAGTAAAATATTTTTTTTATGTTTTTATTTGAAAATTTTAATCATTATTTTTAGAAATAAACTTCCTGTTCATGTGGTTGTAGATCCAATGGTCGGAAAAGTGCTCAGGCCACATCAGCGTGAGGTTTTATTTTGAAGTCAATTTTTTTAAATTAAATTTAAAATAATAATATTAAAGGGTGTAAAATTTATGTTTGATTGTGTCACAGGTGTTCAGATTCCAGAAAACTTCGGATGTATTATGGCAGACGAAATGGTTACTTTAACAAGTTGAAAAAAAACCTTACTTTATTTTGAATTTTAGGGCCTTGGAAAAACATTGCAATGTATTACCCTTACATGGACCTTACTAGTAAAGTTTAATACTTGATTAAATCTAACTTTAGTTAAATTAATCAGAAACAAGGCCCAGATTGTAAACCAATTATTGACAAAGCGATAATTGTTACACCAAGTTCTCTTGTAAAAAATTGGTATAACGAAATAAATAAATGGTTGCAAAAAAAATGCAATCCTTTAGCAATAGATGGAGGAGGGAAAGAAGAAATTGAAAAAAAATTAAGTAATTGACTTGAGTTTTTGTTATTTTCTAATTAAAAAATAATTTTAATTTTATTCTCAGAGTTATTCATGTTCCAACAGGGAAGAAGAATTATGAATCCAATTTTGATTATTTCTTATGAAACATTTCGAGCTCATGCAGCCATTTTGACCAAAGCACCCATTGGTATAGTTATTTGTGATGAAGTAAAATTTATTAATAAAATTTTTAAAATGCGACTGATTTTTAATAAAAGGGTCACCGTCTCAAAAATTCAGAGAATCAAACATATACAGCTTTAAATGCTCTTCAGACACAGCGAAGAATTTTACTTTCTGGCACTCCAATTCAAAATGATTTACTGGAATATTTTTCTCTTGTCCATTTTGTTAACGGTGGCATCCTTGGCACAGCTGCTGAGTTCAGAAAAAGATTTGAAATTCCGATCATCAAAGGCAGAGACAGCTCAGCTTCTCCAGCCGATCAACAAATTGGAAATGCAAAACTGAACGAATTAGCATCGGTTGTAAACAAATGTATAATCCGACGAACCCAAGCTTTATTGACCAAATATTTACCAATAAAAAGTAATATTTTCTCTTTGTTTTTTCATATTTAGTAGATAGTAAAAATTTTAACAAATTTTTAATTTTCAGTTGAACAAGTTGTTGTGTGTCACCTTACGCCCCTTCAAATAGAACTATACAAAATGTTTTGTAAATCAAATAATATTGATGATTTGGAAGCTAAAGAAGAGTCTGATCTTAAACTATCAAATTCAACTTTATCAGCAATAACTCAAATGAAAAAACTTTGCAATCGTAAATTTTACTAATTTTTAACTCTTTATTTTGATATTTTTTTGTTAGATCCCGAACTGATATACGATAAATGTGTTAAAAAAGAAAAAGGATTTGAAAATGCACTAAATTTGTTTCCTTCTAATTTCGACCCAAAAAGTATTCAGTGCGATTTGTCTGGAAAAATGGCGGTCTTGGATTATTTACTGGCAGCAATTAAAGCTAATACTACCGACAAGGTTGTTCTGGTATCAAATTACACACAAACATTGGACATGTTTTCAAAGCTTTGTGCACTAAGACGATATAACTATGTTCGCTTGGACGGCTCAATGACCATTAAAAAAAGAGGGAAAATAGTCGAACAGTTTAATGATCCATGCAGTTCAGAATTTATTTTTATGCTTTCTTCAAAAGCTGGTGGCTGTGGTCTAAATTTAATTGGAGCTAATAGATTGGTTATGTTTGATCCCGACTGGAATCCAGCAAATGATGACCAAGCTATGGCGCGAGTGTGGAGAGATGGTCAAAAAAAACAATGCTTTGTAAGGAAAATTGATATCAAATTCAGTGTTGGTCAAAATTCAAAGTCAGATTTGACTTTTTATTTTTTATTAAGTCATAAAATTAATGAGCAAGACACTTCAAATCATTTAATCTATTCAGCTAACTTGAAACCAGACTTGTTTAAAAATCACAGTATTAAGTCTAAGTCACAAAAGTTTAAGTTTAAAGTTTAAGTCAAAGATATGACTTGACTTATATTTTTTTTTTAAGTCAAGTCAATGACTTAAATTTTTTTTTTGACAAAATTATGAAGAAATTGAATTAAATTTTTATTTTAATTTGCTAGATCAGGCTTAATTATTATTATTATTATTTATTCATAAAATTACGCCAGATTCGGCGATGTGAAAATAACAAAATTGAATACAAAGGAATGTAGTTATGTACTGTTTGTTTTCCTTTTTTAAATTTACAATTATGTTTAAGAAATTAAAATATTAAAATAGATTTTCATTTTTTACATAAATACCACAAAAGATTTAATTTTAAATTAAATATTCAAAGATTGAGATTAACACAAAAAAAAAAAAAAAAAAAAAAAAAAAATATAACCTTGTTCAAATGTCTTAGGTAAGTATTTTTTAAATTTTATTTATCTTTTTGAGATAGGGTTGAGCAATCAAACACGATCACAGCACAAACAGTCAAACAGTTGAACGGAAGAACAGTTGAGCAGCGTTGTATTCAGCATCTTAATATCATAAAATTTATATACTCTTTGGTTGTCTAATGCATAAAAATTTGCCATATTTCATTTATTTTCTTGCAATTTTAGCATTATAGTCTTCACATTCATTGAATGAAAAAAAAAATATCACTACCATGTAAAGCAATGATAAATGACTGGAAAAAATATTTTTACAGTAATTGAGAAATAGGTAGAAATTTTTGTGATCTTCTATTAAATAAAATTTTCCTAGAACAATTATTCTACATAAATGGAAATACAGGATAATTTATTTGATTAATTTATAAAACTGGAGAAAATATTCTGTCAAGGATCTCGAAATGTCGAGGAATCAAGATTAGGACAATTATTATTTTAACACAATTTTAGAATTTTCTAGTCATGATATTCATCGCAACAAAAAAATTGATAAGTTTTTGGACTTTTGGAATAAAACAAAAAAAAAATTTTAAGTCATTGACTTGACTTGACTTGAGACTTGTGACTTAAAAACAAGTCTGCTTGAAACAATTGGTTGTTAAAAATAGTTTGAATTGGAATAATTAGCATAGTTTGAAATGAAAGTTTTTTTAAGAAATTAAAAAAAAAAATTATTTAAGAAAAAGTTTTTTAAATTTAAAATGTCAAATTTGACTTCAAAATTGCAAGTCAGATTTGAATTTGAAACTCAAGAATACAATTTTAAAAATAGAAGTTTGACTTCGACTTTTGCACATTTTTAAGCTAATTTTTGACTTTTGACCAACTCAGATCAAATTATTTTAAATTGAACTAAATTAAAAAAAAGATCTACCGACTTTTATCCACTGGAACTTTGGAAGAAAAAATTTTCCAGAGACAAGCCCACAAAAAAGCTTTAAGCAGTTGTGTAGTAGACAATGAAGAAGATGTAGAAAGACATTTTAGTTTAACAGAATTGAGGGATTTGTTTACACTCAATGAAAATACGAAAAGTGACACGCATGAAAAATTCAAATGCAAGCGATGTGTTAACAATATTCAGGTTAAGCCACCACCGGATGACTCAGATTGTACATGCGACCTTAGTCAGTGGAACCATTGTGCTGATAAAAAAAATCTGGCCGATCCGATTTTGAAAGCTGTTTGGAGTGATACGATTTCATTTGTATATTATCATCACTCACATGTAGAGCAGCGTAAAACAGTTTGAATAAATATTTTTCTAATTTTGATTTCCTTTCATTTAAATAATGTGAGCAAGAATTTTGTATTCATAGATAGTTTTCATTTTTTTTAATTTTTCATTGGCATGACTTTTTAAATAAATAAATCTTTGTTCCTATATACTATACATTTGGTTACTAGTAGCGATAAAAAAATGTTAAATTTTAATAAATTTTCTAATTTGGAATTTTTAAAATTATTTATTTAAATTTCATAAACGAATTTCCATTTTATCTGCCTTTGTCTGAATATTTTAATTTTAAAATTGATGAATTTTAATTAATATATATAGATTAAAAATAAGCTGCAGATATGCATTTAAAATATTAAAATAAAAATAATCTGTCAAAAGCTAATTATTAATCAATATTAATCTGAACAAAAATCTAAAAATTTTACTCATTACTTAAGATTTAAGATTAATGTTTGACGCGATCAGGACTAGCCGGTCAAGTTGGTGAATAGTTTTTACGATCAAATGACCGTTCTTTTAATAGTGAGGTTAGAACGATCCGGTCAGAACGGTCATTAGTACTGTCCGAAATCCAATCAATTACTGTTTTCAGATTTGGTGCCTATTTTTGCTTAACATACAAATAGATTATTATATTTATTTTTACCTGAAATTAAAAATTTTTCAAAAAAATTATTTTATCTATTGTAAAAATTTTTTAAATTAAAGATAATTTAAATTTGAAAAAATTATATTATTAGATTTCTTTGGTGGGTTCTTGGCCCTATTGATGAAAATTATGCCTTAAATTTATAACAAAAAAAAATGAGCCATCTTAATTAAATTTTCATGATTAGTTTATTCACATAATTATTTAAAATGTAAATATTAAAATTACGGCTTTGAAACTTAATTTAATTTTTTAATTTAAGTCTTCTGTTTGTTTGACGTTTTTTTTAAATTCAGAAGTTTTTTTAAAATTTTATGTATTTACAATGTTAGTTAATTTTTTTTTGATAATGTCGCCTTAAAAATAAAATTTTGTTATTTTTCTTAAAAATAACCAATTAAATACCATTTTCTTATGTTGTTGCTAAATTTGTATATAGAATATGTGTAGCAGAATATTTTTTTTTTCATTTGATGCTGCATCATTACATTTTAATTTTTCAACAAAGACTTAAGTGTGATTGGTGCATCAAATAAATAAACTAGATTTTAATTCTGAACTTAAACTCGAAACGCTACTTGGGTGCATGCAATTAAAGCTTAGAATTCTTAGAATTTTTTTCGCATTTTGAGGCTGAAATTTCGATCGAAACAGTTTCTTAATTTTTATATTGATAATAAAAAATTAAATAAAACAAATCATAGCCACTACTACAGTTACATGCAGTTTTTTCTTAAATATTTATTACATTTTCATACTTCTTCAGCTATTTCTCAAGTTATGAATAAATCATGCTTTTTAGTTTATTTTCTAGGCCAATTTTTACAGAATTTATTAAATATTTTTCATTTGACCAAGAAACAACAATTTATGCCTTAAATTTTATTTAAAAAAGATGAAATAAAAATATAAACTCTAAAGTTAACTTGGAATGATTAAGAATCTTCTCGTATTTAAGCTCATTTAAATGTTTTATAATTCAAACAATTTGATCATAGGAAGGTAAATCATGCGATTTATCTAATTCGATCCTGTCATAAGCTGGAGGTAATGATTTAGATGAATTAGCTGATGTTTCCATTTGATCATTTTCAGGAAATGTCCGACTAGATTGACGGGATCTATATGGCGAAGAATTTGTTTCAATGAAGTCATTTGCATACATAAATTGACTAGGCACAGATGCCAATGATCCTGACAGCGAAGACACAGTTCCAACTTGATAAGTCTCATCGTTTGTTTGTATTATTTGAGATGAAGGCCCAATTGGTTTAGATTTTTTTTCATATGCATAAATACATATTCTACAAGCTTAGATTTAATCAAAATTAAATATAATAAAATAAAATTATTTTAAAATTGTCATACTAAACGGAATGCAAAAAACAAAAAATATAATAATGATCGGAATAACAATTCCAATTACATTCAATCCTTCCTCTTTCTTTTCATTTCTATTTGTAGTTAACAATTCAGATTTTCTCTCTATAGATTTGAAGATGTTTTTTGTATTTTGACACTTCTATTTAAAAGTTTAAAATTCAAATTTTCACAAAATAATTAATTTACTCTATCTGGACATGGATTTGGTTTCGGTTGATCTTGAATAGGAAAAAATATTTGAGTTAAATTTTTAAATTGACAATTAGAACCGTAAAAACTCATTTTGCATAGACACGCAGATCGATTTTCGGAAATTATACATGAGCCATTATTTAAACATGGATTTGGATTACAAAAATTTTCTTTTTGTATACACTGAATATTTGCAAGTGCTAAAGTCAGAAAGAAAGTAAATAATTTTATTGAGTATTTTAGCATCTTGTAGTGTATATCAAATATTTTTCATTGAGATACTTTAAATTTTGATTTCTTATAGTATAAAATCGTAGAATTAGTTATGAAAATATAAATTTTTTAATAAAAAACCTTTTAAATTAGAAAACAACGCTAGAAATTCAATTTTGTGAAAATAATTTTATGACGAAAATAAATTTTAATTTTACCTGATGAATAATTTGTTTTCAAAAGTTTAGAAAGTAACTCAGTTATTGTTGAAAACCAATATTCAGAACTTGTATTGAATCATGAATATTTTGAAATTTTATTTCTTTGTTAAACAATACCTTAAAATCTGTATTTATTTATTTGATTTCTTTGTGCTTAGAGTACTGAACCTGATAATTACTGTTGAATCTTTCATAAAGCTGTAAGTACTTTTTCTTAAAAACTTATTCTCATAACCACATTCCCAATTTAATATATTTAATAATACCAAATTATAATAAAGAAAAGTTCTTAAAAATGAATAAAATGAAAATTTCAAACATTTTGAGGGAAAAAAAGTATTAAGTTCTCAATCAAAGAAATGAAAAAAAAGTGTTTGACGCAAAAATAAAAAAAAAATATAGCATAAAAAAAATTATTAACGCATAAACAAATAAAATTTAAGCTAAGTGTGGAATTTTAATTAATAAAGCATAGAAGGTCATCTGAAATTAAGTCTTGCAAAAAAAAAACTTTAGCAAAAAAAATTATATTATCGCCATAGTTTTCCTCAAGTCACTTTTTTGCAACATTGTCCAGCAAACTTCGTTTCACCTTTTATGCCTAAAATAATTTTTCTAATTAAAAAAAAAAACAAAAAATTAAAAATAAATTAGATTTAAATTGATTATTGATTTGATTTATAAAAAAAAAGAAAATAAAAATTTTATTTTAGATATAATAGGTGCAAAATAGGTATATTCTGCAAATTAATTTTGAAATTTATTTTTACCCTTTATTCTTTCAAATTTGGAATCTGACCAAAACCTAAAGAAATTCTAAAATATTATTGAATATTTTTGAAAAATAACTCAAATATTTAAATTGGTTTTTAGATTTTTATTGAATTTAAAGATTTCACTTTCTTCAATTAAAAAATACTGCACGTAATGCCAAAAAATGACTTTCTCATAAAAGCAGTCAAATTAAGATTGAAAATCCACGCATGTTTAGTTGCCAAAGATTTTTATGGCTTTCTTAAGGGATAATTATTTCAACACACACAAAATTTAACAAAAACATTAACTTAATAACTCCATTGTCAAACTGAAAAACACGGTGTTGTGAATTTCAAGTACAAATTGAAAAATATTCTTCATTTTTGAAAAATTAAAATTAAAGTTAATAAAAAATATTTGAAAAAATACTGCAACATAGTGCAATTTATTTTGTTGCACCTTTTTTCCCAAAATAATTTTTCTCATGTAAAATAGAAAAAAAATAAAGAATAAATAAGATTTAAATAGATTAGTGATTGGATTTACCTTAAAAAAAAGAAAAAAAAATATTTTAGATTGAAAAGGTGCAACTAAGTATGTTGCAGTATTTTTTCTAATATTTTTTATTAACTTTAATTTTAATTTATCAAAAATGAAGAATTTTTTTCAATTTGTAATTAAAATTCACAATACCAAAAAACACACTTTTACAAAATCTTAACTGACTACTAAAGTTTTAACCTTTTTTTGGAAAAATTATCTAAAAGAAATTTCATAAGTTGGAAAATCTAGCCTTTCTTAATATATTTTTGACGTAAATTTAAAGAAGTATGAATTCTAGAACAAGTTGTTCTAGAATTCATACTTCTTTTTTTTGAAAAAAAATTGAATCAATAAGTTCATGTTATTTTTCAAAAAAATTATTAAAACAACTTAATGAGGTTAAAAAAATTAAATTTTTATTTATTTGTTCTTTTTCAATAAAAAAATCGTTTTCGTTTTTAAGGTTCCCAAAATTAAAACTGAATTTTTGATTATCAAACAAATAACTAGAAGAATTTTAGGTAAGTCTAAAGCAGAGTTGTTTAAAAGTCATAAGTCTCAAGTCAAACCAAATCAAGTTTTTTTTTTCCAAAGTCCGAGTCAAAGACTTTTATTTTTTTTAAAAAAGTCCGAACTTGGATTTTTTTTAATGACCTCGGCTTTATTTTGGGACTTTTAAAAAGCTCTGGTCTAAAATAAAATTTTAATAAGATGCTTTTTCAAATGTTTTACTTTTAAAATATTCAGTAAATTGTCGAGTTTCAGCTTTTGTCAATTCACTTTTTGGTGACCAAAGAAATTGGTGTCATTAAATTAGTCACAAGGACACTGGTAATTAAATGAATAGCACATGGTCATCTAATGAATAACAGTGGTCACCAAATTATTTCAAAAAACAAGCGAAGTCAAATTTTTCAGACACTCTCTATAAGTATAAAATATTATATTAATAAAATTATATTGCAATTTTGAACCATGTAAAAAACAGAGAAAAAAGTTTTGACCCTAAAAAAATTTTAATAAAATAAACAGAATTAAATATTTTTTTGAAGATTTAGATAAAAAAATTTCTAAAGAAAGCAAAAATTCAGAAGAATATAAAGTATTCTAAAATTCATTAAGTAGAAAACATAAAAATTAAGTTATGTTTAATCTTATATATTTGGCTTTGTATTTTTAATTCAAATTTGAATTTGACAATAATTTGACTTTTTGTATGTATGATTTAGAAATAATAAATCGACAATTTTATTTTATTTTTTTAGAATTTTATTTGTCACCAAAAAAAATAACACTGATCACTAAATTATTAAACTTGGTCACATTTTGAATTTAGTCTTAAAATTTATTAAAATATTGGTCATCAACTGAGCAAAGTGATGTTGTTCACATTTTTTTTGACCAATTTTTGGTCACATAACGTGGTAGACTTGTTTTTATCATGTTTAAAAATTAAAAATTATTTCAAATTTTTTAAATATATTTATTGTTTATTTTCTAACAAAATTTTTAAAACCTTAAAAATCCCATGACTAAAAAAACAATTTTCTACTTTTGGAGTTCATTGATAAAATATCACCGGCTTTCCTGGAACAATATCATCAATATTCAATTTGGACGTATTAGCTTCCTCATCCGTAGTGTAGAAAACTCCCAATTCATTCAGCTAATATTTTATAAAAAATAAAAATCAACTCTAAATTTTTAAATTAATTTACCTGCAGCGTATTTTGAAGATATTTCAAATTTATCTGCAAAATATCAAATTCATCAAAATCAAGTGTATGATTCAAACAGTGACTTCCTTTTTTTAAAACTTGATCCTTAGTGAACGCAACAAAAGGCATGACTTTTTTTTGGAATTTTTTCAATTCTTCTCTTTTTGCCAATTCGGCCAAAATAGCTTTATTATCCGGAAAAGAATTATTATTGCTTGTATACACTGTTTTCAATGTATCCAGAATAATTTGCTGCCATGTCGGATAAGTCTTAGCTACAAAGATAGTACCCTTGACCGGATGTGTTTGCGCTGGCTTTTCGGCCTCTTTAGTTTTACCCTTAGTTTTCACCTGAGAAAACGATTTTTGTCTATTTCTGAATTCATGTGCTGCTTCCATTAAATAATGGGCTGAATTTACTAGACCTTCGTCAACTGGTCCAGTCTGGGGCCATAATTCTTTCATTATTGAATGCTCACTTTTTAACACATTGAGCCATATGTGCTCAGTGATATGTGGACAAATTGGAGCCAACAAAACCAACTGAACTTTGATAAATCGCGTGATAAGACCAAAATGCATTGTCTCAGATAGTTCTCGGTATCGGTCTCTTGCTGCCTGCAGCTCAAAAAATCCTGTTTTCAACGCTTCTTTATACATCATGGCATCAAAATGCTTTTTTGTTTCTGTTATTGTTTTGTTGATTTCACTTTGGAAAACTTTGTCCGCATAGGTCTCCAGCGGAGAATCTTCACCTCTTAAAGTCGCCTTGTTCTCTATAATATCCTTACACCATTCATTGAAAGCATACAGTCTCAATAAGTTGGCTTCAGCTACTGTTTCGACAAAATTGGCATCCTCAACTGAATCACCAGCATCTGCCAAAGTCATTCTCATTCCATCAGCTGAATATTTTTGAATTGCATCTGTAAGTGTAAGAAAATTGCCAGTCGATTTTGACATTTTTTCCGAGTTCAGTAACAAATGACCATTAGCTCTGATTGACTTTGGCCATTTGGCAGACTCTTGGTCCCAAATAGCACAGTGATTGTACAAGAAATAAGTCAAATGATTGGGTATAAGATCTTTTCCAGATGTTCTCAAATCTACCGGGTACCAAAAATCGAATTCTTTTTTCATCTTGGCCAAGACGTCTTTTTTTGCTTCAAGATTGGCTGGTACGGGCTGATTTTGGAAGAATATAAAATTCCAGAATTCGTCAGATAATTCATCGGATTTTAGATTACCAAGGCCCGGTTGGTTTCCGTAAAGATCACTTTGCAAGTAGTGACTGATGGTGTAGTAAGCCATGTAGATTGTAGAGTCTGACAAAGACTCAATTAAGTATTGTGGATCCCATGGAAGCTTTGTTCCCAGACCAAATGATCGAGAACATGCATGACCCTCAAGCCAATCGAGAGTTGCTTCGAAATTTCGCCTCGACTCTTCATGGTAAGTATCAACATTTTTTAAGGCGTCTCTCACTTGATTTTTCCACTCTTCATTGCCATAATCCAAGTACCATTGGTTGCACAAAGCTACCACACATTCATCACCTGATCGGGAAACAACTTGCTTTTCTGGTTCCTGATAAATTTTAGCCTCATTTTTTTCAATCATTTCAGATTGTATCTTTTTTTTGACTTCTTGGACCTTTTTGCCGGCGTACGGACCAACTATTAAGACTCCTTCATAGAAACCTTTTAAGTAGACTTTTTCCTTTGCTTCTAATAACTTAGCTGTTTCATTTTGAGACTGTATTTTTAGATCTTCACAGACTTTTGGAGCAGCTAGAGTTCCCAAGCCTTCTATATTCATAATTGGTATCGGATCGAATGGTAAAACCATCTCGTCACTAATGTTGTATTTTTCTCTAAAAGGCTTCTTTTTTTTCAGGTCAGTCAATGCGGCAAAATCGTCCGGAGAGTCAGATGGTACACTAGTGACTATACCAGTGCCTTTATCTTCTTTAATAGTCATCATCGGAAGAGAATAGACACATTCTAGGGAACTCAATGGAGCTTTTAATTTTATACCCATGATTTCTTGACCATTTATTTCAGCCAAAAAATTAACTTTTCCCCAATCATGAGTAAAATTTTGGAAGCTCATATTTCGCGCAGCTCGTCTTGTGGAAATAAAATACTCACTATCAACAGTCTCAAACAGAGCGTATTTTATATCCGGATGAACCCAACAATTTGTCTGTCCATACATGGTTTCTGGTCTCAAGGTAGCAGCAACCAAATAGATGGGTTTGTCTTTAAATTGCCTTTAGATTAAATGATTGAAATATCATGTTTTAAAATATGACTAAGTTTACAATTTTTTAATTTTTGTTCAAGTTTTATAAATTTAATTGAAGAAAAGTTATTAAAGAATTGATAATTATACATATTCTTATTATTGAATTTATTAAATAATTTAAATTAAGCATAGGGAAAAGTTTCTTTTTCATACTATTGTATTTTTTTTTCAACAAAAAAAAATGATTTAATTTTAAACTGATATAGAATTTTAAATTTGATTTTGATCAATTTAATGTACTTAAAAGATGCATACACATTTAATAATGGTTAAAATTATTTGTAAAATTTTGCAAATATATGAAGCAGTCCGCTATTAAGACTAAACTGATCTAAATCTAAAATTTAGCTTCAAAAATGCTAGTTTCAAAAGGAAGCGTGGTAAGAAACATATGCAAAAAACCGGTGGGTAAAGAATATGATTTAGAATTAAAAAACAATATTTTTTAAATTGATAATTACATTAAACTGATATATCGAACTTAATTAAAAAATTATCTTTTATAGAAAATAAATGCTTTTTGGTTTATAGATTTGGTGAAAAAAAAGTAAGCCAAAAACAAAACTAATTAAAAATTGGAATTATTATTACAAAATTAATTCCAATTTTTAAAAAAAACTAAAATTAATTCATTAAAAAATATATATCTAGTATATGTTCTATTTAAAATTGCCATTGAATTTTTAAATTATTTTGATTTTGGTTTTTAAAAGAATAAGACAATTTTCAATTTTTTTAACAAAATTAACACTCTAATTTTTAAAATCTGAAAAAAATTGTTTCATCGGCACAACTCTCTGTTTTTGAAAAAGAAGGCTATCAACAAAATTAAAACTACACAAATTTTAAAGATAATCTCTTTCTCAATGGATCAAGCCAATTTATATAACTTTTTTTTTAAACTCAAATTTTTATAATCTCTTAAGTCGTGAAATTTTAAATTAAAAAAAAATTACTTTAATTTTTCTGGTAAGGGATCCTGTATAACTTTTAGTTTGATTAAAGTATACTCTTGTGGAGCAACATTTTCTCCCGAGCTTCTATCATGGTCCATACACGGTTGTCCATCTTTTGGTGAATAAATAGTATAGCGTTTACCATATCTTATTTTTTCTTTTTTCTTCAAAATATTAAATTGCCATCGAACAAATGAATCATAATAAGGATTGAGATCAGTTGTTACAAATGAACGTCTCCAATCGGTTTTAAGACCCATCAATTTTAAATCATCCATGGCAGCTGGTGAAAAATATCTAATCCAGTGAATCGGATCAGCAAATTTTTTTATTTCCTCATCATTTAAACCAATACTTTGCATAATCTGCCATTGATATTTAGCATTTCCAGATTTGGCCACTGCTTTGGATTTTTTGCTCTTTGATTTATCCTTAATTTCTAATTCTTTGACTTCCTCTTCAATCGCTTCGACTATTTCATCTTGGGGAAAGCTAGGTGGGTACCCAAAATCGGCCATTTCACGAGTCAACTTATCAGCAGCAGCTTTTATAGGCATTCCAGTGCAGTGAAATCCGAATGGGAAAAGACATTTCTTGTTCAACAAACGCTGGTATCCGACAGCAAATTCACATTTAGCAAGAGTAAATGTGTGACCCAAATGCAATCTGCCATTCATGTAAGGATATGGAAAAGTGACCATATATTTTTCTTGGCCATTATTGGGCGCTTCTTCTTCAAATATTTTCTCATTTTCCCATTTCGATTGAATTTCATTTTCAATCTGAAGCATTGCATTTAATTTTGCGTTACTCTTTTTGGCCTCCATTTCAGGATTATTGTCTAAATATTCTAAAAATATCAGCTTTTCGTTACAAAAATTTATATTTTAAAAAATTAATTGAGACTTAAGCATATGTTGAATTTTTGTTAGTTATATTTCTTTTTTATAATCAAACATGCTTTATTTCATAAAATTTGAAATCTTTGTGTCAAATTGTGTAATTTTTTTTAGCAGAATTTTTTTTCAAAACTATACAGCAAAATTTAATAGACAAGAGAAAGCTTTTAATTTATTGTTTTTCAATGAATCATGTGAATTTTTTATCAACATTAGTAAAGTTAGTAAAAAAGGAAAAGCATGATTTTTTTTAAGAATAATGAATTTCACTTTAAAAAAAATCTTATGTAAATGTAAAATACAGATAAAAACAATAATGTAAAATACTGAATTGAAATTTCAAAAATATTAATTCCATGGAATATTATTTTTTTTATAAAATGAGTTAAAATGTACCAGTTAGAGATAATTTATAGTTATGATTTATAAAGCTAATTTAAAATCATTGAAAACCAAATTGACAAGTTTTTGATTATGACACTCAACTAACTGATTTGATTTAAAAAATTCTTTTAATCAATTTTTATTTGCAATTAAATGAAACTTTTAAAATCTCTGGTTTTCTAAATTGAATAAAAATTAAATGATTAGTTTAATGTAATTTTTTGCATCAGTGCAGAATAATTATAAAATATTTATCGAGAAGTCAAAATAAATTCTGTAAATGCAAGAAGCTGTTTCCAACATTGTTGTTTTATTTGAAACTTGGCAAGAAAGTAAGGATACTATTAATAATATTTGTATGTCCAACTCAACACAACTAGAAATTATGAATACTAAATATTTCTTCCAAAAAAAGATTGGAAAATTTGGGTCGAAAATGAAGACCATGTGTTCATTAAGAATATAGAATTGCTTTTAAATTTGTTAAGAAAATAAACAAAAATTTTTTTTCTAATTTTTGATTTCAAATCGCCTAAAATATCACTAATTTTACTAAATATATATCAAATAAATATTTTTTTAACACTTAATATATATTTTTTTTATTACTAAAGCACGTCTCTTCTTGTTTTTAGTGTTCTTACTTTTTTTAGAGTCTAAGACTTATTAAAAATAAAGAACATTTAAATTTTATACATTGATTAGCTGATAGATAGTTCAATATTATAGAAAATAAGAGCTTGTATTTTAAGAACGAGACAGTTCCCGCTTTAAAAATATAATAAATAAATAATAATAAATAAATAAAAACAAAAAACGCACACTTTTTGTTAATAACTTTAATTCTAAGTAAGAAAAGTATTTTCTTCTTTATTTCAACTATTTTTATAAATTCAATTTCCGTTTAAATTCAAAATTTAAAACTCAATTTTAAAAAAATATAATTGATTGATTTGATAAATTTGATTGATTTTCAAATTAAATAATTGTTTTGGGTTAAAATTTTGTTAAAATTAATTTTAAGCTTTATTAGAAAATATAATTTTCCTTTTAACTTTTAAGATTTATTTTAATCTTTAATTTTTTTAATAAATTATCTTGAAGATGGTTTTATTGTAAAAATTTATACTAAAAAAAGATTGACTTTATAATCAGCTAATTTTAAATTTTGTTTTAAATAAAAATTTTCAATTTGTAGTCTTGGAAAGATATCTATACTATAAAATTAATTATACATTTTAAGAGCAAATTTTTTAATCTTTAAAAATTAGAATAAGTAAAAAATTAAAATTCAGAATACAGGTATTTGAATTGTTAAATCTTTTGTTTTTTTTTTAATTTTTTGACATAAACAAATCTTTGGAAATTTTAAATCGCTGGCAGCAATTGAAAAAAAATTTCATTTGAACTCAACACTTCATCGAACTTAAAATTTATAATCACGACCTTTTTACAAAAAACTTTAGGTCGAGCTTTTAGCGTCAATAATTTAATTTAAATTAAATTATTTTGAGGAAATTATGTCTCCACGCAAAAGTTTTAGAATTTTTTAGACTTAATCATAAGCCAATTCTATTCACAGAGAAAGAAATTTCTAGGGTAAAAATATTTACCTAGAAAAAGTAGAAATTTTCATAAAATATCCTGAACGCATGAGCCTAATTGCTAATTACCATTCTCCATAACCATATTTTTAGTTAAATGACTTAGACCCAAAGCTATAATTTTTTTTTACCATCAAATGTTTAAAATAAATAGAAATTTATTTAGATATATTTTTTCAAAAATCAAAAATGGGTAAATCTTCAAAAACAATTCATCTTAGTCCATTCAAAGAGCGCCTCTATGTCTTCATCGGGTGCATTCCGATGATTACCGTCATGGGCATTAGCTTTTGTCTATTATATCAAGACTATGCTCTGAACAATTACAGTTTTATGGGAAAAAGTTGGCATTTGAGTAATGTGGAAAAAACCTCCTACGATATCAACGTTTCGTGTATTGAGTCTGAATATTCGGACTTGAGAAAAAAATTCCCATCTTGTGCGCCGAAAAATTGTTTCAGATACTTTACAGATTTTCTTATTACTGAAAATGAAGGCAAAACTCTTTTAAAAATGGCACATAAAGGTTGGCTCCAAAGTGATGACAAAGATAGTGCAAGTTTTTTGAGTGTTGAAAAAGGAACCATCATAAATGGAAATTCTGTAACCAAACTGAAAGAGTAACTTTTAAAAGATAAAATTTAAAACAGTTAAATAATTTTCAATTAAGAAATTTGTATTCCGAAGAAGAATTGTTAACCTATAAGTAAATATCAAATGGAAAATAAAAATTAATGCCAATTCCTGTTTATAACTTAATGTTAATTAGAAAATTTTTGCAGTCAGTTACTGATTTTTGATAAAAAATTTATTTTGAATTGTAAGAAAACCTGCAAATTCAGGAAAATAATGCACATGTAGTTATAAACAACAGTTTACAATCATTTAATAATGAATATTTTTTAAAGGAATGTGAAACAATCAATTTTAAATCATGTTAAAACAAAATTTGGTGTAAAAAATCTCTATTTAACTAATGAAAATCAATTTACCAAATTATCAAATAACAATCCAAAATCTGAGCAGTCAAAATATTGGATCCCCAAAATTGATAAAGTAATTTTCAATTAAAAATATGAAATTTTTAATAAAGTAAAAAAATCTTAATTAGAATGATCGTGAATGGCAACAATACTCAGTAATTTTGTTTTTAAATGACTTTATGGCTGATTTTTATGGAAGCAGAGAAGTTTTTGAAAATTTAAACTCCTCCATGATTTTAACCATTCAGCCAAAACTAGCCAGAGTTCTAGTGTTTTCACCAGGATCAGAAAATTCACATTTTTTTGAACGCTTAGAATATGGTATTAGCTACGCAATAAGAATACCTCTTACATGTGATGAAAAAATCAAGAGCAATTGAAAAATATCTATTGCTCATTAATCTCATTTATTTTTGTCTTAAAGTTTTGAATAAAAATTAGAAATTATTTTTTTTATTTCAATAAATTAAGTACAATATTTTCTATTTAACTTTCATCAAAATATATTTATTATCATGTGTTATATTTAAAAATAAATAAACAAATTGTATTTTTAATAATTATTGTCTGAAAAATGAACGTATCAAGGGATTTTTAAAATTTATCAATCACCTTTCAACTCAAATATCTTATAAACAAAAGTTAAAATGCGACATTTCTCATCTTTTTCAAGCTCTATTAAATATTATTACCTAGGGTAATTATTAAATGAGTTGAAGAGATAAAAACTTTTGAAAAATTTTAGTATTTTTTCAATAAAATTATTTTTCTACCTTGACACGTCCTTAAATTTATGAATTTGGAATTCTAGAATTAATTTTTCAGTTTTATATTTTAATTTTTTCTAATTTCCGGGTTATAAAATTAAATTCAGATAATACGATGACACTTTCTTAAAAATTTTTTAATTCATCTGGCAATAAAGCTTTTACTATGTAGAATTAAATTGTTCATGATAAATTTTTACTCTTTTCTAGAGGATAAAATTTAATATAGATAATCAAAAAGAACATCTTAATTGAAGTATTTAGTTAACAAATAGATTTTGGGGTAAAATTTGGATTTAAAAATTTTAATTGAGTTTGGCTTCTTTTTACAATAAATATCTCAAATATTCTTTATCACTCTTAATAATTGGTTTAATAAAAGTCTCGAATAAATTATTTTGACACTAATACCCAGTTTACTAACGAATCAAAGCTTAAAATAAATTTTCAAAAAATAAGATTATCTGCTTTCAATAGAATAAAAATAAAATATTTGGGCAATTATTTTTCTTCAAGAAAATCAAATTTAAAAAAATTAATTCTGATTAAAAAAATTCCAATTAGATTCCGAATTTCATTTAAATATAGATGACATTCCACCTCTCCTAATCTGATTTAATAAGAGATTAGTCATAGCTCTCTCTAGAAAACCATCAGTTGGTCTTCTCAATCTGGGATCTTGCTGTGTTTGCCTTTGACCACCAAACCCCGGACGTTCGAACTGAGCATTCAAATCTTTAAAAATTATTTTAATAAAGCAAAAATTTATTTTAATAACCGAAAATTTTTAAATACCATTTATCATTGAAATTAGTAGAACTGCAATAACCAAATATTTAAGTGACTTCATTTCAACTGCTGTTTTTATTTTGTTTAATAGACACGAACACGTTTAAATAGACAACCATATTCCATGATTCCAAAAATAATACAAATTTTTTTTTGAAAAATGTACATATTTACATTTTTTACAAAATTCTTAGAATAGTTGATTTAAAGTAATAAAAAACTTAATATAATTCCATATTTTATTTAATAAAATAAAAACATAAGATCTGTGAGAAAAATTTACAGAAAACCAACAGATAAAAATAAAAATTTATCATTTGACAATTCTAAAAAAATCGCTGAAAGGCTCCATTTAGTCCATATGGACACATTTTTAAGCCCTTGATAAGAAGGAATACCAATGATTCAAAGAATTAATCAAAAGTGATGCTCTCTGTGAGCATAATAAACGTCAAGCATCGGCTCCTGCGAACAAGATTTCATTGCATCATAAACATGCAAAATCAATTTGGGAAATCGGCTTGTAAAGTAACAAATAAATTCGTCAGGCAGAGTACCTAAACTTTTCATTACTTCAGGTGGAAGCTCTCGGTAGTGATGTTTTTTGTTACGTATAGCCCGCAGCAGATCTCTTAGACATACACCATTGTATTGACGAAATTTTTTCAAATCTTTATTAAAAAATATGTTTAATTTTATTTTTGATTTATTTTAATTTTGAATAAGCGTTTAATTTCTCAAAAAAAAGTTGGCTGATTTTTTTTTAAATTTTAAATAAAATTAATTGTATTTAAGTTTTTCAAAAATGGAAATTTAAATTAAACTTAGACATTGCGAAATTTGGTACACAAAACAAGGAAAAAATATTAAAAAACGTCAGATCTTTAATTCGGACTGACCAAAACATGTTGTGTAAATTCCAGCAACTGTAACAGCCTCAGTGCCACCACTTAAAGTCGAGTTTGATTTATGATATAATATAAAATCTCAAAATCACAGTTTTCTGAATTTTACAGATTTATTTATTGCAGAGATTTGCAGAATCAGTAAATTGGTGGTACAGATGATATATCAGTTGCTAAAATTTACATAGCATGTTTTGCGTCAGCACTTAAGCTTAGGAATTTTTAATACTGTAGTTTTGTTTTATGTACCAAAATTCAAAATGCCCTGATCTTATACAAAAGTTATGCGTGACATATTGAAGTAAGAATAATTACTTAAGTTTTTCGTCTTATTATAATAAAAAGTTCTCAAAATTTAAAATAAGAAAATAAGTAATTAATTAAAATTTTTATTTTAAAATGATTTTAATTTTCAATTCTTAAAATTTTTTCTTAGTCAACTTTAAAAAAACTTTCTAGTACGAAAAATGAGTAAAATCTTGTAATACATTCAAAATAAACACAAAAAAATTATCAAATAGGAACATTCATATTTTTATTACTAAAAAAAAAAAAAAAATAAAAGAAAAAATTTACTTATAACCAAAACGCATTTTTTTTAAAAAAAAATCAACATTTTGAGATTCTAAACAAACTATCTAAGCTTTTCTTTTATGTTTATATTTTTATATTTTTTCAATAATATTTTTGAAAAATCACCAATATTGCTGAATAAATATTGGCTAGAGATTATTTTTTGTAACTAAAATAACTTTTTGAAATCAACAACTTTTGTTTAAAAAAAAAAAAATTTTTGCATATAAATAGCCTTTTTTATATGAGAATTATTTCCAAATTTATTATGGAATTTTTAACCGAATGCTGAAATACTTTATTTTTGTTGGAAATATGTGCACTTGTAAAAACTATGTTAAGTTTTAAATATGCAAGCACATTATTGCAGTGTCAGACAAGTTTTTGCTTGTACTTCTTTGTACATTATGGGAATTTTATTTTATTTGACTCTGTTCCTTTTTGTATTGTTTGATTAGTTTAATCATTATATTTAAAATTATTTATTTTAGGAATTAGATTAGAGAACTTTTACTTTTTTAAGTACTAATATGTAGGCATTATTTTTATAGATAAATTTTATTTTTATTATTAAAAATTAAAATTGTTAATGATCTGTCATTTATATGATATTCAATTAAAATTGTTGGTTTTTCAGAGCCTTTTAGGAATTAATTATAACTAGTCTTTTTTACTATCTTGATTTATAATATTTTTTATCTTTGATTGTTTTGATCTATAGCTAAAAAAGATAAACTTTTGAAATTATCTTCTAAATTCTGTAAATAATTTTCATATTTTAATAAAAATTTAATTTCAGAAATTTTTAACAAATATTTCTTTAATAAGAAATTAAATGATTTTTTGACTGAACAAAAAAAAATTCATTAAATTAACTTGTTTTAGCTACCATAGCGAAGCCTTCGGGCTTTGCTCTACTGATAAACCCTCTTTTAACTTATTATTTTTTTTTTTTAAATTATTATTATTGAATATGAGTGAAACATTATTAGTTTCGTACTTACCAGTTTGCAATTTATCACATATATGTGTTTTCCAATTATTTTTAATAACAACATTGGCATTTGTTTCCAAATCGACCAATATTGAATCAGATGGATCCACTTTTTCAATGCGATCGCTAACGTCCTGTAAAAACTGCAACATTTTTGCTTTGGTCCAAAAAACAGGATTTGCCAAAATTTCCCTTGTCTTAGGCCTCTTATTTGCCTCTTTTGATATCATCTTTTCAATCAAATTTTTTTGCATATAAGTCTCTAAAAGATAAAATTACAAAAAAAAAAACAATTTTTATTAATTAATTTTTTTATTCATTAACTAACCTGAAGTGAACAAATTTGATAGCTTATCTAATTTAAATTGATTGCTGACGATGTTCGACTGTCGTCGAATAGAATCACCAAAAGGGTGGAACCCACCACTCAAGACAAAATAATAAACACAACCCAAAGAAAACACATCAACTGCCTTGGTTATTCTCTTTTTTTTATTATCATCTGTATTATCAAATTGTTCCTGAATACTCTCAGCCATATCGTCAAGCAGTTCGGGCGCCATCCATCCTTCTGTTCCGATCATTCCACTCTTTTTAGAAAAAGAATTAATTCCGACTTCGAGGCGCTTGCACAGCCCGAAATCAGAGATCATCACAAAAACTCTTCCTTTTTGGTCCGGGAATGAAATCAACACATTGTGAGGCTTAATGTCTCGGTGAACAATATCAAGGGAATGCAAATGTTCTAAGCCTTTTGTAGCCTGGTCCAAAATTGAGAGCTTGGTGAGCTCGTCTTTGGGTCTTTCTTTCAAAGTGAAATTGCTGTGAACAAATTCATTTAAAGTCATTTGACACAATTCCAGTGCTATGTAGCGAAATTGTGAGTCAGACTCGGTACAAAAGTATCTAAGAACATTTGCATGTTGGTCGGCATCGCGAAGTAATTCAACTTCGCGATCGGCCAAAATGTAACAGTCTGGCAGCAATCTTTTAACAGCCACAGGCCGGTTTTCAAAAGTTCCCTTGTAAACAATTGTTCCGGCACAGCCATGACCAATTTTTTGAGTTAGATCATAACTTATTTTTCCAATCTGAACCACACTTTCGGAGTGCATTTGTGGTGCTGATTGAGAACTGTGGAAGTAAAGAATTTTTCCAAAGCCTTTTCGGCTTGACGATTTAGATGAAGCTGTTAAATTGCTTGGCTTATTATTTCCCGTATTGGAATCTATTTCGTCTTCTTCTTCACTTCCTGAAAATGACGAAGAAGAAATGTCAACTTCGATTTTGACTTGATTTTTTTTTCTTAACTCTTTAAGCTTTTTTCTTCTTCTCTCATACCAAAGTGATTTTAACATTGGCAACAGTGAAGCCAAAGCTACCGTAATAATTGTCCAAATAATTCTGTTTTGCATCAAATCGTCCAAAAATTTCCATGCTGATTTTATCTTGCTCTTTGCCTTGCTAATTTTGGACAAAGGTTTGCTCTCAGCCAGACAAAGTTTTTGTGTTTTAGCTCCGAATATGTCATTTAATGAGGATGGAAACGATTCTTCTTCCTGGTTTGATATCACAATTAGTTTGTTATTAGATTGCATGTAGTTTGGGGGTGGATTGAACTTTTCTGGTAATTTGTGGTGTCCAATGGCTAAAGCTTTAATTTCTGGTTTGGTTGTTTGGCTTTCAAGATCAAGTGAATCGTTTTTTTGTGGTAAATAAGGAACATTGGTTGGTTGAGCCTCAATGCCAGCGAATTGAGAGTTGTATACTAGAGCTGGTAGAGCATAGTAGTTGTTTTTATAGAAGCCGATGTAAAGTGTTGTAGTGAATGTGTTTGATGATGGAAGCTTGTTTGGTGGTGCTGTAGATGTGCCTGGTCTATCATTTTTTTGATGCTGGGAAAAATTAACCGCATCACTCTCTTGACTAAGTTGCTCGTTGTAAAGCAATGAAAATCTATTTGGATCTAAATTACTGAGCGCTTCTAGAGAAAAAATGGCAAAGTTTATCTTAAATAGTTGTTCATTCTCGTATCGATACATAGCTATAATTGGGTTCTTGAGTTTCAATTGCCATATAAGCTTACCTAGTCGAAAAAAGGAAAAATTAGTTTGAATCTTTAAAAATTTTTTAGTTTATTCATTATTTCTTTGGTGACACTTGTCTTAATTTTAACATTTGCACTATAATTCACAGACAAACAGAGACGTGGCAAAAGAGGGGCTGATGGATGTTCATGCCCCCAATCCAAAAAATTAAAAGGACTAAGTCGTCTTTAAAAAATTATATTTATCAAAAATTTTCATTTATCATAGTTTCATTGATGATGAAGTTATTTTTAGCTGTTTATGTGAAAGTTATCTTTATTTTAATTAAACAAATGCCAAAAAAATCCATCAAAAAAATAGAATAACTTTTCTGTGGATTATTTTGTCAATAATTAACTAAATTTAAATTTTAATCTTTTAAATTTGATCTGAATAATTAAAAATATTCCTTTTTAACTGTTAAATTCAATTGTTTTGCATAAACAAAAAATATCGATTTGATATTTTTAATCAATACCTTAAATTCTACAAATATTCTTTTAATTAAAAAAATAAATTAAATTCTGCATTAAAAATTAATCTTATATCTATTATAGTAACACAATTTTTCAGAACTTTCCGCTAAAGTTTACAATTCATTCGTTGGTTATTTAGTTTTTTTTATCTTCACATAAAAATTTAGATTATTAAACATTTTTCAATGCCGTTTTAAAATTTCTAACTCATAAACTCATAAACAGTAAAACTTGATATTTATGAGTTATAATTCAGTGGAGGTTATGTTTTTTATTTTATTAATATGATAACTGAAAACTTTTATTTTACTGGAATTGAATGACTAAATTAAATACAAAAAATCAGTCAAAAAAAATTGAAATTAGTTCTGTTAATGCGACTGAATTTAAAAAACTATTGTAATTAAGTTTTGAAAAAATTCTGTATATTTTGTAAAAAAGCTAAATTTTATTTTAATAATTTATTTTATAACTCATTTTTACATATATTTTTCATGTTTTTTGTAACTTGAAACAAGAATTAGTTAACAAATGTCATTGAAACTTTTTATTAATTAAATTTTTTTTAAACATCGCCAAGACAATTTTATGAAATAGATAAATAAAAAATATTTAAAGTTATTACCACCAAAAATTGATTAGTTTTTTTTTTTAATGACCATTAATTCAAATAATCATCATTCAAATAATTTTGAAATAATATCATAAAGTAAATTTCTACATTTTCTAATATATGCTTTAATTATCAATCCTTTTATTTATTTTTAATTTAAAGATGTTACAATTAAAATATAGGATGTATAAATTCAAAACTTGATCAATTTTGAGTATCACTGTGAACTGTAGAACAAAAATGTAATAAAAAAACATTCAAAAAAAATACATTTAATTTATCACATGCATCCAGCTTTTGCAGTTGCGTTATAATTGCATTAATATTTATTTTTTTTATTAAAAGAAATCAAAAATTCTTTCTTAATTCATATTTTTTATTTTAATAAAAATTTCCTAGAACCATTCATATTTTGAGTTTTAATAGTTTTAGGTAGTTTATTAAAATTATAATTCACTTAAAAACACCTTGATTTTTTAATTCATAATCACTGAGAAAAAATAAAATTTTCAGCTTACCATTAGTTTTATCCAAGGTTATTAGAGTTCCATCTGAGCTTGACGAAAAGTGATAATACGGGTAATCAGAATCGCCAGAATATTTATCATTTGAACCAAATTTAGGAGATTGTGGAGTAGGTTTGTCGATCGGTATTTTGTTGGTATGAGCGTGGGTAGAATAATCAAAATAGGTTAAATTAAATACTTTTTTTCTGGTGTTTATATCAAACATGCTTATTGTGTATTGAGTGCGGCCTATAAGCAAGACATTATCATCTGACGTGGATATTTTTGCCGAAAGCGTTTCTGATGTAAGAGTATCGAGTTTATTACCATTTCTGTAATCGATTGCCAACCATTCATCCTTTTTATCACCAGTGTAAAGATAGCCGTCTAACGATTTTGATGGTGATGCACTGACCAATTCAGCTATGGTGTATGGAAATTTTTTTAGACCGGAATTGCGGTTTGTGAATATATACAAGCTTCCATCTCTAGGATCTGTCAAAAAATAGGGACTAAAAAAATATTAAAGCTTTTAGCATTTTTTAAATTACGAAATTAAGGTTATTAATTTAAAATCGACCTTAATTTCTTTTTTTTTTTTTCATTTTTTTACTTTTCGTAATTTTTGGGAAAATTTAAAACAGCTTGTTCTTTTAATGACCACTTAATCTTTCCTTCGATTCTGTCCACAGCATAAAAATAACCATCAATGGTATTCAAATAAATTAAATCATTTTTTGATTGAATAGTCTAGAATAGTTCTTTAAAATAGGGTAAAGCTTTAAATATGGTCTATTACCGATAAGTCTTTGGACACACTAAGTGGTTCGACTCGTGGAATTGTTTGACTGAAGCATAAAACTGCTGAAAACAAGATAAAAATTGCAAAAAAAACACTTTGATTTATCAAACGCATGTTAATCTAAGATCCATTTGTCTCATCTAAAACTATAATTAAAAATCGAAGATATTTAATGCGTATTTGATAAATTGAGCTAATTTTTAAAAAAATTTCTCATTTGAAAAGTATTGCGTTTAAAACGTAAATATTTTTAGGGAGCAATATAAAATTTTAAATTTTCATAATTTATTATATTTTATGAAATTAAAGGACTTGATATTAAAAATCTTGAAGTTAACTATACACCTTTCAATAAATTCAAAAAATTATTGATAAAAGAACAATGACTAATTTTTATTTCTTATTCATGGCTGACGTGTTTAAAATTGATGTTTTAAACTCGACTTTAACTTTAAATTTTAAATCATAAATTTATCCTAGATTCAAGTTCTGCAAGCTAGATTTATGTATTTTTCTCTAATAAATTTAATTTTTAATTGATTTTTAATCAGATTTAAAACTTTTTGAGCCAATAATTTGTGTGCATGAATTCTTAAAATATGGCACTTTGTTACCTTTTTTAATAAATAATAACTTAAAATATTTTTAATACTAAAAATTTTCAATTTTACAAATAAATTTTACGTCACTGTATTTTTAATGAGTATGTTTTAATTAAATTTCTTTTTTTGTAAATTTTCACTTATATTCTGTAGCTACAAAATACAAAATTTGAAAAATATTTTTATTTACTTGTGATCATGGAAATTAGTTCTTATGATTAAGAAATTATAGTAGATATTAAAATATCAATATTTCAGACATGTGATTACTAAATAAAAATGTAAATGTATGTAGGAAAAAAATTTATAAATCTTTATTAAAAATTGCCTTTGTTTGAGGAAACATTAATTTAATGAGTATTCCATTTATCGTAAAACCTTAAAAATAAAAGAGCATTTTTGATACACGGTTTAAAAAAAACTAGTGTATTTAAAATAGTTATGCATTAATAAAATTTTTGCAGTTTGCAGAATGCAAAGAATAAAAAAAGGATTGAATGCTTGTTATAAAATAATGCCTGTAAAATATTTTTTCTAGACGAAAAAAATACTAAATAATTTTTTAATTTAATCATTAAATTTTGATTTGTTTATAGAATTCAATTTTTCATATTTTCTTGATAATATTTTTTTTGAAAATCTAGATAAAAAAATATATTGAAATTATTATTTTGTATGTATATATTTTAAAATTATTGATATTTTAAGATAAGAAACAAAAATGAAAAATTAATTAACTACATTAGTACTTTATTGTTTTAATTAAGGGCGGAAAAAAATGATTTAGTAAATCATAAGCTAAACGATTTAAAAAATGAATCTAAAAAACACCGAAATTAAATAAAATTATATGGAAGATAAATTGGTACAAATAAATTGATATGTTATTTTTAAATGAGAAAAAAACTTAAAAAATTTGATTAATCTAAAATTTTTCTAGGATTGTCTTTGTAGATAGTAATTTAGATTTTGTCTGGTAGAACATATGAAATGTCATCATAGTTGACTCTGTACAATCCTTGTTTGAGTCGTTTTTGATCCAAAAAGTGTCCAATAAATCCCATACTTCTTCCAAGAACAAAAATTCCATTCAAAGCTCCAACTTCAACAAACTCGGTCGCTTCTTCCATGGTGAAACATCCACTATTTCTAAGCAAGTCAACCATGGACACTCCAATGGCACCATCAACATTCAAAATTAAATTTGGCTTTTTAGAAGTGGTAATTTTTTCAACTTCCAATGCGTAGTTAAGCAAAGGTGTCATTGGAAAATTTTCAGTCGCAAATTGTTTCAATAGAATAACTCTCATGTCCGGATTATTAACTGACTTAACTCTATGTCCAATGCCCATGATCAACTTGCCCTCTTTTCTCATCTTATTAACAAAATCCATCGGCGACAAGCCAGCATCATAAGCCTCACTGAACTGTTTGGCAGCTCCATCCAAAGCTCCGCCAAAACGCTCTCCAATAGTCAACAAACCAGACGCCAACGAAGACACCAAATCTTTGCCAGCTCTGGCAGCTACAATTGTATTGTGAGCTCCACTTACAGCTGGACCGTGATCAGCAGTGACCATTAAACACATTTCCAAATATTTGGTTGCATATTTTGGCAGTCGTTTTCTGAACCATAACAAGCTAAGAACACCACCGATTCCCATTTCTTCTTTGATCACTTCGGTAATTGGCATGCCCGCATATAGAAGCTCTTGGCCTCTGTCATCACATATCGATGACATAAAACTAGCTGGTTTTCTAATCAAGCCCAATTCTCTGGCCCAATCGTAATCCATTGGCACAGTTGGCGGAACTGGCTCAGCATTGGGAACAATCAAATTTTGCTCGACCAGTTGATCATAGACATTTTTGATTACATCTCCCAAGTCATCAAAAGAATTAGGCACGTAAGCTCCGGCTTCTTTGAGTGACGCATTCTTGCTTGTTGCTTGCTCCGCATCGCCATTGGCGCACGAACCAGCATGACCAAACTGAACCTCTGAAGTAAACATTTTAGCACATGTGCCGATACACCAAGCAACCAAAGGCTTAGTAATTCGCTTTGATTTAATAGCATCAATTATCTTGTACTCTTCGGTGCCTCCTACTTCACCCAAAAGAACAATCATTTTTACTTCAGGCTCGTTCTCATACCTCAGTATATGGTCTAAAAATGTGCTCCCCGGGTATCGATCACCACCAATAGCCACTCCTTCATAAACACCATTGGAGTTTCGGGAGATTATGTTGTTCAGCTCATTGGACATGCCACCAGATCTTGACACGTAAGCAACACTGCCGGGTCTGAAAAGTTTTGACATCAAAATGTTGTCCAGCATGCCTCCGGTGTTGCCAATTTTAAAGCATCCAGGCTTCAAAGCTCCAACTGTAGCTGGACCAATGATCACTACATTTTTCTGGTTTGCCAATTTGACCATTCTTCTGGTCAATTGTTCGGGAATGCCTTCGGCAATTATGGCAATGCATCTAATCTGTGAATAGCTTAAAGTCTCCATAGTGCTCTCATAGGCTGAGCGCAGCGAGGCAAAGTTAATCAATACGTCAGCATCAGGATGTTTTTTCATGGCATCAGCCATGTTTTTGTAGCAAGGAATCAAAATTTCACGATGGCCCCAGTAAAATTTTTGCTTATGATCACCAGTGAATGGATAAATCATTGCGACTACACTTGGCTCATTTCTCGAGCAGACATGATCAAAATCAAGCATTCCTTGGACAGCTTTGTTCTGCATGCCCCACACAATACATTTTGTTTTTTCGTTAAACAATGGTTTAACATCTTCTTTGGTTATGGAAACAAAATCGCCAACTTCTTTTGACTTTGACGATGTCTCGCCAGATGTGCTTGCAGATCTTGTTTTTTGCTCAACTGTTTCACTGGTGTCATAGCTGCTATTTGGCAAAAGAAAGTTGGCTGTGGTCATCGATGGTTTGCTTGGAACGGGAATTTCGCGCTTTTGCAAAGCCATGCCAACAATGGCTGTCATGTGAGTATCAGGACCGAATACATGAATGGGAATGCTCAAGGATTTGCTCACTTCACGCATCACCCTCAGACCTTCTTGGTAGTTAGGACCAGCACGGCGCACATAAATTGTAATGTTATGGTCAATTATTTTGGTGCTATATTCATGCAATGCTTTGACAATTCCTTTAAATGTAGCTGCTACATTGGTAAAATTGGCAATACCACCTCCAATTAACAACACTTTGCCTTGTTCATTTTTTTCTTTTGTCATCAAATTCAGAATTGTTTTGGCGTACTCATAGGTTTGTTGTTCACTTGGCGCTCCGGAATATTCTCCGTAATTGGCGAGCTCATCAGTTCCACCTAGATCACAAATAGTGTCACTGTAAATCACACTGGCACCTCCTCCCGCAACCATGGTCCAAATTTTACCCCTGGGATTTAGAATTGTTAATTTAAGTGATGCGCCAGATTTCGAGTCCAAATCAGCAATATAGGCCTCTTCTGGATACGCATCGCGACCAAATGGTGGCGGAAAATCTATGTCGCCCCATTTTGACTTGCACAAAAATTCAGCTGTCTGATCTATTTTTGATGCCAAGTCTAAAATGTAAATTCTGTCTTCTGCTATTACCAATGGGTTGATTTCCAAATAGGTAAAATGAAGGTCCATGTAGGTCTCAAATAAGCTGGTGATAAAATTGGTAAGCATTTCTTTGCGTTGTTGATTGGCAACGTTGATCAATAGTTTAGATGACAAGTCACTTGGCTTCAGTTGATCGTCAATAGTGACAGTAAGTTTTAAGGCCTAAGATTACTTAAATTTTAGAAGAAAAAATACAATTTTAAGTTTGATCAAACCTTGGCATCAACATCTCCGATGTCTACGCCACCTTCGTGATGGAAAAGTATTGTTTCACCCTCTCTATGAGAATAAATGCAGACATAATACTCGTCTTGTTGAGTATGGGGAACAAATGGTTCTATTATAAAATTGTTCAATTTTCCTACTGCTCTTCCAATCTAAACAGCGAAAAAAAACAAATAAACATTTTTTTGAAAAAAATTTTATTTAATTTTTTTACATTTATCTCCTTGTTGAATCTTTCTTCGACCCAATTTTTGACCTCGGCCAAATCGGCGTTCACTTTAATCAAGCCGAGTTTACCACGTCTCTTGATCAACTGATCTGGTTTGACAACCAATTTTTGGGTGGCCATCCACGGGTTGCTGTTGGCTAGCATGTCCCATGCGACTCCATTGGAAAAATTTGCGACATGAACTGGCGCAATGGTGTTTGACAAATACTTTGCCAACAATTGTTTTCCCTTGACTTCAGATATGGCTTTTGCAGACATGGTTCAGTGAGTATTTAGAATTCACAGTGGAAATATACAATTGGTATAAAATTTAAATTTAGATTGATCTAAATCTGACTAAAAAAAAAAGAGTTAAAAGTAAAGCTTAAAGTTTGAAAATTTCTTAACTATGAATCAAATTATCTTAGTCATACCAAACACATTTTTAAAAAGTTCATGTCAAAAATTTTCAATTTATAAATGATGACGATAGCAAAGCATTTTTGATTGCGTTTTATACTAGCTTATAATAAATATATGCATGCTTAATATAGTAATAATTTTTCGAAATTTAACTGTTCCATCAAGAATTTCATAAAGAATTAAATCATTTTAATTATAAAAAAAAAGAGAGAGCATGCATCAATTTCATTAGCTATAGAAAAGTTGAGGAAATAAATATGAATTTAGTCAAAATTCTCCTCTTTTTATGTAAAAATTTTTAATTGAAAAATGTTAATTAAAAAATTAGAGCTTTTCGGGATAAAAATGCTAAGATTTGGAAAGAGAACAAATAATTGAAAATTTGTCTAAATTTGTTAGCTTAAAACATAATTTAAATATCACAAACTTTAATTTGAATACTTGCATTGCTTGAGATTAAGCACAAAAATAGCGCTTCCTTCATAATAAAAGCTTTTTAGTTTGTTTAGAAAAGCGAGTCGAGAGATCCAATGCTAATCTTTTTGCAAATATATGAAAATATTTGGATACTGGACCTAGTTATCAAAATTTATTAACTAATCAAGAACTGTCAAGTTGACCCAAGAAAAATAAAGATATTTAAAGAATTATTTTTGAGATTAGGAAAAATCTAGATTAGTTTAATTGAATTGCACAAATAAATGAGAAAAACATAGTCTAAAAAAAATTAAAATTTAAAATTTATAGTCTAATTTCAAATCGTCCGATTTTGAAATTCTATTTTATCAAGTTGCTTTGTTATTTTTATTTAGTCGAACCAGAATATTTTTCAAATAGCTAATATAAATATTTTTGAATTAAATTCACTTTATTATTATAGTTCTAAAATTATTAATAAAAATAATATAATTTCTGAATAGATGGATATTATGGTAATGATTTTTAGGTCATAACGATTAATGATTTCTCTTTTACTTAATATTAATCTAAGTTTTTAAGCATTTATAGATCCAAGTCTTAGTGCTTCAGTATTGGTGACGCTTTAGTTACGGTAGTCACACAAGTCACTTCCGACAATTGTAACTAAATGAAATAACAAAATCCATTTTTAAATTTAAATTAATTAAAGGGTTAGGTAAACAAGGTCCGGGGCGGAGCCTTGGTTTAGGGATTCGGGTGTGTACTAGATTAGAGAACTATTAGATAAATGCTTAATTGAATAAGAGTTACCTACATTTTCGTAGATTTATCTATCAAAAATCTGGGTATTACAATAGTCGTGTCCTGTGAGTATTTTTGATAATAATACTGAAATTAAATTTCAAAAATTTTAATTTTTGAAAATTCATTTGGTTAAAATTGTCGAATATGAATTATCGGACTAGCCAGAAAGGTCTGCTAGTCTTAGCTACTAGTATATCAATCCAGATGGTTTTTTAATTCATTGAAGATGAGTTATCGAAAAAAGCTGGTAAGACGTTCCATTTCGATTAAATGCAATGTATATAGAAGTTTTCCCTTTGAATGCGATTCGTTTCAAAGGGAAGTGGGTCTACTTAAGTGATTCAAACTTATTCTACTACAGCCGGAGGGCTAGATGTTTTTGAAAATGTTTTCCTTTAATAGTTTTGTTGCAAATTTAAAGTATTAAAACCATATTAGAATTTGTAAAATTGGATTAAAATCACCTCTGTTTCATCTTTCTTCTAGAAGAGTCACATTAAATAAAATTGTTCTATATACAAACAAGATAATAGCTAAAAAAAAGACTTTGCACCCGAAAATCGAATAAAAGCTTACTACGATCTTTTACCTCTATTTGCAATCAACTAAAAAAAAATAATGTCTTCAAATATTAATGTCTTTCTAGGGTGACCAAACTGGTATAAAAGCATATTCTGGATAAGGACGAATTAAGGATGTGAATAAGGCTGCTAAAAATCACATCTATAACGTAAGCTTTATATTTTATATGTTAATCGGCATTATAATCTCTTACTAAGTGTTAAGGCTAATTTTATATTATATCGGACTTTTTCAAATATTTCTGCCATTTTAATAAATTTGATATTTTTTGAAAAAGCCTTTCTTTATGTTCTTAAGTCGATATCATCCGGTGATACTTTTTCTGAATTAGCTGAAAAAGCTTGAATCGACAATGCCTAGTCTGAAAGATTCATAACTCCAAATTTGATCAACTTCTACTGTGTTTTTTGGGTAATGCCAAATAGAAGCAAAAGATCGTAGTAAGCTTTTATTTTATTTTCGGATGTCAAGTCTTCATTTTTTAACTATTATTTTGTTTGTATATAGAACAATTTTATTTTGATTGATGATTCAATAAAAAAATGGGAAAAAAGACTCATTTTGTTACATGTTTCTGACATACTGGTTTATTGATGGATGATGGCTTTGAAAATCACATGGATCATGAGTGTACAGCGATACGGATTTCAAGGATAGCATTTTTCTTTCCGTAAAAGTTTGGCTGTTTGTTTGTTTTGATTTTAATTTATAGTGAATGTTGCTGAACGCCGTATTTGAGTTGGATTTGATTGAGTTGACAAAGCTCATGAACGTAATCAAACTCGTCATCGCTTATTTGTCCATGTTCTTCAAGATCAACACAAACTTGCTCAACAGCAAAGTTAAATGTGTTGAAACCATTTAAGCTCGTTTTTGAAAGAACTTGATAATATTGATAAAATTTTTAGTAAAGTTTTATTTTTGTTTTATTTTATTCCTTTTATTGCTTTATATGATTTTAAATTTCAAATTTTCGCCTTAGAAATTTTGAAAATTCTGTTTCCTAATTGATCGGTTAAAAAATTATTCTATCAACTGAAATTCAAAGATGTGAAAGCGTCTTTTTTTTTAATAAAAAAAATCAATTAGAATTAATAATTTTGGTTTTTATTCAGTAATTTTTAATATCAAATAAGATAACAAAAAAGTTAATGAGTCTTTTTTGGCCCATTCCAGTTTATTAGTAAATATTAGGTCAAAATCGGTCCGATTTCAGTCTTTAAGCGAATATTGGGTCATTTCTGACATTTTAGATGGATAAGGATTAAGCAACTAATTTAACTTATTGATTTTTTTGTACGAAACAAAAATGCTTTAAAATATTAAGCTTTCTCTCAGTTACAGTACATCTTAAAACTAACTTCATCGCTTTCTTTTCCTTTCCTCTTCCTTTCCTCTTCCTCTCTTGAAAAAAAGAAAAATAAAGAATATAATAAATTATGCTAATTAATAATCTCCAATATTTAAATGAAACTATTCAACACGGCAAGCAACTTACAATTGAATCGTTAATTTGATCAATTTATTTTACTTAATTTTATTTGCCTGTTGTAGCCAATAGTATCATCTAAATATATGAATTAGCATAATTTATTATTTTCTTCAATTTCTCTTCATCCTAGTGAGGAAGAGGAAAGGAAGAGGAAAGGAAGAGGAAGGAAGAGGAAAGGAAGAGGAAAGGAAGAGGAAAGGAAGAGGAAAGGAAGAGGAAAGGAAGAGGAAAGGAAGAGGAAAGGAAGAGGAAAGGAAGAGGAAAGGAAGAGGAAAGGAAGAGGAAAGGAAGAGGAAAGGAAGAGGAAAGGAAGAGGAAAGGAAGAGGAAAGGAAGAGGAAAGGAAGAGGAAAGGAAAAGAAAGCGATGAAGTTAGTTTTAAGATGTACTGTAAATCTATTATTTTTCTTGATCGAGGTCGAAATAAATATTCTAAAGCCAAAATTAGATATTAACCCATAAGAAAAAAAATAAAGAGACTCTCAAGAGATCTCATTTAGAAATATAACGAGAAAAAACAGAGATCGTGAAAATATTCTTCTAAGATTCCAAGGAGATAATTGTTACGTTTTTCTCTTAGATATCTCTTCATTTTTAATTGTAGATTCTCGAAAAAATTTTTTTTAATAATTATTATAAATAAAACCAAATGAATTTAATGCATTAAAAGATTTGAATTTATTTTATCATTTTATTCAGTTTTTAAATAAAATTTTGAAAAAAAAAATGTTCATATTTCACAATCTTTAAGATTAATTAATTGATTCAGATAGTTTTTACAAATTTTAAAAAACAAATTAATTTAAACTTTTTCATTATTGCTATTTTAATTAAAAACGAATTGAAATTTTTTGAAAAAATAAATACATTGAAAAAAATTATTAATTAAACATTATTTTAAGATTTTTAATAAAGAAATTTATTTTTTTCTGATTTTTGTGTCCCAATATTTTCTATTAGCAATTGTTACACATTCTTTCAAGGTTTGCTCAATTTTGTCGGGAGAAGGTTTAGCTTTATCTATTGCACAATCTAAATAAAAAGAACATGAAAAATCTGTTATCTTTTTTATTAATTGCTTACTTTTCAAAATTTCAACTCTTTCCGACTCAAGAGGATATCTTTTTGATTTGGTAGTTTGGCCAGGTAAAATTATTATACCATTTGTTCTTACTTCTTCAAAAAAAAGAATTTCCATTAAGGAAGTGATATATTTATTCCAAGACGAAGCAGCAATGTCAAGCATGTTTTTGCCATTCCACATCTAAATAGCATAAATATTTTTTAAATTTTTTAATTTTAATTTAAACCCCAACAATATTTAATTAAATAAATTTCAAATTCGTTTTTGAATTTAAAAAAAAAATACACTTAACTATTATTTAATAATTCAAGTTTATTTTGATTTTATTACAAAACACAATTTGAAATTAATAATATTTGAGTTATATTGTTAAAAATTTTTTTAAAATTACCACTTCTGTTGGCCAGACTTGGTTTTTTGTTTTTCTTTTGGTGTTTTCTAGCATTTCAACTAGAATTGATTTAATCTTATCTATTTTGAAATGTAATAATTCAACTTCTTTTTTTAACTTAAAAAATAAAAAATAAAATTTTATTTTAAATTAATTTAATGAATACTTCAGTGCTTTCCCCTTCAGAGGTAAATGGTTGTTCATTTTCAATTTGTTCTTCATTGAGAAATGTCTCAAGAATAGACAGATTTTCATTCTAGCTTCTTTTATTCTCTAAATTTATTTAATAATTTGGATAAAAGTTAACGTATTTAGGAATTATAAACAAAATTAAATATTTGTTGAAAAATTGAGATAGTAAACTTTGAGAAATTAAATTTAAAAAATAACTTTTTTGCATATTATTCACATTAAAAGATTCGTCTAAAATTTCAGACTCACTGGTTGATGATAAATATTCCCAAAGTTCCATTTTTTTTGCTTTTGAATGACATTTAGTTTCACTTCCTGAAAATATTTTTAATTTATAAAAATATTTTTAAAAGTTTTTTCTTTAATACCTCTGTACTTAATTGTTCCATTATACCATTTTTTGTTGAACTCAACTCTTATATTTTTACTATTAATGAATTTCCTCTTTTCATCATTAATTACTGTAAAAGAGTTATCACTCTCAAAATAAATTAAAAGAAAATCTTTTGTCATTCTGTTTTATTTAAAAAAATAATTGCTTTGAAAATAAATTACAGCTTATAAATTACAAATTAAGCTTAGTCATGTTCAAATTTATATGAGACTTTGGTAATATATTTTTCTATTATTATACATTTACACATAATAGCATCGCATCTTATTATTCTATGCTTTGATTTTAGCTCAAATATTTTGAAAAAATGTGTAAAAGATTCAATATTAACAAGTGCAGAAAAATCTTTAGAAAATAAATTATCCAAATCTCGAAAACTATTTAAAACATCAAGTTTTACGATCAATGCATAAAAGTTATTTTTATACTCATAAAATTTTAAAATTTTCCCATATTTTTCAGACTTCTTTCCTATAAAACATACTGTATGATTATCATTTCCTTTTTTATCATAATTTAAAGTGCAAAAAATCTGCCCAGAAACCAAGGCTCGATCTGATTTAATTAAAATTTCATCTTGAAAATCAATTTTAATTTTTTTGAACAAATTTTTTTCTAATTCACTTAATCTTTCTCTGAAAACAGGCCTTAGAAGTTGATTTTTCTTCTTATGTTCTTTCATTAAAAAATCTATATAATCTTTTAATTCATGATTTTTACTTTGATATTTTTTTAAAACATTGAAAAAATTCTTAGAAACAAAAAGCTTTTTACTGAGCTGGCATAAAAACCCATTAGTTCCCATCATTAGTTTTTTCATATTTCCAAGCGAACCCTTAAAACTTTTGAATTTTTAAATTTTTTTTCCAAAAATTACCTCAAAAAAAAAGCACTATGACATTGAAGTGGACCATGCATAATAACTTGATCATATAGATGTAGATGTGCGTGAATAGTGTAATATATTCACTAGTACCATAATATTTGCCTATTGAATCGTGATAACTTTCAATCATCTTTTTAGCAACTTCAAGCATATCTCGGTTATCAATCGGTTCACAGAAAATTCTTGTTGAAAAAACGTATAATATAAGTAAGTTCCAATATGGAACTGGCAAAATTTCATTAGAACAGGAACAGAAACGAGAAATAAAAATTGTTTTAATTCAGATGACTTGTATTGAAGTTTAGAATCATATTGTTTAAATTTTCTGGAAAATTCGCTTGGAAATTTTATAGTTGAAAGAATTTTGTTTATTTGACATAGTTTGTCTCCTATTAAAGTTTAAAATATTTTTTCAATAAATTTCATTTTTAATAATAACAAATTACCAATAAAGCAATCTGAATTTTGATTTTCAAAATATTGTTTTAACAGCCATCTACAATGTCCCTGTAATATTAGATGCATTTAATCAAACGGAACCTGCTCAGGAATTGCAATAACGTTAAAGAATGGTGATGGTCCTTTTATTCCAAATAAGTTTTCTTTTGCTCTTTTATCTGTCAAAAGGCTTAATTTTTCATAGTCCTTTGTAGTTTTTAATTTGAACTAAATGACAGTAGTAAACAAATGTAAGAAAAAAATGTGTCAATTAAGTAAAATTTATAATAATATCTTACATTTAATGGACCATAAATCATTTTCCTGGACACATTATCATATTCACCTGGATGAAAGCATGTTGCACAACCATATCTTACATTAAATTGCTTTATATTTAAAGCGGAAGCCTTTGCTGGTTAGTCAGCTATCAAACTTTGACATCTAACTCTGAATTTTAATCCTAAAAAAATATTAAAATTTATAGTTAAAGTTTAATAAAAACTAGAAAAAATATACCTTTGAATTCAAGAGGAATATTAATTAACTCTGAAAGATTTTTCAGTGATTTTTCGAAAAAAAAATTGTAATCAGGTTTTTGTTTGTTTAACCAAAGGCCTTTAAATTTAATAATTAAAGTAAGTTAAATAATAAGTCATATTTTAGGGCAATGTGAAAATTTAGTACAAAAAATTAATGTACAAAAAGTAAAAACGCTATAATTTATTTTCTAAATAAGCAAAAATGGTCCTATAAAACGTACAATATTTAACAAATTTACAACAGAATTCAAAGATCTTCAAAAATACTGAAATTTTCTGTAAAATGCACACCACCAAAAAAATTTGATTAAAAAATGCAATAAATTGCAGAGTTTTTGCGGATCTTTGAGTTCGGTTGTACAAATTTGTACAGTTGTACATTTTATAGGACCATTTTTGCACAATTAGAAAATAAATTATAGCGTTTTTACTTTTTGTACTGTAATTTTTGTACCAAAATTTCACATTGTCATATTTTAGTTTAATATATTCTTCCATAATAGAAAATATTATAAAGGGAGATAAAAAAATACCAAGAATAATTAAATTATTAAAATTTTCTCTTGTCGATTGGTTCAGTTCAATGATAGTTGAAACTAGAGGCCATAAACAGTAATTTTTGGATCTGACCAAAGGACACCCATCAGTACTAAGATTTAGTGACAATGGAATCTCATTGCCACTTAAATTTTTAATGAATGATTTATACACGCTGCCATCTAAAGCTGATTTTATTAAGCCTTGACTTTTGTTTTTTTTAGCAAGATGAAAACTTTCTTTTATTTGATTTAATTTTTCCGAGTCTTCTAAAATAGTAATTAATTGAGATTTTAAATTAAAACAAACCATCTTTGAGCATGGTTTTTGACATTGTTGACACAAAGCTATTTTCCCAAAAAAATTGTTATTGAATAAAATTGGAGGAGCCGAAATATTTCAATATTGACATAATTCATAATACATCGATTCTTTGACATTGCTGAATTTTTTATTGAATGAATTGAATGTTTTCGGACAGGTATTAGGTTGTGGTAAAATGATTCTTATTAATTTTAATATATCATTAATTGCAATTTCGGCTAAATTATGACGAATTTTGATTAAAATCAAAACTAGAAGAAATTCTGATTTCTTTATATCAGCCTTTTCATACAAAGCTGTAGGTGAATCATCAATTTTATCTTCTGTCTCAGAAGATTGAGATTTATCACTAAGATCAGTAGTTGTTTTTGATAATTCGGACTCGGAAAAAATATCTTTGTTGCTTAAATCATCAGCACATAAATTATTATCTGAGTGAAAATCTAATAATTATCAATATTAAAAAAATATTAAGAAAAAATTAATAAGTTTTACCAAGAATGTTTTGATCGTCTATTTCTTTAACAGGTAATTTATTTTGATTAATTTCTAATTTTCGTTCGTCATTTTCCGAAGAGCTACTAGATGATGATTTTCTTCTAAAAGAAAGCTTTTTGAGACGATCCCGGTATCGTTTTTGGCGAAATTTTCTTTTTTTTCAAAAAAGTCAATGGCGATTCTGACATTTTTAAAAACCAAATTTTTTTTAGGCAAAGTCGATTTTTATAATTTTTCAATTTGCTTTTTTTGCACAAAATTTTTAAATGCGCGATTTCATTGCATTGCAATTTACACAGTCTTTAGCCTTTTAAAACTTTAAAATTTCAATTTTATATTGCAATGCAATGCAATAAAATGACTCATTTAAAATTTTGAGCAAAAAGAACAACTTGAAAATTGATCAGAAATTTCACATTGCCATTTCGGATTTAATTTCTTCGACAAATTATTATATTATTATCCACATATAGCCTATAAAATTGGAGCCAATAGCAAGATTTTATTGTCGCTTCACTTTAAAATGTTTTTCAAGAACCGCTCCACTATTATAAAGTTCAATAAAGCTGCTTATTAGCTTCTCCATTCTTTTGTAATTTTCCGATACGATTGTCAAATGAAATAATTGGGATTCTGGTATAATTTCGGAAAATTAAAAAAGAAGAGAGAAATTAAAAAACAACCATAACAAAAACACATTTTTAATATTGAATGAAGTTGCTTTTAATCAATCCCTTCTTTTGTAATTTTCCGATTAGAAATTCAATGAAATAAATTTTGAATACTACTCAAATAAATTAGTTTAACTTTACATTAAAGGCCACTATGAATATAATAAAAAAATCACTTTTTAGTACAGAAAAACAAATTGTTTACAAGCACTTTTAATTATTATTTATACTTTTTATGTTTTGTTTTTTTTTTATTCTTTTTAAAATAAAATTTAAAATTTACTCCTTAATGAGAAAAATAGTGAAATACTGAACTCATCTTAAAATAAAATACACAATAGAAAAACAAATAAATAATGAATAAAAAATTACATTTAATTAGATATAGTATCATATTTTTTTTTTATTAATGATTCATCTAGTTAACCAAAATCACCTCATTATAAAACATTTTTTTTCTTTAGGAGATCTTAAGGTTACCTATCGATAATAAAAATAACATTACGAGACAAAAAAATACACCCTGACAAATTTTTTCAATGAAATTTCTCTTAAGGATCTTTGAAAGATATTTTATAATTTTTTTCTTTTAATATCTCTAAGAGATCGCCTACGAGAATTTTACATGGGAAGGTTTATCAAAATGTGGTCAATTTTTTCCACAATCTCAAATTTAAGGTAGCTATTTTTTTAAACCCCCTTCTCTTCTAAAACAGTTCAAATTCTTTTAATTTTGACAATTTTTGTTTTCAAAGATTTTTTTTGCTGGCCATCTTTTTAGATTAAAAAATAAAAAGTAAACAAATTATTCTAGTAATAATTCAAAGTCAATGAAGTGAATTTTTTTTTGAGTTAATGGTTAAAAAGAAGAAAAAAAAAATTTCAAAAGTCATTTAATTTTATTAGTAAATCAACCTTTTATATATAGGACATTAACACTAGGCTAGAATATATTGAACTTTTTTTCTGTTAAAATTGCAGAGATTCTGCGCATCATTAGCAGACTTTGACGGCAAATGTTTCTACTGCACCATGTTGTATTCTCAGAAATAATTTTAAACTTATAGATAAAAAGTTAGAGAATTTAAGTTTTTGTTCAGCTCTTTTGTACTGAATTTCACAAAAAATTTATTAAGACTATTCGAGGTTTTTCCTTGAATTTTTGAAAAAATTCACTCCATATTTATTTTATATTTATTACCCAGTCGAAACCAGTCCTCCTTCCTTCCAGTTTACAGTTATTAAATTTCCCAATTTTTAAATTCAATAATTTCTTTTTCAATTAAATTGTCTTAGTTTTTAATGCGATAATGGTAGGTTTAAATTTTTTAATTGATTTAAATAAAAACTTTTAGACAAAAAATTTAATGTTTTAAAATGTATTACTTGTTTAAATGAAAAATTTGTTAGTTTGAATGAATGAATATAAAATTAAAAGATTGAATTTAAATTTCTCAATTAACTTAACCTGATTTATTTAAATTTTTGATTGCTTTTGTTAAATAAATTTCAGATCAATTATTTTGATGTTTTTTTTTTTTTTTTTTTTAATAAAATAATTTTAGGGATTTACCCCTAAGACTATCCCGAACGGCTTATCGCCTTCTTTTCAGTCCTCATGTAATTTAAATTTAGAAAATTTAAAAATAGTAATTAGGTTATATAAAAAAATGATGTATACAAAATTATTTTGATGTTAATTCGATAATGAACCATTATTTGACATAACATGTCTAGTAATGTTTAGTATTTATTTTTTAAAAATTATCAAAATCATTAGATTAACTAATTTTGAAAATTTTAAATGATTTTGGATCTTATATTATAAAATTGATATTCAAAAATAAAATAATTTCTATTAAAAAAAGTTACCAATTATTGAATTCTAATGATATTCTCGGCTAATTTTGAAAATTGTTGTAAAGATTGTTTCGAAAATTTGTTTAAATTTACTCTATTAAATGATAATTATCACTTGGAAGAATTTGATAGATTTTTTTCAATTATTGATAAAAGATTTTTTAACTTATTAGTAAAAAAAACAAGCACTTAATGTAACAAACTGTTAAATTATTTTTGGAAAAATATTTTTTTTAAGCTTTAGGATTAATCTTGGCATTACATTAATAATGGAGCTTAATTTGAATTAAATAAATAAATAAATTAATAAATTTCACACCAAAAAAACTGAGTAAAGTTGATAACATTGAGTATCTAGGATTTGTTATCAACTCAGACATAGACTTTAATTCTTTTGCATTGGACAAATTCACTCAAGTACAAAAGTCATTCTTCTCAGCCTCTTTTTTGTTAATTAAGATGAGCCATGCTTCCCCTACTTTAAAAAGTTTTATTTACAAAACATTTTGCCTTTCACAATTCACTTATGGTCTTGAAAACTTAACACTGGACAACAAAACACTCAAAACTTTAAACATAAATCAAAACAACCTTGTTAGACAAATGTTTAAGCTAAAATCTAATTGTCCCATGTATGGTATACTAAAAGTTCTTAGACTCTTTAAGATTGAACAACTTTATCTTATTTCTAAGATGTCCTTTATCAGTTCTGTTGGATTTAACCACTTATCTTCACAAATATTTAAATACTTATGTAATAACATTTCAATGAACAAAATTTGTTCTGCCCTCTCCTTTAGTAATGATCTCAAGCGTTTGATGCAGTTCACTAATAAAAACCTCGATACAATACTAAATAGTATTCGTCAGCTTAAATTGGATCTTAAGAGTCATTTTTACTTACGTGAAGGAATCTCGGACTCTATTGAGCTTTGTTTGAATAACTTTAGATTCAAATCTTTTCAATTACTTCTAAATGAATTAATAAAAACAAATTAAGTCAGTTCTCTCCTTCTGGTCCAGGGGGGTTTCTATAAATAACTGTATCTTTTTCTTTTTCTAATTTTTATCTGTATTTAATTTTACTTTCTTTTTATTTTTATGCAAAACTTTAATTTTTATTTTTATTTTACTTCTCCTAATGGAGGTTAATTTGAATTAAATAAATAAATAAATTAATAAATTTCACACCAAAAACAGACGATACCTTAATTAATTTACTTATCTAGAGAAACAACACAAATGGTTTTTAACTAGGAACTTTTAAAAGAAAAAGACTGTTTTTTCAATGATTTTAATTATTTTTTCTACTTCTATTTTAAATTCGCCAATGTAAAGTGTTTAGTATTTATTTTTTTAAAAAAATTATCAAAATCATTCGATTAATTAAGTTTTAATATTTTTAAATGATCGTTTTGATCTAAAAATTTGATCTGAAACTTGAATTTACCTTAATTTTAAAAATATAACGGTTCCTTTTACATGTTTATTTTGCAATTATGTTGAAAGACGAATTAAAAAAAAAACTCAAAAAATATTATCATGTGATTTATTTGATTTAGAAAATTCACAGAAAATTATTCAGAAAACAATGTTCAAAAATGACACCTAGCTTTTCATTTTCTTTTTCACCCGAAACAAACATATTTTCAGTTCTAGTTAACAATCAAAATCTTGTCGAACTTAATCTTAACATATTAAGCAATAACCTAAGCACGAGACTATGTGGCAATCGACCCGACACAACAGACCAAGAACCAAACTTAAACGAATTCATTTGCCTAATAATAGATCATCTAAATGTCCAGAAGCCCAATTTGAAAAACTTTCCACACTATCTTAAAAAAAGTTCTGATTTTCGAACAGCTCTTAATTTTTTTCTTTACGATCAAATTGTTTTTCACTTCCACAAAAAGCTCAAAACTGCTCTTGACTTTCGTTCCACTGAATTTAACAATTCTCTAAAAAAATATTGGCTAGACTCGATCTTTTCAACTAACTCCAACTCTAACAAAATCGAAATAGATAACTCAATTCATTTGGCAAAAATGTACCACCAGCTCATTCACTCTGACTTTATGAATTTGATCATCAAGTACGAATATATCAACTCGCTTGAATACAACCAAAAGTATAATCAATTTTTACTCTCATCAAACAATGAGCTTTGGTCTACTCGAATAGAGTCCCTGAAGCACAAACAACAGCGCCAATTTAGCAGATTTATTTTCAAGCTTTATGAAGAGCTTGTCAACCAAAAGCCAGCAAAAGAAAATTTAAATGAGTACATGGAAGAAGCTGATTTTGATGATTTCGAAGACATGAACTCGAGTTCTTTGACCAAAGTTAAAATTTTAGATGAAAACAAAATGTCCAAAAGGTCTAGTAGGCTTTTTAAAGATACTTCTTTCAATCGAATAGAAGAAAGTTACACTATTCAATTGGGAGCACAGCTGAAGAGCACCCATAATTTGAGATTGGTTCGCTGCGACATTTTGGAATATTGTGGCAATAGATTTAAGATTAATGCTGAAGTAAATGTGGAGAATTTGACTGATTTTATAGAGCCTCACAGCATGCTTACAGCCATGTCATTGTATTCGTCAAATAAGCTAAATGTTCTAGTGTTGCTTGTTGACACCATTTTGGATAATAAAAGTGATTTGAATGAGGAAAGAAAAAATCTTGAATCAAATGATCTTAGTCAGGCTTTTAGACAAATATGTCACAAAAATGGATATGATTTTCATTTTAAATCAATTGATGAACAAATAAACTCAGTTATGAAGTGTGTAAATTCGGTAAAAAAGGTAGAAGGTCAAAACTTTGCCAAATTAAATTTGGGTGATTTTTATGTGACTAAACACTCAAATTTGTCACAAACTCACGTGGTTTTTCATTTGGCGGCATTCGATCGTGATAACGAAGCCAATAGTTTAAAACAATCAGATTTGTCGAGTAGACATCCGGTTATTTTGGGCTTGCGGAACATTTTAAAGTCATGTATACAAAATAATGTTCAGACAATAACTATACCTTTGCTATTAACTCATCAGATGACAGAGGTAAATTAAATTTTATTAAAGACTTGAGGTTTTAAATTTGTAAAAAGGAAATGACTATAAGTTGGGTTATGAAAAGGGCTGAACTAGTTTTAAAATGTATGAAAGGATTCATGATCGAATTTGTGCAATGGGGTTCGCTGGAATCCAGAAATATTCAATTTGTGGTACCATTGGTAATTTAAAATAATTTTTTATAAATTTTACAATAATAAAACAAATTATTTAGGGCCTTATTGATGAAACTTTCAACTCGCTGAGCAGCTTGATCAAAACTGTTTTTAGAGAATCAAGAACTTATTTATTAGACTAGATAGACAATATTTTAAGAAAATACCTAATTCATATGTCTTTGTTAGTTTTTGACAATGGAGAATGGATTTATTTTTAAATTAAAAAAATCGTTTGTTTAAAAAAATTTACAGTATTTTTAAAAATGAATGAAAGCATGCATATTTTACCAAATTTTTAAACGATGATTTAGCGCTTTATTAATTACAGTTAAAAAAATATAATTTTTTTTTATATTAAAGAAAAAATGTTCATAAATTTTTTTAAATGAGCTTAAATTATCAATTTTAAAAACGACTAAAATCATTTTTTAACTTTATCTTTATTATCTAAAAAAAATGTCCAGCAAACAAAAAATATCAAAATTATAAGGATTTGAACTTTTTTTTTGAAAGGGAGGGAGTTTAAAACAAATTTAGTTTTTAATTCTATTTTAATATGAAAATTAAACACATTACTTCTTTCTAAAAATAAAAATATTTAATTGAATGAAACTAAAATTATTCTGGAAAACCAAGCTTCAAAATAAATTTAAAACTGAGACAATAAAAATTTTGAAAAAGAAAGAATAATAAAAAAAAATAAAATCGAATCAAAGCCTGAATATTTTTAAGCAACTATTTTAATTTTTTGATTTTCTATTAACGTGAGACAAAAATTCTTTTAACTATTATATTTTCACTCATTTAAATCTCTAATTTTTCTCGATCGAGTTTAATATTTTATTTCTCCTATATTCAATTTAAAGGCAAGAGAAAGATAGGGAATCTTGAAAACATGATTAATAAGTACCTAAAAGAAGTCGTAAGATGGCTTTTCAAATGGAAAATGAAAATGTCTAATGAAAAGTCATGTTACATGATCTTCGAGAAAAAAACTAAAGTTAAAATCAATCTTGACCTTAAAATTAATGATAGCAATTTGAATAACGAGGGAAAAGTGAAATTCTTAGGCATCACGTTAGACTCAAAACTTACATTAGGTACAATGGTGGATGAATTGAAAGAGTGCTGTAATTCAAAACTTAATATAAAAAATATCTCTCAAATACGAAATGGGGTCTAGAAATAAAAACATTAGGTAATCTTTACAAATCTTTGACAGGATAATGACTTTGATTGGATTATTCTTTTCATTGTTTAAACTCATTCTCAGAAAATAACATAAAAAAAATAAAAGTTATTTAAAATTCAGCAGTAAGATTCATTTTGAAGCTGAAATATGATACCCCCTCCAATATTATACACCAAGAGGCCATCAATAAACTAAATCTACTAACAATTTCGAATCGACTTTTTGAGTTGAGTGAGTTGTTTGATATTTCAGGGCAGGATTGAGTCATTCTGTTCCACTGGTCGTCAGACTGGTGGAGGAATAAAGAGAAGGTTTCAAATCAAGATATATCGAATATCCAACTCCATTGTGTAATTGCTACCTAATAATTTCTTCTTATTTTCCTGAACTATCAAATATTTAAACATGTCTCTAACCTCTAGTTATTCTAACATATCGTTTTTGATTTTCTTTTGACTTATTTATCCTTTTATTTATTTTTATTATTATTTTTTGTTGATTTTATCTAATTTAACTTTATTTTTATTTATTTTTATTCTGAAGGAGCATTAGCTCGGTATAGATAAACAAATAAATAAATAATTAAAAAGGAAATAGTTATAAAGGAAAAATTTTACCGAGGGAAAAAATTTAAGGAAAAACCTTGTAAGGGAAAAATGCTACTAAATCTGCACGATCTCTCAACAGTTTACGGTTTTAAGTTAAAAAAAAATATTAAAAGATTGAAGATAAATAAAGGATAATGCATCAAATTCAAAGTTAAAAAATTAAATAATTGCTTATCTGAAAAATTAAAAAATTTGTTTAAAAAAATAGTAATTCGAATTATTATTCTGCTTTTAATTTCCTAATTAAAAAATTCAACCTGGTTTTTATTTTTAGCTTATTCAAAATCTGCTGTTTTTTTTAATTTAATTTATTTATAATAAAAATAATTTTCTAATAATTAACTTTGCTGAAAATCGGCTTGATTTTTAGGATGAGTTTGAATTATTTCTGGAAGCTGATCAAGTCTATCTGTAATTCTTGATATAGTTGGGTATTCATTTAAATTTATTTTTTGCAAACGAGCTGCATACACTGCAGGAACTAAGAAAATATCAGCAATTGTAATACCATCTCCAATGCAATATTTCCCTGAGGTTTCAGATAAAATTGACTCAATAGCTTTGAATACTTTTTTAGTCGATAATTCCAATCTTGCATTTTTTTCTTCTTCACCCAATTCTTTACCAAGTCGTTTGATTACTTTTTGATAGGGTTGCATTCCGGAATTAACAATTTCAGCTATTGATCTAGCTCTGCAGCGTAAATAAATATCGACTGGAATTAATTTGGGTTCAGATGGCCTAGTCTCATCTAAGTATTCTATTATAGGCATCTAAATAAATATTTTAAAAAGGTTTTCAATATTGATAGATGTTAGGACAAGTTACTGTTTGTGTTAAATTATAGCCATCGATTTGAAGAGTTGGTATTTCATTATTTGGATTAATATTTTCGTATTCTTTAGAAAACTAAAATCAAATTTTTAAAACAATTAAAAATATGAATTATGGTTATTTTTTTGGACAAAATTTATTAAAATATACTTGTTCTCCTTTATCAATATTGACTGATTTGTATTCATAATCTATTTTTTTTAAGGCCAAAGCTTTTTTGAAGAAAAATTTTACATAAAAATTATTTCTTGAATATTATTTTATACCTATACGGACTCGCCATGATGCTCCACGATAAAAATTCCACAAAATCGGCTTATGAAAAAAAACTATTATAATGATTTAAAAAATATCAGTAATGTGACAAACTTTATTCAGTGACATTTTTAAAAATTAAGATTTTTAATGCAAAAATTTCTTCGCTAATAAAATTCTAAATTTTAAAATTTAGATAGAATAAATGGCAATAAGAATTAAATTTTTTTTAATGATAGTTATAACTTTTAAAAGGTAAAAACATTTTTATCACCTGATAAAATGGAGAGATATGAAAAATATCAAAATGATATTATTGCATAATTTATATCGCGTATAATTATTAATAAGCTGATTTTTAGATTATTTAGGACATTGAATCAAAAAACAATACATTTTAGTAGTAGTAGTAGTAGTTTTGACTGTAGCTGGCTAGCCAGCGAGTGTGCTGATAAGGCACACTAAGACAGCTGATGTGATTGATTGCTGCTCATCCAGCAATCAATGCCTGCTTTAAAGCTGTTAACATTGGAGGCTTCAACTAATTCATTTGGCAGCGAGTTCCATATGTTAGCGGTTCTGTTGAAAAAAAAGTTATCTCTATGATGGAGCCTCGATATTTCTTTGTGATATTTGAGGCAGTGACCTCTTCCTTGGTTTTTTGTGACATTAAAATTATTGCTTTTTTCAACCGATTCTATTCCATGCATGAACTTGTATAATTGAATTAGATCACCTCTTTTTCTTCTTTCCACCAGATTTGGAATGTTCAAAGCCTTCAATCTGCTTTCATACGGTTTGTTTCTAATTGACAAAACAAATTTTGTAGCTTTGCGTTGAATCCTTTCAACATTCTCACAGTCAGACTTAAGAATTAGAGACCATACAGGCACCGCAAATTCCAAAAGAGGACGAACAAAAGTTAAATACAAAGATCTTAATAACTTACAATCAAAACGAGCGAATGACTTACTGATGCGACCTAACATTTGATTTGCTTTGTTTGTAGCCTCTATCACTTGATTTTTCCATTTAAGATTTGTATTGAAAATAACTCCAAGATCTCTTTCGGTTTCTGACGTTGCTAACTGCTTACCATTAATAAAATAAGGAAATTCTTTGTTTTTATGACAATCATGCATAACCACACATTTTGATGTGTTGAAGAGAAGTAGCCAATCTTTAGTTTCGCGGCGCTTATTTCTAATACCGTTTGCGAGAAAATTTTAGTGTTATCTGCATACAATTTCACAACATTCTCTATTCCTTTAGGTATATCATTGATATACAAAACGAACAATAGTGGACCAATCACTGACCCTTGTGGGACACCGCTAAAAATCTCAACCCAATCCGACAAAATTTCACCTTGAATAACTCGTTGTCTTCTATTTTTCAAGAAAGCTTCAATCCATTTTAGTGTCAGACCATCAAAGCCATACGCTTTCAATTTAGTTATTAGTCGTCTGTGCGGAACAGTATCAAATGCTTTCGCAAAATCTAGCAGAATCACATCAACAGGAATACTTTTGTCTAGACTCATTGAGATGAAATCTAGCGTTTCCAGAAGATTAGATGTACATGACTTTTTCTTAACAAATCCATGCTGTTCTTTAGATATAATATTATTCTTATAAAGATAGTCTTCCATTTTGGTTCTTATTATGCTTTCCATAATTTTGCAAGGAATTGAAGTTAAAGACACAGGACGATAATTGCTTGCCGTTGATTTATCACCTTTTTTATACAATGGGGTAATATTTGCTGATCTGAATTGAATTGGAAGCTGACTATTCGATAATGATTCTCTGAAAATCAAAGTTACAGGAATAGTAAAGGCTTCTGCACAGTATATTAGCAATAACGGATGAAGCTTGTCTACACCACATGATTTATTTTGATTCAGGTCTTGTAATTTTTTGAAAACCATCTCATAACTAATGTCATTTGGCTCAATGCCAATATATTCTGACCAGTTTTCATTAAATTCAACTTCAAAAGGAGGAAGCTCACCATCTTGTTCAATAACAAAAACATCGTAAAAACATTTATTAATTTTGATTTTTTTGATGAAATATCATTTGATTCCAATTTTTAAGTTAAGTTGTTGCTATTTCTTCAAATGAAAATAAAATTTAAATTAAATTTTTTTAATTTTCTGTGTAAAAATAAAAAACTACTGATTTTCTTTTATAGATCACAATTTACAATTAGGTGATAATTATACATAGACTTAAGGCCTAGTAATCTTCAACAAAAACTCTTTGTGAATTCAATTTTCAAACTATTTGCAAACTATTTACTAACAATACCAAACTTATGCTAGCTGTGCGCAGCCAATTCAATTAGCATTATTTTGAGGTAACCTTTAGTTGCATGCTGCATCCTATTTACATTAATGTCGATTTAATTTCGAAATGAAGATATGATGTAGAAACTAGCGTTAATCAGCAATCCGATTCATCTTGGTTTCGACCGAACATTGGACCGGTTTAGACTAGTACTGGTCTTCTAAGATTGGAACTGGGACTTTACTTGAAAAAATTAAACTTGAATTTTTTAAATTATTTTTTTTTAATTTAAAAAAATCTTCATCATAATTTAGAATTTGGATAAATTTTGAAATTTATAATAAAAATACTTTGATTGTCTGAATATGAACCAGTATATATAATATAATAATAATAATTAAGTTTGATCTTATATTTATATTAAGCTTTTGACTTTTTAAGTTATCTTAAACTTTTTCTGATGCACAATAATTAAAAAAATTGAATGATGAATATTAAAATGAAGTAAAAAATATTTTTAAATTTATTGTTAATATACAGATTGAGCTACAGCTTATTTATAGAAAAAAAATTATAAAAAATAAATCTAAAAAATATAGAACATGAAGTAAGACCAAAATTTTTAATTTTTATCTCTTCTTGAAAGAATAAATTAAATTTTATTAACTGAGTTCTGGATAACTTGAAGTCTAATTTTGAACCTTGATTGGTGATACAAGTGATTTATATTAGAATTGTTAACTCACAAGCCTAAGTAAAGGCATTACTTTGACTTGTTAAAAAACAAAATTTTAAGTTAAAAATAATATTTAGATCCGAACTAAAATTATTTTTGGTTTCGACTTTCACATGAAATTGAATTGTTTACAGTTAGAATAGAATTGCCAAGCAGTTATTTTGTTGGCTACATGAATTTTTGTCCCACAGAGGAAGGAAAAAAATTACAGTACCTCTATGATACTATGAATTCACCATATTAAAGGTAAAATATTCTACAGTATAAATTAAAACTAATTTGTAATTTCCTCGACTCTTCTTCAACTATTCCAGTGGGGAAAGGAAAAGTCAAGGAAGATTCGAGGAAGAGTCGAGGAAAAGAAATGTTCAAGTTAGTTTTTAATTGTACTATAGTACAAAATAACATTAATTATCGGAAATTTTCGATAATTATAGTAAAATTCAGTGAATTAAATTCCAGTATTTTCCGAAAAAATGACTTTTTTGTCCGAAATTGGCGTAAACTTCGGTTTATTTTCATTTAAAATTGCTGAAGGAAAAATTGATTTTTTGTTCTAATATTAGATTTTTTTTACAAATTATGAAATTAATAAATCAACAAAAAAGTGTACTGATATATAAAGACATAAAACTGGAATTGGAAATAGTAAGTGAAAAGTTGTATTTTACTCATTAAGATCTCCTAAAAACAAAAAAGCTACATTTTCATATTTTAATTATCTTGTAGATAAAAGTTAATTTGATTTTCTTGGTTGAAAAAAAAATGAAAAAAAAAACACGACCCTATAATTTTATTTTGTACTATCTCATTTTGGAATATTTTTGGAATACCTTGAGAGAATTCATTTGATAAATTTTTATTTTATCAATTTTTTTTACCATTTAAGTTTCTACATTTAGGTATTTACGTTGTAAAAATTTAATGTAGCAAAGTGACATGATCAGACTGTAATATATCTTTTAACTAAAACTTTAAGAGAGGGAATAAAAGATTTATTATATCTTCTAAATTTATTTTAAATAAAGTGTTCAACTAAATATTTAGCCTATCATTCACATACTTAGCCTGTATTACATTTGTGTCAGCGGTACTATGTATTTTCTCATTTTAAAATGATTTTTTTCTCATCGTAAATAAAATGTTAAGTTAATTTTCAAAAAATCTAAAATAAATTTTCAAAATAATATATTAATAACAAAGTTGTGACTATGCATATAAATTAAAATTATCAAATGATTATTTTGGACTAAATTTTGAAATATTTCAAGAATATGGGTAAATTCGTACTAACTTTAGGATTAATAGGCTTATGTCATGCAGCCTATTCAGCCACACAACACAAAAGCTACATGCGCCTAACAGAACATGATTTGGATTCAGGATCTTCGCCTATTTCGTCACTACCTCTTGACATTCTTATTCAAACTGTGCTTTGTCTTTTTTTGAGCTGTTTGGGAGTAATTCAAGTGGCAGCCAAATTCAAGCCAATAAAAATTACAAGTGAATGGGAAAACAAAACATGGGACAATGTTGCCAACAGAACTTCGTTTTATTCATTTAACCACAGAGGCAAATTTTTGTTTTCGGACGTGGATAGCGAGAACCAGCGTCTTTTGTCCAACTATGTCAATATAAATCGAGCTGAAAATATTTCAAAAAAAGAAGATTACTCCAGTGAATCCGAAAATTACAGTTTAGACGAACAATCAAACTAACTTAATAATTTTTTTTTTAAATAAATTTACTTAATTTGTTACTCAAAAATTTCATGGTGTATGTCTCAAAAATATTGAAAAAATAAATTTTTTGTTAAAGCTTTCTTTTTCTTGATATTAAGAAATCTGGGAAATAATTTTCCTAGAGTTCATCAATTAAATATTTTCAACAATAAAAATGATTTTTATAAGTATATTTTCCCGTAGATTGAAAATCTCAACAAAAAATACCTGTTTAATGGCTGGTAAACAGGTGTAATTTGAAGAATTTTTTTTTATCCATTTTAAGAGTATAAAAAATATCATATTTAAAAAAAATTTCGCATACATTAGTATATATAGAGTTGCTAAAAAGTCCCAAAATAAAGTCCAAGTCATTAAAAAAAAAGTCCGGACTTGGACTTTTTAAAAAAATAAATAAAAGTCTTTGGCTCGGACTTGACTTGAGACTTGGGACTTTTAAACAACTCTGAATATATAATTTGTTTTTTTTTAATTTTCTGATAGAAAAGTAGAGGTAAGTCATTCATATTAAATTGGGACTCAGGAAAGTGTCTGATTTTAAAAATGTAAAAAAATTTAATATTACAAAATAACATATTAGAAAATTAAAATAATTGTTTAAATTTTAATATTGTCATAAATTTATTCGAATAAGTTTAAATATTAAAATAAAAATTCATCAAGAAATTCCATTTAAATATTTTAAAATAATTTTAATAGAGTGGTTGCATTTTTGTTGTATTCTATAGAAATTGCCATTTAATGAATTTATAAATATTAAAAAAAATTAAATTCTTTATATTGTCATATAAAAAAACTTAAATTTTTATAATTTTAATTTATATGAATCAAAAGTTAAATTAAAAAATGATTTCTTTGGAAAAATGCTTTTTTATTGCATTTTTTCAGACATTATAACTCGTTTAATAGCCGTTTTACAATCTACGTGTTGTCAAGATTTCTTCTATTAATAAATTAACTTTCTGAAAACTTTTGATGTATTGAACAAGCTTTATTGGAATAAAAAAAATTTAATTTTGCAAAAAATTCTAGATATTTAAAATGCAAGAGTATATATATGATGTAGGTGAATGGATTTGTAATTTGAATTCAAAATTTTTCAATTCAATCAGCACAAATGACAGTCCTCGAAACGTAATTTTTGATCCGACAAAACTTAAGGAAATAACAATGCCAAAAGAAGAGACTAGTTGGCCTAGGCCTCTTTTATCTTCTGTCGATTACATAAAAGCAAATCAAAAACAAATTTTGTCCCTTCTGGCACGGATCCTTGGTCTAACCATTTCTGCAGCGACAACATATTTCTTAATGAAATGGCTAATGAGAAATTTGGATCCAACCAATGCTGATAAGCAAGCAGCAAAAAATAGAGCTGAAAAAATTATTAAGCTTGTTGGAATGTCAGACTTGGATCTGACCGAGCATGAGCTTTTTATTGCATCTAATATAATTTTGTCCAAAGATATTGAGTGTTCTTGGAGCGACATTGGTGGCTTAGAGCACATAATTGAAGACCTAAGACTCAGCGTTATTTATCCACTTAAAAATTTAGATAATCTATCGAATCCAAATTCATCTCTTAATAGAAGATCCAAGTTAATTCAAGCACCAAAAGGGGTTCTTCTTTTCGGGGTATTTTGAAGAAAAAAAATTTTAAACTTTATTTTATTTAAAAAAAAAAGCCTCCTGGTAATGCTAAAACAATGATTGCCAAAGCTTTGGCCAAAGAATCAGGAGCTAGATTTATAAATCTCCAAGTATCAAGTTTATTTGACAAGTGGTACGGTGAATCGCAAAAAAGAGCCGAAGCAGTTTTTTCTCTAGCCTCAAAAATCCAACCAGTCATAATCTTTATTGATGAAATAGATTCATTTTTACGAAACAGAAGATCGGATGACCACGAATGTACAATCACCATTAAGACACAATTTATGACTCTTTGGGACGGCTTGTGCACAAATCACAGCAATAACCGGATACTTATCATTGGTGCCACAAACAGACCCGAGGATGTTGATCCAGCTATTTTGAGGCGGATGCCACAAATGTTCTATATTGGCTTGCCCAACGAAGTACAGAGGCTAAAAATACTGAATGTTATTTTGAAAGATGAACACTTGGATGAAGACGTTGACTTGGAGGGAATTTCTAGAAGAACTGAAGGATTTAGTGGAAGTGACTTGCATGAATTGTGTAGATGTGCAGCCATGAATCGGTTTATTGAAATTTTGAAAAATAATCAAGAATTAAATAGAATAGAGGGTGGAAATGCATCGAGAATCCGAAATTCCGAATCTACTTGTATACGACAATGTGATTTCAATAATGCCTTTCAAAAAATGGAAGTGAAAAATATGGCAACAAAACGACTTTTGGGAAATAATCAATTTTGATTTTTTAATGAATAAATTTTTTTTTATAAAATTTAATTTTTAAAAAATTGTTCGAGATTAATTACTCGAGAATAAACCAAATTTTAATTTTTTATTTAATTTTTATTTGTTAGTGTTAAGCTATGGAAGATTTCGATTTTTTTGGAAAAGTTAATCAAGGTCTTGATTTTTACAAAATTTTAGGCTGTGATCGAAGTTCAACAGTAAAAATTAAACTAAAACTTTCAGCTAAAGCTTCATTATTTTATATTTAAGACTGAACAAATAACCACTGAATATAGAATAAGAGCGTTGAAGCTACATCCAGACAAGAATTCAAATAATGATTCACGTAAGATTTAAATTAAAATATTTGGTAGAGAATAATTAAACATGTATCACATGTCATTACCCATTCTAATTTATATTTTTAATTTTTTTTTAGTTTATTTTTCTTTTTATTTATTTTACTTGTCATTTTTTTAAGTACCTTTAAGTCGGTACAGAAAGGCAAATAAATAAAAAATGAAATAATTAAATAGGAAAAAAGCGAAAAATTTCTTAAGAGTTTAACCAGACCTTGAAAATATGAGTGAAGTTTATTTAGTCATTTTTATTAAATTGAAGTTAAAATTCAAAGACAATTTGCGCTTTATTTAGTCTTGAAATAAAATTTTTCAGTTAAACTTTTCGTTTTTTGTAGATTAAAGGAAAATTTTGAATATTTTTTCAATTGTTGTCAATGAAAAAGTTAAGATTACAGTGGTGATTTGATAACAGTATTTCAAATACTGTTATCAAATCACGTATAAATTAGTATAAATTTTTTTTTTCATAAATTGGTTAAAAAAAAAACTTTCTTAAATTTTCGATATTTGGAAAAAAAAGAAATTTATTCAAAAATTTTGAATTGGCCGTTTTGAATTTTACCAAATTTTTCCAAAATTATCTCAAAATTCTGAAAATTTACGTTAATTTACGTAAAATGTGATAAAATTTGGTTAATTTACGGTATTTTACGTAATTTTTCGTAAAATACAGTTATCAAATCACCACTGTATTATTCTTAAAAAATATGATATTTTTTTAAAATTATTTTTCTATATTTAATCCCTTAAAAAATTCTAAGAAGATAACTAACTCTAAGAAATGATTAGTCTATTAAAATAAATCTATGAATTAAACGATCACCATTATAATTTAATGTAATATATTAAAAAAATTAATTTCATTGTCTAGAATATTTTTCAATAAAGTAAAATGATCTTTACTTAAATTTATTGATTTTAAAAATCTTATATTGTAAAATTTTTTTTAGTTAGGATAAAAGTTAGATTAATTTTAAAAAGTTTTTGTTTAAGAAAATGAATTTAAAATATTACAAGAAGCAAAAGAAACTTTGGTTGATCCAAAATTGAGAGAAAAGTACGACTTTTGGTTAGATGGAGGACTTGGAATGTCATGGAATGAGTGGCGTAGATTTACTGAGAAGAGTACTCCAGTAATTTTGTTGTTCTAAATTTATTTGTTGCTAAAAAAATTATTTGCAGGTTTTTCACTGGATTAACAAAAAGCAGGAACCCATTATTATGCCATCTAACGAGAATAATAATAGCATTACAATGCACTCTGATCAGTTATCAAATTTTCGCTTTAATTCAAAGCAAGATGATTCTGTTCTCTTAAAATTTAGAAATTACCAAATATAAAAAAAGTAATAACATACTTACTTTCTCTTTATAGTTTAACATAAATTTATAACTCTGTTTTAGAATCGCTTATATCTAAACTTCTGGTGTCAAAAAAATTTAAGATACATTAACTTTTATATTTAATAGACTTAAGATTTTTTAACCATTGAATTCAGAGAGACTCAACTAAATAAAAATTAAATTTTTTTTTTAAATTAAATAATTTTTTGATGTTTTTAAATTGTACTCAATGTCTGTAGTTTGAATAAATAAATGTTTATTAAAATTAATCTTTTAAATGAAAAGTTTAAATTGATCGTTTTTTTTTTCTAATAAATACTTAGATATAAATTTTGATTTTATAGAATAAAATCTTCATTAATTTATTTTAAAATGTTTAGAAAAGATGCATGAAATTAATTTCAATTCCCTAATTAAAGTTCGATAATACTTCTAAAGGCTTTATAAATTAGATTTATTCTATTAAAATTTGCATCGTGTCACAATTTTGTACTAACCTAAAATATTGGTCTACAAAAATTATCCAAAAATTGATCTAACTTTTTCTCAGTTAGTTTGTTGTATTTTTCTAAAGCGTAAAAAAAAATGAAATATACAGTAGCGATTTGATATAAAAATCCATGGAAAATTTACGTAATTTAACGTAAAAATACGTAAATTTACGTAAAAAATATTTATTTTACTATTTTTTACGTTAAACAAGGATTGTAAAAAATGGTTATTTAACTAAATTTTACGTAAAAACTTAAATAATAAAAAAATCTCAGAAGTCAAAATCGTATTTTTTAACAAAATATTATGAAAAACAGCAAAATTTGAGATTTTTTTGGCATTTTTGAGTTAACATAATTTAACGTAAATATTGGTAATTTCACTTCTATTCACGTAAAATTTAATTAAATTACCATTTTTTACAATTCTTGTTTTACGTAAAATAACAATTTTTTACGTAAATTTTCCATGGATCCTTACATCAAATCACTACTGTATATTGAATAATTAAATTGCGATTAACCGTTCATAAATCTAAATAAAATTTTATCATTTCCCTAAAAACACAGTCACACGTTAATAAACTCAAAAACAGATAATTAACATTTAAAAGCTTTTGTTTTATCGAGCAATTATGATCTAACATGAATCAACTTTGCATATCTAAAAAAAATAAAAAAAAAATAACAATTAAAGCAAATAAAATTTTATTATCTTAAAAATTTTCCATGTAAATTTATGAAAGTGTTTTCTAAAAATTTCAAAAATCGACAACTCGAATTCTAAAATTTAACATTCGAAAGTGTCTTTAAAACATTTAAAAGTTAAAATGAATACTTAGATTTGGAAAATAATTTATTTAATAATTATTAGAATTGATTTTGAATTAGTTATATTAATTTACATAATAAAATGAAAAATAAATAAAATTACTCAAATTGCTTTCATAAGGTTACTTCATTCGATAAATTAAAAAATAAGTAGATTAAGAGACAAGATTAATTGTTTTGGTTAACATTCATCTCCAAGCAGCTAAAGTTTGTAAAAAATGTGATATTCTTTGGAATTTTGTAAATTTTTGAATGTGAAAATGCATCGTTTTTAAAAATAAAAAGATTTAGTAACATTTTCCGAAGTACTTTTGTTTTATTATATTTTTCTCTTTTTTGAATTTATTCCATTAAATAAAAGAGTCTGATAATTTAAAATGAGTAAGATTAAACTTATTCAAAAATATTTATTACGTATCTAATCAAATCATATAATTAATTAAAAACCATTGAAAATATTTGAAAAACATTTTTTATTTTAATTTAAATTCCAATACTCTTTAAATATGTTGAAAGGAATTACGTAAAAATAACCAAGCTGAACTTTTTTTAAATAAATCCGAGATTATGGCTGGTCATTTAAAAATAGCTATTAAATTTAGTCTATTTTGACTGCAGCATAAATCTTCGAAACAAAAAAGTATGACGAAAAAAATCCTATGGTACCCGTTATAATCCAAATTGTGAATGAAATCAGAAATGAATAGCCGAAATACAATAATGAAGGAACAAACTCTGTTATGTCAAGCTAGCAAAAAAAATAATTTTAAATTCCTTGAACGAATTTTTATCAAAATTAAATTTACCTCGGTAACATAATAAAATATTGAGTAAAAAAAGACATAAAGAGCGCATCCACCAGACGCTATGAACGATCGCCACCACCAATGATAGTCCTCGGCACACAATTGGAAATAAGTCATTACTACTGCTATTTCGCAACACGAAATAACTACTATCAAAAATACTAAAAATAAAAATCCAAACAAATAATAATATTGATTGTCCCAAATAGCCTTTGTAACAAAAAAATAATTAAAAAATTATTAAATGAATATTTTCAAATTTAACTTACAGAAAAAATGAAAAACAGCTCAATAAAGCAAGCGCCAAACGGCAGTATACCGGCCATCAGGGTGCTGATCATTGGACTCATGTACCAAACTTGATCCGGAACTTGTCGCGGTATCTGGTTGGTTCGAACTGGCTGTGAGTATGGCTGAAAAATGATAAATTAAAAATCACTCTTTCAAATTATCAAGCTATGAGCAAAATACCTGTTTTCGGTATCCGAAATAGTAACCAAAAAATACCAACGGTAAGGAAATACCAAATATCATAGTCAGTAGAGCAAGCATGGTTGTGAAGGGTACAGCGCCAGAAGATTTTTTTCCCCATATAAAAAAGTTAAGAATAAAACTTAATGAAAACAAAACAAGTGGATAGAATGTAGCTGTCATAAAAGCTGATTTTTTCCAGTGTACTCCACGTAAGGTCTTGTACAAACGTCCTCCATAATATCCAGCAACCAATCTAGAATTTTATTTTATTAAAAATAAACTCAACAATCACTTAATCCATACCCCATAAAAACATAGAGAAACAAGGCGCTGGTAACCAAAGCACCTCTGTATGATGGCGACAACATACCAAGCATGGCAAAGACTTTATTTAAATTTTACTTTTTTTTAAATAAATTTTTTTGTAGAATAAAATTACCTATTATGATAAAAGACATGGTAAAAAGTTGAATTCCCGATCCGACTAATACAACCAAGAGTTCAGTGTTTTTTGGCGGTCTAAAAACATCTCCATGGACAAGTTTCCATCCTGTTTCTTCAATCGCCTCTTCCTTCAATCAGAAATAAATTTCACTTATAAATTGTACAAAATTTAGATTATTTCCTCTTCAAGATACTTACAGGCTCATCTTCTCTATTATATTTAGCAATGTCTCTACGCAATGATCGTATTAAAATCATACTCAAAATGCCAGCAAGGAAAAACACAACAACCAGAGAGTTTATAATTGAGAACCAGTGTATTTTAACATCACTCATTTTTAAGTAAGAGTCCCATCTTGATGCCCAAGCTATTTCACTAGCTATCCAAGAAATTTCATAGGTCATGTGTATTTTGTTTTTTTGACCAAGAACTAGCTTTTGCGGTTTCACAGAACTGTCAGATGCATCGCTTTCAATTGAGCATGTCATGTCCTCTTGAGGTTTGATCATGGAATAGTTTAAGCTGTGGGTTTCGATCTCAAAACCGACCACACGATACAAATCTGACGATTTTTCGTTGTGGTATTTGAGATTGAAGCGAATGTGATTGTTTAAAAAGTATTCGCCATTGCTGAAAAATCCTATTTGATAGCCATGCTCATACTGTTCTTCTTTGCTTTCCAATAGTTGAAATTTGGTCGCACATGGCAAATTATCCACAAGTCTAAAAATAAATGAAAACCAAAAGGTAATTTAAAATTTTTTTTTAATTTACAAATGAACATGATAAGCATTTTCAATTCTCTTTATGACTTGTTTGGTCTGATCTTCGTTTAGCTCAATATCTTTACAAAGTATTCTACACTTTTCGTTTGTCTCCATTTTGATTGAAAAATCTGTGTTTACAATGCGATCACCTCTTAAAATTTCGCCCAGATTCTCTGACTTGTATTCTATTCCAGACTGTGGCCTGCAGTGAATTGGCAAATTGTAATACTCGTATGGCAACTGTGTTTTGGTACTTGTCATTTTTACCGCCTGAATAAAAAATAAAGTTTTTAAATTTTTCCTGTTTAATTTTAATTTTACTTTGACTTCAACTGGGTCGCCTTTGCGATAGTCTTGCGGAGCAACACCTGGTACATAAAATGATTGAATACGATTGAAACTATTTAAAATTGTCAAAAAAAGCAAAATCGACTTTGGGGTCGATTTTGCCAGCGATTGTTCGATACGCATTTCTCTTCGGCCAAATAATCTAAAATTTTTGTGGTAATTATTTTTAGTTTAGATGACTAAGTTTTTGATGATGAAGACACTTGTAAAGGAATTTTTTTAACATTTTTTTCATTTTGAATTTTTTATTTTAAGTTTTTTGCTAGTCAAGAGCAAAATTTTGTCTTGCATGCATTTAATCTAGTATACAAAGAAAAACAAACCAAGCTAAGAGAGAGAGGGTATCTAATTTAGTAAATAAAATATGGCAAAATAATATTTTTTTTTAAATTAACAAGATAATTGCTGAATATTCTTTTAAAAAAGTGAATTTAAAAATACTTTTTTTTATTTTTTTAAGATATATATTTTTTTGTTTTTTTTTGTTTCTGCTGCTTAGCAATAACAAGAGTAACACGTGTTACCTTATATTAAAATAACCTAAAGTTAAACTTACTTTTAGTGTCTCCAAAAATAAAATAAACATAAAGAAAATTGTCAAAATTTATCTAATAGATTATTAGTATTGTAAATTAAAAAAATATATGAAAATGGCAAAAATGAAAATTTCAAATTTAATTTTTTTTTAGAAAAAAACTATTTTGATTTAATAATGACAGATGAATAATAAAATTAATTGTCAATTGGATTTGTACAATTTTGGCTTTCAAATGAAAACTTTTTGAAAAATTTGCATTATTTTTTTGTTTGACTTTGAACTACTTAAAATTTATTTTCATTTAAAAGAGATCAATATAATATAAATATAATTTTTCGACTATATATATATTGATTGTGCTGTAGAATTTTTCAAATCTCTTATTTGATTCGATTATTTTGTTTTTTCATTATTCGGGTGACCAAAGATAAAATTAAGGATAATAAAATTAACATTAAAAATTTGAGTCATTTTTTATTGGATGGTAGCTGCACAATTTAGTTTTAATTTATTTTAAAGATTTAATATTTTTTTATCATTTTTACTTTTAAAATTTAGCCTTAAAATAAAATGAATTTATGAATTAAAATAAAAAACTTAATTCAAAGCTAATTTTGCTTAAATTTTTGAAAATTTAAATGAAATTTTTTTGAAACTTAATATGAACATTCAGATCAAGTTTTATTTGTTATTTAGGGTTAATTATTATTTATGTAAACAAAGGCAAGTAAATATTTAAAAATATTTTTCTAAAAACAAAAAATTTTTCCGATGTTTCATTATAAACTTAATAAAAATAAAATAAATTTTTTAAAAAAATTTCAAAAAATATTTTAAATATGCAAAGTAAAATTTTTGATAAAATTAAAATTTAAAATTCAATCATAAATTTTTATACTTTATAGTTTATATTTAAAGCCAAATGATTTGAACTAGAAAGTTTAAGCTATGAATTTATAAACTTAGATAACCGCGCATAATATATATAAAGAACAAAAACTATTATTTGGAAAAAAAATACTGAAATAGAATTATCTATTAAAAAAATTGTAGCCAGAGGGTACACTTTTTCCAACAGATCAGTAAAACCACCTTTAAAAGAATAAATCGAAAGTTTTGATTTTTCCAAATATACAATTTGATAATAAAAAGTCTTTTTAGAAGAAATACCAATTTATTTGACGCCGAAGCCTCAATAAATGTTAAGAAAAAATTAATTTTATTTATTCCAGAACTTTGTTTCTTTATGAACATTGCAATATAAGTTGTTGAACGATTTTTTATTTTTAATTTACAAAAATTTTAGCTGAATTTAAATTGTTTAATTCTTATAAAAAAATACAATAATTAATTATACAATCAAAATTTTAATATTAATGCTTATTTACAAATTGATTTAATGTACTTCTTTTATCTTATTGTTGACCATTCAGACAGCTCAACTGCGCTAAATTTAGGCTGCAGAATTACCGATGTTGTCTCTATAGGTGAGTGTATTTTAATCTGACGAATATGAGTATCTCTTCCATTCTGATGATTAGCCAAAACAGCAAGCTGAAGCATCCAAGTCTTGATCGGCTGATTTTTACTATCCTTTGGGTCTTTAAGGGGAATAATTATCCAGCCAGCTGGTTCGGACAGATCGTAAGACCCGATTTCTCGCAAATCATTTACATGTGTACCTGCTTTAATCACAATTCGACTTGGTGTATAGCTTTCGTCAGATTTGTAATCAGCATAGATACAAACATCTTTGACTTTAGTTTTTTGCTTAAATTGCATATTGACCAAATGAGGCTGTGGACCGTCGGACTGCCAGAAAGTGTCCAGCGAATTGTCGATTAAATTTTCGACACCAAAGCCAGATTTACAGGAGCTAAGTGTCCAAACAGCTTGATGAGATATGTCTCTCGACTGACCGGACAATTCTTCCAAGTAAGGATTAAACTCTTGATCAGATTTACTTATCTGAATTCCGTCCATAACTAATAAAAATTAGAAGTTTTTTATATTATTCTTAAAAATCTGAAACTCTACGTCCAGTCAAAGGGCGTACGGATTCAATTAAATTCAATTAATTGTATCTTCTAAATAATTTATAGTTAAAATTTATTCAAATTAAATTTTTAATTTTAAGTTTTTAATAAATAATTTAAAAATTAAAATTTTTTCTTCATTTTTGAAAATTATATATTCGAGACTGTTATTTTTAAAGACCCAAAAAAGACTTTAAGAGTCGTCGATTAATACCGTTTTAGTCAAACACGTCAACTGCTAAAATAATTATCACCCAACGGTCATGAACTAATTGCCATTCGAACACAATTATGACAAGAACTAAAGATTAGTTGAACGAATAAGTTAATGTTTAGATTTGCTTTTCTCTCAAGGTTTATGTTACTCTGAAGTCTGAAGGTTAAATTTAAAAAAAAATTGAAAAAATAAAATTCAACAAAAGTCATTTTCTTTAAAAAACATTTTTCTCAATTAAAGATCTAGTTAAATATTTTAATCGCTTTTTCCATTGTAGAAAAGCGACCCTTGTTTTTATTAGCCGCTTTGTTTTGATGATCAATGCCGAGCCATGGTTGAACACCGCTTAAATTTGATAAATCAAATTTGTAGTTTTCGTCTTCTGGCAAATAGTTCGCTGTACCCATGCTGATCAACGCAAAGCGGTACTTAAAAAATGAAAAATTAGCAAATTTTAATTAAATTAAAATTGACAAATTTTTTAACTTAATAGTTATTCAAGTTTTAAAATATTAATTGAGTTTAATTTAAAAAAAAATCCTCGAAGAAAGTTTTTGAAAAATTTGATACAGGTCAAAGATTACAAGATAAAGTGATCGTGACTTTGATTCTAAAAATTTTTAAAGCTAAATACCAGGATAGACTTATCTTTAGATTTATTTTTATGTTCAAAAAAAAAGATTATTACAAAAATTCAAATAAAATAATTTTTTTATTTAATAGTGAAAAACTATTTAATTGGATTCATTGATTGATCAAATAAATTGTCAATTAAAATATTTAATAGCGATTGAAAACTGAAATTTAATTGTGTGAAATAGTGATTTTAAAATTTCAAAAAATTTGAAAAGAATAGTTTAGATAGAACTTTTATTGAGTAAAGATTATAACGATTTTATTTTTTGAATTTTAACATTATAATAAACTGTAACTTGCAATATGAAAACTGAGTGCATTTATTTAAATCGTAAAATATAAAAATTAAATGAGATACTTTTTGTTTTTTTATATTTTTAAATTTGTTTAAATTTTTGTCATCAAATTGTAACAAAAAAAATATCTCAAATAAAATTTATGAGAAAGTATAATTTAGGTTTTTTTTTTTATTTTTTTACAAAATTTTCACATTGCACTGCAGAAAACTAGTTGATGAAATTTTTTTTAATCCGAATTTTAAAAATTCTTAATTTATCTGAATTAAATTACCTTTTTTTTTAATTTGCATTTAATCTATTTTTTCTTTAGGGCTTAAATAAAGCTAAGTTAAAAAAGTAAATTTAATTACAAATTAAAATTTCCTGTTTCTATAAAAAATATTATAAAAAAAAAAAACTAATTTTGTAATAAAAATTTAAAGCAATTTTTTTTTTATTTTACAATTTGGCAATAAAACTTGAAATTTAAAAAATTCAATAAAATTAGCCAGCCTAATTATTAAAATAAATAAGATTACTGTGGAAAATTCTTTGTCATTTACGTCCAATTTCCGCTGTATGCGCTGCTTAATGTCCTTAAAGGGCTCGCCAAGCTTGACCTTAAGCAAAAATGGTAGACCAAATGTTGCATATATTTCTTTGGTAAAATGAGCTATTGGCAGCAAATAATCATCACCGACATTACAAGCAGTACTGGTGAGCAGATCGAACTCTTCCGGTAAAATCTGCTCCACCCTGTACAACTTATTCGACATTTGAGTTGCTTCCAGACTCTCTATCGAAATATCTTCGCGGAATATTTTGTGCAATTTGGAACCAACTATTTCGACCAGTCTTAGGCAAAAGTTTTTGTCCTCAAATTGTTCTTTGGTGATCAAATTGTCATTAAGCAACTCTTGGCGACACTCGACAAGAAGATCTTTGACATTGGCTTTTTTCAATGGCATCAACACAATCTCTTTTTCAACTTTTAAATTGGAGCTGAGCCACGTCAACTTGAACGGTCGACGTTCCTCCAGCTCCACTAATTTTATGGTCAACTTTTGATAGAAAATTTTCTTAACTTGCTGCTGCTGTCCGGGCTGAGTCTGCTGATACATTTGAGTTTTAATCTGAAATAAGTCCTTGAGCTGCAGGTCCGGATTGTACTTGATTGCCTGGTTCATGTTAAGCTGCGATTTAAGATCATACACATTTTGATTTGGTCTGAAAAACTGCAATTTGTCTGGCTCGTAGTCAAGATGTTCGCCGACCAACTTGGCAAATTCATTGTACTTGTTCTTTAGCGACAAATTGAGCACAAATCCTTCGTCATTGGGCACATTTTTGTCACAGAACAAGACCTCTATTTTCAGACTCAAGTCTTTAAAGTAGTCGCTCACACTGGGCAATTTGTAAGTGCTCAGCTTTTCTTTTTCATTTATTTGAAAGACATAAATGTCGCCGTCCAACAACTGCTCATGTGCCAATTTGATCAGGGTCTCCTCTTTGTTCGCCAGTGAAGTTATTTGGCTTATTTTGACTTCTTCGAAAAAAAGCAGATCAGTCTGAGGCGGAAACTTCATTTTCTTGTTTATTTTGTCCTGAATGCTGAGCAAAGTGGCCGTCTTGGACAAATTCATTCGAAAAACGTAACGTAATGAGCTTGTCTTTGGGTCATAGTACTTGAACAAAATCATGACCTCATCCGATTTGTAGGGCGCTAGTTCTTGCTGCCGCAACACATTTGCCGACTCCTCAACATCCTCATATTTATTGATCAGAGAGACATAGTCGAAATTGTTCGACAGTGACAGGTCGTGTGACGTTTCGACAAAAATGCGCCACACTGAATCCTGCTTGGACACTTCTTGGACAGTTTTACTGCTGCACTCTTTCAAGTCATAGCAATTCAAAGGCCTGAATGTGTAATTGTATCGGCTCATTATTGACCATATGCGGATGTCGTCCACACTCAGGTCCAACAATTCGGCAATTTGACGCGCCAACTCAACCATGGTGCTCATTTTTTTTATCTTCAGTTGCTTGGTGCACTCGATTTTGCTGGAATCGAACAAGTCCGCATTGCCATTGTTTTCATAGAACTCTTTTTCCAGAATTATGTTTATCTGCATGTACAAGTGGGCCTCGTTTCTTTCCTTTTTGCGCACAAGTTCGATGCGTTTTTCTTCTGTCAGTCTGTCCTGGAGAGTTTGAGGAATGTCGTTCTTTTTGACTTCACTGAGAACTAGGTGCTTTTGAGAGTCGCGCACATACACCAACATGTAAGCATTGGTCGAGTGTCTGAAGGTGAGCTCTTCGGACTGGTTGCCGCCAAAATTGGCGTTTACTGCGTCCTTTCTGGAACATTTGCTGACAACTTCGTCGTCAAATTTGAACCACTTGCCGTCCAGCTTTGGGTTGATGAAAACAACATAGTGGCCGCCATGGTTGTCGCCGCTGTGCACCAGAACAGCATGGAGCAAGTACTTTGCCGGAGTGGGTTCTTTTTTTTCCAAGAATTCATCTAGATCTATGGAGTCGAAAAATTCGTATTTATCATTTATTTTGATGTTGCTATCAGTTTGCGGGTCGTATTGAAAGCGCATTAGGTGGAGATGGAGCACTGGCGGAAATTTGTCGAATATTACGCCTTTTTGGGCTTCTTGAAGACCGAATTTGCCAGCGTCATATTTGTTCTCGCCTTCGAGTGTTTCTACTGTCACGTAGTCTTTGAACGACTCGTGAATGTCCTTTTTTCCCTTGATATTTAGTTGAATGTCGTAGAAGCCTTCGGTTCGCCTCGACTCATAATCAATGTGTTTACATTTTATGTATGACTTAAAATTTTTAAAAAAATTTAGTTATTCTTTAAAAAAAATTAGATCTTTTAAGAATTAAATATCTTTTTATTATAATAAAATCTTAAAAAGATTATTTTTAAGATTTTTTTTTCAAAGTCAAAATAAAAACTGAGGATTTTTTTCTTGAAGAAATTTATAATTATTCTTTAACCTTCAAAATAAAATTAAAAATTAATCTTTAATAAAAAAATCTAGATCTATATCTTTTTATTATAATACAATCTTAAAAAAATAATTTTTTCTAAGTCAAACTGATGCTAAGGATTTTTTCTTCTGGAAAAAATTTATAATTTTTCTTTAGCCTTCAAAAAAAAAGCCAATTATTTTGAGAATAATCAATAAATGACTGATCAATAATGACAGAACTCGACCACAAGATATTTGTTTTTAATAAAAAAAAAATTTTAAATCTGTATAAAATTTAGTATTGTAACACGATTTTTTTTACTTTATTAGTTATTAAATTCAAAAACAATTTTATGTTAAATTTGTCCTTAACTACTCTTTCACTTCCCTTTGGCCTTTATTCTTTTCTTTCTTTAATAAATAAATTAGATCTTTTAATAAAATTATCATTTATTAATAACAAATTATAAGCATCTATTTTCGTTTTTTTCACAACTATATATTTTTTCTAAAAGATAGAAATAATTTTTTTTTAATTGAAAAGAGACTATTTAAATTATTCATTTTGTATATATGAAAAAATTAAGTTAAAGTTGGCAAGATTTTTTCTCTTTTTTTAATTTTTGGAGTTGTCGAATTTTTAATAAAGTCTAAAAATTGTAAAAACCAAGAATTCTAAAAATTCGGTGCTAGAATCAGAAACTTATGAAGATAATTTGCTAAAAAATGCGTAAAAACTTACAATCATTTTTCCTTCAAACAAGTCTGGGATAGTTCCCTCAACTTTAGTTCCTTTCATTTTAGTCTCCAAATTATCCATTAGCTTTGATTAAAAAATATAAAAATTCCAATTGATTTTAAATGAGTTTAAAAAAGCAGACACTAACAACTCGACACAGTTCCTGTACATCATGTTGCATAAATGTATCCAAAGTTTCCCATCCGAATGATCTGGTCAATTTTTTGGTTCCGACCGATTTCTCTGAGAATTGCAGATCATAAAAAACTCTTTGTAGTGCATAAGGAACACTCTTTATGGTATCATCACTTTCAGTCGGTAGCAAATAAACAGCGCGTCTTAATTGATTGGTGAAAAAAAGAGTTTGTAAAAGAGAATTCATGTAACAAGTAGCGCCTTGATTAGTTAGACCAACAAAACCAGTTAGTTTCTTTGAATCCCAGGCAGTTCCATGAGGAGCATCGGCATTCACCCAAACTTCAAGTGTAATACAGTCTTTCTGAGAATTGTAGTAGCCTTTTTCGGGATCCATTATTTCTTTCATTGCTATGAAAGGTGAGTATCCCCAGTCATTCTCTTTTAGATAGAACAAGTGCTGGATTTCTAGTTTTAAAAAAATTATTAAAATAATTTTTAATTAATAAAAGCGTTACTTTTGACAAAATTTTTCTCTGGTTCAGTTGTATGAAGCATTCTGAGTTCAGCACTGGCACAAACAGACCATCTATTTGATTCGCTTTCAGCGTTACATTGCAAAAAAAATCCCAAAACCATTTCACCGTTGCTGACTTGTTTTGACATAGCAAGAATTTTCCATGGCAAATTTCTGACTATGCATGGTGTCGCACTTAATCGTGATTCTTTGCTGTCTTTGAATTTTGAAAAGTCGTTTATGATCAGCTGAAAAGTTGCTTCAGCTCGACTATCTATTTAAAAAAATGTTTGTTTTAGAAAATAAAGAAAGTATATATTATTTTGAGTTGAACTTGGAATAATTAAGTTATAAAATTTAAGTATTTTATTTTGGTAAGAAAATGTTTGAGTTAAAGTTAAATCAATTTTTGTTTTTAAAAAAAATATTATTTCAATTTTTAACAGCTTTTGAAAATGAATTTTCGTATTTTTTTATTGAAACAGTAAATTTTACGAATGAGAAAAAATGAGAAATAAATTTCTATCTTAAATTTCCAATAAAATATAAAACATTAATTTTTATTTTTATTTATTTAATTTAATATTTCTCGAAAAAGATTATTTAATTATTCTAGCAAACATGCCAATTGAACCGTCTTAAAAAATATTTATACCTTTTTTGTTCAGTATTTAAATTCGAATGGTTTAATAATTAATTTTTTGCTTAATCAAATTTAATTGAAGTAAATGACAAAAAATTTAGAAAAATTAACTTTTAGATCAAAAGAGTTTAATTCGTTTCGTACTCACAGAACTTTAAAATACTTGAATGATCTTTGTTTTAAAAATTTTTTGCTTTTTTTATTAGTAAAAATCATCTTAAGAAGCTTTAATATATAATATCAAGTGAAAGCTAAGAGCAAGTTTTTTAAATATTTAAAAAAGAATTTCATGTACTTAAATTTTGGTCTTTTTTCATATAATTATTTATATAACTAATGCAAACACATACATACCGAAATGTGTTGTCTGCAAATGACATAACTTAATCATTGTAAAAATACATTTATTTTATTTGTATGAAAAACTAATTATCAACTAATGTTAAAACTTTTTCAAAAATACATGCTAAATTATTTATTGTTCAAAGAATTTCTCATTGTATGGAAAATAATGTTGACTTTTCATTTTTTTTTAAATAAAAAAAAATTCGAAAATACAAAAGAATTTGACTTTTTTAAGAAATTTTTTGCAAAATTATTTTTTTTTAAATTTTCATGCTTTTAAAAAATTTTCAAATTAAGTGTAAATTTTGCTCCAACTAAAAAATTCCAGTAAATTAAATTTTTCAATTAATTTAAAAAAGAAAAAAATCAAATAAAAATCAAAACAAAAAAATGGGTTACCATCGTCGGCATCTTCATTATTTCCATTAGAATTGTTCATGGACACATCATTTGCATTTGCTTGATCTTGGTCCAATTTATTTACATCATTAGGCTCTGGGTTTTGGTCCACCATATTTACAGTCTGTGAATCGTCAGTCGGATTAGTGGATGCACTTGTGTCAACAGGATCAATCGGACTAACAACCATATTTACATCAGTCTTAGCTGAATCGTTCGTATTCGAATAGACAATAGGTGAAGTGAGAAGTTTTTTAGACGGCGGATGATCGAATGAAGTATCTACTTGGTTCTGGTCGTCTTCATCATCTATTTTTTGCACACTCGAATTGTTCAAGTCAGTGTTGGCGCCAATTTCCATTCGCTTAATTTTGCCCTCAATAGTCTTTAATTTATTGTTGCTGGGTCCTTTCTGCTTTCCAATTGAATCAATCGAGCTCGACGACGGAGTTGACTCAATCCCTCTGTTTGCCTTTGGTTTTTTAGCGTGGCTAGTTTTCTGTCCCACTGTTTCACTCGGATTCGACACTAAACTTGCCGACTTTAATTTGTGCTTAGTTGAGTTTTTTTTTGATTTACCAATTTGATTTTGCTGTCCCTGATTTGCCGCTGAGAAACGCTGATGGCTGTTCTGATTCGAGTGTGATTTACTTGTTGAGTGACCCGTGTTTATAGCTTTGACTATTCAAATTTTATCCAAAAATTAGTTTAATTTTTATTTTAGGAAAAAGTTAAAACAGATACGCTTTTTCAAATTCGCATTGAACAAATTGGTGAGCACAATTGTTCAAAGTTTGGCACTGGTCAATAGAATGGAGCTAGTCGCAAAAGAAAATCGATTTCAATTCTAAATGAGATTAATTGAAACGAAATACAAAAATTTGAAATAATTTATTTCTGTGAAAAAAAAAATAAAAAATAAGATATCAAAAATGGTCTCTGTGCCTGTGTTTGCATGTAGTTTGAATTTGTTCCAACTTATAGAGCAAATATTTCAAATTGTGTATGTTCGTTTTGAAATATGGCTAGAGAAATTTTTGAATTTAGTGCAAAAATTGCAAGAGTTGAGGGTGCATGTAAACGGAGAAACCTATTCTTGAATTGACTAGGTACACGTTTAAGCAATAGTTGTTCGAGAGACGAGTATACTTTCACGCGCTTTAATTCAGGAGGGGTGAATGGTGTGTACAGCAGATTTAAAAATGCAAATTTATTTCAAATTTTAAACTAAATTAAATTTAATTGTCTTTATTTAAGCTCATAATAATACATCGTCTAAATTTTAAAACATCTTAAATTTCAACTATGAATGTTTTGATCATGACAAACAAACAAAAAATTAATTTAAATTGCTCTTGAAATATGTTTTATGTATGTCTATAATATTTCAAGAAGTATTTTTTTATTATTGAAAAGTTTAGACCGGTTTTTTTTTTTGATATTTATTTGTTGAAAATAAAAATATTCAAATTTAAAATTAATTTTCAATTTTCTTGAATACAAGTTTAACTGTTAATTTATTCATTGTGTTGGTTGTAATAATTTTTAAAAAAATCGAAGCTCCAAAAAAATATAAAGTTGAATCAAATGAACGCTTAAATATATACCATAAATGAATAAAGACAAATTACAGTACTGCTGCAATAAGTGTCAGAAAAAGGTTGAAATTTTAGTAAAATTTTTAGCCTCTTTAAAGTTCTAAACTATGATAAATATGGTAATTGAAATTTTAATTGAGGAATAAAGCAATCGATCAAATCACGAAAAATTATGCATCTAATAATTTAGATATTAAAAAATCGTATTTTAAATTTTAAATTTTTTTTCAACTTTTTTTTTACTATTTTTCCCTAGAATCAATAAAAATTTACGTAAATCTGTGTAAAAAAATATAATTTTTTTTATTCAAAAATTTTTATTTTGAAAAAAAAACTAAAAAAAGTTAAAAAATTTCAAAAATTTTACGTAAAATCCGGTAAATTTACTGTTTTTCACCTCTGCGATTTTACGTAACATTACCGGAATTCTCGTAAATTTACTAAAATTTTGGTAAAACCACTTTTAAAAATCAGTACTGTAATTATCGTAAATTTCTTTTTTTTTATAGATGAAAAGAAAGTGAAAAAAAATTAAAAAGAGCAAAAAAGTAAAAATAAGGTAAAAATGAGGTAAAAAAAATTTTACTCCTTTTTACTTAGGTTCACGCATCAGCGACCATCGGCCCCCTTGTGATGCGTTCATAAAAATGCTTTTTCATGTTTTGACGCGGCGTTTTTCAAAATACATGCAATAATGCTGGGTCAAAAACCGAAAATGCTTATTTTGAATGCTTATTTTGAATGCTTACTTAATGCGAATTTAAAATTGAAAATTAAAAATTAAATTATAGACAAAAAATCCTGAATCTGTTTCTGAGTTTTAGTGCGGAGTAAAAAAATTACGATTAAAATAAAACTAAAAAAATATACAAAATAATTAGAGATAGTTTTTTTTTTTTTTTAAATTCGATCCTAAATTATGGTGCAGGTAAAAAATTGAACAGTTATCAGCGAGCCATTTCATAACAATTTTTTTTTCCTTTAACTAATACATTATCGACACAATCAACATCAAGTTCATTTTACTCGTAAGATATTCCGCCTTCTCAAAATTTTCCAACACGGTTACCAATTACAACATTAAAAGTTAAGTTAATAAAAAGAAAAGTCAATAGACCAAGGTTAAGCGAGGAACAAAAGGGCCATTCCAAGAGAGAAAGCTAAAGCAAAAGACAAAATCTATGTTTGTCGATTTCCAACTTTCGACTTGGCAAAGGAGCAGAAAAAGCATCAAATGCAAATTTGTTTGTATTCGTGCTTAGGACCAGTGTCTGAGTAAATTGTTTCTAAATTTTCAAACATTTTATCACTAATTTACTACTAATTAATAATTTGTATAATTGATTTTCTAGACAATTTTTAATAGCAAAATTTAATATAAATTTATAAATTCAATTGAAACATCAAAACGAGTTTTTTGAGTCGTTGATGCTTCTAATGTTAAATAAAACAAAATTGGCGATTTTAAAACTGATCAAAAATTTCACTTTGCATTATTACTTTTTTACGATAATTAAATAAGTTAAATTGAGCTAAAACTTAATAAAAGTTTGAATTGACTCTATCAGTATGTTTTTTTTTTATTTTGTCCTTTTATAGTTTGATAATTTTTGCTATAAATGAATCTTTGAATTTTCAATTTTAAAATATGAGAGAATTTGAATTTCACTAGCTGAATTGTGCATTTCCTGTTATTGTTAGAAAGAAAAAAAAATATTTTTATTTATTTTTATTGAAAACCTGTAAATATAAAAAAGAATATTACAATGATTTTAAATTTTTTAAAAACTATTGTTATGAAATAAAAATTAATTTTTTTACATTTATTATTTGAACAAGTTTTCATTTTTTTTTAAATTTTATAGATTTTTTTGTTATTTAATTAGCTAATTTGTTATTTGTGTGGAAACCGATAATCTCTACATCTACTTTTGTCGATATCAATCTTGATTGGAAAAATTGATATTTTGTATTTGTTGATTTTTGTGTCTACTGCACATGGGTAGTAGATACAATTATAATAATTTTGACATTGATTTGGAGGTTGAAAATATTGTGGATTCTGCAATTGTGGGTGCTGATTCGACATAAATTGGTTTAGGATGAATGGTAAAATGGAAGGCTGGTTGAATTTGTACATATTAATTAGCTATTTTTTTTTTAATTTTTAAATTTTTTTTGTATTTTTTTATTTTTTTATGTTGGTGCTGAATAATGAAAAATAAAGTTGTATTTTTACTATTTTATTGAGCCTATAATTTTTTCTAGTTGTTTTCAATAAGGACTTATAGATACACCCCCTTTTTCATGTCGATGCACATGCTTTTAAATGCCTGATCATCTGAAGCTAAACCCTTACTTTTAAGAGAATTTTTGAAAATTTTGATTAAGACTTCAACGCACAATTACAATCTAAGTTTTTGATGAAAAAAACGATCTTTTTCAACTCGAAATATTAAGCTCTAAAATTTAAAAAAATAGAAATAGATCCCTAAAAATTTTTGATGTGTTTTCAAAAGTTGGTTGATTCGATTTTAGACAAGTAAATTTCGACATCAAAATGTCATCAATATGAAACCTGATTTTTCTAAAGTTTATTTTCGTAATGAAAATTTGAAAAATCTCTATTATTTTTTTAAATGATATATTTTATTTCTTTAGTTTTTAAAATTTAATAAATTTTTGTTTAAACTTAAGAGGGCTCGTTTAGCGATATAAATTATTTAGAAATATTATTAAAGCAAATGGTTAACTTATTTTTTTTAATACTTGGTTTGCATAACTTGAAAAAATGTCTTTCCAGTAAATTCTAAGATAAAAAAGCTATTAAATTTTTTTTTGGGTATGATAATTGATATTTAATCTTAAACTTGAATAGTCTAAACATTATCAAAAACTTAGATGATACTATAAATTTAAAATTAAATACATAATTATGATTTTTCTAATAATTTTAATTTGTGCATTTTAAAAAAATTAAAAGAAGAATAGTTAAAATGCAAAATTTAAAAAAAGTGGCCGTTGTAACAGGTTCAAATAAAGGTATAGGCTTTGCCATTGTGAAAAGTCTAGCGAGAAAATTTAATGGTATCGTCTACCTCACTGGTATTACATTTAAAAATAAAAATTTCTATTTTTTCTTTTAAAACTACAATTTTAGCAAGAAATGAAAGTCTCGGAATAAAAGCAGTGAAAAATCTCCAAGACGAAGGTATTTGTGTTAATTTTCATCAGTTGGACATTGAAGATTCGCACAGTATTGAGCGTTTTTCACATTACCTCAAAGAAAAATATGATGGTCTTGATGTTCTGATCAATAATGCAGCCATTGCTTATCATCATAGAGTATTTTGAAAAATAAAAATAAAAATTTTGCTTATAAAACAATGTAAGGAAAACGATTTTACACCTGAAATAGACCAAGTCATTAACACAATTCGAGTTAACTTTTCATCAACATTAAATTTATGTAATGCTCTTTTTCCATTGCTCAGACCAAATGCAAGAGTGGTGAACGTATCAAGTCGGGCAGGTTTTTTATCAAACATAAAGGATCAGAATTTGATTGACAGAATTCTATCAAAAACATTTTCAATCGAAGAAAGTATTCAAATAATGGACGAATACATCCAGTATATTGAAATTATTGTGTTTTATTAAAAAAAATTGATTTTATTCAACAAAAGGTTGACAAAATCTGGACAACATAAAAACTTAACTTCAAATTGTTATGCTATGTCTAAAATTGGCTTGAATCTTTTGACTGAAGCTCAACAGATTTTATTTGACAACGATGAAAGAAAAAATATTTTAGTTAACTCATGCACACCCGGCTATTGTGCCACTGATATGACTAGTTATACTGGACCCTTAACTCCTGAAGAAGGTTTTAAGAAAATTTAAAAATTTAATTTAAGATCTGTTATTACTTGGTTTTATTAAAAAAGGCGCGAAAACTCCAGTTTTCCTGGCATTGCTTACTGAAAATTGTGATGCATTTAAAGGAAAATTTTGGGCTGATGAACAATGTGTTGATTGGAAGGATATGAGAAATATACAAAAAAATAATTAAAATAAATAACTGTTTTATTATCTTTATTAAATTATTTTAAATAAATTTTAGTACGCTACCGGAGGATGTAAACTGAAAGATAAATTTTGATTGCATTCGTTTTTGAAGTTCGATTCACAGAACTTTGTTTATTTTTAAATGAGTGATCTGAATTTTAAAAATTCTCATATTTTAATGTTCGTAAATTCCCAAACTCGGAAAGCGTCAGCTTTTTAATAATCATTCATAAAAATTAAAAAAATTTATTTTATTTGCATTAATTTTCAAATAATTAATTTATTTTCTATCTCTTTACAATTAAATCAAATAAATTATTTTGAATTAAATTTTCAAATTAATTTTAACCCAAATCACAATCACGAAGAGACAGGACAAAAAAGATTAACAACTCTCATTAAAATTAGAATATTTTACATATTCAAATGAAATTTAAAACAAATTTTTTTCAAACATATTTTAGCTCTTTAGGCAAATTGATGTTAAAAATTATTTATTTTCTTATTATAAAATTAAAATTTATTCTATAAAATTAGATTCTTATTAAAATGATTGAATTCAGAAAAAATTATTTAGAATATCATGAAAATTTGAAAAATGAAATTGACATTCAAGCAGAAAAATTAATTTTATCATCCCAATGCGAGCTTGATACCATAGATTTATATCGAAGCAAATTTCTAAACAAAATTCAAAGCATCGTAGCCACAGCTCTTGAAAATTCAAAAAATCAATCAAATTTCAACTTTAATCAAGATCAAATATTTTGCTTTTTTGTACCACGAACAAATTTTGAAATTGATTTAAAAATCTTTCATTCGAATATTTTTGGTTTTTTGATAATTGCCAATCAATTCATTGACCACAATGTGATCAAATTTTTGAAGTAATGATTTGAAATAAAATTATTTATCTAAAAATTTTATTTTAAGAAAGGACTTTAACAAGGAAATCGGTTTCAAGAGACAAATTTTACTGTCAGGAAAAGTATGCTCAAAATAATTATAATATTTTTTTAATTAAAAAATTACTTGGCTCATTTAGGACGTAATAATTTTGAACTTGTTCAGAAATTTGATTGAAAATAGGAATAACAATTCGGAAGGGCTAATTGATTTGTCAGATTACAATTCCAATTTATTAGAAAAATTTGTAATTAAGCGAAATTTTATAGAAAGTTTCGATAAATATGATTTTGAAGTTGTCAAAAATTTAATAAATTTAAATCAATTGATTCATTGTGATTTTGAGTTCAACAGCCTTCAAGAAATTGAAGAGAATTTATTTTCTGGATTGAATGGAATCAAGAAATTTTCACTTCAAGTAGAGGAAGAATGTTCGTTAAAAGACAAATGCTTCAACGGATTGAATAGTCTTGAATCTTTTTGCTTAGAAGGAATTTATTGCACAGAAATCTCAAAAGAATTTTTTTGTGGCTTGACAAATTTAAGCCATCTCGAAATTAGCTATTCAAATATATTTAACTTAGGAAAAAATGCTTTTGATGAATTACCTAATCTGAATTGTTTAAAATTTATTTCAAACGATTTTGAATCAATTAGTGACTCATCTATTAAAGGTTTAAAAAATCTGTCCATTTTAGAATTAAGCAAAAACAAAATTTTTTCAGTTAAAAGAAATGCATTTTTTGATTTTCCCAAATTGGAGTTTTTTAGTCTACAAAATTTTATAACGAAAAAATTATTTCGTTTATCTTCTATGAACCGAACAGAAAATCTTCAATGTTTAATTTTATTAGATAACAGTGCAGTTTACTCAACCGATCTTTTTTTTTTTAACTTACCAAATTTGAAATTTTTGTCTATAAATTCAGCAAAAGTGCCATCATTTAAAAATAATTTAATTTTTCTTGAGGTTCAAAATTTAGATCAATTATCAAATGACTCATTCAAAAATTTTGGTTGCCTAAAAGGTTTGCGAATGAAAGTCACAAGAAAACTGATGAAAAACATTCAAAAATTAAGAGTAATAAATTTACAATCTATTGAGCATTTTTTACTCGAACATCATTTTGAAATTGAGGAAAAAATGAACTATGAAGAAATATTTGAGTTGCCCAAGCTACGATTTATCCAAAATGAAACAAAATTTTCAATGGTATTTTAAATTTTTTTATTTTGATCAAAATAATGTAGTCAACAATTGTATTTTAAAAGAATTTGTAAATGCTTTGTTGATTATATTTGTTTGGTATAAAAAATTAAATATATTTGAATTAAAATAAATTCAATTTAAGCTCTCAAATTATGAAAAATTTGAAAAATTTGTAAAAAATGAGATTTTAATTGACAGCTTATATCAAGAAAAGATTTTAGAATTCATGGATAGATAAAAATGGAGATAATATTAAAACTGTGATTTTTAGACTATATAAGATTCCTCGTTCTAGTCGAAAAATAAGCTATATTTCGCTATTAATATTTTGATCAATATGAGCAATTAAAGTTTTGGTGAAATCAATCGATATATTTTTAGAAAAATTTTGTTCGATTAAAACTAAATATTTATCTTTTTTTAATAAAAATTTTACGATTATATTTTATTCATATGACAAATTTATAGAAATTATATGACAAATTTTTCTTTTATTAACTGACAAAATAAAAATAAAAAGCATAACAAAATTATAGAAGCTACTGACAGTTTTTTTTATAATAATAACAAACATTTTTTTTTATGACAAAAAGTAGCAATAAAATAATGACAAATATTTTAAAAAAAAAGGGTGCAAAATTATTGAAACCAATAACAAATTTATTTATTACGAAAACAAAAAAAAAACTCAAATGAAAATTAAAAAAATGAAAGAAAAAAGAAAACTCAAGTGAAAAATAAAAAAAGAAAACTCAATGCAATTAAATTTGTTTTTTTGGTCGACCTCGGCCACGTTTAGTCGAAGTGGCAGCGGCAGCATTTGAAACTAAATGCTCTTTTCGTTGGTCCGGAAAATCATTTTGAAAGACTAGAGCTGGCGTGGTTGCTTTCGGCCTTCCTCTTTTACGTTTTTGGCCAATTGGTATGGTTTTGGCAGCAGGAGGAATTTCAACTAAATTGTAGAATACGCAGAAGAAGAACAAGAAGCATTCTCAGGAGAGCAAGAATAGAAAAATATTAAACCTACTTAGAGGATTGCTTGTACTTATAGGCAAAAAAGTTACCATCGTGGTGAAATGATTTAATCATACCCCTATCACTTGAATCGCTATCAAACTCAGAGAAAAGTTCCTCAAGAGGTAGATTTTTAAAGAAATTATAGATGACACCCTTGCCTCTTCTTCTAACTAGATAGAATTCTTCTTCGAGGTCTTCTATCTCATCTAAAGTGTCCTCAAGGTGTTGTTCAAAAGAAGGTACAGCAGAGTCAGAAGAAGAATAATATAAGAGTGTATTAAAATGTTCAATAATTGTGCCTCAAGAACATATTTACCACCAGACGAGATTTACGTTCAAATGAAAAAATTGTTTGGGAGAGATTTGATCGATCGAGACGCGGAGCTCGAAAAATATTATAACCGTAATTTAGCACGGGACGAACAAATTTTTTTCCGACTTATGGCATTTAGCAAATAAAGCTTACGGTGAACCAAACGAAGATATTGATTTAATTGTAAAAGACCGATTCATTACCAGTTCCATTCGTTCAACTAGAATTGCGGAAAATTCCGACGGAGACTAGTTACGAAGCATTGAATCGGGTAATAGAAGCACTCAAAGTTACTGAAAGCTCTAAAACAAATGAAACATTGAGTAACTAAGATAAGTTAAGCCCGCAGTGGAACGTTTCGAAAGCAAATCAATTAACGCAAGGGACACTGACAAAGGGAAAAAATTCACTTGGAAAGAGGAGTGTCAAAAGAGTTTTGACAGACTTCGCACAATTCTAACAGTGACTTCAGACGAGGATCAAATAGGAGTACTTGTTCTGCCAAATTTTGATGAGCCGTTTGGAATTGAAACAGACTCGAGCAAAGAAACTATTGGATCAGTATTTTTACAAAAATTTCAGTGGAGATCTGTCTGCTATTGGAGCAAACGTTTAACCAAGTCCGAACGGAATTATTCAACTGCCGAGAGGTAGTTAGCAGGAGTGGTAAAAACTTTCATAAAATTCAAAAATTTCTTGATAAGTAAGAAAATTACTGCAGTAGTCGACCACAAGCCCTTAATTTGGCTTAAAAGGTTAAAAGAACCAACTTCACGTCTAGCACGGTGGTTATGTGTTTTACGCTCGTTCGATTTTGATATTGAAAATAGAGAATGCCTTATGAATGGAAATGCTGATGCACTTTCAAGGTAGTTATTGGAGGAAGATGATGAAGAACCAGCAAAGAGTGATGTTGAGGATGGGGAATCAGAATACACCGAAGTGGTCAGTGTTATTATTTGTGTTGTATTAGAAGAGAAAGACACTAATGAAGAACAGCTACGCGACAAATATATCAACGAGTTGTATGAATCCTTAAAGAAGAAGAAGAAACCGGACTCATGTACAAAGGGGGAAGGTGACCTCTACATAAACTGGTTGAATTTTGATCGATTTCAGATTTTTGGAAAAAATGGTTATCGATGTGTAGAAATAAACGATAAAGGGACGTTTTATCAATATATTGTCCAACCTGACGAGCGAACGAAAGTGTTTAATAAGGTGCAAGATGATCCTTTTGGAGGCCATCTAGGTTTTGAAAAATCTTTTGAAATACTAAAGATATCGTTTTATTTGCTTAACTATAGAAAGGATAAAGAAGAGTATATTCAATAGTGTGAAATATGCGCATGTAGTTAGTTTTGCTGCAAAATTCTAAGAAGAAGGTTTTTTATTTTTCTAATATTGTAAAAAAAAAAAATGTATTTTGATATTAAATAAAAAAAATTACAACATTACTACATGTAAGGAAGTGATGGTACTGAAACATCCCCTCCAGCAGACCTCGGTCTTCTGGGGCCTTGCTGGATTTCTTTATATATTGATGTATTTTTCCTTTTTGTTTAAAAATAAAGAAGTTAAGAAGAAAGTTTTTTATTTTCTCTCTCCCTCTCTTTTTTTAATATTTAGTAGCGCACGCTATTAAATTGGTGGCAGAGGTGGGATGGTGGTCGCGAACGTGGTGGACTGCTGAGATGCCTTATTGTTGAAAGGCGGCCCACTCAACTACTGTTCGTGACCATGAACAAGATACAGGAGAATAGATGGCTCCTGTATTGATCCGGCCTACACCCTTTGATGGGCAGCTAATGTATTGTGGTCCGGAAAATTATATTTAATGTTAGGTACCGATAAGCGTACCACACGAACCCACGGATCGGAACCGGTCGGAAGTAACCACCCCCACAAAAGCGACCAGCAGGGAGACGGAGAAGACTACAGAACAAGCAAACACATCCTTCTCAACACCAGGTCGGGGAATCGAACTGTACCCCGACTCACAGATCAGTATCAGCCTGGACACTCTACTCGGAGCGCTCTTGTGACGGAGTAGAGGCCTCGGTTTCAAAGCGAATTTGGCCAAAGCTTGTGACTCGAGGTGGCCCACGAACCGGATAACGCAAGTTCCCACGACAAAGATCACGGATCACGGAAACCCAACAATTAAGTTCATTTTTTATTATTTTTTTTGTGATGATTTTTTTATTGTGAGTAATGTAACACCCCCTCCAGCAGACTCCTGTCTTCTGGGATCTTGCTGGATTTCTTTATACATTGATGTTTTTTTCGTTTCTGATTAAAAATAAAGAAATTAAGAAGAATAGTTTTTATTTTCTCTCTCCCTTTCTCTCTTTTTTTATTATTTAGTAGCGCACGCTTTTAAAGTACCTTTTGAGGTACGAGTTGAAGGTGCTGAGGATGATAGTAGGTCCCAACATTATGTCCTTGACATCATCATGAATAACGGAGTTGACGACAGGGATTGAATTGCCAGGTACAGAGTCATCCCCGCAAAAATAAAAGGTCGACCGAACGGACAAGCGACAACTATCTTTGTCGCAACGAGAAGGGCGTACTATAATGCGTGGCTTATCGATATTTTAAAAAAGCACAATATTCGATGCTACGCTGAAGACCAACACTGTGTTTTTCAACCTGTTTGTCGAACGCAAGAAGATGAGCGAAAATCAAAGATAGTCCCACCACCAGCACAACACCAAGAACAACAATAACCACAATCATCACAATACGCACCACCACAACAACAATCAATCTACATTTACCCCCAGGTACACCTGCACGTAGACGCCGACCAATTAATTAACCGGAAAGCTATTGGAAGAGGAAGAATCATCCGATCCCAGAGTAAAAAAAAAAAAATTTTTTCCAAAAACAAGACATCAGGAGATGTCTTTATAAAAAGGGGAGATATATGTAACACCCTATTCTTTACCACCATTTTTAATGATTTTTTAATAAAGTAGTTGAAATTCAATTTTAATTTAATTTTCCCTCCCGCTTCTACTAAAGTTGCATTCTGTGCGACCTGAGGTTTACCTCAAATTATTAACCTCCCTTTCAGCCCAATATAAGCATAATAAGTCTAAACAGAATATAATTATTCAAAAAAATAAAATGAACCTAGTTGGTAATTTGAGTTATGAGTTTTTATTTAAAATAACTAGAAAAAAATCATAGACAAAATAAAATAGTAAAGATACTACTGTTTTTGTCAATTTTTAATTTACCAGTTAAAAAAAATTCAAGAAATAATTAGCTAATTAACTTGATTAAATTCAACTAGCCTTCCATTTTACCAATCATCCAATACCAATTAATGTCGAATCAACGCCCACAGCAGCAGAATCCATAATATTTCTTCCAAACCAATGTTACAATTATTATAATTGTTTCTACTACCTATTTTTTTCTTAAATAAATGTTTATCCCTATGCACGGATTCACACTCAAAAAAAAACGCCAAATTTTAAACCCAATAATTTTTGAATGCGCTTACTGAGATTGAAAGCATGAATATCTTTCAAGAACTTATGAAAGAAACTCAAAAATAATCAAAAAGCAGCTTAATTCCAAAAAACAAATTATTTGCTCTTCACAAAATTATATTATTCAGAACTCGAATATCACAATTAATCAACTTAAATTTATTATTGAACTAATCCTAAACTTGCGAAACGTCTCAAGCACAGTCCAAATTCCAGTTCAATACTCATAAAAAAGAAGTAAATTTAAAAAGAGATAAATAAAAAAAAGCAAATAAATGTGTAAAAATTCAAGCGACCCTCTTTTTTACCATTCATCACCTACCAATTAATGTCGAATCAACACCCTGAATTGCAGAATCCATAATGTTTCTAAACTCCAAACTAATTTCACAATTATTATTTGTATCTTCTACCCATATGAAGTAAACACAAAAATCAATAAATTCAAAATCCCAATCAAGATTGATATCGACAAAAACAGATGTATAGATTATAGGTTTTCCCTAAAATATCCACATTAGCTAATTAAATAACAAATTAAATAAATATTTAACTAATAAATAACTAATTAAATATTTTTTTTTATTCCCCAAACGTCTTAAATGGTAAATTCAATATAAAGAATCTCATATAACGAATGAAATTTTTTAAGTCCCGCTCATTCGTTATAGCGTGAGTGCACACTATTTTTAAAATATATTTTAAGCATCGCCAAGACAAGAATAATTTTTATGAAATAAATAATATTAATAAATACAACTGATGGTTTAAATGCAAAACATTAAAGAAGGTCATGCAAAATATTATCTTTTTGTTCTATACAGCTCTTGTCCAACCTAGGTATTAATGCGTCATAGACCTACCAATTTGTTCAGCTAACTTAACTCAATTTCTTCAAATTATTTTAATGAAGAAACCAAAGCATTCGAAAAAATTGATTGGTGCATTAATATCTAAGAATCAAAAGTAATTCCACGCAAGATTTCGCAAGGGTTTAAGGTAAATAGAGAACCCCGCTAGAACGATCTTAACCTTTATCCGTCCAAGATAGGGTCAAAAATGACCCAATATTCTGTTAACGGCCGAGATGGGGCAAAAAGGACCCAAGCAAATTTTTCAGAATTTTATTTTTGTTAGATTGAATAAAAAAATATTAAAAATCCCTTGAAATTGTTATTTTGTTCTGTTTTTCTTAAAAGTTTCTTCTAAAATATCGAAAAAAGAAACTATTGTTTTAAAAAGTTTTTTTTCCAAAAAAAATATTGTTTTGATCGTTTCGGTTTTCTAAAGCTTAATTAATATTCAAAATAATTGAGTCTTTTGTTTTATAAACAATGCTTATTGATAAAAAAAATTGATTTAAAAACTTTAAAAAAATAATCCAACACAGAACTCGCCTAAAAAAACAAAACAAAGAGGAAAATGTTTCATTTGTACAAAAACCGACGATAAAAGTTCCGAAACATGTTCTCATTGTGAAGGGTTTGTTTGCAAAAATCACTCGGAACAAAAAAAAACTGTTATTTGTCAAAACTGTTTGAAAAGTTAACTTTGTGATTTTATTTTTTTAACCGTATTTTTTCATAAAATTTTAACAAATTTCATAAAAAAATCTTATCAAATAATAATTTTTTTTGGGTCAAAATTGACCCATTTCAGACGTTAACGTTATTTTTTATATCTTGGACGGAGAAGGGTTAAAATATCTCTGAATTATAGACAAATATTAAAATCCATTTCATAAAAAAGGAAAACTAGTTTCGACTGGGTAATAATTGAGTGTAAATGATCACATTGATGAATTTACCTCTGTGTCAGATCGCTCACAAAGGTACCAGAAAAGGAGATGAGCGTCTCTCCTATTATATTATATTTTAGGAAAGTAAAACTAAATTTATTCTAATTTTTAGTAGTGATGGGAGCCGTACAAGCGATCGTTTTTTACTGAAAGAAATGCCGCTTACGAATTTGGCGGTCAGACTAGCAGCCAAAATTTTGGACCGCGATGTTGTTCGGTCAGATAATAAACGGACGAGAAAGCGTAGAACCTTATTTACTTAAAAATTCAAAATAAACTTGTTCGAAAATTTTTTAAATTCAGACAAATTATCAAAAAGTTTATTAGACAAAATTCAATTTTTAAAAAAGATGACCCGAATATTTTATTTTTTTTTGATTTTTTAATAATAAAATTAAATTTTTTATGGACTTTTTTTCTCTTAAAATATTTTTTTTTAAATGTAAAACAGAAAATAAATCTTACCATATATTTTTTGATCGCTAGTCTTTTAAATCATGCTTGAACCTAGGTAAAACATGGTTACCTTAATTCAAGCTCAAAGATTGCCATAATTGGGTAATGATCACTTAATTATTTGATTTAGCTTGCTGTTCCAAGGTACACATTTAAAGAATAAAACCTGCTAAATGATTCAGTTGTGGCATATGATTCAGATGTCCATACTTAAAAGAGCAACATTGATTTAACTAGTCAAACTCTATAAATCGTAAAACTTTTTTTAGGAAAAAAATTCAAAATTATGTAAAAATAACGTAAAAGTATCTTAAAATAAAGATAAAAATATTTGTTTTTTAAAAAAAAAAGTTTCTTTTTAGAATACTTCTTCTTTTTCCTCGAAATTTCATTAAAAATTAGCAACGTCCGCAAAATAGTTGACCGTATTTTTGAACGCCCCTAAAGCAAATATCAAAAGCTATTTGTTGACGTGATAATCTGATGACATGAATTGAGTCACAAAAAATTACACCTCTTTGAACATGTGTTTAAAAAAAATTTGAATTTTTTTTCTAAATGATTATAGCTAGTATCGCAATATTAGACAAAATTGAAATTTTTTAAAAGAGGAATCTAAAAAAAAATTATTTTTATTCTTTAAAATTACTTACATCTTATTATGCTTTTTTTAAATTTCAAATTGCATCCTCAAATAATGCCATACATTCAATATAATTTAAATTCTTATCTTGCAAAAGAAAATAAAAAAAAAATAAAAAATAAATATAAACAGTTTGTTAGAGTGGTAAAAGAGGCGAACACGCCTTAGATCTTATTTTGACAAGAGAAATATAATTAAGTTTATTTTCAAATCTAATAGATATCAAGACAGTATGGCCGAGTGGTCTAAGGCGCCAGACTCAAGTTTGCAACATAACTTACAATGTGTGTTCTGGTCAGTGTATACTGGCGTGGGTTCAAATCCCACTGCTGTCAAATTTTTTATAATCTATTTGATTTATTTTCAAATTATTTGATTGCTATGATAATTGTGACCCTCCTTTCTTTTTAAATAGTTATTTTCTTTATTTTCTTTTAATTTTTTTAATTTTTTAACATGAAACAAAAGTAATTAATAAAAATAAATTTAAAAACTTTAAATATTTATAACATTTAGGCCAAAATTGGGAAAGTCTTAATCTTTTTTTGAAAAATGACATAAGTTATTCACTTAAGATTCCAGTGCATTTTAGAATCTCACTATCACATAAATGAAACGGGTCTAAAAAGACAACAGTTTGAATTAAAATTGTACCACTAGATAAACATGAAAAGTGAGTAACATAAAACAACACAAAAAAAAACTCAAAATTAACTCCCTTAAAAGTGAAAAAAACATAAATACGAAAAAAAAATCAAAAAAAGATAATTAAACATAAATTCTTTAATTTTTTGATTAAAAATACCTTGAAAAGTTAAAAATCACATAAGTTCATGAGAGTCTAGTTATAAAACATAATATTTTTGATTCCATACATATTTTTGTGTTTAGATTATTTATTTTTTTATTTAATTAAATAGTTTAGGGAATACCCCAGGCAGCTCAGAATGGATCAGAGTCCTTCTTATCAGCCTTGTGTTTAGATTAAATAAACATAAAAATTGGTCTTTTAAGTGTCAAGCTTACATTATTAAAGCGTTCCAAAATGCTTGAAACCAAAAAAATCAAGTTTCCGGTTTTGAAAACAAAAAATTCTATTAATATTTCAATTAATATTTTTACAAAATTTCCTATTAACCTTATTTTGAATAAATAAAATTAATTACTCTTTCTTACATAATTTTACGCAAAATTTGGTAAAATTTTGTAATGAAAATACAACTCATCCAATATTTTGAATGAAAAATAAAATAAAATTCAAAATTATTTAAATAGACTTAAAAAAATTTGTTTTTTTAAGAGAAAAATTATATTTATTAATAATTTTTTAATAATAATTTAAAATTATTAATATTTTAAAACTAATTTGACTTTTTTTTCTATCGAGATGCTTTGGCACGAGATAAAATGTTTTGTGAAAAAATCTGGATGCAAAAATAAATCAGAAATTGTTTATAAAATTTATCATTTTCATTTCAAGAGGAGTTTGACAAATGATAAATGTCAAAAATACATTCAGAATTTAAAAAAAAAATTTTTCTATTATTTATACATTATAAAAATGTTAACTTTACTCAAATTTAAGAGTTTTGAGGTGAAGATTAGTAAAAACGTAAAGCTAATTAATATTTATGGTTTTGGATAGAAGTGAAAGCAGCATTTGGTTAACAAATACCAAAATTTAGACGCATTTAGACCATGTGCGGGCTATTACAGGCTTTGCTTGAGTAGACTAAATAAATATTTATTATTTATTTGCATTAGAAAAACTTCATTACCTATTCTTGACTTGAATTATGACCAAAAAAAATTGATTCATGTTTTAAAATTATTTTAAAATTGGTGCATTTTTATAAATTCAAATTTTAAACACAAATTTTTTATATTATTTCATATTATTTCAAATATTTTTTATTTTGATTCTCCTTGATTTTAAGTAACAAAATCAACTGAGATAATATATTTTTTACCGATAAGAATTAATGAAGACTATTTAGAATCAATGCTGTCTGAATTTAGAATTTATTTTATTTTATAAAACTTATCTTTCAGATGCCATGGAAACATATTAATAATTAAAGATCTCAAGCTCTCATAAATTAATTTTTTTTATTTCAACTTCTAGCAATGGCTAGCAAAAATGATTCCACTTCAACTGCGGAAAAAATTCCAAAGCTTCCTAGTTTAGAAAGCCTCAATTGGCTTTTGCATCTTTTCTATATACGTAAAGATTTCAAAGCGTGTAAGGACTTAATAAAAGAACAAGTCACTCTTACAAATGGAAATTGTGAATATGCCCTTTATGTCCATGGTAAACCAGAGAAATATTAGAAATAATTCAATTTTAAAATTTTTAAAAAGCTTTAATAATGAGGCAAGAAGGTCGAATTCAAGAATCTCTCGAGCTTTTCCAGTCTTGTTCAGTCATTAATCCAGCAAATGTCCTCAATCTAAAACAAGTCGCTAGGTCTCTTTTTCTGCTTGGTCGACACAAAGCATCCATTGATGTTTTTAATGAAGCCCTCAAAAAAGCTCCGTCAGACTGGGAAATAAAGCACAATATTGGCATTTGTTTTTGGCATCTGAAGCAAAATGAAAAAGCTAAACAATATTTTAAAGAAGCTATTAATTTATCAAAAAGTGAAATATCATTTTTGATGATGGCAAAAGTTTTTATTCAAGAAAACAATGCTGATGCAGCCATTGAAATTTTAGTCAAAGCCGCAGAGTGAGTTTCCAAGTTTTTTCTTAAGAACATTTGAGGATTTCTTTTTTATAGGTATAATCCAGAAAGTTGTGAAATTTTGACTACACTGGGTCTTCTTTATATGAAAGTAAAATTTATAACATAATAAATTTATTTTTTTTATATTTAATCTTAAAATTAAAGCAAAGACTATTCCAAAAATCATTTGAAGCCTTGGGCAATGCATTAACTTACAATCCAACTTATTATAAGTCAATATTGGCCGTGTGCAACATGATTCAAATACATAATGATCATGATGTTGCTTTGAATAAGTATAGAATAGCTGCCGATACAGCTCCTGAAAGTCCAAGGCTATGGAATAATATTGGAATGTGCTTTTTTGGAAAGAAAAAATTTGTAGCGGTAAGAGTTTATTTATTTTTTTAAGGAGTCATATCAAAGAGTCATTTATTTTGATTAAAATTCATTTGAAAAAATGTCAATTAAATTGGATTAATAGTCATCTAAAAGGGCAACTTGAAGTTCATGATCATGATCAAATGATCAAAATTTAATAGATTATAATATTAATAAAAATGTTCGAATTGGCTTATTTTAATATTTTTTAAATTAAACATAATATGTTTATTATTTTAATTGAAAAAAAAAATTTTTTTTTTCTGATTGATTTTTAATTGATTTTTCTAAAATCTTTATTTGAAAAACTTAAAGAAAAATTTAAAATCCATATTTGAGTATCCAAATTATGACTTTAAATGAAATTTTAATACTAATAAAAATATATTAAGGCGAAACAAAGTTAATTTTTGTCTTGCAAAATTTAAAAATATTGTTTAAAATTTTAATTTATTTTAGATAAAAATTCATGTAATTTTCTATCTAAGCATAGAATAAACAAATCATGTTTAATAAAGTTTAGTAACTTTTTATTAAAAAATTAAAAAAAAAAACATTGTATTTAAATCAAAAATTAAAAATTTTTATTTGAAATTTAAATTTGACCATGAACTTCAATTTGCCATCTAAAAGTATTTTTTGTCATTTAAAAGAGTAAATGGCAGCTATTAATATTACATAGAACTAAAATGTACTAAAGTATATTTTTTTTAATTAAATAGAACATATAGCTATAAATTTTCAATAAGATTAATTAAACCGACATAAATTTTAAATAATTGTATCTTGAAAAAAATAAATGTGAAAAAAAATTTTCATCAACTACTGTTTAATAATGTACAAGAATCATTCAAGGAATTGCATTCGGTTCATAGGGAGAAAAGTCATATAGTGAAGAATTTTTGGAATCCTTTCCAGCTGAAGTATTCCACAATCAATTTAGAGAATGTAAGAAGAGTAAGATAACTAAAAAGCAGCCCAAAAATTAGTTAAAAGTGAAAGAAATAATTAATTAATTTTTTATTTTAAAAATTATTTATATAATAGATTTCTTAATTCTTTAAATGAAAAAATTTATTTATCAATTGATGATTTTTTATTTAACTTGACTTTGTGGGATACATTTAATAACATTTAACTAATTTTTTTACAACTAATTCTTTTAATTTATGAATAATATATTGAATTGAATTTTATTTTAATTGACAATTTAATATTAGTTCTTTTTTAAATGTATCTAATCTCTCTGTTAGACGTATTAGAGAAGCTATTTATTATTCTTCTTGTCTTGAACTTTTATGGTTAAGTAAATTATCTAATTCAGTGAAATCGACTAAGATGCCGTCATATAATATATTTATTAAGGTTGAAAAATAATCTGAATTTTTTTAATTGTAATTTGTTTTTTAAAGTTTTAAAAATTTCATTTTATTTCTTCTCAAATTTTTATTTAGAAAAAAAATGAAATAATTTTAATGTTTTTATAATTTACTTTTTATTTTATCTACTTTAAAACTAAAATGAAGTAATTAAGAATTATCATTAATTTATTATATTATCAGAGCAAGAACTATTTCAGATTAAAAAAAATCGCAAAAACGAAATAAAAATATTAAATGGCAAAATAAAATGTATTGAAGGGTTAAAATGAGTTGTAAATCAAGTAAAATTAAAAGAGTCAAATCTCGATTTAATTTTATTTCAATAAATCTTTAGATTAAAACAACTTTTTTTTCTTTTGTGTTCAAAAAATAAAATTAAACCGGATTTTTCAACTGATATTTTCATTTTTACTTTAAAAGCCATTATTAAAGTTCGTCTAGGTATTTATTTATCTTATTTTTAAGGTTCCTCTTATTATAAATGAAAATTAAACATGGAATGTGGTTTATTAATCACGTTTAATCACTCTTAATTTATAAATTTAATTTACAAGCAAACCATTAATTTTTTTGTACAGGCAATAAGCTGTTTAAAAAGAGCAACATACTTATCACCTTTTGAATGGAAAATTTTATACAACCTTGGCTTGGTTCATTTAGCAATGCAACAGTATGCTTCAGCTTTCAGATATTTGAATTCTGCTGTCAATTTTCGACCAAAAGAACCATTAATTTATTCATTAATTGCTGGTAAAATTAGACTAAAAAACTGGCATTGGAAAATAAATTTTTTTAATTTAAGTTGCATTGACTCATTTGGAAGATTCTGTAAATGCAAAACAAGCTTATGAGCATTCTTTGGCTTTAGATGGGTAAATTAATAAAATTCAATTTAATAAAATTTAAATTCCTAATTATCTTTAAGAGAAAATGTTTACACAAATTTGAATTTTGCAGTTTTTTTGTACAATCAAGGTGATAGGCAAGGAGCAGTGTCTAGATTGATTGAATTTCGTAAAAATTTTGATTCTATCATTCAAGGAAAGCGAAAAGACATTGACCCTGAAGTATTAAAATATATTTTTTTTAAATAAAATCGAATAAATTATTTTAAAATAAGCTTCAAGATGTTGCATCTAAATTGGGTCCAATTTTAAATTTAGGAGAAACACCTAGACCTAAAAGTATAGAGCAAAAACAAGATGAAAATGCAAATGATTCGGCACAAAAATATAGCAATATTACCAAGCCAACTGATGATTCAGAAGAAAATTACAGGCGTGAGTCAACTATAGCTTCTGTATCAAATGTTGGTTTTGATGGTTCTTCAAGAAGTGAAACCCCAAGAACTGAATCAAGGGTCAGTACAGCTAATTTGATGAGAAGAGACTTTGAAAATTAAACAAAAACTTTTTGATTTGTGTATATTTTACACTTTTGGAAAAGGTATTTAAATAAAATTATTTAAAAATATAGTTTAATTCGACAAGATTTGAATTTGATTACAAAAGAAATTATATTTCAATTGCAAAATAAATTAATTTAAAGAAATAAAATTATTTTGCTTAAACTCAAGGTCTTAAATCGACTGCTAATATTTAATATTAATATTTTCAAAACTTGTAGAAAGAAACAAAAGAAATTTGGATCAACAAAAAAAATTTGACAGCAGTGGGATTTGAACCCACGCCAGTATAAACTGACCAGAACACACATTGTAAGTTATGTTGCAAACTTGAGTCTGGCGCCTTAGACCACTCGGCCATACTGTCTTGATATCTTTTAAAATTAAAATGAATTAAATTTAACACAATCTATTAAAAGAATTTATCAGTTAAAATTAAATAAAAAATATTTTTTTTATATATTATGGTTTACAAATGCTACCATTACTATAATCAAAAAAGAAATTAATTTAAATTCTCAAAAGTAAGGAAATATTCAATAATAATAATAATTTTAAATTAATTTTTATATAAAATCTAACCAACAAAAAATTCTGAAATATAGTTCAGCTCTAAATGAATACATTTACAGAAGAATCATCAAATTGAAAATCAATTTTTCGATTAAAATATACCAAGACAGTATGGCCGAGTGGTCTAAGGCGCCAGACTCAAGTTTGCAACATAACTTACAATGTGTGTTCTGGTCAGTGTATACTGGCGTGGGTTCAAATCCCACTGCTGTCAAATTTTTTCATCTAAATACTAAAAAAAAAACAATTCTGATTAGTATTTTAATATGTGTAATTTTTGGTCATTATCAAATCCTTATACTTTTTTATAATTAATTAAATTATTTTTTGAAAAATTATAATAAAAATAATGAAAATATTCAGTTCTTTAAATTTTTGAGTTTAAAATTATTATTTTCAATCAAATATTATTTGAGATTTTTTTTGATTTATATTGTAATTTTATAATGATTACTCCATTTAGAAAATAAAGTTAAAAATTGAAATTATTTATTTCAGTTAAAAAAATGGTATTATATTTAGGAAAAAAATAATGAATAAGATCACCGTTTTCCTTATTTCGCTAAAGCAGCCTTATAAACCGAAATAAGATGGATGCCGCAAACACCATCGCTCATGTTCAAATATTTTTTAAATACACCTCATGCTCTAAATATATGTTTTAAGCATTGGGTCCGCATAAAAATTAAAATTTTTGTAAAAAATAAAAATCGTCTTTTTGAATCAGGCAAAGAATTCAAAAGAAGAAAAATTAGAAAGATGTTTATTTTATTTTGACAAAATTTGAAAATATGCTGCATTAAAAATTAAAAAACTTAAAATGATGGTGCATCCTTTTTTTAGAAAAATTAGGCATTTGCCTTTCTTTCATTTCTTTTAAACTCACCATCCTTTGGAAAGATTGCAATAATAATTACATTTCAACAAGAATTTGTTATGTGACAATTTTATGGGTTTTGACCTTTAATTGCCTTATTTCTTTTATTAAATTAAAATTTTTATAAATATTGATTTTTTTTTTAAATAATTGATCTTTAATCGATACAAATTTCTGAAAATAAATTTACTTTCTTAAAAAATTTTTTAAAAGTTTTCTTCGCTAATGATCAGTGGTATTCATTTCAATAGTCCTTTTAGCGAGTTTTGGGCACTGAAAATATCATTTTTCAATCTTAATTTTTTACAAGTAAAAAACACTCTATATTAAAATGAAAGAATATTATAAATTATAAGTTTTATAATTTTTTTAATTTACCAAATCATGTTAAGTTAGTAAAGAATTTTTGAAAAAAATAAAAAATTAAATTTTTTTTTATTTAATCAAAAAATAAAACCGGGTTTCAAAAAAGCTCAATGACCCAAAACATAGCTTTACAAATAGGTCAGTGCGGAAATCAGATCGGTTGCCGTTTTTGGGATTTGGCATTGAGGGAGCACGCTGCCGTAAACAAAAAAGGCATTTTCGATGAAGCATTGAGCACTTTTTTCCGTAACGTTGATGTTCGATCAAAATCGACCTCGTATTATGAAACTAGCGAAATACCGGTTGGAACAGGAAGCGAAAAAATCCGCAACTTGAGAGCCCGAGCAGTTCTAATTGACACGGAAGAAGGCGTTGTCAACGAGATCATGAAAGGACCTTTAAATGAAGTATTCGATCACCGGCAATATGTAACCGATGTATCTGGAGCTGGAAATAACTGGGCTGTCGGACACATGTTCTATGGCAACAAGTACAAAGACTCAATTCGAGAATTGATCAGAAAAAATGCCGAATTGTGTGATTCATTGGAGTCATTTTTTGTGATGCATTCAATGGGTGGTGGCACCGGAAGTGGTCTTGGCACGGCTGTTTTGCGATCAGTGGCCGATGATTACCCCGAAGTGCACCGATTTGTGGTCGCAGTTTATCCATCAAACGATGATGATGTAATCACTTCACCCTACAACTGTGTCTTAGCCATGAAGCAACTCACAGATTTTGCCGATTGTGTCATGCCTCTGGACAATCAATCATTGGTGAATATCGTGAATCGAATTGAGAGTGTTTGTGTCAACACAAACAACACTGGTAGAACAAGCAGCTTTACCAGTTCGCTCCGGAATAGAGATCCATCCAAAGCTCTGGTAGATAACAACAGTACAGTAATATCCAGCGCCAGCAGCACAAGTGCCAGTAAAAAGTCCGAGAAACCGTTTGATTCAATGAACAACATAGTGGCCAACATGCTTCTTAATTTGACCAGTTCGTCCAGGTTTGAAGGATCCTTAAATGTTGACTTGAATGAGATAGCCATGAATTTGGTTCCCTTTCCGCGTATGCACTATCTTTTGTCATCTCTATCACCGCTGTATATAAGCGAAAAGGTCAATCTACAAGTGCGAGGCATCGAGCAAATGTTTTCCGATGCTTTCAAAAGAGAAAATCAACTTCTCCAGTGTGATCCAAAGTCAAGTCTCTATTTGGCTTGTGCCTTGATGCTTCGAGGCAGAGTTCAAATAAGTGACATGAGAAGAAATATAGAAAAATTGAAACCTCAGCTAAATTTTATTAAATGGAACCAAGAGGGCTGGAAAACTGGTCTGTGTTCAGTACCGGCTTTTGGTCAACCATACTCTTTGCTGTGTCTCTCCAACAACGCATGCATCAAAGATACTTTTGGTACTATTAAAGATAGGTTTAATAGGTTGTACAAAAGAAAGGCTCATCTACACCATTATACTCAAGTGGAAGGCATGGATCCTGGTCTGTTTGCCGAATCATTGGAATCATTGCAAAATTTGATTAGCGACTACAAAGATTTGGAGAATAAAAATGTTGGTGCTGATTCAACATTGGAAAGAATAAAAATAATGTCTTAGAATTTTTATTTTTTATTAAATTAAATTAATTTTTTTTTAAATAAATTTAACTAGATAATTTTAAAATAAGACTTTACCTTTAGAAAAAGGTTTTTTATCAAAGATTTTTTTTCTTAGAATTTTAAATCAAAATTTTAAATAAGTCGGCTTAAAAAATTTAAAATTCAAAATTCTATCAAATTTAGACGTTGAATAGTTTTTGGCTCAAAAAAACTAAACGCAACAATGATCAAAGGTTGAGATTACTCGGAAAATCGATTTGAATAAAAGCATCTTCAATTCCGATCTAAATTAGGTTAAAATTAAAATTTGGTATTTATTCTTTCACGCTTGTTGGATTTTTAGATAAAATCTTGAAAATTGAATCAAAAAAAAGTATAGTTTATTTTTTTTACAAAATTAATTAAAATATAAAAGTATAAGATTTATTTAGTAACGTGAATTTTATCTTTTGTATTACTTTAAAATTTAATTACTAGAAAGAAAAAGTGAACTTATCTTTTGTTAGAAAATCAATTACAATCTTTTATTGAAAATTTCGAATCCAAAATAAAATTTATTTTATTTTTTTTCTTAATTATATTTTTGTTATATTACCTATCATGATTTATTGGAATTCATCATTTTATCTGATTGTTTTATTTAAAGAAATTACCAGGTAATTTCTAGATTACTTATACTTACTAATTAGTACAAATGACTGGGATTATATATCCCAGTCAAAATAAAATAAAAATAGAAAAAATCAGAGTTTTAACTCTTTTCTATTTTATTTTCAACCTGACCACTAGATTTATATAGAAAATTAAAAAATTACTTTATATTATCAAATATAATTTTCACTATTATCCCAGTGTCCTTTTTTATTTATCCTTAAGTCTCATGGGATCAAAAAATTGAAAATAATAAACACCACTGAGCTTATATTATGCGAATTTTTTTCTCTTTTTAATCCATTGCATTTCTTACAAGCTATTTTATTTTCCGCTTTTTTTTTATTAAATCAGAATTTTTTTAAAATTTTTGTTTAATATCATTAATCAAAATACTTAATGCCCAGTATAAAATTACCAAAATTTTTTTATAAGCCAAATAACTATAATAAATAATTTTGATATTACCTGTGGTCTCTAATAAATTTTATTAATTTAAAAAAAAGTCGATAGCATATTATTTTACTTAATTTTTCAAACAATTTTTTGATTTTTTTCTACTATATCTGTGAAAATTAATTTTCAGAAGAAATTATTTTTTTTTACATTTAAAGAAATTTACTAGATCTTAATATGCTATGATAGGTCGGATCTTCCCTGATTTTTTACCACATTATTCGTTAATTGAATTAACTTATAAAGCTGGAGTCCTTAATACTCTGTTTGTTAGTATCAGCTATGACTTGGTAAAAGATTGTTCTTTTGCTCAATTTTATGCTAGACAACATCTTAAGTTTGAGGTAAGCAGATTGAATTGTAGATTTCTTGTGGTAAAATCATGGAAAAATATAAATTATTGACCAGCAAAATTTACAAATTTATGTATTCTAGAAATTTACGGTAAAAAAAAGACATTATTTTATCAAATAATTATCGAAAATTATTTTCTTTTATTGTTCAATTGCATTTAACCTTTGAGAAATAACTTTTATTTCTCGTAATTTTTCCAGTAAAATTTTCAAGATTAAAACCAAAGTATAACAAGCTTCATATAAAAAGCCTAAATTATTAAGATAAAAAATTACTTGTGTTAGCAATGACCTGGTTTTTAGTGACACATATCTCGGATCACAATTGAATGATACTTCTATTTTGATTCCGCCACAAAATTTGTCTGACGAAAGTGTCCAAAAGTGAGGCGCCTGAACTGACAATACACCAGGAATATCCTGAATTTGTTTGTAAATGTCCGGAAGTTTTTTATCAAGTTTTTTCGGTTGACGTTGCATTAAAATACCTCCCGTATCCCTGAGTAAAGGAATGACACTTGATTCAACAATCTTTTAAGTTTTACTATGACAAAACTTTAATAAAATTACCTCAAGATAATCAACAAAGCTATAATAATTGAACATATTGGATCAGCTATGTGCCAGTCAAAAAATCTGATTAACAATGATGAAATTATGACACCAACACTTCCTTTTTTTAAAATAAGCTATTTTCTTAAGTAAGATTAATTCCTTACCCATTGTGTCAGCTAGAATGTGAAGAAAAATTCCTTCGAAAATTTTGCTTCCGGACTCAGTTTCGTGTGAATGTCCGTGATTGCCGTGAGAGTGACCATGACTAGAACAGCCATGCGAGTGACCATGGCTTGAACCACCATGCGAATGACCATGATCCCCACCATGTTTAAACACAAATATACCAATAAGATTAACAATGAAACCCAAAACAGACACAATAAAAAGACGCTCATGATGAATCTCAGGCGGCTCGAATACTCTCTGTTTTTTATTTATTTTTTATTTGATTTAGTTCTAAAATTTTTATTAGAAAAAAGTACCTCAAATGCCTCTGAGAAAATAAAGAAGGCTATAAATATGAGAAAAATTCCGTTCAAAAATCCTGACATCACTTCGGCGCGGACATATCTAAAAATTTTTTAAATAAATCTTTTTTAATTTTTTTTGAGAATATACCCATAAGTGTATCGTTCATTAGCCCTCCATTTCGCTATCACAGAGCTTTTATTAAAATTTAGATTAAATTAAATATTGAAAAATTAATTTTACGCAATGAGACCGGCTACCAGAGCTGTACAATCAAAAAACATGTGAAATGAGTCAGAGATAAGCCCTAAACTTGAATTTTAAATATATAATAAATTCTTAAAATTTTTATTTCTTGAATCAAACCTGTTTGTCCATATTCCATAAGCAAGCTCAACAAAAGCAAAAGAAGTGTTTAACAAAAGGAAAAAAAATAAATTTCTTGTATTATGATCTGAAATAATCAACCTATCGAAAAATATTTTTATTTATTTAAATGATTGTAGAAAAGTCTTACCGTAAGTATCCGGATAGCTTGTTTCCTAAACGAGACTTAGGTGCAGTATACACCTTTCCGTTTTGATCTGAATACGATGGAAGCATTATCTAGAGAAATATTAAAAAATTTAATTTTGGTCAAAACTTTGATTGACAATAACGATAGAATGAAATAGGGTGAAATGTGACTACGTTTCATTTTATATTTTATGTGAATAATTGAGAATTAATTTTTTTAGTTAAAATTTATTATGACAATCCGAAAAGATTTCATTTTAAGGTATATACGGGCTTTGGTTTAATTATTGAAATTTTTTTATAATTTTTCTGTGATGGTAAACTTGTGCACAAATTAAGAATATATTTTTTGCGATATTGTCTTTTAAAAATGATAAGATTTTTTCTTAGATTTTTTTGATTTTTTTTTAGAGAGAGATATTAGGATTTTTTACTTCAATAAAAGTTAATCAAACTTATTTAATTTTTAAAAATAAACCTAGTCATCTCAGAAATGAATACAAGTATAACTTTTCAGCCTTTCAATTGAATAAATGAATTTCTAAAAAACTCATAAAAAAAATCAGAGTTGATTAAAAATCATAAAGTCAAAGTCAAGTCAAGTTATATTAAAATTTTACATATAATAATATATAGTTTTTTTTTTTTTATTAAACTTTAGGTAACACATAAAGTAATCAAAAAATCTTAAAATCTGAATGCACTATGAAATTTAATTTTTCTGCCTTTGACTTTGATAGCAAAAAGATAAAGATCTAAGGATCCTAAGGCACTTGCTAGTAAGCATTTTTTTCATTGATCAAAATTAACAAAAGCTATTAAATTAATTAAATTGTCGCAATTTTCAATAAAAATTTTAATAATTTTTTTATAAGTTAATTGTTCCCGAAGCCAGTTTCCATATTTTAGGTACCAAAAATTCCGTTTCCGTAGATCAGTTTACCTCGATATCTTGTTTTAGATATCTAGACAGCCTAAAAAACTCGTAATTGATTTAAAATTTGATATTTTATCTTAATCAATTAAAAAAAAAATGATCAATTATGATAAAATGTATTCTCACAATAAAAATTGTTTTCAATTAATCAAATTTTTATCTAATTATTAAGTCGAAATAGAATTTGATTCATTCTGAACTGTCTGATTCTGAATTTCTCTTCATTCATTCATTTATTTAAACAAGTCTTTCTAACCATCAACAAAAATAAAACTCTTTAATCTTTTGAAGCCACATTGTTGTTTCATTCTATGAATTTAATAATTTTTATTAAAATTAAAGTTTTAAGAATTGAAAATTTTTATTATTAATTATAAAATTAAAAATATATTTAAAGATAATTCAAAGAATAACTTTACATCTATTGAAAAATTATTATTTAAATTGGAATCGGATAAATTAGAATTAAAAAATAAAAAAAAAACAACTCGACTAAAACTATTCAGCTTGTACTAGTCTAAAACATATTCGGAAAAAAGACACTCATGCCTCAAAATTTTGATTGTTTTAATTTATCATCAATAAATATAAGCTAATATTCGAACATATACAAAACTAAAATACCGATTTTAATAATTGTTTATAAAATACGAATTGTTTAAAAAATTGAGCCTTTAAAAATTTAAAAAAAAAAAGAAAAAAAAAATCATTTAATTTTGATTGTGTTTCCTATTTTTGTTAGGATCCAGGAAATATGTCATCATTTTATCTTTTCCCTTTATCTGAATCAGACCTCGCTGATAAAACTTATAATTATCTCCGAGCAATGTGGCAGCCTTTTCGGGCGCTTGCAAGAGCCCTGCTTGTCCCGTAGAGTCCATTCTGGACGCCACATTTACCGTATCACCCCAAATGTCGTACAATAGCCTATCAGTTCCAATAACACCAGCAGTCAGCGGACCACAATTAAAACCCATTTTCATCTGAAACTTAAAGTGACACACAGACATGGCCTCAAGGTTGAACGACTCAAGCTTCTCCTTCATTTCTAGCGCAAAGTCGACCAAGTCGTACAAATGAGATATGTCAGAATTGTGATTGTGCAGCTTTAGCCCCGAAGCTATCATAAAAGTCGAACCAATCGACTTTATTTTCTCTATTTCCTTGTACTTGGGCTCGTCGAGCAATCGATCAAAATCGATTGATATCTCGTTGAGGACCCGCAGCAGTTCGCGACCTCCCTCATAGGACTCTTCGAAAAATTCCGAAAAATTACACAAACTCACAAACAACACCCCCACACACTCATAGTTCATCGAATACTGCTTTTTTTCTTTTACATGACTGATCACATGAGACGGAATTACAATGTCAATGAGCCAACTGGCCAAGTCTTTTTGCTCTTTGGCAAAGGTTATTTTCATAAGCGCCTCTTGGTCATATTTAAAGCTGATTCTCTGTATCAATTCACTTTGTCTATTTATTATCCAAATGAGCAGCACCAGCAGTCCAAAATCAACCAGAGCCACTGCATTCTGAGCCACAAAGCCCTTGAGAAACATGCTGCTGTACAAGCTGAACGAACTTGTGGCCACTGCATCCAATACTTCGGTTTGATTTGATTGCGAGTTGATTGCCACAATTTGCTCGTTGATGTTCGTGCCAATGCCCAGCATGGCACACAGAGCAAATATGAGCGCAAAAACAAGAGCCAAACAGCTCTTGTACAAAGAGCTTAGTTGCACAAATGAGCCAAAGTTGACCAAAGCAATGGTGTAGACAAAATAAAGGTACAGAGCGAACAAATTCAGTCGCTTTGTTGGCTCAAAGTAGCTGCTTTTTTGGTGATTGTTGTTGTCATTGAGCAGAGAGTTCCATACGTAGTTGTTTAGATTGGGTATGAATGGAAGACCGGTGCCAAGTAGATAGATTGGTACGGTGGTCAAAAAAATAAATGAGAGCGCGTACAAAAGTGCGTATTTGAGAAGAACTTTTTTTCTGAGCTTGTCTCTGGCGTGCTTTGGCGTGTTGGCCAAGTCGCTCTTTGCCAAGTGTGACATCCTGTGGTTGTAGAAAAAAAAGGCGAGCAGTAAGCCCAGCTGAAAGACAAAAAGAACACAGAAGACAATGAGGACACTCAAAAAATGACTTGTGTAGTTGATGGTGTGTTTGTAGTGGGTCATTGTAGCGACTACAAATGCCAAAAAAAATGCGCTAGACACACATAAATTGATTGTAAAGGCGATAGAAATGCTCAATAGAAGCAGATTGCGGGGACTTGTGCAAAATTTTTTGCTTGAAGTAGTGGTGTCGGTGGCAAGGCCCATTAGATAGGCTTGAAACTGGGCCTCTTCGCTTGACTCGAAGCGCATGGTCACAAAATTTGTCTCGGGCTGAAAGAACTGAATTTTTTCGACGGCCAAAGTGAGCAAATTTTCCTCGTCAATGGAGCTCAAAGAGCGCTCGGTGTTGACAAGAGCTTGTGCGGCATTTTGTTCTACACTTTGGTCGAGCATTTTGCGCGAGTTCTGGGTCTCGCTTAGCTTGAGCGCGTCGGCCACGGTCTCGCGCTTCGACTCGCGCACCACAAAGTAAGTGGCTTTGCCGCACTGGTTTTCGCCCGGCTCCGTGTTGAACTTGGCGTCCAATTTGTTGTAAGTGTCCTCGGAAATGTGGACCCATCCAGCGCGACCACTCGACTCCATTTTGTTGGCGAGCGTGACATCGCTGGACCAGACGTCGAAGCGGAACCGTTTGCCGCCAATGAAGCCGCACAGAGCGCTGCCCGTGTGCACCCCGACGCGCATGTTCACGTCCACGTCGTGGTCCTTGTTGAAAATTTCGATTTCTTTCACCATCAAAAGGCCCATTTCCACACAACACTTGGCATGGTCTCGCCTTCCATTCAGACACCCGCTCACACAATAGTAGCAGTCGCCCAGTGTGCTGATCTTTTCGCAGCCGGCCTGCTCGCACAGCCTGTCGAATCTGGCGTACAAATCGTTGAGCAAAAAGACGAGCTCTTGGGCAGTTTTGTTTGAGCTCATGCGAGTAAAGCCGACTATGTCGGCGAACAAAATGCTGATCTCGCTCACCGGATAGATGAACAATGGTCTCATTTGGTCCACACGGTTCACATTTTTTCTAAACTCCTCGGGCTTGCCGAACACATGGGTGAACAGAGGCGGCATTATCGACTTGATCATCCGCTCCGATATTTGCTTGTCTTGCTGCGATGCCATGTGAGCCTTGTTCATGTGCGCCAACTTCATGAACGTGTCTCGTTTAATCGAGTCCACGCTCAGCTTTAGGTACACGGACACCAGGTGCAGAGAAGAGTGGAGCAGAATTTTTACAAAAATAAATATTGTCTTTTGAGAGTGGAGATAGGCGTTTGAGTCGTTGGCAAATTGTTTGCCAAGCGCCAAGTACTCGAACGCACAGCTGAGGCAAGTGCCGCCAATGATTGGTATGAGCAGCTGAAATGGATAGATCAAGTAGAAGAGGAGAATTGTTTGGGTGAACCAGACAAAATGGGATGTTTGCGAGACAAGCGCTTGTTTGCCAAAGAAAAGCAAAAAGCAGAGGCAGAGCATGAGCAGTGTGACCAAAAGAGCGGTGCCATACGCACACTTTTTGTACACATGTCTCAGTTTGTTCACCAGCACAGAGTCTTGGTCGTGTTTTTTGCGCAATTGGGTGAACTCGCGCTCTTTTTCCAACACTTCTTCCATCGCCTCTTTCAGGTCTTTTTCAGCTAGTTTAAAGTTAACCTTGGTCTCGTGCTCTTGGCCAGCCAGTTTTTTCTCATCTCTTCTAAACTCCATTTCCTGGTATTCAATCACCGCCAGAAAAACAAAAATGACAACATAGGTCAAGCCAACAATTGCCATACAAGACAACAGAAAAGTGTTCTCATCCAACAAGTTACTTGGCTGAGCATTTGGTTGAAGCGAAATGGTCCAGTTGGACTGTGTGTCGTGTTTGTTGATTGTGGCGTAGCTGAGACCAATGTCCAGTTGACTTTGGCCATTTAGGATCAGGTAGACGAGCCATGTGAGGGTGAACTTGATTAGATAGAGCAGGTACTTGATGTATATTGATCTGGATACGCCCAGATAGGACGATTTGAACGCGTTCTCAAGCTGGACAGACTCGAACTTGAGATTTAGATCGAGAATGTTGTCAATTTTGTGCCACAGGCTTTTTTTGCTGCCGGACATTTTTCTATGGTCAAAGTTTGCCTCTAAATTGTTGACATTCGAGTCTAGCTTGTCAAAATTTTTGCCACCTTGCTTGTTTCCTTGGCCTAATAGCACTTCCTCTTGCTGGCTATCAACATTTTTTATCTTTTTGCTCAACCGGTAGTTTTTTCTCTTCAACTCGACTAGTTCTATATTATCATCGGTAGTCGCCTCGCTTGCTGAAGCGTTCATATCATGGACAATTTCGATGCAGTCTTCTTAAAATAAAGCTTTAAATGAGCTGTGTAAAAGATGCAGCGTTTTTTTTATTTATACGCCTGGAATAGCTTAGCTCAAGGCCTAAATTACCTTTGAACAGATTTTTTTTGTTTAGAAAAAAAAAAAATAATTAAAAAATGTTATCGAAAAATGAGAAAAATTTGAGTGCAAATCGTAAATGGAAGAAAAATTTGAAAGCAATTTGAAGGCGCTTTTTGTGCATAATAGAAATAATTTAAAAAATTTCAAAATAAACTTGTTCTTAGACTTTCTAATTTCTTATTTTGTTAAATAAGCTATCGAAACATCTTAGAAGCTTGATAAATCAATTGAGTTGAAATAATCAAATTTAGCTCTAGCTCGAGTTTCCGCTTTCAATTCAATCAAAAATTTAATTCTTTTGCTTGAAATCGCTATGTTTGACAGCTAAAGAAAAATTCTAGAAAATAGCTCTACGGCAACTTTGAAGGGGATTTTTTTGATTTTTTGATTTTTTAAAATAAAAAAAATGTAATCTTTAAAGCTATAAAAATTTTATTACTTTTAATGTACTTAATGATTTTTTGTTGAAAAATAAAGACGAAAATTTAAATGAATAAAAAATTTTTTAATTTCAAAAATTAAATTTTTTCGCAAGGATTGCATTTGAACATTGGCTTTAGACTTTAAAATACTGCCTAATTGTCGAAGATGTATCCATCTAGTAATTTGTGACACTCTTTTTGTCTGCATTTAGGTAGTTTATTTAATCTATGAAACTTTGCCAGCTTATTTGCTAAAAAAAACTTTCAGAATTTGGGCTAAACTAAAGTTTTACTCGTGTAAAATGATCACAAAAATATACCTACCATTTTTACATCCACGTATTTTAGTGAAATTCAAAACTTAGAAATATATATATAGTTTTTAAATTAATTTGAATAGCTAGTTATATAGTCTCTTAATCCTCAGGAACTACACTTAGATATTTACCCAAGTAGTTACAATAAGGTAAGAAATTTATCCCTATACTAATAAACCCCGCACAATAAAAAAATAAAACAAAATATCTCTATTTACTTGCTTTAGAGACAAAAGCAAAAAATAATTTAAAAATCAATATTTTAAATGTAAATAAATAAATTAAATATTTCTATAGAAAACTTCAATTTTCTCTCAAGACATTTTATGGATACCTTAACTCTTGAGATAATAAAATTTTTATTTTAGCAATTTTAATTTGCTCGCGAACTTACTAAATCAGCACTAGCTTGCATCCAAGTTTATTTTTAGATATGATAATTCGACAAAACGAGCATAAAAATAATCCTCGAAACGCTCAAGAACCTTTAGGTCTTGAAATTTCAATTTCTTTTTTTTAATTGTTTTTGCTGCATTCTTAGCTTTGTTTAACTATTTATTCAACTTTAACTCAAATAAGTCTAGCAATAAAATATACTAAAATATTTTATGATTATTACATTCTTAGTTCTGATAATAACTTAAAACGAAAAGAAAATCAAATAAACAAAACCAATGCTTGAAAAAAATTTGCAATCAAATACAAACTTGATCAAAAAAAAATAGTCTACGAAAAAGATTCTTTAATATTTTTTTTTGAAATAACTTAGGCTTGAAAAAAATCTTGTCAAATTTAAAAACTCATCAAATATGCTTTTAAATTTATTCACATGGAATCAAAAGCTTCTTAAATGAGTCGTTTATTCACGTTTTAGTTGAAATGTAATGATTTGAATTAACTAAAGGCGAATTTTTGAGTCAGTTGAAGTCTTTTTGACAATTGTTGAAAAAAAAAGCTCGTAATTTATTTAATTTAAATAAATTTCCATCGAAACCAGAATTTCAGGCCCTTGAAACATTAAATTTTATTTAAATTTTGTAAAACCTAGATAATAATTTTTTTTAGACTTTTCATGACTGAACTGCACAAATTTTACTAATTAAAAAAAATGTAATAAATTTACTCTTCTTATAGAATTTTATTTTAAAAAAAAGTAAAAAAAATTTACGTTTCATCGTTTCATTTTTTCTTCATAAATTTTAGTTAAATGATTCTTGATACGCTAAATGTTTTATTTGAAGAACTTTTACCATTCATTAATCAATTTTGACGAATGTTATTAACCTTTTTTCTAAACATAACTTTTGGTGATTAATCTAACATTTTAAATATTGAAATATTCCCAAAGGTTTTTGTTCGATTTCATTAGAATACATAATGTATAAAATAATTATATTTACTATCTAAAAAAATATTTAAAGGAGAATTTTAATCTATAAAAAATTTACAATAATGTATTCAGGCAGTTATTATCTCAATTCTCACTGAATAATTATCTAATTAGCCGTAACATACTTAATTCCTCTTAAATTTTAAAATAATTTTTTCTTTAAATTTAGCAGAATTAAACCAAATCTAAATATTACATAATTCCTTTCTATTTTTAGATAAGTAATTACAGTTTTGTTCTGAATAAAATAAGAAATAAGTCTTGGGAAATAATTCAAAAAACTTGATGATTTTTGTTATTCTTAAATTTAAGAATTGCCTCTATAATATATGCGGAACGTGCCGCTAATTACCTCTGTCTTCCATTCAATTAAGACTCTTTTTTTTTAATTAAATAAGAATTTTTTTTCATTATGAACGAATTTTGATTGATAAAAAATTTAAATGGTTATTTAACCCGACTAATTCCTTCCTAAATAATGATTTGAATTAAAAAAAAATCGCTTCGAAAAAAAAAGAGCAAATCCTGGATCTTAAATAGCAAAATTCAAAAATAGAATAATTTTTTTTCTAAAAAAAATATGTTTTCTAATTTTTATTTTTAATTTAATGTCTTGAAAACAGGTTTTTATTAATTTGTTAGCTTGAAACTTACCCTTAAAGCTATCAAAAAAGTCTTAAAGGTAATCCCAAGATTTGAAATGGTTCTAAAAATTTAATTTTTTATGCATGTTTAAATTATTGATTTATTAAAAAGCTTTTTCGAAATAAAATATGTAATCTAATGTTCAATAAAAATAAATGATAAATTTCAATAACAAGAATAATTTTATAGATTTTGCTCTCCGAATTGCATCAAAGTTATGCTTGTTTAAATTTGATTGCTTTTCTGAAATTTATTCAAACCATTTATATTCTTTGGATGGCATAAAATAAATTCCGCAAAAAGAGTAATTGACAGCAAAAGGGAAATGTTGACTTGATTATTTAAAAATCTTAATGCTTAAATTATAATTCGTAATCGATCAAACTCAATAGTCAAGAAATTTAACTGAAGATAATCGCTGCTTCCCGCTAAGAAATATGCTTAATTCATAATCTAAATAAAAAGCTGATTATGTGACATAAAATTTAACTGACAATTATTTCAGATTTAATTATGGTATTTTTTAAAAATTCGCAAATTCCATAATTAGTGGATTTGTCCTTCAAATTTAAAATAAATATTTTATTTTATTTTTAAGCAAGCGTTAGGTACAAATATAAAAAAAGTAGGATAAAGTTTACTTTTAAATGTTGAAGTTCGTTTTAATTGTTGAGTAAATAGGATTATGCTATTTTAAAAAATAATTTTCTCTCAACATTTAAATATCTTTTCGTATTTATTTTAAGTTTTGTATAGAATCAGGTATTTTTATTGTTTTTGTTTTTTATTCCATTTAGTGAATCCATAAGAATCCATTTTATTAGAAAATATTCAAGCATTATGCATTTATTTCGTAAGAGAGCAAAAATATGATAATTTTTTAATCAAAATCAAATTCAAACTTTATAAAAATTTAAGTTTTTTTACATCATTTTATTATTAAAAATAAATGATTTAATTCAATAATTTAGAGTTTAAATTATATAAGAAAATAAAAATGCTCATAATTATTCATAAAATAAGACTCAAAATTACATTATATCTATTTTAATATTTTAAACCTCATAGTGTTTTCTTATCATAGATAATTTTTTCCTTTTCATTTTTTTTATTATGCACTCGCTTATGATTTTTTTCTATTCTTTACTTAGAAATCTCATCCCGCTTTTTCTATAAAAAAATCTACCACAATCTGAGAAAATTGATATTTCCTTTAATTTTATGGTATTCAAAAATTATAATTAATTATTTGCTCAAATTCTGCTTAAATCATATTTAATAATTCGAATCGGATGGTTTTAATTTGAATGAATAAATGAGAATATTTTTAAATTATTTAATTCGTTCGATTTAGATCTTAAAATATTTAATTAAAGCTTGATATTGTATCAGGACAACAAAAATTGACTCAAACAAATTATATAAAAAGCAAATAAAAATTTTCAGCCAGACTTTAAAATTTATTTGATTATTTTAAATAAAAAAAATAATTTTGTAAAACAAAAAAAAATTTAATTACTTAAAACAAAAAAGTTATAGATTCAATTATTTTTAAATTTTAAAAAAAATTTAAAAAATATATATTTTTTATTAAATGGATTTTGTTTGAATGTAGTCAGCTTTGTTTACCTTTTACTTTTAAAAATCCAAAAATTGTTTTTAATGATATTCTGTTTGTAAAGGTAATTAATTCTTAGATTTATATGCACATTTTATACCTTTTTTAAGTTTTCACCCATGATTCATTAAACCAGCTTGGTCTCTTCCAACTTTAAAGAATGAAAATAAATTAGCAAAATTTATGACAAGGACCACAAGTCTAGTTCATATATCAGCTTTATATTAATTTTTTATAACGTTGAGTGCCTCTTAATTAAATGCTTAATACATATGATGATTAAAAATCCTTTTAGATTTTTAGTATTTTTGACTTGGGTCTCGTCAATTTAAGAATCCTTGTCGAAGATGTCATCTCAATTGTTTAGAATTTTTTTTACAACTTTTATTTAATATTATTTATTCGTAACTTAGTCAAGATTTGTTTATTTGTTTTATTTTATTTAACTGTTTAACTGTATCGAGCTATAGCTCTTTTAGATAAAGAAAAAAAAATGGATAAAAAATTTAAAGTTGATTGAAAATAATTTAGCTGCTTAATAAATTATTTTAACTTTTTGACTTTTAGCATTGTTCATTATGTTCAAATTAGAAATTGAATTAACTAATATGTTAAATATAAACCATATCGGATTTCGTGGATAGTTATTCTAAGACAGTCAACCTAATGGTAAAAGGGATTCAGAGTTATGATTTTTTTTTTAGATCCAGACGAAATTTAAAATTTATTTTTGCACTCTCAAAGAATTTTAGAGAAAAATCCTAAAAATATTTAATAAATAAACTCGTTTTTCAAATATGAAATTTGAATTAAAAATTTTATCTGATTTCTATGAAAAAATAAAAAATACCAAGTTAAATTAAAATTAACACTAGAATTTTTGTAACTGGCATATTTTTCGAAATAAAATTTTCTAGTTGATCAAAAGCTATACATACATCAAGCGAATGCAATTTGAGACATCATAATTACGAATTCTAGTTACCTTAAATATTTTGGATACCTTTTTAAGTTTATGAGCTCCAGCAAAAAGTTTAGACTAAACAAAATACTGAACTTTTAATAAAACTAAATAAATAAATAATTTATTTATTCAATTAAATTTATGAAAATTTAAAATAATAAATTAGTCAATTCTACCAAATTAATTTGATAAACTAGGGACAGAAAATTTTTTTGGACTTAAGTTAATCATTTTATCTAATTTATGAATCTTTAAATTTTGGCTTTTATTTGTAAACTTAGTTACGGTGGCATTAGAGGTGTCAAATTTATAGTTTTTAAATTTCACTTTTTTTGCACCTTTTTTACATAAAATAAAATTTTTATTTTCTTTTTTGTTTAGTAAATCAAATCAATAATCTATATTTTTCGTCTTTTTTTAGACGAGAAAAATTTTTTTAGGTAAAAAGCTGCAACAAAGTATGTTGCACTATGTTGCAGTATTTTTCCTAATAATTTTTATTTACTTAAATTCAAATTATCAGAAATTAAAAAGTTCATATGACTATTTTTAATATTAAAAGTTAATTTTGTAGGTATTTTAAAAAATATTTCTTTTCGTTTATCGACAGCTAAGATACAACATTGTCAATCTAATTGAGGCTCCGTCATCTGGCTCTGTATTTATATCAGTTGAAAGACGGTGAAGTGATTTTGATTTTAAAATGTTTATCTTCAAAAATTTCAGGTTTTATAGGCACTCCAATTCATAAAATCAAATTTCTAAAGTAAATGCCATTTAGAATAATTTTGAGTCTATTTCTTTGGTTTGGAGTTTTATCAAAATTAACAAAGTATCTCAAACGATTAAGAAAAATAATATTTCAAATTTTAATCAACAAATCAATTAGATTAAATTTTCTTTCTTTTTATTTACACTACTGATTTGCTACGAAGATTAGACGTAAATTAAAGTTACTTTAGGTAATTTACAAAAAATCATGTGTATCATTTTAATTTAACTTGGTATTTTTTATTTTTTCATAGAAATCAGATAGAATTTTTAATTCAAATTTCATATTTGAAAAACAAGTTTAATTATTAAATATTTTTTGGATTTTTCTCTAAAATTCTTTTGGAGTGCAAAAATAAATTTTAAATTTCATCTCAAAAAAATCATACTTCTGATGATATGAATCACTTTTACCATTAGATTGACTGTCTTTAAAAAATTGAGTTTTACGATAAATTTCGTAAAATTAATTTTATTATAACTAATTTTTATCAAATCACTTAAATTAAAGATAGATAAAGCTAATTTACGAAAAAAAAATGTTTAGAAAAGGCAAAGATTTTCAAAATTTCCAAAATGGTCAAAGTAAAATAACTCAAATTTGCGAAAAATTGAAGTTTCAGATCAAATTTTAAGATAAAAACGATCATTTAAAATTTTCAGAACTTAAATTCAATGTTTTTGATAATTTCGAAAAAATAGATACCAAACACTATTAGACATATTATGCCTAATAATGGTTTATTATTAAATTATCATCAAAATGATTAATATTCTATTTTATTTAACAAAACAATCAATAATTAAAAAAATTCAGGTTAAGTTAATTCAGAAATGAAATAAAGTTTTTTAGTACCTCAAATTTATTAAAATTTACCTCAAATTTATTAAAATTTACCTCAAATTTATTAAAATTTACCTCAAATTTAATAAAAGACTATTTTTTTATTAAAAAAGTAGCAAAATATAAAAAAAGTATTCAAATAAAAAAAAATTACATCAATTTAAAAAAAAAGAAAGCAATTTCATTATAAAACCGCAAAAAGTTAATACTCACCTCTAAAAATAAAAAAAATTAACAATTATCACAATAAAAATATCTTTTTTTTTTCATAATTAAGCCACATTTTTCACATGTTTTAGATTCATTATTTTGAGTAGATTCTTGATTGAATGTTTTTTGTTTTTTTTTATTATTAGGCACAACTTCGGTTAAATCATCATCATCATAAGAGATGCCTTTTGGATCTCCACCACCGCCAACTGAATCTGATGGTTGTATTATTAAGGCTGGTTTATTTTTTTCTGGGGCATCTTGGGTATCGTCTTTTTCGTTTTCCAATAATACTTCCTCTGAGAGAGTATTTTCTTGATCCAAACTCATTTTGAAGTTTTTTAATTTCGATTAATCAAAATATTTTTTTTTTTTTTTTTTTTTTTTTCTATATCTTTATATTTTTTTTCTAATATTTATTTATTTGTTTTCTGTACCGAGCTAGAGCTCCTTCAGAATAAGTTAAAAATTAAAAAAATAAAATAAAAATGAAATAAAATAAAATAAAAATAAAATTAAAGTTAATAAAATAAGATAAAAAAAAAAAAAAAGAATTAAAAAAGAAAGTAAATAAGCTAAATAAATGAAAATTAATAATATATAAAATTGGAAAAGATTGTTACATGTGGCTCATGTTTAAATAGTTCAAGTTTCAGGAAAAAAAGAAGAAATAGTAAGGTAGCAATTACACAATGGAGTTGGGTAGTCAATATTATTTTATTTATTTATTTGTTTTCTGTACCGAGCTAGAGCTCCTTCAGAATAAATTAAAAAAAAAATAAAAATAAAATTAAAGTTAATAAAATGAGATAAAAATTAAAAAAAAAGTAAAATAAGCTAAATAAATGAAATTTCAGAAGACATGATTTGGAATAGATTGTTACATGTGTTACAGCTTTTATTTATTTTTTTTTTTTTGATATGTAGTGAGTTAGGTAAAAATCTTTTTTTTTTTTTTTTTTTTTTTTTTTTAATATATTATAAGTCAGGAAAAAAAGAAGAAATTACTAGGTAGCAATTACACAATGGAGTTGGATATTCGATATATCTTGATCCGAAACCTTCTCTGTATTCTTCCACTAGTCTGACGACCAGTGGAACAGAATGACTCAATCCTGCCCTGACATATCTCTCACTCAACTCAAAAAGTCTATTTGAAATTGTTTCGAGATTAAGTTTATTGAAGGCCTCTTGGTGTATAATATTGGAGGGGGTATCATATTTTAGCTTCAAAATAGATCGAACTGCTGAATTTTGAATAACTTGTATTTTTTTGATGTTAGTTTCTGAGAATGAATTTAAACAAGGAAAAGAATAATCCAAAATTGATCCTATTAAGGATTTGTAAAGATTACCTAATGTTTTGGGTTTTAGACCCCATTTTTTATTTGAAAGATATTTTATTAAGTTAAGCCTTGAATTACAACGCTCTTTTACTTCATCCACCATTGGACTAAAAGTAAGTTTTGAGTCTAATGTTATTCCTAAGAATTTAACTTTTTCCTCTTTATTTAAATTACTATTATTAATTTTAAGGTCAAGATTAAATTTAACTTTAGTTTTTTTCTCAAAGATCATATAACATGATTTCTTAATAGAAATTTTCATTTTCCATTTGAAAAGCCATATTTCAACTTCTTTTAGATACTTATTAATCACTTTTTCAAGATTTCCTATCTTTTTAAAAGTAAAAAAGGTAGCCAAATCATCTGCAAAAAGAAGAGAGTATTGGCAGTTTGTTTTGTTTCTTTTTGGTATATCATTTATAAAAATGCTAAAAAGAAGCGGACTAATTACTGACCCTTGTGGAACTCCTGCTTTAATAGGGTATTGATCACTTAGATGACCATTTATATTTACTTTAAAAGATCTTAAGTGCAGAAATGATCTTATCCAGTAGATAAGATAAGGTGGTAGATTTATTTTTATTAGCTTGTAAATTAGTCCATCATGCCAAACTCTATCGAAAGCTTTAGAAATGTCAAAATATAGACAACATACCCTCTTCTTTCTATTAAAGGACTCTGAAACTTTTTGAATAAGAAAGTAAAGATTATCTGCAGTGCGTCTATGTTTTCTAAATCCTGATTGTTCTTGAATAAGTAGACTATTGTTCTCTAGAAAATTATATATTCTTGTGAAGATGATGCGTTCAAGTAACTTTCCAAGGCAACTTGTCATACTAATTGGACGATAGTTATTAGGATCTTGGGTGGGAGATGTTTTCTTGGGGATCATGGTTATACTTGCTATTTTCCAAGCTTTTGGCACTTGACCTAGTTCCAAACTCCTGTTAAAAAGAATACTTAGTTCAATTAAAGTTTCTTTAGGTAAATTTTTTAACATTAGGTTGTGGATTTGATCTAATCCAGAGCCTGCTTCTTCTTTTAATTTTTTTAAAGCATTTCTTATTTCCAAAAGAGTAATAGGCTCGTCCAAGTTATTTTGTACCTTATTTTTTAAGAAATCTGTAATGGTTTGTGATATTTCAGAACTATCCTCTGATTCAACAAGATCTAGATGAGGACTAAAAGTTGAGGCCAAGATATTTCCAAAGATTTTTCCTTTATCTATATCTGTCTTAAACTCAACACCATCTTTGAGTAATGATGGTATCTGTTTTGAACATTTCTTAGATCTGAACTTATTTATTTTTTTCCAGAAAGGCCTGCTTGATAAAGTATTCTTTCCCATTTTATTTATAAAATCTTGCCAGTTTTGGTTCCAAAATTCTTTAAGAGCTAGACGTAACTCAGATGTAAGCTTATTAAAAATTATCTTTGAAGAAGGACACCTGGTTTTTTGGAAAAATCTTCTAATTTTTCTTCGTTCTTTTATTAATAAGACAATGTTTTTTGGGAAGCTTGATTTAAAAGACTTTTGAGTGTAAGCTGGAATACTTTTTTGGGCAGCATTAACGATCTTTTCTGAAATGTGTTTATTTATGTCATCAATGTTTGTAAAAGAACTTATATGTTGATTTGTTGACTTCAGTAAATTTCGGTAAAGTCCCCAATTTGCTTTTTTAAAATTAAGACTAGTTTTCAAGGGTTCAACTGTAATTAAATATTCAGCTGATATACATGTTTGAATTGGAAAGTGATCACTTAACATATCATGGTCTATAAGAACTTTGAAGTCAAGGACCTTATCCGATAGTGATGACGGTATTAGGAATAGATCAAGGACTTCAAAGTGATCAGTTTTAAATCTATTATATGTTGGTGTTATGTCATTGATTGCAGAAAGATTGAGCTTGCTAAAAATTTCCTCCAAGATTAAACCATTTTCATCCCATCATTTTTGAATTCTGTTTAAATTCACAAAGTTAATAATATTCAATAAAAGTATACTTAAGCTGTGCTTCTTTTAATTCCTTACGTATCAATCTTTTAATTGTTGGTTGTGCTTCTTATTCTATAGCCACTGTCTTTTCTAGTGTTGGGTGACGGTCAAGCCTGGCCGGTCCGAACACGACCAAGATTTTAGCCGCTGGTCTGACCTCCATATAATTTTCTGGAAAAAAAAATTAGAAAATTTAAGTTTTTTGAGAAAAGGATTTTTTCAATAAATTTTGGAACTTTTTTTTTACTTAAATTATCCAAAATTTTGTTATATCCATAAATATTTAGTAAAAGTCGAATTGAAAGCCAATAGATGTAATAACACAACAGCTACAGAAATACGTAAAACATTTGGACTAAAAGATAGATCAGACATACCAAAGAAGCTCTTTGACATAATAAAATTCAGACGTCAAACATAAATATAAGCCTAAAACTAATTTATTTCTCTTAATTCTTAATTCTTTTTTTTTTATTTTTTGTATTTTTATTTTTTTTTTTTCTCTCTCTTACTCGTTTTTTTTTATAATGGACTGAACTATTGCTACAAATTTTTGTATTTAATTTTACATTGCAGCTACGCTTTATTTTACAGCGCACTGCATCGTGGTCGGAAACGGCCTTAGCACTAGGTATAATAATAATAATAATAATAATTATCCAAAATTTTAGGATTTAAGATAATTCACGTAAATTACCGTAAATTGGTGAATTTTTTCTTTTAGGATTTTATAGTAATGTACGTGAATTATGGTAAATCTTTGGGAAATTACAGAAATTTACGTAAAATTTGGTAAAATTTAGAAAAAAATTTCATTTGGCCGCCTGGCTTATTAGCCGTCCATCTAGACGGCCTTGCTCACGGTTAAAAAAATTTGTGGCCGCATCAACAGCCAATTGTACGGTTCCCTACACTAGTCTTTTCAACTAAATGATCAAATTTTAAATATTGGAACCTAGGCTCCAACAGAAACACAAATAATTACATAAATTTTCAGCGTAATTTACTAATTTGTTGAGATTTTTATCAAGGACAAGACGTTTAAATTAGATAAACTTTTAACTTTGTTTATCCAATTAAAAGATTACACAAAATTTAGGAAAATGGCAGAATAAAAGTAATTCTAAAATTGTGTTCTAAATATTTTTAATTAAAATAAAAAAAACGCGTTTCAAAGTCAACCGATTACAAACCTCACATTTCTTATAAATTTCAACTCAAAAGTTTATGAATCTGTTAAATGTAAAAAAAAAATTAAGAAACTAAAATTAAGGTTTAATTTCTCATATTTCAGATTTCACTGATTAAGTTTGTTGAGTTTTAAGTCTTTTATTACACATTTTACAAAGTTAAATTATTTAAATATGTTTCAGCATTTATCTTATCTAATCAAGATTCCAAGTTAAATAGTTTAAGTTTCTTTAAAAAAAAATCTAAAATAAATTAAATCTTAGAAGGTGAAACAAAAGAAAATTTTTAAAATGAAAAATAGTTCATTCCAATTATGTCCGATAAGTTTATGGGTAATAATCATTTTTACATAAATTTTTGATTATTGATATTGGATACTTTAAAAAGAATTCATCAATTTTGATGACAAATAAGCCTGATTTTACTGAATGCTTTCGTAAATTGATTTTAAATATGATACCATGTTTGATCTTATTGTTTTATTCACCAATATCCATTTCCTTTTCATATCAATCATCGAAAAAAAAATTGAATGGCCTAGTTTGTAAAAAAAGACTTTATTTGATCAAAATGGTAAGTTTAAATTATTTAATAATTAAATTTTCGGTGTTTATTTAATTTTTCTAGCTTATAGGATCAGCATTGCTTTTGATTGAATTGACGAGTTTTTTTGCCGAAATTATTTTTGGTTTGAAAATTTATTTTTCTGATTTAATAAAGCCAATATTTTTATCAGTGTCATATGTAATTTTTAAATTATTGTTATAAATTTATGAAAAAACTTTTTTTTAAAAAGATTTTTGCCATTTGGCTAATGCATTTTTCTCACAGAAATAAAAGAAAATTTAGTGTTTTGCTAACTTCATTTTGGTCGGTTTTGATAATTTGCAATGGATTGAATTTAAGATCTGATATTCTTAATTATGAAGAAATAGTTTGTTATTTTTAAAAAGAAATTGAAATTTTTTACTCTCTAAAATTAAGTCTACGTACAAAGAAAAATTGTCCTTTTGGTTTATGATATTTTCCTTCGTCTTCTCCATTGCTTTATGCATTTTAAGTTTTTTTTCTGAATATGAGCAATGCATCGAATCAGTAAGCTTGAATTAATCATTAAAAAGGAGAATACATTTTTTCTCTCAAGAAAATATATCCTGAATCTGATTCCAGTTTGCTATCATGGTTAACATTCAATTGGATAACCAGGTAAAAAAATACTTCAAGGATTTATTTTTTAATTATTTTTAAAATTTAAGACTAATTTATGTTGGGTACAAAAAAAACATTAACGAAAGCCATGTGTGGGAATTAGACAATGAGAATAAAAGTGAAATTTTAGGAAATGAAATAGACGGAGAATGGAAAAAATTGGTTAAGCAAAATATGAATAAAAGGTCGAATTTATTGAGCTGTTTTAAAAGAAATACTAAAATAAGTAGCAGTGAGAATTTGATGGTAAGAAAATTTAAAATTATAGAAATCTGAAAATTTCTAAAGAATAATGAATACCTTTAAAACTTTTATTGTTAATACTACATTAATTTATTTTTTATTTGCTTTTAATATTTTGTTTTATTCAATTAAATTTTTAAACAAGAATCAAAATTTAAATATCAAACACACTTTATTTGGACTGAACAAACTTGGAATATGTTTATTTAAAATTCACTTGATAAAAATTGTATTAGCCGGATTTTTGGTGTTTACGCGTGATATATTCGAATTAACCGGACCATTAGTATTAGAGTAATAATTAAACACTGCAAATTTTAAATTAGTTTCTTCATTTTCTAATTGTATGAATAGTGGATTGATTAAATTTGTTTCTAATGATAAATATTCAAATACTGTTGGATATTTTTTGGTATTTCTTGTATTCATTCGTCTTGTTGTTATGAGTATGTGTCTTCAACATAGCTATAATTTTTTATTGTTAGCTGCAGCTCAAACTAGATCAGCTTTGATGCATTTAATTTACAAAAAAGTAAAAAATATTCTTTTTTTATTTCAAACAAATTTTAAAATTGTATTCTTCAATAAAGAGTTTTCGTCTCTCTACAGAATCAAAACGAAAAGCAACAACAGGAGAAATTCTCAACTTGATGCAAGTAAACACTCAAATATTCATTGAACTTTCTCAATATGGTCATCAAGTCTGGTCAGCTCCGATAAAAATAATATTTTGCTCAATTTTGCTGTGGATTTATATTGGACCAGCTGTTTTAGCTGGTGTTGCAACAATGGTTATTCTTGGTTTATTAAATTCTATTTTTATGGCAAAGTACACGAAAGCCGAAAGCGAAAAACTCAAATTCAAAGATTCTAAAATGAAAATTTTAAATGAAGTTTTGAATGGAATTAAAGTAATTTTAAAGGAAAAAGAAAAACCTTTTTCTTTTTAAATTTAAAATTTTTAAATTGACTTTTGAAGGTTATAAAATTTTATGGATGGGAAATTTCGTTTGAAAACATGATAAACAAAATCAGAAACAGTGAATTGAAAGTTTTAAAAAAAGGGTCCATTTTTTACTCATGTTTTAATTTTACTTTCAGTTTTACTTCTTTTATGGTAATACCTTTCTTCACTAATTTAATAGATTTTATTTTCATTTAATTATTTTTTTCATCAGATTACCTTTGTTTCTTTATTGACATTTATTTATATTGATGAAAAAAATGTGCTTACGCCAACTGTAGCCTATGTAACACTTTCTCTTTTCAACAGCATCAAAATTCCAATGTTTTTATTTGGTCCCGCTATTTCAAACCTAATTCAGGTATTTATTTCAAAAAAATTTTCTTTTTAAAAATTAATTTTAATCAAATTTTAAGACAATTATTTCACTAAATCGCATTCAAAAGTTTCTTTTACTTGAAGAAATCGAAACTGATCAAATATCATACAAAAAAAATGATGATCATGCAATAATATTTGAAAAGGCAAGCTTTTCATGGGAAAAATCTTCAAATAAATTAATTCTTAAAGAGTAAATTTTATTTTTTGATAAAAGTTTCATTTTAAATTTAATTGACTCACTCAGTTTCAATTAACTTTAATCTTTGCAATACAACGATGAAAAAAGTTGAGGAAAAATAGTAAAATAAAAAAAAAACAAAAATTATAAATTAAACGATAGAAATGACCAGCTTTAGTAGTAGTAGAAGTAGAAGTAGTAGTAATACCACGTGGATCTTATCCACAAGCTGCAACGAAGGAACGTCCAGCTATAGCAGCACAATTTCAAAATTTAAGTATTAGTCTTTCTATATAAATAATTTAACACTAATAAAAACCAAATAAAGTTTGTACAAAGAAAAACAAATAATATAAAAAAAATAGAAATGAAATAGAAATAATAATAAAATTAATTTGAAAGAAAAGAAATTTAAATATTTTTTAATCATTTTTTATGGTGCTGTTAATTTGAATTATTTTTTCGCTTTGAAAGATTATTTTTGACTCAAGTCAAATTCAGACTTTGACTTTGAAAATTTTTAAAGTTTGGACTTTTCAGAACAAAAAAAAGCTTTGAGCTGGACTTTATAAAAAATATTAAAGTCAAAGTCCATACTTGGCTTTGTAATTAAATTGCACATTTAAAATTTTTGAGCATAAAGGGCAAATTTAAAATTTATCAAAAATTTTACTTTTACCAATTAACTTTACTTTTAAATTTTGACTTAAATATTTGAATTTAATATCAATTTAATAATAATAATAATAATAATATATATAAACTACAGCAAGTCTAGCTTGCGGAGGTGGTCTAATAGGAGGTCACCTATAGTAGCTCCTACTCGATTTCATGTAGAATGATTTATATTTTGAATTTATTATAATCTAGAACTTTAAGGCATTATCATAATTACTATTTTATTAAATCCCTTTTTCAAAATTTAAAAAGGAATCTTTAAGTCAAGTTACTAACTTGACTATGATTAGACTATAAAATGACTCTTTTTTCTAGTTTTTGCACAAGTCTGGTTAATACTTACTAAAAAAAATTTTAAGCATTAATTGTGAGATACCTCATCAAAGACTAGTTGCAAGTAAGTACTTTTTTTAATGAAAATATCAAAAAAAAATGGCTTACAGTGATGATATGATAACTTTCTTTTACTATATTTTACGTAAAAAATGGTAAATTAACGAAAATTAACGTAAAATTATGAAAGTAAAATTTAGTAAATTTACCATTTTTTTTTTGTAAAATTTAGTAAAAAATAGTTACAAATAAAAATAAAAATCAAAATGTCCAAAAAAAACGAAATCTTGACATATTTTAGGAATTTTTTGTTTTATATATTTATATGTTTAATATGTTTATATGTTTTTTATATGTTTAATAGACTCTAATTTCTAAGGAAAAAAAATTGTAAATTTTACTTTTTTTGACTTTTTTACGTAAATTATGGTGAATTTTGGTAGGTTTCTATTTAAAAGAGAATAAAAACTGAATAATTTAGTAAATAATATTTTATTAAAAAAGTTTTGAATTTATTTTTTGGCGCATTTCGCCATTTTAATTGAATTCGCTGCCTTTTATCACGCTTGTTTGAAGCTCGATTTTTTTGGAACACACTTTATTAGCATATCTTATTTGACAAAATCATTAAAACAAAAAATTCAATAACGATATTTTACGTAAAATATAGTAAAATACAGTTATCGTATCACCACTGTACTTTGATTTTACGCTTAATCTTAAGCTTTACATAGCCTAAATTTTTAATAGTTTAAATTAATTTTGATGATTTTCTTTAAAATCTAATTTTATTATTTTGAATAAGTTGTGGGCAAAGTTGGTTCAGGAAAGTCTTCATTTCTTTCGTCTATTCTTGGAGAAATGTACAAAACAGAGGGAAATTTAAGTATCGACGGAAGCATTTCCTATGTTCCACAGCAAGCTTGGATTCAAAATGCAACAGTCAGAGAAAATGTTGTTTTTGGGAATGAATTTGATTACAAATATTACAATAAAATCATTCAAGCATGTTCATTAGAAACTGATTTAGAAATTCTTGTAGCGGGTGATAGAACAGAAATTGGAGAAAAAGGAATAAATTTATCAGGAGGACAGAAACAAAGAATAAGTCTTGCCAGAGCAGTTTACAATAATTCGGACATTTTTATTTTTGATGATCCATTGAGTGCAGTTGATGCTCATGTTGGAAAACACATTTTTAAAAATGTGATGGGACCAAATGGATTATTGAAAAATAAAACAAGAGTTTTAGTCACAAATTCAATAAATTTGCTACCGGAAGTTGATTTGATTTTTATGCTTGAAAATGGTCAAATAATAGAGAGTGGAAATTACAATAAATTGATCAATTTAAATGGTTATTTTAATCGTTTTATTAACAATACTTTTGTGAATGAAGCAGAAAAAGAAAATAAAGAAACACAAGATAACTCGATTGAAGAACAAAATGCAGAATCATTTGAAATAAAAAATGAAAAAGACTTTGATGAAAATAATGCTAAAATAATTGAAAAAGAAAATATAAAGGGCGGAAATTTGAGAACAAAGACAATTTTTGAATATTTTAAAGCTTGTTCGTTTTTGTCTACGTTTCTTTTTTTGTTTGGTTACATGTTGATGAATGTTTTTTATGCATTCTCAAGTTTTTGGTTAAGTGAATGGACAAATGCTAATATTGGCGAATCCGGTGATAAATTAGACAAAGGATTCAGAATTTTTATCTACGGTCTACTAGGATTTAGTCAAAGTAATTTATTATTTATTTTATCTTCACCAGATTATTTTATTTCATTTTATATGATTATTTTTACCAAATTTCATGATCTAGTTAATATCAAATTCTTTCAATCGGAAAGTAGAAATATTTAAAATATTGGTCTTTAATGAACATTCTAAATACAGATTTTCTAAAAATTTAAGCAAGAGCTTAAACAATTTTTTCATTTATTTATTAAATAATTTGAGGAAAACCTCGGGTTGCACAGAATGGAAATAAAAAGTTCATCTAATAAAAGAAAAAAGAGAAAAAGAAAAAAAAAAAAAAAAATTGTGATTTGTCAGTTTGAATAATTTTTTTAATTATCAATTATATGTCTTTATTACTAATTATATTTCGGTTTCATCTAACTAAGAAAGATATCAAAACCATTAAAATTTATATTTATTTTTATCTTATATAGATACTCTTCAATTCCGGGATTTTTTTATGGTATTTTAAATTTATAAATTAGGGATGAAAAATTTTTTTTTAGCTCTTTATTACATTATTTTATATATGACATTTAATTATTACCTGTGTTTATTTTATGCAAAAAAAAAACTAAAATACTGAATTTAGAACAAAATTTTTTATCAATTACTTTTTTTAAAGAAAATAAAGCACTAATTATCTAAGGATTATGGTTAAGATTGTCAGAATCAAAAATGTCAGAGTAAAATTGTCAGAAATAAAAAAGTCAGAAAAAAATTGTCAGAAAAAAAAAAGTCAGAAAAAAAATTGTCAGGTCTGACAATTTTATCAAAGAGATAGCGATAATTTTTTTATTGGTTAATTTTATTAAAGAAATATAATAAATGAAAAAAAAGATCACAAAAATTATTATTTAAAAAAATCAGAAATAAAATATTAATTTAAGTCGAAATTAATTTCATTTTTTGTAAAAACATAATTATCAATTAATGAATAGGAAAATAAAGTAAGATATTTATTTTGAATTATAAAATTGAACTCATCTCTAATTTTTTTTGATCAAAAATTAATTTACCAGGATCAATATCCATTGCTAGAGCCAATGCATAACCAAGCGCAAACAAGCCACAGTCAATCGACCCATTTTGTTTAGAGACTGGAATATGATTAATTTTGATAAATCTAGACCCACCATTTATTCTTTTTAGTACATTTTTAATAGTGAATAAATAGTAACCGGGATTATTTAAACTATAGTAAATGTACCAATTATTTGAACAAGCAGGCTCACTTGGATTATAATTTGAAATGACGACCCAGTGATTTTTAGCATGAGCAACTTGGATAAAAAGTGATTCATCAAGAACATCAGGATTAAAAGGAGGACCCTCAATCGAAAAATAATCAGGCTTAAACAAACCATTTGAACCATATTTTTTAAATATAAGGTTATGAAATTCTGTTATATGCAAATTATTTAATTCTTGGTTTTTATCGAGCTTTAAAAGATCTAGAGAAATAGGAACCCGCTCAAAGTCAGTAAAAGATCTAGCTTCTAAAAAATATATTTCTCCTGATTCATCAGATTTGAATTTTTTGGGGTTTACAGGAACTAGCTCTAATGGTTGTGGTCTATCTAAATTAAGCTGTGTATATGATACCAAAGCAGTTACTAAATTTTGTGGAACTGGTTGACTCTGGATTAAAAATCGTAAATAGAATTGCATTTGACTTTTTAATATAGTAAATTGTTCTTTAGTGAATGAAGATGAAAAGTCAGCTTTTCGTTTAATCACTAAATTTGTAAAATCAACTCGCTCCAAAAAATTTTCATTTTCAAAAGGGAATTCAAATACTATTTTTCTCCTTCGTTTTTGTCCGACTTTATCAATATTTTCTTAATTCTCATGATCCTCGCTATATTTCAATGTATTAATACCATAAGGGTCTATGATATGTGATGTCAATTTATCAAAATATTGTGCAAAATGTAACACATTTTCATTGTATTGTTCCTTTAATAAAATAAATATTTTATCTTTATTCTTGTTTTTTGATAATGATAATGAATGATTTTTGGAAATGAGTCGGACAAGTCTTGAAGGTACCGTCAAAATGCCATCTTGTAGCGCTTCCTAAAATTTTCATACCTAATGGTGAAATGAATATCAAAATACGGTTTTCATTATCTTCATTATCAAATTGAAGAAAAGGCTCATCATCAATTGTAGCATAAACATTATTGATTTGAATGTCATGTACACTTTTAGGATTTTTAGGTTTTGTTTTGTTCCTATGGTATCTTAAACTACACTTTATTCCTGTAAATGGCTTCCAAAATTCAGCAATTTCTTTATGTGAATATTTTTCCGTCAAAAGCTGATAATGTCTGTTGTGCGCCTCCTCAAGTCGAATGTCATGGTCTACTGAGACGAGTTGCATTAAACTTTTTAACTGAACTAAACAATCAACTTTACATTGGGACATCTGTGAATGATAGTGCTCAATTTTGTTTCTTTTCATGGTTTTGTGATTAAATGAGGCACCACATTTTCGGTTGACACATCTGTACGAATCTGATTTAATTTCGTTTTTTTGGTAACGATGGTAATTTAAAATGATTTGTTTGCCTTCGTGGTCAAGTTTAATTATTTCTGCTTACATTTTCAGATTTGGTTACTTTTTTTATTAACAATTGAGTTATCATGACTTTTTATAGGAATTCAATTATGTCACTAATTTTAATTAAATCTAATTGTTAATTAATACACTTAGATATTCTTCTTTTTATATTCATCTTCATTACCTATTTTAATTAAACTTCAATAAAAAATTTTATTATTGATGTTCATTAACTTTTATAAATTAGGATTCAATTTAATTTAATTAATATTAGAATCAGAAATAAGTATATTAAAAAAAACATTTATCTTCCAATCAGAAAAAAGTAAAAGCAAAAATCAGGATTGGTTTGACATTTTTATTTCTGACAATTTTGTTTTTTTTTACATTCTGACTTTTTTTTTTTCTGACAATTTTTTTTCTGACTTTTTTTTTTTCTGACAATTTATTTTCTGACTTTTTTATTTCTGACAATTTTACTCTCACATTTTTGATTCTGACAATCTTAACCATCTCCTATCTAAGTAGAACAAAAAAATAAAAATAAAAACAAAATATATTTTTTAAGGACAAACAAATACTTAGTTTATTTTTTTGTGTGTTCGATCCGGCTGGTCTACCGCGTTTTTTCTTTATTACTTTTCAGTTGCTTTGGCTTATTATGAAATTCCGAAAATTTCAGGTTTTCGACTTCTACCATTTCACCTGCTGATTCTATAACCGAATATTTTGAGTGTTTTTTTGACCATTTTGACACTTTACAAAACATCTTTTCAAGGCATTACTTTAACGGTAATCTTTTGCGTAAACAACCGTTGTGATAATCTTTTATACTGCGATGAGATGACTCTAGACCATTGCTTGTACTTGGCTTTCCTTCAAACCAACCATTTCTACCTTCAAATCACCAATGTTTCACAAAGAATAAGGAAATATTTTTTTTTATATAAAATTATTTAAATAGATAAAAAAGTGAGACAATAACTGGTTTATTTTTAATTTTTACTTTAAAAAAATGTTTAATTTAGATATTTTTTCCTTCTTTTCTGAGATTATTGGTGTAGTAATGATAATGAATTCTTCTCGAAACCTTCATCAAAACATGCTTAAATCAGTGATGCATAGTACAATGCAATTTTTTGAATCAACTCCGATCGGGCGGATTTTAAACAGATTTAGCAAAGACATAATCAATTTAGAATTTACAATACCTGTTGCATTCAGAAATTTTATTTATAGTGTGTTTGATTTGATCACTATTGCTGTGGTTATTACATTGTCTACTCCATTATTTTTAGCTGTTTTAGTTCCAATTTCAATTATATATGTCTTTATTCAAGTATTTTAAAAAATAAATTATAAAAAAATTTAATTACGTAGTTTATTAAAAGCGTTTTTATGTGGCGTCATCAAGTAAATTAATAAGACTTGATGCAGCTACAAGATCACCTATTTATTCTCATTTTGGTGAAACTCTAAATGGTCTGAGCACAATAAATGCTTACAATGCTCAATCAAGGTTTATTAATTTGCTAGAGAAAAAAATAAACGAAAACAACTCTTATCTTTATCCTAGTATGGTCAGCACAAGGTGAAAAATAAATTTTTGAGAGATTTTTCTAATTAAAAAATTTTTTATTTTTTGTTTGAAAGATGGTGTGCTGTTCAAATGGAAATAATAGGAATTATTTTAATTACTTCAGCTTGTATTTTTGCTGTAATGGCTAAGGGAAGTATATCACCAGGGATTATAGGTTTATCAATTTCATTTGCTTTAAATGTATTTTTTTTTCAAATGAGTTTGATTTTTATAAATTTTTGTTTCAAAGATATCTAGCATGATGAGATATAGTGTAAAATGTGCATCTGATTTAGAATCTAATTTAACAAGTGTTGAAAGAATAAAAGAATACTGCAATACTCCACAAGAAGCCAATTGGCAAAACGAAAATTACAAACCTGATGATAAGTGGCCTGAAAATGGAGAAATTAAATTTGTTGATTATTTTGTTAGATATAGACCAGATCTTGACTTTGCATTGAAAAATATAAATTGTCACATAAAACCATCAGAAAAAGTATCAATTGACAAAAAAAACTTCTTATATTTCTTTTTTATTTTTAATTCAAACTTGATTATTTAGATTGGCATAGTTGGCAGAACTGGTGCTGGAAAAAGTAGTCTTAGTTTGGCCCTATTTAGATTATTGGAAAGTAATGATGGTGAAATATTAATTGATGATATGAACACAAAAAGAATGGGATTGCATGATTTGAGGCAAAAATTGACAATAATTCCACAAGATCCAGTTGTTTTTTCAGGCACTTTGAGAATGAATTTAGATCCATTTGAAGAATCAACTGATAAACAAATATGGAACGCTTTGGAAAAAGCTCATTTGAAAACTTTTGTCGAAAATTTAGATAAAAAATTATTATTTGAATGTTCAGAAGGTGGTGAAAATTTGAGTGTTGGCCAGCGTCAGCTGATTTGCTTGGCCCGTGCACTAATTAGAAATTCAAAAATTTTGCTCCTTGATGAAGCAACAGCAGCTATTGATCACCACACTGATGATTTGGTTCAAGATACAATACGAACAGCCTTTTCTCATTGCACAATGATTACCATAGCTCATCGTTTAAACACGATACTTGATTCAGATAGGTTTGTTTCACTTTAAAAGTAATCACTTAATTTCACAAAATTTGTTTAAAAAAAATTAAAACAGAATCATGGTTTTGGATAAAGGAAAAATTGTCGAATTCGATACACCGGTTAAATTGTTAACAAATAAAAATGGTTTATTCTATTCAATGGCAAAATCTGCTGGAATTGTAAATCAATTTTAAGAATTTTTGATTCAATTATTTTAAATAAAAAAATTCAATAAGAAACATATAAATTTTAATTTTAATGTACTTAATCACAACTATAACATTGACATTGAAAAAACAACACAGGATGTAGATAATCAAAAATTCAAAAGAGAAAAAATGAAGAACACAAGGTGAAATTATTTTAAATAGACGAATTTTATTTTAGAACATCCTTTTTTACAGTATTGTTTTGACAATGGTGATCGATCGTATGTAAGAAAATAATTACAATAATAATAAATTTCAAATTAAAAAATTCACTACAAAATACCCAAAAAGATCCTGAAAACATCTTAGAAGCAGCCACAAGATGATATTTTTGAAAAGAGCATTAAACTATCCTTTAGATAATGTATTTTTTAAAATTTTAAAAATACGATTTGCTAATAAAATATAGGTTTTTATTAGCAAATCGTCCCTAACCCTAGGTTTTTGTGCCATAGAAATCTGAAAATTAGTCTAGATTAAAAAAATATATTTCATATCATAATGTAGAATCTTACTAGAGTTCTAAAATATAAAAGATACCAAGGATTTTTTATCGAAACTAATTTTATAAATTTTTGTTAAAATCTGATACTACCTCTAACTTGCATCAAATAGATCTCGAATCGACTTTTTGAGTTAAATGAGAGATATGACTTGCCAGTACTGAGTGATTCTGCTATTGTTTTTCAGAAAAAACAATATAAAGCTTCGAATCAAGATATGTCCAATACCCGACTCGATTTTGTAATACTTTAAAACACCTTAAAATACCTTCTTTTCTCTTCTAATGTTACATGCCACTCTTTATTTCAATATATATATATATTAAGTTTATAAATCTTATTCGTACAAATATCTTATGAGATCTTAAATAATTTGCTTATGCTTTTAACAAGTTTAAAATAAGAAACATATTTTTAAAAATTTAAAAGTTTTAATCACTCAGAAGGCTGAAAAATAAATTTTTAGTTATCTCCTAAATTTTTTTAAATATATTAACTAAAAATGCCAAAAAATCGTCATGAAAAAATGATCAAAATTTAAAATTGCATTTTTTTCAAAAAATTTCAATTTTAATCAAATAATTTTTATTCGCTCTTGAAGTGATATGAACACAATTTTTATTCTTCAAATTAATTATTTTTTCCAGAAGTTAATTTTTGTTATATTATTATTATCCATCTTTTTTAAATCCCGCTTAAGTTCATAAAGTTAATAATTTTCAAAAAAATTGTATACTTAAGTTATACTTATTTTTTTTCCTAAGTTATCAGTCTTTAAATTATTTGTCTTTTCAACTAAGTGATCGAATTTAGATAATTGGAACCTAGGTTTTAACAGAAACACAAATAAATAAGTAAATTTTCAGCGTAATTTACTAATTTGTTGAAAATTTTTTCTGGAAGTAGACATTTAAATTAGATACGTTAAAAACTTCGTTTATTTATAAGTTAATTTTTGTAAAAAATACTTAAAAAGAATTCATTTTCTTAAATTTCAGTATTTTTTTTTTAATAATTAATCAAAGGTAATTTAATCATTAAATGTAAATATTTTAAAATTAATTTAATTGCGATTTAGTTTCAAATAAAATCAGATCCTTTGTCATTAAGTCAAAAATTTACGAGAGTGAAAGTTGATTTTTTATTTTGAAATCTTTCTTATTTTTTCCATTAAATTTCCATTCAAATTTTATTTTGCACGCAATCGATCAATAAATTTTACTTTTCATTGGTATCTAAGTTAATTTAATTATATTTTTTTATTCGAATTTGTAAAAATTCTCAAAACCTTCAAAAAAATATCTAAATATTTCAAAATAACATCCTAAAAAAAAACAATGTCATTACTATAAAAAAATTATGGATGTTAATTTCTTGAAAACTTTTTATTAAATAGTAGATAATATTTTATTTTTTTAGAGAAATATAGTGCTTTGCAATATGATATTTCAAAATTAAGTTAAAATAAGCTTTTTAGCAGTTCCTTGAATGCTTAAAAAATGTTAAAAGTTCATTGAAAGAAAATATTGATCAGAATTATTTAGCTTCAATAGAAAGTTAAATTTTCTTTTACCTTTTATAAAAATAATGGCAAAATATGTTCAAAACTTTTTAATTTTTTTCTTTATAAAAAATACTAATTTTTAATAAATTCAAGAAATAAATTTTTTAAAATGGCTAAACTAATCTATTTCAACTAATTAATATTTTAAATACATTTTTGAAATTGCAAAAAAAAATTCAAAATGCATTCTTTATTATCTTGAACCAGCTAAATTTGTTGACTAGCTTGTTTTTGGTTGAACTAATCTTGGTTAATTTGTAATGCCATTCTAAAATGATTAATGAACAAAGCTTAGCGTGAATTCAAAGGCAACTGATATTTTCTTTGATTAATATCTGTTGTTGATATAATTTAAATAAATAAATAATTATTAAATGAAAAATGCATATCATAATTTATAAAAAAATTTCTCTACTTGGTATAACAAACGAGGACATGGATAAAAGTCATGGAATAACAAACCAAGTCTATAGTCATCAATCATATCAAAGCATATAATTATCCTTAATGACTCAGTTGCCAGAAGAAATCTTACTTTTGTGTTTAACTATAGCAACCCCAAAGATATTGACTTAGAAATTCAAATCTTAAGAGACCGATTCGGAAAATTAAAATCAAATATTTGACCCTTAGTCAACAAGCAATAAGTGGTTTTAAATTTTTTTCAAATATCAGAAAATGGTCATTTTGATTTTGCATTTCCTCAATTAGCTTGCCTAATGACTCAATTTGAACAAAGTTAGCCAATATAATAGCTTCCTTTCGTAGCCTTTGTTTGACTAAGTATTTCGATTTGTGCTAAAATGTCAAAATGTTCATTAGTTTTTTTTAATTTGTACAAAAATGCCTTTTTCACGTAAATTACAGTTCTTTTCTCGAGTTTAAAAATATTTGATCCAATTTTGGCTAACTTTATTTCGTAACCATGTCATTTGCCTAAATAGCTATCATTTTTTCGTGACATACTTTTAATTTATTTCACAACAAAAAATAAAAAAAAAAGTTATAAAAGACCTAGGCGTCATTTGGCAAAATGGGTATATTAACCAGCATTTCAAAAAGGTAATAATCCTAGGCTTAGCTAAGACAAATGGTGGCCAAAAGAATATTTATTCGAGATTCTGGGTTAAACAAATAGAGCTATAATTTGAATAAGATAGCAGGTAATTAAGTCTTTTGTTATTCAATTCACTCAAAATTGGAGATTGTGGATTTAGGTAAATTTGGAGGTGTCTGAACGAGTAGCTCGTTCAAGATACCTTCTATGGCTAATTCTTACTTAATAGTCAATAATTATCCAGAGAGTTTTAATTAAGAGTTTTCGATTTAATTTTCAACTAATTGAAATTTAATTTTTTTGCCGAGCATGGCCTAATTTCTGGACACTTGAAGTGAAAAAGTGTTTTTTAGTGAGTTATTAAATTAATAAAAATAGCGAGGCTGAGCGATCAATTTTTCGAGCTATTTAAATATCGTACGGGTTTTGCGATAGGACAAAACGAATACGTAATAGGTTGAAATAGGGGCCCCAAATATCCAGGTAGACAAGTCAAATGAACTAGTCAAATAGTTTCGAGATTTTGAATTCAAAATATTGAAATTGTAACGCTTTATTTTAATTTAAATTAAAATGGGTATCGTTCAAAATCAAGACTATACCGTTTATTTACTTGAAATTGAAGCTTGTTGAAAAATTTAAATTTTTTCAATTGTGCTTATATTTATATCTATTCATATTAGAGTGCGATCTAAATATCATGTTTTATTTAAATTTGTTTTTTTTGTCGATTTTAGGCAAACCTCTAGGCTAGTCTATTTGGACAATTAAACTCGTTGTTTTAGCTATTAGACGCGATTTTACGTTAACAAATAGATTTTATTTTTGTATAAATTTGTTAATTTTTTTAAATAGTTATACAATTAAAAAATTTTGCTCGCCATATTTTAATGACTCGTAACAATAAATCAACATAAATTTTTTTTTTTATTTTACTGCCATTAAAATAATCAACTCTTAACTTAAATCTTTATTTTTTATTTTTTAATTTAGATTTTTTTCTTTTATAACTCACACCAATAAAAACCCTCAAGAGTGCTTGAAATTTTTTTGCCTGCCGATTGTGTCAATTTATAGAAAGAGATAATCAATGTAAAGAAAAAAAAATGAAATTGTTTCTTATCAACTAATATCTTTGGGTCTAGGGAAAATTTCTATTGTTTAAATGGTAAATAGAGTAAATAGCAAATATATTAATTTTTAAATTTTATTATTTGTAAAAATTGTCAATTAATCATGTTCTTTAATTATATTCAAAAAAATATCAAATTTTTAATTTTATAATAAAGTAAGTCAGACAAAAATTTAATCAAAAAAAAAAAAAAATTTTTTAACAGTTTTCTTCAACACGAACACATTTTGATTTACATTTAAGGAGCTTTGCGACAAAAATTTCAAGAGTGCTTTAAGCCAGTTTTTATTTGTATTCATCTTTTTTTATGTTTTAAGGGTAAATTTTCAAAGCCTACTGAAATAAAATCTAAATTAGCTCTTCTTAAAATCAGATTATTCTAGTAGGCGTTCGATATAAAAAAATCTAATCTATCACATCTAAAAGAGCAGATCATTTAGATACTGAATACTTTTTTTCATCGCTTCTTATTCACTAATAATTCGACCCGTTTTTTCTTTCTGAAATGTTTAAACGCGTTGTTTTCTTATCAAAAAATTGTATTTTCTTCTAATTTGACTTTTAATTTTTAAATAGAAATTGTAAAAAAGGTTGATCTAGTTTCAAATATGGGCATTTGATACTCTTGAAGATTTGAGAGCAAACAAGGAGACGCTTGTATCCTTTTTATCATTTTTGTTTTTAAAAATGGACAACTTTTTCTGACCCAAGAATGCAACATAAAGAAATCGCTTTCAAACTTCAGCGATTCTTGATAGCGGTCTTAAATTTTAAGATAATTTTTTTATTCTAAAGTTATAGTATTTTTAAAAGCCTTCAACCTTTAAAGTAGCGTTGATTTATTATTTAAAAATAAAAGACAAAATTTAACTTTACACTATACATTTTCCAAGCTTCCAAAATAATATTTTATTTGTTTTTTCATTGTGAAAATGTTTCGTAAAATTTTTACGAAATATCTACGATCCAAATTTTATATGCTGATAGCAATTTGCGCCTATTTATTAGTTTATAGCATTGTTTTTTCTATCTATAATCTTTTTGTTTGAACCAAATTAGCCTTTTTTTTTAGTTAAATAACAAAGTGTTTATAACGCGTTATTCAATCGGTAAAAATACAATTATTTTTTAACAAAAATTGAAAGCAAATGCTCGATCTGTGTTGTAATCTGAACGAATTGATCAGAATCTTATGAAGTGTTATAACTGTAGTACCATCAATTATGGTTTATTAATTTTTTTTTCTGATAATAATAAAAATTAAACAATTTTGAAATCTGTAATTTTTAGATAAGTTAAATTTTTCTTCTTTTAATTCCGTCCTAATTTCGTGATGTAATAAAACCGAGTCCCTGTAGACCTCCATTACAACCACCATTAATCATCTCACTGACACTGTTTACTATATCATCATATTTCAATTATTCTGCACCATTCTTTGGTATATTTTAGGTATTGTGATTAAAAAAAATTCATGTTTATTTTTTACAAAATTATTACCTCTTGAACATTTTAAAAGATTTCTTTGTCAAAATTTTGGGTTAAGTTCGTATGAATGGTGTAAGGGATTCGTTTTGAGGACTTCTCATTAGTACTTTCTAGCAAGTTTTCATGCAATAACTCAAGTTTTGTCATTATTATTATTATTATCAAATACTTTATAGACTTCAGTTTTCAGAAAATTATTTTTAAATTTATCAAATTTTGATAACATATATCAAATGACGTAATTTAACTAAATTCTAGTTTTTGGTAAAAAAAAATTGCATGAAAAATAAATTCAAAAAAATTAATTCCATTTTTTCAAGTTTTGTTTTCGGCAATGTGAACTTGATGCAAATAAAAAAATTAAGGATTATTTTAAATTTTTTTTATTCATTTAAGTTTAGAAAAAAAATTATGTGTGTTTAATACAAAAATAAATAAACTATACGAAAAAATCTTTAAAAATTGATCACCGACTCAACAGACTTTATTCTCAATTAAAATTAATTTTTTTTTTGTTTTGGTTATCTCAACGTTTAAAGAAATATAATATCTTGATTTAGCTTTTTATCTTAAAAAAAAGTATTAATTTAAAACTAAGATTTAAAAATTGTCAAATTTTGGTAAAGATTAGCCGAGTTATTATGTCTCTTAAGATTTACTCTTGAATTTAAAAGGCAAAAAAAAGTATAACTTACTTAATAAAGCTCATAAGATAAAAATTTCGGCTACGATATTTGGAATTCTCTTTTCATAAATCTAAAGTATCTTTTATAATAATTAAAAGATTTAATTTGATGATACAACCAGTGGGAATTTATTAGCAGTTTGTGGCTTCGGATTGTTTCAATTTGTCGGACTAGTTTTATTCATAGACGATTGATCTAGATAAAATTAATCAGTCTAGATCAATAAAAAAAAAAATTTCAAATCAAGTAAGCCCAAATCAGTACTTGTTAATTAAAAGTAGAATATAAAAATTCGATTAACAGCATAAAAGTTTAAGTTAACCAGTCACGAAATGACTAAAGAAATTTTTTAATCAAATAAGGTTTAACTATTATCATGAAGCAATTGAATTTTTTCATAGCTTTTAAATAAAAAGTTTGCATTTTAGATTTTGTAATCAATTTGTGAAAAAAAATTGTAAATTTTACGGCTTCGAGACCTAAAGAATGATTTTTAAGTGGAAACAAAAATATTGTTTTATTTTTAAAGAAAAATATATTTGTGAAAAAATCCAGTAGTAGTAGTTTGCTCAAGACTTAAAAAACAAAAATTATCACCATAGTTTTATATTGACGAATTTTGTCCTAAAAACTTTTAATTTTTATTCCCAAGGTTAAGTCTCGTACATTGCTTAAATGTTAAAAAAATGCAAATTTTTTATCTCAGTCAATCTCACATTAGAAAACGTGATAGATAATAAAATTAAAAAAAAGAGGTTAATTTATAAATATTGTGTCTTTTTATTGATATTTAACTCGATCTTTTTTTTTATTAGAGTTAATAGTTTTGTGTTACTTTTGCCTTCAAGATATTTTTAATAAAACTAATCTTTTACCAAAATAAAAAAATCCAATAAGTCTGCAAATGACTTTATAAATATTTAATGAATATCAAATGATCCGGAAAAAAATAACTTTTTTTTTATTTCAAGTCTGTTTATAAAAGTAATTTATAATTTGATTCTTCTGAGACTTTAAATCAAATATTTCTGTTTTATGTTGAAATTATTCATAGCTAGAATAAGGTTAATTGATATAGACAGTATAATTCTTATTGATCGAATCCACCCTTTAAAAAAAAACTCATATAAATATTTTTTTAGATTAAAATGATCCATGAATACTGACTGTAATTTAAAAAAAATGAAGGATAATTTAACGAGTAATATTTATGACAAATTGTTTGATTTTCGTAAAATAAATCAAATACGAAGTTCTGACGGTGTATTTTACGACAATGTAGCAAGTCCGATCGCCACGAATGTAAACTCGGTACAACAAGTCCGGAATCTTAAAAATCCTGTAATGTCTTCTTTGGGTTTAGGGTTTAATGAAACAGATAATTTTTATTTTGTTGACACGTCCTCAAGCTCATCGAACTATTCTTCATATAATAAATTTACTTTTTCGGAATGTGGATCTGTTAAATTTAGTACGATCGGCTCAAAAATAAGCAAAAAATCAAAAATAAATCGATCTAAATCGCTCGTTTTGAAGAAAAATCGAAATTTAGATATTTTAAAGCAAAATTACATTGAGCCTAATCAAGTTATTTATTACCCAACACAAACATACAATAGACTAAGTAAGAAAATAATTTTTTTAGATGAAATTTTTTTAAAAATTTTTCAAAATAAACGAATTTACCATTATTTTAAAAATTTAGGCATTATTTAAATATAATTTTTATATATTAAAATATTTAGGAATCTTAAAATTTTCGGTATTTTACAAAAATAAAAATGTTATCAAATTTAATTAATCGGCCATGTCTATATTATTGTTTTTCAATTGATTGAATTATTTTTATAATATTTTTCAAACAGGTCTTATTGTATGATTTCTTAAAACATAATATTTTTTTAAGAAAAACAAAATCAATTCAATTTCTCGTTAATTTATTTCAATTAGAAATTTTTCTTGTCTTTAATTTTAAAAAATTTTTAATATTGCTATTTATTTTTAGTCAAGCAATTTATCTGATACTTAATTTTTTTATAATTACTTTAGAGAGCATAAATACAGGATACAAACTAGCAACTTATTTTTTGTAGAAATTGAGAAGATCGATTGCGATGAATTTTTCTTCCATTATTAATGTTCTGGACTAAATAAGCCGAGAAATTATTAAAATAAATTTTTGATCTATCTTTTAGTTAAACATGAAATGAGATAAATTCTGCTCGTTTTATCAAATTTATTATGAGAAATATTTTACTAATTCAATATCAATAAGTATCAAACCTATGGTTTAAAAAATATTGACAAGAAAAATTTCTTAAATATTAGAATAACCTAAATTAAAAAGTGAAAACTTTATTTGATCTAAAAAAAATTGTTTATTTATACTAATAAATATGATCAAAGACTATGCTATAAAATGAGCTCTTTTCAATTCAATCACTAAATGGTAAGATTAAGCTTGAACTATTTCAAACAATTGTTCAAAAAAATTTAGAAAATCAATAAATTGATTAATTCTTTTTTAAATATAAAAAAAAGATAAATCTGATTTTTAAGATTTTATTTTTAAATCACTTGCAACAATCACACTTTTTTATTTAATTCATATGAAAAAAAAATTTTATTTTAAATAATAATTTTAGAAAAATAATATTTTAAATAATGATTTTAGAAAAATAATATTAGGTAAAAATAAACCATCTATCTTTGTTCGAAAACAGAGAAAAACTTATTTTCAGAATTATACCATAAAATACATGCCAATTAGTTAAGGCATCTAAGATTTAAAGATTAATTAATTTCTTTTGTTCTAAAATTTCAATATTTTGACTGTAGTTTAACGTTTTGAATCTCGACTATAAATACTCCAAAATCAGTGGATATGTTGAAATCTAATCTTTATTAGAAAAATCAAAAGAGACAAATAATCTCAGCGAACGCTAATTTGTCCAAAAAGATCTAGAAGAAAGATAAAAATTTCGAATCCCCTTCTTCAGTTAAAAACTTTTTTATGGTTATATGAGAATGTATAAATAATTTAGCATATGTATTTTTTTTTTGGCTTTTGTCAAAGGGATAAAACTGAAAGACCAAATCTTTTTGGTCATTTTCAGAAAAAAGCTAAAACATTTTAATTCTTAACTTTTATTAATCATTCCACAAAAAATGTTTAATTTAAATAAAATTAAATTATATTAAGCTTGAATAAAAAATATTTTTTTAAATTGCATAAATAACATAATATCTTACCAAGATTTTTTGGTAAAAAAAATTTATAGTCGAGATTTATTTTTCAAAGCCAAAATTTATTTGTTTTTTTCCTATGTTTATCCTTTCTTGAATTTTTTATTAAAATAAAAATACAATTACAATTCTATGAGTTTTTGCCTAAAAAAGTTAATCTTAAGATATATTTGGTGATTTTTGAAAATTTTTAGCATGAAGTATTTTTTTGGTTGTTTCAGCTGTAAATATTTTATTTTTGCTTAGTTATTTAGAAAATTTTGAATTGTTTATCTTTATTTCCTGTCGGATATATTTGGTGTATAAACGTTAATTAAAACAGGAAATATTTGCTTTAAAAGGAAAATTAGTAGACAAAATATTCGTCAAAAAAACGCTCTCTTACGAATTATTTCTTTGTTATAGAACGATAAAAATAATCGAGATAGAGCAAGTGCTTGATAAAATTGTGACTTGATTCTTAAGCAAATAAGGTGAATTGGATATTTTCTTTTCACTTGAGCTCGACCCTTTATCTTAACCATTTAAAAAACTTAATTACTCGCAAAAAATAATCTTATGCCTTTATACAAATTTAATGCTTTTAAATTTAAGACGAAAACTTAAGCAAACCAAAAATTTATCCGAGAAGCATTTACCTCAACTATGAAAAATCACCCAACAATTTCAGCACCTCAAGTACTGAAAATTCAACTGATATTCTTGTAACAAATAATCAAATAAAAATTAAATTTTTTATAGATTTAATATTTTTTTTAGGGATTAAACGAAATGAACGAAACCATGAATGATTCGGTACCCGAAAATGTTTTAAATTCTAGCTCTGGAAGCAATGGAAGAAATAATTTTAAATCTTTTGTAAATAAGAAAAATTTTAAACAAGAAAATATTGATCAAAACAATCTGAATGATTCACGTATGTCAATTTTACGCAATCGACTTTTATGCGATCTTATAAGGCCTTTAAAAAAATCGATCTCTTCGGCTTCTTCTAAATCATCTTCTTTTTCGTCCTCACTCTCATGTTCATCATCTTCATCAAGTCCACCATCTCCAATTACCAGTGCAAGAAGACCAAAAATAGTCCCTGAACCTGAACAAAACGTCTCTAAAGACTATGAAAGGTTTTTGATAATTTTTGAAGAGGTTTTTAGAATTAAATTTTTTTCAAATTTAGTATATATGAAGATATTATTGAACGTAAGTGTACGTCAAAAGGAAAAGTTGTCGATGAACTGATACAAACAGAGATGGATTTTTATAGAGTCATGAAGTTATTGCATGACGTTTATCTTGGACCAAATAGTGATCCCTTGGTACAGAAAAAATTTTAATTCAATCTTTATCAATCTTTTTATAAATTATTATTTATTTAGGTTTCAATTGAACTTAAGGATGCTATATTTTGTAATATAAAAGATATTGTTGATATGTCAAGTGCGATTTTGAATGATTTTGAGCTGAATATTTTGAACCAACGACCAGAAGAAGTCAAAGTGGGAAAATGTTTTCTAAAAAATTGCGAAAAAATTAGAATTATTTACTCTCATTACGCTCAATATATTGAATACTCCAACAATATGCTTGAAAAAGTTGGTCTTGACAAAAAATTTTAGAATTAAATTTTAAATTATTTGATTTTTAGAATGAAAAATCGCTTGTTAATTTTATAGATAATGGTCTGAATATTATACGGCAACAAATAAATACTCTTGACTTACAATCTTTGTTATTAAAACCTATTCAAAGAGTCTTAAAATATCCGCTTTTATTACAGGAACTAATAAAAGTATTTTTGTTTTTCTCTTGATAATCAAAAATTTAAATGCCGTATAGAACACCGAAAGTTATCATGTCGATTATCAAGATCTTCTCGAAGCTTTAAAATCCATGCAGGATGTGGCCACTTATATTAATGAAATAAAGAGAAGACATGAGCTTAGTAAGCTTAAAGATAGTTTATTTTTATTCGAATTTAATCTTGTGAATTAAGTTGTCAAATATGGTCGAAAGATAAAGGAAAATTCGACCATTACCAACAAAATGTCTAAGCTTACGATGCATTCAATGATAAAAAAGTCTAATAGAATAAGTGTCAAATTGTCCAATGCTTTGAGAATAAACACAGTCACGGTATGTAAATTTTTGCCAAGTTTTTTTTTGCTTATTCATTAATTATTAAGACCATTGACGTGACTTTTGATGATTTGGAGACAAAATTTCATTGTGTAGAAAAAATGATCAAAAGCTTTATAAAGGATGTTACACAACTAAGTTCTAGTCTGAAGGAATTTCTGAGGACACAAATGGCAAATTCTGAGTCATTACAAGAATATTTTAGCGATGATAAACATGAAGAAATGGATCAATATGTACATTTAAACTCATTAATTCTAAATGATTTTATCACCAAAAAAGTAAGAGATTTTAGTCTATTTTTAGTTTTTTTTTTCTTTTCATTTAATGAATTGAACAAAATAAATTAATTGTTTCTTTTGATTTTAAAAATTAAAACTTTTTAAAATGTGCTTGAAAAAAATTGGTTTTTGAATCATTTCTTTAAAATATTCTAATTCAACTTGAAGTAAAATTATGATACAATTAATGTAACTTTCGTACCGATGTCCAGCATGTCATAAGTGTAGAGATTTGAGGTCAAGATATTTTTGACAACATAACTTATTTGAAAATTAGATCAATCAGAGATTTTATATTTTTTTCTTAATATACATAATCTATTTTAATAAACAAAATATAAAATATAATCCATGTTTAAATGAAAGGTCAATTGGCAAATTCAGATTATTAAAAAATTATTTAATTCATGTTAAATATTTATAAAAGAAAAATTTGTATAAAGGCTAAATAAAGTATTCAATTTTTCGAACCTCTTTTGTTTTTCATAAAAAGTCTACAAAATCTGTGAAAATTAATTGCGTTTTAATTTCAATACTTTTATAAAGAGTGCAATTTTGCAGACTTTTGCAGTAAATGAAACAGAAGTTATCTTTTTTTCAATTACAGAGCAAGTTTTTGACATTACGAACAAATGTTATAAAAAATTTTTATTTTTGTATTGGAAGTTTTGTGCGAAATCTCATTATGTCATAGTTAAAATTATTTAAAAATGATTCTCTAAAATCAATGAGCTGAACTTTTATTTTTCGAAGCTTGTTTTTCCAAGATATAAAAATATAACAAAAACGTGTTGCAACAATTTTCAGATAAATCATTAATTTGAATTTAAATTCAGAATTTCTGTTTCCGGTTTCAACTGGTTCTAAATTGCAATATCAAATTAAATTAGTATTGGCAAAAAATTAATTTTCTTAAATTTCATTCTATATAAGCATTATACATTTAGGATATATGATATATTATATGGTGTGTTCGCTATCAATCTATCTGAATTTAGTTTTTAATGATTTTTTAGTGTATTTAAAAATTTTCGTGCTTAATATAAATTAAAAAATTAATTAATTAGCTTAATTTTAAATTTTGACTGCAAATACTACATTTATAACTCTAATTATTTTCTAATTATAGAATGCAAAAGAATTTAAAAAAATTTAACTAAGAGTTTTAAAAAAAAACAATTTTGATTTTTAAAATATCACGCTATTAAAAATTAAAGATCATTTAAAGTCTCTTTTTTCACAATGTTAAATTAATTTTTTATAAATTATCTAAAAATAATTTTATAAAATTCATTGATATTAAATTTTTTAGTTTGCTATCAAATAAGAGATTTAAAATTATTGATTTATTGATTAAATTTTGGTGAAATTTAGGAATATAAAATTAATAAAAAAAAAAGATAAAAAACAATAAAAGAATTTCAATAAAATAATTAGATTGCTTAAAAAAACGTCTGATAACATATGATTTTTCCTCTTTTTTTCTTGTTAAGGTAATCATTCCTTTTGCATCATTCATCGAGTCTTCAAAAATTGGATTTATGAAATTTAGATTAAGTGGTGGGATAACTTTATTGCTAGTAGATTCTTCAGGCATTTAAGCATTTTATAGTTACATATTTATTTTATAGCAATATTTGATAATGACGCTTTTTTATAATTTGATATCAAAAATTGATACCAATCGAAGATTTTTCAATAGCAAAAATTTGATGAAAAATTGATAAAAAGAAAAAATAAAAGCAATCATTTAAGACTTGATTATAACCTAAAAATTTTCATCCCATCTTAGAAATTTTCAACTGATCTTTGAAATCAATTAAATTGTTGTAAAAAAAATACTTGTGAAATATAAATTAATCATTTTTAATTCGACAAACAATGGGTGTTCAAAATAGGATATTCCTTTATATTTTGCATGGCCATTTTTTACAATTTAAAGCATTATAAATTTAACTTAGCACATTAACTTATCTCTTTATTAATGGCAATTACTTAAATAAAATAAATAAAAGATCAAAGACGCATACTTCCATGAAAAAATGTAGACTTGAAATAAATTAAATTTAACAATCCGAAATAAAAACTAATAAATTTCAAAATATACTATACTAAAGAAAATGATTGTCAATTATCACGATCAAGCAATTTTTTTTTATTTTTTTCCTGATCGTGAAATTTTTAGATCTCATATTGTCATGTTCAAAAGACACAAATTTTTTTGTAAATATATAGTTAAGATTATTTTAATATTTGTGTTTTTTTAAAGAAATTTGATCATTTAAGGGTTCATTTTATTTTGTAGATTAATATTTCTTTTAAACGAGAAAAAAAATTTTTATCTAGATCTTTTTATATCAATATTGTGATCATTAGGTCATTACATTTTTTCGATTTTCATTTTTGAAATAAGATGTTTTATTTAAGACTATATTGCTACATGAAAAAGTATTGAAGCCTCTGAAAAATTTACTCGAATATCTTCAAATTCCCAACAAGCTGATAATAAAACGTCGTGATAAACTCTTGGATTACGAGTTTGCAAAAATAAACATCGAAAAGTCAAAGGATAAATTTTCGTTTAAATCCGTAAGATTTTGTACAAAACGATCTAAATTTTTTGTCAAGAATTTATATTTTTTAGAATCAAGAAAATTTAAATGAATCGAAAAAAAACTTTGAAGCTCTAAACAATCAATTGATCGAAGAGCTTCCGGACTTGGTTCGAAGATGCACGATTGTATTTGACAAATGCTACCAAATATTTGTTCTGACGCAAAAAAATATTTATCAAAACATACATTTCGAGATACAAAAGCTAATTAGTAAAGTAAGCTTGGTTTATTTAAGAAAAAAAACATGTTTTTCTTTCGTACATTATCGGCTATTTTCGTGATATTTCGGGAAAAGCCTATTTTCGGGGATTTTTAGGAGGGACATACTCTATTCAAGTCAATATCACGCACTATATAAAATTTTACTTTTTCAAAATTTTCTTTTTTTTTTCAAAGCATTTCGATGGAAATTTATTTCTAAATGATTCAAATTCATGTTACACTTCATTGTGCACACAGCTAAACAATAGACTGCAAATATTTATGAATAATAATTTGAGTAATCAGAACATTGCCAATATCAATCGAAGTCTTGAATATTCTGAAATTGCCAAAACTCAAAGCTCTCCGAATTCCACTGGCCTGGATATAATGCACAAGTTTTTCTCAACCAAAAGCGAGCCAACTAAACGCATTAAGAGTATGTTTAGCTTACAGCGTTTAAAAAATTTAACAGTAATAAAAAAATAATTTTTATGAATAAATTTATTTAATTATTTTTTTTTGATTTAGAGTCAGGACAAGCCAGAAGTTGCCAAAAATACATTAGAAAAAATTGATCGTCAAAGTAAATTATCCGCTGGGTACAACAGCTCATATGATATCACCCAAACTGAAGAAATTAGGGCTCGATTGAAACGAGTTTATCCGGATGAGCTGTATATTGTGAATGAAAAATATTGTGGATTTGGCTTGAGTGACAATTTGAATTTGAATTTGCATGATTTGGTTTATGTCATGAAGCGGTCGGATCCGTGCGGGAATCAAGACCATTGGTTTGTTGACAACGGAAGTAAGTTTTTTCAAAATATCATTAAAGGGCAATTAAAATTTTAAAAAGGTTAATTATTTTATAAATTTATCCATAATTTCAGAAAGGCACAATTTATTGGAAAATTATTAGATAGAAAAAAACAGGATGACTTTTTGAAATTATCAAAGATTTTAAAAAATTTACAATTTTTCCGGAAAAAAGCTAAAATTTTAAGATTTGAATGATGATGATTATGGCAAAAATAACAATTATATTTATTTAAATACCTGAATCGAAAATTAGTTCATCCAGATAAAAAAATAAGATAAAATAGCAAAAGGAGAATTTTAAACAAAAAAATAAATAAATAAAAAGGTTAATCAAATAAAATAAAAAGATAATTATTTTGTAAATGATATAAAAAATTTGCACTATTCATTCAATTAATTTATAATACATAACTTTTTTTTCAATTCTATATTTAATTTATTTATCTGTGAGATTTCGGTAAAAATAATTTCTTTGTTCCATTTTCAGAAAATTTTGATTATACACAGATATATTACTTTGTGTTAGAGAAAGTAAAGTATTAGATGAAATGTTGTTTGTTTGATTAAAAAAAAAGCAAAATTTAAATTAGTAAGTTTAAATTTTAAATGTAATTTTATTTATATTAAAATACGAAAATGGATTTATGAATGTTTTAAGTTAGAGCATCTTTTATAAATTTCAAACACATTCATCTTAGGCCGATTGATAATAGATATTTATCAGATTAAAGATAATATTTTCGAGCAAAATAATTCTTGCTGAGTTTTGACATTGAGCTCGTAAGGTTTCAAATACTCTTTTATCTAATATCAACTTACTTCGTATTTTCTTTTGACTAAAATTTATGCTTAAATATAAAATTTTTTCGGCAACATTTTAGGCAAATTTGAACAAAATTTAAATTTACAAAAGAAAGATTTTTTTGCTTAAAATTCAAAAAAATATTCTAATTCAGATCCAAAGAATGCATGTTAGGACCCACGAGTAAAGGTGTTGAAAGACATTATTAGCGATTGTAAAAAAATCTGTAATCAAATAGTAATGCTTTTCATTTAAATAAATATATTTTTTATTCTTTTTCAAGAAGTTAGAATTGTTCTCGAAAAAGTATACCACTTTTTTTTTTAACTTCAAGATGCATTCAGATATTGATCCCAAGGATTCTTAAGAAATTTTTTAAACTTTTTTAGATAATTTTAATTGAGTTTTTATTGGAATTAAAAATTTAGTTAAAAAAAAATTTTATTGAAGACTAATTTATTTCTGGGTACCCTGAACTAAAACATTTAATACATTTAGATTTGGAAACATGAGATTGGGTATTAGTTGAAAAAGTTGCTTAGTAAAAATATATAAAAAAAAGTTAATAAAAAGAAATTTAAGTTTCATTCAAATATTTTGCGATAGAAAATAATTATTTTACCATTTTATAGATGTCTTCTTTTTATAATTCGAGTTAATTAAAAGGATTTTATGGTAATTGTTAAAATAAAAAACACTTTTTGAATTTTTTAAAGTTTGTCCATTAATACTACATTTTGCTCAATTTTATTTTGATAATTAATATTTTATTTTCAGTAAGTAAAGGGATTGTACCGGCTAAAATTCTTAAACCGTTTAGAATTAAATCATCAGATAATTTGATAGATCTTAGTCAAGAACAAGAGTACAACTATAATAATATTGAAATTGATGAAAATTTTTCAGACTACAAAAATCCGAGTAATACTTTAAAAGAAGAAGCATTCGATAATTCCAATGACGACGACAGTTTTCAAAGTGATGATACAGAAGTAAGTCATTTATCATAATTTAATTTATTTAATTTTATATATTTTTTTATTTAGTATTGTGTGGCCCTCTATTCATTTGATTCGATGCTAGAATCCACATTATCAATGATGGAAGGTGAGAGATTTCGAGTTATTGAAAAACATGACTCAAATATGAATATCGAATGGTGGTTGGTACAACGAGTAGATCAAAATGAATCAATACAAGGATATGTTCCTGCAAACTATGTAGAATTAATAAAAAATTAAATTGTAATGATTATTTTTTTTTATATAAATATTTATTTTAACAAGAATAAAATAATAAACTTTTGATGTGTAAAATAGTTTAAATTAATTGTAGATGCTAAAATTTATAATCAAATGCATTATGTTATATAACCTGATAAGAATTACATGACCAAACTTACATCTTTTTACTGAGCGACTTTTTCAACTAATATCAAGTCTCATGTTTCCAAACCTGTTAGTTCAGGGTAGACGGTCATAAATTATTCTTTAGTGAACATTTTTTTAACCGAATCTTAATTCTAATAATAAATCTATTAATTGTATTTAAAAAAAAAAAAACTTAAAAATTAGTATTCTTTTAAGGCGATGTTAAAAACTAAAGATATAAATAAGAGTTTGAGTAATTTCTGAAAAAAATTCAAATTTGAAATGCAATTTTTTTAATTTCGATAATTATTATTGATTTTGTACTTTATTTTTATTTTCTAATCATTTATTTTTAATCGTTATTTTGTATTTCCCCCCAAAAAAAATTAAAAAATATATTTGTAAATTTTCTTATTATATTTACATTTAACCAATTTCATTCATTAGCTTTCAAATTTTTGAAGTTTTAAAAATTCAAGACTAAGAAAATCACTTATTCTATTATATACAATACCATGCTTTTACAAAGTTTTTAAACAGTTTTTTTTTCTGTATTATTTCAAAAACTAACGTAAAATTAAGTTAATTAGAAAAAAAAAATTGATGGACTCAGTACTCCACTTTGTAGCAACACTGGTTTAATAGAAATTAGCTAATAATAAATTAAACAATAATGTCAATTAGACTCCATTATCTTACCATTTTCTCTTATTTCTATAATTTTCCTTTTAAAGCGTAATGTGATACCATAAGCGAATTCCTAGTAGACCGCCTCTTCAAGCTTGCTTGTCGTAGCTTATTATTATTATTATTAGCAATGACCTAAGTTTTTGAAAAGCAATATATTTAAAATTACATTAATTAAATTTTAAATTTAAACATATAACTTTTAGATTATGTTAAATAAACTTTCTATTATCTGAACAATAATATGTAAGAAAATTTTTGGGAACAAAAAAAATATATAATAGAAATATTTTTTAGGCATGATAAAAAAAAATTTTAATTCTACTAAAACAGTAATTTTTTTTTCAAAAATCATTTGATTTAATATTTTAAATTAGAATCATTTTTTAATATTTTTAATAGAATCGTTTGAAACCGTTAGATGAAAAAACTACGTGTTAAGCTTTTAATCATTAGGGGTATTAATTTTTTTTTGAATAAAATAAGTTTCCAAAAGAGTTAATTCTAAATGCAAAAATTTTAAATAAAAAATTACATTATTTAAATAAGCTTTATTTAAATGGGCTTATTTGGCAAAAAGCATTTTAAATTTTTAATTAAAATAATTCTGATGTAATTATGTGTTTTCAGAAATATTTGATATTATAAAATCAATATAATATATTAAGGAACAGATCGTCAATAATTTCTCAATTTCTTTCCTTAAAAATCTAATAAATTTGTGTTTATTTAAGCTAAAAAAAATTGAGAAAAAACGTAACTAAATATTAGTTAAGTTCTGTTAAAAAAATAATTTGAAATAAAAAAAAGATCTTAATCACATATTTGATCAATTTAAAAAACTTGAAATTCTTTTTAGCAATAATTTTACTTTTTTTTAATAAACGATTTTTTTAATTTTAAAAAAGTATTTTTAGACAACAAAAGAAATTTAATAACACATAAGTATTTTTAGAACACAAAGAAAATTTTTAGAATAATAATGATTTTTAAAATTTAAAAGAATATAAATATAACGTTTTGATTAATTTGATTTGAATTCTATTATTTCTATTTAAATGAATTTAGAAAAACTTGTAATAAATAAATATTATTCACTCAGGCAATGTGAAATTTTGGTACAAAAATTACAGTACAAAAAGTAAAAACGTTATAATTTATTTTCTAATTGTGACCGAATTCCAAGCTCTGCAAAAACTTTGCAATTTTCTGTAAAATGCACACCATCAAAAAATATTGAATTAAAAAATGCAATAAATTGTAGAGTTTTTGCAGAGCTTGGAATTCGGTTGTACAAATTTGTACAAAATTGGACTTTTTAAGGAACCATTTTTGCACAAATAGAAAATAAATTATAGCGTTTTTACTTTTTGTACTGTAATTTTTGTACTAAAATTTCACATTGCCATTCACTCAAATATTTTATCTAAAACTAAGAACGTGACAAAAAATTCAATTTTACAATATTCAAGTGAAAGATAAAAAATCATAAAAAAATATAATTAAACTATATCAGAGAATCTTTAAATTCAATTATCTTCTGTTAAAAAGTGATCAATTTTTAAAATTTTGAAAAATACCAATATTCAAGCTTAATTCAATTCAAATTTTTAAGCGTTTAAAATAAGCTTTGTGTTTGAAAAAAATCTAGTTAAGAATAAATCTTAAATATCAAATCTTGATTTTTTAAAATAAATTAATTTTAAAATTGCCGTCATACTTTGTAAATTTGTTCTGACAATTCCTAATAAACATTCACTTTTAATATTACTTAAAATCATTTATACATGAAGTATGTTTACCATGATAAAACAATTTTTTAATTATAATTTGGAAACTTATTGATTTTTAGAGAAAAGAATTTTTAAAACAATAGTGAAAAAAAAATTTATTCGCTAAAACTGAATTCAGAAACCATAGTCCTGAATTTCTCGACAAAATAAAACCAATTAAACTATATGCAAAAATTAAAAAATAAAATAGAATTATAAAATGAAAGTTTTATGTTTAAAAAATTAAAAAGCTACTTCCTGCTCTAATTTACGCAACCAGTTTTCGTACATGATCTAAAAGTATTGCCATTTTCAAAAAAAAAAAAAATTATTAAAAGTTTATTTTTAAAATATGAAGCCCAGATATGAAGTGAACAGAAAAAAAATGACATTAGATCGACCGAACCAAAAGTCGAAAATGGACAACAAAATCTCAAATGTCTCCGAAACTCGAAATGAAATTTTTAAGCTTTTAAATCCAAAAGAACGAAATTTAAAAGCACTTAAAGAGCTAAATAATCTTCTGGGTTCTCAACATAATATTTCTTTTATTTTAAATTTATACGATGATATAGTAGATGGTTCTTTTTTACATTATTTGACCCTAAATACACAAGCAGGAGACGAGTTGGTTAATTTTATTTAAATAAAAAAATAATTTTTTTATAAAAATTCATTTACTGAAGCTATATAAATTTTTTTTTATAAATGCTTTAAAAAAGGATCTCTTGGCGAATGGTTTATTCATTATCAAATGCTGGTATTGACATTAACATGCAAGACAGCAAAGGAAATACAGCTCTTCACTTGGCTTATATGAAAGGATATGCTGAAATTGGCTTTGAGTTTATAGAGGTAAATAAAAAAAAAAGAAAAAATTAATTTAAAAAATTAAAAAAAAAAGGCATTGCTAAAAATTAGTCCCGATTTTCGGATAGTGAACAATAATGGGAAAATAGCGATGGACTATATGGAAGACTTGGATCAGTTGCGGTGTATGTACGAGGCACACTATCCAGATGTTTGGACAGCAGCTGATAAATCTGATATAAACATTTTTTACAGACTAATTAATGGTAAGATTTTAAAAATTGGTTGGTTTTATTTTTAAAAATATTCAAAGGTTTTGTAAAAATTAACACGTTTAAAAAAGGAACACAACTAAGTAGCTATGTTAGAGATAAATGTAATAGAAACAAAGGAAATATTTTGAATTTGATTGAAAAATATGATGAAATAATAGACTTTGTACATTCTATTTATGCTCTAGATTTTAAATTGATGACAAATTTAGCAAAATTAATTAAAGATAAATTCGATCCAAACATAGCTGATTTTTCCTATTGTTTTTCTTGGTTTAAGCCTTTCTGTAGAAACATACCAAAATTTTTACTTGAAATTGCCATTGAAACGAAGCAAATTGAATTTGTTAAATTTTTATTGTCAAATGGTTCTGATGTCAATTTGCCGAATTCCAAAACTGGAAACCCTCTTTATTTTTGTGCGTTTAACCCACAATTTGCCGAAATAAAACAAGAAATTTTGTCTAATGCAAACTTAAATGTAAAAAATCATAATGGACAAAGTGTTTTATTTTACTTGGTCGAGTTATTTTTGAGTGAAAATATCGAAGACAGAAATGAGTTGCTTCAAAGTTTTATTGAAATTTTGAATCGCTATCCAATGCTCTTGACTCACAGAGATCAAGATGAGTCGACTTTAATTGAAGAAATTTTGTCCAAAAATCCGACCGAATTTAAAAAATCTAAAGTTTTCTTAAAAGAAATTAGCAATTTTATCTTGATCCTGCTAGAGAAACGGAATTTTAAAGTGTTTCAAGACATGTTTTATCAAAGCTATGGTCTGGTTCTTTTGAGTACTCCAATTTATTTGTCCAACAGTAATGACTTGGAATCCATTTCATTTGAAGATTATATCGAAACATACAATTTAAAAGAAATTAAAATTTATTTGAAAAAAATTATTGATTCTAATTTCGTTGATAATGTAAATAGTTTTATTACAGCAATTTGCAAAGGAGATTTAAATTATATCAAAGATTTGTTCAAACAAGAAAAGAATTATTCTTTCCTTCGGATTAGAGACTATTCGGGAAGATCATGTCTTCATTTAGCATGCTTATATGGCCAATCTCACATCGTCAAGTAACTATATTTTATTAATTTACTCTCTAAAAATAAAAACAAAAATGAAAAAATTAAATACAGAATTCAAAGAATTTAATGAGAAAGGCACCTAAGTATTTTTTCTTGTCAGGATCAAGAGCTAAATCATTTTAAAATTTTTCAAAGTTTCTCTTTATTTTTATTTTCGTGCATTTAATTTCGAATTATCTATTTCTTTCACCTTAACAAACTATTTTATCATTTTTATAATTTATTTATTTCAAAAATTACGCCAGATTTGGCGATGATGAAAAAAAAATTAAATATAAAAGAAAAATATTAAAAAATAGAAATTTTATGAAAATAAAGACTATTATCAGAAAGATAAAAAATCTCCCAAGCTGTTTGAAATAGATTGTCATTTTTAACTGATTGATTTTGAAATGTTTTGTTTAAGCAAAATTTAGAAAAATCGAAAACAAATCAAATTTAATGGAAATTAAGATAATTTTTTTTTGATGTGCTAATAAGATTATTTAATGTGCTGCTTAGAATTTAAATTGCAGTAATCCAACAATTTAATAAATGAAACCCTTTTTTTTAATTTATTAATTTGTTGCTGTTTTATATTTTTTCAGTTTTTGTTTTTCGATTTGTTTTGGAAAATATTTTTTATTTTTTCTAACATACAAGTGGTGATTTGACATATAGTAAATCTACGTAATTTCACTTAAAATTGCGTAAATTTACGAACAAAAATTGTAAAAAATGGTAAATTAACTAAATTTTACGTAAATACTCGTAAAAAAAGTAAAATGATCAATTTTTACGTTAAATTCTTCAAACATTCCAAAAAATCTCAAACTTTGCTGTTTTTCATAAAATTTTCTACGTAAAAATTTGTAAAATCCAAAATTTTAAGGTATATTTTGGTAAAAAATGCGAAAAGAATGGAAAAACATTAAAATTTGTAGCACAAAACTTTTATTTTTTAAGAATAAAACAAATTTTTTATTTTTTTAATCTGTGACCTATCAAACTTTAAGTTGTACCATTTTTTAGTCCACGCACTTTGGAAAGTAATATTACTAAAATTTAGTTGATTTATCATTTTTAAAATTCTTGTTTTACGTAAAAATAGTAAAATTACCATTTTTTATGTAAATTTACCATGGATCCTTGTGTCAAATCACCACTGTATATAAATAAATGAACTTCACTGATAATGTTCGTTGGCTTAGTTTATCTAGAATTTTTCTTTTTTGCTCTTGTACTTGATTTAATTTTCTTCACATTTCCTAAAATTAAGATTTCTACTGTTTGATGTTTTTTTTAAATTCAGAACTCAATTCAATTATCATGTTATTATCCAGCATTTCAAGTTTCTTCACGTTATTGAAAAAAATTTATACGGATTAGCATTTCGATGGATGAAAAGTATTCTTAATTAACTTTAGCAAAGCATTATGATTTTTTTTTACAAATATTCTAAAATTTAGAAAAATAAAATATATTTTAATTTAATAGAATTTAACAAAAATTTAGCTTTTATGATAAAAAAACATAAAACAAAATATTTTCCACAAATATAAAGTCTAACAAATAAAAATTAATTTTGATTAGCTAGGGAAATATTAATTAGCAAATAAAATACAAACTTTTAATAAGCATTTTTTTTCTGTGATTTATTCAAATTGGAAAATTCCTTGAAAAATGAAAATTTAATTTATTTAAATGTTATAATTCTGTCATCGCTCCTTAAATTATCTTGAATTTGGCGTATAAATTTTAAAAAATACAATTTAAATGACTTATCTATTTTAAAAGTAATTATAAATTAAGAAAAGCAAAAAATTTAAAATTAAATTTTTAATTTAGTTCAATTTTAATTTAAAGTAATCGATTTGTTGAAATTTTTTATTTTATCATTTTCTTTAAACAAGAATGTCAAATGAAAATATTTTTGTTTCACTGTTTAATGCTTGTACAAAATCAAATCTTTTATTAAGAAATTAAATTTTTCATTGAAGTTTTTTTTTATTTACAATAAACTTTAGCAGAATGAAATGAATCAATTAACAAAAAAATTTCTTCAATTGTTTAGATATATTCTAAAATATTTATGTTTTCGTTAGCTTTTACAGAAACTTAAATAAGCTTAATTTTTTTTTTTTTTAAAGATATCTGCTTCAATACGATTCAAAACTATTGAAATCAATTGATAATTCGAATAGAACAGCATTGCATTATGCATTTGGAATTAAAAATCAAGCGATCATTGCCATACTTATTTCATACAAAATAAATAAATTTGTAAAAAAAAAATTTATCTACTCAAAAACTTTTAAATTTAAATTTTTATAAAGGCACGGGATTCCAAATTTTTGCTAGCTGAAGAATACGAACTAGATGAAGTGATAAATGATGATTGGTTTGGGGTCAAAAATTTCAAAGAAAAACAAACACACAGCTCTAGAGCCATTGAATTGTTTATGATGTGTTTTCAATTTAAAAAATTTAAATTAGCAATTGAAGATAATAATTTAGAACACCTGAAAAAATTGAATGAAAAATTAAATATTTATAATTTGTCCATAATTGATTTTCCAATTTTAAAGCGTAGTTTGCAAGACAAAGATTCAATTTCATTGATTGAAATTGCCATGAAGTTTAGAAGCTACTCGGCTTTTCGTTACCTATTAGAGCAATATTATGATTATTTTACTTTTTCGAGTAAATATGTTGATAAATTAAAAAAAAAGAACTTAGATTTATATTTGAGCAATTTGAGAGAAAAAGCTGAAGATTTAGAACTTTATGAAATTATAGATATCATTGATAATACTATTGAAGATAAAGAAATAGCAGAAATTACTCTTGAAAATAGAGAATGTGTACACAATAATGAATTGATGATTCAAAATATTTTAAAGAAAAAAGTGAATAGTTCAACTCAGCTTCTTACAATGCCTAGATTAAATGACAATATTCAAAATGTTCAGACAGAAGATACTACTTCGAAAGAAACTAAAATATGCTCAATTTTGTAAAGACTAAATGAGTTTTAATAAAATTTTAATAAATCATGAATAAAATGAATTTTGTGATAGTTTTCAATATCCACTTTAACATTTTTTTTTTCATGCTTAAAAAGCACATCTGTGGATTGGTAATCTTGTGAAATTTTGTAAATTTACGTAATCCCACGTAAACGTAAATTTTTTCAACACTACTAAATAAAAAAGAGTAGAACAATTTAATCAAAAATATAATTAGTAAATTTCTTTTTGAAAATAATGATAATGAAAATTAATTTAAATTATTGATTCTTCCATACCTTTTCTCTCGCTTAGAATAAGAAATGTTTATTTAAATGAAAACTTACCGTAAGCACTCGATAGTTTATTATGGTAAAATTATGAACTTTTAAAATTTACTTGAATTTTCAGTACTCGTTTTATAGTGGTAATTTAGACCGGTATTATTCATTATTGTTAAATTAATAAATAAATAGCCACATATAAGTTTCAAAGCAAAATTATTCAACATTAATAAATTAACCAATATTTAATTAACATCTAAAAATTATTCAAAACAAATAATAGAAATAAAAGAAATTCGATAGTTAAACCATGAAAAATTTGAATTATCTAAGAGTTAAGAAAACGAAAAAAAAACATAATTATTTATTGTGTCTGGGAAAAGAGCCTCTTTTGCTTAATTGATTTTGATAATTTATTTTGAGTATACTCTTAACTGTCATTTATTTAATTGTTTTAAAATTTTCACAACACAGTTCATTTATTATTTTATAAATGTACCGTACACCAATTATTTTTTGAAATTCAATTTAAAAAATGCATAGAAAATTAAATTTTAAAATTTTTGTTGATATGCCGAGTTTTTGCAAACAAAGTTGAGGGGCGAAATAATGTTTGTTAAATTTACACAATTAATTAATTAATTCCAGAAAAAAAATTATTTAATTTTATTATACATTCAAACTTAAATTAAAAAAAAATATATTTATCTTCATTCTAATTAAAAGCGAAGAGTCATTATTTGCAGCAAATTTTATTTTGCTATCACTATTTTAGAACTTTTTTTGCTTTATTTCAACAGTGAAATGAGTTAAATTTCAGAGAACTTTATTCAATAAAAATTTATCAGAAAAAATATTCCATATCATTCTCGAGAATTGTTTTACATAAGGAATACGTTCAATCTTTATTAAAAATAGTGGAATTCGAATCACTTGATTTTTGAACTGATGTGAATTACAAGAAATTTTCAGCATTAAAATATTAAGAGAAAGAGGCCCATAAAAAATACTTTAATTCTAAGAAAATTACGAAATAAACTATAAAATTGAAACTTTTGATACTTTTCTTGAAATAGAAAAGAGTTGGTCAGATTTCAAAAATTAAAAATCTACAAAAGTTAAAGTCTAAGTTGACTATTACATTTTGAAGTTTAATAGAACTACCCAGTCACAAAAAAGACGATGATTAATCGATGAAAATTGATAGATGAATCATTTATGAGTTAGGAACCATTTCATCGAAATTCATCGATGAAAATTAGAATACTTCATCTAAAATAATCGATGAAAAAATATTCTGATAAATTGTAATTTATTTAATTTTTCAAATTATTTTTAAGAAATAGCATAATAGTTAGCAGAATTTTTTAAAGCATTTTTTTTTTCAAAATTAATCTACACTTTTGATTCATGAAAAACATCAATTCACTTTTTATCAATAAAAAAAATTTAACTTTTTACTTTTAAGTAAATTAATAGATAAAGAATTGCTTTATTGTCTTTTATATAGAATTGCTGTATTGTCTTTTAACTAGACAAAAAGGCAGCTTGACTAAATTTTTGAATCAAAGAAATTTGCTAGCAATCCAACTTAAGAAAGGATTTTATATCCTTTGTTAAGAGGAGATGGGCGGCGGCCAAATTGGCGGTCAGATCGGTAGCCAAAAAATTGGACCGAAATTTTGGCCGACGGTTGGTCAAATGTACGGCCAGGCCAATCTTTAAACGGACGGCCAATTTGGCGATTAGACAAGATCGGCGGTAAAAAGTTTCATGAAAAAATTTCTGATGTTCTTTTAGATTTCAAATTTAGAGTAACGAAAAATTTTCAAATATTGCATGCAAATCTCTAATTTTTTTTCATTTAATTTTTTAGAAAATAAATATCGAAAATATAACCTTTTCAAGAAAAATAGTTTTTTTCTAAAAAAATTTGGCATTTTCTTTTAATATAAAATTTTTCAAAAATTCTTTAATTTTTCGGTAAAATTTTTGACGCTGATATTTCACCATCGCCATGATTTCGCAGCCCAATATCGCGGTCCAAATTTTTGGCCGCCGGACTAATTAAGAATGAATAATTTTTGAAATTAAATTTTTTTAATCATGATATAGAATTGATCTTATATTATTCCAATAATATAATCTTTTTCAAAAAAAAATATTATTTGAAGTTATTTTTAACCAATCCGAAGTTATTCAGGATTTTGATTTTTTGAAAATCTCATGAATCTAAAGTTGATAGGGACTTTTACCACATATTTGGTGATTTTTCATTTAATAAAAATTCAAGAAAAAATATCAAGAAAAAAAATATCAAGTTGTTTCAATAGCTTTATAAATAAAGAAACCAAATAAAATAAGTTTAAATAAAAAATTGATGTGTTTAAATATAAAAAATGTCGAAAAATAGCTTAAACTTAAATATTTGGTGATTAAACATTATGAATTTTATTCAAATCATTGAGATAAAAATTTAATTTATTTTCAAAATTATTTGATCATGTTTTTTGAAATATGAAACCAAATTCAACTATTGTTTTCAACAAATTTAACTCAAAATTGTTTTTTGATCATATAAATTTAAGATTTACTGATTTTAAAGTTATTCAAAAGTCAAAAGTGGTTTAAGAAAAACCAGCGAAGATTTGAAGTTAATACAATTACTTTTTGATTATTTTTTTTAATTTAAAATTAAAAATCGGACGTTCACTTAAATTCGCAGATTTTTTTTTCAATTTCTTATTTAAAAATTATTCAAATGAGAATTAATTGAATTAAGCCCAAGTGACTTAAGGTCAAATAATTAAAAAAATATCATAAAAAATTTGCCTAAATTGTATGAATGGGTTTTATATTATAATATTTTTATTATGTTCATTAATCTTTTTTATCTATAATCTAATTAATCAAATTAGTAATTATTTTTACGGGATTACATACTGAGAAAGTCTTGGGACTACCGATATATTTTTAAAGTTTTAATAATAAAAAAATTAAAACAACGATATAAACTTCTTCTTTTTCATTTAATTAAAGTTTTATATTTATAAACCTTTAAAATTAGTCAAAATTTTTTTAATGGGGTTAAAATTATAAAATTTTTGGACACCTCGATAAAATTAAACTTTTTTCTAATTTGTTTGTTCTTTGCTTTTTCTTCTCATAAACTAATACTTAAAGGATACAAAGGTATTATGAATTTTAAATACAAATTGAACAAAAATTATTCATTATTTTATAAATTTAAATTAAAGTCAATAATAAATATCTTAAAAAATACTGCAATATAGTTCATACTTTTTTGCACCTTTTTTACCTAAAATTATTTTTCTCATCTCATATTAGTGAGGAATTCTCAAAAACCACAGATATTCCTCAATGCTCAGTTATTAGTTAATTATTGTTCATTTTATTTGATAAGATCAAAAAATACTTAAATGAACACTGGCTTTGCAAGTGCAAAATGAAAATGCCAGTCGACAAGTCTTATGACCAAGTATAAGTCTGAGTTTAACAATTCACTTAACGAATTAAAGAAATATTTAAAAGCAAAAAATATTAAAGAGATTTTAATTGAGAATTATTAAAGTATTTTAAATGTAAAATTTAAAAATTGAATTTTTTTTGAAAAATTTCTTTGATTAATTCTAAAAATTAAAATTCAATTTAATTAAATTCAATAAAAATCGATTTAATTTTAAAAATAAATAGTCGATACATTTCAAAGATATTTCAAGTATGAAAAAGTGTTTTGAAAACCAAAAAAAATCTAAACAATGCTCAAAGCCTGGGGAATATGGAATATGACTTAAATGAGTTACTATACATTTTGCTTTAACTAAGCTATTTTTTTTTAAATTAAATGTTTAGAATAAAAATAAACTATAAAACATAAACAATTTTTTTTTAATTTGAAAAGAATAATTGGCAAAAATTGCTATTTATTTTTTTTTGAAGCTGTTGGTAGCACAAAAGCTTTGTAATGCTGTCTTGTGATATCCGATAAAGAGTTTGGTTAGAATAAATGGTTTATTGAATTTAACTTAAGGTAAATAGATTAGATTTTCAGAGCAGCTTGAATTCATTTTGGTTGTCGTAGAGATTGGTAAGCCAGAGGCATACAGAAGGTTGAAATTAAATTTTTTTTCGAAGTGCTTTTAAAAAATTAATTATAGTCTCATGAATTAGTCAACAGGTCGTTTATTCCAAGAATTCTAACACTGATTTAAATCCATTTTTTTCCATACTGAGAAGCAAAATGTATAATTGCGCAATCGAACAACTATTGGGCTTCTTTGGAAAAAAATAATAATTGGCCATTCCATTTTTGACATTATTTAGCTACATTCTTGTTTTATTTGAATGAAAAATTTCTAAGCTCTCGTTCCAAGAAATTGCATCAGCTATAGATTTCAATTACAATTAAATAAAATTAACTAATATTTAAAAAATTGAAAAAAAACCGTACAATTTCCATAGTTACATGGAACACAAATTTAAGCTTCACATAAATTTTACGTAAAAAATTAAGAAGAAAAAGCCGAAAAGCTTTCGTTTTGTGCTCTTTTTTTTTTTTAAATTTATTTTATTTTGTGTTGAGATTAAGTTTTTGTAATTGTTTGAGGAATTCAAAGTGGATCGTACCCCCTCCCCTTTAACTTATTGCTAATTAACTTTTTTTTTCCAAAAAATAAATAAAAGAATACAAAAAATTATTTTAATTAATCTCTTAAGCAAACTTAAGCTAATAGATTTGTTCCATAGCATTCAAATGAACAGAAGCACAACCACTACCGGCGCTAAACGCCACTCATCGTTGACCAATTTGGCACGGGCAAACAGCGCCCAAGCCAATTTGCAAAGCCATCCATGCTTTCAATCAAGTCTGTTCAGTGACAAAGAACGTGCTGCAGGATCTTTGAAGGCATGGAAAGAGAGAAATCAAAATGTTGAGAAAAATAAGGATTTAGAAAGCCTTGATGGAATCAAATCGAATATCAAAAGAGATTATGAACTTGAAAATATAATATGGACTCAATCTGTATAATTTAATCAATGATTAGTACTTTTTTTTCAAGTTACCTAATTAAAGGTAAAACAATCAAGACGAATGACTCTTGGTAATACTCAAAATATATCCGATTGGGAAATAACCCTTTTGAAGCGCCAAAAAAGCTATGCCGTATCTGCCCTTGGCGAATTAAAAGGAAAGGTAACTGAATTTAAGTCTAAATTTTAAGAATATTTAAGACATGAGTTTAATTTTTATCTTGTGTCTTTAAAAGCTCGACCGGGTAATTTTTATAAAATAGTTAAACAAAAAAAGCTCAAATGTAACAGCTTAAAAATATTCTATCTACTTTTTTTTTTAAATTGTATCTTAATCTTTTTAAATTTTAATAAATTTTTATTCATCCATAAGTCTGGTGTAAGTAATTGATGTAATTAAACAAGGTGCTTCATTTTGTAGTTATCAATCTAGCGGCACAATAGCACAGTAGATGCTTTAATGTTACACGCTTAATTCAGCACATTATAGAACTAAATTGACAAAATCAAATGAATTTTTTGTTTTTAGCTTGAAGAAAAATTGAATCTCAACGCTTTGCATGATTTGAACTTGGCATTTTTGGAAGCTGATGCCGATGGGTCAGGAACATTGGAATTGGACGAGTTTAAAGAAGTGGTCAAAAATGCTCTAAAAATTCACGGAAGAGTAAAATTTAAAAATTTAATTTTCAAAAATTTATTCTTTTTGGTGATAATTAAAGAATGATGAAGAAATAGCTGCCTTGTTTATGAAAATAAACTTTTCGTCCGATGGTCGAATAACATGGGACGAGTTTTGCACATTTATGCAATTGAATTTCTCCGAAAAAGAAGACACTACCAAGCGAAAGAAGGAAGTTGTTTTCAATCTACCTGCTAAATCTGAAAGTAATCCTCATCGAACAACGGTACAAAGAGTTTCTTGTACATCTGATCAAAATTTTATGGTCATGTCTGCGGATGGTATTTCTTCTTTTTGGGGCCCGGCTGGGGATATCAAACGAATTAGAAGAGAAATTGTAAGTTTTAAGATAATGTTTTTTTTTAATTTTATTAAAATAAAATGCAAAAAAGATTGAAAAGCGCATTTTTACCAAAGACAAAGGAGATAAACAGGACACAAAGCGTCAGCGTCCAAGATGGATTACTGACTTTATAATTTTGAATGAATTAAATAAAATCCTTATCGGTACTGGGTAAATAAATATTTGTATATAATATTTAAAAAATAATATTTTACTATTAATTTAATTTAAAAAAAATCTTTAACAAAAAAATATATTTATTCTTGCTATATTTGCTTTAAGTGATCGAGAACTACAATTTTGGGAATTGTCAAGTTTTGAGCCATATTGTCAAATTTGTTCATTGCCCACTGTGCCCATAAAACTCGCATATTGGTAAGCCAAAATATTCAGTAGACAATGATAAAACTAATCTTTTAAAGCTTTGATAGAGATAAAGGTCACGTGACCATTACTTATGGTGACACTGACGGATGCGTGAATATTCTGATATTTTATTCAATTGGTGAAACACTGCGATTGTGGAAAACATCTCCAGTCATAGCTCAAATGCCAACAATTCATCTGGACAAGGCCCTAGAAGTAGAGGACACCAAAGAGATAAAGGAAAAAAATCAGAGTGTAAAGCCAAAAGTTATTTATGTTAGATGGAAAACGCACAATGATTGGGTTGAGCAAATAAGAATCGATCCACGGCTAAATCAAATTATTTCCTGTTCAAACGATGAAGTTTATGCATTAATAATAGGTAGCTTAGTAAATAAAAATTTACGTATTTAAAATTATTGATTGAAATTTAAAGGATGCATTTTACCAAGTACGGATGTTAATTCTCATATGCAGAATTCCAATATTACGTCACACAATTCTGATCAGCACGGCAATCAAAATCAATCGTCTCTGCAAAGCCATAATCCCGGTCTAATATCACATACTTCTTTTGAAAACATTAATCCTAAGCGGCAGAGTATAGCTAATCGGACTGCAACTCCAAATCTCCAAGCCAAATACAATAACACAATTAGCAAAAGTAGTAGAGAAGTTAAACGAAGGCCTGAAGGAAATGAGACGATTTTTAGGGTCAACAAAGGTGTCAAGACGTTCGACTTTTCTTTTGAAAAAAATCTTCTTATTACTGGAGGTAAGTAGATTTTTTTAAATTTCAAATATTTTTGTAAGTTAAATAGGCAAAGGAAATTTAAAATAACTGATTTTTTTTCAGCTCTTAATTTTTCAGTTGTAAAGTAATTATCTAACTTCTGTTTGTGGTTTATAATTAATTTTTAGTAAAGATTTTAGATTTCATTTAGTTTTTTTCATCATAGGTTTTTGGTATACAGATGACTTGACTTAACATGATAAAAAATTTCGACATAACCTAATTTAAGCAATTTTTTAATTAAAAATAATTTTAATATTAAAAAACAAAACTCTTACATAAAAACCAACAAATAGATTAAAAATACAATGCAAGCAATTTAAAATATTTTTTCTAATGAAATATTTGAAATTTTTTTTCAAACTTAAAATTTTACAGAGGTATTAATATCCTTTGAGTTTCTTTACAAATTGATTAAATTCTGCAGTCGTGGATTTTTTTCAATGTAATTAATAATTATAATTGCTTGATCTTCATCTCATTACTATCTAGAAGGTTTCGAGAAATATTTAATTTTTTTAAAAACTTTGAAAAATCAATTTCTATTAATTTTAAAAATATTGACAAAAAAATTTATAATTTTACAATTGATTAAAATCGATTTTTTACTGATAGATGATATTTTAAAAAAATGAACAAAAAAAGAATAAAAATAGCTTTAAGCAAAAGACAAAGATATTTTAATGGAAAAAATTTACAATTAGTTTTTATTTAGTTTTGTATTGATCTCAGATTCTATTTTTTTTATTCTAAAACTTTTTTTACAGCCTTGTTTATATTCTTGCCGTCATTATTGAATATTTGATAGAAGTTTTATAAAAATAAAAAAAATAAATTTTCTTTTGTAAAAATTTTATTAATCGTTCTTTTGGATATTTTTTAATTACTATTTTAACTATGCCTTATACATATATATTAATTAAGTAACTCACAGAAATGTTTCGATCTGTGTTTTTTGGAGCTTTACTGTAAAACATTCCAAACTGCCCTATAATCTTTTCTATTAAAAATAATAGGGTACATAAATAGCATTAAGTTTTATACCACTGATTTTAAAAGGAAAAAATATTGATTAGCTCAGAATTAAAATTTCAAAATGTATTCGTATAAATATGGCTAAAAATAAAAATTTGAATTTGATTGGACTTATGCACATTTGGTTCAATTTTGGTTCCAAAAAAATGAAAAAAAGTTTTTCTGTTTCCAATACATATTCGTCATCAATCTGGTCTTTAGCAAAACTATTTCGTTGGTTGTTATTTAATCACCAGAATAAAAACCATGAATATTGAAGTACAATCTTCTTCTTTGTCATTGAATTCTTGATTGCGAATAAAATGTTTAAAGCTGACTATGAATGACATCAATAATATGTGACGTAATGGCAATTTACAGCTCTTAACTCAAGTGTAGTTTTTTAGGGTTCTATGCTATTTATATATTTTTGTATTTTTATTAAAGTTCGGCCAAAATTTGTATTCCTGTAAAGAGACATTAATGTCCAAATTAATTGAACAAAATGGTATGTTTTAAGGTATTGTGAAATACAAATAGAACAAAAATTCTTCAGTTTATAAATAATATAAACAAAAAATACAACCACAAAGTTACGAACATACTTTTCACCTTTTTAACAAAAAAAAATTTTCTGATGCAAAAAAAGACAATAAATAAAGCCTCAATAAAATTTAAATTGATAATTGATTTTATTAACTAAAAAAAAAGATAATAAAAATTTTAATTATAGTAAAAAAGATATGCTCACTTTGAGGTTGCATTTTTTTAAATATTTTTATTAAGCTTAATCTTAATTTATCAAAAACTGACGAGTTTATGTTCAGTTTGTATATGAAATTCACAACACCTGTTTAAATAACAAAAGGAATTTTGGATGTATTTCAAGCAAAAAATTACTAAATTTTACGTAAATTTAAATAAAATTTTTTTGGCGATTTTTTGATGTGAAATACTTTAAAATTATGGTAATCATACATTTAAAATGATATAACAATTTTTTGAGATTAAAAATTTCAAAATTAATAATTTTTTATAAAAAATTTTATGAATTAATGAGAATAGAATATACTGTCTTTATTTTTATTTCAGTTAAATAAGCAAATTAAAAAATTTTTTTTTAGTCTTTTTAAAACCAAGTTATTCTTTGAAACATCAATTGATGATCACTAATAGTGAAAAAATTTTAAAAAGTTCAATTAAATTCGATTTTTAATAGTGTTTAATTAGGTAACTATTTATTTTAATTTTTTAATTTTCGATTTTATGAAAACAAAAAATTTATTTTTTTGTTTGAGGAAAGATATTTTTCTCTAGAATTCTTAATTTAAAATATTTTCATAATTTGTTTTATATCTAATTAGTAACTTACATATTTTTAATTAAGTAATTGCTTTTAAGATAAGTCTACTTTAAAGGACATGTTTAACTTGACCATGACTTCTGAACAACGCTGATTTAATTTTTATTTAATTTTAAAAGCTCAAAAATTGAATTGAATCATCAGTCGTTTTAAAATTATTGTTGGACTTCTCATCTTTCACATTCAGGCTAGACTCTTGATGGTTAACAATTTTTGAGATGCTGTGAAATTTAGTACAAATTTGACAAAAATATTTTCTTTTTTGGTAAATAAAAAATAACAAAAAAGTTTGCAACATAGTGCAACATCCTTTGTTGACCTTTTTTAACTTAAAATAAATATTTTAATGGATCAGAAAGACATAAAATAAAACATTAATAGGAATTCAATTTGATTATTAATTTTATTGATTTGTAAAAAAAAAACAAAATATTTTATTTACGGTTAAAAAAGTTAAATTTTTTTTAAGCGTTTTTAAAACTTAATTTTTCAAAAAAGGATTAATTGTTCTGAATTGCACAATGTATATTTCTAAGTGAACATTCTATAAATGTCAGTGTTGATACTCTTGAAGTTATCGACCGCATAAATAAATTATAAAGTAAGCTGGAGTTGTTTAGTCAATGAAAACATATAGAATAATAATATTTTTAAAGGTATACATTCGCTAGTATCCAAATGTATAATTTCCAAAAATAAATTTTTACTAATTAATTTTTTGGTGATCATAAAAACTAAATAACGTAATTATACGAATTTAATGAAATGTCATTAAATTTTTTCGTGACATGTCACTATATAATCTTTTACATGTTATAACAGCGTGTCACTAAAATAGAGTACTCTATTTTAAAGACATGTCAGTCAATTCGGATGATTACGTTATTTGTCACATTTTTGTTTTCAAATTTCTTGAGATCACTTGTATTTTTAAAGCCCATAATATCACATCAAATCCACCAACATTGTCTTGAACACATAATTGATGATTTTGTATATTAAAAAGTATGCACGATCAATTAAAAAAAGAAATAAAATGAACAAATAATAAATAATCTAAATTATAAAATGATTCATTATTTTGTCTTTTTTTTTTAGAAAAATAATTGCTTAATTCAAGATAATTGATATTAAATAAAAAAAATAATAATTAAAAAAATATTTGTAAATAAGAAATTAATCTTTCGGTGATTAATCATTAAATTTTTTAAATAAATTTAGAATAATGAATATTAAGAAAATGGTTTTAATTTACTTTATTAAAAAAAATAATATTTAGGAGACTTTATTTTTCTAAGTCATTCAAATAAGCAAAGTTCTATTAAGTTTATTTACTAAAATCATGCTTTATTGTATCAGCTATCATCATTTTATTAAAAAGCTCGGTTCTTAAACATCCCATTAAATTTTCAGCAATTCATTCAGTCTTTTCAATAGCACTTATAACAATGTACTCTTTTAATTTCATTTTAATTTGCTCACAAGTTTCACCAGGTGCTAAATTTTAATTAAAAAAATAAAATAAATATATCAAGTTTGTTAGTTTAGCAGCTTGAAGCCATATATGCCAAAAGTATGCTGACTAAGATAAAAGATACTATATTTTGTTGTCATAGAAGCATTCAGCTAGTGTCGGACTGAGAAGGAAATAAACTTTTAAGCATATTTTTTTATTATACTCAAGGTAAACTTCTGATCAAAGAACATTTTAAATGAAACAAATTTACAGAAATATTATTTTTTATAAAAAAAAAACAATCCATATTTAAAAATGACTTTAAAAAAAAAAAAAAAAAAAACTTACAAAACATTTCTTTAAAGAACCATATAACAATGTGAGAAATAATTTTTTGTTTATTATATTAATACTTGACCATGAGTATCATTCAAAACTCTGCATCCGAATCACCAGCTAAACATTTTGATATTGATGGTCATATTTGGCGCCTTTTTTGAACACATTCTTTGACATTGCCGAATTGAACGATGGTGGATTGCTTAGGCTGACATTTTTTCTAAACTGCTCCTCTGGTTCCGTCTCAATCAGCCTGTCCGAATTCTGTTTTTCCAGCGAAAAATCATTCAAATTTTCCATATCTTCATCAGTATCGATCATTTTGATTGCATGCGAGTCACTCTTCGAAATTGAGTCTTCTTCCTCATACGGCAGGATGACCTTACTGGCATCAATAGCCGCAGTCGCTTTGATGCCCTCGGCTATGTTTTGCATCTTTTTGCGGCTATTCGACGCCGTCGAAGTCAATGTTGACGACTCGTAGCCATTCAACTTGCTCGACTTGGAAGGGTTAGTCACACTAGTGTCACTGTTCGATTTTTCGGACATGTCCGAGCCAATTTCAAAGTTTTTTCTGTTCACCTTGCAGCACAATTTTTTGCTCACATAATTGACCAAAAAAGTCCTGTAATCCTTGTCCACTAGCAGCCAGACAAAAAGGTCCAAACTAAGGCCCAAAAAGATCAGCACTTGTTCGACCACGACCAGGCTTACTTTGTTGGAAAATTTCATCTGAATAAATAAGGGAAAGACAAATGGAAACTTGACTGCATTATTGGAAAGATCAACTATTTGATGAATGGCAAATGGCAGCTGAGTTATGGCAAATATGACAAAATAGGCGTACACAGGCCGTTCAATTAATTTTTTGAGTTTTAGATAGCGTTTTTCTTGTTCGCGCTTCACTCTAAACAAAAATGACATGTCTAGCAAAATTTGTCCAATGCCGAAAAAAAATGGCACTGCCCAGAAAAAGATCAAATTCAGCAGTGGCATTAGGAAAGGCGTCAATTTGGTGTAGTAGTCTGAATAGGCCTCGTCAAAGGCACAAAAGTAAATTGTGTTATTCTTGGAGTCGACCAGTTTGTTGAGTGAATAGAACACTAGATTTAGAGAGTTGTAGACAAAGAGTAGGCTGAGGATGAGGCCCAGAGCCAAGCAGTTTCTGTTCTTGGCACAATTGAATTTTTTTGGCTTTGTCCGGATCATTTGTTGAACAGGAAAACGAGGTATTGTGAACGGCACCTGAGATCTGTCCTGGTATCTGTCATAGCTTCCGTCATCGCTCAAGTTGTCTTCTATGTCCACAGTCCTGGTTTTGCGAATCTTGACCGCATGGGTTCGCAGTGCATGCACCAGCAGCCAGACGTACAGTTGATGGCAAATGTTGTAGGCAGTGGTCGGTGGGAACATAAAAAAGGCCATTTTGCACGCAAATGTAAGCTTGGTGAGACCTTTGAGTGCCACACTGGCCAGACCGGCCTGAGACATTACAATATAATTGAGCAGTATGTAGACTGCATGGCACATGGAAATTATTGCCAGACAAAGGCGAGTTTTGTACCGATTGCGAACCCTGTTGCAGCAGTCGAGAATTGTGGTTATGATGTTGTTGCGTTGGTAAGAGTAGACCACTTTGGTGTTCATGGAATCAATTTTTTTGAGAGAAAACACCAGCAGTATGTTGCAGGAGATGGCCAACAGGCCGAAAAATATAAAGAAAACATTGAGAGATTTAAAGGTTGTGATGGTGGACAGGTCATCGTTTTTTTCGTACCGGTCCACGTAGTCTATTATTTTCATCATGGCATTTTGTTTTATCTGGCCCATCATTGGCTTCATGTAGTTGCCGAACAGGCCCACTAGATGAAGATTTTTTTCTGGATGGTCGATTATGTTGATGGAAAATTTGTGCAATCGAGTTTGTAGACTTAGCATGTTGTACAGACATTCCATTGTCAGAGATCCATTGTTGACCAGAAATGTGCTCGCCAATTGCATGCTGTAGTAGGCCATCAGGTCTGGTTTTGAGGAGTATTTTTTGCCAAATACGTCAAAATAAGGGGGAAGTTTGCTGAAGATTTCTAAGAGTTTGTCGAAGGTGCATGGCTCATGAAATTTGGCCTTGTAGTCAGGGTCAGTTATGTTGGAGAACAAGCCGAACATTGACGGCAGCATTATTTTCATCAGAACCGACAGGGCATTTTCGTCAAGCGAGGCTTTTGCTTGACCTGTTAGCAGTATTAACAATTTTAAGTAAATTAAAATCTTTAGCCTCATTTTAAAATCTAAATTTAAATAAGAATGAATTTTTTTTTTTGGAAATTTTTTTCTGTAACTAAGTATTTAGGTAAAGAAACCTGGCTTCTGTAAAAATGCTATCACAAAATTCAAATTATTCTAATAGAAGCTCAAAGCCATATGAGATCATCATTAGGACCTTGCGGCAAGCTTTATTTGTTCGAACACTTTTTGCCACAGTTCAAAAAATTTTTTCTCTAATATTTTAAATAATTAATTTTTTATTTTATCAGATTAAATTTTTGTCTCTCGATTGACTGAAATTAGTTTGTTGATTCAAAACAATGCTATCTTAAATTTTTTTTTTTAGTTTTAGTACAAAAAAATCAATTGTATTTTTCTTAAGAAAAAATTTGTTATTTTTTTTTTAATTTCTAGGTCTATTTTTTAACTAGTGTTGACAAAAATTAAAATTATTTGATGAAAAATATCAAGTGGTAATAAAACTAGTGAGTATTCCAAACAATAAAAAAATAAAGCACCTTGGAAATTAAATAAAAATTTACTTATGCAAATTGATCAAGTCAAGCCGCTTTTGTTTTGACATCGAGTTAAAGTTTTGATAGAGACGCTTGGATTTAGGTGAAATTAGTGCGTACCAAATTTATTTTGAAGTGTAAAATGGCGAGATGAACTTGAAAGTGAAGAGCTAAATTTTCACCTAAACGATTAAATTACCTTCAATGATTTATCTATAGTTAAGTATCGAATAAAATAGTGAATAATCATGTTCGCATGAACCATTCATTTTAGTGTACATACTTGAATAAAACAAATTGTAAAAATTGTAAATTTTATTTGTTAAACATAAATTAGTTTTAGTATATAAAAATAGCTATACACTTTTAACATTATGTGTCTGATTGTATTTAAAATAAAGCTTCGGACCTATTTGTAGAGGAAATATAAACGAAAATATTAATATTATTTTGTAAATATATGAAAAAAATGGATAAAATCAATATTTTATGCGAGTCAAACAAAATAAAGAAAAAAAGAAAAACGAAAAACAGAGGTCATTTTTTCAATATAGGAAGAAAATTTTAAGAATAAATATATTAGAAAAATAATTCTTATTTATTTCATTAATATATTATTATTTTATAAAAAAATTTTTTTTTCCTGATTATGGCCATTACCAAATGACAAATTTATATTAAAGAAGTTTTGATTGAATCAATAACTTTAAGCTTCCTGTTTAAATTTTTCACCTTTTAAAAAATACCTTACTTTTCTGTAGTGTCACTACTTTTGTCTCAATGTTCACATCATTTATTTTAAAAGTTAAGTGTCGTGCTAAAATGAATTTTAAAAAGTCCTTTGTGAAATTTTTTCTTTAAGAAAATTTTCAATTAATTTTTTTGATAAAAAATTGAATGAATAACTCGCAGAATTTTTTAATCTAATAGAAAATTTCTGCCACTCAACTGAAACAAATCAGTCTGGTTTTTCATTTGCTTGACTAAAATACTCGGTCACAAATATTTAGTTATTTAATACAAAAAATATTTAGATCAAAAAGGGTACAAAATTTTAACAGACATAAATTAGATTAAAAGAAAAATAATATATGTTTATGGTATTAAAATTTGATCAATATTTTTTATACTACCTGAAGAAAAAGCTTAAGCTTAAGTAATCTACTAAGTTGCATCAGTGTTTAAAATTAAAGCGAAGTCTTAATTTAAATTATCAAAACAAACTGCAAAGATATTGAATTAGAATCTTTTCTATGTGAAATTTTAACTTTTTCAAAGCTATTGTTTTTAATTATTGACAAAATAATGGGGACAAACGATACTTTTGAATAAATAAAATTGAAAATTAAGAATTTTAAAAAAGAAATTTATTCCCTTAAACGAAAAATAAATAAAAGTGTTGAATATCTCTAGTCAATGATCCCATCTTTTATTCACGTATTATTCTAATCAAAGTACTTAACAGTTAAATAAACATTTTAATAAAGTTAATACGAAAATAACATGCATTGGTATTTTGGTTTAAGCCTTAGTCAAATAGGAATTAAAAAGTTTAAACAGTTGAAAGGATACTTTGGTATCCAAATATACTAGAACGTGACCACTAACTGACACAACATGCTCGCTCATTGGCGATTTTAAAAATTAAAAAGAGCATTTAACTTGAAAAAAAAAAAGTTATTTATTTTTAAAATAAACATAACAAAAAATAGTTTAAAATAAAAATTTAACAAAGACTACGGATTAAACTAACCTAAATTTTAGAAAATTTAATTATCTTGCAAGCGGTTTGTAAAAACCTAGATTCACGTTCATCATGGTTTTTTAAATAAAAAAAAAGAAACTTGACCTAACTTAAAGTTTTCCACAGTGTTTTGTAAGGCTTTACTAATTTATATTTAAACTTTACTTATCTTTTTAATTTTAATAATTAATTGATTGATCATGGTCCACTTTATTTATGACCTTGATGAGCTCTAAAATAAGCAGCAATTAAAATTTTCTTAGTCTTCTACCGATGACTTAAATTTAGCGTTTATAATTTATTTTTAATTTCTTAAATTGCCTATCTAAAATGATTTTTTATTACCTTTTAATATCGGTTAAGATTTTTTTTGGTTAATTTGAAAAAAGGAATGAAGATTTTGAGAGATAGAAACACCAAAATTTTATGTAGTTAAAGATAATTTGATTCTATTCAGGTGTCAAACAAATTTAGTGAAAGAAAAGCTATTTTTTTTATTAAGTCTAATGCCAATAGCTACGGGGGCTTATATAATTAAAGAAAATATTATAATTTAAATCAGATTGAGATCGTATAATATATTTTGATTGAAAAATAAAAAAGATGACTTATGAAAGATAACAGCAAAAATATAAACTCTCTTTAAAATACATTTAACTTTGATAATTTGAAATTAATGGTTATTATTATAAAAATTTTGAGTTTGAAAATTATTTTGTAACAATTTTTTTTAAAGAAAAAATTGAACACTTATGCATAGTTAATGTGCTTAGATGCTTGTTGTGATATGATCAAAAAATTCAATATTCTAACACGATTTTAGATCTTGACTATAAATAAATTCTAAATTTAAAATTTTTCTAATCCTTTAATCAAAAATGACATTCTTTTTGTTAAATTTGTATCTTGAAATTTCTAGGCTAAGAAAGAAAATAAGGAAAATAAATTCTTTTTGAATTAACCTTTGTGTCTTCTTTTAGATGCTATTTCCCAAAAATATATTAGCTTTAAAAAAATTTTATTATAAAAGATATTTAAACTTTGAGACAAATTTTCAAAACATAATTCTGGCCCCAAGTTTGTTTTTAAATATAAACCATTATTTATTTAATATTCGTTTTTCATGTCATCTAAACTGAGTCCCAAGTTAGTTCCCGACTATTTTTACTAGACCCTCATTAGTATCTTAATTTTAAAGAACTTGAAAAAAAAATTAATTAAACATATTAGGTTAATAATGCTTATGTTTTCTTTCGCAAAAAGTGATGATGAATTTTTGTATTTCTAAGACGGTTTACAATTAAATTATGATTCACACTTGTTTATAAATTTTGTCAATGCAAAGCTCACTTTATTTATTTGAAATCTCCACAAATTTTCAATTTAAACATGTGATTGATCATTTTAATATTTTATCTGGAAAATTATTTATGTTATGTCGATTTTGTTCATGTCAAAAAGAAAGAGATAAATTTTAGATATTAATTTTTAAAAATTATGTGAACTTTGCTCTATTTCAGAGGTAAAATCTAAATATTTATAGAAGTATCTAAATCTCACATGTATTGAAAAAATATCAAAAAGATTATTTTTTTTTAAACTTACTAATACAATGATTTTACCGCATTGAATACAGGCATCAAAAGTCGATTTTGTCTATCTAAGCTAAATTAATAAAATATACTTAAGAAAAAATTTTAACATAATTCAATTTAAAAACGCCAATCTATCGGTTTAATTTTTATATCTTATCTTTAAAATGAAAATTTAAATAATTGTAGCATATTTTTTAAATAAAATTTACTTTAAATAACAAAGCAACTTTTTATCCCACACAAAAATGATCCCTAATTTTGCTTGCTAAAAATACGATATGATGGGTATTCAAAATTAAAAACTCAAATCTAATTTTTAAATAATTAAAATACTTATAGACGAAAAATGAGAATAAGAGAATTTAATAAATTAAACTTGAAAAAATGATTAAGCATTTGGATTTAAAAGGGGTTTTTATTTAAAATTAAATATAAAAATATTCATAAGGATGTTGAAACTTTTTAGTCTAAATTGCTTTGACCGTGATAAAATTTCTCAATTTTCATCTGAATACTTATTTTGATTTTATGGATTACTCCATTAATTAAATAATATTTTAAACATTGTTTTTTTTAAACAAAATTTTTTATTTTGCAAATAAAATCAAATTAAAAAACTCAAAAAAACTTAAACAATATTAAAACTTTATTTAATTTGTCATATGCATAATATCGAAAATTTTAAAAGACAAGTTAATTATGAGTGTCAAATTTGGAAAAGCTTTAAAAATAAAATTTGTAAACTTTAGCTTTAGCTTTTTTTTCAACTCCTTTTTTTCTTATGTCTAGATGATAAAAATAATGATACCATATTCAGAATAAAAGCTTAATATAAAGTAGAAAATGACAATAATTTGTTAAAATTATTTTAAAAATTTTTGGTAAAATGAAGACTTATATATTTTTTCACCTTTTTAATTGATATTAATTATTAATTAAGGAATGGATCGAATAGTGCGTTTATATAACCCATATGTTCCATCAAGACCTATAGCCCATTTAAAAAGTCATACTACACCAATTTTTTACATACATCTATCAAATGAAGACAACCGAATATTTTCGATATCTAATGATAAATGCTTGAATGTATGGGACTTGATTGATCACAGTTGCTTGGCATCAATCCGTCCAAAATCTCATAAAATTACGGGTGAACTTCAAGCTTGCTGCTATAACTCTAAGTCAAAATCAATATTAATCAGCACAGATAAAATTTCTTTTTTATCTTTAAAATTAAAGTTAATAAACTTTAAAAAAAAAAATTAGAAAATTTTCCAAATTAAATTTTTTTCATTCAGGGCAAATTTACACACTGAAATTGTACTGTCTCATAAGGAGCCAGTTGTTTGCTGTATGTTCAACAAGCAATTTAAGCAACTTGTCTCTTGCTCAGAAGGTGGAAACGTAAAACTCTGGGATGTTGAAACTGGTCGAGATTTATTCGAGTTTTCCAATGCTCACGGTGATCATCCAATTACATGTATGACATTTGACGACAGTGGAAGACGCTTGATTACAGGTGGACGGGATGGACAGTGCAAAGTGTGGAATTTTAACAATGGCCACTGTTTGAAAATATTGACCAAAGACAATGACTTGGAAGTTACTGATGTAAAATACACCAAAATATACAACAATAAATTTATCATAAATGTTGGATGGGACAGACGCATCAACATTTATGATGACGATATAAATGATGTAAGACTTTTGCTAAACCCGAATCCGAGATGGAGTGATGAAATCGAAAATGGACATAGAGAGGACATTATGTGTCTAGCAAAGTCAGAGTCGAATTTTCTGGCAACTTCCAGTTACGACGGTGAAATTATTATTTGGAACATGGTATCTGGACATGTTTTTACCAAATTATATTCTCCTAAGCCTAAAGCATACGAGGATGACAATTGTAAATTTTTTATCAAATTAATTAAATAATGTTTTATTTTTCTAGTGGACGGTGATCTTAATGTAAATAAAATGATATTTATGAACAAAGAAAGATATAATGACAAAAATTCGACACATATGATTTCATCAGGACCTTGGGGAATGATACATTTCTGGACCATTTTTAATGGTGCTTCAATTTTAGCCAGATTTCCAGTTGTAAGTAGAAAATTATTAATTTTCGATGAAACATTATTTAAATTGAGAGCTGCATTTTAAGATGCAATGGGGATGGCATAGATTTAAAGTAACCAAGTTTTCTAAAATTAAAAATTAGCTGATTGTCTGTTAGGGGTGAAAACATATTTAAAGAGAATGTAAAAAATATAAAATTTATGCATTTATTTTTATAATCAAAAAAAGTATATTCACAAAATATATATAAAGTTAAATTTTTAATTTTTTGACAAATTTTTTTTTGTTAAATACACTTTAGTTTTCTGAAAGAAAATTGATAAGAATAAATTGAATATGTCTGTTAAACATTTTTCAATTAGTTGAGTAGATTAGCCACACAGAAGCAACTCTATAAGCTTGTAATTTAAAAATACAAGCTAGAAAAAATAAAAGGTGAACAAGTTAAGAAAATTCCTTAAGTTTCATTTCAAATATTTAAGCTTTAAAACTTAAATATATCAAATTAAAAAAAAATTCTTATAAGATTAAATTAATTCCTTTTTAAATAGCCAACATTTTTAGATAAAACTGCTAAATGATTTTTTTAAAATCTTAATTATTTTTTTAAATGAGCTAAACAAGCTACCAGAGGAAGTGATTAACACAGCGAAAATGAACATTTTTATAAATAAGTTTGATAAGCACAGAAGTACCAGCGGAGCCATTCTTTGAGTCATTGCATAATTAGTTTGGACCTAGATTGGTTTGATTGAAGTTTAAGTTCCTTTGTATGGTGTAAAGAAATAATATAGAAGTCTTCCTATTAAGACTTGTTGCCAACTTAAATTAAAATTTTTTTGAGCAATAAAAATTTTTTCTATTTATTTTTTTCAATTTTTTCTAAGAATTTTTTAATAAGCATTCTAAATCTTTTTGACAATATTTTGAAAATATTATCGTTTATAAAATTTTCGTAAAAATATTAATTTTCTTTTTAAAAAATCAAATTTAAAAAAAATTAAACTGTGAAAGATAATATTATCAAAAAAATTTTTTAAATTCTCTTCATATGCTTTTTTTGCTTCACCCATCTTATATATTTTCAACTTTAGCTTTACTTAGATTAAATTTTAGACTGCATGCATTAGATGTATCTTCTAGGGTCTTTCATTAATTCATTAATTTTAAATGTTTTTTTTAGAGTGATAAACGCGGAACAAATATAACAAGAATGATTGTTGATTCAAGATTTGGTCATCTTTTTGCTTCTGATAATTTCGGATACATTTACCATTACAACATAGAGAAATACGCAACTAATGGTCCCGAATCATATTCTCCAACTCGTAATTTATTAATTTTAGGAAAAATTTTTTATTGAATTGCTATTATTTAGTTGTTAAATGTTGGAGAGCTCATGTTCAGAGCGTTACTTCGCTTGAGTATATTGAAACATCTCGAATAGTGATATCAGCTTCAAGTGATTGCACAATTCGAGTTTGGAAACCCGATGGAAAATATATAGGAACATTTGGTCAAGATGAAATTTGGAATCTATATGATTCAAAGACATTTAAGCATCCGCTTGTTCCTTATGATATCTTAGTTGATAACCAGAGTATGCCTGAACACCCAATTTTGTCCACACGAGAAACATTTCAAGAAGTTCTTGAATCCAATTTAATTTCGGATAAAATGCGGAAAGAACAAGAAGTAAATTAGTTTTTTTATTATTTTAACTTTAAATCACAAAATCAAAATTTTGATGCACAAAATTTGCACTTATTAGAAAAGCGCACGCAAGCTTAATGTAGTTGCACAAGCAGTGGTAAAATTAATTACAAATTAAAATACAACTAATAATCTGAATTGTTTGTTTTTTGAAAACTAATAATACCGATTCTTTATTTTTTTTAATTCTGAAGTGACTTAAATTTTACTTAAAACATTTAGTGGATAGAATTTTTTTTTATTTTTTCATTTTTGAATACTTAATTTATAAAGTTATCAAAAGATAATTTCTTTTTGATATTTAAGAAGGCGGCCAAGATTATTTCAAATATAAAGAATTACATGATTGACGACGACACCATAATGGAACAAATAAAAAATATGAGCGTTCCAAAAAAGGTTGGAAAAAGGTAAAGTTAAAATTAGCTAAGATTTTAAATTATTTAATTTTGTTCAGATTAAGGCACGAAATTACCAAACCAATGCCAATTGTAGTTGACAAGAATAAAAATTATTATCAAATGTTAAAATGTTTTGAATATGATCCGTTGCCTACAAATTTTATTAAACCTTCGTCTGCTTTAAAAAAGAGTGATAAAATATTTTTATAACTAGCACTTGAAATTAATTAATTTATTTTTAAATCAATAAAAAAATTATTTTTATTATTGTTTTTATCTTATTAGCTAGAAAATACTTCTAGATGATTATTATAAATGATTAGGGTTTGTAAAAATATTATAAAATAATATGAAAGTAATTTTAAAGTTAAATCAGCGTAATTATCCGAATTTATTGACATCTCTTTAAAATAGTGTACTTTATTTTAGTGACATGTTATTCAAAATTGACCACTTTTTAAAAAAATAAAAATTCATTATTAATGACATGTAATTAAATGTGAATAAATTTAAAAAATATTAAAAATAGTTTCAGCTTTTATGAAATTCTTTTAAAAAATTGAAATTTAATTATGTTTTAAATCTGAATACCATTAAAACAGGATACTTTTTTTGTAAAAAGTTGACTTATTCCCTTTTTAATGTAATCATATTTATTATCGGAAAATATTCGATATTGCTAAAACTCTGGATAAAAGATAATCTGAAGGCTTCAATGTGTACACACAAGATTTTGTTCCAACCTGCTTATACAAGTCGATTTAATAATTTAAAAAGAAAATTTGAGAAAATCTTCCCAATTTTAGATAACCACTGAATACATTTAGATTTAGGGTTTAGTATAACTTTGCTCTTCTGTCATAAGCCACTTATCCCATTTGGCATTAAACGTAATCTCTTTTTAAATTACCAAATCAACTTGCATCAGAAAGTTAGAGCAAATTGTCATTCTGGGCGGGAAAGATGTGATGATTATTCTGTTTTCACTTAGTTTATTTATAACATTTGCTGTCAAATGATAAGGTATAATTTTAAATTTGTAAAAAATATAAAAGAAATAAAATGTTTGAGTCTTGTTATTGAAAGATAATTTTCTACATATAAATATACAAAAACAAGTACAAATAATCTAATTTGTATTAATAAATTTCGAATTTTAGTGCCGCATTTATTTATTTATTAAAAAATAATTAATTTTTTTAACTTAATTTTTAACTCTGCTCCTAAATCTGAATTTCAATTTCAATTTTTTCCTGTTTTAAACTAAAATGCTGCATTTAACTTTAGTTTTTGGATTTTAACCATTACTTTATTTTCGATTTTCGTTTTTTAACTCGGAAATAAAACCAAAATTTCTGATTAAAGAACATGCTCGATGAATTAGGGTCTCCAGTGGCGTATCTACGTGAGGCGAACTACGGCGGACCGCCGTACATGAAAATTTGAGGTGAGGCGTCGCCTCATATAATAAATTTAACATTTGTTCTAAACATTTCAATTTACAATAAATTTGATTGTTTGTTTCGCTTCTTTTTAAATTCAATAATAATTCTGAGCAAAAAAGTCCATTGTTCTTTTTTTCTTGTTTTTTAATAATTCAAAAATTCCTAATCATGAGAAATTTTTTAACTACTGAATCATCAAATTCTAAAACTCCCTTAACACCAAATGATAAAACCGCCTCAACTAATTCAACACAGACTTCATATATTCCCGTTAATAACAATCCTTCTTCGTCAATATCTTCCTCCGTCGTCACTTCAAAAGATTTTTCAAATTCGAAATTGAGTAAACTTGAGCCGTCACGACCTTTCATTGATTTCCCGATTGACTCAGACAAAAGGAAATTTTTAACTACTTGGTACTCTGTATATCCTTGGCTCGAGTACGACAGCTCTTGTAATAAGGCATTTTGTTTTCCATGTAAAAATTTCCCTTCAAAGAATTCGAAAACATCGTTTAATACCCCCCATGGGTGGGGTCAAGGGGGCTTCTCGACGTATATTCCATTGAGTTCTAGCTACGCCACTGAGGGTCTCTATAACATTAGATCGATAGTACGTAGCCCTAAGGAAAACCCAGAATTTTGGGTTTTAGCCTATTACATATAAGTTACGATAAGTTTGGTAATCTTAGAGAAAACTAAATTCATCTGACGGTATTCTTCACGTAATACCCTTGGGACATTAAGCACATGTCTTAAAAGCTCATAAGTAATTATGTGAAATTATTGCTTTTAAAACTTTAATAATCCTCTGACATTAGATGGAACAGAGAATTTTTTAGTTGTTTTGTGATTTGATTATTAAATAATTATATACTGTTTAAATGGGACTAAAGAAAAAAAATCTTATTTTAAGAGATTAATATTTATTAGTTTAAAGCCACATAGGCAAAAAAAGAAGAAAAAAAAAATGCTTAAACAAAAGTCTAAAAAAAAGAAATATTTTCTATTAGATAATAAAATTCGAGTCAAAATTTATGTAAAAAAATCTACCTTCAAAAGGTCATTTAATAAATTATACAAATAAAAATAATTTAAATTCAGTTCCATATTTAGTTTTATTTGTGAGACAATAAAGTTTACCGAATCAACTAGACCTCGATTACTCTCCAAAAATATATGATCAATCAGCACTATTGAAGTCTTGGTACTGTAGTCATTAACATTAATATGAATTTTTCTCCCAACATTGCTAAGTTGTTTACAGAACGAAGTATTTTTCTGATCATAAATTTTGTACTCTTCGATAAGAAACACCAATACATCCCAACATATTGAACTATTTTTCAACTGCTTCAAGAAAAATATCTTATGATTTAACAGATTAATTTAAAAGATTAATTGAATCAAAATGATTGAGTTTCAACCACGCCTGAACAGAAAGTTCTGTTATTCAAAATTTCAAAAATACCTTGTTTCACTTAATGTCAAATAATTTTTAATACAGTATGTTGCAAAAGTTTAGAAATTGATTATTTTATTTATCTTAAATTGTTTATTTGTTGTATTTAACGAAAAATTGAGTGCAAAAGAAAAAAAATAAAAGCACTAATTTGAAGAATTTTTTTTTCTCTACAATTTGATATATGACACTCGGCATAAAAATATAATCAAATTTTAAATATTTATTATGAAAAAACTTCCTCTAAAAAATAAAAATAAAAATCGGTGCAAAAGTTTAGAAATTCGGGTAATCCTTTTTTTTTGGAGAAATCTCATAATAGTATACTTGCTTATCCTAACTCCTTGAGTCTTAGAATTAAAATCAGTGGCGAGTTTTTGATAAATAGATGTAGGGTATTTTCTAATCTCTCTAAAAATGTAATTTTCATCCCTAAAAGTCAGCTTCCGAGGTCTACCAGAACGGCTTCGATCAGAGACAGAACCAGTCACTTCATATCGTTTCTTAGTTGAAGAGACACATTTTGGAGTTACACCTAACAACTTGGCTATTTCGTTTTTCTTTTTATCTCAAATTTTTAGCAGACCCACAATCTGCCATTTTTGTGGGCTAGACACATTTTTTTTAACCATTTTTTGCCAAATTAAAGATTTTTTGATAATGTTATTTAGAGATCAAGTGTGGAGTTGGAGAGTTTTTAAATTAAACAGTTAGAGCAAAATTTACTCAAAATTAAAAGTTATTTAAGAATTTATCATAAAGGTGTGAAAAAAGGTAGCAATGGTTGCTAAAACTTTTGGATTACCCGAATTTCTAAACTTTTGCATCGACTTTTATTTTTATTTTTTAGAGGAAGTTTTTTCATAATAAATATTTAAAATTTGATTATATTTTTATGCCGAGTGTCATATATCAAATTGTAGAGAAAAAAAAATTCTTCAAATTAGTGCTTTTATTTTTTTCTTTTGCACTCAATTTTTCGTTAAATACAACAAATAAACAATTTAAGATAAATAAAATAATCAATTTCTAAACTTTTGCAACATACTGTATAATGTATAATTCGCAGGGGTTATTATTATCTCAAAAAATGATTAGTTTCATATAATTAACTAAAACATCTTTTGTTGATGTTTTTGATAGCTAACTAATTTTGTTTTTTATAATTGCTGTTTTAGCAACTGAGTTTTTAGCTCAAGAACGTTTTCTTGGTTTTAATCCAAAAACATTTTTCATGCTTGAAAAATGAAATGATTTATAGATGAGACATCCATGAAGTCATCGGTTTTAGTATAGTACTGAATTTGATTGTAGAATTTTATAAATTTATTTTTACTTTTTTTCGATACTCAATAATAATTTTGGGTACTTATTCTTCTTCTCTTTTTTAGTTAATTTAACAATATACTCAACATACTCAAATAATTATTTTTCTAAGATATAAATAATCAATATGAAAACCCATTTAATCATAATTCTATTTAAAAGTACATTTTAAATTTTTTCAGGGTTACAGCGTTGGCAGCCCGTTAGTATTTTTTTTTCGTATTTTCAAGTATTTTTAATAAAGTAATTTTATATACTAACCAAAAGATTCACATAAAACTAATTCGGAAAATTTCTACCAATATGTTAACTTAAAACTTAGAAAAAAAATTAAATTTTTTAAACTTTTTGATATTGGTTGCTTAGCAACATTGACAATGGTTTATTCTTCTCAAAATCATACATATATTGACTAGAAAAAAAAAATAAAGCTTAGCTTATAATATTCAATCATTTTTACCAAACTTTGGCAAAACCCATGTATTAATAAAATGAGCGAAGAAAAAGATCTTAAAGAAATAAACACAAGTGCTCGACCTCAGATTGACGCCGAGACGTCTACTAATATTCAAAATCAACCTAAAAATGAAGATCAGAATAATTCGTCAAGCAAAGAGCCAAATGCTACTGTCAAATTTCTTCTTTTCCCCATAAATCAAATTGTCACATTTGCATATCCGATCAGCATTCAGGTCAAAGATTTGAAATCAAAAATTTCCACTGAACTTAAAATGGAACCAAATAACCTGAAATTTTCTCTTCCAAATGAAAAACGTAATAAAAATAAAACAACAAAAAATTTTTATTAAGTAAATTTTTTACTTTAGAAACTCTTTTGGACGAAGATTCAAAAAAACTGTCTGAATATGGAGCCGAGGAGAATGGAATTTTCCAAATTAAAGTCGAGTCGGTGGATCAAGAAACTTTTCCTCTAAAGCCATATGAGCCAAAGGAAAATTTTCAATCTCCTGATGTAATTACTGTTCAAGTAGACCTAGGCAATGATCAATTTAAGGAAATAATTGTTGAAATAGAGCGGGCCTCAAGTCGAAAACCATTTATGGGTGGTTATCGCAATAGACAAACCAGTGTAGAATATTTGAACGCTTCCACTCAGACAAAGCGTCAGCAAAAACTGGACACTGGAGTTCAGAAATTGTGTCGAGACACCCAAACAATAGTAAGCAATCATGTCAAATTGCAGACCAGACAAGACATGTCAACTCAAATGACAAAGCCTGGGGTGTTTATATCAAGAATTGAAGACAGACTACTTACACCTAAACCCTATCAAACAGCTGAGCAAAGATTGGCAATTGTCGAAAAAAATGTGATCGTAATTCAGAAGTATTTCCGGCGATGGTTGGCAAAGCGCAAATTCACTTCGCTTAAACTTGCATTTGAACAAAGGGTTAAATGGGAAAAGGACAAAGAAAACCAAAGAATTAAGGATATTGAATCAAGGAGACAAAATGACATAAATAGAAGACTTAAACCTAGGACAAGAGATGACTTTGAAATTTTATATGCAGCTTTGGAAAAATGGAGATCGGAAGAAATCGAAAAAATAAATGCCACAAAAACTGGTGCTGCCAGAAAAGCTGCTCTGGCTATGCTTGTAGACCAGGAGGCTGAATTGATCGCTACAATTGAAAGGTACAAAATTGAAGCAAATAAAGAAAATAAAGACAGAAATATTCAAATTTTATTAGAAAAAGTAAAAAGATACAGAAAAAAATTGAATTTTTTTATTAATTTTTTTTCTGTCTAGATGTCACAACCTAAAATTTGGAAAGCCAAAAATGGTTCTGTCACTGAGCTTGATACACCTTACAATATAAGAGCTCGAGAACTAAAAGATATATTCAATAGTTTAAATATGAATTTTCTGACTCAAGATGAACGCTTGGATGTTTTGCTTACTTTAAAGCATACGGTTAAAGTAAAAATTATTGAATCTCTTATTAAATTTTTAACTTTTAAAGTTAGTTTTTTGTTGAGTAGTTTTTATAATCAAGGAGTAAATTTTGAATTTTTGTAAATTTAATAGTTAACTTAAGTAAATTTAAGTAAATTTAAGTAAATTTTTGTGTTAAAATAAGAGTCTGATGAGCCTGATGTTTATTTAAAAAAGCAATTCAGCAAATTTTTTATTTCAATTATTAAAGTATGTTAATCACAGGCAAAATATCAGCAAAATATAGTTTTTTAAATACAAAGAAATACAATTTTTGTTAAATTTGACTTAGAGTTTTTTTAGAATCATTAAAAAAATTGGTACAAGTTTTCTTCTCTTTTTTGCGTTCACACAATTAATTTTTTTCTATTAATAAAAAAGTTGTTACTTAGATAGCTAAAAAAGTTCGTACAGCCATCCAAAAAATTAATTTCAATTATGGATTCTCGATATTATTAAATAAATGAACATTATTAATTATATCTATAATATTTATGGATTGAAGTATCTTGGTCATTTGTCTTTTTGACTTTCAAAGCCATTTTTATTAAAAATTTTCCTCTAATATGACTCTATCGGACATTTGTATTAAAATTAAATGATCTTTATAGCAATTTATAATCATCTATTTTTTTTCGCCGTTGCAAAATTTCCTAGCACGCTAAATAAATTTTAAAATTAACTTATTTTCTAATAAAAACTGAATAAAACTAATATTAACTGTTATTATCTAATAACAATAAGAAACAAGCGATGAGCTATGCGAAAAAATTTTAATTTCTTTTTTTTAATTTTTTTTTTTCGATTTTTTTTCCTTCGGACGTTAAGTAGAAAATTAGTTTTCATATTTTTTGTTCAATTACTCTTCTCATGGAGATTTCTCATAAAAAAAAATTCAAAGAAAAACGACTTAAAAATCAAATATTTACTTGGAGTTTTTTAGTGTCCAATAATCAAGTCTCAAAAACTTGTCCAATTTTTATTAATTTTTTATTTAATTTATTAGAGCGTTTTAAATTCCTTCTTTGCCTTAGTTATTTCGTCAACCTCTTGTATATTTGAATCATTAACTGAGCCCATATGCTGCTGATCTCTTATTTTTAAGTTGTTCAATAATATCATGTTTTGAATTGCCAATATTAGATTGCCGATTATTTTTCATTTTATTAATAATATTTTACTTATTTTAAGGAATATTTCCTAATACGGACTTTCAATTGTTCAATTTTTTTAAATCAACTTTTTTTTACTCATTAAAAAATACGCAGATTCTAGACTGAAAAGAAAAATAATATCCATTCAGAACCATCAAGGTTATATACAAATAAAATAATTTACAAAATAAATAAAATTATAAAAATTAACCTTAAAAATTTAGGTGTTTAGTTTATTAAAAAAAGGAAAAGATTTTTTTTAATCTAATTATTAAGTTTAGCTTAAATGACATTTAAAAATTATATTCAAAAGCTAAATATAAATATTATCTAAATAAGTTTAATTTTTTTTCAAGTCTCTTTCATGTGCAAAGCACTCTTTTAAAATATTTAAAAAAAAATTTATAATTTTTTTAAAGGAACACGATTGTAAATTGACTCAAGAAATTATTGCTCTGATCGATCGTGAAGCTGATCTATTGATGAGAGGAATTAAAGAAGAAAATCTAGTTGGCTTGAGAAAGCGCATCGTGTCTTTATTTTTACAATATATTAAGACTCCACAGTTTAATCCAGCAGCGGCTCGTCATCTAAAAGTACCACAGGATATTAATGAAAAAATAGAGAGCTTTTACTGTTCGACTTGTCAACGCTATCTCCCCTCGACGGAATTTCAGATAAGCTCATCAAGTAGCAAAGTAGGAAAATGCCGTAGTTGCAGAAATCTTGAGAATTTAGCTCTTAAACGAGTTGATTTTACAAAATTTAAGTATAATATAAATCAAAAGGAATTAAATCTATATGAATTTTTTTAATTTATGATAGATTCATGCTCGCAAGAATTCAGCAAGATGAACAAAGTTACAGTCCAAACTCTCGAATATGCTTTTTATTAACTGTAAGCTTTCTAAAAAATTAATAAATTTTAACACAAAGTTGGATTTAGGAGAGAGACATTCAATACATGTTTGAAACAATTTGGAATAGCCAGTCCATATTGAGCTCAAATAATGATATTTATCAATTACATTTTGTGCGATGGAAAAAAGAAGAGGAATGGTCTCCATGGAATACTATTTTATTAACTTTGGACGAAGCTGAGTCCCATTTAAAATTGACAAATTTAGACTTAGTAATTGTTTTAGTAAAATTCAAAATGAATTATTTTAATTTTTTTTAAAGAGCTATGGAGAACAATTCATCAAAAAAATTAAACAGAAACATGTGATGGCACGAAATTATTTTAATAAATTGCCAAATATATCTGAATTCTTAAGTAGAACACAGTCCAAAGAAGACTTGCGATTACCAAGTTTGACTGGAATTAAAATTTAAGTGTGTTGTAATTTGAAAATTTAGACAATAAATAATGATTAAAAAACTTTTGAAAATCTAAATTTTAATAGCAATTTTTATAAACCTATTAAATACTGATTGATTCGGATTAATTAAGAAATTATTTCTGTTGTTTTTCAATTAATTAATTCAAATGAACATTTATAGATGAAAAAATTAATGGATCACTTTTTGACTTAATCATATTCAATTGCGCTGCCATACTAGCTTTTATAGTTTCGTTTTCTAAAATTCAAAAATTTTATTATTTAAGCTGAAAGATCTATGAATTGAAAAAATAAATCATCAAAAATTTACAATTTTTATTTTTAATAAGCTTTTTAAAATATATCACTGATTAAATTAGTTGAAATTAATTGATTTTTGAGTTTTTAAAAATAAACATTAGTTTCAGTTTTTCATATTTCTTTGGATTGATAAATGTGTGATATTATAAAAGATATAAATATAATAGTTATTAAAGTAGACTCGCGTTAATCCGGACAAAAATAGCCCAATGAAAACTACGTACGGATTATTTTTTCCGACTTATCAAAATAAAAAAAAAATAAAAATTTATTTTATTTTATTAAAATATCAAATTTTTTGGTAACAAAGACAAAAAAAAATTAAAATTTAACGAAATTCATTAGTTTTTAACAAAAAATTCATCTAATTTCGATTGCTTTTTATTCGGATTATCTTTGTGATACATGCATACTCTTCTTTTGAACTTATTATCAATTTCATTTTTTGACCTTTTTTCCTTAATCCTAATCATTTTTTTGAGAAATACTTGACACTCGAATAAAAAAAAAAATTATGCAAGAAAATTATATAAAATAGCCAGGCAAATTATATTATCTGAAAGAGCGTATGCTCGAACAGAAAACCAATAAATATTAATAATATTCGAGTGTCAAAATAAATCGGACAAAAATTTCGGTTTAAAAAGTCAGAATTTAATTTTAATATATTAAAATAACCAAGAGCCCGTAAATTTTTGTCCGTATATCAAATTATTAGGATAAACCTGTATCCGGTTTAACGCGAGTCTACTGTACTTAAAATTTTTAAATATAAAGATTCTTTGGAAAATGATCGAACATTTGATTGTCCTTTCAGTGTTTGTTTTTTCATTACCAGGAAAGCTTGATTCCATAGAACATAAGTGAAGTTTAGTAAAGGATAATTTTCTATATGCAATAGAGGCTAGTTGTCTATTAAAAAAATCATCAATCCCCATGGTTTGAATCTGAATTACGATCATTAAGGGATTATACGGATTATTGTTATCATAATTATTTGATGGAAGCTGATTAAACTCACATAAAAAAAGTGAAAATAAAAAAACACCACATAAATATGAAAATGAAAGCTGAACATATTAGAGCAGAGAAAAAAAACATAAAGTTAAGCATTATTTTTTGAAAAAGTTAAAAAAAATAAATTGTTTCTTTAAACAATTCAATCCTATTGCTTCGAATCATTCAAATTTAAATAATTGTCAAATTTGTTGTCACACTTTATGAACGAGTATTTATGTTTTCATTATCCATTATCCACTAGGATAGAAAGGGACATATTATTATTATTATTATTTATGTTTTATTTTCTTTTTAAGATAATGAATTACGACTAAAATATTTATATTTTTAATTCACTGTTTTACTTTGATAAATAAAATTGACTTATGTTTTTCTAACAGTTATACAATATTTCTATATGTTTAAAAAAAATATATGTGTCTGTCTCTTTTTTTATGTTTTTTTTTAACTCACTATATGTGAATTTCAACCTATGCCTTATTTGATAGACAAAACAGATCAGAATCTTCTTTAATACAGAGAAGCTAGAAAGGAAAAAAATAAATAAATAAATCGTCATAAAATAAAACTATTCTTCGCGGCAAAAACGTCTAAAGGCTTTGAAATTCTGAAATTTTTACAAATCATCCGCTGATTTTGTCATAGAGGAGACGCTGATTTTGACAGCTTTCCAGAAGAACTTTGTTGGATAATAATAAAGCCTTGTGTGCTGTTGATCAAGTGGAAATGTTTAATAGTTTCTTTGCTTCTTCTCCTTTGTCCACTGAAAAAATATTCAGGCAAATAAATTTTTAATATACTTAGAGAATTAATATTAAGTGAATCCTTTTAGATCCGAGTTTTTCATTTAATGAATTTATGAAATTAAAAAGGCTGTAAATCAAATCCTTCCTCAAGCTCACATGGTATCTTTAGAATTCACACTAAAATTATTCAAAATCTTCAAGAGTTTTGTGTTCCATTACTTAATTGTTTAAATAGAAGAAAATTACCAAATGATTGGAAACTTGCTATTGTAAATCCTTTATTTATAAACAAATATAGATCACCAAAGAGCTCATCGAAATAGGTATGAGAGAAGCAATGTTTAAGGCAATGAATTGACTTGAATGCAAATTGAATGTGACCATTTGCATTATGAATAAGAGAAAAACAAGAAAGAATCATTATTATTTAATTATTTCTTATATTCGTTTTATAATGAGTTATATAATTTTATAATTACAAACATTACAATACAATTTTTCTTAGTCTTAATTATTTTTATTTCAACATGGCCGAATCTGCGTAATTTTTATGAATAATTAATATTATTATTAATTTATATTAATTATTTAAATTTTACTTTTAAAATTTTTAATATATTTGAAAGATTATTTCAGCTAACAAAATTATTTTTAATATGAAATTTTTCCATAAAGTGAATTTTTGTTATAGAGAATCAATTTTTGAAGATTAATTGTTCAAGCTAAATTGGATTTATATCTAAAGAATTTTACAAACTAACAAACGATAAATTAGATTAAATATTTATTAATTTTTAATCCAAAAAAAAGCTTAGTTTTTTTAATCATTTTATTTGTGACATAAGGTTTTAAACTCTAACATTTAAACGAATGTAATTTTAAGGCTTTGAAAATCATAAGCATCAGCCGAACTATCAAATATTAAATCATCTTCTTTTTTCCAGTTTATTTTACCATGCACACTCTTTTTGTCATTGCTTTTTAGATTTTCAAGCGAAACATCACTTGGAATAGACAATGATGAAATAGTTAGATCATTTATTTTGTCAACATCACTTTTTTTATATTTAAGCACTATTTCGTTAGGTCTTTCTTCGTATTTTATTTTTTTTGGAATAATTTTTGACTCTTTGGAAAGATCTGAGGATTTATTTTTATCTATCGATTTTGATGTGAATTTCAGATGCTTAGATTCGGGTGTTCTCGAAGTAAGTATATACTCATAATCTGGAAAATCAATTTCGTCTGATCCCATGCTATTGACATCATCATTTATTTTTACCAAATTATTGTTTATATCATTTATTTGGTTGGTGAGAATCTTCAGTGAAAAATCCCCTAATGAATCTACGACATTTGTTACCCCAAACTCTATCGCACTAACATTTCTACTGTCAGTTTCTTGACCAGATAATTGTTCGGTATAATTTAAATCTACTAAATTAGCTTCGTTTCTGGTAGCCTCATTTTCCGGCTCTAATGAAGATGACATGTTGCAGGTTTTTACTGATGCATTTGAAAGTTTTGTTTTATTTCCACCGGATTTTGCTTCATTGTCATTTTTTTCTTTCTTATTAGATTGAAAACCTATGGAAATAATAATTTAAAGTTTTAATTAAAAGTTTAATTTTTAAAATATTTTTTATAAAAAATGTGAGAAACTTTAAAATAAATCGGATTTTTTTAAACTGCCAAAGCCCGGATTTACAAATTTTATTGATTTTAAGTGATGGAAACCAAATTACTACATACTCAGAAATAAGACTTTTACTATTTAGTATATATATTAATGATTTTAAAAAAATTAAATTTTTTTTTCCTTCTGATGACAACCTGGTTTTATTCTACGATTTCAAGAAGAAAAGAAATCTAACGAAGCACCAGTCTTTGGTATGTGAATTTCAAATACAAATTGAACCAAAAATTCTTCATTATTTAATAAATTAAAATTAAAGTAAATAAAAAATATTAGATCAAATATTAAAACTAAGTGAAACATACTTTGTTGCACCTTTTTTACCTAAAATAATTTTTTCTCATGTAAAACATGACAAAAAAATAAAGAATCAATAAGATTAATTGATTTGATTCACTAAGAAAAAGAAAAAAAAAATTTATTTTAGGTAAATAAGGTGCAACAAAGTATGTTGCAGTATTTTTTCTAATATATTGTATTAAAAGTAATTTCAATAAATCAAAAAATGAAGAATTTTTGTTCAATTTGTATTTGAAATTCACAAAGCCCAGTCTTTGATTAGGAAACTAATGCAGATTTACCGAAAAATCGAGGAAGGCCAAGAAAGTCAATTGCTAAAAAAGTGAAGAAAATTTATTTTATTCAATTCTTTATCGTTTTTATTTTTATTCTTTTCATTTAAATAAATATTTTTGTTACTTGAATTAGTTTATTCTGTCAATCCAAATTTATTAAATAGTCTGTTCAACAAATATTATTGTCGGACCAAATTGCTTTTTTGTCACAAATTTAGTTTTTTTTCACTTCAAAAAAGTTAAATTTGTCACCCAAAAAAAATTTAAGCCGTTTATTATTAAAACTGGGAAAATTAATAATTATTCTCATAACTAAATTTTTTGAAAAAAATTACGGATTTTGAATATTTAGTTAAAAAAAAACCTTTTAGAAAATTAAAATAACTAATATTCTTTAAGACTAAAACTTCTATTGAAAAATGTTAGTTTTTTTTTTAATTCAGAAAGTTTGAGCACAACCATAAAGATAAAAAATGAATTTAATAAAATAATTACAGAGCCTTTGCAGTTAATAAATTTAGATGATAAAAATTTTGTATCTGTTGACACATTTTACAGATTAAGCTTTAGTCATAAAGAATAAAAGCTATTTCAATTAATTTTTTGTATTTTTTATTTCCTAAAATTCAAAGCCAGAATATTTTCCAAAAAACTTTCCAAAAAAGAAAATATAACACCGGGCATTCAAAAGTATTACCAGGTGAACTTGTGGTACTGTTAGAGCTAGCTACAGTTGCAACAGTAAGGGATTTTTCGAAATTTCCATTACACTTAGATTGCAAGACTACTTTCGAGTTTTTATATTGAGTGTTACTTTTAAAGCTTGATTTGTTTAATGTCGATTTTGAGCGAACATTTTTGTTTGGCTTTAGGACAACGACCCGAATTTTGGGCAAAAAAAGGCAAAAAAGAATCACTGTTGCGCTCAAACTCAAACACATTGCCATTGTGGTTAGTTGTATCTTGACAACAAAAGTTATTTTCAAAAAAAATTAAATTCAAATAAAATACTTTGTAGTTATTTTTTGGTGATTTGCTGGTACCAGCCGCTGCAGTTGTACCGAAATAAATTGGTATAAAAGCAACCCAAATTATGCAAATAGAGTACATGGTGAATCCGATGAAACGTGCTTCGTTAAAATTTTCCGGAATTTTACGAGTTTTAATGGCATAAATTGTACAAAGAATAACAAGAAAAAAATTATACAAAAATGATATGGCTAGATGAGTATTTTGAGTTTTACACTGGAGAATCACTCTCTTTGGATCGTCATAGTCAAAGCTTGTGCCAGGCGGGCTTAACAAAATTTATATTTTTTTTTTAATTTTAATTCAATTATTTAATCCTTACCTAATTGATATCCAAATGAATATAGCTACAACTTGAACTGAAATTATTGAACCACATATGACTAGTTGGGATTTCGGGCTTACATAACTTGCTTGTCTCACCTGTTTTATGCTATTGTTGAATATTCTGGACAATCGATTTGTTTTCGTGAATAGAGCTGATAAACAGATGGTTAAGCTGGTGCTGAAACCAAAACGGAGAAGTAGACAGGAGCCAAAATTTGGTTTAGTGACTAAAATCAAAAATCATTTAAGCATTAAGCAATCTTTTTTTATCAAATTTATTCTTCACTTTTTTGATAACACAAAATCATTTTTATTTTATTCTATTTTCAAATCAAATGAGTATTAAAAAAAAGAATACAAATTAAAAAAATTAAAAATACAATGATTTAATTTAACGAATGAATATAAAATTGGTTATTTTTTTGTTTAAATACAGAGTCTTTTCAAATAAAAAATAAATTCGCATACAATTTTTTTTTGATTGTTAAAACCTTAAGTTTTTATGTGTAAGTGTCTTCAAAAGAATTTTACTTATCATAAGATTTATTTTATCCTTTTATTTTTTTTCAATTCTTTATGGTGATTATTAAATTTAATTACAAGATATTTAGTAAAAATATTTTCTGAGAATTTTAAAAGCAAATTATTTAAACTATTTTTTTGTCACTTGACTCAGATAACACGATCTAAATTAATATGAGTTAAACATTTTATCAGAAGAAAATATGGATTTGCCGGTCAAAAAATTAATTAAAATCATTAAATTTCCTTAAACAAACATAAGGAATACCTAAATAATAATAATAATAAATTTTGATATTATTGAACTCTGTGAAGCTAATATTTTTTAAAATTAAATTAAAAATATATTATTGAAAACATATTGATATTTTTTATAAGAATCAATAATATAGAATGCTTATTTGTAAAATTATTGACTATAACTTTAAAGATTATCTTTGTTTGTTTTTATGTCCTGAAAAGTTTATTTTGACGAATTTTCTTTTTTTGATAATTTTTTATAATTGTTAATCAAATTTAACCAAAAAATGCATTAGACATAGTCCTAAGTTTAAGTCACAACCTAGATTTATTCCAAGATAAATATCTTTAAAATTTGTGATAAAAATTTTTGTCATTCATTTGTTTTTTTGTTTTAAAATTCTAAAATACGATTACAATTTTAGAAAAAAATTCTAATATTCTTAAATAGTTTTTACCTTTTACATTTTAAAGGGTCTAACTAGTCCCCACAAACAAAAAACTGTCACCCACAAATCAAAAACTTTTACCCACAATGAAAAAATTTTCAGCACAAAAATGACTTGACTAAGACAAAAGCTGCTCTTCACAAATAAAAAACTTCTAAGCACAAATTTTTTCATAAATTTTCAAAAATGTTCAGCACAAAAACAAAGTTCTAAGGAAAATTTTTTTAATATCTATTAAAAAATGCCACTAAATATTCTAGATAATAAAATGCCTATGATTTTACGTAATAAAAAATAATTTCCGAATTTTTGGAGATAAAAAAATCCAAAAAAATAAATGCAAATATTAAATTGGGATATTATAGTCACCAGTTAGCTCAAAATAAGCTACTTGAAAACGATATATTTGTTAATAAACCTAAAAAAGGTAGTCCAAAATTAGCTGGAAATTGGTTTTCCTTAAAATAGATTTTAATTTATTTTTTTTATCACCACTAAAAATTTGTGTTAACCAAATATTTGTTTAAGTATGTAAAAATTATTTTTTTTTGAATTCGGCACAAAAAAATTGTGTTTTGTCGTGATTTTTGTTAAAAAATTTTGATTTGTGGTGAAAAGTTTTAAGTTTCTGGGGAACAGTTCTTTAATTGTGGGGAACAGTTTTTTAATTGTGGGGAACCATTTATCTCCATTTTAAACTTAATTAAATTTTTTAAAACTAATTTGTCTAGAATTGCCGTAAATTGAAAACAAATAATAATAATAAAATTTATCTAAGTAGCATTCAAATCAAGTCTAAAATAATCTCTTACAATAATTATTAAAAAGAAATTTACCTAGAAAAAATGTGACTAGATAGCTTGCTAAAATACCAGCTAATAAAACATAGCAAAGCTCTCTTCCAGATGCTTTTATAATCGGAGTTTCATTATATCTAAGAAATAAAAAATTTTAAAAATTTATTTAATAGAAAAGTTAAAATACCTTATGAATATGTAGATAATATAAATTGTTAATATTATCCCAAGTGAAGAGAATATGATTGGTATGAATGTGAATGGACTATTGAATGTCATAAACTCAATGGTCAACTTTAGACAGCTTGTTTTATTTTCATTTGGACCAAATCCTTGTGGACATTTAATACATTTGTTATGTCAACATACTGATTTTCTTCACATTTCACACACACCCAGCAACAGTGATCTCCTTGTTTAACCTCACCGATGCCGCATTCTTCTTTACAAATTGATCTTGGTATTTTGTCACTATCGCTATTCCATTTTAGCAGCGATTTATCCAAAACAAATGGCTTATTTTTTTCCCACTCAGTTATTTTTTTGTAACCAAATATTCCCTTGTCATCTTTTTGATACTGAAAAACTTCAAAAGGCGCCAGGCCATCTCCTGAATTGTCTTTATCTTTGAGAAACTCGACTTGACGTCCAGTAATTGAATTAAAATTGACATTTCTGATCGCATTGAGAAAATCTGGTCCTTTGAATACGATCTTGTGCTGACAATTTATTAAGTCATCAAAATTTAGTTTCGAACAATGAGTAAATATTAGATCTTGGATAGCATGAGCAATAGCAAAAACACTATCAATAACAAAATGAATAAATCCATCTTGAGTAATATTTAGGGTTTCATGTCCAGTGCATGACTTGGTGTAAGATGGGCGACGATTTGACTGAAATATTGGATTTTCAATGCGGCATTTGAATTCATCTTGCCAAAACTCTTCGAACCACGGGTTTCTTATGTTTTTACCTGGTCTCAATTTTTGGAAATAATCGCTGAATTCCTTTATTATAAAAGATTTTGGAGCAAAAGTAATGGCTCCCTCTGCTGCTAAATTGTTGTTTCGAATCGATTCTATTTTGGTACCCCAGCTGTCACTTGCTATCCAAAGAAAATGTCTGGTCATATTCAAATCTTTAACCAGTTTGAGAAGTTTCCTTTGATCGAAAATAAATAGTTATTTTTCATCAATTAATTAGTAATCAAACTTTATTTTATTAAAAAAAAAATTTAAAAAATATAGCAAAGCTTTTGGTATTGTGTATTTCAAAGACAAATTGAACCTAAATTTTTCATTTTTTTAATAAATTAAAATTAAAGTAAATAAATAATTTTAAAAAAATACAACAACAAAGTGAAACATACTTTGTTGCACCTATTATACCTAAAATGATTTTTTCTCATGTAAAAAATGACAAAAAATAAAGAATCAAAAAGATTTAAATAGACTAATAACAAAGTATGTTTCACAATGTTGCACTAATTTTTCTAACATTTTCTAACTTTTTCTGATAAATTTTGAGATTTTAAGATAGAAACACAATTTTTAGAAAACAATCTTTTGTATAATTTTTTTTATCAAGTATCGTCTTAAAATTTTAACCAAAGTAAAAATAAAACAGACTTTATCAATTTTTCATAAAAATTCTGGTTAAACGGAATTAGGAATACTCGAAAAATCAAATTATTTTAATTATTAGTTAAACATGGTTTTTTAGCAAAACAATTTATCTCTGCGTTAAAATTCTTAATTGAAAAAAAATCAAAAGCTTTTTTTTTAATCTTTTAATCTTGATTATTTAAATTTTGATAATTTAGTTCGCCATTTCTTATATTTTGGAGACAATCTTAATTATTTATTTAAATCAATTTTAATTGAAATTTTTTGTTTTGATTACTTTTTAATGTGATTATCATTTTCCTTACAAACTCTTTTGATTTTAAATATTAGAATTGACATTAAGTTTACCTATTTTAAAAATGAAAAAAAAAATTTTTTTATTAATTATTCATTCTTGCTAAATTTATCCTATCTCAAAAATTTTGGTGTGACTATGTAATCTTTAGTTTTAAATTAATTTGGCATTTTGAAATAATTATTTTTTAAATATTGATTTTTTTTAATAAATCTCTTCAAAAGCTTACCAAAAAAAAAATTTAATATTTATAAAAAAAGTTTATTTTCTTATTGACAAAAAGTAAGTATATTATTTTCTTTTAAATTTTAAATTAACTAGATTATTTAAAAAATTAAAAATAAGAAACACTACAATTAAAATTTTACCTCACATTGTGATCTTGAAGGAAAACGACAACTCCTCGAGCATTTTGTTGCTCAAACATTTCCATTAGAATAGCTTTGACATCATCTTCAGAGGCAGTTTGAGACAAAGTATAGGACCCAGATATGCAAATATCTTTTGAAATTAAAAATAATAAAAAATTTCAAGCAAATAAAAAACATACTTTTAGATTTGGCATTTGAAATGAAAGAATCGATTCCGCCAAGATTTCCCTCCTCGTTCAAAGTAGCAATATAATTCCAATTTAAAGAATGGACAAGATTTGCCATCGCTTCTGCTTGTAGCGTATCGGAAGGCAGAACGCGAGAAAAAAAAGGAAATCTTTCCTTGTTGCTTAATTCGGGGCTTGTTGAGGCATAGCTTATTTGTGGAACCTTGAAAATATTTTATTAAAACAAATTTTTTATTCTACAGTGCTTTTATTTTACATGGTTCTTACAATAATTAGTGTAATTTTACGAAAAATTGCATCAATATCTGAAAGACACGGTAAATCTATTTCGGCCAAAAAAATTAGGCTTTTGGTAGGAAAACTGTAAATATTGACTGTCTTTCCACAATTTTTTAAATAAATTTTTTTGAAAAAATAAAAAAGCTCAATATTTCGTACCGTTTAAAACAAAAAAAAAATATTTCAAAATTTTGGAAAAACAGTCAATATTTACAGTTTTTCTACCAAAAACCTAATTTTTTTCGGCCGAAATAGATTTACCGTGTCTTTCAGATATTGATGCAATTTTTCGTAATTTTACGTAATCTTATAAAAGATTTTGAACGTGTAAGATTGCTTAAAATTGCATCATTTTACGTAATTTTACGTAAAATTACACTAATTGTTGTAAGAACCATGTAAAATAAAAGCACTGTATAAAAAAACTCACTTGAAATAATCTAAGTAAATTAGCTACTTGGATGGACACACTGCTACTTGCTGCTCCAATTACACCAACAACTTTTCTTTTGTGAATAGCATCCTTGTTTTTTTTTGGTTTGAAATTATTTGCTAAATCCATCAAGCTAGGATTGTTACTCAAACAAGTGAAATCATTGGCAATGTTCTCTTCTTTTAGCAAAAAATAGTCACTTACAAAATTAAGAGACTTTTCCATGGCGATTGTGTCACGATCACAAGTGTCATAAATACGGGCACCCAGTTTTAAATTAGGCAAAAGATTTGTGCTATTATTAATTAAATCGATGGCAAAAAGCATCGCCTCTAGACGCTGTATTCCGCGTTCTTTTTTGATTTCGCCACAAATGATCTCACTTTGCATGTAACTATCCACATACATGGTTGGTGTTGTCGAAAAATAGTTTATTGATTCAGAATTACTGCCAAATTGATCATCAGGAGTTTTTTTCGAGTGCCGTGCATACTTTGGGCCATGTATAGGAAACAAACCTCCAACAAATATGTCACATTGTTCACAAAATTCTAGCTTCGAGCTGTCTAAATATTTCGTTGTATTTTTTTGATAAGAATAAATTGATTGATTGCTGGAAATACAAGACAACGTTGAAATGATTAATAAAAGCAGATTAGAGATTAGGTTTTTTTGTATGTTGTGAACCTTGGTGTGCAACAACATATTTGTCTGAATAAGTTAACAACTCATTTTATCTCAAAGTTATCTAAATAAAGCAAAATGAAAGAATTTTTTTCTTTTATAAATTACAAGATAGCAAATTATTCAAGTAATTCAAATTAGCTCTGAGAATTCAGCTTCCAGATTTTTTTTTCTAAAGCTTTATGGTTAATGTCAAAAAGCGTTTGATATTAATTATATAAGTAAAACTTATTTTTGTAATGACAGGTAGACTTTTTTGATAAATTTGATAAAAAATAAAATTCGCTTCATTTTCAGTAATTTGATTTAATAAAAAAAAGGACAATTTTTATTTTAAAATTTTTTTGATTCTTTTTTTAAATTCTTCTTTTTTTTAACAAAGTTTTTGTTTTACAATTAAAAATGAAATCAAAAGTTTAAATTTAAAAATTAAAAACATAGTAGAATTAACTGATAAATTTTGATTTTTGTATTCCTAAAATTTTTGAATCTCTTTCAAAATTTATTATTTAAAAATATACTCATGTGATAAAAAGTTAATCAGATGATTCCTTTAAAGAATGATGCTAATTTAAGCTAAATACTAAAATATTGGGTTACCTTAATTATGTCAAATAGATTCTCTGATTAGCACTATTAAATTTATTATCATTATTTTAGAAAATCATAAAAATATTTGATAAAAAAAGTTTATTTAAATATTATTAATAAAGTAAAAAATAATAATAAAGCTGAAATATAATTTTATAAAATACTTTTGACAAAACGTCAATCTATATTCAAAGGCGACCGAAAATAAGGCTATTTAGTCACCCACCTGAACTTAAAATACTTTTGGAAAGAATTTTTTATGAAGCTTATAATTTTTGCAGTTAAAATAAGAAATTTACCTAAATCTGATTGATAAAAACAACTACAAAAGTAATAAAATGCAGTATCAATGATAAAAGAACTGAATTTAAACGGATTGAAGCTAACACAATTTAATAGCTTTTAATAAACTAGCGAGCACGAAACATAAATTTAAAAAATTAAATAAAAAACAAAATACCTGTAAATTTTTGGTTGTTTTCTTACACGTTATTTTAATTTCAATTTTTTCTTTATAATAGAAAAAACTTTTTTTAATTTTTGAAAAAATCAATTGTGTAAATATTTAATGCTCAAAATTAATTCCTAATTTATCGAAAAATGAATTTTTTTTTCACAAGCTTTGTTGTATGGTCTTAAAAAAACCCAGCCTAAGCATTAATAAAAAAGAAATTGTTCTAAAAAAAGTTTACAAATTAAGGGCTTCAATAGCTAAGTAAGCAAAGAATAATTTACTCAATTATTTTAGTTAATTCCTTTGTAAATTTTTCCATGACAAACAGTTAGTTGTCTAGATTAAATTTTAAATTTTAAAAGTATTTCTAAGTTATTTTTTTAAGATTTTGTGTATCAATATTATAAAAAATAATCTGAATATAAACAATTTTTTCTTATTACATTTTTTTAAAATCTGATTATTTCTTTCAATTTTGCTTTTACTTAATAAAACGATATCAAATTAAATAAAAAAATCAAACTTTAATGTTTCTATAACATCATTTGAATCAATTTATTTACCTTTTTACAAAAATAAAAATGTATATTAATTTTACAAATCAAATTTTCTTTCAACTAAAAATTAATCAGTTAACTTTGAAAATGTAAAAAACGATATAGAATTTGCTTTTTTCAAACTTTATTGAATTCGCAAAAATACAAATTTAATATTTCAAAATTTTGAAATTAAATACATTTAGTGGACATGTAATTTATTGTTTTCGACAATTAAATAATTTTTTTAATTTTTTTAAACCTTTTTGAATTTCATTGCAATTCTTGTACTATTTTTATTTAAGATTTTTTTTGATCCTTCGAAAATTTTGTAAATTAATTTTAAAAATTTTTTTAGTCAGTTATTATTTATAAATTTTAATCTACAAATTAAAGCAAATTTTCTGAAAACTTAACACCAGATACCTGGAATTGTTTATCTGTAAATAAAATAATTGTTTACCAAAGAACATGTTCAAAAACAAACATAGCAAACACTTCTATAGTTGAAACTAAATAATTTATTTATTAGGAATTTCCTTTTTTATACTTTGTGTAAGTCTTTTTTTAAATTTTACCACATTTTGATTGAATAATTTCAAAGTAAAATAATTTTATCATATCTTTTCTAATTATTTTTATTTTATTAAAAACAAAATTTTGGGGTAGACCCCAGGGAACGTCCGAATGGTCCAATACCTTCGTTTGTTCATGTGGTAGTGAAGTTTGGAGCAAAAACTGTTGCAAAACATATTGAAAAAACCGTTGCAAAACATATTGAAAAAACTGTTGCAAAATATTTTTTTTTAAATTGAAAGCTAGTTTTATTTCATTTATTAGTAATTATTTAAAAAATAAATGTTAAACATTTTTAAACATAATTTGTTGGGTCCTACTAAAATACTGACCCCCAATTTTTTAAAATTTTCTGACCCCCATTTATTTTGCAAAGGATAAATATTTTTCAAAATTTTAATATATCATTTATTTTGAATTTTTCTCTTTTTTTTGAAAATTAAACTAGTTTATCTCCAAAATTTTTATTTTTTGTGAAAATCGAATTTTTTTATACTTTTAAAAACCTGACCCCCTATTGACCCCCAATTTTATACGACTGACCCCCAACTGACCCCCATTTTTATTGAAGAGAATTTAACGAGCTTTCCAAAAATGTGCCTAGTTTTTCTCCAGGATGTATAGTTTTCGAGATATTTTGATTTTACTAAAAGATCTTAGTTTTTCTGAAATCGGATTTTAAAATTTTTAATACGATATACCATTAGATCAAGAATTTTCTAAGCTTTTTGACTGTTATGTTTGTTTTCTTAAATTCAATTATGTTTTTAGCGAAAAAACCATAATCTAGTTTTAAAGAAACCTGACACCCTACTGACCCCCAATTTTATACGACTGACCCCTAACTGACCCCCATTTTTCTTGAAGAGAATTTAACGAGCTTTCTAAAAATGAGCCTATTTTTTCTCCAGGATGTATAGTTTTCGAGAATTTCAAAAGATTCCATAATAATTGGGAAAAATTCAATTTATAATTGTAATATTTGATATTTTTTGTTTTATTAATTTTAGTTTTTATAATTTTTTAATAAAAGTTAAAATTAATTTTATTAACCATTAATTTAATCAAAAAATAAAGTCTTTGTCTTAAATTTTTAACCATGTAAAAATAAAAATATAAACTTAAATGAGGCGGAATTTTTTATTATTCCTATTGCAATCTTTTGCCTAAAATAAAATAAAATAATATTAAAATAAAAAGAAATGTAACTTGCCTTTACGAAAATCAGAAAAAAGAGGCAAAAGATTGCAATAGAAATAATAAAAAATTTCGCCTCATTTAAGTTTATATTTATATTTTTACATGGTTAAAAATTTAAGACAAAGACTTTATTTTTTGATTAAATTAACTGTTATTAAAATTAATTGTATCTTTTATTAAAAAATTATAAAAACTAAATTAATAAAACAAAAAATATCAAATATTACAGTTGGGGGTCAGTCGTATAAAATTGGGGGTCAGTAGGGTGTCAGGTTTCTTTAAAACTAGATTATGGTTTTTTTCGCTAAAAATATAATTGAATTTAAGAAAACAAACATAACAGTCAAAAAGCTTAGAAAATTCTTGATCTAATGGTATATCGTATTAAAAATTTTAAAATCCGATTTCAGAAAAACTAAGATCTTTTAGTAAAATCAAAATATCTCGAAAACTATACATCCTGGAGAAAAACTAGGCACATTTTTGGAAAGCTCGTTAAATTCTCTTCAATAAAAATGGGGGTCAGTTGGGGGTCAGTCTTATAAAATTGGGGGTCAGTAGGGTGTCAGGTTTTTAAAAGTATAAAAAAATTCGATTTTCACAAAAAATAAAAATTTTGGAGATAAACTAGTTTAATTTTCAAAAAAAAGAGAAAAATTCAAAATAAATGATATATTAAAATTTTGAAAAATATTTATCCTTTGCAAAATAAATGGGGGTCAGAAAATTTTAAAAAATTGGGGGTCAGTATTTTAGTAGGACCCAATTTGTTAAACGTAAAAAAAAAGCAAAAAATTAAAAAAATCTTCAAATTAAGAAGGATAGATCGAATATTGATAGTAACAGTACTAAATTTTAGGTTTTTTTACTTAACATTTTTTTGAATAAATAGAACTTTTTTTTGAATTTTATGATAAAAATTTTTTGCTTTGCTTTACGTTTTTTTTCTCCAAACTTCACCGCCGCATCCTCATGAAGGGAAAAATTGAAATAAAAAATACTCAAATTAAATTGGAGCTTAAAAAAATCTAAAGTTTTTTAATTAGTAGTAATTTTAATTAGATCTTAGTATATCAAGTGAAGTTGTAATGTTGGAATTATCTTTTCTAATGATGGTTTCTTGAGTTTAGTTCATCCTGATTCTGAGTTAAAAAATCTGTTATTTATTTAGCAATTTTCGTTGAATTGAAAAGTAAGTTCGGACTGTGTCAACAATGATTTTCTAAAAATTAAGAATTTTTCAATTGCTAGTTATTTATTAGACAAATTTTTTATTTAAACCAAATGAAACTTAGAATAAAACTAAAATAACAATAAATATACTTAAATTTATTAATACTTAGTTATATTTAACTTGTTTTTTATAATTATTTATCCCTTCTATTTTTAAATCATTATTTTATTTCTTTATACTTTTCATCGCCTTCATGACGTTATATTGACATAAAAAATTATGATTGAAATAAAAATTATTTTCCGTATATCTCGCACATAGCTTCAGGCAATATACCTCGGCACGAGAAGTAGTTAATTAAATTTCATTTTGGACAAATATTGATTATCGAATATAGATATCTGATTTTTTCTTCTCTATCTAATTTAAGTTTATTTTTATTTTAAGATCATTTCAATTGAAACATTTGGCTTTGAATGCGATTGAGTATATTAAAAATTGTTTATATTTTGATTGAATGGTATTCTATATCTTTAAAACAATTTAAAAATAAAATATAAAAAAATTGAAAAATTACTTTAACGAAATTTAATTTTTTCAAATTAAATATAAAAAATATTCTTGAAAACAAAATCTTGATTCCTGATTTTAAAGATTTTTGTTCGTTATAGTTAGTAGGACTAATTGTTCAATTTCATGGTTTATTAAATGACTTAAAATATGGCATATTTTTTTCATTTTTATTTTTTAATACGTCTTTAATTATTGTAAAATACAACTACCTAATTTAATAACAAATAAGCTGTAATATGCAGTTTTAGTTAAACACTTTAGTTAAAAAGAAAAAAAGTGCCTCATTCGATTAAAAAAATTCTTAAAATGAAAGCTATTTCATAATAAAATTTAATAGATTATTTATTGAAAATTGATGATATAACATCTAAAATTATTTTTATAATTGAAATTTCTTTCTCTTTTATTCTTCAGTTATGTCTTACGATTGTTTAATGATGTGAAAAAGAACTAAACAGAAGATTTTTGTTCATTTAGTATTAAATTGTCTAAAAAATACTCAAATACCAATATTTTTTTTTTATTTGCTTTCTATTTTGATTTTACATCAGCTATAGGAAGATATTATCAAAATGAATTTTTATACTAATTTTAAAGAATCATTTATTGTTGCTATAAATAACCAAAAAATCACAAAATTATCTTAAAAAATGAAAAAAGTCTTAATTGAAAAAAAAATTCTGCCAAAAAATCATTGCTTCAATATTCATCGAATATTAGTTAAATTTCAACCAACAAAATATAACAAAAGTAACTTTAAAATTAAAAAAAATATAAGATTCTGATTCATCTAAGCTCCTTCAATGTTCTAAAATAAATGTCATTTATTTAGAAACATTTTAAATACATTTAATTTTTTTCGCAAAAGTTTAAGATTAGCAAAGTATTGTTCAAATTATTCAAGTGACTTTAAAACCGCTTCGATAGCTTAATGAGGAACAAATTATTCTGCTTTATTAGTAATCTTATTTTATAATGATTGTTTAAATTTGATTTTTTCGAGTGAAATATAATTTTTCATTTCATTAAATATATACTCTTAACAATAAAAAGTAGACAAAGTATTTTAAATTTTTTTACTTCACAAAAGAATCAATATTTAATCTGTTCCAAAAAAATCAACTTTCTAAATAATTCAATTTAAGAGGATAAAAAAAAAACTAGTAATAGTAACAGAATTTTAGCTTGTTCCATTCTTATAAATTTTAATTATTTAAAATATGTCAAAATAGCCTGACCGACCCTCACAGTTTATGAGCTCCAACTCGTTTTGATTAGATAGCTGAAAAGATTTTGTTCCTTAAAAAAAACTTAAGTGAATAGTAAATCATTTCTAATTTAAATTCAATAATTGGTTTGGTTTCACATGTTCAAGTACAAACATTTTGTTATTGAATAAAGAAATTTATTTTTACTTATTTTAACTTTTTTAACAACTATTATTTGCCTTTATATCCTGAACATATTGTCTTTTTTCATCATCGACTGATTTTAAATAAATTTGATCCCACATTTTTGTTTCATATAAGGTTTAGTTCAATTTAATATCCTCCTAAAAAAAAAGATATGATAAAAATATACGTTATGATTTGGAGAATTAATTTAGAAATGAAAATAAATATTAAAAATAAAATTAAAAAAACGCAATTTTTGTCAAAAATTTATAATACAAAATTAGAGCGACCTGCTCTTAAATATCAGAACCTTGCAATTTTTCAAGAGATCAATTCAGTGTCGATTTCAGAAATGAAATCATATTTGTTAAGCTGAAAAAGCACGTAAATGATGAAACTTTTTTAATAAATACAATATTATTTTTAATCAATAATTCAATTTAAACAACTGATTAATTTTATTATTCATAAATGCTAGTAGGAGAAAATTTTAATTTATATTTAAACATATAAATTAAAAAGGCTCTTACTCAAATACTTAAAAATAAATATTATATTAATTCAACAAGTAAATTGATTGAATTAAAATTAAAATAATTTTTTAAACAAAAAATCTCAATTGTATATCAACAGAAGGTCTAAATCAATTTTTTAAGGAATCATTGGACATTTTAATTGTTTCATTTCCTTGAATGATTACTTTTTAAAGAAAATTTATAAATTATTTGTAGCTTGAATTAAACCTAGATTTATAAAAATAAATTATTAAGAATTCAGTGTGATGTTAGGCATATATCTAATTAACAAAAAATATTGTCAAAATAATTTTCCAGAACTAGTACGAACTGAAAAATAATACTTAACATCATATTCTATATTATAAAGATAATTTTAATCAAATGAAATCAAAATACAAAATTTTTTCTGGATACTGGATGTTAGCTTATACAGATATAAGTTATCTTTTGATTTTAATCCATTTTGCTTTTAAGTGAATGACGTTAAATTTTTCTAATATTAAATTACATTATATCAATTAAATAGACCTACTAAAAATAAATCTATTGGAAAAAAATATTAATTTATAATTCTAAAATTGAATGATACTTAAAAAATCTAATTTATTAAAGTATTTTTACAAACAAGTAAATTAATATTTTATTGAATGGATGCTTCATGACAAAGTGAATTATAAGTAAATTTCGAGACTATAATGAACTTGTAACAACACCTGGAATTGTATGCGATAATTATTGCCGAATTTTAATTATTTTAATGCACCCATGTCTATCAATAATGAAGAAAAAAGAAAAAAATTAATTAAAATTCTCAAATTATTTGATAAAGACTGCTTGATTCTATCAAGTTTATTTTAAAAAAATAGCAAAGCTCTGACCACTTGTGAAAATTCAAGCCAAAATAAGGGTTAATTTATGGATGCCGTACCTGGAATCCTAAATTTTCATCAACTGATCCCGTCTTTAATTCAAGTTAATAAAATGGGTAAATTCATATGTCAAATTTAATATTATATTTAACTATAAAATACACAGAAAATGATCCTTAATTAAACTATTAACGGATAGCATAATCTAATGAAATATTAACGAAGAAATAAATTGCTCTAAAGAAAGGATTTTAGATCTGTTAAACATTCTCAATCAGCTTCCAACTTATTTAAAAAAGTAAATTCATCACAATAATAATTTGGCAAACAATATTTTTAAAGGAATGTGATAGCTTGATTATGCAATTTTTGTCGATAAACTAAAAAATTTTGCATAATAATCAAAAAAGCAAATTTTGAAGTTTAGGCCAGAAAATCGTTCCAAACACTGAAATCGAATTTTCCCAATGAAAATTTTTTTTATTTCTGAATTTCAGTTAAATATAGCTCAGAAAAATATCCAATTGTATTGGAATATACTTTACTTTTTAAATTTGATCAATAGCTTTTTAATTGATCCGAAATTGTAGAATTTTAACTTTTTCAAAAGACGATACATACACCACTATCTAATTTTGATCTTAATTTACTTAATTTAATCGAAAGAATTCAAAATTTTAATTAAATAATTCGCCATTAATTTGTTTTGCTGGTTAAAACTAGATTAACTTCTTTGAATTCAAATTTAATTTTAATCAAAATTTAAAATCTGTGATATTTCAATTTAAAATGTCTGTAAAAAATTCTAAACTTATTTGTTTCAGAATGCGTTATATATGCTTACTTATAAATATTAATTGAAGTGATTGCATCTAGCACTTTTAATAATATAAAAATAATCTAATTTAATTGTTTTCATTTAAAAACATGTAAAAAAAAATTTGTCCTGTTAATTTTGATTGAAAAAGCATTATCTAATAATTCGATGATATTCTTTTCGGAATTCTTTTTTATTGTTCATTTTATAATTATTTAATTTTCTCTTCTTATTAAGAAAATTTATAGATAATAAAATGACTTTATAATTTTACGAATACTTATACCTCTTTCATTTTGGATATTCTTATGATTAAAAAACTTGAAAAATAATTTAGAGAAAAGTTTTATTCGAATAATGTTCACTGGTTTTAAATAATTTGTTTATATTTACGAAAAGTTTTAATGCTTTTTTTTAAAAATTATTATTCAACTAATTTAGCTTTCTGGCTTGCTTAAACAAATCTCTTTGAGCCAAGTGATGATTAGAGTACAGTGTGATAGCGATAGCAACTTTTTCTAATTTTTAAAAAAATAAAAAAAGTTAAAATTAATATCCTCAGTAAAGTTTTGGGTTAGGGTTATTAAAATTAAACTAAACCACTTTTCTTTTTATTTGGAAAAAAATTTGTATAATGATAAAAAATAAATAAACTGTTCTTAATTTTTTCATTAATTAATTTAATGTGGTTCTAACAGCTTATTTTAAAATCTTGAAACTAATTAAATTTAATCGCTTTAGTTTAATTTTATTAAATAAAATTTTTTTAAAGAAGCATACTTAAGAAAATCTTAAATAATGAATGTAATTATGTTTTTAATGAAAGCTTCTCTAAATTTCTAACATTTCAATTAAAATAATTCGATCTTATTTTAATCAATTAAAATTCTAATACTTAGAAATTGTTGATTTTCAAATATAGTTAAGATCATCCAGGTAAGTTTTTGTTCCAGCTTACTTTTTTTGTGTTAATCAAGTACTATGAACAGTTTTGGCAAATATTTTTTAATTTTTTAAAATAATTTGTAGACTCTTTATCTAATACTTACTATTCAAATAATTTTAACTTATAAATTCTGAATAATCGCGTCTCTAGAATAAACAAGAGAGATAAAACACTAAACTAAAAACAAACCATGTTTTAAAAAAGATAAGCAAATCGTTTTTATAAAAAATTTTTATTTGTTAATTAATCATAAAAATTTATTAATCCAAAGATCGAAGAAACACGAACCAAAAAAAATAAACAATTAAGTGTTTGATCAATAAAAAAAAAGAGTATGCTCATTATTTTAATATTTGGCAAAACAAAATCTTAGAATGTATTTTCTGACAAAAAAAATAAAGATTTTAAACTAAAATGCATAATAATTAATTCATGATTTCTCCAATTAATTATTTAATCGTTTGAGCTTTAAAATAAAAATGCAAGAAAAAATATAAAAACTTATCAATTTTTTAAAACCGTTTTTCAAATAATAAAAAGTTAACAGTCTAATAAATTAATTATCTTCGTTTTAAAATATTAATTTTGAATTTTTTTTCAAATACAATCATTCGTATTTTGAATTTAATGTATTTTTTTTCAAATAATATGAAATAGAAAAACGGATTTAAAAAAAAATTAAATCTTGATTTTGATTATTAGAATTAAAATTGCCTTGAGTCATTCTTTGGTTTTAGATACTGCCACAGCAGAAAAACGAAAAGCAAAAAAATCTCAACATCGATAAAATAATACTTATGCCATTTAAATTTATTTTTTTAAATACTGCTTAATAAAATAATTCTTAATCATTTTCAAATTTAGAAAACCTCAATATAAAAGATATATGATCTTGAAAATTGAAAATAAAAAAAATATATAGAAAAAGCGTATAAATTTCAAGGTTCGATGTCAAATTTACTTATTTTTTAAGAATGCATTAAATAATTTTTTTTCTAAATATTAAGTAAATAATCTTTATTTTTTGCTATAAAAAAAAATACAACAATATTCATGTGATCTGATAATTCTTAAAAGAGAATTTAAATATTATTTAAAAGTATGCTATCTATGTGTATTAGATCGAAAAAGATTACAATCAGTTTCATGAGTTTAAATTAGATTATAAAATAAAAAGCTTTGATATATCATAATAACAAAAATTATTTCTCGTCAAAAATTCTAGGACCCTTTGATTTTTTTTTCGTAACTTTTAATTAGTTTGATATTGATCAAAGAATAAATTTAAATAGAATTTTGAAAGGTATTGTGAAATTCAGTATAAATAGAACTAAAATATTTTATTCTTTGAAAAATCAAAATAAAAATTAAAAAATTCTCGAAAATAATTCAGCAGTTTTTATTTTCCTAATTCACTCTTTGTGGAGCATGGGCTCTTTATGATGCAAAATACCTAAAAAAATAAACAATTTATTTAACATTTGGTGATGAATTAATTTTCTTTATCGTTATTTTTTTAATATTTGGTAATTTTTCTAATTCGAGAATAACTATTTAACTAAAGATTTATATAAAAAAAGAGTATTCACATTAAATGAAATTCGGTACAAGCAAATAGTGCAAAAATTCTAGTTAATGATTATTTTTTTAACTTATTTTTAATTCTTTTAATTTTCTTGATTAGTTTGTTTCGTCAAGCAAGAGGCTCAAATGATGAGTTAAGATCCATTCCAAACAATTAATGAATAGAACAAAACGAAAAACATTTTTCCTTTTTCTGAAAATTCTGCACTTACTCTGCAATATTTAACAACAAAAAAAATTTTATTTAAGTTTGGTGCATTTTGCAGAGATTTTTATTAGCAGACTTTAAAAAATGATGCAAAAATTTATGCTGGACTTACATTATGAATCCGTGAAATAATAACTTGACATATGCTTTAAATCAAAAAAATTTAAATTTCAAATTTATCTTTTAGAATTTAAGGCTTTCTTAAAAAATGTATTAAGAGATACACTTATGGTTAAAAAATATGTATTAGCTATTCGGAGGATCATTTTATATTTTTGATCAATTTGATAGAGACAAAGTTTCAATAAATCTAATCTAAGCAGACAAATTAATTTTATTTTCATTTTGTAAAGAATTTAATTTGGAAAAAATGATAATGCCTGTAAGGATACAAAACAATTATAGACTTATTTAATCAATTATTCTCAAAATTGCTTTATGTTTCTTTAAAATTAATCATTCAATAATGGTTTACTAGAAACGAATTGAAATAAAAATAAATGTTGTACTAAAAAAATTTTAACAAAATTGAACTTTTTTAAAAATTAAACATAAAAAAAGTATCACTTTAGAGTCAAAGCTTAATTTTAAATTAACTTTAAATTTTGATTTTTGCATTTATAGATAAAATTTAAATATCTATGCTGTTTTTTATTACAAAATGCTATTCAAGTCAAATGACCTCAAGTTTATTCTGAAATTTTTGTTAAATTATATTTTTGTTTTGATGATTGGTTGCTGAACTTAGTAAAATCTATTTTTTAAACCAAGAAACAAAAATAATTAAAAAAATTTTTAACAAACCTTTTTGCTAATTTCACCCACCAAAGAATGATAAGTCCTTTTTAAAAAACCAGAAATAACTACTTACTAATTTATTCTTATTTACTCAAATGTAAAAATTGTTTGGCAACAAATCCAAAAAGAAAATCTAATATTATATTTTTGCTAAGTTTTTCTCGAAATATATAATATTAAATATTAATTCTATTTATCTTTTATATAACACACTCATTTCTTTCAAATCAGGACATTTCTTTTTAGCTAAATAAACTCAAATATTTACACAAGCAAAATAGTTTCGAGCGAAGTTTTTAAATCTGCAACTTGAGAATGAGTTTCGACTAAACAAAACTTGTTACAACATTAAATTAAATTTTTATGTAGATTGATTTTTTTTAATAAAATCAATTTTCAACAATAAAACTATCTTTTATTCATTAACTTCACTATTTAGAACAGAAAACTTGTTTGTAGAAAATTCATTGAAATAAAGAATTTTCAATAAAAAAAGCTAAATGGTTCCTTAGTTCATCCTACTATGATTATAAAACGTGATAAAAGATTCTAAGCTTACAAAGCTTTATTAAAAAAAATTAATTAATTCTTATAAAATTGTGTTTTTTTTTCATCAAAAATAAAAAAAAATAATATTTAAATCTTAATTAAAGAGATAAAATTCAAAAACGTTTTAAAACATAGCAATTATTAATTTAATGTCTGAATTCTACCGAATTTTAAAATTGTTGAACTTCGGAACATCATTCATTCGAATTTAATTAAAGATTAATATTTGAATTTTTCAAGATGAATTTTAAAAAATAATTAAATAATCTCATATGTTCTGAAAATCGCTTAAGGGTTCTTAATATACTTCTAATTTCTATGATATTTTTGTTTAAACTAAAAAGTGAAAAATATCTTTGAAAGATTAAAATACTGAATTTTATCAAAAAATTGAAAATAAAATCTCAATACTAAACATGAAAGTTTAAAATTAATTATTCTTCTTTTAATATAGATAAAGATTAAAAATACTAGTCCGGAAAACATCTTGCAAATAAGATTGCATACTTTTAATATTCTCAAAAACTAATTAGATACAATCTTGATATTGGTTTTTTTAATTGGAAAAACTTTAAAAATTTTATGCATCAATAAATCATAAATTTAACTACAAATATTGAAAAAATGATGTTAACTTAAGTTTTAGTACTAATACTACTAAAATATGTGATGAAATTTACCATAAAAAAAATTCTAAAATTAATTATAGGATAAATTTTAAGATCAGGGACTTTTTTGATACATGGTATTTGATTATTCATTTACTTAAAAATTGATCATCAAAAATAAAAAATGTCATCGAGATGATTTATTTTTCATATTTTTTTACCTCATTAAAAAAACTTGAGGAGAAATACTATTCAATTATTCTTCGTTGTTTTTTCATTAAAATTTGCTTTAAATTTAATAATGATCATAAAAACGAAAAATTAATATTTATTTTTGTAAATCAGAAAATCATTATTTTTTAAATTATATTCACTAAAATTAATTAAGATTTTTCTTAATTTTTTCTGATATTCGATGTTTTCAATTTAAAAAGGCTTAAATCATTAAAGAATTAATCTTTGGATTTTAATCCATTTTCATATTTATAGGTCACGTTTTAGATGTGTTCACTAAGGCTTTTGATAATTTTACTTTTGATTATCTTAATGTCAGCATTTTTAAAGCGGAAAGGAATATTCTTAAGATTTATCTAGCAAAAATACATATAGAAGACTAATGGAATCCCAGAAAAATACAGTCAACAACAAGAATCTGATTTATCAAGCTTCATTCAAATCTAATTTTCTAAATGTTGGTACCCAACAGCTTCTTGATCAGTTTTTTTTCAGTTAGTTGTCTATTTTACTGAAAACACAGATACATTTTGTCTTTAACAAAGTAACTTGATTATTCTTCAATATTTTCAATTTTCCTAGCAGCCGTTTGAAATTAAAATTTGATTAAAACCCTCAATGAATTATCAACGATAATTTAATTTCAAAAAATTTGAAGTCTAAATACTTCTATAAATAATTTTATCAGTGCTATAATTGATAATTATTGAATATTTATTCAAGAAAATAAATGACTTTCGAGATTAAAAAAATATTTAAGCAACAATTAAGAATAGAAATACACAATTATAATGGTCTGCACGAATTTATCACATTTTTGACATCTACTTTTTATTAATCTTAGAATTTTTTTATTTAAGTTTATTAAATGTTTAAAAATATGTTTAATTTTGTTAGAATTTAATTAAAAATTTGAATGATTTGATATTTAACTAGATTTTAAAAGCAGCCCTTTAGAAATCAGTGAAATTCAAAAAAAAAAATTTTTCTTCCATCGTTTTACTAATTAAGAATTTATTTAAAAATTTGTCCAAAATTCTAGCTGAAAATTGTACTCAAAAAAAATCATTTTGAATAGAAGGAATTAAAAATATTTATAGTTAATAATCATAGCTTGACGTTATGAAATTAAGATTGGGTTTGAACAAGAACAATTGTCAGATTTTGGCTGACGAAGTAAGTGGTTTTAGCCTAAAATAAGACACATAAATATTACGTCAAAATGAATCAACTCTTAAATAAAATTGATCTATTAGCAGCAAAAAATTTACAAATATTGCTTTATAAACAAAAATATATTTAATATCAATAAAAAAATCGTTTATTATGCTAAGCTTTTAATAAAGAATACTTGTTAATTTATTCCAAAAGATTGGATTCAATTTCAGTTGTTTTTTTTTTACTTTCTAGACTTACTTTTTAGTATTCCTTAATGAACTTAAGATCTAGATCAAACAGTTTTCTTAAGAGTTTATAAACTCAAAAATAGCTTAAATTTTTTAAAAGCCGATTTCAATAAACAAAAAACAATTTTTGGCTGACAAAAATTCCGTCTACCAAATTAATGTCCACTATAATCTGGTTCTTACCCGTAAATGATTTGATTTTCTATATAAACTGAAAAAATAATGTAAAATTTTGTTGATATCTGTTGATAGTTTGTATAACTAAAAATCATAACATAAAGAATCATTAAATATTCTAGTAAAATATTTGACTTTTATTAATTTCAGATAACTATTTTAGTAAATTCCTTACAAATATAAAATAAAAAAGTAATATTCACAATAAACGATTATTTTAATACTCAATTTTTTTAATACAGTCGACTAGCTATATTCCGTTCTACTCAAATTCGAACTATTTAGTATTTGAATCAAAATTCATCCTGCTTCATTAGTTAATACATTTTAATATGAATACTTTTTTTAATACAAACCAAAATCTAAAAATATTTGTTTTAATTTTAACATTCGAACAAATAAAAAAAATCATTTTACAAACCAATGTAATTATTATTTAAAAATAGGGGATTTTTTAAATATTCACTATTAATTAACCTATGGATTGATATATTTAGTATTCCATTGTTCGATATTGCAGCATCATAAACCGAAACACAACTTTAATTAAATAATTATAAAAAAATGTTCAGCTTTTTTATTATTTTTGGAATATTTAAATTTTATTTTATATAAAATAAGCCATCAAAAAAAGAGTAAAAAAAATATAAAATAAATCCAATTATATTTATCCAAAAAAATAGGTTCTAATTATAAACAAATATATACCAAAATCAGATTAATTTAATGCAAATAGATATTTTTCAAAATAATTTTTTTTTTCCAAAAAATCAATAGAAATTTGAAAACTTCAAAAAAACTTAAATTATTTCATTTCATTGATCATGATTTTTTTTTGGAAATAATATATATCTTTAAAAAAAATTTTCCTCATGTTTTTTTTTAAATGTTGTTTTTTTTTTTAAATCACATTTTAAATATACATTTTTTCACAAGGTCACAAGTGTTTTAAAATACCATATTCCCTTGTTCGATATTGCAGCCTAATAAACAGAAACGCAGCTTTGGTGCATGCAACAGACGCAATCTCGCCCATGTTAAAATATTCTTAATTTTCATCGCATTTTTTAATTTACATGCTCTAAAGATTTGTTTTAAGCCTTGAGCCCGCATTAAAATCAAGTTTTTTAAGTTAAATGCGGCATTAAGGGTTGAGATTTTTTTCCCAAAAATAAAATAATAATTTTTCCAATTTTCTTTGAATTAAATTTTTAGCACTAGGTCAAAAAAAATTTTATACTTCACTAAAATCTCAAGCATTCGGTGCAAACTTTGTATTGGTTTATGAGACTGCAATATCGAACAAGAGGATACAATAATTTCAAAAATTTTACTAAAAATTACTTTTTTCACTTTGTTTTGTGAATTTCATTACAAAAGAACAAAACAGAATGATAAATTTAATATTTTCTATAAGTTAAAAATTAGTAAGGTCAAAGTCCGCTAATGATATGCAAAATCTCTGAGAATTGCACTTCGTTATTGAAATTTAATTTCTGATAAATTTTCAAAGATTACCAGACATTGCCAGTTGATGCAACCATTCTAATTCTGAGCTTAAGGAAAAAAATTTATTCAATCTTTTATCATTTTGTTTTGTTTTTTGTATAAATTTCACAAAGAATTGGAATTTAATTATATAAGATTATGTCAGACTTTAAATTTTTCTTGACTAATTGCAATTAGAAAATTTAAAAGAAAAATGTATTTTTTTAAATATTTTATTCGCTGTTTAACAGCAATAGAACAAAAAATATAAATAAGATTAAATCAATGCTTTCTATGCGTAAAAAAAATAATTTTTTTAAAAAATTGTTGAATTTGTATAATTGCTTAATTCCATAGTCGTGTTAAGTTCGGCTATAGGTGTTGTTTCTATTGGATCTGATTCAGGTGAAATTTCAGATGTCTGATTTATTAGTCCTGATTTTATTTTGGCTTCCATCAACAGGCTTTTAAGCGAATAAATTGCTTGAGCCATGACCATTGGGTACTTTTTACAATTAACCACTGATGGATGCACACAGCTTTGATAATATGGCGAAAAATGGGTACCATTAAAGCATTCTAAAATAGACATATTTCCTTGAATGTCGCATGTCACGTACAAATGACATTCACTCGGATGAGAAAAATAAACATCACGAGTTTCCAAGCTGGGCTGTTCATTTGACTTTGTTTGTTTGTTTGGACAAACCATTTTATTAGCTTAAAATTTTAAAAATTATTTTAATATTAAATGTTTGATGGCAAAATTACTGTAGATATCAATTGGAATAGCGTAACCTCCACAATTAAAAGACACATTCTCAATAAAATCACATTTCTTGGTCAGATAATTAAATTTAACTGAGCTCCTGATTTTTGGTCTTTTGGACAGCTGTAAATTCTTAGTGTCCTCTCATCTTTACATTGATAGTAATGCTTGCAGTCATTTGACGGATAAAGGCCATCACTTAGGTCTTTACAACTTGGATACTTATCGCAAGGAATTGAACTTGGAATAGATGCATTTATTTGATAATCACCTTTTTTTAAATTATAAGAAATTTAGAAAATTTTTTTAATTAAAAAAAAAAATTACATAAATCTTTGGCTTGCTTTCGAGTGCCACATTCAATCAAATCATAAAATCGGCACTCGTTAAGCATTTCATCGTACTGAAGAGGATATGGACAAGCTTTTTGAATCTTATCACCTTCTTTTGTGCATTCAAAATACAAGGCACAATTTTCTTTGTGAGCTAATTTGTGTTCAAAGCCTTCAATACAATCACTTGGACCATACCACCAATTATTTATATCCGAAAATGTTTGAATTGGCAAAGGAGAAGTAGATGTAGCTTCCATTTGGGTTGAGCTAATGTTTTGAGAGTCAATTGATGAAAATGTTTCATTGGAACTTTCGTTCATAAAATCAGCCTCTGTTAAATTAGACATTATTTCACTCGAATATGTTGAAAAAATGACCTCTTCAGTCGAATTCATAAAAAGATTTGTTTGATTAAGAAAAGAGTCAAAGGAATCATCTTGTGTCAGGTTGGTTTTGTTTGAAGTCTCTTGATTTTCTTCTATTAAATAAGATGCATTTGAATTTTCTTGAAATGTGTAATCATCTGAGGGTAATTTGCATTTAACTATTTCTTGGTAATTGCAGGAGTTGGAGTCTGGGTCGAAGTAAAGACCTTCGGCACAAATAAGAGAATATTGCTTGTAAAATGCACATACGTAATAAACTCGGCAATTGTATTTGGACCTTATAAGCCTGACCGATTCTGCTAATCTGCGATCTTCGAAATTGCAGACATCTTCTTCGCCAATGGGACTTTCGATCAAATAGGAATAAGTTCCTATTGAAAAGATTGCCAAAAAAATTATTATTTTAGAGTACATTTTGATAATTCTCTTTTGTTTTGTTTTAAATTTTTGATATGAAAACTAGTAAACAAATCGGCTTTAAATAATGTTCGAAAAGAGCGATTTTTTAATTTCAAAGATTTAGAGTTATGTCTAATCATTCATTAAAATTTTAAAAGGTAATTAGTATGAATTTTTTGCAATATGATTTTTTTAAGTAATCTTTTTCAAATTAGTCTTTTGAGATTAGTTTAAATCACTTGAATTCTTTGTCTCAATTAAATGATTCATATTTAAGGTTTTTCGAATACGAATGTAAACTACTCAAGGCTCTAAAAGCAAAATTATAAATTCTCTCAATACATTATTAAAAAAAATTTAACGATGATAGATTTTGAGGCGTTTTTAATGTCTTACTCTCTTTTTATTATCAAAAATGCACTTGTGAATAAAAATCTCTTCGTATTTTAATAAAATGCATCAAAATAATCTCAAACAGTATCTTCTATTTGAGATTATTTAGATAAAAATTTTTTTTGAACTAATTTGTAATTTTTAAAGAACCAATCTTTGGCCCAAGCTTTCTGACTGCAATTTCTTCTATCTTCTGATAACAATTTATTTAATTTTTGTTTAAATGAATATTTTATTAATTTTTTTGGAACCAAATATAAATTTTAATCAGAATTTTGAGAAGATTCAAAATTTTAATATTAGATTTTTTAATAGGAAAGAGAAATTTTGTTTCCATGAAAATATTTTATAAACTATAGTAGTAAATATAGCTGTGAGACAGAGGTACCTGTGTGGATGTTGGTTATAAGGCTACAAAATATCAGCTATAAAAGATTTTATATATTAATTTTTTTTTGGATTAGATAAAAAGTGCACAAAAAAATTATCTCATTTTTCAATAGAATAAATAGAGAATTTCGAATGTTTTCCAATCATAACTTTTTATTTTAATATTTAATACTTTGCATAAATACAATAGAAATTTTTTAATTTTTATTTCAAATTCAAATTTAAAATGTTCGATCTAATTTATTTTGAAATTTAAATTCCTAAAACTTGCCTTTATAACTAAAATTACTTTTTTATCACTAAATTTACTTTATAAAAATGCTTCATGAATTTAGAATTTTTTCTTATTAATAAACAATTTTTTTGATTCAATCGAGCAATTGCTTGATAAAGATAAAGACCAAAAAGTATTATTTTAGTAGAAAAAATAAATAATTTCAAATTTTAAATCGTAATTTTACGAAAAATTATCGTCGATCATCATGACAAATCAATGCTGTAAATGAATCAAAAAAATCTCAAAAAAATAATTCACTTATTTAACCTTGGTTTAAAACAGGGAAAATATAGCAATGTTTTCCAATAAAATTCTCCCTATCAAGATCCTTCTAATTTCTTAATTTGTAGCATGAAAAATTGTCTAGCACTAAAGTTTTTTTATTTTCATCTGAAAATAATTTAGAACTACTCTCTTAGGTGACTCATAACAAAAGAAAGAGGTTTTTTGAATGATGAATTAGCTGAGATAGACATGAGGTAAAAATAATCGAGTTGTATTTTTTAAAATAAACATTTCTTTTTTGTTCATCTTATAAAATAAGCTACATATTTGGCTAGATTAGTTTTTAAAAAAAATTTTGCAATATAAATCAAAATTTTAATGATTTAGTTCGACGATATTTTTTTTTAAAAATTTATTTTGAATATGTTTTATTCAAAATAAAAAGTTAGAATTGGCCAATTTAATTTTCAATCAATTGACTTTCTTCTGGACTAGCTTCTAGATCATTATTTCTGTTTAATTCAAAGCAAGCAATAAAAAAACCATTAGTAAAGTTACTATCAAAGCTAGTCCGAATACAATAATCTAAGTGCAAATCATTTGCATCATTTTCATCTGTACATATTCCTCGACCATAGTTCCACTTGTCCGCAAACAAATTTATAAGCTTAAATCTTTCTTCACAGTTTTTAAGAGCATATCGTATTACACTTTCATTTTCCTCTTGATGTATTGAACAGGTAGAGTAAACAATTCTCGTAGCATTCTGAAATGACATTGCGTGAAGAAGCATCCTTCTTTGTAAAGCTTCTAATTTCCACAGTCGTTTATCATCTTTAACATTTTCCAGGTCAGTGTCCCCAAATTTCATACGGTTAGTCATCCCACTTCCACTACAAGGAACGTCTAACATTATATGACTCACTCTGTCATATTTATGAATATCGGTCTGTAAAAAATCCATGCATTTTAATCTCACATTCGTTACATGATACTGTTTAAGATTGCTTTGCATCAGTTTGACTCGTGTTTCGTCAATGTCGAATGCATGAATCAACCTTTTAAAAAAATTTAAAAAAATTTTAAATGTTTTTTAAAAAATTACCCAGTATTTTTTAAAATGTTTGATATTAAGATTGTTTTGTTACCCTTTGTGAAATTTAATTTTTTAAACTCTAAAAAATGTATATTTATTAATTAAAAAAAAAATTTATTATTAATCTTTAATAAATTTCTTAAGTGACATTCTTACAAGCATTTGAATTAAAAAACACTGCTCACTCTCATTATTTAAATTTTTTGAAAGCACAAGGTTTTTGAACCTAATTTTGTTCAAAATCTGGCATTTATGGAAAAATAATAATATGATATCAGAAATTAAAAAAAAATTAAATAAAAATATATCGCATTTAGCAGATATTTTTCACTTTTACTTTACTTTAAAATTTATTAATAATGTTTGTTGAACAATATTAATCAGCATAATTAGTCTTTATATCCTAGAAAAAATTTAAATATTTTACATCGTTACTTTTTTATGCTATATTTCAAAAATCCTCGGTTGAGAATAAAATTTAGAATTAAAGGGAAAAATATTCGACTAAAAAGAAAAAAATTAAAAAAAAACATCAGCAAAAATTTTTATGAACATTTTTAAATTAAGTATATCAGAAAGTTTTAAAAAAATACTTAAAAACTATTCAAAAACTATTTTCAGATATTTATTTTTTTTACTAAATTAATAAAATACCAAAAAAAGCTTGAGTAAACAAAAAATTTGAGTGTTAAATCTGAAAAAATACTGGCCCTGAAGATAAACTCATACTTAATAATTCTAAATTTTTGGAGTCTTATTTTTTTGCTGCAAATATATTTTAAAGTCGGTTTTGTGAAGTTTAATACAAAAGAACAGAACAAAAAGTAAAAAAATTGAAAAATTTTTTTTCTAAAGGTTTAAAGTTAATTCTGTAAATGCAACATAATGCAACATTCAAAGTTGCATCAACTGTAAAAGTCTGCTAATGAGGTGCAAAATCTCTGCAAAATGCACTACGCTCGATTATATTTCTGCTAAACTCTGTAAAATTTAGCAGGCCTTGATATTTGATGCAACTTTGAATGTTGCACTATGTTGCATTTACAGAATTAAGTTTAAACCTTTAGAAAAAAAGTTATTCAATTTTTTAAAATTTTTTCTGCTCTTTTTATCATTTTGTACTGAATTTCACAAAACCTTTAAAGTCCAAGATCTGAAATTTTTTTCAATATATTTCAATTCAAATAACTGAACAAAATAATTGATTGAATTTCTTTTTAGTTAAGAATATTTCATATATTAATTTATTAAAAAGTAATAATTTAAATTTTTTGTGTGAAAATGGGCATTTACTTACTGGAGCACTGGCGCCATCAATTACATGACTGTCTTTTTCTGGATTAAGAGCAAGAGGAACCAAACAACTTGATTTATCAATTTGCAATAAATGTCCCTCAGCAAAAAGATTATAATTTTTATTTATTATTGAATCATGTTTAAAAATAATCAAATTTTTTACATGATTATCTTTTAAAAAATCATTTTCTTTTAATGAATTGATCAAATTTTTATATTCTTCGTTTGATTTGGTAAAATTTTCGCTTTTTCTGTCATACGCGATCATTTGAAAAGAATCTTCGCTTAGTTTGTTTATAATTTCTTTCTTTTTTAGTTTAAGTTGATTAATATAAATATATTTGGGTTTTATGGAAGAATTATTGGAATAAAACTGTTTTTCATCGAATATTTTCAGAAGATTTTCACGTTTATCAACCTGATATTTTTTCATATAATGATCACATGCATCATTTAGACTTTGATAATTTCGTTTTACAGCACTCTAATATCACAAGTCAGTTAAAAATAGGGGAAAATAGACATTAAAAATGATTACTTTAAACTTCCCTCTTACGCCCATTCCAAACAAAACATCATAGACTAATAGTTGGGCAAGTTTATCACCGAGAAACTTTTCGTTTTCTAGCATTTTTGACTTTTTTATTATCTTGTTTAAAAGCTTTTTGTAACTCATTGTTTTCATTATTAGGCATGTTAGTGAATTTTTGTGCTTTTTGATTTAATTATTTAAAAATGAAGGATAAAGTTAAAATTTTAAAAATACTTGACTTTTACTCTGGGCAATAAGTGATTGAATCGATCCTTGCTTATTTTCATAAGCAATCATTATTCGTTTTGCTTCAGCGTAAACCATTTTTTTTTAAATTTTTTAAATTTTAAAAATTACAAGCCATAATATATTTTGTATGAATTTTATTAATTTTTTGTGCATAATTCTTTTCACAAGAAGCAAAAATAATTAAACAAATTATCTTGTCGAATTTATTTTAAAAATCATGGATTGATGGTCTAATGTGCGCTTTATTAAATATTGTTGATTGTTTATTGTCCAGAAGATTTATATTTATTTTGAAAGTTAAGTTAATAGTTTATAATTATTTATGAACTTTATTTTTATTATAAAAATCAATTTTATCATAAATAGAATTTTAAAATGAGATAAATTTTTAATTTGCATGATTTTAATAGAAATTTCAAATACCTCATCTATTTATTATGGAATTAAGGATATCCCAATGTTATTCATAATGTCAAAATCAAATCAAAAGACTTGACTTTAAGATTATTTTTTTGGAATTAAAAGGGTTTAGAAAAAGTGAATAATAATTAAATCTAAAAGTTTTAGATGGTCATAAATTCCACCTATTGACGATGGCTATTAACATGACTTACTTTGAAAAGAGTTTTCATTTTTATCCTTTATGTTAGAGTTCTTCTCATTTTATTCATATTGCTCATTTTATTCATATTTTTTACTTAATTGTAAAATGGATATTTAATTTTCTATTAATTTTTATTTCAATTTGTCCATGGGACTTAAACTTTTATTAAATAAAAAATTAAATAAAATTTCTAATATTGCTCATTTTATTCATATTGCTTATATTAAATTATTTGCTTATATTATTATTTAATAAGATTTAATTATAAAATTATTTTTTTAATTATTTTAGAAAATTTATTTGTCTACTTATTTGTTAATCTGTCCCAAGCTTTTGCTCACTCTAAATAAAAAAAGAGTACCGTAAAACCTTGCAAACTACCCCGGGGTTATAGTGTGTAATTTGCTATAGCCCCCCCACCATAATATATGATATAACCCCATGGGTTTAAAAAAAAAAATTCTGTATTACACCGGGGTTGTATTAAAAAATTAATTAAAATTCTTATAATAATACTAACAGATTTTCAGTATTACCCCATGGGATAATTATAATAATTATAATATTGTCTCATGGGATTGCATTATTAAAAATAATACACACCCATGAGCTTAAAATTTTTAGAAATTTGCATCATCATACCCACGCTTTGAACATCAAAATTTAAAGTCAAGTCAAGTTAAATAGAACGTATTTTTTTTATTAATATTTTAATTCTCTTCTAAAATTTTGACTTAAATAAATTTACTTAAAAACTAACATGAAAAGTCCACAACTACCACCTCTTCCTAAAAGAAAACGAGGTAGGCCGACTAAAGAAGAAGCAGCTGAAAGACAGGCATTACTTCATGCAGCCAACGAAAATCGTCTGATTGAACCACTGTCATCAACTACCCATTCGGCAGCACCGACTATTGTTTAAGTAACTCTAGCCAGCACTTCTTCTTCATCATCATCGCCAACATAATTTCTCTTTTTTTAATATTTTTTTTTAATTTTTTTATTAATTTTTTTTCAAAAGTACCGAAATTTTCTTTAAAAGCCCAGTCAAAAATTAAACTTTTTTCCGTATTACCCCATCAATTTAAATAAATAATTTCAATATAAGCCCGGGCTTCTAATTTATTTTTTTTAAAATAATTTTACAGAATAAATTGCTGTTAAATTATAACCCCCCCATTTTCTCGTTTGAACCCCATGGGGTAGTTTGCAAGGTTTTACGGTAAACTTAAGAAAATAAAAAATTAATTTTTAACTTGAATTATTAATTAACTAATTGATTAATTTTATTAAAAAGGAACCTTAATTTTCATACCACGCCTTTGCATCAGAATTTTAATCAATTAAGCTTTTAATTTTTTCGGATTACTTATCTTAGGATTACTTACCAGACAAAAAATTTATCCAATTATCTTTGTTTCTAGCAATAACCAAATAAGCCAATAATTTTTCCAAAATTGATTTGCAAATTTCTATAAAAATTTCAATTATTTAAATAGATTTTTTTGAAGTCATATAAATTAATTTTTTTTACTTTTGCCAAAACATATTCAAAAACTGTGAATTTGCTTTCAAAATTTTGTACACGGCAAAATTTTTTTTTTATTAATTAAGTCGAGATTAATTTTAAACAAAACTATTTCTTCTATTTTTTATGAAATTATATTAATTTATTTTCATATTTCAATTTTGTGTGTGTGTGTGTCGAAAAATATTTGCGTTAATATGGAAAATCTGGAAATTAATATATATGTTTCTTACTAATGAATTTATTTTTTGTCAAATTTAAGCCATGACCTTAACTCGACTCTTAACATTTATACTTCATTTGTTTGTGACATATATGCAACCCTAAAAATAATTTAGAAATTAAAAATGAAATTAAAAACATTTTATTCATACTAAACATTTATTCAAATATACAAAAATATTTTTGAAAGTAAAAGTCAATCTAAAACAGATAAAATCTTTGACTGAGTAATTGACTGATTTTTATATTTTCCATGGTTGATTTAACCTCTGGTCTAAGAGGTAAAAGTTGTTTGCTTTGCTGTGTTTCATGTTCAATATAATTTAAAATTCCTTTAGCATGAGCACTAGAATCTAAAATTAAAATAATTAAGTTAAAATTTTGATTTCTTTGTAGCTAAATTGTAAAATTATCTCTTAAAATTGAAAAAAAATAAAAATAACTTACAGCTAATTCTTGGACAAAAATTTGCTGGAGACATACTTTGAATTCGATTCAGACTGCGGCAATCTCTTATCGGTTCAACATGTTTACAAATTCCGTAAGTATTCGTTGCTCCGATCTCATATGAAGCCTTCAAAAAAATTATCAAATTTTTTTTTTTTTTTTAAAGTTTACCTTTGATATAAAAACAACTGAATTAGCACAAGGACTTTTACCACATGCACCCAATAATTGATTATTTCTTTCAAAACTATTTAATTCAGAAGAAACTATTTGTCCTCCTTTGATTACAATTTCCGGTCTGGTGGCAAAAAATTCTGGTCTCCATAGAACCAAATCGGCCATTTTGTTTACTTCAATGCTTCCAACAGCATGTGAGCAGCCACAAAATACAGCCGGATTAATTGTATACTTGGCTAGATAGCGTTTCACTCTCTGGTTATCATTTCTAGATTCAATTTTTTCCATTTTTTTCATTGTACTAGCAACTTGCCAGGTTTTATTAATCAAATTTTCGATCATTGACTAAATAAAAATTTTAAAAATATTTAACAAAAAATATTTATTGATTACTTTTGACCGCTTATTTGAAGAAAATGATGATGACGACACCATACTGATTGCACCTAAATCATGGAGGTATTTTTCCAATTCATAATTATCTGATTCACTAAGGGCAGATATTCCGATCATGTTTACTTGAGTTAAGATTTCATTTAAAAAATCAGATTTAACAAGACTAGAATTAAAAGCGATTCCAGCGACTCTATTTTTTATCAAGCTAATGAGATAATCATTTCCATAAGTCTCGTGAAGGGTGTCGATGTCCAATATGGCTAGTACGTCATGAAAATCAGCGACTCTAAGACACGAATCAATAGCGGCAGGTGTTGCGCCCCAATACTCACTCAATCTCAGGCCCATTGCGCCCGAAACCAATTGATCTTCAATTTCTTTTGGAAAATCGAATGAAGAAGTTTCGTTTGATTTCGACGATGAACTGTTTGCTTTCGCATAAAATCCAAAATTAAGTGGAAGTTCATCAGTACTTTGAATCATGTATTTTATATTATTAGGACCTGGAGTGCAGTTTGTTGATGAACTTTCAAATGAGCCTGTTCCTCCACCTTGAGAAAAAAATTTTATTTAATTTTTAATTTTTGAATAAATTACCATACCAAAAATAGTAGTTATTCCAGAGCCTAATGCAGATAATAAGCTTGATTTTGATTGAAAAAATGAAGATCCAACATCGATCGCTCCAGCAGTAATAATAAGTCCTTCCCCACAGATAATATCAGTCCCTGCACCGACGATCATACCAGCAGTGATGTCCATTGTGTGAGGATTACCAGCTTTGCCAACGCCATGAATCATTCCATCTTTTATTCCTATGTCTGCTTTAAAAATGCCTGACACACTATCAATCACTACTATATTGGTGATAACAGTATCCAAAGCAATATCATTTCTCATGCTTACACTTTGTCCAAGACCTTCTCTTAAATTCTTTTAAAATATTTTTATAAACTTGAAAAAGCATTTTTAGTATAATTGCAATACTTTTCCGATTCCGAAAGTTAGTTCATCTCCATAAATTGTGAAATCTTTTTCTATTTCAATAACTAAATTAGTATCTGCCAATTTAATCTAAACATTAATAATTTTAGCGAAAAATTAATCGCTGAATTTTCGAAGATACTTTGTCGCCTCTTGTTGGTCCATATTTTTTTATGTAAATTTCTCTAGGTATTTTTGAGAATTTTTCTATCATCAATTGATTTTCTTCATTTATTTTTATTTCCTATAAATTCAAAATTAGAAAAAAATAGAGGTAACATTTCTTATGCACCAAAATTACAAAATTTTGTACTAAAAATTTCAAATTTATGTTTATCATCAAAAATTGTTTAAGAAAAAGACTGCTGCTTAATGAAGTAGTAAAATTAATCATTTTCATAGCAAATTTAATGTAAAAAGGAGAAAATATAACATCTAGTAGATTAAATGAAAAATTATTTAAAAAACATAGTGTTGAAAGAAGGTTTATATTAAATAGGAAAAATAATTTGTAAGTATGATATTATATTTTGCTATTATTTTTATTATTTTACTACGATTTTAATTAGCCTTTCTATAAAAAAATTTTTTAGAATCAAAGAAAAATGTTAGTCATTAAAGTTGATTTAACAAATTGACTAAAAAAAGTTAATTTAAAGAACTCAAAAACTTTAGGCTTTCATGAAATTGATGGGGATTGTAAAAAAAATGAGTGAAAAATGGTCAAGTCCAAAAATTGTAGATCGTCAAAAATTCAAAATATAATTTGATTAATTTGAAAAATTGCATTATTAAGGTTTTTTATCTTAGGGTAAAATCATTCTAAACTTCAAATGAAAAAAATAAAATTGTAAATTTAAGTCATTTGACTCGACGTGAAAATTTATAGAAGTCTAATAGTATTATTGGTAAATCTTAAGGTATATTTTCTTTTTGATCCTAAAATTCTTTAGTAATTTAATCTAATAACTAACTTAATAAAACATGAATAATGACTTGAAAGATTGTTACTTTATTTTAAAAAATTGATTGATTCAAGAATTAAATAATTAGGATTTGTAAATAATATTCTCTAAAGTTAGTAAAATTATTTGTTTAATGAAATTTTTTATCTTTTTCGAGTTATACAGTTAAATTTTATTTTTAAAAATACCTCTTGATGCTTATTAGCAAATGATTTTTTATTCAACTTTTTTAGAGTCTTCTTAAGCAAATCGTCATTTATTTTCCCATCGACCAAGTAATTACCACCTTTTATAACTCTAAAAAATATATACTCGCTTTTAAATTCAAAAAAATTTAGTATTTTTACTTTAAACCAGCGATTCTTATAATAGGAACAATTTTTGTGGTCTTCGGTTCAAATTCGATGCAGTCACCAGATGGTATATTCTTTTCAAAATTTTATTTAAAATTAAAAGGAAATAAAAACCAAAATCTTTACCAATCTTTTTCCGAAAGCACGATTTCGATCAAATTGTAATGCTTTGTTTGCTTCAATCAAATTAAAGTGACTTCCGATCTTTTTCAAAATATTAATTGATTTAAAATTAAAAAATTAAATACCTTAATTATTTCATTGCTAGGGTTCGTGACACTCAGTAATGAAACTTGTCCTTTGTCTTTATTGATCTCGATGAAGTCACTGAGAATTTCATCATCATTATTCATGTTTTGATTTTCATCTATTTCGCCCTCATCCAATGTTTCTTTTGGTGAATTATCAGACTTGAATGGAATAATTTGACCAGGGTGCATTTCTTCTGCATTAAAATCTCCATTTGCTTCTTTCATTTGAATGTCTGCTTCATTTTTAGACTCAGGATTGAAAGAATTTGGAATGGGTAAATAACTACCGTATAGAGCAAGTTCGATGTCTCCATATTCGGTACAAATAGGATCTTTAATAAATACCTTTTTTTTAAGAAGATTGTTTATTAAATAGTAATTCAACATTAGAATAAAGTATTCACATTTTTTAGACCCTCGGAAAACGTTGCTTCAACAGAAATCTCCCTAAGCATTTTGCTTACGCCACTTTGAACCATTTTTCTCCCAACAATTTGCTTAGCTTTTTCTGTAACTTCTTCGAAAGATTGTCCATCTCGAGCAAATTCTAATATCTAAATATTTTTTGACAAATAGAATTGTAAACAAAACGCCTGATAAGGCTATACTTGAGCTGATATTAAAGCAATTGATTCCGGGTAGTTTAAATTTATTCCTCTGGACAGTCTTTTTTGAGCCAAAAATCCTGCGTTATGAATTAATAAACAATCAATTTCTCTTTCGGTAAGTCTCATTTTATTAGATGTTTTTTATTTAAAATTATTTTTCAATTGATATATTAACTTTTTAATTTTAGATTTATTTATTTTAACAAATTAAATTTTACAAAAGTTTAGTTTTTACTATGAAATTAGGTTAACTGCCCAATCTTATTTTTCAATTATAAATTAAAATAAAAGCTAATAAGAAATGAAAAGAAAATACAAAAACTCAGAGCTGGTCCAAATTCAAGAAGAAAAAGTCCGATTAGACTTTGACTTTATATATTTTTTGAAGTCATAAAATTATTGATCAAGAAACTTTAAATCATTTAGATCCTGCGCTCACTCGCAACTGCTAGATGTAAAAAAATAGTTTGAAAAAATTTCAAATGCTTACTTAAGAAATTTCATAAAATTACTGTAAAAAAAAACTTTGACTTTAACTTTTGCAGATTTTTAAGTTCATTTTTGATTGTACCAATCCATCAAAAGCTACTAAAAGAACTATAATCTAAAAAATTTGTTGATTTTGAATTAACCGATCGAAAAGTGAATGAATTACAAAAAAAAAGAATGACATTGTTATTTCTATAAATTGTCATTTTTAGATTTTTCAATTCTAAGTTTATAGAAAGTTACATTATGTGACTTTTCATAAGAAAGATCTTCTAATTATTTAATATTATTTAAAATTTTTAAATAAATTTTTTTGAGCCGCGTTTATAGTCAAATTAATTAATAGAAAATTTATTTATACTATACTTATACTTACTATACTTACTAAATAAAAGAGCTACTACTAAAAAGCTTTTTGTTTAATAACCAATAGTCATTTTATAAGTTCTTTGGTATTATCGCATTGTTTTACTCGAAATTACAAATATGATGCGTCGCACTATGAGTTATTTATATTTAAAGACATCTAATTATTACTTATTAAAATACTGAATATTTAGCAACATTAATTAATCATTATTTTTTGAGAAAAATAAAACGCAAATTATCAAATTAGAACTGAAAGTATAAATCAAATCAAGATATGTTATTTAATGACAAAAATTAATTAATTTTTTTTATGACCGGCTGGTCTTTCTGGTTTAGTCTTAATTAAATTTTTGATATTATCACAACTATAGTTTTTAATCATCTGCCACAATTGAATGAAATCGACCCTCATTCTTCTTGCTTGATATATTTTTCCTTATTCGCTCCTTGTGGAGCATATGGTCATTTTTTTTATAACAACATGAAATCCTAGGTCCCTCAATCAGCTTGACAACGTTGAGTGAGTGACTAATTTTGAAAATTTTATATGATTGATATGTTATTCTATTTAAAGACTGCATGAAATTATTTTTTGGGTATTTTTCGATTGTTGCTGAATTTGATGCTGAATACTGTCATTTAGAATCTCACGAAATAAAAATCAATTCGATTTTTTAAGCTTTTTTGGTTGTGATTTAGGGATAACTGAGTAGTCAAATTATATGCATATCTAATTTGGAAAATTATCACTTAAGATGACTATTTAGAACCTTAAATCCGTGATTTGATCAATTAATCAAGATGAAACTAAAAATAAATCGAGAAATTCAAGATATTATCCATATCCTTATATGTTAATGGAAGGACACTTAAAATTGATTAATGAGAAGTTAAGCTCGTTTAAATATTTTTATTTTATTAAATTAGAAAAGTGATAAACTCAAATGTAATTGACATTAAATACAAAAAAAAAATAATAATAATAATAAAAATAAGCTTCATCAAGCAGGCTTGCGTATACTTCTTACTAAGGAAGTTGGTGTGTGGCTGTCTTGTGCACTTAGAGTGCACAAAATGTCATTATTTTTTCATAATTCAGTATTTTAGTTTTTTAATTACATATTATAGTTATTTAAAAATATTATCGCGATTTTTAACATGGGACTAGTCATTGTCATTGCATGAACTATTAATGTTACTTTTGTTAATGCTGCATGCTTATCTCAGCAAGGAAATACGGTTATGTGAAAAAAAAATTATCATTTTTTTTTCATAGAGAATCGTAAGTTATATAAGTAATTTTATATATATATATGAATAAAACGAATATTATTTAATTTAAAATTAAATCAAAAACAAATTAAAAAAATTTTTTTCTTCAAAAGTCCAAGTCCAGACTTTTAAATTTAAAAAAAAGGTCCGAACAACATGAATTTTTTGAAGTTTCAGCTAGTTATTTCGCGGCCTAACTTTGACTTAAATGTTTGTGACTTAGAATTAAAACTGTGCTGTGACTTTTAAAAAAGTCTGATTTTAAAAAAGCAGAAGAATAATTTAAACTGATTTCGTGAATTAAAAGTCAATAGAACCTAAAATAATTTGGTAATGAGTAGAAAATAATTAAACTCTTAATATTCACTAAACAAGAACTTTTTAGAATTTTTTTTATTTTTTAAGATAAAAATAAAGTAAAACTTAGCAAATTTGAAACAATTATTATTTTAAATTTATCAAATATTTTCTATGCGAACTAAATTTTTTAGTTTGTTTTCAAAATTCTAAAAAATGTTTTTATTGAAACAAAAATTTTTCGCTTCAGGCATATTTTTTTAATAAACGATCAATATAGAAAATTCTTAAATTTTTTTCAATATTTTAATCACTTTATTGTTTTAACAATTGAACAATTAAAATTTTCATACTTTTTAATTTAAATTATTCTATTAGAACAAAGTTTTAATGTTACTTTCCAAATAAACAAAATAAAAAAATATATGGTTCAATAATTTATTTTAAACATTCATTTTTTTGCTCATTTTATAGTATTCGGCATCAATTTCTATTTTTTTATTCATCAAATACCGTTTTCTGTTAAGTCGTTTAACTTTTTCGTTAATAACTTCTTCCAAATTTGAGTTGATATAATATGCCGAATAGCCATAAATGCTCAATAAATTTGAACCTTTAAATGAAGCATTTACTAATGAATCTAAATCATTTGTTTTTTGATTGCTTTCTTCATTTAAACTTACGTTTTCTTCTTTTTCCTTGGATATTTTCTTTTTTTTTTTTGGAATATTTTCGCTCACTGCAGACTCATTTACTCGAGTCTCAGAAGAGTTACTATCAGCTAGTTCATTATTATTAATGTCTGGAATCTCATCTAAAGCTGTGATAGTTTGTTCGCTTTTTACTGATACGCAAAACCCCTCAGACTCGACTAGTTCCTTATTTTTTTCTTTTTCTTTTTCTTTTTAGCATCAGAATCATGTTCATCGGTGTCATTTAGATCAAAACTAACTGGTATTTCAATCGACTCATTCACATTTTTCTCATTTTTTCCTATATTTTCCACTTTCTCATTTTCAAGCTCAATTCTTGATTCATCTTTATCTTTGTTTTTCTTTTTTTTCTTCTTTTTAACAAAATTCTCCTCTTCGACTTGATTTACAATCTTAGCTTCTCGCTCTTCATTTGAATCATTACAAGACCCATTTGTGGTATTTTTGCTTGGGTTAAGTTTAGATGCCATTTTATTGGCAAAATAATCGCTTACTGAAAGCTTATTAGTGCTGAATTTCAGACCGAAATCGTTCTCCACTTTATTTTCTGGATCATTTTTTACTTGATCGCTGTTTACTCGACTGAAAGAAGGTCTGAACAAATCGGCATCTTCAGTTTCAGAATTAGGAGTTTTGTTAGATTCTTCTGAGGATTTTAATTTTCGTTTCTGGGTTCCAAGAATACAATTTAAGTCATTTGCTGTTACACTTGATAGATCTTTAGATTTGGCGAATTTTTGATAGTGCAATTTTCTTGATTGTCTAGAGCGTTCTTCCAAGGATTTTACTTGTTCCACTTTTTCAGTTTTGTCATTACCTTTGGCACTGTTTTGTGAAAGATTGCTGAGCAAATTTTCAAACTCGTCTTGATGATCTAGCCAAACGTTGTCGTATTCGTTTTTGAAGCCTACGCCTTTGGTGTCCAATTTAAATTTGACTTTTATGTTCTCGGTCATGCCATTTTCGTTGGCTCCCAGGCCTTTTCCCTTCTGCCAGCCCATTTTTTCCATTAAGCGCTTGCCAAATTTGTCCTCATCTAAAAAACTATTAAATAGAATGAAAAAATCTGAATATGATGAAAATTACTATTTGCCCAATGAAGTGCGTTGGGGTCGATCGAATATTTTACTTTTTTCTTAGGCTCTGCTAGACCCATTCTAATAGTTTGATTTAAAATGAATATTATTTTTAAGTTTATTTTCAATAAAATTAAATATGTGAATATATGTTTTATAAAAAAGAATTGAAAAACGTGAGCTTGCTAAATAAGACTGTAAAATTGTCGACATAATTTTTTTCTAATAAAAAATTTTTTTTTTATAATTTTATATTTTTATATTTAATTTTTTTTTGTTGACATCGCCGAATCTGGCGTAATTTTTTTTAATAAATAAATAAAAAATAATTTTGATAAAAAGAAGAAAAAATTTAATAAATACAAGAAAATTTTAGCCAGGGTAATTGTGATTATTTTTCGATTGCAAAATCAAAACTAATTAAATAAATGCCGATTTATATAAAAAATCTTCATATGTTAAAGACTATTTTAATGAAATTAAATATCAACATTTAGTAATGTCCTCCATTATTATTATTATTATTATTATTATTATTATTATTATTATTATTATTATTATTATTATTATTATTATTATTATTATTATTATTATTATTATTATTATTATTATTATTATTATTATTTATTTTAAAAAAACGCCACTTGGGCAATGAAGAATAAAAAAAAATAAAATACCGTATACCCTTGCACAGTCATGCATGCATTAAAACTTGAAATTCGGGTTTTAGCGCATGCATTTGCCTCCATGAGAGTATTTTTCCACTGCACTAGATTTGAATCAAAAATTTTATACACTTTTTGGAAAGTTCAATTTTATTTTACAGGACGTCCGAAGATAAATAGGCATTTATTTCATTATTTACCAAAAACTAGTCAATATTTATTTTCATTTTTTTATTCTTAGTCGCTTATCTTTTTAATTTTTTATGTTTTTTATTCAATCGCTAGGCTGATAAGAAGGACTCTGGTCCATTCTGAGCTGCCTGGGGTATTCCCTAAACTATTTAATTAAATAAATAAATATTTGCCTCCATGAACCCCATGTTAAAATTGACTAGTTATACAGTATGTATAGAAAATTTAGAACATTTAATTTTTTTTTGTTGCAAGGTTTGCTTCTTGAAAGCCATGCGGCTAAATAAAAAAATAAAAAGATATTATTTTTTTGAAATTTATTTTTAAAAAATTTTTTTATCGGAAAAGTACAAAAACTAGGATAGAAAAAAAAATCGAAGTAAAAAAACCGCAAAAAAAAAAAAGAAGTGAAATTTTTTAACAAAAAAAAATGTCTACAAAATTTAGAACATTTATTTTTTTACCTTTAAAATGTCCACCCTTAGATTTAATATACTCAGCGACACGTTTTGGCATAGATTCAATAATGTTTTTTACTACTTCAATAGGAACTTTCAACCAATCATTTATAAGAACGCTTTTTAAATGCTCTACTGACGTAATTTTTGTATTGACCATTTTGTGGTCAATATATGACCATAAATTCTCTATTGGATTGAGATCAGATGATCTTGGGTACCAGGGGAGAACTGTTATTTGTTTTTATTGAAACCAATCTCGAACGGAATGAGCAGTATGTGCACTAGCGCCATCCTGCTGAAAAATCCAGTCTTGATTCTGATCAAAAAATATCTCGGCTGATGGTAATTAGTTATTTTCCAGAGTGTCCATGTACACAAATTGATTAATTCTGCCTGTATAAATGGAGCAGCATCCAGTACCTTTATAATTAATACATCCCCAAATACCAACCGAACCTCCACCATTTTGTAACTTTGGTAAACAAAACTTGGGGTAATACTTTTCGTTCTTTTCTATTAAAAAAAAAATACAGTCGTATACTGCAATAAAAAAAACTCTTTTGACTGTATTGGATCGATCGAAAAGGCTCAAATGGTGCAAAGAACGACAAAGATGGACTGGAAAAGTTGTTCTAGTGACGAGTCTAATTTCGAAGTATTAAACAGAAAATCTAGAGTGTTTTTAAAACGCTTTGCAACGACTCATCTCGACTGGTAGGCTTTCGGAGTCTACCAGACCTTAGTAATTCTTTAACCACAGATGTCTTCTCATAATTCATACTGGATTAGCTATTTATTGATGGAATTGGTCCTATACTTCAATAGACCAATTATTTGCCACATTTGAGCCTCAGATACTTTTTTTTTGCCCATTTTTATGGAAAAAATGCCAAAATGGTACAACTCAATAAATTGACCGATTTTAAAATCCAAAAATAATAAATCAAACGTAAAAAGTGCAAGCAAACAGTATGAAAAGACATTCCAAGCATTGTGTGAAAAAAAAATGGCCAGGGATTGTCAATATGTGGTAAAATTTTAGGATAAAATAATTGTTCTAAACTTTGTAGACTATTTTTTTTTTGTTCAATTTTATCGGTTTTTTTATAAATGGGTTCTGGAATGTTCATAATTTTTTTTTTGAACAATCTATATATCAAAAGAAAGCTAATAAAATTATCTTTAAGATGTTATAGTTAACATTATATGTAAATATATTATAATTTTAGATTTTTACTCCTAAAAATTTTTTTTATAAATTTTTTATTAATGTTCTAAATTATCTAGACATACTGTATATGCATGCATTAAGACTTAGATTTTTCTAAAATTGCAGCAAAATATGGTCAAAAGAAAGATTTTTCAAATAATTTAAGCGAAAAAAATTATAACACAATTACTAAACCTATCAAAGTGAGATGGAACAGTGAGCTAAAATGCTTGAAAAGATTAACAAACATTAAATTATATGATTTAAACGATGCACTTGATCAAATCGACGAAAACTAATTGAAACTTAACCCAACTGAATTTTCTAAACTAACTGAGATTGTGAAAAGATTGTGGAACCTTTGGAATTTGTAACTAATGAAATTTAGGGTAAGATGAAAAATATTCTAAGAAGAAATTTTAATTATTATGAATTATATTTATTTTAGGGGAAAACTATTCAACAATTAGTTTAGTTATTCCATCATTATTAATTTAATAGAACATTTAAACAACTTTCACCCATCTATTAATGCTTTGCGATCATTAATTTCAGAATTATAATCGCAAATATTCGAAAGATTTGATTATTATTTAAAAACATTTGATAACACAAATTCCGAAAGCCTTGATTATCTTGATTTTTCTTGGTTTATAGCATCTTTTTTGGATCCTTTTTTTAAATTGGAGTGGCTCGAAATATCCGGTATGAATTCTAAAAACTTATTTTTACAAATATCTTAAGAGATCAGTTTTCAAAGAATGGAAAATTTCCCTAAGAAATGTAATAAGCTGACTTGGAACTTCCACACATAGTGAAATAGAAGCAAGTTTCAAAAATGAAATCAGCCAAAATCAAAGTAGTCATCCATTTAGCATATTGAGAAACGATTCAGATGAAAGTCTTTTAAAATCACCGAAAAAACGTAAAAAATTTTTCTCTTTTATGAAAACAAAAGAATCCATAAACACAGAATCAAATGAACAAATATTATTCAAACGAGAAATCGATGACTATTTAAATATTGATTATAATCCAGATACTAGTTTAAAACAATTTTGGCAAAAATATAAAACTAGATTTCCTGGTTTGTTTGAACTTGTTTTAAAATTCTCTTCAATTTCTGCTTCTTTAAGTCCTGTTAAACCTTTATTCTCAAAATCAGGCTATATTAACAGACCACACAGAACAAGAAAAACTGCCAAAAATTTGTAATCAACAACACTTTAATATAGCAATTTTGAGCTTTTAAAAATCTAGTTAAAATTTTTATAATTTAAAAAAACAAAATAAAATAACTTACAAACCATTCTAATTTTTTTTCATCTAAATCTTAATAATTTTTAGAACAAACCTGTGAGCTTGTGATCTTAATAGCCGCACGGAAAAAAAATTTAACTGTAAAATAAAAAAAATACTGTGAAAAATAAAATTGCTTTTTATTTATTAATAAATTTTTATTTAATAGAGAATGAATAAAATATATTTAAAAAATTTTGTTAATTATTTGAATAGTTAGTTTTAATTAAGAGCAAACGAAACCTTTTTTTCCAATTCTGTAACATTTTTGGTCTCGAATACATGGATTTGGTATGCATGGATTTCCTTTTTTTAAAATGTTAAAATATTTATAATTCAAATAATAACCAAAAATAAATGTATGTTTTCTTTTTATTATTAATTGGCTTCTTCTTTTATTACCTTTAATAAATACATATTAATTATGCATATATAAATAAGTGACGCTTTAAATGTAATTTTTTCAATCTCATAACAATTTATTGTTGTTTTGCTTTATCAAAAAAAATACCAAAAATGGTTTTATTATATTAAAAAAAATTTGTTACCATTAATTTAAAAAATATATACTATAATAATTTCAAACATAATCGGCGAAGTAATCTGAGCCTGTTTTTAAAATTTTTTACTTATTTGTTAGATTTAATCACTTTTTTATTTAGTCAAAAATATTGTTAATAAAAAAGTTTTGTTTACCAAAATCAACTAAAATTTAGATTACTTAGAATACGTAGTTAATCAAAAAATTTATATTTATCTTGTTTATTTTTGTTCATCTTCTCAAGCCTAAAATATTTTTACAACATTTTAAAATTTTTTAAATTAGACAATCTTTGGTTATTATTTATATAAAGCTTTTGTGAAAATATTTTAAAAATTTACTTTCTTCACAATATTCACCGCCAAATCCTTCTGTACAGTCACATTTAAAAGACTTGATGTTTTCGGTTGTGATATTTCTGCACACACCTTTATTTTTACATAAATTTTCATCACTTTGACATGTTATTTTAGCTATTATAGTTTAAAATAATAATTTAAAAAATTTTAATGTTGGAAAATTTGTAATTTTTACTTGAGCAAATGCCACAAGTTTTGGGACAGCCTAACTGAATATTGTCAATTAATTCACAAAAATCCTTCAATTCGTTGCAATTACTATATTTATCCAAACAATTCAGTTTGCTATATATTTTACAGGTACTGCAACACTTTTTTTTAATCCATTGATTATTTATACAGTCATTACGACTAAAATTGCTTTTTATGATTGCATTTTTAATATAATTTTCACACGTTAAACTTTCATTTGTAAAGTAATCTATTACAATAGCATCATCGCCAAGTGGGCAGTCATCAGTTAGAGCATTTTTGTCCGAAACACATTCTCCATGAACACAAATTTTTCCTGAATCACATATCGACCCTTGTAAAGCACCGCCATGAGATGAACAATATTCAGCAGATTTATTTTCTCGACAATACAAATTTAAACACAAATCATTTCCAAAATCCTTTAAAATATTTTTTTTTTAAATTAAAAAATTCTGAATAACTTTTTTTTGATATTTTGTATTTAAAAATAAACATATATATTTTTTTAAAGCTAAAATAGAAACTGATTTTTTTAATGAGAGAAAAGATAAATTTTAGAAGGATCTAATTTTTAAAAATTTTTATTTTAAGGTAAATTTTTACCCATTTATTAAGAACTCATACAATTTTAATTAAAATTAAGAATTTCCTCACGAGTAGCCTTTATAATTAGCCAATATTAAAATTTCAAGTTAATCAAATTAAATTTTATTTTAAGACTTTAAACACTATTTAAAAAAAATTGTTCTTAGTAAAATTAAAATTTAATAATTAATTAAATTGAATTTAAAGTATTTTATTACAGTAAACTTTAACCTAAACTTACTTAGTTTAATTAAGATTTCTTAATAAATAAGTAAACCTTGTTTAAAAAGACACATTAATAATAATTAAACTAATTACTTTACAAAATGAAGCATTCATTCCAAAAACAGCTTTGCATTGCTCATCTAAATCCCAAAAAGTGCCGAGTCTGGAATTTTCTGTGAAATTAAATGTTGTCGATTTTAAATAATCATCAGCTTCGGTAAGACACTGAACATCACTGTAATAATTTTCATATAAATCAATTTTTGTAGATTTTTTTTGAAATTTTACTTATTTTTTAATACAAAATTTTTAATTGCTTCAATAGAACATTTTGAAAATCTATTGCTGTTCAAGGAAATTAAAATACTCGGAGACATAATAAATCCGTCACTTGCACTACAATTTTTATATAAGCCTTGAACCCCATCATGATCAGAACCTATATTATGTCCGATCTCATGAGCCAAAGTCTGATTTTTTTAAATAAATAGACATAAAACTATTGAGATATAAATTGAATAAATTTTCAAAATATTACTGTTGTTCCTCCCAATATAGCATTGTCTTCAATAATAGAAAATTTATATTTTGGAGAGCAAATACGACCAAAAAATGCCATTCCTGAAGTTAATGATCTCTCATGTGATCCCAAATATTGATCTGAAGTCCACAAATCTTTACTGGTTATTCCAACGGCATGATCATAAGTGTAATTCAATTTTTTGCCAGCCATGAATTCAGAAAAAGCCATTATGGTATCATCCGCTAGAACTACTTCTTTTTGCTTGTAAAAAGGAATTTCATCTATTCCTACTCTCTTTCTGTGCGACCATTTTGAATCACTTGATTCCTTTGAATTAGATTAAATTTTAAAATTAAATTTTTTGTTTCTTATTTTAAAATACCGTAGAAAAAATAAAGTTTTTTAATTTCACCGAAATTCGTAGCTCTGGATCATCTTTAAACGAATTTAAATATTTAAAATTTACTTCATTTATCATTTGTGAAAAATAAATTTTCATGTAACTTATCAAAGCCTTTTTATTTTCTAATCTTGTCAATTTTTTAAAGTTCTGATAAATTGAATAATCAGTCACAACAACTACTTCAATCACATAATTGGTGATGTTTTCTCTAAAACTTAAAAAATCGCAATAATTTCAAATAATTTTTGTGATTGTTACTTACTTTAAATTTTTCGATTCAACCATCTGATTTTTTTTTTCTAATTAAATATTAGTAATTAAGCTATTTTTAATAATAATTATCGAATACCTGAACCAATTTTAATAAAGTCGAAACTCTGTTCAAGATTTTTCGGTTTTTCAATAAGAATATGAGGGTTTTCTAAGTCAGATCTCTTGTGTCGTCCATGGTCCATATCAACTGGTAGAAATGAATAAACAGTGTTTAAATCATAACAAGTTCCGAGCTAAAAAATATTAAAAAGTTTTTAAAACTAAAATAAAATATAAAATTTACAGCTTTTAAGTTATCCGTGGAAAATTTTATTAGAGTTAGCGAACAACTAAAATTTGTATCATGGTAAAAAGCAATTTTGCCAGCTAAATCAAACACGTCATTATCAAGATCTTCATTTTGTTCCGAATTTAGAATCCAATCATTAATCAAAGGATGCTTTTTGGATCCTGGGTCACTTTTCTGCAGAACTATAGTTTTATTGAATTTTGGTGTCCTAAAGCTAATTTGAATTGAATCTGGAAAAAATCCATTGAATTTTTTTTCTTTTATTTCAATTCTCAAGTCTTGAATGATCACTTTTTTGTTTTTTGCAGCATTAGTGATCTCTATTTAAAAAAAATTAATTAATACCGTAAAACTATTTTAAATTAAAGGATTAACTAAATTTTTCAGACTTAGTTTTTAAACAAAAAAGTTACCTTTTTCCTTAAAAGAGAACGAATTGATTAAATAAAAAGTTAGATGAAATATTAAATATTGATAGATCATTTATCTTTATTTTTTCTGACTGATACGAACAAGTTGATGAAGGTTTTATATGAAAATGATATTTTAATAAGAGTTTATTAAATGTCAATATTATATAGAAAAGAACAACTAATTTGAATATCAGTCAAACAAAGTTAATAATGCGAATGTTTATTTTAAAACATTTAAATTTTGAAATTTATTCAATAAATATTATCTTTATTTGAATTTTAGTTTTTTGATATTTGTCAGTTTAAACAAAACAAGTTTAATTTGAAAGTTTTAGATTCTCGAATATTTAATTTTTTAAAGAAAAGCTTAATTTTATTTTTATCATTTTTTGATTAATAAATATTTTTCTCTTAGATTTTGTATATTACAAAAATTTTTGAAAACAAATTTTAATTTTTTTACAGATAATTTAAAAATATTTAAAAATAATGATGCTTAATTTCATTTTTTAATTTTTGTTATATTTATGTTTATTAATGATATAAATAGATGCTTCAAAAACTTTTACATAACAAGTGAAAATGTTGCATCAGTCTGAAATTTCAATTGGTGCATCTAATTCATTATTGTAGCACATTTATTTAACTTTAAATATTTTATCTTTAAATCTGTTTTAAATTTTCATTTATGAAAAAATAGATTTCAATTATTTTTACTCTTTTTTTATTTTTTTTATTAATTCAATACGGTCCACAAAAATTTTAAGTGATTTCGAAGTCACAAATAAAAAACTTGTGTCGCTCCATCCTCACGAAAATATTTCAAATTTTGAATAACAAATTAACTAATTAAAAAATTAGATGATTTTTCAAAAATTCAATTTTATTATTATTTTAATTAAAATTTAACTCAACTCAACTGTAATGAATTTGAAATCTAAAATCCTTTATCAATAAAAAAGTTAATAAAAATTTTAAGCTATAAATAAGACCCTTTAAGTTCTAGAAATAACAAAATTTTTAAGTTTTTCAAATATTTAATTAAAAAATTTATTTCACTGAGTAATAGCAATCTAGACCATACTAGGTTTAAAGTTTTACCAAAATTTAAGCCTTACTAGGAAAATTAAAAAGTTACATAATTGTTTTATTTAAATATTTGTTTGACAATTAACCTCCAAAAATGAAAATTATAAATGTTATAAATTATAAATATAAAGTTTTTTGCACAAACAAAAATATTTAAAAAGAAGATTTAATTATATCATTCTGGTTAAAATTTTGCTAACTCCAAACATAAATAATAATATAATCTATATCATTTATTAGAAAGAAATGGATTGAATGAATCGGTTAGGCAATCTTAATTAGAAAACTCTAATGTGATACCATGATTTAGTTCTCTCTTTTTGTATTAATCGCAATTATATATCTGATTAAAAAAAATCTTCCAATATGTCTTGGTTCAAATTATTTCATTCCTGATCTTGACCTGGACTAAAAGAAAAATCAAAAATCAAAGAAGCTTAATAGTTCAATTTTAAGTTTCGAATAAATGAACATTTTTAAACATCTTCGTCTATGAGATCTACTTTTATAGCCCAATCATTTTCCAAAACAAGTTTTTATGAGAAATGCTAAGTTACTCTTTTGTGATTTAGTGTAATGGTACCTAATCTTTGAAAAGAAAAAGATTTGTAAACAAACGATTGAAAGTACAAAATTATAAAAAAATTAATTATTATTAAAGTTATTATTAACTTGAATTTTTAGATTGAAATAATAAATTTGAATCTAATTAGTAAATTTTCTTTAAAGGAATTCACTTAAGCATAAACTCTTAATTGTGAATCAATAATGTGCTATTTCTCCAGCTTCAACTAAATAAATCCATTTTTCCTTGATCAATAAATCAAGGAAAAATGGAAAATGATCTAATAGAAAAGAAAGAGTTTTTTTACTTTATTTTTTTACTAAATGGTGAACATACATTCGGTTTCATCAATGGTAATCAACAACTTAAGTTGAGTACATTTAAATTATCAATTTTTAATAATATTAACTTAATTTATAAGGATTAATTAAATTTAAAATTAAAATTTTTTGTTATTTTTGAATAATTATTTTCGAAAATTATTTTGTTTCACTTTTTTTCCAAATATTAATAATAACTGGTTACTTAATCAGTCTTAAGAAGACACTAGCCTGCTGATAAAACTTTAACTTGAATTTATAAAAATTTAATTGAGATCAATGCATGGTTCTATGGTGTAACGGTTAGCACTCTGGACTCTGAATCCAGCGATCCGAGTTCAAATCTCGGTAGAACCTTCAATTTTTTTTGCTCAAATTTGAATCTTTTTTGTTTATATTAAAAAAAATCAAAGGTTCTACCGAGATTTGAACTCGGATCGCTGGATTCAGAGTCCAGAGTGCTAACCGTTACACCATAGAACCTTTCATTGATGAATTTTGTAATTGTTATATATTTAAAAAATTTTATTTGCTTCAAGAATTTGAATACTTTTTCTTGATATAGCAGAATAAATTAGTTTTATGGCTGGATTTATTATATTACGATTTAGCCTTCAATTCTTGAGAATTCAAAAAATTTGGCTAACTTTAAAATCTTAACTGCTATCGATTTAATATTTTTAAGTAAATTGAAAAAAAATTGACATGTGATTTAGCTTTAAAAATTAAATGTTAAGTTAAATATTTCAAAATCATATCAATTGTAATAATTTTTCTTTGCAATTTATAAAATTTATTTGAAGAATTATGCTTTATCTTCGATTTTAGAGAAAATTGACTCTATTATAAGCTCATCCATCCGCATCGATTAAAGTTTGCTATTTGCTTCAAATATTAAATAGATATATCAACCAAATTTTGACTTTTTGTTGTGCAGAAGCAAATTTTTAAAATTTTAATTCATTTAAAATTAATGGCTTGAAATTATTCAAAAAAAATTGCTGCATACATTCAAAAATCTTTACAAGCTTTAAACACGTGTAGATAAAGACAGAAAGAATTGCTAAATTTTAAATACAAATTAGTCTAATTTACAAGGTGCATACATTTTGACGGATTTAATTGAATTTTTAAAATTTAATTTAGAGTATTTAATTCGAAATGGTTACAAATTCAAATCGTAACGAAACCCCTGAAAATTTGCCCGACTTCAGCGACCCAGAGGACTTTGAAGATGATATCTCAAATGAAGGTCTGTTGCTTTTTTTCCTCTCCCACAGCTGAAAATTTTTTCAAAATAATTAATTTTACTAGATCTCTTACCAGAATTGATGCAAACTGAGCCCAGGCTCGATCGCTCAGTGAATAAAATAATAATTATTGATAACATACCGAAAGTAGGACCCAAAGAAAAAAAAGAACGACTGAGAAAAGTTTTGAACAATCTGCTGAAAAACTACGGAAAAATTGTCAATGACTACTATCCAGAAGATGAAAACCAAGTTTTAAAGGGGTACTTGAATAAAAAAAATTTTTCCAAATTATTTATTTCAAAATTAACTTGAAAAGATACTTTTTTGTCGAGCTGGAAGATGAAAATCTTGCCCAAAAAGCAGTCTCTGAACTAAATGGATACCATTTGGACAAAATGCACTGCTTTAAAGTAAACTTATTTGGCGATATAGAGAAATACAAGAATTTGGTGATACGAGAAGAAGATATCGGCGAGCCAGCTCCATTCAAGAATCAAGGAAACCTCAAATGGTGGTTAACTAGACCAGAGGCATATGACCAAATTTGCATCCAACATGGCGAAAACATTATAAGCGTTCTATTGAATACACCTAATGGACCGCAGACATTAATTTCAAGAGAAGTTGGTCTTTTTTTGTTAAGAGAAAAAATAAAAGTTTCTATTTTTTAATTAAGAAATGGAGTGAAACTCGTTTCCAATGGTCGCCAAAGGGACATTATTTATGCACTTTTCATGAGCGTGGTATTGCTCTTTGGGCTCGGGAAGAATTCAATAAATTCGAGCGTTTTAGTCACTCGGGTGTTCAGTTGATTGATTTTTCGCCATGCGAAAACTACTTGGTAACATGCAACCCAAGCAGAGCTGGTGTAGATGACCAGGCAGTAATTGTTTGGTGTGTGAGAACTGGAAAAAAAAAGAGAGCATTTTCATGTGACAGATCAGTGAGCTTTTCATGGCCATACTTCAAATGGAACTTTGATGATAAATACTTTGCCAGACTGGGAAATGATTGTCTAATGGTCTATGAAACTGCAAATTTTAGTCTTGTGGACAAAAAGAGCATTAAAATTCCTCACATTAAGGACTTTGAGTGGTCAACGGCCAACAATTACATTTCCTACTGGGTCGCCGAGCACAACAATGTGCCGGCACGCGTTGTCTTGATTGAAGTTCCTTCCAAAACTGAAATAAGATCCAAGGTTTGCTCTGAATTTTGTTAAATTTTATATCTTTATAGATTTAATTTTTTTGTGGTTGTTCAGAATTTGGTCAATGTGGTAGACTGCAAAATGTACTGGCAAAGTGTTGGTGACTTTTTGTGCGTTAAAGTAGAGCGTTATAAAAAAGCAAATGTGGTCAAAGATGAGAGCGAAAAAGAGACTTTAAGATACACTGGTATTTACTATAATTTGGAATTTTTCCGAATTAGAGAAAAGCAAATTCCGGTCGATTCTCTGGAAATAAAAGAAAACTGCTACTCGTTTGCCTGGGAACCAAATGGTCAACGATTTGCCATTATTTCAGGTGAGGCCACTAGCAGAACCACAGGTTCATTTTACAGAGTGGGCAGTCCGACTGCCACTGTTGCGGGCAAATTAGAATTAATTAAAGAGCTCAAAAACCGAGCTGTTTTGCAAATTTCTTGGTCGCCAAATGGACAGCATTGTGTGTTAATTACCAGTGCCTCAAAGCAGCAAGCAGCCAGTTGTCATGCTGAATTCTATGACGTTCAAAGCAACGATGTAATTTTGTCTAATAAAATTGAACACGAACACATGACAGACTATGAATGGGACCCAACTGGTCGCTATTTTGTAACCTACGTGTCATTCTGGAATTATAGAGTAATTAAAGGAAAAAAAAAGGGAAAAAATAAAAATTATTTAATATTTATTTAGCTGGAAAATGCGTTTATTATGTGGAATTTTCAAGGAAGACAACTTCAAAAGCAAGTGTTTGACAAATTGTACAAGTTTAGTTGGCGTCCGAGACCACCGACATTGTTGAGTCCCGAACAAGTAAAAGAAATACGAAAAAATCTAAAACAGTACAGCGAAAAATACAACGCCTTGGACAGCACTCGTCAGAGAATTGTTTCACAAGAACAATTAGAAAAACGACGAAAGATGATGGCAGAATTTAGTAATTTCCGTCGAATTGCTGCCAAACGTTTGGCTGAGCAAAAAGCTAAGCGTTTGGAACTTAGAAATGGTGTTGATGTAGAATCTGGAGAAAATGAAGTCGAAGAAATTGAGTATACTGTTCAGTTTTTGGTTGAGACAAAAAAAGAAGAAGTAAACGAATAAGGCAAAGATATAGACCAAATGTCAAAAAAAATCTACATTAATTATTTATTTTTTTTAATAGAAAAAATAAATATTGTCCAAGAATTTTTTTTCAATTTTTTTCTTTTTGACCAAACATCTTTTTTCAATAATTTATTCCATTCTAAACTTTTTTAAACATCGAGTTCCTCCTTAAGATCAAAGAGTGAAATTTTAGGAGAAAATACATCAGACCATAATTCTTCGGTAAATTTACATCGGTTTTAGATTTACCAAAATGATGCTGTTAAATTAATTTCAATTAATCAAATATTTATTTTCTTAATCACTTATTTTTTGAATATTCGTTGCTTTTGATACCTTCAAAATTAGTCGCTCTGTTTATGTATTTTAGGTGATGACCACTGATTTAATCAAAATTACAATTATTTTTTTGTTCTGTAATTGAATTCCGTATTTTAGATAACCTAAATGTAATGACCTAAATATAAGTTTTAAAACAAAGTTAACTAATAAAAATTTAGTTAAAAAGTGTTTTGTTATAAAAATATTATTGTATTTTATAATATTATTATATTTATAATTATTGTATTTTTTATGGCGATTTACTCATTTTGAATCTAAATTTCGGATTGCATCACTAAGAAAACAGAACCAAAAAATTTTTTTTCGTTATTTTTCTAACAAATTTTTTTTGTTTTTAACTTTCTTTTGGGTGATAAATTCTCAACTCTCTATTTATTTTTCTTTGATTTGAATAGAAAATTATTTAAATCGAAAGTTTCTTTTCTATAAATATTGAATTAAATGATCCTGAACAAGAATTATTTAGTGAATGCGAAGATAATGAAGATGAAGAAGCTCAGTAAATAATCATTGAATTTATTCTACTAAAATATATGTATTTTGGCTAGATATTTTAATTTTTTAAATTGTTCATAAAATCAAATTAAAATCTCACTTTTTAATTATTTCTTTAAATAATTATCATTAAACCATTGATTGGCATAAAATTTAATAAGCCTTTTTATTTTTATTTAAAGAAATCTTTAATAAATGAAATTTAACTTAATCTGAAATTTATTTAGTGATAAAATCAAAAATAAGAGTTATTATAGTGCCCCAAATGATAAACCGTAGTTTAGCCAAAACACTTATTACAAATTTTCAAAATATGTTTTCTATGGTAATTTTTTAGGCTGAATTCAAATTTCAGCTTAGTTTTTTTACGGGATTAATAGTTTTTGAGAAAAAAACTGTTTAATTTTTATCATTTTTTGCTATTTTTAAAATTGAATTTAAAGAACAAAATAATTTCTCCCATAACCAAAAATTTCAAAATTATATAGTATTTGAAATAAATTTTAATAATAAAAGACCATTTTTGTATGTGATATTGCACTATACCGTTTCATTATTCTCTATTTTAACCTTAAAATTCCCTATTTTTATAATCTTTAAAACTTTATTTCTCCTTTGTTTTTATTAATAAATCAAAAAATTCAACATAATTAGAAAAAATAGTCCATCCTCTATAAAAGTTAGCATTTATTTTTTTAAATAACTGTTTGTTTTTTTATATCGACGATCGAAAAAAATGGTATTTTTATAGAAAAAATTATAAATTTAAAGGTATTTAAAAGTAAACTAAAGGAGATTCTTCTAAAACTAATGAAAAATATTTTAATCTTGATTAGCTAGATGATACAAACACCATATGATACAATCAGGATCAGAAAACTGAAGCTTACCCAAAAAAAGTCTAAAAAATCCTTTGAATTTTTCGATTTTCAGTCTAAGTCATGACCAACAATTTTTTTATTTAATTTTAAAAAGTTCGAAATTTTATAGATTTTTATATGGGCTTTTTAAATTAGTATGATTTAATAGTAAAAAGTAGAATTTTGAATGAGATATGAGGTCCAAAAGTCACGAATACTTTGTATTTTTATTGATTAAAGTGACGATTATGAACAAAAAATTAAAACTAGATTGTTTCTAGGTTATTAGTGATAGAGATTGATAAGAGTTGACTCAAAAATGTTAAATTCTCTGATAATTAGATATTATTGAGGTAAAGACAAGAAAGAGTAGGACAAGAAAGAGTAGGACAAGAAAGAGTAGGACAAGAAAGGGTATAAACAAGAAATCTAATACGAAACTTAAATAAAGAAAAATATCACAAATAAACATAAATAAACCTGGCTTGGATTTTTGTATTAAAAGAACTAGAATGCAAGACAGAATAGCTAAATTTAGCTTTAAATTTTTATAGTGACCAAAATCGTAAAAGGTAGTTGAAAATAAATTTTTATATTTTTAAAAATTTGAAATATATAGTATTTTTTATGCTGATTTCAAATTTTTACTTTGTTTTTGCATCGCATCTTTAGCTTATGTAAAAAATTCGAGTTTATTTTGATCATTTTTTGTCTTTATTTGAATTAAATAAAAAAAAATTTCAAACTAAATTATATTTACTGTAAATACATAGATTCTTCAATTCTTTAAAAATTTTGAATTTTTTTAGACCATTTACCTTTTGATCCTACAAAAATTAGCATCAAATTACGGTTATAAGGTTATATTTTGTCCTAAGTTTCATTGTGAGTTAAACCCTATTGAAGGACTTTGGTGTGATCTCAAGTCATATTTTAGAAAAAATAATAACCAAGACTTTAATAAACTTATGGGATAAATTGAAGAAGGCCTTAGGTGTTTTAAAGCCAAAAATTTGAATATTAAACTATGGAAAAGGTTTCGGAACGCTTTAGAAATGTATCAAAACGGATCAATTTATCAGAAATGTTAACTCAATTATTTGGAGCAAAATCAAGCAGTAATATTCAAACGCATAAAAAAAAACAAAGATTTTAACACAAAAATAAATTAAAAAAAATATTTTTAACATTAAACCATTGTTAAAACTTATTAATAGTAGAAAAAATTTAATAAAACTAGAAAATCTTAAAAATCTTTAAAAATATGATTAATTTTAAGAAGTTTTTCTATAAATAAGAATAAAAATTAAAAAAAAAAAACTGTGAACTTTTACTTATTAAAGAGTAAACAATTCATAAAAAAAAAAATTTGGGTCAAGAAAGGAGTCGTGTTGGCGGAATAAATTTTAAAGATAAAAAATCTGAAATTTTTTAATTTTTTTCTTTTTTCCATTATTAAAATGGTCTAAATATCAACATCTCACATAGAAAAATATTTTTCTAAGTTAATTTGATGCGAACTTTCATAAAAAAATTAAAAAAAAAATTACTGGTCTATGTTAAAAAAAACCGACTCCTCATTCATGGATTTAAGACTTAATCCCATAAAAATTTTGATGAAAAATTTAAATAATTCGTCATGCAAAACCCTAACATGAAGTTTTTTTTAATTTTTAAAGCTTTCTGACTAACTACGGTTTATCATTTGGGGCACTATAAAAATTAATTTAATTTTTTTTTTTTATATTTTTATGCTGAAGGAGAATTAGCTCGGTACAGATAGACAAATAAATAAATAAAAATCCAAAATTAATTTTTTTGAAAATTTTTCCAATAAATTCAATTTAAAAAAAATATTTATTTAAAACAAAATTATTTTTTACAAAATAAAAATTTAAATTTTCTGAATATTGAATTTAATGTTTAATATTGTTTGCTGTAAACAAAAAAAGAAGCATTTAACCAAAGAACCCCTTTTAAATCCTTTAAAATCACAATGAAAATTTTCAAACACTTGATCGAATCATTCCAAAAACCTGTCAATAAGATGTCAATTGATAGTTTCATTTAACGAAGGACTAGATGTATTAGTATGGGATTCAAAATTTGGAATAACATGTTTTTCCAGCCACTCGTTGCACTTTTTATAAACAGCAGCAATCATGGCACTTTCGTTGGGATCATAGTCGTCAGTGCACTTATCCAAACTTCTCTCATTATCCCTGCTCCCTTTTTTTTGCTTGTCAAATAGCTCATCATTTTTCTCGTCTCCTTCTCCAATTGTTTCACTCAATCTCAGTCCTTTTCTGTTACTTGGATACTTTTTGGCATCGTAAACAAGTTTTGTCGATTCGTACAACTTATTGTGGTTGTTCAACAGCAGATTGACAATCGCAGGAGATTCGGTCGGCAGTGGCGAATTGTTCCTGGCCTCAGTTAATGCAGATTTTTGTCTGGAGTCACCTTTTTCCACCGGTTTTTGCTCATAGAACACGCCACTTGGCGCCGAAAAATAAATATCATTAAAACTTTCTGTACTCTTTATATACACATTATCCTCCAGCTGATTCTTTTGCTTTTGGACCAAATTCTGAGAGCTGGGATTTTCGTTGAAATTAAAACCAACAAATTTGCGGCTCATCGCGCTATTCCTGACATTTCGAGCCTCTTCATTCAACACAACCGGGTTACGGCCACTAGCCAAATTGTAATAAACACTGGATGAATTGGTTGATTTTTTCGACTTGTAATCTAAATAAATTGAGTTGGACTGATAATCGGTGTTTTTGTTAGATGAGATTGAAAAATTTGAGGGTCGTTTTGCCACACTGTGGTAATTGTAAACTTCGTCTTTTTTGCTTTTTGGCTGAGCTGAACTTGGAATGGAATTTCTTGGTCTGCTTTGATTGTAAAACTGTTGCTTTGATTTATTTGGATAATTTTGCGCTGCACTTCCCACAGTCCGTGCCGATTTGTTTCCCGAGTTGTCAACCAAATTTTGTATTTTAAATTGCCTATTGAATATTCGTTGATCACTGAGTCTATCTACAAAAATATCACTGTTCAGGCTAGACTGGTTGGACCCATTGACCAAATTGAAACCAGATTGTTTGCTGGCCAAATCGCAAATATTCGTGGTGTTCTGGCTGGTGATGTTTGCATTTGACACATTTAGAGAAGTTTTTTTGTCGTTGTTTTTCGAATGGTGCATGAGAAACTTGCTATACAGCACATTGGGACTTGACTTGGAATTTTTTGAATTCATGTTTTGGCCGTAAACATGCGAGGTGGTCGATGGGCGACTTAGTAAACGCTTGGTATCGATGAACTTAGGTGGATTGTTGGTCATGTTAGCGAGAATTTTCTCGTCCTTGAGAGATTTTTCTTTAGTTGTTTCAATTGTTTGGTACTCGGCGTTCTCATTAACTCGGAATCTTTTCGTCATAGATAAAGTTTCCATTTTCTATGACATATTTACTCGATTAACCCACCCATAAAAAAATATCTAAACTAAATCTGGATTAAATAAAAGAAAGTATTTAATTTTAATTAAGGCCAAATTTTTTTAATTATTTTGCAACACGAAAATTAAAAAATTTTCATGCTAATAAGCTAAAAATTTTAATCAAAAAAAATTTGCTTTAAAAACTATTGATTCTCATTAGCAAAAATTTTATTTGAACAAGAAATATCAGTTTTTTATCACCATGTCCCAGAGAAAAAGTTGATATTCTGGTTTTAGGTAACTTTTGGATAGATTTATGAGCCAAAATTAAACGAGTTTAGTTAACACTTGAAGCTAGACTGCTTCAAGAACTGTAGAAATTATTGATTTTTAATAATTTAATAAGATTTTTGCGCTCAAATAAAATTAAAAATGTAATGAGAAGCTTTTTTTTTTGGAAAAATTTGCTTTAAAAACTGCAATTAACTAAAAGCTTTTATTTAAATTTAATCAAACAAGAACAATAGAATTGATTGCCGATGGCATTTCTTTCTAAACATGAAAAAATTTAAAATCACTTTGCCAAAAAAAAACATAGTCTAAATAATGTCTTATGCTTAACAGCTCTTTAAAGTTATTTACTATAATTTTCTAAATAATTTAACTGTTAATTAGAAAAAGAAAATTTAAACAAAAAAGCTTTTGAATTTCTGTTTTCTCTCTTTTGTTTTCAAGATCTTTCTTCTCAAGCGAACATTATTAGTGTAAATTGGAGAATTAGACTCATTTTGGAAGACCATAGTTTGGAAAAATTTTAAACTAAATTATTTTTCTTAAAATGATTTATAATATCTACCTTTCTAAAAATCAACTTGAGCATAAGTTTTTTTTTCTAAATGCCTATCAACAATTTTTTTTTAATTTATTTTTAGAATTAAAATTTTTGAATCAATGTTTGAAAATAATGCACACCACCGATCGACATATCTTTAAATATTTGAAATGGTTTCGAGGTTGTCAAAGATTAAAAATGTATTCCCCCGCTTCTTAATAGAAATTTTGTAAGAAATAAATATTTAATCACATAATTAATTGCCAAAATTAGTGGTGTTGATCTTTTAGAAATATATAAAAACGTCGGATTGAATTTTTTTTTCTGATATCAATGTTTGCTAAATGTATTTTGTGAGTCAAAAATGTTTCAAAAGGAATTTTTTTTTAATTTTTTTAAAGCAAGCTCATTAAAAAAAAACAATCAAGTCTCCAAACTGAGCTATTGCATATTTATTTTAAGCTTTTATTCAATATATACTTAAGAAATTTTTAATTATTTAAAAAAATGCAAACATTATCTAAGTGTTTTTTTAATTAAAATAAAAAAAAACAATTAAAAAATATGAAATTTGCAGATTTTGCATCAATGATTTTCTATATGATAGATAAAAATTACATTAATTGTTTAAAAATATTTTAAAATAGATAATAATTAAAAAAAATTCATTGATTATTATTATTATTATTATTTATTAAAATTTAAGTCCCATGGACAAGTATAAAAAATAGAAAAAAAAAGTAGAATATAAAAAAGTTATTATAAAAAATTCATAATTTATGAAAAAAAAAAAAAAAAAAAAAAAAAATTGTATTTAATTTAAATTAAAAAGTAAAAAAAAAAATATTAGAAATAACTTAAAAATTAATTTAAAAAAAATACTAAAGAAAAAATTTTTTTTTAAATAAAATAGAAAACTATACATGTAACAATTTTTAGCAGCTTCAATTCAGTTTTAGACAATACGATAATTCTAAAAGTCATTTGTTTTTTTTTAATTAAATAAATATTTTCAAAAAATTACATGGTTCTATGGTGTAACGGTTAGCACTCTGGACTCTGAATCCAGCGATCCGAGTTCAAATCTCGGTAGAACCTTCAATTTTTTTTGCTCAAATTTGAATCTTTTTTGTATATATTGAAAAAAATCAAAGGTTCTACCGAGATTTGAACTCGGATCGCTGGATTCAGAGTCCAGAGTGCTAACCGTTACACCATAGAACCATGTAATTTTTTGAAAATATTTATTTAATTAAAAAAAAACAAATGACTTTTAGAATTATCGTATTGTCTAAAACTGAATTGAAGCTGCTAAAAATTGTTACATGTATAGTTTTCTATTTTATTTAAAAAAAAATTTTTTCTTTAGTATTTTTTTTAAATTAATTTTTAAGTTATTTCTAATATTTTTTTTTTACTTTTTAATTTAAATTAAATACAATTTTTTTTTTTTTTTTTTTTTTTTTCATAAATTATGAATTTTTTATAATAACTTTTTTATATTCTACTTTTTTTTTCTATTTTTTATACTTGTCCATGGGACTTAAATTTTAATAAATAATAATAATAATAATAATCAATGAATTTTTTTTAATTATTATCTATTTTAAAATATTTTTAAACAATTAATGTAATTTTTATCTATCATATAGAAAATCATTGATGCAAAATCTGCAAATTTCATATTTTTTAATTGTTTTTTTTTATTTTAATTAAAAAATTTATTTCACTGAGTAATAGCAATCTAGACCATACTAGGTTTAAAGTTTTACCAAAATTTAAGCCTTACTAGGAAAATTAAAAAGTTACATAATTGTTTTATTTAAATATTTGTTTGACAATTAACCTCCAAAAATGAAAATTATAAATGTTATAAATTATAAATATAAAGTTTTTTGCACAAACAAAAATATTTAAAAAGAAGATTTAATTATATCATTCTGGTTAAAATTTTGCTAACTCCAAACATAAATAATAATATAATCTATATCATTTATTAGAAAGAAATGGATTGAATGAATCGGTTAGGCAATCTTAATTAGAAAACTCTAATGTGATACCATGATTTAGTTCTCTCTTTTTGTATTAATCGCAATTATATATCTGATTAAAAAAAATCTTCCAATATGTCTTGGTTCAAATTATTTCATTCCTGATCTTGACCTGGACTAAAAGAAAAATCAAAAATCAAAGAAGCTTAATAGTTCAATTTTAAGTTTCGAATAAATGAACATTTTTAAACATCTTCGTCTATGAGATCTACTTTTATAGCCCAATCATTTTCCAAAACAAGTTTTTATGAGAAATGCTAAGTTACTCTTTTGTGATTTAGTGTAATGGTACCTAATCTTTGAAAAGAAAAAGATTTGTAAACAAACGATTGAAAGTACAAAATTATAAAAAAATTAATTATTATTAAAGTTATTATTAACTTGAATTTTTAGATTGAAATAATAAATTTGAATCTAATTAGTAAATTTTCTTTAAAGGAATTCACTTAAGCATAAACTCTTAATTGTGAATCAATAATGTGCTATTTCTCCAGCTTCAACTAAATAAATCCATTTATCCTTGATCAATAAATCAAGGAAAAATGGAAAATGATCTAATAGAAAAGAAAGAGTTTTTTTACTTTATTTTTTTACTAAATGGTGAACATACATTCGGTTTCATCAATGGTAATCAACAACTTAAGTTGAGTACATTTAAATTATCAATTTTTAATAATATTAACTTAATTTATAAGGATTAATTAAATTTAAAATTAAAATTTTTTGTTATTTTTGAATAATTATTTTCGAAAATTATTTTGTTTCACTTTTTTTCCAAATATTAATAATAACTGGTTACTTAATCAGTCTTAAGAAGACACTAGCCTGCTGATAAAACTTTAACTTGAATTTATAAAAATTTAATTGAGATCAATGCATGGTTCTATGGTGTAACGGTTAGCACTCTGGACTCTGAATCCAGCGATCCGAGTTCAAATCTCGGTAGAACCTTCAATTTTTTTTGCTCAAATTTGAATCTTTTTTGTTTATATTAAAAAAAATCAAAGGTTCTACCGAGATTTGAACTCGGATCGCTGGATTCAGAGTCCAGAGTGCTAACCGTTACACCATAGAACCATTTATTGATCGCTTTTAATTTTTTAGAAAATATTTTTTCAGAAAATTTAATTTTATTTAAATTAACTAATAAAACATACCTCTTGTTCTATTTGAGTTATTCTTTTACTTATTAAGTGACTCTTTCAAAAAAATTCACAATGAATTGAACACAGTCAATTTTTTCTTTCTCTTAGAAGAAGAGGAATAAAAAAATCCATATTTATTTGAGTACTTTTTCAGAGAGAAAATTTTTCAGATACAAGAAGTCATTTTATTTTATTTTAAAATCTAAAAGATTCCGAAAAATTTTAATGGTTAATATTTAATTCCATTCGTGAGATAAAAATAAGGACTTAGCTCCATGCTGTGCAGCCCGATGTTCCCTCCAAATTATTTATAATATATATATATTTAGTTTACTTTTATATAGTAAGAAAAAAATCAATTAAGATATCTCAAAAATTCGATTAATTTGGATCTAATTTTAATTTTATCATAGACCTAGTTCTCTGGATTAAGGTCCCTTTGATCACAATCCATGGTGTTCAGAAACTTAAAAATAAGAGATCAAAAATCTAGAGTCTCAAGACAATTATAAAAAAATTTCTGATTGATTATTTAAAGAAAAGCGCTTGCTCCTTTACCATGCTAATAATTGAGTTCCAAAATTTAATGATTCTACAGAATTAAAAAAATTGTAATTGTGATCGTTTATTACCGTATTCCCTCGTTCGATTATGCTGCACCACAAGCTAAGACGTACAAATTAAAATATCAAATTTAGAATTTTTTAGTATGGGTGAGATGTACTTTGATGCATGGTCCAAAAGCTGGTAACTTAGCTTATGGTGCAGCATAATCGAACGAGGGAATACGGTTTTTGAAATCTAGCTATTATATTTTGCGTTCATTAAACTAGCTTTTTTTAATCTAGTATAAATAATGAATTAATAAAAAAAATTTACTAGAATTAGCAAAATTTACTAATCAGAATTTTTTCTGATATTTTTTTTTCATTTTAATTACGTCTATCTTGCCTTGGGAAAAATTTGACCGTAAGCTTTTTAAACTATGATTAAAATTGTATTAAAGAAATCAATTTTTCCTTTTAAATGTCATTTTAAAAATAGGTAAAATTTCATTTCATCGGAAGAAAAGGACTCGTAAATATAAAAAAATGTTAGTTTTTTTATTTTAGCTTTTAATTTAGCTTTTAATTTTTAATGTTTTTTGGCTAGAAGATTCGATTTTAGTTTCTTATTTTATATTAAGTAAACATTCTTAAGTGTTTAGTAATTTTTTCCTGAATATGATTAAGAAAACTTAAACTTTTATTAAATATTTCCGTATAATTTCAATATAAGTATGAAAAAAAACTCTTACATTAATTATAAGGTTTTTGAAGATGCTAACGGGAAAAATCTTTTGACGCATAACAAAATACCTTTTTAGCATGAATAAAAAAATTTTTTTCGCATAAACAAAAATAAACAATAACATAATAAAAGATTTATTAGATTAGCATGATGCTAACGGTTTTCAAATTTAATTTTTTTTAAATATCCTTTTAAAACACTTTCACAAAATTTGTCATATTTTTTTTCCAATGAAAAAGATTCAACACGTAATATCAAAATCAAAATTATTCATTCATTCAATACTTTTTATGTTTAAACCTTTAGTTAGATCTTCAAAAATATTTTTAAAGCAAATAAATAATCAAACTAAAAATATTTTAGTTCTAAAATTAGTAATTTTTTAATGTTTAACAAGAAATAACTAAATTAGATTTAGCTTAACACAATTAAAAGGCTGTAATCGACTATTTCAAATTTACTTTGACTAAAAAAGGTTTCATTTAATTTATCCAAATTATCAAAAATTATTTAAGTCGTTTAAGTTAAAACGTCTAATAAGGCTTATTCTAATGCGTCTCTTAATTTTTTAAAATTTATTGAGCATTCATAGAAAAACTTACTTAAAATTTCATTTAAAAAAAAAAAAGTTAAAAACAGACAAACAGCTAATTTTGATTTTTAATTTTAAGTCCAAAAAATTATAAAAATAGAATCACTAATAATTATATGATCAAGTAATAAGCAATGCTATAAAATCTTTCGAATAAATTTTTTCTACTTAGTTAACCAATCACGAAAGATTTTAAATAATAATTAAATCAAAATAATTAAAATCCAAATAAAATTTTTTATGAAAATTATAAACACATTTGAGGTACTTCTCATAAAAGTGTCAAGTTTTTCCAAAATTTTAAAATTCCTTTATTTAGAAAATCTTCCAAAATAATAAAAGGAATAATGTTTGTTAAAGTCTAAAAAAATCTTAAACGCCCATATTGCTGCTGTAATTTTCGAAATAAATTGAGTGAAACATATTGCAAGTTAATTTGTTTTCAAAATAATCAATTTTGAAGACTTAAGAAAAAATAAATAAAATTATTGCTAATTAGTATAAAGTTTAAGCCACTAAGGTTTATATCTAAAAATAAAATTATTATTATTATTATTTATTCATATTAACGCCAATTCTGGCGATGTCAAGAAAAAAAGTAAGAAAAAAATAAAATAATTATAAATTATGTAAATTTCAAAAACTAAGAAACATCAAAAATAATTACAATACTGTTATAAAAACTTTAAAAATCTTTAAAAGACTTACTAAATATTTATTTTATTAATAAAAATTTTGAAAAAAATCAAATTTTATTTTTATTTAGCTAATTTAGACAAAAAAAAATTTATTATTCTATATATCAAATCAATTAGTTTAAAATTTTCCATTTAATACTTTAATTTTTAAACATTTCTAAAATGAATCCGTAAAAAAAATTATATTATTTAAAAAAAAGTTGATATAAAAAATATTTATAGACTTGACTTGAAATTTTTTTGAAATTAAAAAAGTTGAGTTGCTTGACTGGAAGCTTGGCGCCTTTTCTCAATAAAGTCATAGTCTGACTTCGATTTTATAATTGAAGAATTAGTTTTTATTAAAGATCAGAATTTTGAAAAAATAAATGAAATTAAAAAAAATATTGTTTTTTCAGTAAAAAACAAAATTTAAATCAAACTCAGCTAATTTCTCTTACAGAAAGAAACCTAAAAACTTAATTTTAAAGAAAGATTTTAAAATTTGCATTAAATGTTCTTAATTAAAGTATAAATTATTAAAACCCCTTAAAAAAAATTGATAAAAATTTTCTAAATTGTCTAAATAGTCTAAATTATTTTGACAAGTCTTTATTTTTACTTAATTTTTTTTTAGTCGAATCACCTAATGACAGAACTTTCATAATTTTTTCTGTGATCAAACTTTGGCGAGCAGTCTTTTGGCCGCAAAAAAATATCCCCAAAATTTTCGCTGAAGTCTTTAATACTATCAAAATTCAAATATATTTTTAATGAATATAATTTAATTATAATAACATTTTATTAATTAAATATTATTTTTTAAGATAAATAAATAACAATATTTTATCCTTTTATTATAAAATATTATCATAGGTAAGGCCGTATTATTTTGCGATTAAAAAAATGACTGACAATGTAACCAGACATTTGAGGGTACAAACCGCATGCATGGACCGGTAAGCTCTGACTTTTAAGTACCTTAACTTACCGAAGTTAAACATTTTTATTTTATTTTCGATTTTAGTTATTTTAAAATTTTTTTATTATTTTGAAATTGTAAAGCTAAATAAAAATTAACAAAAAAAATGAATAAATTCATTAATTTTTATTTTTTATTTATAAATTTAATTGAAATTTTAAATTTAAAAAAAGGAGTGCTAAAATCGAACATATTTTTAAACAATATTTTAAAATTTAGATAAAAAATATTTTAAAATAAAATTTAGGTAGCAAAAAAATTAACTTAAATGATTAGTTTTAAAAGATTATTTAATTTTTATTTTGAATTTATTTAGTGGCTAAATTTCTAATTCAAATAATCAAAAATTTTCAACATAAATTGGATCTATTTTGAAGTTTAATTTAGAAATTCAAATAAAGAATAAATTAAAAACTTTTTAAAGTTTGTTTAGAGATTAACTTTTTTGGTTTAACTTGAGTTACTCATAACTGAAGAAGCAGACTCCAAATTTTGATACTATCAAATAGACAAATTGAAAAATGGTATCATATAATCTAAATCTTGTGTGAAAAGAAGCATAAATATTTTGGAACCTTCTCAGAATAAATCCTTTTTTGATTTTTGGAAGGCAAATAAATAAAACTATCCAATTTTGTTTTTCGGTAAAAAAATTTAAATAATTTTAATATTCAATTTTCGATCAATTTCAAATCATCTAAACCAAATTAATATTTTGTTTTTTATTTATTTAAACTAAGTCAGCAAAATTTTTTATTCAACTTCAAATAAGATATTCTGTTTTATTCGAACATATATTCGACTATCTCAATGCTTTAAATTTTATTTACAAATATTTTCAAATTTTGAAAAAATAATATTTAAATACTAAATCAAAAATTCGATTTTTCAAAAAAGGTCTCCCAAAGAAAGGATGAAGTCTTTCATCCACATAACCAAAGTCATTTTTGTATCTATCTAAAACAATTTTGTAAAATAAATGAAGTTGAAAAAAAAAAAATTTTTAAGGTAGTCAATTAAAAAATCAAAGGTTCTACCGAGATTTGAACTCGGATCGCTGGATTCAAAGTCCAGAGTGCTAACCGTTACACCATAGAACCATTATATTTTTAAAGCCAATAAAATGTGTCAGATTTTTGTTGGATTTCAAGGCTGGAGTATATATAAATGCATTTATAGCATAATTAAAATATACACACTTTAAAAATTTGATTTAATCAAAAAAAAAAATGTCAATAGATTTTGTATCAGATACAGATGATTTAGCTTTTTTAAATTTTAAATCAGGCTGTAAAAACATTATAGCAGAACTTGCAGTTATTTACTCTGGCAAAGAACGTCAGATCGAAATGTGTTTCGATCGACTGATAGACAACGTCCCTGATGATATTGTTGATGCTCCTATCACAGAATGTTTGGAAGATTACTTGGGAAATCTGAAATCAAATGAATTCCAAAAAATCCTTAAACAGGACGAAATTGTAGAGGACAGTGTATGCGATACGACGATTAGTATTGCTTCAAGTGAGAAAGCTCCATCGAATTTGACTGAATTAGAGGATGAATTGTAGGTTAGGTGCCTTAGGTGTTTTTCTATTTAAATATTTTTACCAAGGGTTGGTACTAATAAACAAGAGTTTAAGCATTTAACATCGACAGTCAAGAAGGCAAATGGAGGAAAATTGAAAACTTTAAAAGAAAAAATTGATGAACAATCAATGATTCAAGAAGCTGATGAGAAGACGCCGACCAAAGAACCAAAGCAAGACGCCAAAAAAATTCAAGATCATGTCAAATCTAGTAAAGGAACTAAGTATTCACTTAAAGTTATCTATTTTTTGCGTGATTTGACTCAAGTAATTGTTATTTTTAGAATGGTTTGAATTTTTACAAAATTTATTTTAGATAACTGCATCGTTGGAAGAATTGATTGATGTGAATGAAAAAGAAATTCATGAAAATTGTCTAGATGACTTTAAAATGATCTCAGAAGCGATAGCTTCCAAATAAATAATTATTTTTTACTTTTATAATACTTTTTTTACAGAAATTAAGTTTTTTCAATAAATTTGAAATTTTTTTAATTTAAATTTTTAAAATAAAAATTACATATAATACAAAAATTTTAGAATAAATTTTATTATTTAAAAGGATATAAAAAAAATTAGAAAAAAAACTAATTATCTTTGTAGCATCTTATACGGTTTTCTTGGGGTCTCTATTTAAGAGAATATTTAAATCTAAAAACTGAGCTCACAAAAATATAAAACTTAATTAAATAGAAAATGCTAAGACATAAGTTAAGTTAAATATTTAATTGTAATTTAATCTTGATAATTGACATCTTTTTTTTGTTTCTTCAACTGTCCAACATTCAAATATTTAGTATGTTAAATGGAATTTTAAAATTTTTAGTGTTATTTAAAGTGCCTTCAATCATAAAAAGTAGTCTCAGACCTTCTAATCATCACTAATAATTAGTGTTGGCAATCGACTCTAATCGATTGACAAAATTCATAAATCGACTAATTTTTTTTTAGTCGATTATTTTTTTGTTAGCCGACTATTAAATCGACTTTTAAAAAAGATGAATCAAGGTAAAAAAGATAAACAAGAATTGGACAGCATCTTCATATAGTATTTTTCTGAAGTTTCAAATTCCTATTTAAATAAAAAATACCATAAATTTAATATATAAAAACTCAGTGTTTCACATCTAAAAAAAATTAATTAATTTAATAATTGACTAAAAAAAAATTAGTCGATTTAATAGTCGACTAAAAAAGCTAATCGATTTTATAATCGACTAAAAAAAACTAATTGATTTATCAATCGACTAAAAACATTAATTAATTTAATAATTGACTAAAAAAAATTAGTCGATTTAATAGTCGACTAAAAAAAATAATCGATTTAATTAGTTAGTTAGTTAGTTAGTTATTTTAAAATGCGGTATAGACAAGTCTATACCAACGCATTTAAGCGTTTAGCCTTTTTAAGGCTTTTGCAGTAATTGCTTCGTGACATTCCAAAAACTTATTCATCAATCAAACCCTTGAATTTATTTGTCAATGTCGCTGACACTGCATATTCAGATAAATCCTTCCAAACTGAAGTTACTCGATTTGATAGAAAATTATGGCGGTATGACCCTTTTTTATTGATCTCACGTACTAATCTTTTGTTGTGCTTTCTTCTCAGATTGATTGGAGTAGTTGTGGCGTAGTTAATTCCATTTATCAAATTAATTTCTTCAAGACCATTAACTATTTTGTACATTTGTATCAGATCACCTCTTAGGCGTCTGTCTTCTAGGCTAATTAAATTGAGTTCGTGAAGACGTAGCTCGTACGGTTTGGTCTTGATCGACTTGACTAACTTGGTTGCTCTTCTTTGTACTTTCTCTAACATTTTTATGTCGGTCTTATAATGTGGACACCACGTACTTACCGCGTATACCAAATGTGGCCTCACTAAGGCTGTGTACAAGGGCTTTAGTGTCTCTTTACCCAAATATCTAAAAGAGTTTTTTATTTGACCCAGCACTCTATTTCCCTTTGCAGCCGCATGAGAACATTGTATTTTCCATTTCATATCATTAGAAACCAGGACTCCAAGATCTCTTTCATGGCCTAATTCATTCAGAATATGATTGACTCTTGAGCTTACCATTTCGTATGGCTATCTTTTCTTTCTTTTACATATAAACATCACTTTACACTTAGACAGGTTCAATTCAGTTGACCATAGGTCAGCCCACTCCATTAGCATGTTTAAATCATCTTGCAATTTTGATGACTTGATCTTGACTTGAAATTCCAATAAGCTTTAGATCATCTGCATAACCTAAGCCAAAACTTTTAAGCTCTTCCAATAAATCATTGATGTATATAACGAACAAAATCGGTCCAAGTACTGATCCTTGAGGTACACCACTACTCACTTGTTCCCAATTTGAAACAGATTTACCCATAACCACTCTCTGCCTTCGGCCAATAAAGTTAATCATAAATAATAAGATAATAATCGACTAAAAAAAATTAGTCGATTTAATAGTCGACTAAAAAAAACTAATCGATTTAATAATCGTTAGTCGATTATTGATAATCGATTGCCAACACTGCTAATAATAGTTATCAGTTTTTCCTGTAACAAATTCATTTCGAAAACATCATTAATTAATATTTAGCCTTCACAAAATTGTTCAAATGATGGTTCAACAGCAGATTGACATGTCATTCCTGCAGGAATCTAACTGGCCTAAAGTTTCTTTAGCTACTTCAGAAGTTGGAAAAAAACACCATAATTGGCTTGCGAAAATGAGCAATTGCGTGCATTATCTTGTTCAACGTGTTGAAGCTCTTGAAAAGGAAAATGAAATACAAAGGACCACATTTACAACCCTCGGTATACTTTTCGACGCATCTAATCTAAATGGAGAAAGATCAAGCCAAGTTGATTTGGCGAAATTGGTCAAATATCGCTTTTGGAATGGCACATAAGGACGAAAGTGCTGTGACAATGATGGCAACCACGGCAACTGAAGTGAAAAAGAAGGAAGAAAGAGCAAACAATGTCTTTGCATCAATTCCAGGTCAACTTTTTAACTGTGATGATAATGGTGAACTGGAATGCACCCTTAAGATCAGAAATTTCAAAAGAATACTCTTCTGATTGTTCAATACAGCGTTTTTCAGGAACTTCCTCACTACAATTATCAAGCTCAATAGAAAAAGACTGCAGGCTTGATTTTTATTATACTAACTCAAATAGTTTTGTTATTTTAAAGATATATTTTGTTATATTAAATGATAATTCTTTTCAAAAAAGAAAATGAATTAAGAAATTTGAAAAAGCTAAGTTTTTTCCTCTCGAAGACTGGACAAAGTGTTTAGTTAGCTTACTTTGATCGTACTTAAATTTTTCAAGACATATAACAATTTTTTAAGGGTCGATATAACAATGGATATTTAACTCTGAAAACTGAATCTCAACTTTTTGTAATAAGATTGAATTTGAAAATTTAATTTAAGCTACAGACAAGTGATCGGGGTAAAAAACACTTTTTTATTAGAAAATATGATCAAGTATAAATTGATTTAATAAATTTTAAGTATGTATTAGTATAAATTTTAATATAAGCATTGAAAAAATTTATAAATAAGGCTGCCATCCGACATAAATTCGACTAAGGTTCTCTGGATTAGTTGCTTCATTAATTAAAAAATTTATTTGCCCGTCTGTGCTCAACTGTGTTCCATTTTCATAGCCCAGTAGCTTTTGTTTTATCTGAAAAAGTATTCGTTCAGCAATTTTATTTTTTTCAGCTTTGGTTTAAAATTAAATTAAAATTATCAATTAAAATAGAATTTAATAATCAAACTAGATGTACTTGATTTAGTAGTCCTTTGAGTTGAATTTATTCTATTAGATGAATCAAACGATGCTGGATGAAATAAAGAGATTTCGTTGTCTGCTTGTGGCTGATTATTGAAATCCATGGCTTGCTGCATCATGAACGCTTTTGCAGGAGATAAGCACCAATTGTGTAATGGATCGTATAAAAGAACCTCAAAAATGGTCATTATTTGTTCACGAGATGATTTCAGCAACTCTAAAGTTGATTCACAACAATTTTTAAAAATACCTTCTACTGCACATATGCCAAAGCCGTCTATTATATCTCTGGTCAGTCTAAAGGGTACAGTTTCAGGTATTGGCAAAATTTTTCCTTGATCAAAAGCAATTCCTAGATCTATGTGTACTACATCTGCAGTGCTCATGTCAATTAGAATGTTTTGCACGTGTCGATCTCCTAGACCAACAATGTATCCTACTATAGATGATGTAGCGACACTTTTTGTATAATTTTGTCTCTTTTTAAACCATTCTTTTTGCTGATGAAAGTTTTCCATGAAAAAATGTCGAAAAACAGGTTTGAATTTATTGGTCACATCCAAAAAAACTTCCAATTTGGACTTTTTTTTAAATTTCCTCAGTCCTTTTCAAATTAAATTTAATTAAAAAAACACATCAATAACTTGAATATAAAAGATGCAGATGAAAATAATTTTTAAACATTTTTAGATAGCTTAAATTATTTTTTTGATTTTTTGATTTAAAAAAAGACAAAAACAAAAAACTGATAAGACAAGTAAAAAAAAAATATATAATTTTTAACCTGCAAAAAATATCTAAAATAGCTTAAAACGGACCTAAAAAGCCTAAAAAGGCTTACTACATTTTTTTCGATTTTTATTTGTTTATGAAGCTTGAAATTTAAAAAATTAAATAAAATTTTATAGTATAAATATTTTAAGTCGAAAATAATCTTGACAATTTTTGATCTATGTCTTTATAAAATTTATCGAAGTAGACATTTGTCTAAATTTGTAAAATAACTTTGTAAAATTTCAAAAACCGAACATTGAATTGAATTAAAGTGGTTTAATTTTTGATCTTTAGAAATTCTTTAGAAATATTGATAATTTTTTTAGATAATTTTAATCTAAAAATTGGATTTAAAAAGCATTATGATACTAAAAAATTTAATAATAAGATTTTTAATAATTTATAATCTCTCTTAAAACTTGTATGTCCCTATAGATTCATTGAATTTTTTTGAATAAAAAAAATTAATTTACCATTTGGTTGACTGGCTTCATATAATATCCTTTTACACTCATCAAATTTAAGATCATTGGGCTCATACTTTTTATGTGCACCCCCGTCTTGATTTTGTCCTATTAACCAATCTCCAATTGTAATAGTATTCTGGCACCATTCGAGAACTCCACTTTTTTGACTAAGTGGCACAATTTTATAAGTTTTCATTGTATTTAACTCAATTGTATTACGGCTAAAATTGTTAGCTTGAATCAAATCATTTACTGTAGCAAAAAACTGCTGCATTACTGCGTCTTGTCTTAAATCATCTTTACCCTTTACTAGTTGCTTTCTCAGAATACCATCAGATCCAAGACAATGAACAATTTTAGGCATGTTAACTCCATTAGCCACTTTAAATCTTGGATCAAATTTGACAATATAAATCAACTTGGATTCATCATAGCACCCATTTGGGTTTATTTTAACAGTGTTGGTGAGCACATTTGTAAATTTATAATTTCTTATTTTGTTGATTAAAAGATTTTTTGGAAAGACAAGTGACTCAGTTGCTCTAGGTCTTGTCGTAATGCTACTGTTGGCCAGTTCTATGTAGCTGTGACAGACTTGGCCCATTGATTCAATTATTCTAATCATTAAATCTGAATTTTTGAGTTTTGCCAGAATAGAATTGCTAGTGTTTACTCTATCTTCGGCTTTCAAATAGTTGCCAACCTCATCATTTGATTTGGTTAGCAAAAAATCCTTATGAGAATTAGAAAAAGCAAACAAAACTGGAAGACAATGATGAGGATGCTCTTGAGATGTTTTTGTTACCAAAGTTATTAGAATCGATTGGAAAAGCTTTTGACTCGAATCCTGATCTGATTCTAAAGCCTCTAGACTCATACGAGCTGCCAGCTGATAAATTAAAATGATAAATTTGTGACTTGAAATTTTAAATATTTTCTCTTCTACAGTCTTATTAACTTTTAAATTCAAGCTATTCTGGGTCCACAATGACACCAGTCGAAAGACACAGTAATTATCTTGTTGATGATCTGAACCCAATTCTAAACAATACAAATAGTAGTTGATAGATTTACATAAGTATATTTCTTTATCTTCGATTAAATTATCCATCTCTTCGCGGTCTATATTATATTGTTTGTTTAAAATTACATTAAAATGACTGCTTGGATCAATTATCTTAGTTTTGTTGCTTTCTAATTGGAATTTTTTCACCAATTCAGCATGTTCTTCAAACGATTTTGAGTTGACATAGTCGCTGATACTCTGGTAGTGAGAATCGGCAAATTTTGCCAGTGAAAAAAATGAGTCTACTATTAGGCGAATATTTTCTGGTCTTTCTTCCAAATTAAATTGGCTAATATAGTTAACAGATTTTTCTAAAATATTTTTTATTATATAATTCGGATTTTCCGATTTGGTCTGATTTAAAAGATGTCCGTATAAATCTAAAGCTTTGATGTAATTTTTTATTTCAGAGTGATTTAAAGTGTCGGTCATTTTTAATTTAGTGGACTCGAATTTTTCAATTGAGTTTCGTAGAATAAATTTGGATTTTTTCAAATTAGATTTCGAAAATTCCAATTGAGCCTCTTTTATATCACATTTTAATTTAGTCGAAAAAAGTGATTTTCGCATTTCATTGACGTAAAATTGTCCTATCTTAATAAAGAAAATTAACAAAAGAAATAAAAAATAAAATGCAAAATATCAAAAAAAAAAATATTAATCATGAGAATGTTTAAATTTCAAAAGATGGAATCCATAATTTATTAATACCATATTTTTTTTTGAAATTAAAATTTTTTTGAATTGAAAATAATTACCTTATTTTCATTGTAAAATAAATTCTTAAGAGGATACAGAGAAAAAATTATTTTAAAAAAAGAAGATAAAAAACTTAAATTTGAATTTTCAAAGTTGAAAAATTGACGAATAATTAATTAGTATTCGAATTTTTTTTTCAATTTCTCAACTTAATATTTAAGTTTAATAAAAAAAAATTAAGAAAAAAATCTAAAATAAATTAGCAATTAAATAACAGTTGAATGCTTTAGTTTTTTCAGTAAAAAAATTTCAATCACAAAAACAAAATTAATTTTTTTCATACTATTTTTCAAGTATTCTACAGTTTATGTTTTAGCAACTCTTTTGATCGATTATTTCTTATTTCCTAAAAGTTTCACATCTTTTTGATTTATTTAGTTTATGTTTTTTTCTCTTATTGTATAAGCTAAATTAATTATTTATAAAAATAATTTTAAATGTTTTTTTCTACCTCGCCCATAATTGAATACTGTCATCTAAACTTTTGGGAATATTTTGCATTTTCATAAGTAAATTTGTATATTTACCTCAAATTTTTTAAAATAGATTGAATTATCTATCAATTTTTCAAACAAATTTTCTTCGTACTCATCAATCTTTGTCAGCTGATCATTTTTGTCAAATAAAATTTGGGCACTTTTGAGTCTTAGCTTCAGCAGATTATCAAATAATTCAAAAGAGTCCGAATTTCCCATGAAATATTTGGCTTCATAGTTCTCAAATCGAGATAAATTGTTCGAAACCAACTCAAAATATTCGTTTTCTTTCTGATTTTTGAGAACAATCAAACATTTTTTAATTTCTTCCAAATTATATAATTTAATAATTGACTCATCAGTTTTATGTTCAAATAAATTGTCAAAATTTAAATCACATAATAGATAATCTGCATATTTTATGGTGTTTGTAATTCCCATATCTATGATACATTTATTTCCTTGATTTTCAGTACAAAACAAATTATTTAAACTTTCATAGAAATTTGTTTCAATAATCGATTCAGTTTTGAAATCTATTTCTTCCCAAAAACCAAGTCTGGATGAATATAAATATTTGGAATCCGCCAAATCGCTTTCCTCATCATTATTATTTAGGACACAACTTTTAAGGTAGTTCAATCCTTTGTTTTTCAATGATTTTACCAGACCTGCCTTGGCACTAGAAATGTCATTACCATCAGCTGACACACTTAGGCAATTATCAAAATAAGTCAATTGTTCATCATTATTTTCATAGTATGAAGCATTTAAGCAACTTAAATATTAAATGTAAACTTTTGCAAAATAATTTAATAATTTTACTTTTGACTGCTATGAACTAAATAAATTAATTCAGTTTCAAGGGCGTTTTTTTCTCCAACATTTCTGAAACATTCGAAAAGAATTTCAATCGATCTCAAATCAGACTTAAAAATTTCAAAATTTGAATATTTGAAACCTCTTTTTTGATTGAAGCTACAAAAAAAAAAAAAAAATTAAAAAAAATTGGTTTAAAAATGGAAAAAAAAATTCTATTTACATAATTCTGTTGTACCAAACTTCTACATAATAGATTGCTGCGAAGTTTTCTGATACTCGAAGGGCAATTTGAGCTAAAGTTAAGAAATCGATATGCTTCCAGAAATCGATGTTATCAAGCCAGAATATTGCGTTGCTAGATTAAAAAAATTATTATCTAATAATTTAAATCTCTCAAAAATTACTTTTTACATTCTATTGAATTTTTTCTAATAAAATCAATTAATCTTAGATAAAATTTGACCACTTTGGCTCGCTCAAGTGACTGGAATCGATTTTTTAGATTTTCTTGGTAACTTTTAAAAAAAGTACTAATTTTTTGAGAAATCAAACAACTGATTTCGTTGCTTTTTTCAAAAGAGATTTTAATGTTATATAAAATGAACAATTCACACATTTCAGTCTAAATTTAAGTTTGATAATTAAAGGAATAAAATGAGCCCTAAAACGCTCGTTACTTTTAATTCGAAAACTTTTCTAAAATGTTGGCTAACGCTGTCTTCAACTATATTGGCCTGGATCAAATTTTCTGCAACATTTCTTACCCATTCTTCATAGGAAATTTTTTCGAAGTTCCAATCGATTTTTTCAAAGATAGCTGAATTTTTTGTGAGATTTTTATTTGCTTCATCCGCAATCTTCAATATAAAAAATCACAAATATTTAGAATGGTTAAATATTTGAAAGATTGAACTTAATCAAAGTAGGTATCACATGTTGGTACATTAAGATTTCTATATTACGAACAAAAAATTGAATTCAATTGGCTATCCAAATAGTATGCAGAAAAAAGGAGCGTATCTGTAACAAATTTTTCTCAATTCACAAATATATATTTAATTCAATAAAATAAAATTTAAAAAAAATCCATTTGTTATAACCCAAATTTGATGTTATATTAAATCTGACTCAAAAAACAGTTACAATATTATTTTCAATAGTTACGATATTATTTTCTTCAGTTACAGTAGCTATTATTTTCTAGTCATAATTTTTCATATTTAAATGCTTGTTTTTCACTTATTAATTTCAGATTCCATTTTCACAAATAAAAGTTTATCATTTAAATTATACTTTGTTTCTCTTATTTGGTCTCTCAACTCAACCAAGGATACGTCACCCAATTGCCCCGTGTACAGACTTATCCAACAATTAAGTATATAACCAAACACGGTTATTACACATTTATGACTAAATTAATTTAAGTAAAATAAACAATTTTTTTTTTATTTAAATTTTATTTTTTTTTGCAGCTTTTGTTTATAGCTATTTTATAAAAAATATTAGAAATTTTTATTTTTATCATTTAGTTTGTTAGCGGTAAAAATAACTGATTAGCATTACACTTCTTAGTTATTATTCCCTTGTTATTATTTATATTTTATTAATTACTTTTATTGGTGGCTTGGAGATACATTATTATTTATTTGTATACAATATTTTAATATGTTTATATTCAAAAGTTAAAAAAACTTTTTTTATAGTTTTGGGTTGATTTGAAAGTGTCTATGAGATAATACTTCTTTTGTGATTCAAAATGAACGGTTATAAACTTCACAACTTCTTTTAAATTCAAATGGCTAATAGAAGACTAGTTTGCCTACAACAGTCTAATTAAGTCTAAGAAAAAAAAAGGATCTTTATTATTTAAAAATTATCAATTAAAGCATTAAAAAGCTTTATTTTTAGGAAATTTTCAAGTTAAAAGTGAATCATAAATTTTAAATTTTTTTTGTAAAAACGGATAAGTACCTTTTCAAGTTTCTTTGTTGTACAGAGTGCGATACCGAACTTTTTTTTGTTGCATATGTATGAGCTATTTAGTGGCTCAGTAAGTCAATCGGATTTCCAAAATTAACTTTGTTATGGGACAACTTATTGATTTGGATATTTACAGGGTTTGATAATTTAAGTTAAAAATGGATAGATTAAGTATTCAAAACTTGTTTAATCACAATAGAATTGTTCGGTTTTTCTTTTTACTTCAAGAAATAAATTTTTAATTTTTTTTTCATTTATAATCTTCTTATGTACTTAATTAAAAAAAAACACTAAAAAAGGGTAAATAAAAAATTCTTAACAACCAAAAAATCGTAACATTACATAAAAATGCGTAATTTTACGTAAATTTATCAAAATGTTTATTTAATCAATAATTTAACTTAGACATCAATCATATTTTTTTTAAAAAGTGGACTTACCTTTTCTTCGTTATGACTGAATAGTTTTGTATATTCAATAAACGGATCATTAAATTTGCATTTATTTTCATTTGAAAGCTCACTAAACTCTTTTTTTTCATTCTCAATCTTAAGATATTGGCTGACAAAACTTTTACATTCGGTCGAAAATGCATTTGAGTCCTTCATCGAAAAAAAAACTTCAATCATCTGATTTCCAAACAATTGTCTCTCAATACTTGAATTTAAAAAAATATTAAAAATTTTTAACTTAACACTAATTTACTCGTTATCTGTTATTAGATCATTTAAGTGTAAATATAAATCAAAGTAAAAAGAATGCATTGGTTTTGTTGATTCATTGAGGAACTTGTTGATAATAAAATAATTTTGCTGGTCAACTTCATTTTTTGCAAACGGGTCATTCTCTCTAAGAGTATAAACGGGTCCAACTTTTGAAATCAAGATTCCGCCTAATTTTCTAATTTCATCATTTTGATAATCCAGATTTTTCAATTTTTCCACTATTTTTACCACTATCTTATTAATTTGCATGTTTTTTGATTCATTTTTTAATTCTACAATAACTAAATTAATTGTATAACAAAGCAAAAATTTAAAACTCAATTTTCCACAAAAGTCTACGCTGGTCAGGACCTCGTCGATTTCACTGCCAAATTCATAGTTCAAAATCGATTCATATTTTTTGTTCAAATCACCATACAATTTTAAATTCAGCATTAGGGTATCTTTTAGTAGTTGATCATGAAAATTATTCTGTAAAAAATTTCGCTGATGGTACAAAAATTTTAATTGACGTTTTAGTCTTGGCGAAAATTTGTGGTATTTTTGCAAGAAATTCACCAAGTTGTGAAAAATGTTCTTATTCAAGTCTTCCATGTAATCCACATTGAGACCAAATTGAGGGTATTTATTTAGATAATCGAAGAAATGCCAAACCACACAGCTAATCGCATAATCATGGTGTTCAATTGAATTTTCTAAATATTCAACCACCGCTGTAAATAGATTGAATAATTTGACCATGAATTTTTTTGTGAATTTTGTCAAGTCGTAAAACTTATTTAAAAAATCTTTTTTATTTTGTTCCAAGTCAGCAAATTTAGAGTTAAATAATTGTAAAAAATTGACCAACGAAAAAAGGATATTTTCGTTTAGTAAATAAATACAATCGGATACATTCGATATTAGATCAAAGCTTGTTTCGTTCATTGGTAAAATAAGACTGTTTATAAAAACTAGAAATAAATTAAGAGAATAATTTAAATTTGACTTTTTAATTAAGTTTCGCATATTTATAATTATTTTGTAAATTGAATACGGACTGTTTCCTAAAAGTCTATACAAGTCCGAAGAATTTTTATCTTCACCGGCAAAAATTTTCATCAAATAATGAACATTTTTTTGTAATTTGTCTCCAGTAATATCAACTAGCTTGGCCGTGAAAAAAATGTGCTCAAATATTTCTAGAAAATTTTTCTTAATAAAATTACTGTCCCAAAATTTGCTTTTGAACAAAATTTTTAATTCCAAAGATCCTTTAAACAAAGCCTCCCTGATCATGGTGGCATAAATATTAGGCCTCAGCTTCTCTACTTGATTGGCATCTAAATTGCACAGAATATTTTCGGGTTTTGTTCCAAATTTTTCTAATGAAAAAGCTATTATCTGGTCTAAATGCTTGGAAAAAAAGTCGCTTTTCTCTTGATAACTGAATAAAACCAATGGAAATTTTGATTCAATTAGATTGTTTAGACTCTTTAAATCATCTTCTTCGGTAATATAAATTTCGATCCATTGTAGAACTAAGTCTCTTTTGAAATTTTCAAAATTTGAAGTTTTGTTAAACAAATTTTTAATTTTGTCTGGCTCAAAATGACATCTGTACTCGCAAAAAATTTGTATCAAACCGAACATGGACTTGACTAAAAATTTACCATCATAATCTTTGGTTAACTCAAAAAGCTGGTCAAAATAATCTAAAACAAGACGCTTCATGAGTAATGGTTCGGTAAGTTGCCGCTTAATTAAAATAAAAAATTTTTTATAAGCTGAATATCTTTGGTCAGTGAGCATGTTTCGTTCAATTGAGGGTCTAAATTCAAATATGCCTGAGAATTCGGTTTCAAAAATTTTATTTTCCATAACTAAATTTAAATAAATACGGTCGAAAAAAGAATTTTCCAAATCATGATTTAAATTTGTGTAAATACAATCAAGGGTTTCTAGATATTTAATAAAAGAATCCTGATTTAAATTATAATCAATAGTATAATTACTGCAAATGTCTTTAACATTTTGAAAACATGCTTGGCTGATAATTTTAATTGCATGCTGCTGGACTTTAAAAGACTGATTCGCATTATTCAAAAATTGGTTGTAAAATTTGCTAAAAAATCCCAAAATATCTTTTTTGGTAAAGTTTCTTACACGCATTAATTTTAAAATGTCGCCAAAAATTTCACAAATAATCAAATTTATCTCAATTAGATTACCACTATCCAAGAAGTATGTGTCCATTATTTTGATGTATTTGCTTTGAGATTGGTCAAGTTGTGAATCATCGTCCGAATTCAGACAAGACGATACGAGTATTTTTCCAAAATATTTTCGGTAAAGTTTGAGTACAAGTATTCGAGTTTGTATGGATAAATTTTCGAATTTGTTAATAACATAATCAAACCAGTCCAGACAAATACTGAATTCCTTAAAATCCAAACATTTACAACTTTTAAAACAGATTAAAAAAAGAATGAAAAAAATTTCTTTTTTGTCTGTTTTTAAATTGTTCAAAAAATAGATTAATTTTTTTTTAAAATTTGTTCCGATTTTTTGACTTGATTCTTGGGTGCTAAGGTTACACAATAATGCCATTGATAGCAATTTTAAATATTCCAATTTTGAAATATCACTTAAATAGTATAAACTTTTACCATAGATTTCTGACTCAATCGATACATCCAAAATTTTTATGCTCAATTCAATCATTGCTGGCCCTAAAGTCTGCACAAAGGTTTTTTTCGAATTCAAATTTTTAAATGTTCGAAAAATTTCTTCAAAACATTTGAGTGATAGGTCCAAATTTTCCAAAATATCAAAATGATTGAATAATTCTGAAAAAAAAATTCGAATTTCAAATTTTAATTTTTCTAAATTTTCTAAATCAAAAGTTTCATATTTAGCCAAAATATTTAGAACTATCATTGCAAGTGAAAGACTTGGTTCACTCATTTTTTTTGCATCAATTTGCTGGAGTCGATTTGATAGTAAATGAGCCACGTGCTTTAAAACATCGAGATTTGGCACAATATTTTGGATTAAATCATTACATTCTTCGTCATCGATTTCGGTCTGATAAAAATTTTCATGATCTGAATCGAACAAAAATACTGAATCTAGAGACTCGATTTTTTTTTTCGCTCTTAAACCCAAAATTCTTAACATAATTTCACTTATTAGCGAATAATTTGTAAAATTTGGATCAATATAAAAATCCGAATCAGTTGATAAAATACAATTTATAACTTGGAATTTTAATTTTATTGATAAATCATGTAAATTAGCTTTGGAGAATAATTCAAGAGAAAATGAATCAAAATTGTCTCTTTTTGAAACTAGAATTTGTGTCAAATTTTTGACCAATTTGGGCTTGAAATTTAAACTTTCTAAAATCAAATTTTTGTGAGATCGATTAATAAAAGAATAATTTAAAATTTTTTGAAAATCTAAATTTACATCGGCATCGTTGATGTAATATTTTAAGAATACTGTAAGGAAATCAAGAGTTGAGTTTATCAGTATATTCGAGCGAATTCGATCTTCGTTTAATACGTTTATTTTTGTATCTATTAAATAAAGATTTTTGTTTAAAAAATTCAGAATTCTAGTATTGATTATGTCGTTGAATAATTCATTGTGAAAAAGGTAAAAAATTTTCTCAAAAAATTTGTTCCAGTAAATATTGCCGACAAGATCAAGATCATGATCTATTTGGCTAAGTAAATTTGACCACGAGTAAGTATCATTGTCAATTTTGCGTTTTTTAATCGGGGAATTTTCGGCCTCATTCGAATTTATTGCTGAATATTTGTTAATACGTGGAAGACGGCTCAAAATAAACCAACATTCAGATACAACTAAAAACAAATTTTCTTCATTTTCTAAAAACTTGTTAGTATTCGTTTTATTTGATTTTAAACTTAAAAATATGGAATATTTAAAATTTAATTAAACAAAAAAAAACTATTGAACTTAACTACTGAATTTTTTATTACTTTTTATTACTAGATATTTCTTGAGATATTTGGTATAAAAGAACGGTCCAAAAAGATTTTAAGTACTTTTATTCTAGAAATCGAAAGTTGTTTTTGTAAATGGAAGAATTAACTGGAAGTCAATTGGAAAAAATTTTAAAATAAAATTTGAATGTTTTTCATTTTTCAAAGATTTGGCAGATTATAATTCCCTTTGCAGAAGTAATTTTTAAATAAGATACTTTATTCTTTTGAATAATTATGTTGTACCGAATCTACAGAGACAGAAATAGAATAATTTTGATTATTTTATTATTTATTCTGGTTAAGTCCTTTTTAAAGATGTTTTGCACAAGATAGTAGTAGACTTTGACAGTTGATGCAACTATGAATGCTGCACCATGTTGCTTTCGCAGAACTAATTTTTAACTTATAGAAAAAAAGTTATTGAATTTGCTATCATTTTATTAGTTCAATTTTAATAAATTATAAAAATTATTAACTTTTTATATGCTCTTTATTTTTGATTTTTTCATTATTTCTCCTTCTTCAAGATTCGAACAAATTTACAAAACCACTTAGGCAAATGAAAATAATGAAGAATCAGATTCTGATTTGAATTTTTTAAAAACCAATGATTTTAGTGTTTAAAGTTTAAAAAAAAAGAGCGTCTTTCTAAAAGACGACTGAATAGAAAAATGCTGTATTACAAAATATTTTATTTAATCGAATTTTGAATGATATAAATAATCTTAGTCATTTTATGCATATAACAAACTGAATAACTTAATTGTAAAATAAACATTTAATTGTCTATTAAATTTTTTATCCCTTATTAGATACAAATCATATTTCAATTTTTTCATGGGACTTAAACTTTAATTAAATAAATTAACTAAGCAAAATTTGACTTAAAATTAATAATTAACTATAGACGTTTTTTTACAGTCAATGTATTTGAAAGTACTTGAAAATTAACTATACTCATTTCAATATAAAATGTGAGGCACCACCAGAAAGAAAGGAATAAAGACATTAGAAAGAGGTCAAATAAATGCTAAAAAAAATTTTAAATAATTTTTGATAAATAATATACAGCGATTCTAAAAAATCGTAACGCCACTAGGTCTCGGCCAGTTTTTTGGCCTGGTCGGACAACAGAATCGAATATATTTTTATATATTATTTTTCTCTTTTAAATGGCGCTTCTTCATTTTAAAAAATATTTTTTTAATGAGTGGTTTAAACTTGAAATTTGATTTTAATTTTTTATTGAAATTGCTTGAATTTTCCTCTTTATATTTTTAAATTTTTCGATGATTTTTATTTATTTATTTTATTTTTGATTTTTGATTTTTAGAAAAAAAGAAATTATTTTTTTTTAATTTAAAATTAAGAAGCGCCATTTGAAAGAGAAAAATAGAATAATTATTTTCGATTCTGTTGGCCACATGGCCGGACTGGCTGGACGGACGGTTATTTGAACTGCTGTAAATAACTAAATATTAGTTATAAAAAGATAGAACTATTCTTGGTTAGTTTTTCAAAATATTTCAAAATATATTATTATAGAATAGCAAAAACAAAAACTTTTAAATTCATTATCAACTAATAGGTCAGCAGGAAATTGGAGGTATCTGAAATAAGCCGATAAGGCAACACAAGTATTTAAAGGAAGAACAATTATTGATTTTATTCGACTCATTAAGATTCTTAAATGCTTTTAGATTAATTTAAATAGCGTTTTTAATAAACACTATTGTAGGTTGTCATATTTTTATTATTTCTAGATACAATCTGAAAAAAATTAAAAGTAGACTTTTTAGTCCAGAATTAAGCATTTGTTTCAGTTTCATTAAAAGACTATTTTTTACTTTACTTATTTAGAATGGAAAAAAACATTGAAAATAAAAAAAAAATTACTTTATGCTGGCAACCTGTTGTCGGATCTTGGTATATATTTCTTCCTTACTCCATTCATAAGCTGATTTGACAATTTCCTTATAAAAATATATTATTTTTTTTGTTAAAATAAAATAAGAATAATAATTACCGTCCAAAGACTATTATTTTTGAATTCATTTTTTTCACTTTTTTTACGGAGATTAATTTGAATAATCAAAAATTTTAATACTATTTCCTTTAAGATAAAAAGATACTTCAGGCCAAGGAAATTTTGAATAATTTTACCTTAGAATTCACGCCTGCATTCAAAAATTCACAAATTTCAATTAACTTGAGACCTATTTCCTCGCCAAACTTCAACACTTCAAATAGAAAATCGTGATGAAAATTGTTGCTCAACTCGTAAATACATCCAATTATATTATCAATTAATTCGGGATTTGAATCTTTCCTTTTGAAAATTTTAAAAATTTAATTTAAAATTTACTTGATAAAATATACTTAATTTCAGTCAGCGCGGTATATAGAAAAGAAAATATTTTAGTCGTATTGATTAGACCTGCATATTGGAACACAATCGACAAAATTTTTCTCAAACATTTTATTGAGCACATAGGATCAATTGAAATATTGCTTGACAAATAATTCAAATAATTATTCATATAAAAATTTATAAATTCTATCCAATTCGACTTATTTATTTGGCTGCAATAGATTTGACTAATTAAAATTTGATTGTGTAAAAAATTGGACAAGTCATTTAGTATTTTAGCTTGGAAAGTGGCAAAGTCATTGCTCATGTCTACTAAAGAGTCGAAAAGATTCAAAAAATTTGATAATTTTAGATAATGACGCTTTCCTTTATTTAAGAAAAAAATTAAAATTAGTCTCGGCGCTTCGAAAAAAAAAGCTAACTTGAGTTTATCTGGTTCAGTACGAGATTTAACACGGCTCTTAGTTGATAAATTTTGTTATCTATATTCTGAGACGAAGCGGTCCGGTTTGATTGGGAAAAAGAGAAATTTTTATCCTTTATTGTCTTCAGTTCATTTATCACAAAATTTTGAATTAACTTAAAAAGAAAATTTTAATTTAGATTCATTTAATAGGCAAACTTTTTTTTCGATTTTTCTTTAGATGAAAATGAAAATAAGGTTTGAAATTATTTTTTTACATTAAATAAATTGTTCCAGTCAAGAGAAAGAGGCTCGTTTGAATGCTGAGAATACTGAGGTACATTTTCTTTGTCGTATTCAATTTCTAATTCACCACACGTCAAGGAATCAAGAATTCGAAGTATTTTTGAATCGTTCAAAAATTCGCCAATTTCCGACAGTAAACTCTGATATTTTTATATAATCAATTTATTTATTTAATTAAATTAGCTGAAGAATACTTTTTTTTCCGAGACTAATCTGACATTTTGTAATGCTCTGCATGATGCTTCAAATTTGCGGAATGAATTTAGACTAAGACTATTCAAGCTAGTAGAATCATTATCAAAATTCATATTTTGAAAACTTGAATTTTTTTTAATAATTTTTAATTTTGAAAATTTTAAAGCATTGTAAATCTCGACCAGTTATGTCACGTGATAAATACTAAAAACTTATTTTTAGAGTTATATCTTTTTAATTCAAAGCATTATGTTTTTATAACTCCATAACCACTATTTAGTTATAATTAGTTTTTTTTTGTTCCGATCAACAATCTGTGGTCCAAGGAAGCCGAAAACATTGGTCTAAACAGGTAAGGCGAAGACATGCTATGATTTTATTGAGAACCAGGAAGAAATTTTAATCAGAAAAAATTTTAAATCCTAAGTGACAAATTTCAATACTTTTTTGGTTCCAAATAAATTTTGCCAATTGCTTAATTAAGTCAACTTTGTCTGCAACAAATAAAGAGTTAGTAATTAGATGATATAACTAATTGGAAGTAATTTTACTTCCTGACTTGTAACTCATTCAAATAATAATTTGAATTATATAAATTCATGTAAACTAAATACAGGGACATTTAAATTTAAAATAAATCTAATTTATCCAATTTAATAAAGTATAAAATATTGGTCCTTAATTGTACTGGTAAAAATTTTTTATTAAATTAAAAAAAAATAGTCATTTTAGAATGTCTGGAGAGAAAAAATGTATCAGATTGCAAATCGATTTGCCAATTGACGACGCTTACCTGTTGGAAAAAATTTCAAGTGATCAAATATCAAACATGCGGTTTAGACTTTCATTAAAGGCATTGAATGAACAAAATGTGAGTCTCAATTCATACGAAATGTCTTCGCTGAGTTCGTCCTCTGCTAGTGATTACTCATCTGCATCTGATTCTTTAATGCTGAGCCTTGTGTCAGGTGACTTTAAATTCAAGAATGAATCTAAAAATGCGGTAAATGTCTACGATAAATTGTCATTCCGCAAAATATGTAACCAATCCGGGAATTATTCGATCACTAGCGATTTTGTCAGAAATAGAGTAGAAAACATCTACGAAGAGATAATTTATAGTGATAAGTTTTCAGATGAAAAAGATTTTCGCGAATCAAACGAGTATTTTTTACCGACCGGCAACTCAAAATCCAAAACTTGCACAAAAATGTTCCAAAAAGAATATTCTCTAAATCAGATAATGGATAATTTAAACCAATTAACCACGTTTGCTCAGAAGCAAGAAGAAATGGCACAGTGTGAAAATTCCAATTTAACATGTTCTGAACCTATTTATGTTTAAAAAAAACGAAAAGAATTTTTTTGTTACCATTTATGTTTAAATTATCTTTTTATCTGTAAATATTTTCTTTAATAAAGAAATATTTTTTTAACCAAATTCGTAGTCTGATTTAATTATTAACTATTTACAAGAAAGTTAACTGAAGATAACTTGAATCGAATGAACAAGTGTCTAATTGAAAAGTAAATTTAAGACTTAAATTTAGACTAAAATAAGCATCTTAGAGTAAATTGTAAATAAAATTCATGTACTTTAAACGTTTATTTTAAAATTTATAATAAAATTGTTTTAAAAATTAAATTAATTTTTTTGCATTCTGAAAAATGTCTTATTATAGTCTTAAACCTTATAGAAATGAATAATATTTAAGTAAAAGCAATGAAGTCGAATAATCAAGCTAAAAAATTCAGTTAAAAAACTATCAATTTATCTAATCCAAATTCTTAAAAAATCAATAAATGATCTTTAAAATTTAATAAAATATGGCTTAGGTTTGAAAAAAAAATTAGATATGAATTTTGATGAAATCTTTAACCTACAAACTATTCTATATTAAAAATATTCTATTTTTGATGAAGTATTTTAGAGGAAGTAAATGTCTTATTAATACTACAGTATTGGTTGACAGTAATTTTACGTAAATTTTCGAAAATTTACTTCTTTTTTCGTAAATTTTTCGCTTCCTTTAAACCTTTTCTTTGAATTTTATAGATTTTATTATTTGATAAACTTGTTTTTCTATAGAATAAAATCATTATCTAGATGAATTATAAAATTATTTTGTTATTTTCCTTTTTTTATCTTTTTTTTTAACCATTTTCTACTGTAAAAAAGTGTATTTTTACGAAATTTACGTCATTTTTTAAAGAAACCTAAAAAATAATAAAATAAATAGAAAATCTCAAAAAAGAGACACTTTTTGAGCCGAAAAAAGAAGTAAAATTACAAAAATTTAAGTGTAAAATTCATGTAAATTTAATACTGTAAACATTTTGTTGTGCTTCATATATTACTAAAAATCAAAATTATCTTCTTTTTAAGTTTTTTGTCAATTTTTCAATTTTGATTTCCTATTCATCCAAAGTATATTTTTAATTTTAAGTTAAAAATAGAAATAAGCGTTTTTTTGTAATTTACCAAAAGATGTTATTATTTAATAATTTTATTTTTACAAAATTTTATTTTTAATATGCAATTATTTACCACAAATTTTAATAAGCATAACATTTAAGATCAATCATTTTCGATAAAAACATAATTTTCAAAATTCAAAAAGAAAATAAAAAAAGAAATCAGGTCCTGAATTCTGAGATTTAAAAAAAAATTCAAATTTTACATCAATTACGAAATATTTTTACATATTTTTAGCTCTCCATGAATCATTTGGATCTAGATTAAATAGAAAATTAATTAAGTAAAATAATTTTAACAAAAAATTAAATATACGCATATACTGGTTCCAGTCTAATGTGGCCACTTCTAGGTAACGTTTCGGGATCCAAATTCAGATTTTGAGATAGCATATGTGTGGTGTCAAATCCGCCTATATAGTCAACTTAAAAAATGTAAACATTTTTTTGATATAATCAAAATAAGCGCTTACACGAGTCGTCTTCTTCATTCAAAGCATTTGATACTAGCAAGCCAAAAATAATGATCAAAATCTTGACAAAAAATTTAAATAAAAATGGTATTTAATCTAAGTGGCTTAATTACTGCTTTTAAAATCATGATCGATGAATGGATTATTTCAATCAAATAAAATGGAATAAGACAATTAGATGAAATGAATTTGTTCAGATATTTGTATTTGGAATCGGAATTGAATGAAACAAAGCTGTAGATAAAATTTTCCTGAGAAAAAATTGTTGAATTTGCTTTTTCTGCATAGAGTGCATTCGCAGAGTCCAATTGTTCTTGAATTTGAAGTTTTTCTAATTCATTGAATATTTCCACGCTACAGCCGAAATTTGATGTTAACCACCAGCTGGTTTTGCCTGTATTTAAATTCAAAAATACTGGATCATACTTGGAATAAAAATATTAAATATTTCGCCAAGATCTATCATTCCCAAATATTTAAAAAAGAGGGTAATGACACTTTTTAAATAAAAAAAATTACTCTATTTAAATTTCCTATATCTAAATAAACGCATATAATAAAAATGTTCCATGCAATCCAAATCATGCTTGTCAAAGTTAACTTTAAAAAAAATAAAATTTCTATAAAATAAGTTATTATTTAATACTTACTGACACAATATAATTAACTCTGAATTGAAAAACACCAAAAAGTCCGATTAACAAAAACATTAAGTACAAAAAGTCTGCAATAATCATACTAAACATGAAGCCTAAAAAGTCAAATGTCATTCTTTCGATCAAAAATGCCTTTAAAAATAAATTTTATTTATAATAAATATCTCTTTTTGATTTTTCTTAAGTAAAAATTGTGTTCAATTATTGATACATACTGTATTCAGAAGAACAATAATGGTAAACGCTTTTCGAAGATTCGGCAAAGCCGATTTTTCACTTGAATTTTTACTCATTGCAAATTAAATTTTCGTTTTAATTCCACAATTAAAATTGAATCATTTTGGATATTTAATGAGTCCAAATAGCCCTTTGTTGCTTTTGTAAAATTTAATAACAAAAATATCGAAATAAAAAATTAAAAATAAATATCTTTAAAATGAAAATAAAGTTAAATTAATTATCATAAATTTTTTTTTCAAAGACGATATTTCATTATAAGATCCAGTACGGTCATTTTAAAACGTCAAATTTTTTGACTTATGTCAAATTTTGGTCTGAATGAAGGGAAAATAATTAAATGTGATACACAATATTTGAAAATTATATTTCTAATATTTTAAAAAATAAAGTTCACGAAATTCAAAACTTTAGTGTCTTCTTGAATAAATTTTTTTTGGCCGATAACTTCTAGGTTACTAGCACAAGATTGATTTTATTTTGATTTTTTAGGCATTTTTCACGAAATTTTATTTATATTTAGGTAAGTTTTAAGTAAAATTTGAATAAAAACATCAATAGAATATTAATATACAAATTTTTTAAAAATCACATGATTTGAAGAGATTTTTTAAGAAAAATAAAGCAATAAATTAAAAAAGTAAAACCATAGATTTGTTCAGAATTTTGTCTAGATTTAAAAAAAAAAAAAAGTGGGATCCTAATTGATCCCACGGAGGAGATACGATTTAAACCAGAAAAAACACATTTTTTCCTTTTTTTAGGCAGAAAAAACCGCCACACCTTTTTTATATTTTTCTAAATTACATTAGCATTTAGAGAATTTTATGCTCTTTCAGAATATATAAACTTTTATAGTATATTTAAGTTTAATCTTTGAGTTTTTGAGTCTTAAAGAACAACAACTTTTGAAAGGGTTTGCTATTTTTGGAACCCTGTGTGTAAAAAATTTTTTTTTAGTCCCCCCACAAAAAAATTTTTTCATGGGGCTTTTGAGAGCGTAGATTACGAATTTTGAGTCAAAAATGTGGAATTCAGATGGCACTAAAGTTTTGAATTTCGTGAACTTTAGGAAATTAGAAAAACTTAAAATTCAAAAGAAAGTTTTTTTGTTAAAGCTCGTTAAATAAAACACTGTACTTTTACCTGGCTCTTGGATTTTTATATAAATCTTTACAAATTAATTAACAATATTTTATTTTAAATCTAATCATCTGACAAGGCATTTTGTTCACAAATATATTTTTATTGATAGATTTTATTTAAAATCCATTTTTAGTAAAATTTGTATTTTAAAAATGAAAAAAATTAAGAATTTATTTTCTTTTCTATAATCAATAAGAGGTTCTATGGTGTAACGGTTAGCACTCTGGACTTTGAATCCAGCGATCCGAGTTCAAATCTCGGTAGAACCTTTAATTTTTGTTGCTCAAATTTAAATTTATTTTTTATATTTTAAATATATAGCTGTGAAAAATATATTTTTAAAAAATTAAAGGTTCTACCGAGATTTGAACTCGGATCGCTGGATTCAAAGTCCAGAGTGCTAACCGTTACACCATAGAACCTCTTATTGATTATAAGAAAAAATATATAAAATATTTAGAGATGAATAATTGATTAATTTTTAAAAATGTGAACTAAAAATAGTAATCTTTAGAGTTAATTTTTGTAAATATTAATTGAGTAAAATTTAGGGGGATAAAGAATTGAAGCTAAATATGTCACAATCGCAGTCCCGCTAGTATCAATAAATATAATAAGATTATCCAATTGAGCATTTAGAATAAAAAGGCGCCCATTAATTAAAATTTTTAAAATAAAAAAAAAGAATTTTAAATTGTTAAATTCGGTTATTCATGAGTACAATTTCGATGCAGCTAATCTGAGGTCCTGACCTGAAAGAAAAATACAAATGACATGCAAATGATGCAAAGATGATCAATAGCACTAGAATTCAACTAAAGAAAGGAGACTGGATGAATTGGTTATCATTATAATTGAATTGATGAATATGGCTGTAAATGGATTCATGAAATATAAATTTCAACTATTTTTATCTATGTCGTAATTTTGGACATATTCAAAAATGTTAGTGGTTGGAGGTAAATGAGGGAAGGATAGGAATCAGTATTTATTGAATATCCTACCTCATTGTGTAATTCCTACAAAGTAGTTTCTTTTTTTTTCTAATTAATGATCTGAAACTTAATATTTTTATGTAGTTTTTTCATTCATATTGTTTAAGGGGATGGAAAACCTTATCATAAGTCATATCCGACATCTGTAACTAAATGAAATAACACAAATAATTTTTCAAATTAAAATTTTTATATTATTATCAAGAATACTTGTAGGAAAAGCACCACTTATTAATTTTTCCATTTTATTATTCTGTTTTTCTTTATTTCTTCTATTTTAAATTATTCAAACTTTGTTTTTTATTTCAATCTTATTTTTTTTTATTATGAAGGAGCTGTAAAGCTCGATATAGATTTTCAAATAAAAAAAATATAGAATTTTTTCAAGCAAAATTCAAGACATTGTGAAATTTCAATCAAAACTTCAAATACACAAATAAAAAAATTTTATAACTTTTGTTCTAAGTGTCAAAAACTTGTTCTGTAAATGAAACAAAGTGAAACAACTTTTGTTTCACCTTCTGCGGAAGTCTGCAAAATCTGTGCAAATTAATTCAGTTTTATTTTTAAAACTTTTAAATTGGGTGCAATTTTGCAGAATTCGCACAGATTTTGCAGACTTCCGCAGAAGGTGAAACAACAGTTGTTTCACTTTGTTTCATTTACAGAACAAGTTTTTGACACTTAGAACAAAAGTCATAAAATTTTTTAATTTTGTATTGGAAGTTTTGAATGAAATTTCACAATGCCAAAATTCAAAAAGGGTAAAATTGAAAGGAACATAAAAAAAAATTATTTTAATTGAACACTAATTTATTATTTCTTAAGCTACACTTTTTTGATCGAAATTTGCAAAAATTAGTAACATTTTCATCAGTGTTTTTATTTATTTTCCGCATTTATTATTGTATTAAATTTATTTATTTAATTTATAATTAATTTAGTCTTATCATATAATAAGTTTCAAATGTGTTTGATTTTTAACTTTCATATTTGAAAGAGTTTAAAATAATAAATGAAATTATTCATTATTCAACGCTAATTTAACCCAAAAAATCTGCATGATTCGTAATATTATTTTCTGATTTTAAAATATATTAAATTTCAATATTTTTTAGCATTTCATGAAAATTCTTGTTGCTTTTTTTTTGAAAAAAAAGAGCTATTGACAATAGATGTAGTAACATTCTTTTTAAACTTTTTATACTTTTTAATTTAAGTCAAAGTTAGGTTTTACCCATAAAGGATGTACTTTTTGTACTTTTTAATTTAAGTCAAAGTTAGGTTTTACCCATAAAGGATGTACTTTTTGTACTTTTTATTTTAAGTCAAAGTTTGGTTCTACCCATAAAGGATGTACTTTTTGTACTTTTTATTTTAAGTCAAAGTTAGGTTCTACCCATAAAGGATGTACTTTTCGTACTTTTTATTTTAAGTCAAAGTTTGGTTCTACACATAAAGGATGTACTTTTCGTACTTTTTATTTTAAGTCAAAGTTTGGTTCTACACATAAAGGATGTACTTTTTGTTCCTTTTAGAATTTATTTTTAGCCTTAGTCTAGAAAAGACGTACTTTTTATCCTTTTTTTAAATTGATATTTATATCAAATAATTTGATACGTAATTTAACTAAAATCTTACCCTTTTAATTAAATAAGCCGAAACCCTCAACTGAGTCTGCGCCCCAGACCCCGTTCAAACCCAAGTTTGTTAAAACAAAATTAACCGAATGACTAAGCGAATGACGACGCTAGTCGTCATTCATTCGTTTAATTTTAGGGTTAAATTTCTTTAACTAAAATTATATAAAAATCATTTGAAAATGAAATATTTGATTAAAATTTAAAAAAATGTTATTTTTAAACATTTTAGATAACTTTTCAATTTACAAATGCTTTCGTAATGTGTTTTTTCAAAAAGTACAAAAAGTACATTCTTTTTTTTAAGAGAACAAGGAGACTTTATAGTATTTGGGTTATTTTGTCATAAAGTACAAAAAGTACATTCTTTTTTTTAAGAGACTTTATAGTTTTTAAGTTTTTAAAAAAGGATAAAAAGTTTTTTGAAGGATTTTTTTTTTGTTGTCAATAGATGAAAAAAAATCGAAATTGTTTCTACTGACAATTTTTAAGGGTGTAAGAGATATTCTTTAATGTATTACATTAATTATTTTAACTGAATTTTGCTTCGAAATTTTAAAATTAAGATTTAAGATGCATTTGGTTTGTCAAATCAAATTTTTTATTTATTATCATTTTTATTATTCATTTATAAAAAAATTACCATATATTTAAAAAAGTTAAAACTAGAAACTGCTCAAAATCTGAATTCAAATGAGTTAAGTTTTAAAAAAAGAAAAAATTAAGCAAAATAGCTTTTAGTCAGAATTAGAGAATATTTTTAGAAAATTAAAATCATATCTGCTGACTCCATCTTTTTAATAATAACAATAATAAAAACTACGACAAGCGAGCTTGCGGAGGCAGCTAACTAGAAGGTCGCCCATGGTAGCACATTGCACTATACGAGGAAAATTTCAGAAATAGAAGTACTTATAAGTATTTCTATGTGTCAATGTGAATTCCAATGTTAATTAGCATATTAATAAAATAATATTCTCATAAAATTATTTATACATTATACATTAATAATTTGCTAATACCAAAGCTCAATAAAATTATGTTCTCATGCTAAATAGAAATTTAGAAATATTTTAATTTATTAAATTTATTTTATCTTCCATAATTTCCTATTTGTTCATCTCAATTAAAAAAAAGAAGATTTTTGAACAAAAAAATTTACAGTACAATACAATATTTAAAATGGATTTTTTAGATATATTTTTTTTATCTTAAATAAAAAATAAATCAAAATAAATTTTCGAGAATTAGCCATTCTATTAAATAGATATTCAATTTGTTCACAAAGTCTAAAAGTTTTTCAACGATTGAATACTAATTTAAATCAAAATGAATTATTAATCTTTTTTTTCATTTTATTTATTTTTTATTTTTTAACTTATTTAGCTTATTTAACTCTAATTTTTATTTATTTTTTCAAATATTTTTATTCTGAAGGAGCATTAGCTCAGTACAGATAAACAAATAAATAAATTATTTAACAGTTAAATTAATAATTTTCAATATTTTTTCAAATTTCCAAATAAAAATAAAACTCATTCTATTTCATTAACGAGTTTAATTTCAAATATGAAAATGCATGCAATATTAACTTAAAAATATTTTTTAATTTGAAACTGAAAAAAATATTTCAAACATCGAACTTTTTCAATGTTATTTCAACATTGTATACATTAATAAATAATCCGACAAAAAATTGATCCATATAAATTTGAATATTTTTTCTAAATAATAATAATTAAAAGCATATACTAAACGTTTTTTCTCTTACTTTTCATACATATAACAAACAATTGCAATGATTTATAACCAAAAAAATGTTAAGTTAATTTTGAATGCAAAAAAATCATAAATTATGCTTGGCACAGTTGTGAGACTTAATAATCAAATACATTATGTATAGCTAAAAGCTAAAAAGCAACAAAAAGCATGATATAAAAATAATAATTTATGTTTATGGCCACAGTTTATCCAATCACAAGTCCAACATTATGTATATTAATTAATTATAAAAAGCTTGCAATTTCTCTTCGCTAGGAAATTACAAAATTAGAAATTTTACTCTTTGTTCAAAAATAGAAAAAATCATTTCTACATAAATCTCTAACAAACAACGCATTTTCTCTCTTACAAAAATCCATCAAAACCCATCATTAAAAAAAAAGCAATAGCTACCAACTCTTTCAGACATGTCCCTTTCGCCCAAAAACTCAACACCCACTCCGCCACCGACCCAATCGGTGAGCTCTAGCGTGCCAGGCTCCACTGGTCCGGCATACGCCTACCCCCCAGTAGGCTCCAGCCCGGCCGCCATCGCCGCATACCACCAATACTATCAACAGTACTACCAGTACATTTGCTCCATGTACAATCCGACTCAGGCAGCGGCCATTATGCAGTCATATGGCCAAAACCCTGCAGCCCAAGGATACTCTAATTACCCATCTGGCACGCAGACTCCCAAGACACCGTCTCAGTCTGCACCTCCTCCTCCGCCGCCTCCTCACTCAAAGCCCGCCCAGGCTTCCACTGACTCCAAAATTAAGATTAACATTAAATTCTCCTCCACCGAGGCTAAGTCAGACACCAGAAAGTCGCGATTCACTGAATCTATCGCTAATGTAACTAAAGAACAAGAAAGTTGTAAGGAAATTGTGCAGCAGCCGCCTGCTCAACAAGAGGCTAAGAGCGAGGAGACTAAAAAAGAACAAGGCTCAGACATTGTGTTTGACATAAACAAATGGCCCAATGCTCTTAAAGGCTACTGTGCCAGAGTCTATCAGCATTACCAGAACATAAAACAAGTAAGTGAGGACCAAGTGACTAAGTATCTGCAGAAGAGGATCACTGACGCGTTCAAAATACGCGCTGATCTGAATATTGTGTGGGATAGCGAGCCTTTGCCTGACGTGGCCGCCATCAGACAAGTAGCTCCGCTGTCTCAGTATCAAATAGAGCAGCAGAAGAGACAGCAGCAGGTGGTGGCGCAGCAGATTGAGGCCAAGCGAAGGCAGATACAGGCCCAGCAAGAGCAAAAGTGCAAATTGGGCCTGATGGCCTCTATTAAGGAAAATATGAAGAGAAAAAAGTCTAGGTCGAGGTCACGTGACAGCACCTCTGGCTCGTCAAAGTCGTCGACTAGCGGGTCCGATGAAGACGAGAATTTTATTAGATTTAAAAAGAGTAAGTCGAAAAATTTGAAGAGAAAATCGGACGCGTCGGATGACTCTGACGAGACGAGAGGTGTTCTTGTCGAGGATCGGCTGGGACCGACGCCGAAAAAAAATGGCAAAAAAATGAGCAAAAAAGAGCGAAGAAAATTTCTAATGGATCAGAAGAGAAAAGAACATGAGCTTTTGATCAAAGAGGCCACGCACAGACCTGTGTTTGGTCTTGGCAGAAAAATTCAATCTGAAAATAATCTTTATTCTTTGAATATTGTTAAGAAACAAATGAAAAGCATATTTGAATTGGAGAGGGTAATTTTTTTATAAAATGGATTAAAGTTTGAATTTTTTTTTATTTAACTTTTTTTTTTGTCCATAGGAGCAAGATATAGAACATGGCGAAGCTTTGCATGCCAAGAACATTTGCATTGGTATGAGTCAACAACTGGAAAAAGAATATCTTAGATTGACTGGCGTGAGTTTTAATTTTTTTTGAATAAATTTTTTTTTAATTAAAAATTATTTATTTTATTTGAATTTTTTAGCCACCTGACCCGTCAAATGTGAGACCTCTTCGAGTACTCAAGCATTCTTTGGACTACGTTTTGACCAAGTATCAAAAAACCAATGACTATCGCTACATATGCGATCAAATGAAGGCCATTCGCCAAGACTTGACTGTAACATTACAAAAAATTTACATTACATGTTTTCTCACAGTCTAGCATTTTGTTAAAAATATATAAGGAATACCTAAAGACATTCTATTAATTAATTAATTAAGTTTAAATTTATTTTATGTTATAATGGGATTGTAGCTTGAGAACTAGTAAAAAAGTAACTTGGATTTTGGAACGAAAAAAAAAATAATTTTTTTACAATTTTAAAATAACAACGTAAAATCTAAAATATCAAGCTAAATTTTTGTCTGTGCAACAATTCTGCAATTTGTCTTTAGCGCTTTGCAGAGTAGTTACACAGTCTGAATTTGTGTAACTTTAGATTTTTGATTATTCTTATGAACCAAAATTCGGAAAGTCTTTATAAAAAATTAAGTTTACTAAAATTTTCTTTTGTTGTCTAAACCAAATCTAGAACATTCTATTTAAGAGAAAATTTATATCATTTTTAAATTAGAAATTGAAAATAGCTAGGCTGAACTAACATTTCAAAAGTTATTTAATTTGTTTCAAGTTTAGATTTAGGTAACTTTAATTTCCCAAATTTCAATTTCTAATAATTATACATTTAATATTAATAATAATAATAATAAAATTATGATAAGCCACATCACGTCCTTATGTTAGTTTTCTTTCTATAAAATATATTTAATTAGACTTAGAAAAATACATATAATTATAATTTAGAATACATATACAAAAATTATTTATCTTTTAATTGTATAATTCTTTTTTTTATATATATATTTTTCCTACGAACGAAATCTAGTAAAATTCGAGGTTATAAAAAAATATAGACTCAACTCTAATTCAATTAAAATCATATTATTATATTTAAAGATAAATATTTTGAGGAAATTTTTTCTTATTCTTAACTAAAAAAATATTTTTTCCTTTAATTAATTTAATTAATTAATTAATTTTTCTATAATTTATAATGATTAGATTTATTTTCTACAGTGGTCAATTTTCTCCTAGAATTTTTATATCATAAATCTTCTAATTCTTAACATAAAATTTTATCTAATATTCTTTATTTAAGTGGTTTAAATTAAAAGAAAAGTAGCATTCGGCCAAATAAATAATTTTGATGATTTTTAAATTTACATTTTTTTTAATTAACAAATATTTTTTGAGCAATATTTCGGAAAATTTAAAAAAAATATTTTTCGAAATCAAAAATGAAAATTTTCTGAAATATTACACAAAAAATATGAAAAAGTACCTATGAAAAATTTGGCTCGACATTCATTTTAAAATTTGACATTTTTACCTAAAATTGCCTTTTTATGGTACTTTCCTAGTATAAAAAATGAATGCCTAACTTTGTGGGATACATGTGCACAAAAAATTGAGTTGACTTTTTACTAATATTTAAATATTAAAGGTACAACAAATTCGAAATGAGTTTACAATCCATGTGTACGAGACCCATGCTCGGATCGCGATCAAAAATGTATTAAAATTAAAAAAAAATTTTTTTTTCTTAAATTTAATCCATTTATTTTGCAGAAAGACCGTGATGAGTTTAACCAGTGTCAAAATCAACTTAAAAGTTTGTATAATCTTGTTTCGTCTAAAAATATTTCCCTTGAATCATATACGGACAACAGTGCTGAATTTATTGGTTATCGTCTTTTGTACAACATGCTTACTAAAAGCTATAAGGGTAACTTTAACCTCACAACTAAAATAAATTTTATTTAAATTATAACTTTATTTTTAGACATTGACCAAGTTATTAAGGAAATAAACCAAAAGTACTCTTTTGATGCTAAACTAAAACACTTACTTGAACTTAAACAAGCGTGGCTTTTAAATAATTACGTTAAATTTTTTAAATTATATAAAAAATCAAATTTTATGTGCAAATGCTTGATTGAACAATTTATTGACCGAGAGCGAAAACAAGCACTAAAAGTCATCATAAAATCGTGAGTCCACAGTTAAAATTTTTTATTTCTTTTTCTTTGGTCCACTCTTTTTCCCGATGTTGTGGCCAAAATCCATTGGCACTTGAATTAACATTTTTTTACTTTCAAAAATGGATCTTGGCAATTATTTCTCTTTTTTTATTTTTTGTTTATGCTGGTATTTTTTTTAATGCAAAAAAAAGTAAGTATTATTGACAGACTTGCTAGTGTTCACACTTTTTTTTTAGTAGGGGAAATTTAAATAAATTAAAAAAATAATTTGTTAAATGTTTAAAAAATTTAGCTACCGTCCAACAATTAAATTACAAGTAGTTAGCAGCATGCTCGCCTACGACTCATTGGAAGCGTGTAAAAAAGACCTAATAGAGTACAAAATAAATTTAATCGAAGATAATTCAAGCTCTCCTAATAGTTTGGGCAATGAGACTGATATCTATATCGACTGTAAATTATGTAATTTATCAAGCTTTTAGCCATTTGCCAACTACCCTAATTCACTTGACGAATTTACGATAATTTTTTTTTTAAATTTGAAATCCACGCATTCAGAAAGGCTTTACTTGAAAGTTTACTTAGCTTCAAACTCAAATGTTTTTAAATTTCCATCAACAAGCGATTGAATTGTTGGCAATTAGGCCTCGGTTTGTTTCTAAATTAGGAAGTGAATTGGTGTGCGTTAATTGCAGCGGGTGAGGTACGCAAATCGGTCAATGTTGCTTCGGGAAAAGTCGTTTGCATAAGTTTTAGCGCTCTGAAAGTATTAAATTAAAACTAGCATCATATAATTAGCTCAGGAAGTGGATTTAATTCAGCACAGGGGTCCGATGTGATTCTTATTTTTTTCTTTTTTATTTTAAATCTAAATTCAATGCTGTTTTCAACTGGGCAACTGGGCTAGACTGCGCAACCATGCGTCGGCTGCCGAGCCGGAGTGTCCCAATCGGAATAGTTTGAGTGATGACTTAAAGGTAAAGCTAGAATCAAGTTATCTCCATTTATGTGTAGATAGATTGATTTAGTGGGAATTTTTGTAAATTATAGTATTATTTGGTATACAGAATATTTTTTTTGTTTTTGATCAGTCTTTTTTCGTTCAATTTTATAAAGTTATTTTATCTTTTGAAGAAAATATCAATAAAAATATAAAAATTAAACTGTTTTTTTATTAAAATTCAAAAATTAATCATTCTGCTTTTGCTCAAATAAATTATAATTTCTTCAATTATTGAAAAAATAAATAAAAATCGTCCCGTCCTAATATCTAAATAGAATATCATATGAATTTTACAAAGCATTTATTTCCTTAAATGAAAACTTATGAAATAAAAATAAAGCACATTCATTGAATACATTTTTTTTCTATTAAATTAATACTTGATATCTTATTAACACTAGAAAATCACATTTTCTTATAAAATTAAGTCCGGTTGGCTACAATCGACCCGAAAATATTCATTTATAAGCCACAATTAAAAATGTTAAAATAAAATAATAACTACTTTACTTATTATTAAATAGACCACTATTTTACCAAATATATTATACCAAACAATCAATAAAATGATTGTCGGGTCAATTTGACCCGAACCAGGGACGTGCATTAAGTATTAAGTACTTAAAAAAAATTAAAATTAATTTTAATTTTTTAATTTATTTAAATTTTGAAAAAATTCGATTTTTTTAAAGTACTTAAGTAAGACCGAATTTACTTAAGTATTTAAAAATACTTAACTTTTTGACTAACATTCATGATTTCTGATTTTTTTTTATTTCATTTGTTTATGATTGCAAATAAACGAATTTTATAACATAATTTTTTTATGCAGTATTACTTATTTGTTAAATAGAGAACAATAAAGCTTGAAGAAGACTCTCCTTCATTTAAATTGTTGTATTAAATCAAAAACACAGTGCTTTGAAATTTAACCGCTATAAAAAAAATTCTCTCAACGCTTTTTTTTTATAAACAAAAGAAACTTTTATTATTGGTCTCATCCTTTCTTGATTATTGTCCCAATCCAAAAAATCTAATCTTCGATTCAAATTAACTCTCTCTTTGTCTATTTTAAATGAAAATCGGTCGTGGTGTTCAGAAAAAAACAAAACCCTCTCAACCTTCTTTACCTAAGCAACAACCTCGGATTCTTTCAAACTTTGACAATGAAAAGTCAATAGTATATAATTAAATTGTATTAAGCCCAGATTTTTGCAATAAAATTTTGATAAAAAATAGCTTTTTTTTGATATTTTATTGAAAAAAATTTAAGTACTTAAGTATCCTGAATAATACTTCAAAATTAAAAAAAGTAAAGGACTTAATACACAATGAAATATTCTCTGTCTTTGACTCAAATATGTCATAACTTTTTCACAAAAACACTATAAATAAGAAGGTTTCATATAATGAAATTCTTTTTTAACCTTTATAAGTCGATGAAATGAAAAGGTATGTTAAAGTAGTGCTCGCAATCGATTTTCAATAATCGACTAACTTTAAATCGATTAATTTTTTTTAGTCGACTATTAAATCGATTAATATTTTTCTCTCGTATTATCACAAATGATCAAATTACACATTTGAAATATTTTGAGCGTTTTTGAAATTTTAAATATGAAATATGATCACAAATTTTATTTTGCTCAAATTTGACTTGATTTCAGCATTTAATATATATGTTATCGTTTTTTTTGATAATACGTATATTAACGTTACTAGACGTAAATTTTGAAATAAATAAAATTTCTAAATTTTCCTGTTTTTTCTATTCTCATAATTAAAACTAAAAACTGAAATTAAAAAGATAAATAAAGTAATAATCTGAAATAAATTAAATAAAGCGTAAATATTGATAAAAAGCTTATTTGATGGAGCAAATTGTATTTGATTCATGACATCTGGAATTACACAAGAGGTTCGATTTTCAATTAGGTTGTTTAATAAGTTTTTTCGTTTTTTTCTAGACTTTATTTATTTATAAAAACTAAAATAAAATATAATTAGTCACTAAAATAATTTCCTTCGCTAGAAATACACATCTCCCATCTTTCTGGCAGCATTTCGATCCCTCGCTCGTAGAAGCTGGCTGGTTTTGAGATGAAATATTGACCGATGTCTTTTTTGATTTCCTTCATGTCTGAGTAACTTTTTTCACTGTGGAAATGTTGCATTGATCGGAACAAATGGTAATCTGAAGGAGCTAAGTCTGGTGAATAAGCTGGGTGAGATAAGACTTCCCACCCTAGATTCTCAATCGTGTTACGAGTCGTTTTTGCAACATGTGGCCTAGCGTTGTCATGTAAAATAATCACTTTTCGCTCTCCTTTAGCTCTGTGTGGCCGTTTTGTTTCCAAAGCGTGACTCAAACGTATCAATTGTTGTGAATAAAGGTCTGCGGTTATCGTTTGCTTTGGTTGCAGTAGCTCATAATAGATTATACCCTTCTGATCCCACCAAACACAAAGCATGACCTTTTTTCCATGAATTTCGCGTTTCGGAGTAGGTAATGGCTCTTGATCAGGGTCGACCCATTGTTTTTTGTTGACCTGGTTATCGAAGTAGATCCACTTTTCATCTCCAGTTACGATTTTCCACAAAAAACTCTTTTTTTTCGGTCTAGACAAGAGAGAAACGCAAATGCTCAATCGGTGCGCAATATTGATTTCTGAGAGTTTGTGCGGGACCCATTTACAGGCCTTTTGGATCTTTCCTAATGCACTTAATCTATTCCAAACGGTGCCATTTGTTACAGACATCTCTTTAGCGACATCTCTTTAAAAATTTAAAACGTACAATTAAGTCACCTCGTAATCTTCTTTCTACAAGCCTAAGAAGTTTCAACTTGCTAAGACGCTCTTTATAGCTCAAGTTCCTCAACTCTCCAATCAGTCGCTCTTTTTAGTACACCTTCTATACTTGCTATGTCTTTCTTTAACATCGGATTCCAAACTTGAACAGCTTGAACAGATTCCAAATGAGGTCTCACCAAGGAAGTATAAAAAATTACGCCTAAGTCTTTTTCTTGAGTCAGAAAATTTGTAACTGCTCTCCGAATCGCCGAAGCTATAATCACTTTTTTGATTGTTTGGACCATAATGAATAACAACGCATTTTATCTCATTAAATTCCATCAGCCACTCATTCGATTCTCATAAGTTTACGGTATCTTCAACATCTTCAACAATGCTTTCAACCTTTGAGTCCTCAGAAAACAATTAATATAACATTTTTTACTCCATCAGGCAAATCATTAATGAAGATTATAAACAATAGTAGGCGCAATACAGAACCCTGTGGGACGCCACTAAAAACTTCCCTCCAAGACGAGCATATATTCCCAAGTACAACTATTTGTCTTCTATTTGTCAAGAAGGCCTAGATCCATTTAACCAGAGGTACACTTAATCCATAAAGATAAAGTTTATAGAAAAGTCTTACTTTTTTTGATTTAATTGTTGAAGTTAATTAAATTTTTCATAAGAAAATGGTTAAAACCAATTTACTTTTTTGAATGTTATTTTTTAAAATCAAAATTTTAAAATGAAAATCGCATCAACTTTTGAAAAATCCATATAAATAATAGATTTATTCTTTGAAAATCATAATCAATCCTCAAATCCTGATCAAATTTAAAATATAAAAGAATTTATAATTAAATAAACACTTGATCATGCTTTAGATTTGAAATTAACAACGCTTTTTTAAACCGAATCAAAAAAATTTTTGAGATTTATTCAAATAAAAATAAATAAAAAGGTATTTTTTTTTAAATAAATAATTAAATTTAAAAAAAAAACTCAGTTGTTTAATCAAACGACATTTTTTTTAAATTATACTAAGCCTAAATGCAATAGATGCCTCATCTGATAGACAGAGAGACTGGTTTATGCTCAGTGTGCCAAAGATTACAAATTGCTGCAATTAAAGAAGGAAAAAAATTCAAACGCCAAACATATGACGTAAGAAAATTGGCTATTGATAATCTTACCAGCAAAAGTGATCCTAATTATAAAGCTATAATTGACCGACACTATGTAAAATACAAAGATTCATTTGATGAATGCAAATCCGCTCATAGAAAGTCTAGCATTGAGTATGGTTCAAGGCCTACATTTACTAAAAAAATCTCTTTTGATAACAGTTTAGCATATGAGGAGCTTTCAGATGTAAATGATGACTCCGATTCTGATCCAAGATCAAGTCAAGCATCTCGATTCAGAAATAAAAACGACTATCGAGAAGTTTTAAGAAAGGTTTTTTATCAAACATTGTTTAATTAATTTATTTACTTTGATAAACTTAGGTAAATTTAGCCCAAGCGTCAAGACTAAATGATAGATCTGGTAAAAATTCAAGTCCTTTTGCAACAAATCGAAGATCGAATAATAGTCGAGGAAGCATGAAGAACAATTCAAGATTAAGTGATGCTTATGGTAATGAAGACTATTTAACTTTAGCACCAAGTCCAAATAAAAATAGTTGTAAATATATTTTAAATGTTTTGATTCATTTTTTTTATTAATTTTTGATTTTAGATAGAAAAATTATTAACCAAGAATCGCCTCAGTTTGGAAGTGAAACAAAAATTTACTATTTGAGTGATTTAGCAAATTCGAGTTATTTTTTTGGAGAAAGTCCTGGTGTTTATGAATCGCTTCCTTCAATTTATAAGGATCACTGAGGATCATTCAAAAAGATCAATATTAATTTTTTTATAAATTTTTTAATTGTTTAAAAAATAAAGATATTTAAAAATTAGAAAGGAAATTATTAAAACGTTTGATAGAATTTAGTCTGCATGAGAACCTTGATTACGATTACAGGAATTGAATCATATCTGCTCATGCAATTGATATAAATGCATCACCTAAATACTTTAAAACCAGAAACACTCACAAATCCGTTTCCTTTCATTCCAAATTATTTTGAGATAGGAATTATTTTTTAGAAGAACATTAATTGTAAAATAGGCTCGATAATCATTTCTAAAAAAATTTGAAAAAATTAATTAAAGGAAATCCTTATGGTCCGCTTAATTATTGACGATAATTTTAACAATAGAAATATAAAATGACTCATGCTAAATATTTTTTCAGAACAAAATGTTTCTTCATCATTTAATCCACAAAATATCGAATTCAAATTCAAGTATTTTTAATCTGAATGAATCATTCGAGACTGCAATTAATTATGGCGGAGTTAACTTCATCCAAAATGACCTTGTGCTTTATATAGCTTTTTTAGTTCTAACATTTTTTGGAATATGCTTTGGCTTTTTGGGTACAAATTAATTTACAACCTTAATGAAATTTCGCATTAACATTTTTTTCCCTAGGTAATATACTCACAATATTGACCATCATTTTTAACAAAGAACTTAATGCACCCAACTATTGGATCATTGTAAACCTAAGCATTGCTGATTTACACATCAGCTCACTGATCAATAGTTTTAATGCAATTGGTAATTTTAAAATTAATAAAAAATTTATTTAAAAAATTTTAATCAGGAGTTTTGGCTGGAGAAGAATTTTTTCTCAACAGAAAACCATTGTGCACAATTATCGGATTTGTTTGTCTTATATTTTGTGGCTCTTCTCTTCTAAACATTGCTCTTTTGGCACTAAATCGGTAAATATTTACCAAAAAAAAAATAAAAAAAAAATTTATTCAATCAAAATAATATTAATCTAGATACATTAAAATCTGTCACGATCATTTGTATTCAAAAATTTTCAGCAAAAAAAAAACAATAATTCTTTGTATTTTGCCATGGCTTGGTGGAATAGCTTTGGGAACACCGAATCTTTCAGGTTGAGTATTTATATTTTTACCAATTAAACAAAGATAAAATTTAAATTAAAAAAATTTAGGATGGGGAGGCTATAACTATGACAAAAAAGTTTTATCTTGTATGACAGATAGAACCCAGAGTCAAGAATTCGGGTTCTTTTACATATTTTTCTACGTTTTAACACCATGCATTTGCATTTTTGTTTGCTACTTGAAAATATTTTTATTCGTCTCAAAATATAGTGGGAAAATTGGCTGTAATTCTCATAAAAAGCAAATTCAGCTTGCCAAAAGCCTTTTTGCTTCATTTATTACCTATTTTTTTTGCTGGATGCCGTTTGGTTTAATATACATAATCGACCATAACGATATGCTTCATCCAGCAGCTATGGTCATCACAACTGCTTTTGCTCACATTAATTCCTCAGTTAATGCATTTTATTATGCCTATTTTAGTTCTACATTGCGACGAGGCTATTACAAATTTATTGTTTCAGTGCTGCCTTACAGTTCTAATTTAGTCAATAGCTCTAAAAATTCCCACACGTCTCATGCAAGAAAATAACTGAAGATTTAAATAAAATCATTTTTTTTAAACAAAATATTGTGAAAAAATTGCCAATGCATGAGTAAAACTGTGCAATTTAATATTAATGAAAACCAACATTTCGGTCCAAAAGAAAAAAATTACCATACTTAAAAAATTCTTCACATTTTATAATTTTGAAACAAATCTAACAATCAATCATTTTTTTTAATTAAAAAAAACAATAAAATTAACAATTGAAAAAATAAATTTTAATTTTATAATTCTATTAAATTTACTTTAAAGAATATACAGCAAATTCACCCAAAGATTCGAAATAAGAGGAAATTTTATAATATAAATTTAAAAAATTTTGCAATTTAAAATTTTTTTTGAAAGATTTTTTTTTAGTTTTTTTATTAAAATTCGTAAAAAATTTCGGTGAAAATATTTGAATTATTGAAATATTGACAATTTTAATCTACACGTTTTTTCTAAAATTTTAAAATAATTTATTTTTGAATTATAATGCTGTCATTTCCACTTTTTCTTTATCGCCTTTTTGATTATTTTTCAAAATAAATGGTATGCACCACTTTTGATTGTCGTTTTTATTCTCTTTACTGTGTTTAGCTCCATAGACCATATAAATTATAAATCCTTGTTTAAAATTAATTCAATAAAATAATGAAATAATTTTCACTATAATTTTTTTATTTTACCTATGATGAACCAAATTAGAAATCTAAACCATGTTGTTAATGATAGAGTAGTCATTAGATAAATATTTATCATCGAACTCAGAATCGGAGTTAATGGAACCAAGGGAGTCTAATTACGATTACAATGTTTTTTATTAGGTTGTTAATAAAATAATTACCTGGAATGTTTGAATCAGAGTATTTTGTGGTTGTCTCCATATTATAAAACTAAGTAAAAAGACATTTAAAAATAAAATCACAATCACTGACTCCACGAATCTTCCAAAATTTACTGAATTCGAAATTACAATGCTTACAATAATTAGATGTATTACTAAATTAAAAATATTAGTTAAAAAAGAATAGCAAAATTTTAAAAATTACGGATTAAAAAAGTCAAATAATTGACTAAGAGCGAACTTGAACGATTCGGCTTTTTGTTAGTAGGGGAAAATAAGCGTCTTAAAAAATTATCATCTGAATCATCGACATCTAAATCAATTACTTTAGCAGAATCTTTTTTTCTCATTAGTTTAACTTTTTCATTTAGATCTTCTTCCGGTTTGTATCTAAAAAGCGTATTTTAATAAATTTCATAATTTATAAAATTAAAAAAGCTAGATCACAGAACTTAAATAGAATTCTTAAGACTTCTCAGCATCTATTAAAAATTGAGAATTCAAATAAATTTTTAATTTTAGTCAAAAATTCTTTTTTTTTGGTTTCTTTATTCATTAATAAATTTTTTAAACAAAAATACATGGTTAAATTATTCTATAATTAGCTTTTGAGTTTATTAATTTTTTTTCTTTTTTTTTCAATACATTAATATTGAAACATTCTAAAAGTCAAAAATGTGCCTGACGATTCTTCTATTTATCCAACTAAAATTTAGTATTCTTTTTAATTATTCAAAATTTCATCTTATTCAAATTTTTAATCTTTAAATTATTAAACTATTTGGATGAAGCTAATTGGTAAACAAAGAACGAGTCGTTCTTTGTTTCTGTTTTCTTTCTTTGTAGAATAAGAAACCAGACAAAATTCTGAAAAAATTTTTAAGCTTACTTTTTTTTAATTTTTGACATATTCATAAATCTTGACCAAAAAGTGTCAATTTAAAAAAAAAATAGAATTTTTAAATTTTCGTTATTTAAAAAAAAATATTATATTTTACTATGTCAAAATTTCCTTTTACTAATTTTATATATAGAATTTTGTCCGTAAAATTGTTTTTAACTAACTAAGTAAAACCTTCATTTTCTAATAACTTAATTGATAATTGAATAGTTGAAAAGTTGGCGGTGACCTAATCTTAGCTATCAATATTGAAAGGAATTTTTGTTGTATTGACAAAAAACTTTCAAGATAAATCGAAAATTTAATTTAGTAAAAAAATAACTAGTGAAAGTCATCTGCTTGAAGGTGGAACGCCCTTCTTTCAGCATATAAAAAACGCTAGTTTATGTTTTATAGAGTTAATTATCAAAAAGAATAAAAAATTAATAAATAATAAAAAGAGTTCTATAGTATTTGAGTAATTACAATTGATTAACTATTTACATTCATTAAGTGCATTTGATATAAAATTGATTGTTTTGTAATGCTTAGAATACTGTATTTGAAATAAAACAGAATAGACTTTGTGAATTTTTTCATTATACACAAAAAATTCTTACTGTTTTTATCGGAAAAAAAATTTTAAGCGCCTTTTATCAAATTTTTATCAGATTTTCTTAGTGATGAAATCGAATTAATTTTTTTTATTCAAATCGAAATTCGAAAAAAAGCTTATTCCGAATTTCGAATTTAAAAATCAAGATTTTTGATTTTTAAATCTGAAAATCACAATTTTTAATTATTGAAATCGAATAAATTCTTACTTGATTATGAAATTTGACTTCTGAAAAATTCGAATTAATTTTTTGAATTGTAATAATTTGAATGCATTATTCGAATTTATTAATCGAATTAATTATAAATCAAAAAAATTCAATATTTGATAAATTCGGAAAAAAAAATTCTCACAAAAAAATTGATCCAGTTGAGTTTTGAAAAACTAAAAAGATAATTATCCTATTCTATACCAGGCTTTTATTAGAATATTTTGCACTCCAGCAACATCAGTTCATTCTGAACAGTTTTTTTCAAGTGCTGGGTACAGCGTCTAGGACAGGAGAAACAGAATATGCCCAGAAAATTTTAGATAAGTTGCTTTCATTAGGGAAAATTTATAACTACTTTAGTGATTAATATAACTTTAGTCATTTTTTTTTATTTTTTGTTATTTTAAACATTTGATTCGTTCTGTATTTAAATACAGTACTGATTTGACAAGTGGATTTTTACGTAAAATCCACGTGACAAATCAGTACTGTAATTTTTTTTTTTTAATTCAAAATTTGAATTCGAATTTATAATTTTTTTCAAAAATTTTTTTTATTTTTTTTAATTTAATACTTGATTCGAATATTCAAAAATTTGATTTTTATATTCGATAATTCAATAATTCGAATATTTGATTGGATTTTTAGAAAAATCGAATATAAAAATCAAATTTTTAGTGAATCAAATATCAAATTCAATCTTTTTTTGTATTTAAATTATTATTTTAAATATTGTTCAATTTAAATATTTAATTCAAATAAATCGTTTTCAAATAAATTTTTCGGATTTTTTTTTTAAATATTTAATTTGAATAACATTTTTATCCGAATTCTTAGTTATTTGAATTTCGTTACGAATATTGATATTCGATTTCATCACAATCTTGAGTAAAAATTTTGTGACTAAATGAATTATAACTTTTTTTCCTAAATAGATTAGCTACATGAGACCATACCTATGTTTGCCAATACGAGCAATTATTTAAATTTTTAACTCAAAAAGTTCACTTTACCTTAAAATAAGTACACATAGTGAAACAAGTGTATATGCAATTAAAGTTCCTATTGACATCATCTCCACTAATTCGTTAAGATCAAAAATAGCTGCGAAGAATCCTACATAAATAAATAATTAAATAAAATAAATAATAAAAATTTTTCAAAAAGTACCTGCACACAAACCAGAAAAAATGCTAGCAATATACGGTGTATGAAATTTTGGCAAAATTTTTGCAAAAACACTGAATAATAATCCATCTGATGCCATACTGTAAATAATTCTGGGCATCGGAAACATTCCAGCATAAAGACATGTACCTAGACTGAGAATAGCTCCGAATGAGACGAAATTTTTGGCCCAGTCCAGGTTGGCATACTCAAATGCATGAGGTAAAGGAGTATCTGAATCAATGACGTAATAAGGAACCATCAGTGTAATTACAATTGAAATTCCGCAATAAAGAGCCGCTGTTGTTAACAAAGTAATTAAGATACCTAGAGGCATGTTTCTCTTAGGGTTTTTTAGTTCTTCACCTGTCGAGGCAATAGCATCAAAGCCGATAAATGCATAAAAACACTTGGCAGCTCCTGTTATCAAACCACTAATTCCAAAAGGCATGAAACCACCATTTCCACATCGTGATGAACTAAAACATGTTTGATTTTCTCCAAAGCTATCAATCCAGCTCAAATTCTAAAATATTGATAAAAAAAAATATTTTTTTAAATTAATACAAATAATATTTAAGTTTAGTAATACCTTTGGATCTGTTGTCCAATTTGAAAAATCAATCTTTGTCATCCCAGTCATGATTATAAGTGATAAAATTGTTATATTGATCAAGGTAAAAATCTTGTTCATCAATGCTGATTCTTTAACACCTACAAGCATTAAGCAAGTCGCCATTATCACTAAACCAAAAGCGACAAAATCAGGGTAAGGACCCAAAAATGGAGAATTAATTGGAAGAGTAGCTGATAAAAATGCCTGTATTTTTCGTCCAGTTATTTTATCAATATATTGTGATAAAGCATTTGAAACACTTGCTGTGCCGATGATGTATTCTAGTATTAAATCCCAGCCTTAACAATAATATAATCATTAAAATTTTGAATGCATTATTTAAAAAAAAATTTATTTAATTTATTTTTTATTAATTTTAGTCAACCCTTACCCATCATAAAGGCTACAAATTCTCCAATTGTAACGTAGATGTATGTGTAAGCAGATCCAGATTTTGGAACACGAGCACCAAGCTCGGCGTATGAAAGACCGGACAAAAATGTTGCTATGCCAGCTATCAAGAAAGAGATCATGATACTTGGACCGGAATATTTAGCGATCACAGATCCAGCTAAAACGTAAATACCGGAGCCTAAAGTAGACGAAATTCCTATAGCAGATATATCTGTTAACCCAAGCACTCGAGATAGACCTTTGCTATTGTCGTTTTCTTCTTCATTATTAATTGTTTTTTTACGATATAAAAAATTGAAGTTAAGAATATTGCTTAAAGTCATTTAGAAAAGAGATCTGAAAAATTTTCTATAAAATTATTCCTAGTTGAGCTCTTCTTGTATGTTCTGTACATTAGTTTGATTCAACGACTATGAAAATTTTTGGTTTATCTGAATTTTTATTTTATTTATTTCAAATTTTGATTTTTTGAAAAATCATGCTTTATGTATAAAATTTTTATTGTATTAAACTTACTTTTGCACAAAATATTTAAGAAATTAAAATCTGTTCTTACAGTCTGCATACAATAGCCTTTGAAATATTAAAAAAAAAGCTGAAAGCTAAGCCTTAATCCCGACCATTCAAAACTACCTGCGAGATCTTAATTATTATATTTAAAAATCGAAATACAAAATAAAAATTTTGATTAAGGGTCCAACTAAAATACGATTGAATACTAAGCTTTTTTTCAGAAGTTTGCTTCGGATTCAAAAAAATTAAATTTCACGATATTTTTTGAAACTTAAAAAAAAGCATTATTCATATACAGTCCTGGTAATATTTTTTTGTAAAATTGAACAAGCGGGTGTTCAAAAAAGAACGTTCAAAAGTTTGAAAATAAAAAAAATTCTCATTCTTTTCGACTTTTATAGCATAGGTTTTTGAGGAACAATGTTTTATTGTCATCAAAGGCAACTGTAATTATTATTTTGTATACATTTTAATTATTAAGTGATTGACTGTAATGTTAATTTTATCTAAAGCAAAATAATTAAAATTATGGCATCTAGTCTTGAGCTGACAGTCTAGACATTGTTTTTTTTTATACAACTCTGGTAATATTTCAGTTTATTGCAGCACAATCAAATTCTGATTAAAAAAAAGATAATGTATTCATTACAAATTTTCTTGAAAAATCACAAGCCATAAATTTTTACTAACACAAAACAAATTTTAGCACAAAAAACTAAACAACGTTTTTTAAATCATAAGAAAATGAAATTCAGAGAATCAAGAAAATCATAGAAATATTTTGATTATAAAAATTGACCAATCTAATATTATATCTTATATTTTCAACCATTTTTGTATTTTGGGCAAAAGCAATTTAATCTACGATGAATATTTATTAAAAGAAATTCAGGTTGAGTCACAAAATTTTAAAAGTGAAATTGTAAAAATAAAGTCAAATCAAAAAGATTAATAGTCTAAAGCGTTTTTATATTACTACGAATTGACAATAAATTAAAGAATATTTTTTATTGACTTTAAATCTTTGGAAATTCTTACTGAAGGATTTTTTCTATGAATCTATCGAAAAAATTATACTCGAAAAAAAAAAGGTCTTAAGAAAAAATAATATCACTAAATTGCTGTTGTATTTTGTTTTCAAAGAATGGTATTGTGAAATTTTGTACAAAAAGAATGGATCAAAATTCTAAAAATTTAATAAATTTTAGTCTTAAGTTAAAAATTGGATATGTAAATGCAGCATAGTTTAAAAATTATTGATGTGTTAATTTTCAAAGTCTGTAAATCTAACTAAAAAGACATTAAGATCAATGAGACTTTCTTTAAATTGCCTTGAAGCTAAATGAGTGACTTCTTTTGAAGACTAAATTTTTATTCTGATATTCATCATAAAAGTTTAGAGCCCAAAACGAATTCTGGTAGTTTAGAACCCTATAATTTCAGATCATAGATCTGAAATTATTTTTAATAAAAAGCGGACTTAACCAAAAATAAAGAAAAAAAGTCCGATCAAAATTTAATCCAGAGAATTAAATTTTAGTTATTAGGACAAACTTGGGTAAACCGGTTCAATTTTTGGCACAAAATTTCAAAAAATGGTGCAATAAAATTAAATAATAGGATAAATTTAATCCTGATTAAATTTGTATATTAAAAGTATCCGCTTAAATTAATCTATAAAAAGTAAGCTTAATTTAATCAGGATTAAATTTAGATATTAATAAAAAATGATAAATGAACTGTCTAAATTTTTTTTAATTTAAAAAAAATCTCCTTACATAAATGTAATAGAATTAAACAAAATAATGCAAAATAATACAAAAATTTTTAAATCAAAAGGTTACAAGCAAAATAAAATTAAAATAAAAAAGGACCATGAATGTTAGGTAAAGTTCCGACAATTCAATACTTCCACATTATCAAAGCTCTACAATTTTGATTTCAGATTAGGAATCTTTGCCCAAAATATCTAAATATGTAAATTTTATATTTCTGAGAAAATAATTGTAAATATTATTTTAAATTGGTATTATCGATTTTTAAGTGAAATTGATATTTAACATTTGACTTTCTACAAAAATGTGTAATTATTATTGTTAATCTTTCTTCACGTTGATCAAGTTATGAAATTGAAAATATCTTATAGAATTTTTTTTATCAGATTCCGAAACTGATATTAAAATATAAAGTTTTGAAAGTGTAATAGGTTTGAATTACCGGAACCTAAAATTATAATTTTACAACATAACTTCTGATTTTTCCAAAAGACAAACAAAATATGCTTCTTTTTTAAATCTTAAATAAGTTAATTTCCATTAATAACCAATGTTGAAATTATCTACATTTAGATTTCAATTTTTAAAATGTTATTTTAGTTTTCCAGATTTTATAAAAAAATTTAAAAATTTAAATTTAAGCATTAAAATATTAATTTTTATTTTCAATAATTTTTTTTATTTTTATTTTAATTAACAAAAACTAAATTTTGATTTTTTTGAATATATTAAATTTAAATTTGAATAAATGAAGTGTTTATTGGTCTTTATGGGAAGGAACAATAGTCGTTGATTAACCTTGAAACTTTAATAAGTCCAAAATATGCTGTCTTAATAAATTTAATAAATTTAAACCGTATTAAATTTGTATATTAAAAGTATCTGCTTAAATTAATGTCTAAATAATAAGATAAATTTAATCAGGATTAATTTTTTTTTCCTTAAAAAATCATTTTCTTATGGATTTATAATTTTTTTTTAATTATTTAAATCCGAACTCGAATTCATTTTTTTCAAAATATTTTCATTCATTAAAAAGATCATAATAATCAATTCATTTTTTTTCAATTTAAGTTTAAAATCTATATACCGTACTCTTTATAAAAATCTAAGAATATATAAATCAACAAAGACAATTTCTTTTTTTTTTTAAATTATTTCGGTTCAAAATTCATTTCATCTAGTATTCAAATCTTTTAACATGGCGAAGATTTTAAAAAAAATTATAAAACTGATAAGTGTTTTAAATTTATATTTGTGAATACTAAAATCTATTTATTTAAATAAGAATAGTAGTAGTAGTAGTAGTAGTAGTTTTGACTGTAGCTGGCTAGCCAGCGAGTGTGCTGATAAGGCACACTAAGACAGCTGATGTGATTGATTGCTGCTCATCCAGCAATCAATGCCTGCTTTAAAGCTGTTAACATTGGGGGCTTCAACTAATTCATTTGGCAGCGAGTTCCATATGTTAGCGGTTCTGTTGAAAAAAAAGTTATCTCTATGTTGGAGCCTCGATATTTCTTTGTGATATTTGAGGCAGTGACCTCTTCCTTGGTTTTTTGTGACATTAAAATTGTTGATTTTTTCAACCGATTCTATTCCATGCATGAACTTGTATAATTGAATTAGATCACCTCTTTTTCTTCTTTCCACCAGATTTGGAATGTTCAAAGCCTTCAATCTGCTTTCATACGATTTGTTTCTGATTGACGAAACAAATTTCGTAGCTCTGCGTTGAATCCTTTCAACATTCTCACAGTCAGACTTAAGAATTGGAGACCATACAGGAACCGCAAATTCCAAAAGAGGTCGAACAAAAGTTAAATACAAAGATCTTAATAACTTACAATCAAAACGAGCGAATGACTTCCTGATGCGACCTAACATTTGATTTGCTTTGTTTGTAGCCTCTATCACTTGATTTTTCCATTTAAGATTTGTATTGAAAATAACTCCAAGATCTCTTTCGGTTTCTGAAGTTGCTAATAGCTTACCATTAATAAAATAAGGAAATTTTTTGTTTTTATGACCATAATGCATAACCACACATTTTGATGTGTTGAAGAGAAGAAGCCAATCTTGAGTCCACTTGAGAATTAAATCTAAATCTGATTGTAGTTTTGCGGCGCTTATTTCTAATACCGTTTGCGAGAAAATTTTAGTATCATCTGCATACAATTTCACAACATTCTCTATTCCTTTAGGTAGATCATTGATATACAAAACGAACAATAGTGGACCAATCACTGACCCTTGTGGTACACCGCTAAAAATCTCAACCCAATCCGACAAAATTTCACCTTGAATAACTCGTTGTCTTCTATTTTTCAAGAAAGCTTCAATCCATTTTAGTGTCAGACCATCAAAGCCATACGCTTTTAATTTAGCTATTAGTCGTCTGTGCGGAACAGTATCAAATGCTTTCGCAAAATCTAGCAGAATCACATCATCAGGAATACTTTTGTCTAGACTCATTGAGATGAAATCTAGCGTTTCCAGAAGATTAGATGTACATGACTTTTTCTTAACAAATCCATGCTGTTCTTTAGATATAATATTATTCTTATAAAGATAGTCTTCCATTTTGGTTCTTATTATGCTTTCCATAATTTTGCAAGGAATTGAAGTTAAAGACACAGGACGATAATTGCTTGCCGTTGATTTATCACCTTTTTTATACAATGGAGTAATATTTGCTGATCTGAATTGAATTGGAAGCTGACTATTCGATAATGATTCTCTGAAAATCAAAGTAAAAGGAACAGTAAAGGCTTCTGCACAGTTTTTTAACAATAACGGATGAAGCTTGTCTACACCACATGATTTATTTTGATTCAGGTCTTGTAATTTTTTGAAAACCATTTCATAACTAATGTCATTTGGCTCAATGTCAATATATTCTGACCAGTTTTCATTAAATTCAACTTCAAAAGGAGGAAGCTCACCATCTTGTTCAATAACAAAAACATCTTGAAAACATTTATTTAGAAGATTTGATATCTCTTTCGGTTCTTGCGTTAATTCATTGTTTGACTTTTTTAATGCTTTGATAGATTCTTTGATAACTTGTTGATCATTTAGGTATTTGTACAATATTTTTGGATTCTTCTTAGCTTTTTCAACTAAATTCTGTTCATAAGTTAGTCTGGCTCTTTTTATTTCTGATGAGACTAATTTACAGATACGCTTGTAATCACTATATAGATTCATATCCTTCCATTTGAATGCACAGTTCCTATATCTAAGATTCTTTTTATCTCTTATTAAGACCTTGAGTTCATTTTTTATCCAAGGTTTTGAGATACTTTTCTTTTTAGAGCCATCCGTCACTGGAATGAATCGATTACTAGCTTCGCTGACATAGAAAATTAACTCATTGTACATTTCCTGAATATTTAAATTCTCAAATAGGTGCACCCAATCAATATTTGATAGAAAATGAGAAATTTTTCCAAAGTCAGATTTATTATAAATAAATTTTTTAAAGGTATATGATTCCTTACTAACCTTGTTTTTGAGAACAAAATTAAAAAAGATAACCAGATGTCCTTTATTAATGTTGCCAAGAACAAATTTTGTATCGATTGCATACACACTGCCAGGCTGAGTCGTAAAAATCAAATCCAAAGTGTTGACAACTTTTTCGTTTGACATTTGAAAAGTTGGGATATTTACATGCTGATATAGAAAAGTATCGTTTAGTGTCTCTCTGAATTTATGTTCGAGTCCATTTACGTTTAAGATTTCTGACACACAGCCATTTGACCAGATGATTGATGGAAAGTTAAAGTCACCCATTATTAGAAGATCCTTATAACCTCTCTCGTCCACATAGTCTTTAGCTTGTTTGAAGACTAAATCGAAATCGTTCATATCAACAAAATCGTTTGGCCTATAAAGACAGCCAACTAAATATTTTTCACAGTTAAAATTAACTACTACCCAAATTTGTTCTATTTTACTTAAATTAAAACCTGCATCATTTAATTCAAATGAGTCGATTTTTTCATCAATGTAGAGACATACACCACCGCCTCTGCGTCCATCACTTCTGTCCTTTCTGTACAAATTGTATCCTTTAACGTTCGTAATTGAGATGCTCTTGAACCAAGTCTCACTAACTGCTGCAATTTGTGGGCTAAATGTTTCAATAACAACACTGAATTCATCTAGTTTATTGTCCAAAGAAGTAGCATTTAAATACATACATTTTAAAGATTCGAGACTATCTACACGTGATGGCGCTTCTGATGAATGATTATTGCTTCTTGAATTTGACGATCTGATTTCCACGGATGCCATATCGAAAGGGCGAGTCTTGTGAAAGACCATTATTTGCTTCATTTCTTTGTTTTCTCAATTCATAGTCTAAAGCTCTTTCAGTTTCAGTCAAATCTGGACTAAGATAAACAGATTTGAAAATATTTGAATCTCTCAACTTTTTCGCTGCTAGTAGTAGTGGATTTCTGTTTGCTTCTTCTTTGAGTTCTACTAGAATTGGTCCTGGTTTACTTTGGTCTTTAGATCTCAAACGTCTCGAATACGCTGGCTTGATATCACTTTTTCCAATAGTGGATAGAATTTCATTGATTTTTGCTTCATCTTCTGCTTTCTTGTCTGCTAAAATCTCTTTCTTTGATTCTGGCACACCATAAATAATCACATTTTTTTTCTTCTATTTCTTTCATTCATTTCGCTAATGGTTGCATTTTCTACAGCTATCTGATCCGCTGGTTTTTTAGCATTTTTTGTTCCTTGTTTTACCGTTTGAATCCACTTGCTACTGTTGTTGGATGAGTTTGCTGTTTTATTTGCTGCTGACAATTCAGATTTCAGTTTATTTATTTCGATGTCTTTCTCCTTTTCTCTTTCTTCTAGAAGTTTCACATGATTTGAAAGCTCCAGGACGAATTTCGAAATATTACCACACCATTCATGCAAAGTTTTCGAGTGCCCAGATACGACACCTTGTCCAAACGTTGGCCAGTTTTTTTCAAGCAAAAAATTTGAGTCCATTTGACAAAACTGCGTGCTTTTTATTTTGGTTCACTTGTGCTTTTCCTTTCCTGACTTTTGGCTTACGTGTGCTTTTTTAATTTCAAACTATTTTTTTCTTTTAAGTCTTTTCTACGAATTGATTTTTAAAGGAAAAGAAAATTTAATTTCTAGAATTAAGAATTTTTAAAAAATTAATCAGTCTCTTTCAATACAAATTTAAGAAAAAATTTACAAAAAAATTTATATCAAAGAACCCTTTCTAAATTTTTTCAAAATTTCAAAAATACCTTTTAATGCAAATATTTGTGTTAAAATGTTTTGATTATTTTTATTTTTTTATTGATCAAGTCTAGGCTGACTCCGATTGCCGACCACTTACTCAGTAACCCGTAAAATTAATGAATTTTTTTGTATCAATAAGGGGCACTGTATTACAATTTAAAAGTCATATAAAATTGTTATTTTAAAGATACGATTTAAAAAAAAATAAAAAATAAAATAATAAATATTTTATCGTATGAAAATAATAAAAAAAATTTAATTTAATAATGTTCCTATTATTCGCTATGATAATTTTTCCGATTTGAATTGATTCATTGACTAACAAACCAGTAGATTTGTAATAGTAGGAATGTTTTGATTATTATGTTTTGTTTTTTTTGGTAAAATATTTAATAAATTATTTTTTTAATAAAAATTAATTTTATAAAATTTTAGTCTTAGGTTTTAAATTTATTGTTTTCAGCATTAAATATAGTTCTAACAATGGGAGAGTCGGTTATTGACATAATTTTTTAATTAAAAGAAATTATCTTTTTCGATAAAAAATTCTTGTATGTGAAGAATAATTATAATGTTGACGATCAAAACCAGATTTTAGGTTAATAAAATAATTTCGATTTTAACAAGAGGCGTTAAAACCTATAAAAATAAGTTAAGTGCGTCGTTTAATTAATATTAAAAAATCTAAAAAAAATTTTGAATATCCTACTTTAAATGAAGCAGAAATAAAATCGGCAATGCGTTTATTAACAAATAATCAAAAATTTTAATCCAAAAATAAATAAACCAAATTAATATTTTTTGTATTTTAAAATTTTAAAATTTTGACATTGAAATGTGGCCCTACTATAACACTTAACCCAACCGTTGGGGTAAGACTTTTATTTTCAAAGCAATAATACTTTTTAAAGTTTAAACATGTCTTTTCTATACTTTTTGAAAATTAAATTATTTTTTTTCTAAGATTTTTGTTATTTTTAAATCCTGAGTAAAGAAAATTCTAAATATTTCAATAATATTTTAATAATATTAAAAATATTTTTGCTTTGTAAGAAAAGTGGGGGGTCAGGAAATTTTCTAAATTTGGAGGTTAGTTATTCGGAGTAGGACCCTCGAAATTCAACAAAAAGAATTTTTCAATTACAATTATTAAGAATGTATATTTCAGTTTTTTTCTAATTTAATTATTGTACAAAGTTTTCACATAGAGATACAATTTACAATTTGATTATAAAAATTCGACGTTTAAATTGGAATGGATCGAACTTTTATTATTTTGATATTAATTCTTATAAAGAGTTAAGATTTGAATTGATTTGAGAGCTTCTTACATTAATTTGAAATCAAATTTCTTGTACATATTGTTTTTTTAAGGGGCAAATTTTGTCTTATATATTTCATTAGACTTTTATTACAAATCCAATTTCTTTCCGAATGATATCTAAATATTAACTGAAAGAATTTATTTTCAAGAATCCCTGTAAATCATAAATTGTCATTTTTGATTTGCAGTCTTAACTATTGAGTCAGTAGAATCTGTTTTTAATTTAAATTTTAAATTTCCTTTTTATTAAGAATTTTTTACTTAAGTATTTAGTTCATTATACTTTAAACATTAAATAAATGATTTTTTAAATTAAAAATTTTTGAAAAAGCTAGAAAAATTTCAATAGATATGTATGTTAGTATTGATACTAATTTGTAAAAAGATTGAAAATATTTTTATTCTTACAAAACTTTTATTATACAATTTAAGATTTTTATTCTGAATTTTAGTTAATAATTATTTAATTGGGAATTTTGATTAAAAGACCTAATTAATACATTTCTTAAATGATCTAAATAAAAATTTGCATGCAATCAAAAGTTATGCGTCAGAGAGTTATCATTTTCAAAATGATAACTCTCTGACGCATAACTTCTCTTTTAGCCTTTTAGCCAAATCTCTTTTAGCCAGTGGCTAAAAGAGATGATTACAGTTTCATTAGAAAATAAAAAAGGGGAGTAAATATGGGTTGAATTATTAATTTTAAAAGAAGATAATTTTTCAAAATTAATTTCAACTTTAATTTAAATTAAGGCCTTTTCTAAAAATTAAAGGAAATAATATTCTGTTATTAAAAAACCTTAAAATTAATAAACATAGTGAAAAACGTTTTTATTTTTTATATCAAAAATGTTTCTTCATCATTTAATCCACAAAATATCTTCAAATTCGAGTTTTTTTAATATCAATGCATCTTTTGGGACAGATATTAGTTATGGTGGGATTAGCTTCATCCAAAATGACCTTTTGCTTTATATAGCTTTTTTAGTTCTAACATTTTTTGGAATATGCTTTGGCTTTTTGAGTAAAAATTAATTTACAACCTTAATGAAATTTCGCATTAACATTTTTTTCCCTAGGTAATATACTCACAATATTGACAATCATTTTTAACAAAGAACTTAATGCACCCAACTATTGGATCATTGTAAACCTAAGCATTGCTGATTTACACATCAGCTCACTGATCAATAGTTTTAATCCGTTTCCTTTCATTCCAAATTATTTTGAGATAGGAATTATTTTTTAGAAGAACATTAATTGTAAAATAGGCTCGATAATCATTTCTAAAAAAATTTGAAAAAATTAATTAAAGGAAATCCTTATGGTCCGCTTAATTATTGACGATAATTTTAACAATAGAAATATAAAATGACTCATGCTAAATATTTTTTCAGAACAAAATGTTTCTTCATCATTTAATCCACAAAATATCGAATTCAAATTCAAGTATTTTTAATCTGAATGAATCATTCGAGACTGCAATTAATTATGGCGGAGTTAACTTCATCCAAAATGACCTTGTGCTTTATATAGCTTTTTTAGTTCTAACATTTTTTGGAATATGCTTTGGCTTATTGGGTACAAATTAATTTACAACCTTAATGAAATTTCGCATTAACATTTTTTTCCCTAGGTAATATACTCACAATATTGACAATCATTTTTAACAAAGAACTTAATGCACCCAACTATTGGATCATTGTAAACCTAAGCATTGCTGATTTACACATCAGCTCACTGATCAATAGTTTTAATGCAATTGGTAATTTTAAAATTAAAAAAAAATTTATTTAAAAAATTTTAATCAGGAGTTTTGGCTGGAGAAGAATTTTTTCTCAACAGAAAACCATTGTGTACAATTATCGGATTTGTTTGTCTTATATTTTGTGGCTCTTCTCTTCTAAACATTGCTCTTTTGGCACTAAATCGGTAAATATTTACCAAAAAAAAATAAAAAAAAAATTTATTCAATCAAAATAATATTAATTTAGATACATTAAAATCTGCCATGATAATTTGTATTCAAAAATTTTCAGCAAAAAGAAAACAATAATTCTTTGTATTTTTCCATGGCTTGGTGGAATAGCTCTGGGAACACCGAATCTTTCAGGTTGAGTATTTATATTTTTACCAATTAAACAAAGATAAAATTTAAATTTAAAAAATTTAAGGATGGGGAGGCTATGACTATGACAAAAAAGTTTTATCTTGTATGACCGATAGAACCCAGAGTCAAGAATTCGGGTTCTTTTACATTATTATCTACGTTTTAACACCATGCATTTGCATTTTTGTTTGCTACTTAAAAATATTTTTATTCGTCTCAAAACATGGTGGAAAAATTGGCTGTAATGCTAATAAAAAGCAAATTCAGCTTGCCAAAAGCCTTTTTGCTTCATTTATTACCTATTTTTTTTGCTGGATGCCATTTGGTTTAATATACATAATCGACCATAACGATTTGCTTCATCCAGCAGCTATGGTCATCACAACTGCTTTTGCTCACATTAATTCCTCGGTTAATGCATTTTATTATGCCTATTTTAGTTCTACATTGCGACGAGGTTTTTTAAAGTTTATCGGTTTGCTATTACCTTATAATTTTAAATTAGTCAACGGCTCTAAAAATTCTCACACGTCTCATTCAAGAAAATAATTCGGTAAAACTTTAAAATATAAAAAGAGTGATTAAATCATTTAAAACTTTTTTACATGATGTTATTACATAGATGCTTCTATTCCTTATATGTCTATCTGCATTTTTAAAATAAATTGTTTACTCAGCTTTTGATTATTTTTTTCATCTTCTTTGCTGTTTTTAGCACTTTTAAAATTAATTCATTAAAAAAAGAATTTTTTTTAATCATATTTATTTTTATCTTGGAATAACCAAACTAGAAAACTTTGACTTAAAATTGTGACTTAAATACAAGTCTGCATTAAGTGTTTTAATTAGAGAAATTTAAAAAAACACGTTAAAAGATATTTAAATTAAAATCACAATCATTGTCACGTTATGCGTTTAATTTTTCTAAAATTCAAAGAATTCATAATTTCAAAACTTTTGATAATTAAATGAATCAATAAATTTGGAAAAATGTATTTAACACATAAAAAAACATAACTTAATAAAAATTCAAAGCTGACTTGGTCTTTGGTGGTCGATCACGTCTTTTTTTTTAACTTGAGTTTCTTCAGTTTTAGTGTTGGTAACCATACAAACGGCCAATGATTCGGCCAAAATTTTTTTTGACGATCAAAAAGGCGGACGGCCACTTTTGCGATCAGACCGGCGGCCAAAAATTTGGGCCGCAAATTGGCAGACTAAAGCAAGACGGATGTTAAAATTTGCGATAAGACCATATCAGCGGAAAAGAATTTCCTGAAAAGCTAAAGAATTGCCAAGAGTTTTATACTATAGGAAAATATAATAATAATAATAATAAATAAATAGCTATAATGTGCTAGGCACATGAAATGAGGATTTAATCTCATTATAATAGCTCAATCAAATCAATTTTGTCAATTTTGTTTTTAAAAACGTTTATAGAATTAGAATTTACAATATCATTATCCAGTTTGTTCCATACATTCACTACTCTATTGCTAAAGAAATTGTATCTTTGTTCACAATTCTTCACCAGTTGTTTCTCCATAACAAACTCATGCAGTCTAGGGGAAGGACGGAATATGTTTTCAAGCTTGTTCTTGAACACTAAGGGTACATGCCAGTTAATTTTGTCCAGTCCATTGATTATTTTAAACATTTCAATCAAATCACCTCTTAGTCTTCTTGTCTCTAAAGTGGTCAGATTCAATGCCTTTAGTCTTTGGTTGTAATCTAATCTTTTTAATTCCGGAACAAGTTTTGTAGCTCTTCTTTGCACGGACTCTAGTACTTGAATGTCTTTTTTTAAATAAGGTCTCCAAACCTGCACTCCATACTCTAGGTGGGGCCTAACAAATGCTTTGTATAATCGACCCAGTGTGTCTTTATTTTGGTGTTTGATCGTGCGCCTAATTGAACCCAGTATGGAATTTGCTCTATTTGCAGCTGCGTTAACTTGTTTAGACCATTTTAGATTGTTCGTTATAATTATACCTAGATCACGCTCAGTCTCAGTTTCCAAAAGATTCGTGTTTCTAATTATGTAATTGAATTTCGGATTGTTTGGACCGCAATGCATCACCTTACACTTCTCTTCGTTCAACTTTATTAACCAATCATCCGTCCATTTTGAAATTTTGCTCAAATCTCTTTCAATTTTTAAACACGAATATTCGTTATCTATAATTGACATCAATTTAGTATCGTCCGCAAATACCTCACAAAAAGTTTCAAGAAGCTTAGGCAGATCATTGATGTAAATGATAAATAAAATTGGTCCTAAAACCGAGCCTTGGGGAACCCCGCTCGTAACATTTACCCATTTAGACATCTCAGTTCCTAACACTACTCTCTGTCTTCTTCCAAACAAAAACGCTTCTATCCATTTGATAATAGATACATCAAAACCATAACACGTTAATTTGTGAATTAAGCGCTTATGCGGAACTGTGTCGAACGCTTTAGCGAAATCTAAATAGATAATGTCCAGAGCATTTTTTTGGTTCAATGTCTCTGACACTAAATCGATAGTCTCAAGAAGATTTGTAACACATGATTTATTGCTAATGAAACCATGTTGCCTGCCATCTAACAAATCATTTTCAGTTAAAAAATTAACTATTACTACTTTTAGAAGCCTTTCCATCACTTTACAAACAATGGAAGTAAGAGATACAGGTCTATAATTAGAAGCCTGTATTCTACAACCTTTCTTGAATAAAGGAGTAACGTTCGCCTCCAACCAGTAGCTTGGTACTCTTGAGCTTTTGAACGATTTAATAAAAATTATAGATAGCGGGATTGACATAGCTTCAGCGATCTCGTGGAGAACCCAGGGATGGAACTCATCTGATCCTCTAGATTTATATTTGTCCAACCTCTTGAGCTCATTAAAAACGTTTTCTTTTGAAAAAGTAACATACGGATCAATACATACAGTTTATTCAGTAAATTTCTCCAGGCGAACAGTAAAATCAGGCTCTTCTTTGATAAAAACTGACTCAAATTGCTCATTTAAAATGCTGCATAAATCGGAAGATTCTGTTTTTAATTCGCCAAATTTATCTTTAAGTGCCTTGATTTGATCTTTTACAGCCAACTTGGAATTTACGTACGAATAAAACAGTTTTGGAAATTTCTTTGATTCCGCAACCAAATTCATCTCGAACTCTTTAAGGTCATTTTTCAACGACTTGTTTGCATCTTTTTTAACTTTTTTGTACTCCTCAAGTAAACCGACGTTTTTTCCAGAAGCTAAATACTTAAACCAAAAATTCTTTTTCTTACGAGTCAATTTTTTGCTTTTTTTCGTAATCCATGGTACTTTTACTTTCGCTTGCTTTCTACGCAGAGGTATGTACTTTTTACAAAGATGGTTGTAAACTTTGAGTAAAAAGATATAAGATGCTTCAACATCTTTTGTGTTAAATATACTCAACCAATTAATTTTCACCAGCTCATCTGCGAACAGTTTATATTTACCTTTCGAAAAGTCAAACAAACGGTTATCGAAATTGCTAAAGATCGATACTGTTGAGTACTTGAATGTCAACACATGATGTCCTCGTAAAAGATCACCCAAAACCGGTTTGTGTTCCAGCTCAAGAACTCTTTCTCTGTTCGAAGCTAGGACTAAATCTAGAATGTTTGAACTTGAATTTTCACTTGTCTGGAACGTATTTTCCATAACAACTTGACTCAAAAACGAATCTTGTAAGTTTTCAACAAAAACTTGACTTGCTAGGTCAAAAGGTGTAATATCTGGAAAATTACTATTCGTCGACCATTTGATCGACGGATAGTTGAAGTCGCCACATATTACTAAGCTACTAAAGCGTCCTCCAGACACCAGCTTGCTAGCTTCTGCTATCAACAGATTGATTCTCAGATCGATCTCGGCACGAGAATCTGGTGGTCTGTAAAAACATCCAATGAGTATCTTGTCTGTCTGATTTTGAATCTCGCACCAAACACACTCAACTAGACCATCTTGCAACTCCGGAATCTCAACTAATAGACCACTTAAATTGCTTTTTACGTAAACACAAACTCCACCACCTCTAGATCCTCTATCTCTTCTAAACAACGAGTAGCCAATCATGTTGGTTACAGAATTCTCCACGAACCAAGTTTCTGATACAAGCAAAACGTCAGGGTCTTCATCAGCGATTTCAGACTCTAAGTAAGGCAGTTTATTGTCGAGAGAAGTTGCGTTGGTGTACCAAAATTTAAAAAAGTTTTTGCTAATTACATTATTACGTTTGTTGGATAAGTTTTGAGACGAAAGATTCATTGATGAAAAATTATTTGATGAACAATAAATATTACTAATGCTCACTGCTACATTACTATCTGCTAGACTTGAACTGTTAATAAAAGAGTTTACTTGCATTCAATTTGAACTTATTTTGATCTTCACGATCTCAAAGTTGCGTATTCCATATCTAAACCCAGTTTGAGCACTGTCGTTGCTATTGTTTAATTCGTTTCTTTTAGCTATTAAATTCTTGCTGAGCTCTCTTTCAGCAAACGTTTGATCAGGGTTGATATAAACATTTTCAAATTTTTCGTTTTGCTTTAAATACTTCGCTGATTTTAACAATTCAAGTCTGCTGTCTTTATCTTCTAATTCGACGAGTATTGGTGTACTTTTGACATTGTCATCCTTTCGTTTAAATCTTCTCACAAACTTTACTTTTTTATTGTCACAACCAACCGACTCAACCATTTCTTTAACCAAATCAACGTTTACTTTACTGTCTTCGGTAAACTCGGTGCCAAATATTAGCACGTTTTTGCTCTTCTTCTCCTCCTCACATCTTTCCAGGCGAATAGCATTAATTATATTTTTCTCGACGTTGTCCATTTTATTCTTTTTAAGAAGGTCCGAAAATAACATAGGTTTGTTTTGCTCTTTGCTTCCTTTCAATTTCTTATTCTCAGTCTCCAACAACTTACATTTCTCTTCCAAATCTGAAATTCTCTTTTCCAGTCCATCTATTAGCTTTTTCTGTTCAGCTGCAAACGCATCGAAAGTGGATTTTTGGACATTTACCATTTTAGAATAAATTATTAAAATTTTTTTCAATTTTTTTCGTTGTTTTTGTTTTTTTCTTAAAAATTTATTTAACACATAAAAAAACATAACTTAATAAAAATTCAAAGCTGACTTGGTCTTTGGTGGTCGATCACGTCTTTTTTTTTAACTTGAGTTTCTTCAGTTTTAGTGTTGGTAACCATACAAACGGCCAATGATTCGGCCAAAATTTTTTTTGACGATCAAAAAGGCGGACGGCCACTTTTGCGATCAGACCGGCGGCCAAAAATTTGGGCCGCAAATTGGCAGACTAAAGCAAGACGGATGTTAAAATTTGCGATAAGACCATATCAGCGGAAAAGAATTTCCTGAAAAGCTAAAGAATTGCCAAGAGTTTTATACTATAGGAAAATGACAAATTTTTTTTAAAAAAAAATTTTCTTGAGAAGGCCAAATTTTTGAAATCATTGTCATGTAAAGATTTCAAAAATTTTTGAAAAGTTGTGATGAAAGGTCTTTTCTTTTTTCTCTCATCTAGGCCGAGTAACGAATCACTTTGGACAAAGATTTTTTATGCTTTAATAAAAAAAAAATATGCGATAAAGAAAAAAAGTAAAATAATCTTGATTCATTTTTAGTTCTAAATTTGTTTATTTTTTTTCCAAAAAGGTCTGCTTTAAAATGGATTTATTCGGCTTGTATTTAACTGAACATTAAAAAAATACAGAATGAGCATTAATTTTTTAGGGTATTAGCAGTAAATTAAAATCATTAAAAAATCTCTAATTGAACATTAATTTATCATTTATTTTGCATTAAATTATATATAAGCAAGCATTTATTAATTTAAATAAAAGTACTTAATGCTAGCACTGTTAAGCAATTAATGTTGTTTTTTTTTAATTAATGTAAATTTTTTAAAATTAATGTTAACTGCAAATTTATAATGTTCAAAAAATTTAATTAATGCATGTTTGATATAATAAATGCACGTTTAAAATAATTAATGCTTGTCCAATATAATTAATGTTGTTTCAAAGAAATTAATGCTAAATATTATTATTGTTCAAATCAATTAAATTAATGCTCAAATCAATTAAATAAATGCTCATTTAAATATAAGTCGATTTATTCCCATCTTATTGATAAAATCGAATGTGTTTTCAGTTCTGATGACGGCTGGTTAAATTTTTGCCAAACATGCGATTCACATACGCATCAGATCAAGCAAGTTTGATAGCTTTTTTTATATTAAAAAGCTAAAAATCCCTTTTTTTTATTAATTTATTAAATAAATGATATTTAAATAAAGCTCATTTATTTATTAATTTCACCAGCCAACTAAGACTACCAATCGAAAACCGGCAACCTTTCAGATAAGGTATACTTTGTTGTGGTGCTGAGATTATTTTTTGAGTCACAATCTTATTTCGCTTTTCAACTGATGCCTCTGAGGACAAAATACATGGTTCCTTAAGGATCTCCGAAAACAAAAACCAATTAGCTTTCTTAATGTTTAATTTTTTCCTATTTTTCGGTTTGTAAGTGAGTAGTTTAAAGAATGGATTGTCTAAATTGGAAAATGATCATTTATAATCTTATCTAAAATAGAAGAGGATATTAGAAATAAGTCTAGTAATTAAAAATAATTCTTTTTAAATATATTAAAAATTTGGCTTGCGTCATTTATTAATATAAAATCTAGTTCATTTAGTATCATTTCAAAAAAAAATGCGATTTTTTTTTCTTTAAGGCAACCTATCTGTTTTGTCTAAGCATTTGGATCACCTACAAGAATATAGTTTAAACAAATATTTCTTATTTTTTTCAAAAAGTTTAAAGTTTAGGAGAGTATTAGGTGTGTATGTAGAATCTAAAGATATTAAGTTGTTCATTAGTTTCCCGAAGTTAAATTTAATATAAAGAAATTCTGAATGAAATTTGTCAAATGAAAAATCTTGTATATACTCAATTCCTTCTTTAACTAAAATTACTACCTATCATCAATATTTATTGCGTAATTTAACAGCAGATTAGTAATTTTTAAAGTCAAAGTAATTATTTGATTCACTCGAGTCATTTTTTATTTCATTCAGTCAGACTTTATCATGGGACTTAATAGACAGAAAATTTTCCAAAATTTTGAACTTTCTTGGTTAAGAAAGCAGTTCCAGTGAGTAATTACTAACTATTTATTTTTTTAAAAGAATTTTATCCTCAGATGTTTATTTAAATGATTCTTATTCTGTTGATTTTGAATGTTCCAATTGTTAGTTTACTGATTCTGGTTCAAAACTCTCTTCGAACTCATCTTATCGCTCATTCGTTATAGCTCGAATAAATGTATTTAATTTTCATAAATAACCACTACATGGAATTTTTTCTTAACTTCGATACCAAATTTGCTTTGAATTGAGAATTGTCTTGGACATTTTCAAATAGCCTTTAATTATTTTAGTATTTAATTAATTTTAATCAATTTCAAAAAAAACCTGATGATGAACCTTCCTCAACTGAATTTCAAGTTGTAAAAGGAAAAAAATGTAACAAATATGAATCTTTGTGAAGAGACATCAACCAAAATTCCCAATCAAGTTTCATTGTTGAAAATATTAATGCTATTACAAGTGGTGAACAAGAAAGCGAAATCACTAAATTAAAAAGGCTAAACTCAATAAAATCAATAATTTTAAGAATCTAATGAACAAAGGTTACTTGAAAACAACCATAAAAAAAGACAATAAGAAAGTGGAAGTTGCTTCTTACTGGAAGGCTATGAATAGAACTGCTTTTGAAGCCTCTCGGTCAAATTGTCAAAAAGACGCACTTGTAGCTTAAATCGTGATTCGCTCAAGCAAACTTACAGATAAGTAGAAAAAGCCGAAAATAAAGACTAAAAATCATGCAAGCCAACCAATTAAAGAAAAATAGAAAAAGAAACTTTTAAATAAACCTCCTTCTAAGAAAAGGTTAGGAATTACACACTGGAATTGTAATCATTTACCTGGTAGGATTCATTCTTCTAGAAGAGTTTAAAGCTCAAATTTGTCACCAAATTATTATCCTTAATAAAATAATAATTAATCCTGGAATTGCTATTTTAGTAAAAGAAGGAATTGAATTTTTAAAAAAATTAATTTGAAAGTTTTCTGCAGAACTTTTTTGAATCAACATAAGCTAAAACAATACACAATTTTTGTTTTTAGTCTTAAAAATAATTACTTAATATAAAATTATGCATTTATTTGAATCAAATTTTATACCTAAGAACTTGATTTCTTGACTCTAACTTTTATTTTCATATATCCTTGATTTTCAAATCAATATTTTCCTTATTATATTTTGTAAAGACAATAAGCTAGACTTTTCAACTAAAAGTCGTCAACAAAACTGAGAGAATATTAATTTTTTTATTCATTTATTTTAGGTATATCATTAGTAAAAATCCTAAAAAGTAATGGACTAATTAATGAGACTTAAGGAACACCTGTAGTTACATGATATTCATCACTTATATGACTAGTAACACTTACTTTAAATGATCTTGAGTCTAAGAATGATTTAATCAAATGTTTTAGGTAATGAGGAAGGTTAATTTTTATTAGATAATAAATAAGACCATCAAACCAAGGCCTATCAAACGCTTTGGAAATATCAAAAATTTTGAACAAACTTTTTTCTTTCCATTAATGATTCTTCAATTTTTTGAATATATTTTTTTAATCAACTTTCTTTTTATTTCTTTTTATTTTATTTTATTTTATTTATTTTTTTTATTTTAAATATTTATTTAGGATTTGCACTGAAGATCTTATTCCAAAAGTTTTTAATTTTAGCGAGGAGTTTTTCTTACTAAAATAAAAACGTTTATTTCTTCATCATTTATTAATTATTTAAATGATATAAAATCTTTTTTTTTAATTAATTCGAATAATTTCAAAATTTTAAATTTGACTGTAAATATAAAAAATTATATACCCCTCTACTTTCAAAAGTTTTTTAAATCAGCTTCCCAAAAATAGTGTAATATTAGTTATGGAACTAAGAAAAATTAGAAGTCTTTCCCAAAAATCTAGATGTCCTTCTCTAAATTTCTTGTCTTGATCGTATCAACAACCTAATGTTAAAAAATTTAGAGACTTTATCAAAATTAAGTCAACTCTTTAACTTGAGTTTGGAGGCTTGGCTAAGTCCCAAAATCCTAGAAAATAGCAAGTTTAACCATGATACCGAAGAAATCTTCTCCTACTCAAGATCCTAATAACTATCGTCCAATTAGTGTGACAATTTGTCTTGGAAAGCTATTTAAAACGGATTAAAATATAAATTCCTAATATATTAGCAAAAAGGATCGACTCATTGCAGAAAATTTTTATTTTCTTTTTCAAAAAGCTGAAGAGTTTTTTAATATAAAAAAACAGTCTGTTGTCTATATTTTGACATTTCTAAAGCTTTTGATTGACTAACTATTTGACACGATGAACTAACTTACAAGCTAATTATAATTAATCTATCTCCTTTTTACTTATTGGATAAGATCGTTTCTGCATTTAAGATCTTTTAGAGTAAATGAAAATGGTCATCTAAGTGATCTATTAAAGAAGAAGTTCCACAAGGTTCAGTAATTAGTCCATTTCTTTTTAGCATTAATTTTTATTACATACCAAAATAAATAGAAAAAAACCAATATTCTCTTCTTTTTGCAGAAGACTTGGCTACTTTTTTTATTTTCAAAAAGTAAGAAAATCTTGTAAGCATGGTTAATAAGTATTTAAAACGAGTTAAAAAATGACTTTTCAAATGGAAAATGAAAAAATCAATTGAAAAATCATGTTACATAATCTTTGAGAAAAAAATTAAAGCTAAAATCAATCTTGACCTTAAAAAAGTCAAATTCTTAGGAACCACATAAGACTCAAAGCTTACATTTAGTCAGATGGTAAATGAATTAAAAGATCGCTGTAATTCAAGGCTTTATATGTATAATAAAATAAAATAGATCTCTCAAATAGAAAATGGGGTCTTAAACCAAAAACATTAGGTAGTCTTTACAAATCCTTAGAAGGATCAAACTTGGATTTTTCTTTTCCTTGTTTAAATTCATTCTCAGAAAATAACATCAAAAAAATAAAAGCTTTACAAAATTCAGTAGTTCGATCGATTTTGAAGCTGAAATATGATGCTGCCTGGGGTTTTGAAGTTCGATCGTTTCAATTAAGAAAAACTTTAATAACTTTTTTACTAAAAGAGATAATTTAGTTCTGTAAAATGCTTAATGTTTAAGCAACTTTGCTTAATCCGAAACTGTATGTCTGCAAAAACTCTGCAATATACTTTCACACTTGATTAAAATACTTTTTAATGGCGTGTAAAATGCAGAAAATTGCTGAGTATTTTGTAGACTTATTTTACTGCATTAAGCAAATTTGCTTTTAATTAAGTATTTTATAGAACTTAATTATCTCTTTTAGTAAAAAAGTTATTCAAGTTTTTCTGAATTGAAAAGATCGAATTTAAACGAACTTCACAACCCTATACTGCCTCCGATATTATTCACCAAGAGGCTTTCAATAAACTTAAACTACTAAAAGTTTCAAATAGACTTTTTGTTTTAAGTGAGAGATATGTTAGGCAGGACTGAGTCATTCTTTTCCGTTGGTCGTCAGACTGGTGGAAGAGTATAAAGAAGATTTCAAATCAAGATATATCGAATATCCAACTCCATTGTGTAATTGCTACCTAATAATTTCTTCTTATTTTCCTGAACTATCAAATATTTAAACATGTCTTAATTCTAGTTATTTAAACATATCGTTCTTAATTTTCTTTTTGTTGCTTAGACTTATTAAAAGTTTTGATTATTCTGCAAAATGTCAAAAATGTTAAAGATAAATATTAATTATTTTAAATATTTTATTCCTAAAAATAAAGCAATTTAGCTAAAGTTCAAACAAGAATTATTTTAGTTTTTGACATTAGTCAAAAAATTCTAATCTTTAAATAAATGTAACGCGTTGTAGTGAGCGTGACAGTTGGAAGTGACATTTTCACCTAACTGGATGAGATTCAAATCATATTTTTATAGAATTTTGATTTGGAGTCAAAGCGAAATTTGCAAAAAGCTCAAAAATTTGCAAGGTTGGTTAAAGATTGCTCATTTTTTTGATTTTAAAATATTTATTAAAATATCAAAATAATAATTGATTCTATTTGGCTTGAAATTTGAATAAACCTAATAAACTTTTAAGTAAAAAATCATGAAAGAGTAAGTCATCTTTCATTTTTAATTTTTAGCTTCCTTACTCAATTCTGAGCATTTGATATAAAGACAGTCGTATTAGCTTAACTCTTAAATGAAAAAAAATGAAACTGTAGCTTTTGAACAGAAAGTCAGATTTTTAAAATTCGAATAGATTATAATTCAGCTCGTCCAGATCTATCACAAAAAATGTAAAAATTTTAATTTCTGGATTTTCAATCTTAATTGCACTAATCCTTTAAAAGAATAAAATAATTTATTTAGAATTTTTATCTAAAAAACCCAACAATACACTTCTAAAATGATCTTAATGATAATTGCCTTATAAAATGTAATGGAAAAAAAATTTAAATTAATAATTAGAGTTTGCATGCAATCAAAAGTAAGTACAAGTTCAAAATTATTCCAAAGAAGCTAATCGCGTATTAATTAAATAATGCAAAAAGATAAATGATATGGAGCGAAATATTGATTTCAAAACAAGATGATTTTGAAAATTAATTGCAGTTTTAATTTAGATAATTTTTTTCAATATTAAAAGGAAATACTTTTCTTTTATTTAAATCAAAATTAATATACAAAGTGAAAATGCGTTTTTATTTTTTAAATCAAAAATGTTTCTTCATCATTTAATTCACAAAATATCACCAAATCAAAGTATATATCAAATAAACGAGACATTGGATTTTATAAAAATTTATGGAGGTGTCAACTTTATTCAAAATGACCTTGTACTTTATGTTTCATTTTTAATATTAATATTTTTAGGAACAATATTTGGGTTTTTCGGTTGTTATTTATATTTGATTTATTAATTTATAATAATTTATTAAAGGAAATGCTCTCACAATTTTAGCCATAGCATTTAATAAAGAACTTCATGGAACAAATTACTCTATCATGGTAAATTTATCAATGGCAGATTTGATGATTAGTTCATTTATAAACATTTTTAACATAATTGGTATTTTGTTGTTATTTTAAAAAAAAAGATGAAAAATTTTATATTAAGGAGCTTTGTCTGGAGAAGAATTTTTTCTCAACAGAAAACCATTGTGCACAATTATCGGATTTTTGTGTCTTATATTTTGTGGCTCTTCTCTTCTTAACATTGCTCTTTTGGCACTAAATCGGTATAAATATTCGCCTAAAATAAAAAAGGAAAAAAAAATTATTAAATCAAATTAATTTTAATCTAGATACATTAAAATCTGTCACGATCATTTGTATTCAAAAATTTTCAGCAAAAAGAAGACAATAATTCTTTGTATTTTGCCATGGCTTGGTGGAATAGCTCTGGGAACACCGAATATTTCAGGTTGAGTATTTTTATAGTTACCAATTAAACTAAGTTAAAATTTTATTGAAAAATTTAAGGATGGGGAGGCTATGACTATGACAAAAAAGTTTTATCTTGTATGACCGATAGAACCCAGAGTCAAGAATTCGGGTTCTTTTACATATTTTGCTACGTTTCAGTTCCGTGTTTATTAATATTTTTTTGTTATTTGAAAATATTTTTATTCGTCTCAAAGTTCAGTGGAAAGATGGGTTTCATGGCGAGAAAAAAGCAAATTCAGCTTGCCAAAAGCCTTTTTGCTTCGTTCATTACCTATTTTTTTTGCTGGATGCCGTTCGGTTTTATTTATATAATCGATCATGGCGATATGCTTCATCCAGCAGCTATGGTAATAACAATTGCATTTGTCCATATGAACTCTTGTCTGAATGTATTTTATTATATTTATTTTAGCTCCACTCTTCGAAAAGGATTTAAAAATCTTTTCATTAAAATGATTCCTAATAATTTTGACTCCAAAATAAATTTCAAATATTCTTGTTTTTTTCTTCACTGAAGGACTTTTTTGTAAATTTAAATTTTCGTTACCCTTCTAAATGAAATTTTTAAAAATTTGTTTTTGTATATGCTTTTTAGAAAATAATTAATTTCAATTCGAGCAAAGATATATTTGAAAACATCATGGTCACTGTTTCTAAAAATTTAGCCCTTGTACGGATCCTAACACTATTATTATTATTGAAAATTTGATTTAACCCCAGAGTCCCTCGAGAAAACTTAATAGATATTTACCGACAATCAAATCATTTAAAAAAAATCAAAGATTTGAAAGATGGAATTGTTAATAGATTTGCAGGAACATTTGTAGATTGCAGTGACAAAGTTCAAATTTTTACAAAGAATTGGACAAAGGATAAAAATTTCTAAAAATTTCTAAAATCACTATTTTTTTAGGTTTAAATTTAAAGTTGTAAATGTTAGCGCATAGCTATTCATAAATTACAAGGAACTTAAAATTTTTTCTTTAAACTGAACTGTTAAATTAAACATTTTTTGTTTCACCCTTTTAAAACTTTCAGAAAAATTTTTAGTACAAAATCCATTTTTATTACGAATTTAAGTTTTGTATTGAAATTTTTGTATGAAAATTAACAATACCTTGGTAATTAGTCTTATGGATTATCTTAAATAAATAGAAATAAGGAAAAAATTCAATTATTTGGAAAAAATATCTGTCATTCTTGAGAAAGATCAATCTGATAACAAAATTTAGTTTTAAATTAAAAAAAATTTAAGCTTCATTGCATCTTACTATTTGTAAAAATCATTTCAAAAAATTAAAGAAAAAATTTTCTTGAAAAAAAGTGAATTCATAATAATTTATCATGATTTTTTAAGAATTAATGAAAAATACATTAAATCCAGGGTCAGGGTTAGGTTTTGGGGCAAAGCTGACAAAGAATGATGCAATGGGACTAAATAATAATATTTGTTTAATCAATACTAAATATTTATGTTTAAAGTATCCGGTAAAATTAATGTCTAATAAATAAGATAAATTTAATCAGGATTAATTAAGTTAATTTATAAAAATAATAAATGAAATATTTTTGATTATTTCAGAAAGCGATTTTTCAAAAAAAAGTAAATAATGACGCATATATCTTCTATATTATCGTTATATTTTCTGTTGGCTAAAATTAAAAGACTGAAAAACCTATAAATATAACCAATATTAATTGAAATACTTAGGTAAAAAATAATAAAAAATTTAAAAAAGTAATTAATTGTATTCAATTGAATATTTTTAATCTCAAAAACCAAACCAATTCAAATAAATTTTCTTCTGTATTAAAAAATCTCAAATCAAAATGTTAAAATTTTGATTAAAATGCAAAGAGACTTTAGTTTGTTTTTTATGATGTCTAAACAAATTTAATTAGGATTATATTCGTTATTTAAAAGTATCAAATTAAATTAATGTCTAAATAATTATTAAATTTTAATCAGTAATAAATGTGGTTTCTTTTAGAAACAATTTTTTCACTTTTGAATTTAAAAGAAAATTTTAAATTCTATTTTCATTTTAAAAAAATATCACTTTTTCATCAATAGCACATCATTTCATTATCAACAATTCATTTTTGTCAATTAAAATTTAAGATCAAGACCGTACCTTTTGAAAAAATCTAAGAATATCCAATTCAAAAAAAACAAGGCTATCTACTTACATTCAAAATTTAGTGTAAACAGCTTTTCAAACTAAGTGAAAATTTTAAAAATATATGTTTTTTTTTAAGAAACTTTTATTAATATTAATAAGCATTTTGATTTTAAATATTAGTGATTTAATTATTTAATTGAAAATTTTGATATAAAAATACCTTATAAATGCATTTTTTAACAGATTTTAATGACGATTGCCATATTACATTTATTGGAAAAGGTTTTAAAATTTTTTTAATTTAAGTTTGTGTGCAATCAAAGATTTAAAGAATGAAAGTTAACTTTTTTGCTGAAGGAGTTAATAATTTTTTCTTTATAGAATGAAAAATGATAGTAAATTTTAAGTGATGCATCATTTGAAAAATTAAATGCAAGTTTAATTTAGATAATTTATCAAAAAATTAAAAGGAAATAATATTCTTTTCAGTTTGAATGTCGTGTTGTTTAAAAATTAATTACAGTTATAATTTAGATAATTTTTTTAAGCATAAAACGGAAATAATATTCATTTATTAAAAAAAAATAAAATTGATATACAAAGTAAAAAAGCAATTTTATATTTTTAAACAAAAATGTTTCTTCATCATTTAATCCACAAAATATCTTCTTCAAATTTGAGTATCTTTAATCTGAATGAATCGTTCGAGACCGTAATTAGTAATGGCGGGATTAGCTTCATTCAAAATGACCTTGTACTCTACATAGCTTTTTTGGTCTTAAATTACTTTGGAATATGCTTTGGCTTTTTGGGTAATTATTATTAATTTACAACTTTCATAATACATTTGTTCTCCCAAGGTAACTTACTTACAATATTGGCAATCATTTTTAACAAAGAACTTAATTCCCCTAGCTATTGGATCATTTTTAATCTAAGCATTGCCGATTTACTTATCAGCTCATTGATCAATAGTTTTTATACAATCGGTAAATATAAAATTATTAAGAAAATTTTTTTTTAAACTTAAATCAGGAGTTTTGGCTGGAGAAGAATTTTTTCTCAACAGAAAACCATTGTGCACAATTATCGGATTTATTTGTCTTATATTTTGTGGGTCTTCTCTTCTTAACATTGCTCTTTTGGCACTAAATCGGTAAATATTTACCAAAATATAAAAAAAAACTTTTATTTAATCAAATTAATTTTAACCTAGATACATTAAAATTTGTCACGATCATTTGTATTCAAAAATTTTCAGCAAAAAGAAAACAATAATTCTTTGTGTTTTGCCATGGCTTGGTGGAATAACCCTCGGAACACCTAATCTTTCGGGTTGAGTATTTATTATTACCTAAACAATGTTTTAATTTTATTTAAAAAAATAAAGGATGGGGAGGTTATGGTTATGACAAAAAAGTTTTATCTTGTATAACCGATAGAACCCAGAGTCAAGAATTCGGATTTTTTTTCATATTTTGCTTCGTATTGACACCATGCATTTGCATTTTTGTTTGCTATTTAAAAATATTTTTATTCGTCTCAAAATATAGTGGAAAAATTGGCTGTAAAGCTAATAAAAAGCAAATTCAGCTTGCCAAAAGCCTTTTTGCTTCGTTCATCACCTATTTTTTTTGCTGGATACCATTTGGTTTTATTTATATAATCGATTATGACGATATGCTTCATCCAGCAGCTATGGTTATTACAACTGCTTTTGCTCATATTAATTCTATAGTTAATGTCATTTATTATGCCTATTTTAGTTCGGCATTGCGACGAGGCTATTACATGTTTATTGTCTCACTGTTGCCTTCTAGTTTAAATTTAGTTAAAAGCTCTAAAATTTCTCACACGTCGTATGCAAGAAGTTAGCTGATGATCAACATAAATATATCTAATTTTTTTAATTAATAAATTTTGAAATAATTATCTTTTTCTTATTCAAAAAGAGTAGAGTATGTATGTTTTAACCAATATCAAAAATACTCTATAGCTCTGTTAAATAAAAAAAAATTATCACGTTTAATAAATTTATAAATTAATAAATATATTAAATAAATATAATTTACGTAATTTCACGTAAAATTACCGAAAATTACGTAAATTCTTGTAAAAATTAAAAATTCCAACAAATACTATTTTTTTTTAGAATTTTGACATTTTTTGACTTTTTTTGAAATCTTTTGGACCTGAATTCAAAAAAAAAAATTACTTTTTTTCACGTAATTTTACGTGAAATTCTATTTAACAGTGTTAATTTTTAGTAAAAAAAAGTAAAAAAATTAAATTTTGTACAAATTTAAAAAAAGTAAATTTTAAACAATAAAACAATTCTTATTTGGCGTTAAAAGTTTCAAAATTGCGAGTTAAAAACGGTAAATTAAAGTTTCAGAATTTTGAAGTTCCAAATTTTAAGATCAAAACGATCATTTAAAATTTAAAACTTAATTAATCTATTGATTTTGATATTTTGTAAAAAAATACGAAACATTACTAGTCATGCTATGTCTAATAATGGTTCATTACCAAATAAACATCAAATCTCTAATTTATTTAACAAAAACAATCAGTAATTTAATAAATTCAGGTTAAGTTAATTCACAAATTCAAATTCATAAATTTTATATCCGTTCATCCAAACAAAATTGATTTCATTTTTCTACTTTAATAAATTTTAAATTTTAAAACAGTAAATTTTTTTGTCTTTAAAAGTAATTTTTCATTAAAATCAATTTAAACATTTAAAACTATTAAAGTTCAGCAAAAAGGGACATTTTAAAATTTTAACTATGAAAATAAACTTGAAATGACATGTCAAGTTATTGCATCGGAACACATTTATTTTTTCCCTATTATAAAAAAAAATATTACAATTTATATTTTGATCTTTTGATCTTGATCTCAAACTCAATTTGTCTTCAAAAACTACATATTATTTGATAAACCACAATTCGACTCTCGGAAAGGCCAATCTACCATCAAGATATCCGGCTGAATATCAAGCCAATATTCAAAGCAACAACAACTTCAAAATATGAAGGAAAACTGAATATTTGGGCTGGGATTTCATTTAAGGAAGCAACCAATTTTGCTGTAAGATACAGAGTATGAAGAAAAGCTTTTACTTTTTTAGAATTTTTTAAGATTTTTAAGAGCAGAACTTTACCAGGAGATACTATAAATTTAATCTTTAAAAAATTATTAATATAAATTAAAGTGGTAATAGAATAAAATGAAGATTGGTCGAATCATTGAATTATGTTGAAATGTGTATAATTAGACACGTTTTAATTTTGTGTTTTTGTTTATTGTTTAAAATTTACTTTTTTTTACTTTTTTTTACTTTACTAAAATTACAACTGTTGTAATAGATGGGGGTTTTGGCCGGTAAGGCCGCTGGGGTAAATGAGAAACGTTAAGGAAAATACTTTATTATTATTCTTATTGACTTTTACAAAAAAACAATCTCCTTTTATAGTGAGAGTGTCGATGTGCACACTCTCAATGTTGCGAACTCGACGAATGTTAAGTTACTATTCGTCGAGGAGGCGGAGGAATTGGTTTATTACACAATTCCCCCTCCTTTTTGGAGTCGCTCCGGGACCCAATGCTCCATATGGTTGGCCAACGATTGGATTTTGTCTTAATTAAAAATTTTTTTTTTTTTTTTTTTTTTTTTTTTTTTTTTTAGATAGTCGGCCCCGGTTTATTATTGATTCGGATGCTGATAATTCAAGCGTTCGGGTGCCGTTCTAGCGCGTTTATTTGCTGTTCGTGTTGGAGACCGTCTGGAGTCCGGCCTCGTCGTTCTCAGCGTGTGGGCGGTTGGTTTGAACGTTTCGTCGTCGCTTGGATCTTCTTCTTCGCTTGAAAGGGCCGTTCTGTGGGCCAGCATCGCCTTTTTCGCCTTGTCGACTATTGCTCGGGTCACTCTGTGTTTGGCTCTCGTATGAGTTGTTTGTCTCAATACCTCATCAGTCCCATTTATTGTTTTATATTGTAGATCGCCACCACCGTAGTGTCTCTTCAACCTATTTACATGCACTATCAGCCGCTTGCCTTTTGTTTTAATTGGGCGAATTTTATAATTAGCCTGGTTTACTTTCTGTTCCACGACATAGGGTCCATTCCAATTGTAGGTGAACTTTCTACACTGACCCCTTTTAATGACGTCGTTCCTGACCCACACCAGGTCGCCGGGTTTGAATTCAGCGGCATAGACGTTTCTGTCGTAGTTTAGTCTCATTCGCCGGATGCGCACGTTCTTATTTTGTCTCACTTTTTCGTAGGCTTTTTGTAGCTTGAATTTTATTAGATCAGCATATTCATCCGGAGTGGTAGGGACGTTTATAATTGGGTGTCGATAAATAAGATCCAGTGGCATCTTCGCTTTTCTCCCATACATCAGTTCGTATGGGGTAACGCCTGTCGTTGAGTGGACGGCAGTGTTGTAGGCCAGACCTAAAACTTCTATTTGCTGGTCCCAGTCGTCATGGTCTTCGTTGACATAACAGGTTATCATTCTCTTGACCGTCCTGTTCAAACGTTCGCTGATTCCATCAGTTTGTGGGTGGAATGGCGATGTTCTCAGTCTCTTAACGTCCATAAGGTTCCATAGTTCTTCGATCAAAGCCGACTGATAATTTGTCCCTTGATCGGTTAGTACCGCTTCCGGTATGCCGTGCCTACAAATAAACGTAAAGAGGCATTTTGCGACTGTCTTGGCTTCGGCGCTTTGTATTGCAAATAACTCCATCCATTTGGTGAAGTGGTCAATTATACAAAGAATATATTTGTTATTTGTTCTGGACGTTTTTAGTGGCCCTAAAATGTCTGATGTTATTATTTCGAGCGGCCTATTGGTAATTATTGGTATCAACTTATTTTTGATTTTACGTCCGGTTGTTGACCTTTGGCATGGCTCACAGTTAAGTATAAACGTTTTTGTTTCGTCGAAATATTTTGGCCAGTAAAATTTCTGTCGAATCTTATTAAACGTTTTCTCTAATTTTAGGTGTCCACTCCATTTTGATGCATGTTCTTGTTGCATTATTAGTTTTCGTTCGTTAGATGGTACAACGAACTGGGCACAATTGTTATTTTGTTTGTCGATTCGGTACAACACCTACCCAATCAATTTAAATTCGTCCCATGAATTGTAAAAAAATTCGTGAGTATTGTTTTCAAACTTCAATTTTTGGTTTCTCTTTGTTTTTTTTCAAAATTTCTATGAACCACGCGATGTCGCTGTCTGACTTTTGGCACTCTGGTTTGTTTATCTCCTGGAAGTGAATGGTGTTTATTTGTTCTACTTCGTTTTCGTAAAGCATGTTTATCATTAAATCATCGTTGTCTGGTTTGTTAACGTTATCGTCAGATTTTAATGGCCATCTCGAAAGGCTGTCGGCGTTCTGGTGTTTAGTACCTTTGCGATACATGATTTTGAAATCGAATGATTCTAGTCGTATGGTCCAGCGTGCGAGTCTAGGTGCCGGGTTTCTCACCGTTCTTAACCATTGTAGTGGCTGATGGTCGGTTACTACGATGAATTCTTGGCCGAATAAGTATTCACGGAAATGTTCGATCGAGTTTACGATGGCTAATAATTCCTTTTCTGACGTTGAATAGTTCTTTTCAGGTTTTGACAGGCCTCTTGATTAATAGGCTATCGGTCTCCATAGTCGTTCGTTCCCTCTTTGTTGTGATAACACGGCGCCGATTCCGTAATTGCTAGCGTCTGTTTCTAGTTTGAACGTTTTGGTGAAGTCTGGTATTGCCAAAATTTTGTGTGACATCAAATAGCTCTTGAGAACCTGGAAGGCTATTTCACACTCTCGTGACCATTCAAATTTCGAGAGTTTATGGTTTAGTTTGTGGAGCGGGGCGGCAATTCTTGCGAAATTTCTGATGAACTTCCTGTAGTATGAAGGTAGGCCAATGAAGCTGATTACTTGGTCAACGTTCTGTGGTCTTGGGTACTTTAGTAGGGCTTCTATTTTCCTTGGAGATGGTGCTATTGTTCCATTGGAGACTACGTGACCTAAGTACTCGATCGACGTTTCGAAAAATTGGCATTTGGAAAGCTTGATTTTTAATTCGTATTGTCGGATGACATTGAGTACTTGTTGAATGTGATCGTAATGTTCTTCAACTGTCTTTGAGAATATTATGATGTCGTCTAGGTATATCATACATATTTTGCCGATAAGGTCTTTGAAGATCTCGTTCATGAAACGTTGGAACGTTGCTCCTGAGTTTGTTAATCCCATTGGTAATACTCTGAACTCGAAGCGACCGAATTCACAATTGAACGCTGTGAGGTGTTGACTTTCTTTGGACATTCTGATTTGGAAGTATCCCGATGCGAAGTCGATTTTTGAAAAGATCCTCGCATTCTTTAGGTTTGATAGCATTACGTCAATTCTTGGAAGTGGATAACAATCTCTTATCGTAAGGCTATTGAGTTTGCGGTAGTCGATTGTTAGTCTTACGTTCCCGTCGCTTTTTTGTACGAGGTGTACCGGGGATGAATATGGTGAACGACTGTTTGTAATTAGTCCCGCCTCTGCCATCTCGGTGATTAGCTGTTTGAATTCGTTTCGTTTTGCGAAAGGTACAGGTCTAGGTTTGATGTTGAATGGGATGTTGTCTGTGAGTCTTATTTCGTGTTCGATGGCGTTTGTTGGTGTTAAGTCTTTCAGGCTTTTCGCCGAAACGTCTCCTGCTTCTTTGGTGATTTTGGTGCGAAGCTCTTCGAGTGTAGGACTATTTATCGGTTCTTCTTTTTCTTCCATGAAATTGATGGTGTAGTCGTTGTCTATTTCATCATCTTTGATTTCCGTGCATTTCAAACGTACTATTAGTTGTTCTATGATGTCTTTTGTAACGTTAAATTTGTATAATGTTTCCAATCCAATCAGGCAATCGTTGAGTAGGTTTCTGACCACCAAAACCTCCGTGTCAAGTGTTTGATCGCCTAGTGTCAATTTGATCGTTGTTTTGCCGATAGTGTTCGTTGGGGTTCCTATTGCTGTAAACATTTGTCTAGATGTAGGTGTTGTTGGTAGTTTTAATTTTTTGGCTATGGATTGGTTGATGATTGTTCGCTTTACTCCGGTGTCTAATAGAAATTTGACGTTAGTTCCATTTATTTGACAAGTGCTTGTTAGTCATTGGTGATTGGGTGTATTTAGGTTGTTAATCAGGGCTCTGGGTGGGATGGGATCATATTTTGGTCTTATTTGTGGACAATTTGGACGAATGTGGCCAGTTTGGTTGCATCTGTAGCATCTTTGTGTTGGTTCGAAGGAAACGTGTCTCGAATCTGGATTAATGTTTTTTGGGTGGTCTTGAATTTGATAGTTCGATTCCGTGTAGATTTTACTGGCATGCATGCTTGTTCTGGGTGTTGTGTTCAAGACCTCTTCGTACCTCGATGCTAACTCTGTAATTTCACTCAGGGAGTTCAATGTTGGTCGTGCAACCTTTAACTTGATTTGGATTTCTGTCAATTTTAATCCATCGATGAATTGGTCCGCTATGAAAGTGTCTGTTACGTTTTGGTCTACTCCTGGGAAAGCTTTCTTTGATAGAATGCGGAGTTGCGTCGCGAACAGGTGAACGTTCTCATTCTCGAGTTGTCTTCTCTCTAAGAAACATCTCTTTGGGTTTGAGTTCTCTTTACGTTCGTATAATTGGATCAGCAGTGATTTCAATTGTTGGTAAGCCTGACTGTCGATTTCGCTGAATGGATATTCGTCAACGTTCTTCCTACATTCTTGGTCAAGCTTCAAAAACATGATGTCTTTCCTGTTGTCTTGGATGTTATTTATTTTGAAAAACATATCGAAGTTTTTGATCCAATCTTTGATATCGTCACTGTCTGTGTTGAATGCGTTTGGAGCTTGTATTTGGTAGTAATTTCTACTTTGATGTGTTAGTATGCGGTCTGGTAACGTTGGCGCTGCAGACACCGCGGTTGTACCGCTTAACACAGGAAACGCTGTAGGTAGTTGGCTCGTTGCATTGTTGTTTTGGTTATTACAGACGAATGTGAAGTTGTTATTCTTCTGTCTTTTGTAACTCAAAATAGTTGTCCACATTATCATGATAAATATTGTTATGATTGCTACAAACGTTGACATCAGGACGTTGTCATTGATCAGGCACCAACACCGGTTCATGCATGGAGTTATTTGTGTTATGCTTGCTTCTAAAAATTTTATTATACGTTTTGTTATTCCTGCTTCTTGTTCCTGATGTGTTATCGCTTTCAAAATATCCCAAAGGCCCATCTTGGCGTTGATTAAAATGGATCCACGCGGTTGAGTGTCGACTGACTTTTTAACAATGTGCTTTATAAGAATGAATAAGAATTCCACCCCCAAACAACGTTTTATATATGATGTGAAAGCGTGTTATTGAATATAGTGTGTGTGAATGTAAGACTTAGCTATGCGCATCGCTATGTCTATAATGTGTATGAAGTTAATTCTGCATGCACCCCGCTTTTGGGAACTCGACTTATGACAAATTAATCTGCGCCTCATGAGTCCGCGACTTAGGACTAATCTGTCTGCACCCCGCTTTCGGGAACGCGACTTACAGCTAGAATAACAAATAGCATCGTTCCCTGGTCCTATCTGTATGCTGAAAATGTGATGTCTGAGTGGACCCTTCTGGGCATCGCGACTTCTGACAAATTAGTTGCGCCTCATGAGTCCGCGACTTAGGACTAATTTGTCTGCGCCCCGTAGAAGGTCCGTGACTTACGATGAAATTATGTTTAACGAAAAAAACATTGACAAGAGTTTCTCAGAGCAAATATAGTCCGAGACTCACTTGTGGGCACCAATGTAATAGATGGGGGTTTTGGCCGGTAAGGCCGCTGGGGTAAATGAGAAACGTGGGGGGAAAATACTTTATTATTATTCTTATTGACTTTTACAAAAAAACAATCTCCTTTTATAGTGAGAGTGTCGATGTGCACACTCTCAATGTTGCGAACTCGACGAATGTTAAGTTACTATTCGTCGAGGAGGCGGAGGAATTGGTTTATTACACTGTTAAACAAAATTTCACGTAAAATTACGTGAAAAAAAGTAATTTTTTTTTTCGAATTCAGGTCCAAAAGATTTCAAAAAAAGTCAAAAAATGTCAAAATTCTCAAAAAAAATAGTATTTTTTGGAATTTTTACTTTTTACAAGAATTTACGTAATTTTCGGTAATTTTACGTGAAATTACGTAAAAAAAGTTTATCGTAGCAGTACTGTAATCGAGCGGAGTGCATTTTGCTGAGATTTTACACATCATTAGCAGACTTTTACAGTCGATGCAACTTTGAATGTTGCACCATGCTGCATTCACAGAATTAATTTTAAACATTTAGAAAAAAAGTCCAATTTCTTTCATCTTTTTTTCATTTTCGTGAAGCAATCAACTTTTTATTTTTATCATTTTATATCTTTTTTTATTTCTTCTTTTAGAATTTTATTCCATTTTTAAAAACCTTAAAATCTGTGCTTTCAAGTTATTCATCCTTTTTACTATAGCATTTCAATAATAATAATCACGTGGATTGAAATCAGGAGAATTGGGAGGTTTATTGTCTTTTTTGATGAATTAACACTCAAAGGCCCAATATTTTTTATTACGTTAAAGACCATAGGGTCCTAAAAACCCCTAAAATTAGATTTGCTTTTTAGATAAAATAAACTAGATTATTTATTCAAATAATAATAAAAAATGTTACAAATTGCAAAAATAAATGTCTTTTATCATTTTTGTTATACTTTCAAAAAAAATTATGTCTAGATTTAAGTAAAAACCTAAAATTTAATATAAAAAAAAATTTGATAAAAATACAAGAGAAAAATTTTTTTACCAAAAAAATTAAAATTTTATCTAAATTCTCAGTCCTTGATCGTAACAATTTTTACAAATCGATTTGAAAACCTTCCCTCCTAGACAAGGACCACATGTAAATTGTTTGCATTTGTCACAATTAAAGTTCGATTTGTTTCCATTACATAACCTAATTTGACACCTTTTTTTTCCAGATGAATCAATCTCAGTGCTTGCTAAGCGTAAACAAGTAAACAAGTAATAAAGTAAACCGATAAAAGCTAGTATGTCTTCTTTTGTAAATGAAACTTGAAGATCGGCAGCTTTCGCATGACAATTCGTACAATTCAATATAACATTTATCATCGACAGGTCAAAAATCCTAATAAATGCTGAAAGTTTGGTCTCATTTATCTGACGTGTAGCATAACTTTCTCATTAAAATTAATCTTTTTTCTAAGACTTGTCTCTTCCCCATCTTTCAATCTAATCCATATCGTTCCATTTTTCGAAGTTTTGTCTATGTTAGTTTCTTCAGTTTCTTCATTATCAGAGTCTTCATCTGAATCATATTCAGCATTAGGCTGATTTGTTGTTTCCATTTCATCTTCAAAATCATTATCAAAATCATCATTATCCTCATAATCATTATCATCATCATCAGAGGCTACTGATTGGGTATCAACCGCATTACTAAGAAGTTCAAGGGCTTGTAAGGCAGCTTTTCGTCGAGACATGGTTCATAAATTGCAATTTATAAAAGGAATTATTTAATTTAAGTAGATTTTGAAATTTAAAGCATAATTAGCTTGGTGTTCAATTTAATTTACAAAAAAAAAGATACTATTTCTGCTGGGTCCAAAAAAACCCTCTTGGGCCTTAACGTATATATTTTTTTTTTTGCAGATAAATAAAAAGATTTTAAAACAAAAATGAATTTATTATAATATTTTTTTGATTTAAGATTTGATGAAAAAAAAATGTCAAAAATGATTAAATATATTGAGCAAAGAGCAAAATAAGCATCAAAAAGGGTCTTTAAGACCCTTTGGTCCTTTGAGTGTTAATACAATTTATTTTCACAATATTTCTGGCAACCTATTGCAGCATCTGGTTTTGTCTGATCCTTTTAAAAAATTCATTTATCATGTCTAAATAAGCTCCGTCCTTGTCTATTTGCAAATGTTAAATTCTTCTCAGATAATATTGAGAGTTAATTACATCTCCTTTTAAGTAAAGTTAGAATTCTAATCATAAATGCTTAATTTTTTAAAAAACTCGTATTAACAAAATAAGGATCAGTTGCACCGTTTTCAGTTAGACCAGCCCATATCATAACTGATAATGGATACTTATTAACACCAAATAAACCTTAAAAATAAAATTAATCTTTCAAATTGAATTTTTAAACAATGATTACGTCCAATTTTATTTGCATCTTCTCTAGAAATATCATATACTCTGCCATTCACAGTGAAATTAGTTTTATCGGAAAACATCATTTTTAGATCCTTAAACTCTATTGAACGTTTATTTCTCTGTTTACCCTTTAGAATAATTTAAACTGCGTTTAAAGAAATTTTAACTGGAGAATATTGCATTAAATATTGACGCTTACAGCTACTTTTACGTAAATTTACTTAAGTAAAATTTGGTAAAATTACGTAAAAACAAAAAAGCCAAAAAATTTACCAATTTTTCATAATTTTTTTAAAAAATTTGAAAAATTTAAAAAAAACATTGAATTTCTAATAAAAAAAATTTACCAAATTTTACTTTTTTTTACGTAAATTTACGTAAAAACCTTTTTCTCTCATGGTAAAAAATGGTAAAAATAGTAAATAATAGTAAAAATATTAAAAATTGTTTAAGCTTTTTGAAAAAACTTTGGCAGCCGAATTGTACCAAGAGATTTTGGCTGAAGATTTGATCCCATTTGCTCAAATAAAAGACAGAAAAAGTTGATTTCTATTTTAAGTTTCACCAAGATAATGACATTAAACATACGTCAGCGATTTGCAATAATTACTTAGAAAGAAATGGAATAAAATTTGTAAGAAAATATTTTAAAAAAAAAGCTAATACTAATAAGTATTTTTTTTAAGTTAAAGTCCCTTTCGAATTCTCCTAATTTGAATCCTATTGAAATGGTTTGGAATGATTAAAAAAAATTTATTTTCTCTCAAGATCCAAAAGATGAAGAAGGCTTAATTATTGCCATTTTATAAAGATTAATTATTTGATAATTTATTACTATAGTGATAGAAAAAAATAGAGAATGGTCAAATCATTAATTTTTTAGATTTAAAATTTATCTAAAAAAAAATTTTCCTATTTTAAAAATTAAAGACCATTAAAATCAAATAAATAAAAAATAGAGCCCGTATTGCCGAATGGTTTGTGTGTTAGTCATGCAAGCAGAGGATCGAGGGTCAAAACCCGCTGAGGGTGAAAAAATCCTCAAAATTTCTCTGCAGTACGGGACGAATGTTTAAACGCCTTTCATCATAAAAAATAGGGGTACCGGTTTCGACTGGGTAATAATAGCGGTGTAGATGACTAACTCGATGCAGTTACCTCTGTGTCGGGTAGGAGCTGTTGCTCAAAAAGGAACAGGAAAAGGAGATGAGCGCCTTCTCATTATCCACTAGGATAGAAAGCGACATATCAAATAAAAAATAAAGAACTTATAGTTAGGAAAAACAAAATTAAAAATTCGCGACGTTTAAACAAAATGAAAGTGCCATTATGAAGCTGCTAATTTATCAAAAAGGAAATAATAAGAAAAAACAAGGAAAATCTGAAAATAATATTAAAGGTAAAAACAATAGAAAAAAAATTATAATATTTCAAATTTGAAACGTTTACTTAATTAGTGGGGTATTTTTGCAATTTTATGTAATTGAAATTTTACTATTTTTTACTATTAAAAAGTAAAATTTGGTAGAATTTTATTTTATAAGGAATTAGTGTTTTTTTTAAATTTTTCAAATATTTTAAAGATACAGTCAATAACCGGTTATCCGGAATTTTTTATCCGGAATGCCCGATTATTCGGAATCAATTTTCGGACCAGTACTTTTTGATTTTTTACTTTGAGCTTTTTCGCTTCCTACTTTTTAGGCTTTGAGCTAATTAGAACAGCATTACTTCCGTATTACTTCCTGTTAAACCTTAATATATAAACATAAACGATGTGAGTCATTCTGTTATTCTCATTAAAAATGACAAGACATTTGTATCAAGTCCCTAAGCCTCGCAAGAACGCTAGTAAAAAAGTTATTGATACTCCGATTGCAAAACGCAAGAAGGTTGTTCTTAACTTTGTTCAGCGGGAGGAGATCATCACTAAGAAAAAGAATGGGTACTGCCCAAAAAAACTTGCGCTAGATTATATTGTTGGCTTGAGTACGATTTACGACATTATCGCCAAAGGTTCAGCAGAACTTAGCAAATTCAGAACAGATAATCCAGACAGTGCGATCAGATGCACATTTAAGACTTCAAGCTATCGGCTATTAGACGAAGCACTCAACTTATGGTTTTACCAAGTTCGCAGCAGCAAAGTGCCAATCAACTACGAAACAGTTGCCTTTCAAGCAAAGATATTTCAAAGAGAGTTCTATCCAGCCGCCGAAAACTTCAGTGCATCTTCAGGCTACATCCAGAGATTCTGCAAACGACACAACATCAAAACCATCAATCTTCATGGGGAAAAGCAATCAGCAGACTTTGACGCCGTTGAACCATTCCTCATCAAAATGGCAGAGATTCAAAAAGAATACTCTCTAGACCAAATTTACAATGCCGATGAGAGTGGCCTAGTCTTCAAAAGTCTACCAAACACCACACTTACAACTCTAGAAGAAAGGCGAACTAACTCAGCAAGTAATTCAAAGAATGAAAAAGAAAGAGTCACTTTCTTATCGTGCACGAATGCAAGTGCCTCACATGTCCTGCCGCTAGTATTCATCCACAAGGTTGCGAATCCACGTTAACCTTGTGGATCAGATGGAAGAGGATGAAGCCGACTATAAGATTATAAGTGAACTAATCATCATATCTGATATTGATAAATTTATCATGATTGAATCATTTGCTCCATGAAGTTCTTTATTAAATGTTATAGCAAAAATTTGCGAGTTCTTTTAGAATCCTCTAAAAAATTTTTTAGTACAATATAAAGTTTTAACAATGGAAAGTTTGATCTTATAGAAACTCATTCAACACAAACGAATATTAAAACAAAAGAAGAATAAACAAAACGCTGTCCAAAATTGGCTGGACACTGGCACTTTTTTAAGAAGAAATAAAAATAAAATTATAATTTTTATATTCCAAAAATAAAAAATTTATTTTTTTTCTCCACAAAAAAATTGTGTAAAGCAAACTTATGTGTTAAATTGATTGATGCTTGTGGGTAACAGGTGTTTTTTAATTGAGAGAGCAATATACTCTCTTTTTTGTATGTAATACTATTTAATTTTTGGCATAGGATTAATTGAACTAGCTAAAAGGATGAATTTGACTAGATATTATATTAAAAGATAAAAAAGATGAAATCAACTAGATAATTTTAGTAACTAATAAATAAGACAAAACACTATATAAAAATATTTTTTACTAGATAAAAAAATTATTTGATAGACAAGAAAATAAAACAAACTATATAAAAAAATGAGTACTTACATTTTTCTTCTATTATTGCGCGACTCATTAACATGATCAGCATCATTTTGATTATTGTTTAAAGCAGCTCTTTTTTTTGATTGAGTGGCTTGAAAATCGTTGACAATTTTTTTGGGTCTACCACGACCACGTTTGGGTTGAGTTGTGTCTACACCAGCAGGAATTCTTAATCTTAATGTCTAGTTGAGTAATGTATTTTGCTTCCGTTAATTGCAAGCCTTCAACCATTATTTGATAATCTCTGTTTTTTCCCCTACTATTCTTGACGGTCTGTTGAACGAATGCTACTTTATTGCATTCAGAAGGAGATATAGGGCGAGTTTGTCATGGAGCCACTTCGTATGTTTCTTCACTACTAGGTTCGGTGTCCTCCGAACTAGTCGAGTCTGTGTCGGGATACATCATTTTTCAATAGTTTAATTAATAAATTATTAAAGTAAAGTAAAGCTAAGAGAATTTGAAATGTATTCATAACCTATGTTTGATCGAGTTTAATAAATTAATCTTAATCAAAATATTGAGTAACTATTCAATTGGCAAGATTTTTGTTTCATGAATACGTTTTTTACCTTAGATTTATAAAGTATTTTTTAAAGTAAAAATTATATATTTTTTTTGACATATCAATAATACTTTTAATATTTTCATTCACTTAATTTTTTTTTTTACTAAAAATTATTTTCATTATTAATTTTTTATTGAAAAATTAATCTAAATATTTAAAAATATATTCAAACTTTGTATTTTGATTATTAAAATATTATTTATAAATGGATAATGATTAAAAAAATGAATATTAAAATATTAAATGTTTTATTGATATGTCAAAAAAAATATATAAAATTAACTTTAAAAATACTTTATAAATCTAAGGTAAAAAATGTATTCATGAAATAAAAATCTTGCCAATTATATCTAGTGTTAATTATATCTAGTTAATTAATAAAATTATCTAGCATTTTATTTTTTTTCTCTATTAAGTTAATAATTTTATCTATGTGTTAAATTTTTTATCTAGTAAATAATTTTTTTATATAGTACATTTAATACATTATATCAAGTAAGTTCATCTTTTTATATAGTATACATTAATATTATATTTTAATTTCTGTGGTCAATAAATTTATGTTTGTGGAGAATAGGTATACTCTTATAATATTTGATCATTAATTATTCAATAAAATACAATAGCTTGGAAACTGTCTTAAGAGACTATGATCACATACATGCATGACAAGGTAGTTAGGTAAAATGGTAAAATCAGCACATTTCCGTTTAAAAAGCCTTTATAAAAATATTTCGATTAAAATGGAGTTGCTTAAACATAAAGAACTTAGATAAGTGCGTAATTTTAAAAAAAAGTAATAAAAAAAACGCTTAAACATTTTTGAATATCCTTAATACTTTTACTGCACCAGAAACAAAAATTATGATTTCCTTTTAAATATTAAAAAAAAATTTCTTTGTTAATAACTACTAATAATGCAGCTTTAAATTAAATACTTTTGACTTAAAAATACTTAGGAATTGTGAAATTTAAAATATTTAATAAAAAAAATATTTAATTTTTTTTTATTAAATTTATTAAACAGTCATTATTTCATTCAAACTTATAGTATGCGAAAACTCTAAAAATTAAAAACTCATTTATCTGCACTACTTTTGAATAGCGTGACAATTTCAAGAATCTAAAAAACTTTAAAATTGAATGTAACATACAAATACGGTAATTAGAAATAAAATATTTTTTTCAAACTATTTAAATAATTATTTAGACTTTAGTTGTCAGTAATATTGAATATAAGCTCATTAAAGCTAATTATTAAATAAAGATTTAAAGTCATACCAAAACTCTTAGTCAAGTATTACGAAGTTTGATTAAAAATTGAAGCCTAATTTTTGAAAAAGATTATCCGTTTAAAAAATTTGGTTTCCGAAATTCTTGAAAAATTAATTTCAAAAATTAGCTCCAATTGTAATCTGGATATTTTAAAAAATGAATCAGAAATTTTGTTAAACCTTTTATTAAAATATAAAAAATTTTATTTTTTTAGATTAAAATGTTTCTTCATCATTTTATACATAAAATTTCTTCAAATGATAGCTTATTAAGTTTAAATGCTTCTTTCAATAATGAGCTAGAATATGGTGGTATAAAATTCATACAAAAAGACATGGAAATTTACATTGTGTTTTTAATCTTGATTATCTTAGGAACAATTTTTGGCTTTTTTGGTAACAAAAGAACTATTTTGATTTTTTTTACTTTTTTTTAATAAATATCCAAAGGTAATGTTCTCACAATTTTGGCAATAATATTTAGTAAAGAACTTCATTCACAAAATTACTGGATCATAGTAAATCTAAGTGCGGCAGATTTGTTAATCAGCTCATTTATTAATATATTTAATATTATTGGTAAATTATTTTATAAATACTTAAACTAATTATAAAATTTTTTTTAAACTAGGAGTTTTGGTAGGAGAAACTTTTTTTCTCAACAGAAAACCATTGTGCACAATCATCGGATTTGTTTGTCTTATATTTTGTGGCTCTTCTCTTCTTAACATTGCTCTTTTGGCACTAAATCGGTAAATATTTACCAAAATATAAAAAAAAAACTTTTATTTAATCAAATTAATTTTAACCTAGATATATTAAAATTTGTCACGATCATTTGTATTCAAAAATTTTCAGCAAAAAGAAGACAATAATTCTTTGTGTTTTGCCATGGCTAGGTGGAATAGCTCTGGGAACACCGAATCTTTCAGGTTGAGTATTTATTATTACCTAAACAATGTTTTAATTTTATTTAAAAAAATAAAGGATGGGGAGGTTATGGTTATGACAAAAAAGTTTTATCTTGTATAACCGATAGAACCCAGAGTCAAGAATTCGGATTTTTTTTCATATTTTGTTTCGTATTGACACAATGCATTTGCATTTTTGTTTGCTATTTAAAAATATTTTTATTCGTCTCAAAATATAGTGGAAAAGTTGGCTTAAAAGCTCGTAAAAAACACGTTCAACTAGCAAAAAGCCTTTTTGCATCATTTATTACTTTTTTTGTTTGTTGGATGCCTTTCGGATTAATCTACATAATCGACCATAACGATATGCTTCATCCAGCAGCTATGGTAATAACAATTGCTTTCGCTCATATGAATTCTTCTCTCAATGCATTTTATTATGCTTATTTTAGCTCTACTCTTCGAAAGGATTATTATAACTTTTTTAGTTATGTGGTCTCTGGGAAATTAAACACAATTAAGAGATCAAAAAGTTCTTTCTCATCATCTTTAAAATCCACTTTGAAATTTTAAATGTTGTTAATAGTATTAAAATGACAATTCGATGTTTAATTATTCAATTAATTTTTTAGCTTAAATTACGATTTGATTTGTTGTAAAAAAAAATACAAAATATTAAAATTTTAAATAAAATTTACATCTTATAAAAATAATTACTGAAAAAAAAACTTTATTTAACTATCATTCTTGATTTAATTTATCTGAAAGGAATGTTTAATTTAAACTAATCTTTCGCTAATGGTGACAAAATTTCTTTTAAATTTGAACTATTTTACGATTCAGTTTTTTTATAAATGCTTGAAATTATGAACTGATTTACTAATCGGATATTTTGGCAAATTGACAACAAAAAGAAATTTTTTTTTTGATACAAAAATATTATGATATATATTATTAAAACAAGATATTATAATATATGTTATAGATAAAATATATTTTTTATATAAATAAAAATATGTCAAAATTTTAGATGGAATCTGAAATAATCTATTTTTGGGAGATTAAAAAAAATTGAACTGCTTAAAATTAAATGAAAATTCTTTATTTTTTTCAGTGAATTTGATGAAATAAGAATTTTAAGAATTTTAATTTTCACGGTTTTTGTTAGGGCTGGTAGACTGGTTCCATTTTTATCAAACCATCCTTTATTTTCAAACCCGGGCCTGGTTTTATTATTAAAAACCGGTTATCAAACCGTTTTAAAGCGGATCAAAAATCGGTTTCTAATCCAGTTTGATAAATGGAATAGGTCTATCAGCCCTACCGAGAAAAAAAACGCATTAAAATTCGAGTTAAATCGCGTTTTAAGAGAACATGTTATGTATTTTAGCCATTTTTTCAATTTTTCTATTTTTTTTATATTTTTGAAAAAACGAAAAAAATTTCAAGTTTAATCACGTTTATTTAGATAAATTTTCTTAAGTTTTCATTATTCTGGGAAATACTTTTGGAAGAAATTTTAAAAAATTGTTGCATTTAAACTCTTTTAAATCATCATCTTCTAAATAATGAATTAAAAATTTCTAATTGATAAAAATGATAACAAAGTAAATTAAACATAATAATTAGTAAGTCTTTGCAATATCTGTAAACTTAATTATACTAGGTCACAGTTTAATTAATTTGCAAATTTTTGTTATTAGGCTAAGTTGCACGAATTTGAAGAATTCAAGGTTAAAAACATAGATTTTTAGGACTTTTATGATAGTACTTATATTTTGATGAAAATTATTTTACAACCGGCCGTAAACTTTAATACAAGTAAACTAATTATTAAAAGCTTACAACTTAGACTTTTTAGATTTAAAATGAGTTTGCAAGAAAATTCTGTGAATGGCAAATCTATTGCATTAGACGACCCATGAGTATATAAATTTTTTAATATTAAGCCCGATCAAGCAAATTTAAAAAAAAAAGTCTGAACCTGGACTTTTTTTTTAAGACTTGGAATTTTTTTTGGGACTTTAAAACAACTTTGGTTAATAATTGCATACACCAAAAACTTTGTTATTACCGATGGCTAAGCCACATCCGAAGCTTTTCGAGCCTTTCCAGACAACTTGTGTAAAGTGACCAGTTGCTTTTTAAAAATATATTAATATTGTAGTATGGTGACATGATCAGACTATAAATAATACTTGTTATTTCAAAAGAAGAGAGTTGTTATTATATTTCTAAACTTATTTTAAATAAAGTGTTTAACTAAATACTAAGCTTATTATTCACATACTCGTCCTGTACTACATTGGTGGCAGCGGTTAAGCTATTAGTTGAATAATAATAAAACGTGGTATCAAGTGTGTTGAATAGTTAATTTTAGTGGTAAGCCAAAAGTAAACTGTTCACTGGAAGAAAAGAAAAAGCTTCTAGTTATTCATTGTTTCAGTCGATTTTGAACAATAACGAGGAGAATAATATAGCACGAGATGTTTCAGTGAAGTCAGTGAATAATTCATTGTTTCAATCTAGCTTATTTAGCAATGAAAAGAAGAACGAGACACGAGATTTATTGGAAAGATCGTGGAGTTATGTTTCAACGCGTGATTTTTTAAAATATAAAGCCAAAAGTTTGATTATAAATATGAGCGAAAAAATTCGAAAATGGAAGAATACAATTTCATTCAACAACAAGAAAAATATTTCATTTAGCAATATTTGGAAACATCAAATTTTCCAGTTGGAGAATAAAGAAGCTGAAACAACAAAGTGTTTGAAAGGAAAAAGCATAAGCCAAAAGAAATTTAAAATGGCAAACCATAGCTTAAGAGCCCCATCGGTTTTTAATTTGGAAACAAATGTGGATATATGGCTAGCAAGATTTGATAATTATCTAGAATTAAACAGAATTTTTGGAGATAGAGATAAGATAAATGTGTTAGGATCTTTTTTGGATGATACAACGTTTAAATTGGTCGATAGTTTGATAAACGAACAGTCATATGATGAAGTTAAAACCAAATTTAGAGCTCTTTTTAGTAGACCAGAATCTTCTGCACATGTTTACCTTCATACCTTTTTTGGAAGAGGCCAGGAGCTAAATGAAAGCCTAGTTCAGTATGCAGCGGTACTGCAGGAATTAGGACGAAAAGCTTTTCCAGATTTAAATCTTAGGGAACTAGATATTTATCTTCGAGGTCAATTTTTAGCTGGAGTCCGTGACAGAGAAATGGCTGAAAGATTAGCTGTATTGGATCACGAAAACTTGGAGATGTTGGGACTCAGAGCAAGAGAACACGAAGGTTTACCTTTTGGATTTAGTGGGATTAGAGAACGAAGCAGAAATATGTTTAATCAAGGAAAAAGAAGACAGATTACAGAAGGAGAAATCAGAAACTTAATAAAACCAAAGTTAGAATCGAATATAATGTTTCAAAACCAGAATAAACATAATGGAAATTCACAAAACAACGTTGAGACAATAAGGAATACCTATGATAATAGTTTGGTTAATGCTAACTTGTCAAATATGTCCAATTATTCAAAATTGCTAAATAATTCAAACGATGGATCGTATCTTAATTCATCAAGTAGAAATTATATGCTAAATTACCCAATTCAAAAACACACAATGAGATGCTTTTTGTGTAATCAGGAAGGACATATTAAGAGGAATTGTCCTAATGGGATTAGAAAAATGAACAATGAATATTATCGATTGGGTTATGATAGCCAATATAGTTCATTAAATAGATCGACTCCAATGACAACAATCAGAAATGATCAAAGAAACCAATTTTCTGCAAATACAAATAACATAAATTAAAAGTCAGATGATGACGACTTGAAATATGTTTTCGGGTACTTAAATGGAGAAAAGATAGAATGCTTATTAGACACAGGAAGAGTGAAGACGTTAATTAGTCAAAATATCTGGAGAAAACTAGGATGTAAAGAATTACAAAAAACAAAAGGTTCCTTTACGACTGCGAACGGTCAACCGTTGAATGTTATTGGATCTTACACGGCATATCTTAGAATTGGTACTAATGAAGTGAAACTTGATGTTTATGTGGCAGTGGACTTACAACATGATTGTTTAATTGGTCTTGACTATATGGGAAAAGTACAAGGAACTAGGGATAAACTTAAAGAAATTTATAGTTCTCTCGGTGGAGAAGAAGTAGTAAAAGACAGAAAAAACAAAGCAGTAAATCGAGTTGAATTTTCTAAAGAAGAACAAAAGAAGATTGATTCATTTTTATCTGAAAACGAGGATATATTTGCTAAATCAATGAATGAACTTGGTTGTTGTAATTTTACGATGCATCAAATCAACACACAAGGAAGTGAACTAATACGAGAATCGGCAAGAAGAATTCCGCATCAATTGCAAATAGAAATTAAAAAACAATTAGATGAACTTGAAGAGACGAACATCATAGAACCAAGCAATTCAGACTGGGCTGCACCCTTTGTCCCTGTGAAAAAGAAAATCGGCAAAATAAGATTATGTATTGATTATAGGCAATTGAATAAAGTAACAAAGAAAGACAGCTATCCAATACCAAGATTAGATGGTACCATTTTACAAGGATGTCATTTGGATTGACAAACGCACCAGCAACTTTTCAGAGAATGATTGATGAAGTTCTAAAGGATATTGGAAAATTTTGCTAAGTATACTTGGACGACATAATTGTTTTTTCTAAAACCGTGGACGATCATATCATGCACCTTAAAATAATCTTTGAGAAATTGAAAGCTGCAACGTTAAAATTAAACAAAGAGAAATGCTTCTTTATGAAAGATGAAGTAATATATTTGGGACATGTTATAAATCAAAATGGACTTTTGCCCTGTGAAGACAAGGTTAAAGCAATTAAGAACTTTAAGAAACCTAAATCGGTCAAACAACTTCAGAGTTTTCTCGGGATCACAGGTTTTTATCGGAACTTTTATTGAAAACTATGCAAAAATAGCCCAACCTTTGTTTGCTTCATTTAAGAATAATAAAATGTTCGAAGAACATTTTTATCACAAATGTAGTAATTCCTTTGATCTTCTTAAGGATAAAATAACAAGTGAAAACTTTCTTATTTTTCCGAATTTCGATGAAGTTTTCAAGCTAGAAACGGACGCAAGTGATGTTGGTATAGCAGGTGTTCTCTCTCAAAAAAGAAATGTTGAATGGAAACCGATTGCATATTGGAGTAGACAGTTGACCTCTGCAGAAATAAATTATTCAAAAACAGAAAAAGAAGCCTTAGCAATAGTTTGCGGTGTGGACCTTTTTCGTATTTATCTTTATGGTCAAGTATTAATTATTTGCACTGACCATCAACCCTTTAAATGGATGTTCAACATTAAAGAGCCTCAACCAAGAATCGCAAGATGGATTATGAAAATAAGTGAATATCAATTTGAAATTGAAAACAAACCTGGTAAAAAGAACGGAAACGCGGATGGTCTGTCCCGTTGGCCTAATATAGAAGAAAGACCCGAAGAATTGAATGTCGAGGAAGATACCATAATTGAAAGCATTCCAGGTACCAATCTGATAGGCTTTCAGACAACCGATATAAATCCTCAGGTGCATGACAAGGAAATCGTAACAGTTCTTGGTTGGGAAGACGCATCGGATAATAGACCGCAGAATGAAAGTTTTAGTGGCGACCTTAGAATTTATAGATTACAATGGGACAGATTAAGAGTAATAAATGGCTAGTTGTATAGAATATGGAAAATATGTGATAACCAGTTACGGTATCAGTTGGTTGTCCCTAGAACGATGAACAAAGATATTCTAAGGCAAATGCATGATTCAGAATTAGGTGGACATTTTGGAATGACTACCACGGCCGGGAAGATCGAATCAAAATATTAGGTAAATAGGAAAAAATCCAGTCGAAAAAATTCCGGTCAAAAAAATTCCTGTTGAAAAAAATCCAGTGGAAAAAATTCCACTTTGAAAAAATTCCAGTGGAAAAAATTCCACTTATAATTAAAACTAAAATTGACCAATAATTTTTTTTTAGAATATTTTATTATATTAAAAAACGAAAATAAAAGAAAATGGAATAAAATTTTACACTTAAATCATTAAAGGAATCAAATTTCTTGGCTTATCAATTACAGAAGATTTAAATTCACAAAAAAATTTTGTTTTAACTAAATTATTAAAGTTTCTCCTCATTTTTAAAGTAATTAAGTTTTTTAAAGTAATTTTGTTTCAATTTTTGATAATTTTCCATTTGTATTTTACAATTATTTATAGGCTCAAAAGGTACAAGGTGATTAATTTTAATTCATTTATAGCAAGATTGTTAAATTTAAAGACTCAAATATAAGATATTTAAGAAGCAAATGATTTAGCATATTCTTACAGTACGTTTCTGAAATAAGTTGACAGCCTGCTTAAGCAAATGCTCAAGAGCGGCGCTAGGTTGCTTAAGCAGCGCTTGAGCACATGCTCTACAGATGCGCTAGGTTGCTTAAGCAGCGCTTGAGCAAGTGCTCAAGCGCTGCGCTAGAACAAAAAAAAATGTTTAAGAGCAAGCGCATGAGCATAAAATATATTTGAATTAATTATGTTAATTTTTGTAGTAATTTACTGAAAACGCTTGCGCATGCGCAAGAGAAAGAATTAATGTTTTAGAGCATGCTCTAGAGCTGCTTAATCACACTAGCGCAAGTGTTCAAGCAATGCTCTAGAGCTGCTTAAGCACAAAAGCGCAAGTGTTTAAGCGATGCTCTAGAGAAGCTTAAGCACACTAGCGCAAGTGCTTAAGCAATGCTCTAGAGCTGCTTGCGCAGTGCTCAAAAAACTGTCAACTTATTTCAGAAAAGTACTGTATTAAAAAAAAGTTGATCTAATTACTTAATTGATTTTGAAATAATTTATAATAAATAATCAGTAATTATAATTTTTAGAGTGGATAATTTTCCACTGGATTTTTTTCCACTGGAATTTTTTCTTAGTGGAATTTTTTCCACTTGAATTTTGTCTTTGTGGAATTTTTTCCACTAGAATTTTTTCTTAGTGGAATTTTTTCCACTGGATTTTTTTCACCGGAATTTTTTCTAAGTGGAATTTTTTCCTATCAATCAAAATATTACTGGCCTGGACATCATAAAGAAATAGACGATTATGTACGGAATTGTATTAAGTGTCAAGAAGCTAAAACAAATGAAATCCTGAAAAGAGGACCGCTACAGCCTATCATTACTTCAAGACCATTTCAACTAGTTACTTGCGATATATTGGGTCCACTTCCAGTAACAAAAGACGGTGCAAAATACATAAAAGTCTTTATTTGTCACTTCACTAAATGGATTGAATTAAACAGATTAAAAACATTAGAAGCAAATGAAGCGGCAAAGTGCTTAATGGACCTAGTTTGTCGACATGGTGTACTAGAGAGTTTCCTGTCAGATCAAGGAAGGAATTTTGAGTCAAACCTTTTTAGAGAAGTGTTAGAATTACTTTACGTTCATAAATTAAGAACAACTCCTTACCATCCACAATGTGACGGACAGACAGAAAGATTTAATAGAACGTTGATTTCAATGATGAAAGTTTTCAATGAAGAAAGATGAAAGTTGTCAATATTTGAATAAAAAAGCATTTGTTGTTCTTCCAAATAACATATCGAAAAGTTCTTAATGGTGACAAAAACCATGCAAACGAATCTTGAGGTCGATCTGGTTCTGGTAAAGCATCAGGTTCATTTCGTCCAAAACCAGATGGTTTTTCCAATGCTTGCTGTTCACTGAGCAGTTGAAATTCTGCTTCTAATTTACCCTTAAAAAATTTTGTTTAGTTATGCTAAGGCTGATCTGGTCTTCAAAATAAATGATGTAAGAACTATTTGTTTCTTTGTTTAATAGAGCTAGTAATTATTTAAAACTTCTTAATTTTTTATTTAAAAATAAAATTTTAATTTAAATTTTGATTTGCTATCTCAATTAAAGATTATTGACCTTTATTAAACGAAGCAAGAAGGAAACACTAATAATGGTTTTAATAAAAATCAATTTTTGATTTTGTTTATGAATAAATTATTTTTAAACAATCTAAAGATGACAGCGTTCATATCTTAAATGCCCTGAATAACAAATTATTGAAATTTTTAAAAATTTGTATTTTAAATTAAAAATCCAAATAAAAATATGCTGAGTCTTTAGAAAAATAAAAACAGCCTATATAACAGCCTTATAAAAAGCTCTAATGCAATCGGGTGTCAAAGGAGCAAACGATGAGCTAGTCTTATAAAAGACAAAAACATAATTTTAATTAAAAAAAAACAAATGTTTTTTCCAATACTAAAGCCACTAAAATAATAAAATTGAATTTCTTTTTTTTGGGAATTTACTGGTAAAAATGAAATATTTGAAACATTAAATTAATTAACAACTTTTTATAACTTTTAAAGATATTTGATATTTAAATTTCAAACAAAATTTAAAAGAATTAGTTTGTTGGCACTTATTTACACAATATATTTAAAAATAAAATTGAAAAAATTTTTATTTTGATTTATTGATAGAATGAAGAGCATTTTTCAAAATTAATGTAATGATCATATTGTAAATTTTACGATTAAAATTAGTTTAAAAAAAATTTTTGATCAAACTTTTTAGGAGTTATCATCTAGATTGAATATTTTTAAATGAGTTTAATTTGCATTTATTATTCTAAAGATTTTAAAAGTTTAATATTGGAAAAAATTAAAAATATGTTTTTTATAAAATTCTATGTGAGGATTTTTTTTAAACATGTATCGATACATTATCCATAAAGGTACAAAATGAATTGATTCATTAATTAAAAAATTAAATCTTATTAAGTAAATCTAAAACATAAATATTGAGTGTCTTTAATTGATTCCAAAAATACAATATTGAAAAATCATCTGAAATCAGCAGATGGATTTCGTTCTTTAGATATGACCAATTACTTAGTTATTATTTAATTTTTTGACAAAGACAAAGCATATTTGTCGAGCATATTTAAAAACATAGATTTTTAGGACTTTTACGATAATACTTATTTTGATGAAATTTATTTTACAACCGGCTGTAAACTTTAATGCAAGTAAACAAATTATTAAAAGCTTACAACTTAGACTTTTTACATTTAATATGAATTGGGAAATTTAAGTTATTATTTAAGAAATAATTAAAACATAAGTGATTAAATGTTTAAAAAAATGAAGAAAACATTTTATTCAATTAAATTTTATAACAGAGCATCCTTTGTTCCATGTTTCTTTAGCTCCTTCTTTATCATCAGCTATCAATTGAACAAGAGCAACATACTGAGAAACAACAGGACATTGTTGAAAAAATTGTTTTTGAGTTTCCATTGCTCCATCAACATCACCAGTTATTAACTGGAATACAGATTTGTCTTGCGAAATTCCTGATAACAAACTCATTTAAGATAACTTTTTTTTGTAAATATAAAACATGAAAATTTTAAAATCGCAAAAAAACTTAAATTTAAGAAAATTTAAAAGATTATTTTGTTTTGTTTTTAAAGTAAAAATTTTTTTTGTTTAAATCACATTTACTTTTATAATTGTGGGGAAAATCCCAACAACAAAACAAAATATAAAAATAATCTATTCAAAATATTAATAAATTTTCAACTCTAAAATGAAAAACCTTTTTTTTCAAAAGAAAACTTTTTTTATAGATTTTAAAAGTTATCTAAAATGAGTTGGTTGCCAGGAATATCGCAAGCCAAATCTGTATTCCAGTTAATAACTGGTGATGTTGATGGAGCAAAGGAAACTCAAAAACAATTTTTTCAACAATGTCCTGTTGTTTCTCAATCTGTTGCTCTTGTTCAATTGATAGCTGATGATAAAGAAGGAGCTAAAGAAACATGGAACAAAGGATGCTCTACAATAAATCAAGTTGTTAATAGTACTCCAGCTGTTGGTCATATAAAGAGTGGCATACATAAAATTTGTGGAGATGATGAAGGTGCAGCACAAGCTTTCAAATCAGCAAATAGATCTGCTGGTAATGAAAATCATTTTTAATTTAAAAAAAAATATTTATTTTGATTTTAACAGCTGTTGCAGCTGGTGGTGTTGGTGGTTTTTTTGCCGGAGGACCAGTAGGAGCTGCTGCTGGAGGAATGTATGCCGGATTAGCAGCAGATACAGTAACTACTATTGTTAATAAAGAGCCCAGTGGTCACTTTCACACGGCCGAAAGAATCAACAAAGAAAAGCATATTGCTGGCGCTCTATTTGATTTAGTTACTGGTGTAGCATTGGATGGAGCAGCTGGTTATTCTGCTGGTCAAATAACTGGAAAAGTTGTTGGTAATTAATACCTTAAAAGACTCTAAAAATAAAACTAACTAATAACTTTTAGGCAAAATTAATAAAAATGCGGCTATGTCAAAAATAGATGTAATAGAGGCAAATAAACTTAATCTAAACGACGCTCAATATCAAGCTCAATATGATGCAGCATATGCACAATACAAATATGGAGAAAGTTTGCAAGGTAGATTTAAAATTATATTTTTATTTAAAAATTTATATTTAATTTATTAATCAGGCATTAAATATGACTATGCTAAAGATGGTTCTATAATTCAATCTAAAACATCTGTTAAACCTATCACCTCCATCAATGAAGAAACTGATGAAAGTAAATAGTGGTTTCTGCAGAATAATTCCTAAATTTTCTAAAATTTTAAAGAATTCGCTTCAAATCAATTGAAAATTGCTGTAATTAGCGAAAACCAAGTATTTGTTAAAATTTTGCTATCTTTATTGCGACATGAGTTTAAAAATTTTGAAAAACTTTTGAAAGATCAAAAATTGGAATTTGATCTAGAAAAATTGAATAATTTACAAAAATTAAAAGATTATTTAATAGAAAATGGCGTCATTAAAAACTATCAATATGCTAAACAAAAATTTGGAAATTACCTTGAAAAACGATCGCGAACATTAGATATTTATTGGATTAACCTAAACCAAGAATTGGAAAATATTTTGGAACTTGAAAAAAAAGATGATAAAAATAAAAAAAAATCCCAGAGAGGTGAACACGTTATAAATAATGGTGTTATAAATCTTTATAATAAGATAATTGATGAGTTCTTGAATAAAAAATTTCACAAAATTTTTTTAGAAATAGAATATCAATTGAGCACTTTAAGCCAATTAAAAAAAGACTATAACAAGGATGCCATCCCCTCATCAGGATTTATATCAATAGAGAATAAAGAAGCCATCAGAAATTTAATGATTGCTCATATGGAAGAACCGTATTTTGATGCAAATGCTCTCATGTATGGTTTTTTTATCGAAAATCTAATAAAATCTAGTGTTAATCACATGATTGAACTTTGGAACTGTAGAGAAAAAGGATCCTCTTTTACCAGGCATGTTAAACTCTGTACGGAAGAAATTAAATCAAAAGAGGTTTTTGTAGACAAAATAGCTTATGATAAATGGATTAATCAAGGTGGAAATCAACTCACATATAGAAGAGCAAAAATTGAAGTTGATGACATGTTTGATAAACTTTTTGATAAGCTAAAATTTTGGGTTTTAGAATTAAAAAATGTTCCAAACTTGTCGAATTACTAATAAACATTAATTACTAATAAAATTTTGAACAATTTGTTTTAGTAATAAAAATTCAAGATTTTTTATTCAATTATAAAGCTATTACCAAATTTTGGAAGTTTTAATTTTAGATCATCTTTTTAAAAAATTTAATTACTTGTTTTTGTTTAAAATAAGATATATAGTAAAATTATAAAACATTAATATAAATTAAGTTAAATTTAAGAGGGTTTTGTGATATTCTGTTCAAAAGAACCAAAAAAATGACTAAATATAAATAAAATTTTGCAAGTTCTAACGTTTTTTTGCGCTCTTTAGCGGTAAATGCCGATTTTAATGGGTTAAATTTATATTCAATCAAATTTTATTTCACCGGATATATATTTTGGCAAATTAAAATTTTCAAATTTAAAAATTAAAAAAAGTCTATTTAGAAAAATTAGAGTTTAGTTAACAATAATTAAACATTAGATGGTGGCTTAGATGGTTACAGATTTAATTTTTTATAAAAAAAAAATTAAAAATAATTAAATTGTAACTAACGTAATTGATTCAAAAACATAGAAAAAGATCCTGTATGGTTTATTTATTAATTTTATTATCAATTTGTGTGTAATATTACAACCACAGAATATAAAATTCCAGACAAAATTAAGTAAACGCTGGTCTAAACCAAATAATTTGTGGAAATAAAATCACTAGGCAACAAAAAAACAAATTTCTTAGTATTAATTTTGATTCAAAATCAAATTTTAATTCAATAATTGATGGAATCAAGGAATTTCAAGACTAAATTCATTAAGATTTTGTCAAAAATAAATGGGCTCTAAATTATAAAACTTGAAAAAATCTATGGTTCGATCAATTTTTTCCCACTGTATTACCTAATTTTCAGATAACCAATTCTAAAATAATATAAGTAATTCAGTTCGATCTATTTTAAATTTGAAATATGATTTACCTTTAAATATTTTACATAACAATGCAGAAAAAAAGGCTTTTAAAAAATAAACTTAAATGACTAACAGTCTAGAAACAAGTATTTAAATTGATCGAGATATACAATAAGACAGGACTGAGAAATTATGTTCCATTGATTGACAGGTGAAGGAATAAAGAACTAGCGTAGAATCAAGAGATTAATCCCATTGTCTAATTATCTAAATGCTTCATTTCACTACTTACACTTTTATCAAGATTTTTTTTACTTTTTTGATTATTATTTTTTTAATTTGGAGTAGCTTTAGCTCGGTACAGTTAAAAATAGATAAAAATAAATTATTGTGATTGCTGCCTTTTTTTTCTTTCGTAAACTGTACAATTCAAATCTTTAGTATCTGAAATGAAGTATTTTATTTTGTTTTTTAATGCATTTTTTTTTAATTTTAGGATTAAATTTTAATAAACTTTGAGTAATCTATTATCCTGAAAAATTTAATAAAATCCAATTATTTTTTTTAATGATAAATCAAATTTCTAGAATGAAAAAATTTTCATTCGAAAAAAGTAAAAATGAAAATAAATAAAGTAAATAAATATACTTTAATAAAAAATTTAAATTCAATAACAAAAAATGCTGATCAAAACAATGAAAAATTAAGAAATTTATTTTAAAAGGGGCCTGAATTTTGGCATTCCCAAAGTTTTAATTTATTAAGTGACTAATTTTTTTCATATATCGTGTAAGGTTTAGAAAGCTAGCTGAATTTTTTCATAGTGGAATTATTCAAAGAATTTATTGCTTTTTTTAGATTCAATATAAAAAGGAAATATTTGAAATTAAAATCTCAGCTTTTGTTTTCTCTATTACTAGACTGAATTAAAAATTTAATTTCAACTAAAGATAAGTTGTGCAGACAAAAAAAACTAGTAAGCTTTAATTAATTGAAATTTAAAATTTTTTAGAAAATAATTACAGCTTTTGTATTTTTCTTTTAATTCTGGTAAACCTTTGAAAAAGTCATTAATCGTCTTAACAGTAAATGAGCCGATCAATTGCTCTTTTCCAATTGAATTTTCGCAAAGACATTTAATGTTCAGATGAGGCTTGTATTCATCTTGTACCGGAAGCTCCTAAAATAAATTTAAAATTTTGAATGTTTTCTAATTTTTAAATTACTATCAAATGTTTTTGATAAATATTTAAAAAATTATCATTTGAAAAAAAATTTTCTATCTTGTTCGATTCAAATGTCTGATCTCCAATTTGTACACATATTTTAATTTTTTCACGACTGAACAACACTGAATTGCTAAGCTTTACATTTCTCAATCCCCAAAAAGCAATCTTGTTATAAATTTTCAATTAAAAAAAAAAATTTCCAAATTTAAAAATTAAAAAAGGTCTATTTAGAAAAATTAGAGTTTAGTTAACAATAATTAAACATTAGATGGTGGCTTAGATGGTTACCGATTAAATATTTATTTAAAAAAAATTAAGAATAATTAAATTGTAACTAAAAATATTTTAATTCATTTTTTCACTTAAATCTTTTACAAAACACAATTTAAATGCATAGGATTATAATTTGATTTTTAAAATAATAATTTTATAAACTTATCTAAAAAATATGTGTTTTTTTATAATATTTATATCTTTCTATCCGAAAAATCCCAAAACTTTTTGAAGAATTTGAGTAGGTAGTTGTATTATAATAATAATAATAAATAAGACCAAAATAATAACAAGGAATATTTGAATAAAAAAGCATTTGTTGTTCTTCCAAATAACATATCGAAAAGTTCTTAGTGGCGACAAAAACCATGCAAACGAATCTTGAGGTCGATCTGGTTCAGGTAAAGCATCAGGTTCATTTCGTCCGAAACCAGCTGGTTTTTCCGATGCTTGCTGTTCACTGAGCAGTTGAAATTCTGCTTCTAATTTACCCTTAAAAAATTTTGTTTAGTTATGCTAAGGCTGATCTGGTCTTCAAAATAAATTTGATCTATAATATTTGATCATTATTCAATAAAATAAAAAAGTTTGGAAACTGTCTTAAAAGGCTATGGTCACAGGCTGGCATGATAAGGTAGTTAGGTAAAATAGTAAAATCAGCACATAATCACGAACACATGGAGTATTTCCGTTAAAAAAGCCTTAATAAAAATATTTCAGCCTTAATAAATCATAAGATTAAAATGGAGGTGATTAAACATAAAGAACTTAGATAAGTGCGTAATTAAAAAAAAAAGTAATAAAAATACGTTTTAACATTTTTGAATATCCTTAATACTTTTACTGCACCAGAAACAAAAATTATGATTTCCTTTTAAATATTAAAAAAAAATTTCCTTGTTAATAACTGCTAATAATGCAGCTTTAAATTAAATACTTTTGACTTAAATATACTTAGGTACTGTGAAATTTAAAATATTTAATAAAAAAAATATTTAAAAATTTATTAATCAGCCATTATTTCATTCAAATTTCAAGTATATGAAAACTCTAAAAATTAAAAACTCATTTATTTGCACAACTTTTGAATAGCGTGACAATTTCAAGGATCTAAAAAACTTTAAAATTGAATGTAACATACAATTTACGGTAATTAATAATTATTATATTTTTTTTTCAAATTATTTCAATAATTATTTAGCCTTTAGTTGTCAGTAATATTGAATATAAGTTCATTAGAGCTAATTATTAAATAAAGAATTGTCATGCCAAAAATTCTTAGTCAAATATTACGAAGTATGATTAAAAATTGAAGTCTAATTTTTGAAAAAGATTATCCGTTCAAAAAATTTGGTTTCCGAAATTCTTAAAAAATCAATTTTAAAAATTATTTCCAATTATAAATTGGATTTTTTGAAAAATGAATTAGAAATTTTTTCAAATCTTTTATTAAAACATTCAAAATTTTTATTTTTTTAGATAAAAATGTTTCTTCATCATTTGATTCATAAAATTTCTTCAAATAATAGTTTATTCAGTTTAAATGCTTCTTTCAATAATGAGCTAGAGTATGGTGGTATCAAATTCATACAAAATGACATGGAAATTTATATTGTGTTTTTAATCTTGATAATCTTAGGAACAATTTTTGGCTTTTTTGGTAGCAAAAGAACTATTTTTATTTTCAAACTTTTTTTTGATAATTATCCAAAGGTAATGTTCTCACAATTTTGGCAATAATATTTAGTAAAGAACTTCATTCACAAAATTACTGGATCATAGTAAATCTGAGTGCGGCAGATTTGTTTATCAGCTCATTTATTAATATATTTAATATTATTGGTAAATTATTTAATAAATATTTAAACTAATTTTAAAATATTTTTTTTAAACTAGGAGTTTTGGTAGGAGAATCTTTTTTTCTTAACAGAAAACCATTGTGCACAATCATCGGATTTGTTTGTCTTATATTTTGTGGCTCTTCTCTTCTTAACATTGCTCTTTTGGCACTAAATCGGTAAATATTTACCAAAAAATAAAAAATGAAAAAAAACTTTATTCAATTAAAATAATATTAATTTAGATACATTAAAATCTGTCACGATCATTTGTATCCAAAAATTTTCAGCAAAAAGAAGACAATAATTCTTTGTATTTTGCCATGGCTTGGTGGAATAGCTTTGGGAACACCGAATCTCTCAGGTTGAGTGTTTTTTTTTACCAATTAAACTAAGATAAAATTTAAATAAAAAAATTAAAGGATGGGGAGGCTATGACTATGACAAAAAAGTTTTATCTTGTATGACCGATAGAACCCAGAGTCAAGAATTTGGGTTTTTTTACATATTTTGCTTTGTATTAATTCCGTGTTTATTCATTTTTTTCTTTTATTTTAAAATTTTTATTTTTGTCTCAAAATATAGTGGAAAAGTTGGCTTAAAAGCTCGTAAAAAACACGTTCAACTAGCAAAAAGCCTTTTTGCATCATTTATTACTTTTTTTGTTTGTTGGATGCCTTTCGGATTAATCTACATAATCGACCATAATGATATGCTTCATCCAGCAGCTATGGTAATAACAATTGCTTTCGCTCACATGAATTCTTCTCTCAATGCATTTTATTATGCTTATTTTAGCTCTACTCTTCGAAAGGGATATTATAACTTTTTTAGTTCTGTGGTCTCTAGGAAATTTAACACAATTAAGGGATCAAAAAGTTCTTTCTCGTCATCTATAAAATCAACTTTGAAATTTTAAATGTTGTTAATAGTATTAAAATGAAAATTCGATGTTTAATTATTCAATAAATTTTTTAGCTTAAATAACCAGTTGATATTTTGTAAAAAAAAATCACAATAAAATATGAAAATTTTAAATAAAATTTACACCTGATAAAAATAATTACTTAAAAAAAAAATTATTTTACGTTCTTGATGAAATTTATCCGAAAAGAATGTTTAATTTAAACTAATAGTACTCAAATGGTTACAAAATTTATTTTAAATTTGAAATATTTTACGGTTCTTTTTTTTTATATGCTTGAAATTATCAGAAATTTTGATAAAATGCCAATTGTATATTTGTTGTTGAAAATTTTTTCAAATTACAATTAATTAAAACATATGCCGGTTAATTATTCTTATCGAAAATAAATAGTTATAAGTTCTATTTAATTAAAAAAATATCCTTTAATAATTTATAGTTCCACTAGAACTAAAAAGTAGTAAAGTTGCAGTCGAAGGGAACACTTTTTTACCAACAAAGTTTTAAATGGGTAGACCTAGTTTCCAAGATCAATTCTAGTTCAGTGAATCAACTCAAAAATGAGTACCATTATTTCAAAATTCCATATCTGAAAGATATCTTACCAATAAACATACAAGTTTAATGTTAAATTGTATGTACGCTGTAAGAGCTTCCATATTAGTCTTCCGAGTAAGACTTCTCCGCAAGTTTCTTACAGTTTACAGTATATAATTATTTTATTATTATTATTGTTAAAATTATAATTTCTTACAACTGACTTGATTCTACATTTAACTAGGTTATTAAGTCTTTTAAAATTTTTCAAGTTCTCTTCTCTTAAATTATTTTTGCCTGAAACTAACTTTCTGCTAAAGCTACGTTATTTGCTGATTGTTTTTTTAAAAGCAAAGATTTTCCACGTTGACTATTTTTTTTGGGTCTTTTTGCGCCCTTTAGTGGTAAATGCCGATTTTTATGGGTTAAATTTATATTCTATCAAATTTTAATTCACCGGATATATATTTTGGCAAATTAAAATTTTCAAATTTAAAAATTAAAAAAAGTCTATTTAGAAAAATTAGGTTAGGTTAATAATAATTAAACATTAGATGGTGGCTTGATGGTTACCGATTAAATATTTATTTAAAAAATTAATAATAATTTAATTATAACTAAAAATATTTGAATTCATTTTTTCACTAAAATCTTTTACAAAAAACTCTAAAAATGTATGGGATTAAAATTTGATTTTAAAAAATTAAAATTTTATAAACTTATCTAAAAAATATGTATTTTTTTATAATAATTATAAATTTCTATCCGAAAAATCCCAAAACTTTTTGAAGAATTTGAGTAGGTAGTTGTATTATAATAATAATAATAAATAAGACCAAAATAATAACAAGGAATATTTGAATAAAAAAGCATTTGTTGTTCTTCCAAATAACATATCGAAAAGTTCTTAGTGGCGACAAAAACCATGCAAACGAATCTTGAGGTCGATCTGGTTCTGGTAAAGCATCAGGTTCATTTCGTCCAAAACCAGCTGGTTTTTCCAATGCTTGCTGTTCACTGAGCAGTTGAAATTCTGCTTCTAATTTACCCTTAAAAAATTTTGTTTAGTTATGCTAAGGCTGATCTGGTCTTCAAAATAAATGATGTAAGAACTATTTGTTTCTTTGTTTAATAGAGCTAGTAATTATTTAAAACTTCTTAATTTTTTATTTAAAAATAAAATTTTAATTTAAATTTTGATTTGCTATTTCAATTAAAGATTTTTGACCTTTATTAAAAGAAGCAAGAAGGAAACACTAATAATGGTTTTAATAAAAATTCAATTTTTGATTTTGTTTATAAATAAATTATTTTTAAACAATCTAAAGATGACAGCGTTCATATCTTAAATGCACTGAATAACAAATTTTTGAAATTTTTAAAAATTTGTATTTTAAATTAAAAATCCAAATAAAAATATGCTGAGTCTTTAGAAAAATAAAAACGTTAATTAAAAAAAAAATTAATTTTTTCTTTTATAAAATTGACATCGATTTGTGAATTCAATCAATTCGTTCAAAAAAATTATCAGTTCAAAAGTTTCGTCGATTTCCGATTTTTTTTAGATTCTAAAATAACAAAGACGGTGAACCAAAGTTGATTATTCAAAATAAAATTATAATTGATTTGTTACATCTTACCTTAGTCATTTTTAAAATAATTATTTATTAAACTGCTATTTCTAGGTAGAATTCTCAATACCAAATCAAGCAAATCTTTTAACAAAAGTTTTTAAACCATTGAAATTTTGGATAAATGAAAATAACTTAAACAAGAGCGTTCAGACAAAGAAGTTGGAAAAAGCATCCGATAGTTTCAAAAAGATAAAGGATAAGAATAAGAAGGAAAAAAATATGATAGTTTTCTTTGAATAATTTACGTGTTTCTTTATTAAATTACAAAAAAAACGCAAAAAAATTGAATAATAGTTTTCTTAAATTCAGGCAAAAAATTTCAAATAAAAAATAACCGAATATCTCCAAGAAAAATTTTTTTACCAAAATTTTACGTAATTTCTAATAAAATTGTAAGTAAAATTTAGTAAAATCTAAATTCGAAGAAGTACTGTTTTTTAAGATTTTTAATATATTTTATTTTACTTTGAATCACTTTTGTCTTTCTATCTTAATTTTGGAACATACAGAAATTTCTATATCCATAAGCTTTAATTAATTTAGAAGCCTTAAAACAAAAAATGTAATCTTACTGAAAGCTTAATACTCTTATTGCTATCAAATATTGTAAAAGGCCACCATCCACGATGATTCTTTACTTTGAACAAATTGATCTCCTGATTATTAGTTTTTTTCAACATTGACATTTTACAGAAGCTTGAGCTCTTGGCACCCTTAATCATCTTACAAATATTTAGCTGCAAAGAGCCTAAAATGTCATCTGAAGAAATCAAATCCGCATCCCAACATTCAAAAGTTACTTAATAAAAATTTTTAAATTTGAATAAGCTTTAAATTTTAATATGTACTTGTTGGCTCAACTTTTTTCTCGACTGTATATAATGAAAACTTGCTTGGCTTTTGCTTGTAAATAATCATTTCCTCGGCTGGTAAATATTCAAAATCAAAAATAAACCTCCAGTTAAATTTACCTTACAAAATAAGATTTTTAAAAGGTTTAATATTTAAAAAAATTCAATATACCATCTCCATTCAATGATCTAAAATGAGTATCGGTGCGTTGGACTTCGTCTACTTTGTCAGTCAAATATGCTTTGATATAAATATCACTTGAACGCTCTCCAGTTAAGGGATTCACATCGTCCAATATAACATCTTCAGTGTTATAAATATTTACTCTGAGCTGAAATTTCTTTGGTTTTCTTGGTGAAATGTCGACTGGTTTGGGCATTTGGTTATGAAATATTGAAGAACTATCGTCCAAGGAAAATATGTCAATCCACATTCGAATTTTTCCTTGTTCGAATTCCGGCTGATCTGGGTTGTACAAGTACCGAGTTTCTAAATGTTCTGGCACCAAATATGTCTATATTTTAAAAATTTTAGAAAATTGAAAAAAAATTTATTAAAAAAATCCACTCCAGTAATATTGTGCCAATCATTGAGAGCACTCAATGCCAATTCTTCTCTAATAATTCTATAATCTATTCCCGGAGTTCTGATAGATGTGACAAACTGATCGTTTTTGTTAACTATGCTTCTTTCTTCTGTAAATTCAAATTTGTATTCCTTTGATTTTTCTTCTAGTGTGTATACAATAAGATAATCAGAACCATAGTCTGGAAGTTTCAAGCGCCATTTACGGCACAAAAGGGCTAAAATCTGTGTAGGAAATAATTTGTCTCGCCATGCATTGTACCCTGAAATTTCATATTTTTTCGGTATCCCACACATAGAATAACATGAAGAATAAAATCGATCTTCCAAATCAATCACTGTTTTACCAATCAAACCTTTATTGCCAATTAAGCCCCAATCTTTTATTGAAACTGTTATTTGGGATTCATATGGCAACTTTACGTCATACTCATGCATACTTTTCAAAAAAATAATTATTTTTTTCAAGCTCTTTAAGAGTTGTGAATTTTTATAAAAAATTTTATTTTAAAATGGAAAAACTTTATAATTTTTTCCTGAAACGTTAAAAATTGATTCTGTGAATTGTATCATCTTCTGGAAATGTATCATCTTTTTACAAGACCTGGATTTAGATGATGCAATCTAGAAATCCTGATATAGGGTTATGAAAAAATTAAATCTAGATTTAATTTTGCAATAATTTTTTTTTCATTTTTGAAAATTAAATCTTAAAGTGCAAAAAACATTTTTGCATCAATTGTCGAAAAAAGGAAATCGCGCCAAAATCACACCCATACGTACTTGTTTTAAAAATAAAGAAACTAATCAATAAAAATGAATTACTGGTGGAATCAAAAAATTATTCAAATAATTTATTAATTATTATAAAAAAAATATTTTTTTTTTCATTTTTGTTCATTTTTGTTTGTTTTGAAATTCATGCTATCACTTTTGAGCTAGAATTTTGCAGGCACTTTTTCTTCCAAATTTTTAAGTAAATTAATTTTAGAAAAATCAAAAATTTATCTCTAATGTGTAAATTTATAAAATGAACTTAAATTTGTGATTTTCTTGATAACATATAATAAAAATTAATTCAATAACAATGTCTTTCATTGAGTCAATGAAAATTGGCAAGATAGCTTCAGTTTGTTAGATACTAAAGAAAGAAAGTGTTTATGATAAAACTTAATACTTTTCTTATTAAAATTCATCTCAATAAATTTAATCGCTTCACTAGCAAAAATATTTATTTACTTTTATAATACAGTATTGACAAAAAGTAAAGAAAAACCTACTTTTTATTTTATTTTACTTGACTGAATTTTTTAAAAATGTAATAAGATTTTCATTTTGAAATATTCATTTTCAACTGAGTCTTTGTTAAATTAGACTAAAATTTAAAGAAAATATTAATTAAAATGAAAATCTTTTCATTTGTTGTACTGTTTGATAAAGAACAATCCAAATTATTTAATATTTTGAACTGTGAAAAAGTAAAAAAAAAATCAATCGATATTCTTTCTTCTTTATGACAAGAGCAATATATAATGAATATTTTTTAATTTACATCTATTTAAAAAAAAATTAAAAATTATTTTAAAAATTTTTAATCGCTTTTATGACCAAAACTCATATTTAAACTCTTAAGCATTTTTGAGAACTAAATAGCATCGATGCCCAATAGAATAAATTAGTGTTAAAAATATTAAATATGAAAGTGAGACTACAATCTGATATGAGAATCAGATGAAGAAGAATAACTAATGGCTTATTCGCTTATAGTAGTTATTAGGTTATTAGAAGATAAAGCCATCTCATTTTATAATTTTTTCCAGTATTTTTAAAATAAAAGTTAGTTTGTTTTGTAAAAATTAGATACCTGATTTCTAATGGTATATTGCTATTTAAGAATAATTTTTATTATTAAAGGATTTTTGTGGTTTTTTGGTATTTAAAAATTATTTTTCACAATTCTGTATTGATTTTTAGACTTGAATATTATGTTTTTGATAGCAATTTCATTTAATGTATAAAAGTTGATTCTTAATATCATTAAAAAAAAAAAGCAAAAAATTTCGAAATTAAAATTAAGAGTTAAAATTCAAAGAATCAATATGAGATGATTTTTCTTAATTGAGAAAAAAAAAATTAAAAATACCATCCGAATACTGGCTCAAGCGTTGAATGAATTACACTTTCTGAATATTCAAAGGATCTGTCTCCAATTTGGATGCTAATATATGGATCAAATAGTTGATTATCAGTAGGAGGACTCAAAACAGCATTTACTATATAGACACGAACTTTAATCGGTACTGGTGTATTTGGGGGAATGAGGCGCAAAAATCCTCCATAGCGCTTTAAAATTGAGTTTTCAAACAAATTTTGCAAGCTAGAATCCTCTTTATAAATAAGAAAGTTTCCCTTGAAGTGACATTGGGCAGCTTCGGAATTGTTTTGTTGATTTTTTCCCTTGTATAAAGGAAAAGTGCGCAGCATATCGAACCCATCTGAAAATCGTTCATCTTTTTCCAATTCACATTCGAGTATCTATTTTTTTTTTTTAATAATTTTCTAATTTAAAAAATTTAAAAGAATACTTCAATTTTTTCTATTTTTTGCTTATTTTTAACTAAAATTGGTTCTTCTTTATCAGACTCATTCTTGTCTTTATCCTTATCAGAAATTTAATATTAAAAAAAATAAAATTTATAATTTTTACAATTTTTTCTTCCATTAAAGACAACTTTCGCATTTTGGCTCTTTTGGTTAAATTTGTAAAACTTGATATAGATACACGTCTATGCTTTTTAGAAACAGCTGGGATTTCTTTGGGTCGTTTTTCTTCGGCCATATTGAATTCATCCGTGGCTATGCAATTTTCCTCATCTTTATATGACGCGTAATACTTCGACCACCAATCGAGATATTCGCAGTCAAAATCTGGTTCTGTTTTTGAAGATTTTTCTTTGACAATATTTGTTTTTTTGGAGATAGATGTCACATGTATCTTCTATTTTTTTTTTAATTTTTAATTTTTAGAAGTTTTTTTTTTTTAAATATTACTGTATCGCTTTCCAAATTTGTATAATATGATGAGCTCATACGTAGGAGATTTTTGCCATTTTCTCTTTGAACATCTAAAATTAAATTTTAATTAAGCAAATCTTCAATTTTAATTGATTTGTTTAAACATATTAAATTTGGATATGGAATTTTTCCATATCCAAATTTAATATTATATTTAATATTAATTTAATTTAATATTTAATATGTTAATATGTTCTACAAAAAGATCTTTAAGGAAGTAATGCCTCTTATTTTTTTGTAATCAATAGATTGAACATTTTTTTCACAAAATTTTATAGACCAAAAATCTGTACAATGAGATGATTTCGAAAATTAAAAATTAAGAATTAAATTTTTTTAAATAAGAATTAGTAATCTAAGTTTTTAGTTAATTTTAGAAATATGCGCTGTTTTTAAATTATTCTATATCAGAGTTGTTTAAAAGTCACAAGTCTTAAGTCAAGTCCAAGTACGGACTTGGACTTTAATTCTGTTAACTTTGACTAATATTAGGCCGCCTCAATAACTACCTGGAACGGCAAAAAATCATAAGGACGTGATCATCACTGCATTGAACGGAAAAAATTAAAATATAAAAGATAACTTGCTTTTTTAGTCAAAGTCACTGAAATTAAATAATTAAGTCCGATCTTGGACTTAATTATGTGATGTAAAAAAAAAGATAAATATATGAAAGTATAGAGGGTACGTGGTTAGAAGATAAATTAAATGAAGATTATTAAATTTGATTTTACGTTATTTATTTTAAAAAATAGAAAAAAATACTGCACAGTTCATTTATTAATTTTTTTATCAATTTGTAGAATGTGTCATTTCGTAATATTACAGCCGCAGAATTTAAAATTTCAGTAAAAGTAAAAAAAATGCTGATCTAAACCAAAAAATCTGTGGAAATAAAATCACTAGACTAAAAAAAAACATGTTTCTTATTAATAATTTTGATTCAATATCAAATTTTAATTCAATAATTGAGGAAAGAATCAAGAAACGTTGTAATTCAAGGCTTAATTTGATTAAAATTTTTCATAAATAAATGGGCTCTAAATATAAAACTTTATGAAATCTTTAGTTTGATCAATTTTTTCCCACTGTATTACCTCATTTTCAGATAACAATTTTAAAATAATATAAGTAATTCAGTTAGATCTATTTTAAATTTTAAATATGATTCACCTTTAAATATTTTACATCACATAGCTGAGGCAATTTAAAAAATGACTAACAGTCTAGTAACGAGTATTTGAATTGATTGAGAGATATAATAAGGCAGGACTGGGAAATTATGTTCCATTGATTGACTGGTGAAGGAATAAAAAACTAGTTTAAAACAAGAGATTAACCCCATTGTCTAATTATTACTTTTCTTCTTTCTTTCCTGGACACTACAATTCATTTCACTACTTACACTTTTATCAAGATTTATTTTACTTTTTTGATTATTATTTTTTAATCTGGGAAAGCTTTAGCTAGGTACAGTTAAAAAATAAATAAAAATAAATTATTATGAATGCTGCATTTTTTTTCTTTCGTAAACTGTACAATTCTTATCTTTGGTATCTGAAATGAAGTATTTTATTTTGTTTTTTAATGCATTTTTTTTTAATTTTAGGATTAAATTTTAATAAACTTTGAGTAATCTATTATCCTGAAAAATTTAATAAAATCCAATTATTTTTTTTAATGATAAATCAAATTTCTAGAATGAAAAAATTTTCATTCGAAAAAAGTAAAAATGAAAATAAATAAAGTAAATAAATATACTTTAATAAAAAATTTAAATTCAATAACAAAAAATGCTGATCAAAACAATGAAAAATTAAGAAATTTATTTTAAAAGGGGCCTGAATTTTGGCATTCCCAAAGTTTTAATTTATTAAGTGACTAATTTTTTTCATATATCGTGTAAGGTTTAGAAAGCTAGCTGAATTTTTTCATAGTGGAATTATTCAAAGAATTTATTGCTTTTTTTAGATTCAATATAAAAAGGAAATATTTGAAATTAAAATCTCAGCTTTTGTTTTCTCTATTACTAGACTGAATTAAAAATTTAATTTCAACTAAAGATAAGTTGTGCAGACAAAAAAAACTAGTAAGCTTTAATTAATTGAAATTTAAAATTTTTTAGAAAATAATTACAGCTTTTGTATTTTTCTTTTAATTCTGGTAAACCTTTGAAAAAGTCATTAATCGTCTTAACAGTAAATGAGCCGATCAATTGCTCTTTTCCAATTGAATTTTCGCAAAGACATTTAATGTTCAGATGAGGCTTGTATTCATCTTGTACCGGAAGCTCCTAAAATAAATTTAAAATTTTGAATGTTTTCTAATTTTTAAATTACTATCAAATGTTTTTGATAAATATTTAAAAAATTATCATTTGAAAAAAAATTTTCTATCTTGTTCGATTCAAATGTCTGATCTCCAATTTGTACACATATTTTAATTTTTTCACGACTGAACAACACTGAATTGCTAAGCTTTACATTTCTCAATCCCCAAAAAGCAATCTTGTTATAAATTTTCAATTAAAATTAAATGAGAAGGAAAATAATAAATATTTACTTCTAAAGTATAGGTACTCATTGTTGGAACAATTTCCCATGGAATACTTTCAGTTCTTGTCTCTCTTTGAAAGCAGTTTTCTTCAGTTAACTATTAAATTAGATTTTTAATGAATTATTATTTTTTTTTAAAATCATGCATCACCATCACTAGCTCAAAAGATGCCAAAATATCTCCAACGGTCTCGTTGCCAAGATGAATTTTGTGCCATTTTAATTTTGGTGAGCTAAAAAAATTTCTAAGCACAGTTGGTTTAATTTCCGACTTGCCCATAAATTCATTTTCCTATTGGCAAAATTTTATTATTTTCATCTAAAAGGAGACTAAATTAACAAAGCATTTACCCCTACAAGGTCCTGGTCATATATTTCTAACACCATTTCTGGAGGGTTTTTGACAACACCTTCAAACTCGAAGTACAAATAAATTTCCCGGATGGAAAGTGAAATGTCCCATTTTGGATTGTTGGTTTGGATAATCGGCTTGGAAAAAACTGACTGATTACCGAGAGTTATTTTAACATATGGATCAGAAAGTCCAGTTGAGTCCATTCCCAATAGATCACGACCCTGGTATATATTTGCTATTAACTCAAAAGATAATTTGTCTAAAGGTAAAAATTAGAAAAAATTAAACAAATTTTGTTCCTTTAAATTTTACTGTTAAAAAATATTTGTGTGGGAAGATTAAATTGGTTGAAAAAATTCTCATTGAGACCGTATCCTTGCGGTAAATTGGTAAATATACTATCAATTTCATTTTCTAGTCCAAGCCACATGTAAAATCTTATTCTTGCCAAATTTTCACTCAAAGGTTTTTCAAAGTCTTTTGGATTCAATGATTTTATGTCCGTGTAAATCATCTGATTGCAAATGATGCCTCTTTCAATGCTTTTGTCCGACCATATTATGTCACTCGACTTGATCGTACAAATGCCTATGGGCTCGTTATTGCTCAATAGCCACAAGTTAACATCAGGAAACAAACTTAGAGGCTCATTCAAATACTTATTAACTCTTGCTATTGATTCAACAATTCGATTTAAATCAAATTTACGGAACGATTTGTCCGACTTTTCATCTGCTGGCAAAGCTTTTATTAATTTTATGGTATTTTCCAAATCAGTGACCAATCTTTTGGCCTTTTTTTGGTCCAAATCAGTCGTAAATTCATTTTTGAGGAAAATTTGCTGAATGTATTTTATTATGCGAAGTATTTCGGATCTGTATTTCTTGAAATTTTCAGGGTCCTGATATTGATTGAACAGATTATAAGCACTTGATAGCAAAATTTTGATTGTTTTTAGCAAGAAATTTTTCAGGAACATAATGTATCGGAGGTCTTCTATGCAAAAATTTAAAGTCATGCATGGCTTAACCTTGTCAAATGGTAAATAAAGTGGCATTTTAGGTCCCAGACGAACAGGCTTGTGTTTTTTGGTCAAATTTGAAGAAAAATTTTCTTTGGCTGAATTGTTTCTGTACGATCCCTCATAGCCATTAGAGCCTTGGTTTAATTTTTATAATAATGAATTATTTTTAATAAAAAAAATAAAATTCTTACCTATACAGAGCTGAAAACTTAAATCGCTTTGGTAGCGGGCATCTATCATATTTACATCGCTTATCATTGCGAAAAGAGTGAATTTTTTCTGATTTTCTAAAATAGACGCTTGAATATTTTCATTCAGGTCAGTAGAGTCACTTTGGTGTTTTGAGTTTTTTAAACTTTCAGATTCGATCTTTAAAAGCAATCTGGCAACGTAGTCACCTCCACCTGGTGTTGATCCATTTATTGGTACATAGCTTTTATTTATTAAATTAAAATTGTCCGATGTATTCTTAGGCAACGTTTCTGTAGTGTTACTCAAGTCACTATTCGAACTATTCAAAGTATTTGATCTGATTCTTTGATTACCAGGCTCTGAATACATGTCAATGTTCGATGGACCAAATGTTGGATAGAATCCACAGGCTGAATAGTCCGATATTTCTTCTATATTTAAATACTCTGTGGCGAGCACTTTATCACCAAATGACTCCTCGCTGCATAGTTCAATCTGAAACAGGCGAATTAGACTAGGAAAGATATACACAAATTTGAAGCTTTCATTCCACAATGGCCTAGTAGTCGATTTTATTGATGAAGTTCTTCTCTGAATATTAAAGAAAAAAATATGGATTTAATTTACTGTAAATTTTATAAAATTTCTCTGCAAATAAGTGCTTAAATGATTTGAGAATAATTCGGAAAAAATAAAATAAATTCGTATTTGTGTACAGTTTCCGAATTTTTTCTTTGGAACTTGGAGAATTGTCAATTTTGTGATTCAGTTTTTATATTTTCTTAATCTAATAAATTTTATGAGCAAAAAAATTCAAAAGCAGAACCCATAACTGAATTATTTTTTATAATTAATATTAATTCATAATTTTTAAAAGTCTTAATATATACTTTTGCTCAATTTCTCTTAATTTTGAAAAAAAAATTTGAAAGTGTTGATTATTTATTTCTTCAAGGAAACTTACTTAGCATGGTTTTAGTAGTAACCTTCTTTTGTGCATTTTTAACTAATAACCAAGGGTTGAATAAAAAATAGGCTAATTTTATTGATGGATTCTCACAAGGAGCTATATAATCAACTTTATTGTTAAAGATCATCTTTGTAAATTATTCACAGATAAGAGCAAGGTAATATGAACAATTAAAAACACTCATGGTCTATTTACTTTGAAATATGACGGCATCTTGAGGTTGATAATCAATTCGAAATTTCATTTCAATTCAAAGAGTTTATCTTAAGATACTAAAATTAATCTACTCATTAATTTAAATAATTTTAATGAAACATGCTTTAAAAACTATGTAAATTTAAAAAATATATTTAAAAAAGAAATTTAAAAAAATATTTTCTCAACCTATTGATAAAATCGATTTTTAAAATTAAATGTATTAACTCATTTTATGTTAAATTTATTTTGAAATTTTTTATTTCAAAAATATTTGTATCTAGCATTCAAAATTAAATTTAAAAGTGAAATTCAAATATTTAATTCCAAACAAGTTATAAAATGAAAAGATCTATCTTTACAACCAATATTTTTGCAATAAAAAAAACTCAAAATGAACTTAAAAAAATGAGTTAAAACATTTAATTTTAAAAATCGATTTTATCAATGGATTGATTATTTTTTAAAATTATCTTATTTTTTTAAATTTACATAGCTTTTAAACCATGTTACATTAAAATCATTAAAATTAATTAAATTTAATTTTAATATCCAAAGATAAACTCTTTGAATTGAAATGATATTTTGAATTGATCATCATCTTCAAGATGCTACTATGACTTGAAAAAATAGTAAGAACATATTCATGGAAACTAAAATTCAAATTTTGTCAAAAATCAAAATCAAGTCTTCATGTTTACAATTTTTTTAAATTATTCTTTCTTTTTTTTTTTCCATTTTAATCCGCTTTCTAACTTTCTTTTTTTGTCAATGATCATTTAAGCTTCTGGATTTCTCTTTTTAAAACTCGATTTTTACTTTATAATTTTTTTAATCTTCATCGCCTTCATGGCGATTTTATTGAAATAAATAATAATAATTGATAAAGGGTTCATTAAAAACTACAAAGATAAATAGCATGGCATGTGAACCTAAATTGGCACTAAAAAATTTTAAATCTTGAATGCTTACAGTTATTCCACAAAAAGTGATTCTAACAAACAAATTCAAGTTATCAAAGTCTGAAGTCTTTTCTTCATTTTCCATTTTCAAAGCTGTATAGGAGCCGTTTCGCAAATCGGAAGTAAATACATCTTCATCCTCAGCTGACCAAGTCAAAGTTTTTTTCCAATTAATTATCTGATTTTTAATTCTATTAAATTTGTTGATCCGATACTTCATAAGAATATCTGCCGAATGTATGATAACATTTAGCTCGATCATTACTCTGGGATTCTCAAGTCCATGCGGCAAAATCATGTTACTTAAGATAAATATATAACTTAATATTTCAACTTAATTTTATTTTAAAAAAAAATTGAAAATTAGCCTCCAAGAAGGAGAAGTATAATATGAAAAATCTTATAGTTACACAAATGATTAGAGAAAAAAAAAGTATATCGAAAATACAAGTATAAATTAGATAAGTTAAAAAAGAAAAAATACATTATATCATTTTGCTTCGAATAATTTAGTTAGCTCCAAAAGTAAGTAATAATATCTTTTACCACTTATGCTAGAAAGACACAGTAAAGCGAATCTGTTAGGTCATTTTTACTATAAAACTGTGACATAGACCCTTTTTAAGTTCTCCAGTCTTTGTACTTATGTTAACCATATTTGATTTAAAGAAGTTCTCCAAAAATGTAGTCTAATAATATACTGGTATTCTAAATTTTACGTTCTCTTTTTTTATCAAAATATTTATTAAAGATCTCACAATAAAAAATGAAATATCTAATAAAATATTCTAATTTTCAAATTCAAAAAGTTAATTCTTTTTCTAGAATCAAATTTACTTGTCGATTTCGTCCTCTTTTTCCGAATTATCTTTTGGATGGCTCTGTGATCAAAAAATTTATTAATCTTTAAAAAATATAAAAAAAAAATAATACAATGGCTTTATCTCCTTTAGCATGGACCATCAAATCGCATTTAACATAAGCTTTAGGATTTGATACTGACGAATAGCTTCCTCCACTGCTACCAACTGACATGGTATTTTCATCTGGCATTATACTTCCCCATTTGTGATAGTATTCATGATTTGGTTGATTATAAATTGTTCCTAAATCAATCTCAAATTTTCCTAATTTAGATAAACTGATTTTAATTTCTTAAAAAATTTCAAAATATAACAATTAAATATAGTCACCTATTAACAAGTCAGATTTCAAAAATTGCTTGAAATAAACTAAAATTGAAATTATTTGACTAAACACTTTTGAACTTCTAACATTATCTAATCTAGTAGTGAAAATCTCGAGGAATTTTAGTTTGTCTATTGGTTTAGTGTTTGATTTAAACACTTGGTCTCCAATGCAAACAACACAATATACTTCTTTATTTGTTCCCAGTAAATGCCGTATTTCAATTAAATTAACTCGGATCTGCCAACTAGTTAGACGATTTGACTGTCGCTTACAAATAAGTTGTGAAACATTTTTATTAATTCGAAGCCCTTTTGAATCCGACAAATTCTTGAGTATTTCATTTATAAATTCTTCATCTTTGATCATTTCATCGTTTAAAATAAAATTTGGATTATAGGCTACTTGAGCAAGTGAAAGAGTTGCTTTGCCAATTGCACCCTTTAGCGAAAGCGGAGAATTTAGCGTTGGACTTGATGGCTTCAAAGAGGATTTTGTAAAATCAGAACTTAAATTCATAAAATCCAATTCCTCTAAATTCAACAGGTCGCTCTCGACATCCAATGTTTTATTCAAATTGCTATTTCTCTCTTCATCAAATTCGATTACCTGAATATGATTTCCATTAATAATTCTGTCAACCGGTTGCCGATATTTCAATGTAAATATTATTTTCTCCTTTTAGTAGAAAAATATTAAAATCTTTAATAAAACATAAATCTAATTAGCTTTTTTTTTTGATCAAAATAAAATAAAACTTCAAGTTTACAGATCAATAATCATCAATTTAAAATATAGAAATAAAGATTTAATATTATAAAAAAGCTAATTTTTAGTAATTTTTAACTTGGCTTTTATGAGTTTAAAAATATTAAGAAAAAAATCAAATTTTTTTTGTATCTTTAGCCAGTTATTGGGCTGTTTAAATGATTAGAGACATTGTGTCAAGAACTTATAGAAAAAAAAATAAATCCAAGACATAATTGAGCTTGTGCTCATTCTTAAAAAAAAATTTTCAATTTTATTTTTTAATTTAAAAAAAAAATAATTAATTTTTTAAAAACTTAAAATATGGTAAATAACGATATTTTACCATATATCCTGTAAAATAAGGTAATATAAAAATCGTATTTAATAGATATAGTGAATAAAAAGTTTCCATTTATAGTGAAAAATATGATAATTTTTTTGGTACATTTTTTATAATTTAATTTTAACGAAAAATAAAAACGTTAAATATTTTCTTCCGAAATTTACCTTAATTTTAGTTCTTTTTGGAAAGAATGATAAAAAAAATATCAAATAATTGTATCAGGAAATAATCAAGGTTTATGTAATTTATTTAATTATATAAATCTACTAGTCTTAACGATTTCTAGATATGAGCATTACCAACAACCTCTGCTCAGATGAAACTATGTTTCAGCATAAATTTATACACAAACTGAAAGACGATCACCAAGTTGAAAAACTTTAACCAAATTGATGATAAAATGATCAGCAAGAGATTTAGATTTTCCTTAAATGACACCAAAGTCTAAAGATGTTCTGACATAAAAGTATATCGATCTGTAGTATATCTGTAATTCTGTATATACAGAAATGCTGGTTGGAAATTAGAGAAGCTGATGTATGGAAGCGAATGTTGGGAAATGGACACCAGAATAGGGGAAAGTATGCTCCAAGTTAGATACAACTTAAGATTTATAATCTCATTTTATGCACTAGGCTCCTGGAGTCCTAATTTAAAAACAGATTTCAAATTCTTGAAAAAGTACAAAGAAAGAAGTCAAAGTTAATTGATTCACCAATAAAAGAGCCTTGGGAAGATAGATTATAAATTAAAATATCGTAAATAATAAATATAATAAAATAATTACTATTAATTGATTTTATTATTAATAGATAATAAATAAAATTACAACTTTGCTTAACATAGATAATTTAGTCAAAAATCGATTAAATGTTTTTAAAATGATTGTAGAAAACAATCTTTTTGATTTAAAAAATTTGGTTTATCAGAATTTAGTCCAATATTAGTTAGATTAAAAAGTTGTCTGAAAAAATATAAAATTTACTTTTAGAAGATTGTTTGTTTTGGGATCCGAGAGAAAATCGTCGATCTGAAAACTTTTTTCAACTTTTGTCAATGACTCGAGGAGCATAGTGTAAACACCAAAGGGTCTTATTGACAAAAAATAACATATTAAGATTAAAATTTAAATTTTATGTAAATGTTTAAAAAGATATAAAAAGATTAATTAAATTTTAATAATGTGAAAGTTTTACTTTTTATGAAATTTCTTAAGTCTGAAGCATTCAATTCTTAAAAAATCATCCGATTTTATTTCACTTGCCAAATTGTACTTTATTTCGTGACTTGTTTGTGACAAAAATGAACTTCTTTCATCTTCTTCGTAAAATTCATCATTTTTTAATTGTTTTGTTAGAGAATTTTCATCTAAAGTCCTGATTTGAGTCGAATTTTTGAAAATAACCTTGCACAAGCACTGTATTTTATTCTGAATTCGATCGTTATAAACACTTTCCAATTCGACAATAAGTGACATTTTTAGTTTGAGTTTTCATTTGAATCAAAACATTGAAAATATTTTTCATATGGTTTTTAGTGTTTCTTTTAAATTACTAATTTTAAATTTAATTAATATAGAATTATGAGAAATTTTGAAAAAATAAAACTTTTATAATAAGTTTTCTAAAATAATTGAGAAAAATAAAGAAAATTTTACAAAACTCGAGTTCATATAGCTAGGCGAAAATATCTCATTATTAAATTTGGGTCATTTAGGTTTGGATAGTGATTAATTCGTTGAATTTTAGATTATAAAAAGTAAAAAGTATTATTGAATAAAAACTGGTTAAATCGCGAGGTAATTCAGGGTGTATGCATAATTTTAAAGCATTTGATACAAAGGTAGAGACAAATTTAATTTATCTTGTTTATTTGAACAATATATAATTCAATTTTTCATTAGAGGATATCTAGAATTTTTATTGCTTTAAGTTTAATTTTTAATTTTTAAAATTTTTTTTTTCAAATTCATTTGAGTTTGACATATCTTATCATTAATCTTTGTCAAATATTCATAATTAATTTTAAATCATTTTCGTGACTATTCCAACTCATTAAAATAATTTTCACAAATAAACTTTTAAAAAGATAATTAAAGCATTTAATTAATTAGTTGAATAAAAAACAAGTTTTGAAAAAAATTTTAAATTTCTAATCAAGGCTTATTTTTAATTTAAATTTAAAAATAGCATAAAAAAAAATTTAACTCTAGGGTATTTTCTTGGGTTTAAAATTGGAAAAATTTGTAATTGTTATTTAAAAGGTTAATTTAACAAGACTCTTCATAATTTATAGTTTTAAAAAAATTCTCAATTTTGAAAGTCAACCAACAAATAAAAAATTTATACTTTTTTTAAATTAAGAATCCCTCGCTAAGCTCTGCTACATAAAATTCGATGTTGTGGGTTTACCGAACAGACAATTAATTCTTCGAGGATTTAGATATGAGAAAGATTACACAACATATTTTTTTGAAGGATACTGTGACAATTTCCTAAAAATAAGTCCTTGATCAAATGAATTTTGATCTATACAGTAATGATCTACAAGAACGAACTTCAAGCATGATTGAAATATAAGCAGAAGACTATAAAATTTAATGAATATTATTGAACAGGAAATTTATGAATTTGTAAGATCTAAATGGCAATATGATATTGAAATAGGTAGGATAATTCATTTATAAGATTAGACATCAAGTTTAAATACTAATAAGATTATAATTTTATCTAATTTAATTTAATTTTAATTTTATTTTATGTTCGATATGTTATTTAAAAAAATCAACATTTTAGCGAATACTTGAAATTTAGATAAAAACAATTAAATGAATTTGATACAAAAAATAATTTTTCAATCTTTTCATTAATTTCTAAGATTAAAATTTTCTAGCTATAAAAAAAGCTAATTTTTTTTATTAAATACGCGTTATAAATTCTTTAAAATTATTTTAATTCAATTGCCTGACAAAGTTAAATTTGCTTTAATAAAAAAATATTTAAAAGTTCTCATTTTTGTTGTCTTCAAGCCATTTAGACAAATATTTATTAAAAACAAAAACTGTTCCTAATTAAATTCAATCTTTTTTTTGCATGAACAAATTTTGGAATACAGCAGGCAAATTTTTATGAGATTCGGTGAAAAAATTTAGAAAAACGTATTAAAAGTAGAATATTTATAATAAGACTTGTTATTCAGCTTCTCGAAAATTTTAAATAGCTTCTAAGCTATTTTGAATTTCGAAATTAGTTTACAAAAATATTTTATTTTTCTAAACCGGCGAAATAAAGAGACGAATTTATATTCCTAACAAATGAATTAAAATTTAAAAGAAAAATTAATTCAAAATTTATGAGTTCGCAAAATTCAGCTAATTTTTCAGCAAATCGCTCAAAAACAGAGCTAAAAAGATTTTCTGATCAAAATCCGCATTTAAAGACCACGATGGAAAAATTTTATCTCAATACAGAACCAATTAATGCAACAAAATTCGACTATAAATTCACTGTCATGGACAAATCAAAGGTTAAATACAATAAATCCAATTTTAACTGGCAACTAAACGAATTCAAATATTAGGATCTACTTTATGCATATAACCACATTTGGGTCTTCATCCAACTGGTCTTCAATTTTTTTTATGCTTATTCCATTTTCTGAACATATTTTGTCATAGTTGTAATCGCCCGGAAAACAAATGTTGAACGATTCGGACTTTGAGCGTTGACTGTCATTTAAACTAATCGGATATTTATTTATTTTTCTGAGTAACCCTTGTATTAATCCAAACAATATTAATTTTCTTAATAAATAAAATTAAAAAGAAAATCATAGGAAAAAAACTCCCTAAAAAACTAAAAAATATAAGTTGGTTCAAAAGTTAAGAAATTCGGATGATCTTAAAGATTAAACAATTATAACAATCTTTTTCACGTCTTTATGTTAATTCTTACAGATCTTCTAATTTTGAGTAAATTGTACAATTAAACTGCTTAATTTTCATACTTTCCAACTTATTCTTTCAAAATATTTATTTTATTATTTTATTAAAAAAATAGTTTGGAAGTTTATCCCGGGAACATCCGAATGGCACTTAGCCTTCGTTTGAACCCTCTTTTTTGAGTGTATTATAACATTAAAAAAAAGTTGACAAAAAAGTGATTTAAATAATGTTGTCCAAAGGAGTTTTGAAACGTTTGTTTTCTGTTGAAATATCGCTTATAAATTCGACTATTTCGTTGGCGATTGTTGTAAGTTCGAGTTTGTTGGATATAAAATAATGAAAAAATAGCATAACCAAAAAATGAGTGGAAAAAAAATGTGTCTAGCCCGCCCAAATGGCAAATTATGGGTCTGCTAAAGAGTGGAGATAACAAGCAAAATGAGATAACCAAGCTGTTAGGTGTATCTCCTTAATGTGTCTCTTCAACTATAGAACGATATGAAAAGACAGATATGGTGTCTGATCAAAGCCGTTCTGGTAGACTCGGAAGGTTTAGGAAAGAAAATTATATTTTCAGAGTGAATAGAAAAGACCCTACATTTAGCTATCAAAAACTTGCTACTGATTAAAATTCTAAGACTCAAGGGGTTAGGATTAGTAAGTATACTATAATGAGATTTCTCCAAAAAAAAGGTAAGGAGTCTCATACAATGGTCAGAAAACCGATTCTTAACATAAAAGATAGACAAAAAAGGTAAAAGTGGTGTAAACAGAGACTTAATTGGACAGTTAATGATTGGTCTAGAGTTATCTTCAGTGACGAGTCCAATTTTGAGGTCTTTATTCGTAAATCCAGAATAATAGTAAAAAGGTTACAAAACGGTGGAGGTTCAGCCGGTATTTGGGGATGCATTTCTTCAAAAGCACTGGCATATGAAACATTTTTACACACATACCGCTCACTCAGTAAGCGACTGGTTCAAAGAACAGAACATTGATGTTCTGCCTTGGTGTGCCAGTTCCCCAGATCTCAACTCAATCGGGAACTTATAGCCATAAATGGATGCCAAAATGGCAAACACTAAAATAGCTTCTATTGATTGATTGAATCCATGCCAAAAAGAGTATTGTCTTGTTATAACGCTAAAGGCGGTAATTTCAAATATTAAATTGTTTTGTTGGACTTTTTTTTCACTTAATTTTTTTTTTGTTTTTATGTTTCTAGATTGATGACAAATAAAAATAAAAAAGGCCACTTTTTTATTCTCGCGCCTATTATTAACACAAAATCAATTCTTTTGTTACCAAAAACAAAAAATTTATAAACTTTTTCAAAATATTGTATAAGACTGATTAACATTTAATTTATTCAAATTCTATAAAAATTTATTCATCTAGAATTTTAAATTATTACAAAAGTAAAAAAGAAAAAAAATTATTTGAAAAATTTTAACAATAATATATTCAAGTTAAACAATTCAAATTTTTTTCACTAATTCTGAACAAATCAAATTAATGTTATTGAAAAATGAGAGCTTAAATGTCGAACAAAATTTTTAAAACGAAAGTATTTTTTTATGGTCTAGATACATTTTCCCCAAAAATTTTTTCCCCACTTTATTTTATTCCCACCGTACATTTTCCCCGCTGTAAATTTTCCCAACTTTAAGGCGGATAGATGTTATCCAATAAAGCATTTTTTTAATATTATATTTATTATTAAAATTAATTAAACAACAGGAAATAAGTACAAAATTTAGTAAAAAAAAATGCAAAAACTAACATTTTACAATAATTGATTCAAATATTTTTTCTTTGTTTAAAATTTCGGTACATTCTTGTAAAGAATTAAATTCAATAAAAAAATTGTACCACCCAAATTTAGTCTCTGCAATAACTCTGAAATTTAATTTTTATGATTTTCTAATACATATAGTGCTTTGCAGACTTGTAGAGTTTTTGCAGAGACTTAATTTGGGTGGTACAAAGTTTGTATCAGCTAATACAATTTGCAGAACAACTTTAAGACTCATAATAAAAAAGTTGTTTCTTTTTAAAATTTTGTTTTTGTTCTTTGTTCCAAAATTCACAATGCCCACGAGCTAGTATAATTGAAACTAAACTCTTAAGAATTAATCTACCTCCTTATCTTATCTATTGGATAAGATCATTTCTGCACTTAAGATCTTTTAAAGTAAATATAAATGGTCATCTAAATGATCACTACCCTATTAAAGCAGGATTTCCACAAGGGTCAGTAATTAGTCCGCTTCTTTTTAGCATTTTTATAAATGATATACCAAAAAGAAACAAAACAAACTGCCAATACTCTCTTATTTTTGCAGATGATTTGGCTACCTTTTTTTACTTTTAAAAAGATAGGAAATTTTGAAAAAATGATTAATAAGTATCTAAAAGAAGTTGAAATCAGGCTTTTCAAATGGAAAATGAAAATTTCTATTTAGAAATCATGTTATATGATCTTTGAGAAAAAAACTAAAGTTAAAATTAATCTTGACCTTAAAATTAATAATAATTAGAATTAAAAAAAAAATAATTTAATAATAATTTAAATTAAAATAAATAATAGTAATTTAAACAAAGAGGAAAAAGTTAAATTTTTAGGACTAACATTAGACTCAAAACTTACGTTTAATCCAATGGTGGATGAATTAAAAGAGCGTTGTAATTCAAGGCTTAATTTAAAAAAATATCTTTCAAATAAAAAATTGGGTCTAAAATCAAAAACATTAGGTAATCTTTACACATCCTTAATAGGATCAATTTTGGATTTTTCTTTTCCTTGTTTAAATTCATTCTCAGAAACTAACATCAAAAAAATACAAGTTATTCAAAATTCAGCAGTTCGATCTATTTTGAAGCTAAAATATGATACCCCCTCCAATATTAAATACCAAGAGGCCTTCAATAAACTTAATTTACTAAAAATTTCGAATCGACTTTTTGAGTTGAGTGAGAGATATGTCTGGGCAGGATTGAGTCATTCTGTTCCACTGGTCGTCAGACTGGTGGAAGAATATAGAGAAGGTTTCGAATCAAGATATATCGAATATCCAACTGCACTGTGTAATTGCTACCAAGTAATTTCTTCTTTTTTTCCTGAACTATAAAATATTTAAACATGTCTTAATCGTTCTTAATTTTCTTTTGACTTATTTATCCTTTTTCTTTATTTTTTTTATTTTATTTTACCTTATTTAACTTTATTTTTTTATGTTATTTTTTTTTTAATATTCTGAAGGAGCACTAGCTCGGTACAGATAAACAAATAAATAATAATACATTAATATTAATTAAACTTGCCTGGAGATATTTAGCTACAACTTCAAAAGAACTGACTGGGTTGAAATTAAAAACTACTTAGCAACAGCCAACCTAAAAATTGTTCTTATTTTTAGCATAATAACGTGGAGGCAATTGCTAGTATTCTTATTTATGAATTAAGTGAAGCTGCAAGCAGGTCTATCTCAGTCAAAGTCATTTTATTAAATAGAGAAAATAATTTGGTCAAGAATTTTTTAAAAATAAATCAAGTTATTTAAATATGCTCTAAGTCTTTTAGGGAAACCTCAAGTTTGTGATAAATTTTTATTCCTTTAAATGATCAAATAAAGCTTAAACTATTAGATAAATTAATTATTATTAATGTTTTATTTAAAAGTATTAATACAGAGATACATTTTACATTTTACATACATAGATATTGAGTCAAACAACCTCGTCACAGACAAACCAGCCAAATCAATACTAAACAATCTGAACAATCTCTCTCTGAAAAATTTTTATATCTTTTTTTATTTTTTATTATCCGACATTTAATTTATTAATAAGGCATATAAATATTTTTTTATAGCGCTTAATTTGCTACTGCTGGCCTAAATGGCTATTTGTATAATAATAATAATAATAATTTTTTGATATAACATACTCTGTTAAATCTTAAGGTAAAATCTGCAAATGTCTGCAAAAAAATTATCCACTTAAAATAGCAGCATTTTGATGATTTTCGCTCTTCAATGATTATTTTACAGATTTTACTTTTTTATTTAGCATAGAATGTTAAATCCAAAAAAGTATCTCTACATTTATTTAATTTTATTAAATAGCCATTTATTTCATATTTTAAACTTGATTTGATCTTTTTGATCATAAATTTCAAATCGCCTCTTTTAAAAAAGTTAAGGAAGGTACAAATCTGGTTCAAATCTTATGCAAAATCCGGAGCTGTGAAATTCTTCGGATTTAGCATAATATTTAGACTGAAAGCAAAATATCAAAAGTGAAATATCAAAATCATCCAAAAAACCACGTAGAATCTTATCCAAGTATTCTTTACAGTACTTTAAATTTATGTTACGACACATGGATGCCTCCCAGTCAAAACAACAATTGAAAAAATCTTTTTCAGTTTCAAAACCACATTCTTTCACGTTTTTAGGACTTTTCCTTCTTTTATTTGGCCATTTAGAAAAGGATTTGACAAGTTCAAGTCATTAAGCTTGAATCTTAGTAAAACGTGTGATGCTTCGTGCACTATCAAACGAATGAAGTTCAGTTTTATGACTGTTAACTTCTGGTCTTCAGAAATATGTTTCGCCAAGCTTTCAAAAATTGGTACCACGTTGACATTTAATCTGTCTTTGCCAGAGTAGCCATAAACTGTTGCAAATTTACCAGAGAAAAAGACCAGTTTAAGTTTTTAAAAGTTGAACTCCTCAATGTTCTTCTAAAGTCGTAAAAATTGATTTGAGTTCGATGAATAATTGGTTTTGAGTAATGTCGAATTGAGTGTCAATCGAGCGAAAATTAGAAAAACAGTTGCAAAAATAGGAAAACGCTTTGTTTTCGTTCAATTTGTGACAATCTGTTTTGCTAAAATGTATTTAAAATAAGCACTGTGCCAAATCATTCTCAGAGTATTCTTTGCTAGTGAAAAATTCGACCAAGTCTTTCAACACAGTAGGCTCGAATGCAGGTATTTTTTCCAATGTTGGATTCAAACAAAAATTTCTGATGATACACTCTTTTGAATTTTCAAAAATCTCACTCAAACTTTGGGAATAAGTCAATGGTAACTTGAGTCTTTTGTCTGGAGTTAGAAAATCGATAGCACAAATCAAATCTTTAAATGAAAAAAAATTTCTTTTTTGTTCCGCTTCAGAAAACATAGCTAAAAATTTTTTAGCTGCCATTTTTATTATAAAGCTGACTTTTATTGTTTATTATTACTATCTTATTTCTTTAAAGTTAATAATTTATCGAAAAATTTGTAAATTTGTTAGTTTATTATTCAAAATTTGAAAAAGTTTAAGATTTTAAGCATAATTACAGCGAAATTATGAATAGTAAGTTTAAAAAATTAATTTTTAGCAAGGCGACCAACTCAAAGAATCTCTTGTATTTTAAATTGCAGAACAAAATAAAAAAAAATCTTCCTTTTGCTATGAAAAAATCTCAATTAATTATTTCATTCAAAATACAAACAATTATCTAATATTTATTATTTTTATTATAAAGCATTATTAATAAGGCACTATTTTCGAATAAAAGTTATTCTCTTTATTAAAAAAATATTTTTTATCTATAAATTAGCAAAACCTTCAAAACAAAACAATTATTTTGTGAAAAGAATAATTGTACTTAATAAAAAGTAGCATAGTAGAGCAGTAGTAGAGTAAAGGTATGTACACCAGATTTGTTTAAAAGTTCCAAATTAGATTTCAAGTCATTAAAAGAAAAGTCCGTCCCAATGTTCTTTTTACCGATCCAGATAGTTATTGTTGCGGTTTGGTTAAAGTCAAAGTCACTAATATTAAAGTCCAATTCCGGACTTAATTGTTTTTTTTTTATTAAAAGTCTAATTATAAGGCTAGTGCTCATAATCAACACTATTAGGTAACTAATAATGATAACCTGATCAAAACTGCATTTATTCAAATAATTTCAAAATATAAATTGTAATAAAAATTGAATAGAAATTCAAAAATCTCTAATCTTTTTTAGTTTTAAACCAAATTTTGTAAAAAAAAAACATATTTTTTTTGCATAAATTATATAAATATTATTAAAATTTGATTATTTAAAGTGTTTAAAGTTTATATTTAAAGTCTTTTTTAATAATTACAAACTTGTTTATAAGTCTTAATAAAGATATTCAAATGTTTTAGTTCAAAGATATCATCTTTTGCTATGCTTATTATTTATTAAAACCAGTAGAAGATTTTTTAAAGTTATTCAATTAAAATTTTGAATTTTGCTAATAATAAAAATTAATGATTTAGTATTTTTGAAAAGTCGTTCTTCTGATGCCGAAAAAAAGATTTCAATCACCATAAAACAAGACCTTTAAGGCACGAAACGGTCTGGATTTAAAATAACTATCTACCCTCTAAATTGTATAAAAATAACTTATTCTTTCAAATCCTTATTTTTTTAGAAACCTAATCTATATTTATTTTATTTACTTTTATTTATCTAACTTTTTTGAATTTAAATTTAATTAAAAAAATTTTTAAACAAAGGGGCTGAAAAGAGGGCTTTTTGCCGCTCGAAACTGCTCTGGAGTCTCACTCCAAAATTATTTTTAAAATAAAAAATAAAAATGATTTAGTATTCACTATAAATTTTAATCATTTGCGTGACTATTTTAACTCATTAAAATAATTTTGAAAGATAAATTAAAAAGAAAATAAATAAAGCATTTACAGTCGATCCTTCGTATAACGAACCCCCATATAACGAAATCCTTTATATTACGAATAAGAATCCAGGAACCGATTTTTTATAAAGGAAAAAGATTGCTAATTTTCTTTGATACAACGAACCTCTTTATAACGAAATCCCGATATAACCAACTAATAAAAAAAAAACGAGTAATACTTTTCTTAAGAAAAAAACCTCTATAAAACGAATTTAAAAAAAATGACATCCGTTAATTGGTCATCGTAACTTTTTCCCTCTTTCATTTTTCCCTCTAAAAATTTTCCCCCTTTTTTTTCCCTGTTAAACTTTTTCCCTTTCGTAACATTTTCCCTCTGAATATTTTTCCCTTAATTTAGGAGGTGTTAAAAAAAATAAAAAAGCAAAGCCAATTAAAATTGAATTTTATTTTAAAATATTAGAAATAATTAGTCAATTAGAAATTAAAATTAAAGGTAAGTAATAGAAAAAATAAGAAGAAACAATTAAAAAAAATTACCACTTAATGGAACAAGTTTTTTTTTTCCAGATAAAATTTCACCTTAAAATTTAAACAAACTACCAAAGTTAATTATAAAATTAATAAAACTATTATAAGTTAAGCGCATAAGTTTTTGATCAAATCTAATATTAAACGGATCCGTATCATTTGCCAACATTTGAGCGTAAGCTATCGCGAACAATCCACAATCATTCTCGTTGAAGTATTCAGCCGCTTCCATTTTTTAAAAAGTTATTTTTGGATTAAATTCAATATTCAAGGTTAATCAACAGGCTAGTGCCCATGCCTCATGAGACTGATTAACACTTCATTTATTTAATTGATTATTAAAAAAAATGCATATATTAAAAATATAAAAAAAAATAATTATAAAAATTGAATAGAGTTATTGACATTATAAAAAAACATATCATATGTTTTTTTATAATTTTTGCTCAAGTTGAGCAAAAAATTAATCACTTCAAAGCTGGAAAAGAGGCAGAAATCGTCGATTTAAAAGCAACAAATAATTCAGTAGAGCAAGACAGTGATACAGAAATTGAAGAGCAATAAGATGCAAATAAACAAGTAATTACCTCAAAAGAAGCAATCGATAGATTAAATGAACTTAAACATTTTTTTTTAACCAAATAAGATGATAATTCTAATGTAATTAATTTATTATCTAAAATTGAAAATTTTATAATTGAAAGTAGCTTTATCCATCTATTAACGATTTTTTTCAAAAAAATTAACTTGTTATTTTTCGCATTTTTATTTTAATTTTTTTAATCAATAAAATTTGGTTTAAAATTTTTTTTGTCCCTATCATTTTATATCATATAAAATGATAGGGACAAAATATAGAAATTCCCATGATGGGAATTTCGATATTTTGATAGATTATCTTCTAGATTACATTTTAATTTTGTTTGGAATGTATGCAGAAGACTCAAAAATTATTGGAAAGGCAGGTTAAGCATACATACTTGGTCCCAATGATATCAATTCAAACCACTCAATCCCAACATTTATTTTTGTCTTTTATTTATTTACTTCTTTTTAATTTTTACTTTTCCATGAAAATATACCATGCCGGAAAAAAACTATCAGAAAATTTGAATTGAATTATTTATTTATTTATTTAATATATAATTTAGAGGGAATAGTTCCTCTTGGCAGCTCCGAACGGCGTAGTGCCTTCTTTTCAGCCAGCCTGTTAGGAATATTTTGTAATTAATTATTATTATTATTATTAATTTCAGCCTCATAGGCAATTTAAAATTGAATAAAAAAAAAAATACAATTTAAGTTAAGTTACATTGAAGACTTTGAGTAAAAAAATTTAAATTTATCATTGTAGCTTGTCAAAAATTGAAAATTTGAATAAATCAAAAAAATACTGCTATTTTAGATAAGCTTAATTGAATTGGCTGATATAGCATTTAAATCAGTAGCGGGCTCAGATATTCTCCTAAAATATTGAAGAAAAGTAGATTATTAATAATAAAGTAAAATAACTTATTTAAATCCAATTTTTATTTCTAAATTTGAAATTTATGGAAAATTTATTTTATCTTCTAAGAATAAAAGTTAAAAATTAACCTTTAATTTATGAATTTTAAAAGATCTGAATGACAATTTGATGTTGAAATAGGTAAGGTGATTCATTTTTTACAATTAAATATCAAGTTTAAATACTAATAAGATTAAAATTTTATTTTATTTTTTGTTCGATGTTATTTTCAAAAATTCTTAATTTCGATCACTTGAAATTTAAGTTGATAACAATTAATTGAATTTGAAATGGTAAATAATTTTTCAAGCTATTTATTAATTTCGGAAGATTAAATTTAAAAAAAGCTAATTGTTAATTAAATATGCTTAGAAAATTCTTTAAAAATAATTAAAATGGTTCGATTGCCTGACACAGTTTTATTTGCCTTAATTAAATATTTTTTAAGCTCTAATTTTTGTTGTCTTCAAGCCATTTAGACAAATATTTATTAAAAACAAAAACTGTTCCTAATTAAATTCAATCTTTTTTTTGCATGAACAAATTTTGGAATACAGCAGGCAAATTTTTATGAGATTCGGTGAAAAAATTTAGAAAAACGTATTAAAAGTAGAATATTTATAATAAGACTTGTTATTCAGCTTCTCGAAAATTTTAAATAGCTTCTAAGCTATTTTGAATTTCGAAATTAGTTTACAAAAATATTTTATTTTTCTAAACCGGCGAAATAAAGAGACGAATTTATATTCCTAACAAATGAATTAAAATTTAAAAGAAAAATTAATTCAAAATTTATGAGTTCGCAAAATTCAGCTAATTTTTCAGCAAATCGCTCAAAAACAGAGCTAAAAAGATTTTCTGATCAAAATCCGCATTTAAAGACCACGATGGAAAAATTTTATCTCAATACAGAACCAATTAATGCAACAAAATTCGACTATAAATTCACTGCCATGGACAAATCAAAGGTTAAATACAATAAATCCAATTTTAACTGGCAACTAAACGAATTCAAATATTAGGATCTACTTTATGCATATAACCACATTTGGGTCTTCATCCAACTGGTCTTCAATTTTTTTTATGCTTATTCCATTTTCTGAACATATTTTGTCATAGTTGTAATCGCCCGGAAAACAAATGTTGGACGATTCGGACTTTGAGCGTTGACTGTCATTTAAACTAATCGGATATTTATTTATTTTTCTAAGCAACCCTTGTATTAATCCAAACAATATTAATTTTCTTAATAAATAAAATTAAAAAGAAAATTTTTTTTTACAAAATATTATTTTACTTGATGTCAATATTTTTCTCAATTGGATTTCCTAGTTCTATCACATTTTTTACCATAAAACCATGACTGAACATATTTAACACCATAAACATATCATAAAACGTTGGCGGCTCTCTCTCTAAATATTTATTTTAATTTGAATAAATTTTTACTAAAAAATTGCCTAATTTACCTTTATCAAATTGGCAAAATTTAATTGCGTCTGTCTGAAGCTCTGAACTTGAGTAAAATTTAGCAATCAAAGATGTTCGCACAAACATGCTCGAATATTGAATGATCGGTACAAGTCGGATTATATCCGAATATCTTAATTAATTTAAAAGAGACTCTTGAAAAATATGTTTGAAAAAAAATACAATAAATTTTGAATGGCCTCTTTAGCCACACTGGATTCTATATTGGTTTCTTTGGCAATTAGAGAAACTGTCTTAAATCCATTAATGGATGAAACAATCTTAAATTATTAGAGAAAATTAAAATTTTATAAAAAAAATTTAAAAAAAAAATTACTTTTTGTGTTGTTAGATCCCAATCATCGATTTCGAACTCACTCTTGCTTCTAACAAAGACTGGAACATCACAGCTTTGAACCAGACGGGGATCCAGATGATTTTTGATTAGCTTTAAAAATATTGCGGAATGCTCTAAATTAGCAATACGCTGTATAATGCATTCGCCTGTTTCGTTTAAATTATTTTGAACTTGTTCCATGATCTTAGGTAAGTGCTGTTTCAAATTTTCGTTATTTAAAAATTCAGATTCAACCTTGAAGAATTAGAAAATTTGAATTCATATAAAATCAAAAATGTTTCTTTTACTTCCAGAGTTCTCAAGTCACAGGCCAATTTTTTAACTACTGCTTCATAGCTACATGTATTTGTATTCTTGTCAAATATGAAGCAAAGATTGAAAATATACATATTTCTTTTGTATTTTATGTGCTCTAAATAAATTGGAAATCCACAAATTCGGTATTTTCCAACAGTTCTTAATAAAAAATTAACTAAAATTTAAAAAATTTATCTTAAATATTACATGGTGATAATTTTATTTTTTAAATAAACTTTCGGAATGATATACGAACTAATTGAATCAAATGTTTGCTTGTTGATTACGTCATTTGGTTTCTTTAAAATTTTAACTAGTAAATTTGAAAATTTTGAATTTAAATTAATTACTTGATATTTAATTTTTGGACCTTCATCAATATCGAATTCACAAAATCTTTTAAAATTTTTATTTTATTCAATATTAAATTTTAAATTTAAACAAAAAAATTACACCAATGCAAGTATTTTATCTGTCACATTTTGGTCAAGAGTTTGAATAATTTCAATCATTTTTATTTTGAAAAAAAATCAGAACTCTTTTTTAAAACAAATGCAAAAAAAAATATATTTTTCATAATTTTATCATGTGATGGCGAAATTTTGTTAATATTGGAATGATATTTTTGAATATCAATGCTAGGCATTAGTATCTGCAGTTTATAAAAAGTCATGTTTAACTTATTAAAATAATTAAAAAAATTATTTATTTTTTCTAAATCTGCACAAGCTTTTGTTAACAAGGCTTGATTTGTTTTTCTTTTTTAATTTTTGAAAAATTCACTTAACATAATCACAAATATCACATTTAATCGCAGAAATGATTTATTTTTAATCGATTTTAGATTGATTAAATTGGTCAATCAATAAATTTCGAATCAAAATGCAAAACGATAAAGGCGAATACACCGATGCTTACATCCCAAGAAAATGGTAGATCTAATATTAAAGTTTATCAATTTTAAATTTTAAATTTGGCTATTGAAGCTCAGCTAGCAACAGAATTATCAGCGCCAAAGATCACGCTTCAATTCAAATAAACATTGCTGATCTTGATCCAGTTAGAGGAGTAATGACTGGCACTTACAAAACCTATGCTATCTGTGGTTCTATCAGACAAATGGGTGAATCAGATGATTCGATTAATCATTTGGCTAAAAGAGATGGTATCTTGCCAGCGTAAGTTTAGTACAAAAATGTATTCTTAAATTTTTATTTTTTATTTTTAAGCACTTTCTAAAAAAAAATTAAATTAAATAAATAGTTTAATTATAAAATTTAATCTTTGAATTTCCGATCAAAATTCTTGAAAATAGCTTTCCGTATTTATAAAATTTGGTTATTATAATGGCATTCTTGATCACATTATATTATGATTTGATTATCCGATAAAATAATATACACAATTTGACTGGTCTTGTTTTAAAAAAAATTTGATCCTGAAGATTAATTTGAAAAAATAATGCATCGAAGTTTTTACATTATTATAACCTCTGTATGATATGATTTAAAAAACTTTACAATTAAATTATTAAGTTTTGATAAAAATTAATTTTAGTAAGGAAAAAAATTTTTTGATGTGTTTAAATTTTTTTAAAAGTTTATTAGGCATTTTGAATTTTACAACAAAAAAATGAATGGGGTTTTGAATAATGAAGTTAAAAATTTATAAGAAATTAGTTTAAATATTAATTTTTCAAATATTTTTCATTTCTCAAAGTAATAATAATTAATTTTTAAGATAAAAAAATAACTAACTTTTATTAATTACTCGAAAACTATAAGAACTCAAAAATTTGAGTAAGTGAATTTTTGAAAAAATTCCAATAGCGAATTCATTATTTAAACCTAAGATCATAAAAAAATCTTCTTTTGTTTACTGGAATTTTTGAAGCTAAATATTTGATCTTATTGTAATTTACCATTTTAATTATTTCCTCTTTGCGTAAGTCGTAAATTTATAATAAATAAATTAACAGAAAATTTTTATTTTTTTCTTAGAAATATTGTTTTGGTACTATTGGGTATTACTAAAATATATTGTTATTTATTATTAATAAAAAAATATATTGGACATATTGTTTTTAAATAGTAGTAGTAGTAAAATAGTAGTAGTGGTAAAATAATTTTATTCAGATCATAAGCAATGTGATTTAGTCTTTTAGAATTTTATCTATACGCGATTTAAAAACATTTAAATTTTTAGATTGGGTAGTTTCATCTTTCAGTTTATTCCATTCGCTGACTATTCTGTTTGTGAAGAAATTTGATCTTGGAAGACAATTTTTTACCAGCTCTCTTCTCAATCTTAACGAATTATCTCTAATGTTTCGTGCTGGTCCTTCGTTCGAAAGCGAGCAAGCACGGGAAAACGGCTTATACCAGTTTATCTCTTCTCTTTTGTTGTGAACTTTATACATTTGTATAAGATCACCTCGGATTCTTCGTGTCTGTAGTGTTGTCAATTTAAGATTCTTGAGACGAGTCTTATATTCTAAGTTCTTTAATCCATTTATTTTTTTTGTTGCTCTTTGCTGGACTCGTTCAAGTGTGTTGATGTCCTTTTTGAGATAAGGGTTCCAGACTGACACAGCATACTCGAGATGTGGTCTTACCATGGTTTTATAAAGAAGTGTTATCGTGTCTTGATTTTGGCTTTTGAGTCCATTAAAAATTTGGCCAAGTACTCTATTAGCCCTTGAAGCGGCTGAACAAACTTGTTTGTTCCACTTCATATCGTTTGAAATTATTACTCCAAGGTCTAAATTATTACTCCAAGGTCTAAATAAAAAACGGACTCATGCTTTTTGGCAGAAATACACAACAGTTCGGTGCCATCCTATGGCTATTTTATACAAAATTTAGTAAGTTTTTCAAAAAAAACATTAGATAAGCTCTTTTTGGCCTAAATACACTACGAATTATTTTGTCCGACCCAATAAAATTAATATTTTTGAAAAATCTAAGAATCTAGGATATATTTTTGAAATAAATTTTATTAATGTTTTAAATTAAGTTTTTACGATATTTTAATCTCATATTTTATAGAATTTAAAAGTTAAAAAAAATTTTTTTCTGGTCGTTACTCTGACATTAAGCATGTTTAGAAGCTTTTATCGATAGAAGCTAATGGTTTTACTGAAAAACTTAAATTTTGCATTATATTGTCATGAGACGGCACTGAGCCTTAGTGTATTTGGACCAAAAAAAACGAGTCTATTTTTTTTATCTAAAAATAAAATTTTCTTGTTTTAGATATATCCCTAGTAATAACTAAATTGAAAAATAATCTAAATCTACACCTAAAATAACAATAATTCAAAAATTAATTTGCAGAGATCTACCTTAATACTTCATATTTAATTAAAACTAATATTAGAGATTAAAAAAAAATTTAATTTAAAAATTTTTATTCAAAATTAAAAAACATTACAAAAATTTGAAAATTGACCATAGCTTCTATTTGGTTTTTATTTTTGATTTTGGTGAATTTTTTTTCTGAGCAGAAAATTGCTTGCTCGTATTCAGTTTAGAAGTGACGTATTTAGCAGTCACTTGATTGGTAACAATAAGTCCGAGCATTGCAGTAATGGCAAAGCATAAGTATCCTACATAAAATGGAGTTGATTCAGAGAACCAATTCGAACAAATTCCCAAGCTAATTGATACACATGCTAATACATACAAAAAAGTGCCGCTTGTTGCATGATACATGCAAAGTGATTGATACTTGACAAATTTTCGAATAAAAAAATTAAAAATAGTCAAGTTATGACCGGCTATAAATTGAATAACTGTATAGCCAATGGTAAGAATTCCTTGATTAGAAATAAATAATAAGTTAGCTTAAAATAGTTTTCAAAATTACCTATAGTTCCATGCCAACTTTTCAAGTGTGGCCTTTCATTTTCTTCCTTATGATAATAAATGGCAGCATAAGCGACCAAAATGCTGAAAACTCCCAGAGCATTCAAAATCCAATGTAACGTTATTTTATTTTTATGCTTGACACTTGAAAATAGTGAACTTTCCTTTGAAAAAACCAAAATCGCTTGAAACAAAAACCCAACATACTAAATAAAATTAAAATATTTTTTAAAAAAGAAAAAAAAAAACATACTCCGATTGTCATCAAAAATGGATGCCATGAAAAAAGACCTTTATTTGAACTTTTGAAAAAAATTGATTTGAAATTTTAGATTTTACTTGATCCTGGTAGGGAAAAAAAAGCAATTGCTACAATAAAGGCAAGTGAGAAAATATGGGCTACCATTTTATTTTAATAAAGATAAAAAAATTTATAAAATCGATAGTTGATTTATGAAAAAAATTTTAACTGGACTTAACTCAAGCATATACTTTTACCGTCAATTAGTTTGTCTTATTTAAAGCTTTTTAAAAGCCAATCACAATTTGAATGCTGAAACTTTTTTCATTATTTTTAATTTCCTATTTTTAAGCGATTTTATTAAAAAAAGTAATAATTAAAACTTAAAATTATAAAATAACTTATTTTTGAATTAAAAGAAACAAAATATTTCTATTCTAGAGTGTAAGTTAATTTTTCAAAATATTTTCTTTTTTTTTGAAATTCTAAAATTAAAAAAAAATCTTTTATCTTCCACTTTTTTGCCTTAAACAAATTTTGTCATTAACGAAAAACGACAAAAATTTAACATAAAGACTTAATTTGATTATTATAATGCTGCTACGATACTATGAATTCACAATATTTATGGTAAATTCACGATATATTTCCATATTTATTATTATTTTACTTTTTCAGAAATTAAAAAATAATATTCATTGAAATTCACTTTTTTCTAAATTTTTTATTTAAAGATTTTGCGATAATTATCGTTATTTTAGGCATAGGTTGAAATTCACATATAGTGAGTTAAAAAAACATAAACAAAGAGACAGACACATAAATTTTTTTGTAATTTATTGAAACGTGAAAAAACTTTTAGAAAAACATAAGTCAATTTTATTTATCAAAGTAATAAAGTGAATTAAAAATGTAAATATTTTAGTCGTAATTCATTATCTTAAATACTCGTTCATAAAGTGTTACAACGAATTTGACAATTATTTAAATTTGAATGATTCGAAGCAATAGGATTGAATTGTTTAAAGAAACAATTTATGTTTTTTTAACTTTTTCAAAAAATAATGCTAAACTTTATGTTTATTTTCTCTGCTCTAATATGTTCAACTTTCATTTTCATATTTATGTGGTGATTTTTTATTTTCACTTTTTTTATTAGAGTTTAATCCTCTTTCGTTATTTTACGTAAAATATGGTAAAATATCGTGAATTTACCATAATTTACGTAAAATATGGGATACTGTAATTTTATAGACTTAAAAAGAAATCAAAGATGTAATTTTAGGTAATGATTAATTTATGTTGAAATTTTTATTTAAATTTTTCGATATTAAAATTTTTTTTTTTCAATTTGTTCTGAATTTTAAATCGTCAAATATTCACTCTACATGTTATAGACTTAAACCAAGGTTTACAAACCTATTGATTTTCTAAATAATATTAAAATCACTTGTTTTAGAAATTAATAAAAACTCAAAAGAAAAGAGATTACATTGCATCAATAAAAAAAATCTGGAAACCTAGATATAAATAAAATATTAAATTCCAGCTAAAAAACATTGAATAAAAGAAAAGATTTTACTTGTATCAATTACTGGCAAAATTCTCATAAATAATCTAAATGCTAATGCCAATTTTATGGGACATAATCATGCAATTTTTTTCAATTGTCTCAAGTCTTTCAATGCTTTTTGGTTTAGTATTTTGTGACTCTGTATGCTCATTTTTGAAAAGAAGTCTTGAAACCAAAGACCCTTGGAATTTATGAATATTTTTTTATTTATTAGTGATATTAACAAATTTGTCTATTCTCATTAGGTTTATTTAAATTCAAATTTTTTTAAAATAATTAATCTTAAAAAAATTAATATTTTTTAAATATTACCATTAGTAAAAGTAATTTATAATTTATCGTTTGATAGTCATGTCATGCAAAGTTTTATCTTGTATTATATTTTTAATGACAAATTTTAGATGGATTTTAGGAATAACATTTTATCCATTTTAGGCTTCAGAATTCACATTTAATTTGAACAAGATCACTAAAAAAGCGAATATAAAATATAAGATTGTCAACACATCGTCAAAATATCGATTTTTTCTCCGATAAATTAATTTTTGCATTTATGTCAAAACTGTTACGAAGTAAAATTTGAAGAAAAGCATTAAGCAAATGCAAAATGAAGTAATAAAGGTTTAATTTATTAATTGAATAATTAATTTTTTAGTCATTATAATTTGAGTTAAATTATTTTGTTGTGATCCTTGATCAAATAAATTTTGGCTTAATAAATGTCCCACATATTTATACGGTTTGCAAGACATTACAGAATTTTAGCATAAAAAATTTAGCAATACTGAAATCATTTATTAGAAAAAGAGTCTTATTTGTTCATCAAAGTATCTGATCGATTATATGTAAAATAAGAATTATTTATGAAACTAAGCTTCAAGTTTTTCTAAGTAAAACAATGCCATATTTCTTGTTAATTTTTATTTCATTTAAATTTCTAATTATTTTTTCTGCTAGTATACCTTAACATTAGGTGACTATTAAGCTAATTTGTTTTTTTTGTTCATTCTTTTGTTCTATATCTACAGTAAATCTAATATTAATTTATTTAAAAATAAAATAAGCTTAAGTTAATGTTTAAAATTTATAATTTTATTTTTTTTATTATTAAATAATTATTTAATTTAAATTTTGTTAGTAGCAACAGTTTACCTAAATTGTTCCTTTTAATATTAATATAAGAATGAAACAACTTAATTTAGAGATAACTAAGTGTGACGGAATATAAGAGAAAGTGCAGCTTGGTCTTCTAAAATTATGTTTCAAAAATCGTGACATTTTATTTTAGAAAAAAGTAAATTATAATCCAAAAAAAATTCTATCAATCTAAATAAATCGAATTTTTTTAAATATTTTACTTATTTCTAACAAAACTAAGCGTGACTTGGACAAGTGAATATTTTTTTACTGTGAATAAAATAATATAACTCTAATAAATAGATGATTCTAATATGTCCATATAATTTTGACAATTAGAGTGAGATTATTATTACTCCCGAAAGGATATATATTTTACTCGATTTTTTTAAATGAAAATTGAAAGAACATTTAGTTAATGTATACTAATCGGTAATTTAGCATAGAAAATGAATAACAGATTAAAAATTTAAATAATCAAAATTTTTATTTCATAAAAGAAAACATAATTTGACTCTAATTGAATTAATTAGATGAATTGTAAAAAGATAGGATTTTTTAAATGTAGGCTTATTAGGAAATCTGATTAATAAAAGATTAAATTTTTAATTTAAGACAGTTTCAAATCAATATGATGTAAATGAATTATAAGAATTTAAAATTGATATTATTTAAAGTTGCAAAATTAATTCACGTATTTACAGAAGAATCTAAAATTTAATAAAAAAAGAGTTTAAAATTTTCTATTTTTCGATCTCAGAGTTTAAAAGCTTGACATTTTTCTATACTTTTTCAAGATATTGTATCCTTAAAACTTAAAGGAAAAAACTCGTGATTCTTTTCATCAAATTTAGCTTATTTCTTCGAGAAAAACAGGAATTCATGTCAAATGAATCGAAAAATATTGAAAATTTGAATATTTAAAGAAAAAATAATTCCTTAATATTATTGATGACAAAATTTATATTTCTTTAATACTGTCCATAAGAATAAAGATACCTAGATACCTAGATAAATAAAAAATTGTTTTTTTTTTATTTTAATGTATAAGATAAAGTGCATTGCAGAATTTGTCAATTTTAATTTAGCATTTTTTACGTAAATTTTTGTATAAAATGGAAAAACATTAAAAGTCAATAAATAAAGGATTTTTAAGTAATTTTTCAAAATAATCGATTTTTTTTATTATTTTTTTAAACTAAGAATTAATTTTACTTTTTTTAATTGAATTTTACGTAAATTTCTATAATTTATGGCAAATTTTCGTCAAAAAATTAAAAAAAATGGTAGATAAAATGGATATTTTTAAACAAAAATATTGGATTTAAATTTTATTGAAAAAATACCTTAACGTTTCTCAATTGCTTTAAATTTTACAAATACACAAAAAGACAAAAAAGGTTAAAATTTAGATGGAATTTACTTTAAAGTTATGTTGCTTTGAATCGTTTAAGTATTTTTTCAATAAAATAAATTTAAATATTTTACGGAATAATAATAATCAAGAAAATTTAAAAAAAAATTCAATGATCATTTAAACACTGTTAATTTTACTACAAGAATACTTAATTATTTTTATTAAATAAAAATTATACTGAAAAGATTTTTAAGATTAATAAATTCCGTAACAAAAATGAACATAGCATCAATAATAGAATTCTTTGAATCAATGATCAAAAGTACTAGTATGACGAAAAACGATGCAGCCTATGGTGCAGGAATGGCTGGAGCTCCGTTCGATCCGGCAGGCTTCATAAAAAAACCCCAAGTCATTCTAAGGATAATAAATCTAGTAAATTTTAGAATTTAATTTTTTCCAAATATATAATTTAAATCTATTTCAATATGTAGCTGTTTTCGTTGATTGTGTTCTCAAGCATTGCGACAGAAGCGTCTTACAAACAGGGCACATGTGCAATGAACAACGATGGAACAGCGTGCGGCTATGGAATTCTGGTCGGAGTAGTCGGTTTTCTGAGTTGTATCGTATTTTTGATACTCGATGCCCGGTTTGAAAATCTAAGCAGTATTAAAATACGCAAAAGAGTGGTGGTAGCTGACATGATTTTTTCCTGTAAGCCAAAGCCTAAATTTATTCAGTAATTAAAATGGTTTAATTTTTTGTGTTTGAATTACAAAATGTATTCAAAGTTGAAATAACATTGAAAAAGTGCGATGTTTCAAGTAAAAAAATTATCTTAAGTCAATATTGCAAGCATTAAAAACTTTGTTTTTTTTTTTTATAAATTTTACATTAGGTTTGCGATATGATGATCCTTACGATAATAATTGTAATTTAAAAAACTATCTTCACTCTATTTTTCATTTTTTATAATTTGAGTTTTTATTAAAATTCATCAAATGAACGTCAATTATCATTAAAGGAAAAAAATAAAATTTTTCGGGTCTAGTCTGTTTGAAGAACTATGGTTTATCTTTTACTGGAATACTTCTTGTTATCAGGTTGTTTGAACTATTAGTTCATCTAATCTAAAAATTGTAAACCTATAGTAGTGATTTGATACTTGTGTTTTTACGTAAATTTACGTAAAGTAAAATTACGTAAAAACAAAAATTCCAAAATTTGACCAATTTTTGATAATTTTTCAAAAAATTTGAAAAATTAAAAAAAACCATTGAAATTGTTGTTAAAAAATATTTTACTAAATTTTACTTTTTTTTAAATTTACGTAAAAACCTTATTTTGAAATGGTAAAAAATGGTAAAAATAGTAACAATTTTTCATTTGATAAAATTTAAATCAAAAAATTTAATGATTTGACCAATCTCCGTTTTTCTCACTCACCTTAGGTAATATCTTTATCAAAAAATAAGCCTTTATGAAATTATTTTATCAATTTGGTTTCTTTTTTTCATGATTTTAAGGTGCTTGATGTAACTCATGCATTTCTCCTCATCTAAGATATTATTAAATTTGAAAATGGCATTAATTACATCTTCTTCATCTTTTGGATCGTGAGACAAAGTAAATTTCTTTTACTCATTCCAAACCATTTCAATCGGATTCAAATCGGGAGAATTCGGAGGAGACTTTAACTAAAAAAAATACTTTATTAGCTTTTTTTTGAAGCAAAGAGATTTTTGCTCAATATTTGATCCCATTTGCTTTAGAAAAATTTGATTTCAATTTTAAGTTGCACCAAGATAATGACCCAAAATATAAGTTTGCTATTTGCCATAATTACTTAGAAAGAAATGGAATAAAATGGGTAGGAAAAAGAAAAGTTAAAAAAAGAATTTTCAATATTTTTTTCAAATTTCCAAATAAAAATTTAACTCTATTTCACTAAAGAGTTTAATTTCAAATATTAAAATCCTTGCAATATTAGATTAAAATTATTTTTTTATTTGAAAAAGAATAAAAAATTGCGCTTTTTTCAATGTTATTTCAAAATTGGATACATTTTGTAATTCAAACACAAAAAATTAAACCAAATTTATCTAAATTTAGGCCTATAAATTTTTTAAAAAGTCGTATGGTCTGTTGTGTGGTTCCTAATATTTTGTTATAATGCAAATGAATGGCGAAAGACAAGCGCTGAACTTGAGGCCAAATCAGAGGCATATTTAATAAGATTATCACTAGCTTTTACATTTTTTTCAATTATTACTTGGGTAAAAGATAAACTAATCAAGAAAATTAGATTTAATTTAAAAAATTTATTTATTATAAATAGAGCATGATTGGGTTGCTTAACTTTTTGCGCTACAGACAAGGGGTTTCGGATATTTTCGACAATGGATACGAGGATCCGAACCAAGAGCAAATTCCGACTGAGCCATATCGGCAAGCTCCATTCAACAACAACTTCAACTCCGAAATGGGTTATCAGGCAAATTATTAAGGCTAAATCCAATATTGTGTTTTTAAATGTAAATCCTTGTTTTTTGTGTTGAAATTTTTCGATTAGCAAAATTGTACAAATGATGGCCATTTAATTAATTAATTAAAAACCCTGTAGCTATAGATATTTACTTTGTTCTAAAATAAAATAAAAGATTAATTTTTATCTGTTTTAAATTGAATGCTAAATTAAAATCCTAATTAAACAAGATAACGCATCCTAAATTGTTATTATTTTAATTTGGAAAAATTTCTTCTCTTAAAATCATTTTTCCAAATGAATTCCAAAATAAGGACAAGTGTTAGGCTCAAAATTCCGCCAGCTTTTGAGCCAGATGTTTGGGTTTGTAATCATTCCAGGAAAAAAAATGTCCAAGCCACGCTAGACAGTGACTCAGCGCGAAATGATCCCTCCACTAGATCAAGTGCATTCAAGAAAAAATTTAAATTTTTATCAATGAAACAATTTGATAAGCAAATGAACCGAAAATTTGAGCGGCTACGGCTTGCACGGAGGGAAAAAATTCAGTCCCCGTACAGCAAAAAATTACTTCTATCTGAATACAAAAATTCCAAAAATTTAGTACCCAAGAAGCATAAATCTAGAAAAAAAATTAAAAGATTTATCAAAATGAAGACTTTTAGTAAAAAAAAATATGGTTTTAAAAAAATTTATAAGCGGATTAAGAATTTGGACTCAAAAAGTCGGACGAAAGTGAACCAACTTATTAAAATGGGAAGAAAGCAAACTCGAAAAAAGATTTCTTTTATTAAACAAAAAATGAATCGAAAAGCAAATTATAAAAATTTAAAAGAATTAAACGAAAATAGCTCATTTTTAGAAGAATCTTTGATTAACGAAAACGATCTTTTTGAATTGTCTTCAGTTGAGATTCCTGAATCAAATAAAGAAAGGTAAACTTAAAATTTTTTTTTGTAACAAAAAAATTGAATCAAAAATAAAGAAGTTCTGATTTGAATTTAAAAACAAACTGTGAAAATGAATCGAAAAATAAATTAGAAACAGTAGACATCACATTAAATTTTGCATCTTTCCAAAACGACTCTCATATAGCAAACGTTTTGGACAAAAAAAATAATTCATCAATTAGAAAAAATAATAAAGTATCAAAGGAAATCAATACTAATGGACAAAAAATCAAACATTTTCAAGCTGAATCAGGTAAAAAAATTCAATTTTATTTTTTTTTAATTTCAAATTTAAAATTAAGACACTTAATTTTGTACATTATTAAATTAATATATTTTTTCCAAATATCCTCATTAGTTTAATGAATTAGATATTTTTGTTGACTAAATAATTGAGAAAATTATAAAAGGATAAAAAAAATGAATTTTAAATACTGACTTTTTAAAAAAAAATTAGAGCAAAAACTGTATCTATTAAAAAAACTGAAAATAAAATATTTACTGAATTAAGTACAGTATTGGTAAGTAGATTTTTCTTATTTTTTTTTTAAAAACAAATATACAACAGCTGACTAATCGAAACCCTCTTGGGGAATTGAACCTTCAGACCAACTAAGCCAAATTTAAAATTTCAATACCTTCCAATATCGCAACTAGCTCAAATAAATAAAAAACTAATGTTTTTATACAGTTTTTTAGGCTATTAAATCGAATTTTTTATCTAACTTTTACTCTAAGAATAAAGACAAAATTAGAATAAAGGTTAATTTTTAATTTTATTTTAATTTCGAATTCAACTCCTCAATTTTTTAAGTTTATTCAAGAAGAAATTCGAAATTATTCTAAGAATAAAAGAAAACTTTTGCGCTAACTCTTAGTCCGAAGTCAGGAGTCATGGTTTATTCTAAAAAAATAAAAAATTTTTATAGCATGGCTTCAATGGTATTAATTTTACAAAAAATTGCAGAAGGAAAAATTTACTTATCATTTTATTTGAAACTTTAGATAAGGCCATATTAAGTTGATCGTGAGTGAAAACTGGCTTTTTGAACTAGTTTTCGTCAAATTTTAATGTCTGGCCATTAGTTTTCTTTAAAGAATTTATGAATGATGTCATCTTGTTTTTTTCAAATTTTTTTTTTATCTGATTTTAATAATTATGCCATGGAATTTTTTTAATTAGAGAAAATCTCTGTTATCGAAGCTTTAATTTTTTATAAAAATTAGTGAAGACAATTGAATTTTCTTAAATGTTAGTTAAAAATATTGAATATTTTATTTAGTGATATAAATGAGTTAATTATCGAATTAAATTCTTTGAATGAAATTTTAATTGTCAAAGGGGAAGAATTCTGATTCTATTTTTTTTTCAAACAGTAAGCTAATATATTGATTTAGTTTTTAATTGGAATAATTTTGCTAATTATTTTTTTTAAATAATAATAGCAGGTTAAATAATTTTTATATATTTTTGAAAAAGTCTAAAATTTTGATCTTTCTTGAAAAAGGTTTACAAAACTATAAATTAAGCGAAAAAATAAATTCAATTGAAAACTTTAAAAACACTATGACCAAAAAAAAGAGACATTCAACTGGATCTTTAAAAGGTTTAAATACAGCTAAAAATGAATCGAACATGGCCAAATGCTTGTACCAAACAGCAAACGATTTCTCAAAAAAAATAACTAACAGTTTTCAAGCTAAAAAAATGAAATCAAATTCTGATTCAAATTTGTTAAACCATAATAAAAATGATGAAAATTTAAATGATGTGAAACAAAATTCAAATTCAACTTTTGAATTTACTGAGCCAAATTTAAGTCCAAAGTCTTTTTGGGTTGATAGTGGAAAAACGCAACTAGGTCTAAAGATTGACAGGTAAAAAAATTGTTATTTTTAAATGCTTTTAATTTAATTGCTTTATAACTTAGATTCATAAGAAGGTACAAAAAACTTAGTAAACAAAAAAAGTATCTGTTATTTTTCATTATTGTTCTATTATTTTTCACAACCTTATCGTTTTTGATCATTTTTATTCTTCTTTTGTTGGGTAAAAGACGCAATTTTTAAAAATTAAATTTTTGCTTAAATTTATTTTTAGGACCCACATCTCAATACTTCATAATTAATAATTTAGAATCAAACGCTTCGCATATTTTGTCTACCAAAAAAAATTCCCTTAATACACTACCAAACTCTCAAAATGATACAATTGTTAAAAATCAAGGTCTGGTAGGTGATTTTTGTATAAAAGTAGTTGGAGACTGTTCCAAATATATGGAATGCAAAAAACATAACAGTTTACTTTCAAATATTAGTACTTGCCAATGCATTGATGGATTTATTGTTGATTCCAATCGAACTTGCAGTAATAATTTTATTAATTTTTCTGAAGATAAAAACTTGTAATTTTTGAAGAAGGAATAGCAAAATCCTATTGTCAGTATGATTCCGATTGTTGGAAAGATTTGGTGTGCAACAAAAATCAAAACAAATGTATTTGCAAAGATGGTTATCTTCCCAGATCTGATGGAACATGCTGTATACTTTACAAATTAAGTCATTTAACCCTAGTATTCTTGGATATTTTATAGCTTAAAAATTTTAATTTAAAATTGGGCAAAAAAATATCTAGTTTAGATTTAAAAATTTATTTTTAAACAAAAAAATTAAAAGAAAATATTTGGAAAATTAAGCATTTTCTAGAGGCAAGATTCAAGAAAAATATAAAGCTGAAATAGCTGTAAAATTTAAAAGTCTTCCACTACCTGGGCTTTATGATACAAAAATCAGACAGTGACTTAATGAGAAAAAAATCTTTAACATTAATAGAACATGTAAAAGCACGTTGAGTCAAGATCGAGCAAAATATTTTTGAAGCACCAGTATTATCCATTCCCATTCTTAATTTAATATGATAAAAGTAAATGAAGAGAGTATAGAAAAGAGCCAAAGCACTGAGGCTTTACAGGCTATTATTATGTCATAATCATAAATAGATAAATCTAAGCAATAAAAATTCTAAGGCTATATAAGTATTCTTTAGCTCCGTTAGATTTTACTTTTATAAAAAAATTAAATTAAAATGGGGTATAACTTATTAACTGCAAGTGTTCAAGGGGAAAAAAATAAAAAAAAAGACTTTATCTTTTTTCCTGAATCAAATAGAAGAAAATATTTTGCTAAAGTTCGCGCGATGCAAAACTTCCACACTATCTCCAGATATGGATTTCGACATCATTTTTGGATTCTACGTATATGAAAACCTAGGTTTAGCCAAAATTTTAGGGGGGGTCAAAAGATTTGTTTTTTGGCTAGGGCGGTCTGAATCTTTACAGCCTTATATAAAGTATATCTTATTTAAGCTTTTTTATCTCAGAATTTAATCAATCGAATCTACTCGATCGACACATTTTCTGATAGAGAATTAAATGCTCTATATTCTGAGCTGGTTATCTTGAAAAAAAAAAAATTTTTAAATTTGAAAAAAATCGGAAAAATTTTGACATTTTTTAACTTTTTCGGGATCTACTTTTTTGCAAACCCCTTAACCTATATATTTTTATACAAATTCTGAAATTAGACAAAATTCTGAACAAAATGGTGGTTTTACTTTTTTTATTTATTTAGTTTAAAAATTTTTATAATCGCTCAAAAAGAGTCTATTTTTCAAAAAAAAATTTTTGAAAATTTTTCAATTATTCCTCAAAAATCTGGAGATAGTGTGGAAGTTTTGCATCGCGCGAACTTTACTAGAGCATTTTTTTCTTTATATTTATTTAATTCGGGTAATCGATGTCACATAATTCTTTCAGAGTTTCATTTTTCATTCAGCATTTTCCTTATATTTTCGCGTGAGGGACAATGATTAGATCATCCAAAAATATCTCAAAGAAGACAAATTGCATCGAATCATCTAACTGATAGTAAAAATTTTATCTGAAAAAAAAGTTAAATAATATTCATTAATGGGTTTATTGATTAACGTCATTATTCAATATTTTTGCTAATTTTTTTTTGTAGAAACTAAACTCATTTGATTCAACTTTTTACCATAATTTACGCTAATTTTAGTTATCATAGGTAAAAAAGGTAAAAAAAAAACATTTATAAAGTTAACTATTTTAATTATTAAAGTTAATTATTTTTTTATCAAATTTATCAAAAAGCATCCTGAATTTATCATCTCATCCTAAATATCGACTTTAAATACTATTTTTTTTTCTTAATTTTGCATGATAGAAATTAAACAAATATAAACTTAAAAAAAAAATTAAAAAAAACAGTCTGGTCAATTTTCGTTGTGTTTTCGTGATTATTTATTGTTGCCACTTTAAATGATACAACAAATCCAAATTTTTTTTTTGGACAAGTTTATCAAGAAAATGTCAGTGCGCCATTTTTTTCCTTATTATTTGATTTTATCATTGTTCTTAGGAAATCAGAGTTATTTAAAAATAAGCCTTATTTTTAAATAACTCTGATTTAAAGCAGTCTTTTAATAAAAATTCAAAATTTAATGTAATTGGAATAAAATTAAATATTCTGTTTTAATTTTTATTTTATATGAAAAAATAAGGATATTAAAAAAAATTGAAAAATATAAAAAATGCTCTTTATAAATTTCAAATTAAAATTTATGTGCTCTTTTAAAATTTAAATAAGATTTAGCTAGCTTTTTTAAACTAGGGTTTTATGATTCGGGAAAACTTATTGTTCAGTGATTTTACATGATTTTTTAATTAGTCGGAAGATACAATTCAACATGTGAAACTGATGAAGATTGCTTAAAAAATGGTGAATGTGCAATGATAAATTGGACTGAAAACGAGAAAGTTTGTCGCTGTAATTCCAAAAAGAGAGCTGTTTATTTGGCAGATAATGAACCTTCAAGACAATGCAGTATTTAATAATATAATAATTAAGTATTTTTAGTTGTTATTTAATAAAGGGTTATTGGTTGGCGCCCGATGTGATGACGACCAGGATTGTGTTGAAAATGCCCGATGTAGCAAATATTGCTCATGTAAGGAAACAGATCTTTTTTTCGAGACAGAAAATTTTTTCTGTGGTAAGTAAACTGTTTTCAATTATTTATTTTAATTTGGCGTGCTTAATAATCGTGATAAGAAAAAATTTAAAACTAATTTTTTTTTCAGAAGATGCTTGTCGAGTCATTAGCAATAAAACGCATTCAAAATCAATCAAATATTCTCATCCAAGAAAATGTGGTTACTATTTCTCATGCTCACCAAGAGACTTGGATTTGTGTCCATCAAACTATTCGTTTGATTTTGACAAACAATCATGCAACTCATCAATTTTATGCCATTGATAATAAATTATTTTAAAAAAATAATATTTTATTTAAATTTTAGAACAAAAAATTATATTATTATTTACAAATTTTAATTTTTTTTATGTGAAAAATAATATTGAAAAATTTGAAAACAAATTCATTAAACAATAATAATTTTTAAAAATGTATATTCTAGTTTATTAACAATTAAATACTTTTTGGTTAAATCTCTTGACTTTAAGAAATTTAATTTAAAAAAAAATTAAAAATTTCAATTTTAGAAAAGGGGTCTAACATACTTTTGAAACTTTGTAATATACCCATTTTTCATCGAACCATAATTTGCTTATTAACTCATTTTTAGCTGATAAACAAACCTACTTTTTCAAAACAACTAAAAAACTTTTCAACATACTTAATTTGATTTTTGAAAATAAAATTATTTTAAAATTCAAAATCAAAGATTTTTTTAGATAAAATTACAAAAATACTCTATTAATGTGGCCTAAGCTTTTTATTAAAATTGCGATTTATTTTTTTTCTCAATCTATTAGATGTTGGAAAATTTAAGTTTTTTTTTTAATTTTAAAAAATAATTTTGGATTTTTTTAACTGGGATGAAAAAAAAAGCATTTTGAATATTTTTATTAGTATGCTTAAAAATTTTAGTAGTAAGTTAAAACAACAATTAAAAGAATTGATTGTATGAATCAAAATTTAATAATTTACACAAGTTCAATGATTCTGATTTATTTAAAAATTTGAATAAAATTCTCTTTCCAGCTTATTTTAAAGATTAAGGTTAGTTTGAAAGCTTGAAGAGAACTGCAAATAATTAGTTTAAATAAATTTTGAACAGACAAGTTAGACATAAAACTTTATTTTAAATTAAAACATGATTTTAAAGAAAATTTTTCTAACTCTATCGTTTCTGATATTAATGCAAGTTCTTCTTGGCATAACGAAAGATTGGATTTTTTTACCACATAAATATAAATTTTTAAAGAAGGAAAATGAAAAAAAGCTATTAAACAAATACTGCTTCTTTAATGGTGACTGGTTGATGTTGGGTGACATGTATTATTTTCGAAAACAAAGCACATTCATTTTTATCGATGCATCTCTGATTTTTGTGTCATTTTTTCATCCAACAGTTGACAAACCACGATTTGTATACTCGATACATCCTGAAAAAAATATGAACAGCAATTTTAGAATAAATTCGACCAAGATAGTAAGATTTAAAAAGGACCTTTTAGATGGAACCTACATGCTGAGTAAAATTTTTATCTGGCTTGACCAAAATCAATCAATTGACATAAACGCTAGATATTTACTGAAAATAGAAAACGGTGACTCAGTAACAGTTTTGATTTTGCGAAACAAGCTTCTCAGAAATGACAGAAAAGAAAAAAAGAATATTTTGATATGTACCAAGCTTTTGTTCAATAATTCACAAAGATTTGGTGAATATCGCGATTGGATTAGAATGAACAGATTATTTGGTGTAGACCATATTCAAGGATACAAATTTCCAGGAGACTTTGAAGGAATGCTGGAATCAATTACTCTTAAAAGCATTAATTGCATTCCAAATTTGTTGAAAAGTAAAATTACTGATGAGCTCTCAAACATCGATTTTTTTTACAAAGATCCAGGTATTTGGGAATTTTACAGAAAAATGGATCTGATTAATTTGCTGTTGATAAATGAATGCTATTTGGAAAACATGGACAAATACAAATATGTCATGGTTACCGACACTGATGAGATTTTTTTTCCACGGTCTAAAAATTTTAAGCTCTCGAGTAAAAAAAAAATTGGAGACTACAATATTAGCAAATATATTCAAGGTTTTGACTGGAATAAAAAGTCTAATTTATATTTTAGACAATTGACAACTTTATCATCCTCAACAATAGAAAAATTTTGTTCACATCGAAAAGAAATGGGTAATTCATCAAAGATTTTTCAAATCATGCAAGATAATTTAAAAATCAAATTCAAAATTTCATCTCAGTACCAAAATAATTACGCTCAATATATTTGTAAAATATATCACACTAAAATTAAACCACGAAAATTCAATTCTAGTTTTGGAAGTTTTCTAATGGTAAAATCAGATAAAAATGGAAAAAGTGTTTACAGGACCGACCTTGTGTTCAGTTTTAAATCCCACTATGCCGAAAAAGTATATCGTTTTGATTCAAACAGATTCAATCTAAAAAATTTAGAAAAAAAAACTGTGCTTTTTAATAAAGGTTTTACCACCCACTTTAGACCATTTTGCCCATTTTTAGCAAACAGAGTTTTTTCTCCTGTTGACATAGTTTTTGATAGGCAATATTTTGAATTTTATTCAAAATTTTTCAAACAATAAAATTCTAATCACACTCACTTTTTTTTAATAATCATTTAATTGTGATTGCACCTATTTCTTGATTTTTGGCTCCTAACCCTTCCTCTTCTAATAGTAATGGTGGTAGAAATTTTGAACCATATCGAACCATCCATTAATCAAATCCTCACTACCTTAATACCTTATTCAATCTTATGAGATTTATCAATTTCGTGATATGCTAGTTACAATTTATGAATATTTTCCTAGGTACCGCATACCCTTGCAGAGAAGCCCTCCTCCTAAAACTCGAAATTGGCGTTTTGTTCCAATGCTACGAAGGCTACTAGTGCTACGTAACATCGATCCTTATTAAATCAGAAATTTGGGCCTTAATCTCTAGTTAAAAAACGAAAATAAAGTAATGTTTAAAATCCAAAAATTAAAATTAAATGCAGCTTTTTATTTTAAACCAAGAAAAAACTTATATTTTTAAAAAGATTTCTTAATTATTTTTTAAATAAATAAATAAAAATCTTAATTTTTTAGAGAATGACCGTTGAAAGATATTTTATCTTTATGTAGCTAAGTCTTGGAACAGATAGTTTTTTAAGAGATAAAATAAATTCAGATAATTTATCTTCTTTAAGAAACAAATATGAAAAGATACCATGATAATTCATGGCTTAATATTGAAAGATTCTTGTAGGTTCAATTACCTTTAATTTACTCCATTAATCCTTTAATCAATTGAAATTTAATCTATTTATTTATTATTTTATTAGTTTGAGGCAAACCCTCCGGCTACTCAGAATGGATAAACTTCCTTCTTTTTTAGCCAAGCGATAGAAAAGGCACAGAAAATTTAAATTCGTTCATAAGTTCATAATAATTAAAAAAAAACAAAATAAGTATTTTTTTGCTAATTATTATTTTCACTTCTAATAAAATTTTTCACACGTATTTATCTTTTTCTAGTTTAATTATTATTTAACAGATATTTTATCTATCTATAATAATTAAATTTTCAGACAATTATTTTTCAAAAGACATTGCTACGGAAAGATATTGTAACTGTACATCTTCCTAATTTTAAATGCAGCACTTGAATTTGAAATTTATTATTATAAAAATGACAAATTCTTAAATTAAGTCTAAAATGATTCGATCAAAAATCTATATAAAGTTATTCAGTCATTGGTGCATATAAATCGTTTTTAGAGCCAAGTATATTTTAGTCATCACTATCAAAAATATTGTTTTCGCCTGTTTCAAATAAATATAAATGATTACTATCATGAGTATGGTCAATGTAATTGGTAATGATAGAATTCGATTTCAACATTAGTTTTTTTTTCTGCATATAAATCAAAGTTGGTCAAAAGTCAAACTTTAAAGTAATAATCGTTAAAAGCCAAAGTCAGACTTTGACTGAATTTTTTTTTCATAAGTCTGGACTTGACTTTAAAATAATAAAATTTGATTTGATTGATTTGCAAACGAAAAAAAATTAAAGTCAAAGCCCAGACTTGACTTTGACAAACTCTGATATAAAAAAATAAAAAGAAAATTACTTACTCTAATATGTAATAATAAACTCTAATTTGCAATAGCTAACATAATACTTTAAAAAATAATTTTACATGATGTGAAAAAAAAATTACAACTAAAATAAAACAATAAACAATATCGTCTTTTTTTAAGTGAAAAACATATTTTCATTTCTTTTTCTAGCAAAATTTAGCTTTTTAAGATAAACTAAATCTGAATTATTTATTTGTTTTCTGTTTATTAAAAAATTACAGGTTTTTAAAAATTGAAAATAAATTCCGATGTATTTGTTTTATTGTGTTCAGAGTTTTAAAATAGTTATAAAGTCAAAGTCAACTTATTTTGTTGACTTTTGGAAAAGTCTAGTTGTGCTTGCGTTTAAAATAAAAAATAAACCAAAATTAACCAATTTTTACACTCCACAATTAAAATACCCTTTAATTACGAAACTTACCAAATTTAATAAATGAATAATTAGAAAAATTTGAATTAAAAAAAATTTTGTTTATTGTTTATAAGAAATTTACTCAAATTAACCAAACTTGATGAAAAACATCGATAATTTCTGCAAATTTTCGTAAATTTGTATATTTTCTCTTTAAGGATTTACTGCATTTTACGTGAATTATCGTAAAATTATTTCAAATTACGAAAATTAACCTAACATTTGTAGAATCCTCGTTTCAAATCACCACTGTAGGTTAAACTTTTCAAGTCATTCGTTAAAATATATTTTTGAATTTTATAATTATTATATTAATTTTTCTGAGGCAAATTGAAGTTCAAGATCAAATTTAAATTTCAAATCAAAATTTTTCGTTTTTGATATAAATAGAAAGGTTTTTTTTTTCAATTTTTTAATAAAAAGTTACTAAACTTTATTAAACATGATTTGTTTAATCTACGCTTAGATAGAAAATTATATGAATTTTTATCGAAAGTAAATTAAAATCTTAATTAATATTTTGAAATTTTGCAAGACAAAATTTAACTTTGTTTCGACGTAATATATTTTTATTAGTACTAAAATATCATTTAAAGCCATAATTTGGATACCTATATGGATTTTAAATTTGTCTCTAAACTTTTCAAATAAAGATTTTAGAAAAATCAATTAAAAATCAATCAGAATAAAAACATTTGTTTTTTTTTCAATTAAAATAATAATCATCTTATATTTAATTTAAAAAATATTTAAAAAAGATAATTTGAACAATTTTTATTAAGATTATTATTTATTAAATTTTGATCATTTGATCATGATCATGAACTTTAAGTTGCCTTTTTCTGACTCATTTGAACTTTCTTTTATTATTTATATTTTTTTCCGCAATAGATATTATAATTTTGTTTTCGAAATAGATAATTTAGAAGCATCATCATTTAGGTTACAGTTTAAAATAATTAGGACAATTAACTGCCTCAGTTCTGATTCCACTTAAACGAATAAATGTGTAGAGCTTTAAAAAATAAACTGAAATAATTTCTGGAATCAATTTCTGTAAATACTTGCTATGCATCTAAATTTAATTCAAATTTTACTTTTTAGAAATAAAAACTTTTTGATTATTTTTTATTCGTTTTTAAATAAAAAATATTTTTTAAAAATAAACTTTAAAACTAAAACCATTTATTTTTAACACGGCTTTTTAAAAAAAAAAAGTTTGTTTTAATTTTTCTAATTTTGTTTCAATTTTTTAAAAACCTTTCGGTAAGTTGGAGTTAAAATCCATAAAGTCTTGTTATTAAGCAAGTAAACGAATACTGCTACTTAAATGGCGACTGGTTACTCATACTTTTTTTAAGTCCTTTCGAAAATAAGACGCCTTGTGCATCTTTATTTATTTATAATATAATTGAAGGACTTTTTTATTTCATGTACCCCAAATATTGAATAAAATACACCAAAATTTGATTTTTGTACCCCAAATTTTTTATAATTACACCAATTAATAAGAAAAAAATAAAATGACACTTTTTTTTATCACATTGACACTAAATTAATTAAAAAAATACCAAAAGTATTAATTTTTTTTTCTATTTCTTCCACAGAAATTATTATTTTTACCACATTTAGCCTTCATTAGAACCCGTTATTTTTTCAGAAAAAAAAACTAAAATAAGTTCACAAAAAAAAATTTATGCATAAAAGTAATAATAATATAAAAGTTTTATAAATTCAAATATACTTTATTTAAAATCGAGACAATATCATTCAGACAATCGAAATTAAGTCGAAATAAATGATTTTTTTCAAAGAGATCTCATATATGCGTATTAAATTTTCTTTTGTATGATTTTCGGTGCCGTAAAGATATTTTTGTTCAAGTTTTATGTCATTTATATTCAGCATTAAAAAATACAGAAAACGTCAAAATAAAAGCAGAAAATTTTTTATTAAGAAATGTTAGAAGTATTTAGGTTACAAAGAATTTAATTCAATTCTTCATAATTTAAGCTTAAAAATATAACTATAAAACTACTCAAACTAATTTATTAATTCATTTTAAACAAAGTGTATGTTTTAATGACTTAAATAATTATGATTAAGGAAATTTGATAAAGATTTTTATGAATTCTTTCTAAAATATTTAATTAGATAATTTTAATATGTGGTAAAAAATGCTATATTTTACATATAAAACTAATAAATAAGTAAACTAAATAAATTATTTTTTACTTTTAATTAAATAATCTTTGATATTTCTACATAGATTAAAATGATTTCCAGCATTTGGAAGGCATTTAAGTCAAGGCCAGGTTTATTTTTATTCTTCTCCTATCTTTGCCAAGTCATATTTTGTTTCCCTGAATATCATATTTCTAAGGGTCAAGTCAGTAACTTGACTTTTAAAAATTTTCAAATCAAGTCGTTTTGAATTTTTTTTAATATAGGATGAGACGGATGCACGTGTCGATCGTCTTTAAAATCCTGCTTTTTTGTATTTCGATTTTATTAGAACTTATGTAAGATATGAAAGTGAGACTACAATCTGATATGAAAATCAGATGATTCGACTATAGTAGTATCATTAGCCGCCAATTGCTGAGATCTGAATTTGTCAAACTTCTCTTTAAATGCATTTGTTGATGTTGCAGAAACGACAGTGTCCGGTAGCTTGTTCCATTAGGATGCTACTCTGTTCGTGTAGAAGTCTTCTCTTGGCTTTGACAAGCAGAGTTGCTTCCTGAGTCTTGGTTTTTTACGTAGATTCATCGTTGAGTGATTGATTGTTGGAGCTTGGCTTGAATCTGCGAAGGCATGCAGCTGAACAATGCTCTGTTTACTGACAATTTTGAAAAGTTGGATTGCATCACCTTTTTTCCTTCTACTTTCAAGCGTAGGGATACCAATCCTTGCTAATCTTGAGAGATAATTGAGATTCCTGAGACCAGGCACTAGTTTGGACTTTTTCTAGCCTTTTAATGTCTTTCTTTTGCAAAGGATTCCAAGCTGCTGTACAGTATTCAAGATGCGGTCTTACAAACGCAGTGAAGAGTTTTCTAAAGTTGTCCGTTGTCCAAAATTTAAAGGTATTTTTAAATTGAGCAAGGACTCCATTTGCCGTCTGGATTGCCTTGTCTATCTGCACAATTTTAGCTATGATGAGTTTTTTTTATTCTTTATAATAAAAAGTTAACACAAATTAAAAATATAGAATATTGGGGCCTGTCAATCGCTGATTTTTTTTTACTTTAGTAAATTTACTAAAGAAAAATAGAAATGCCTAAAGAGACTTTAACTCTCTTAATGGATGGAGTTCTAGCAAAATTTTCAAAATCATATTTTATAATTAATTTCTGAAAAAAATTGAAAGATATTGATATTTGATAAAATATTTATATTGGAAATTTACAAGATTTTCACCAATTATAAAAGCTCTAAAAGTAGAATTTTTAATACAAATAAAACTGAAATACAGAATTTTCTTTATGATAAAATTAAGTCAGAGCAAGTTTTGCTTTAATTTTTTAATGTACCTTAAAAGATCGTATCTACTACAGATTCTTTTTAAAAAAAAAACAATATGTCCAAAATAATCTTCAATATTAAATATGTTCGAAAATCTACAATTTAATTAATTGAATTTGTGTTTGAGTGTATTTATTTATTTATTTATTGAAATGAATTAACCTCCTTTAAGGAGAAGTAAAATAAAATAAAAATAAAATTTTTTTTTTTTTTTTTGTTTTTTTAAAAAATGAAAAATTATTATCTAAAAATAAAATTACAATAATAGAAAAGGAACATTAGTTCGAAAATAGAAAAAGACATGAAAGTTAGAAAGCAAGATAATTTGGACCAAAATTCATGAATTTCTTTTATTTTGAATTAGCTCATTTAGGAGAGTTCTGTAATGTTTTAATTTTAAATTGCAAAGACATAACCAAATTGAATCAGATATACCATCATTAGAAATCAGTTTAATCTTAAGATTTTCTTTAAGTTGGTTTATATTTACTGAAATTTTTGAGGTTTCAATTTTAAAGTACTTGGAAACAAGTACTAAGTCGGAGGAAAAAGATTTATTAGAGGGAGGGTCACTTAGCATATATTTTAAAAATTGTGATGATAGATAATTATATTTATTTGTATCAATAAAAGTTAGTTTTGAAAATAGATAAAGTTCATCAAAGTTGAATACTTTTAGTACTTTTAAGACTCGTGACATGTGACAGTAGGCTTTTAAACCAAAAATTTGTCTAATTAAGTTGTTTTGTAATTTATTTATTGAATTCTTTGTGGTCGAATTAAGAGTAAGAGCCTCAAGACCATATGTGAATTTAGATAAGCAAAATGTTTTGTATATAAATGATTTGAATTTAGGTGAAGAGGTAGGACTATTTTTAGGCAGAAGATACGAAATTCCAAAAAAGCTGCTCTGAACTTTTTTAAAATTTATAACTGCCTGTGTGTTTGAGTGTATGAACAAGGATTTAATTTACTCAGTAAATGTTTTAACACCCATCAATATTGGAATACCAAGTAGCTCAAACACTATCTGATTGTTTGAAATTTTTAATGAATTAAATGTGGACTTTTATACGTAATGATAAATTTTAAACCGATTGATAGTATTTTTCAAACTAAATAGAATATAAATCAATTTAAAGTTTTAACTTTTCTATGAACTGTATTTTTTTTCCTTATTTAGTTATGAGTCTTGAATTAACAAATAATAATAATGTTAATTATTTCATTTGTTTCAAAAATATTTGAGTAAATTGTTGATTTTCATTTTTTTTATTTACTTTTTTTTAAATCTTATTTCAAATAAATAATCAAATTAAAATTATTTTTAGATAGTGATTTAGTTAAAATTATTTTTAGAGAGCGATTACATAGATTATGTTTTTTTTTTGAATACTGAAGAATGTTTAGTGTAGAATGTGTTATTAAAAAAATAGAAACGAGATCTTATAATACTCTAATAAGAAAACGGAATATTTTATTCTAATTATTTTTATTTCTAATAAGTCAAATTAAAGATATTTGGTTTCAAATGAAACATTATTGAAAATTTAATTTAGGCAAATAAAAGTGTATAATTAGAAACAAATAAATAAAAAATTAAGCACGCAATTTATTTGGTTCTTAAATGAGCGAAAAATTTGGAACAAAAACTTCCAATAATTGATATATTCCAAAAATAAATGCATAATAATAACAAGTTAAATAATAATATTTGTGAAGTTTTAAAAGAATTTTTAAAATAAATAATTTATTGATTTTTCTGCTGAATTCATTTTGCATTGTTTTGTTAGTATGAAATAAAAAAATTTACTTCGAAACATGATGAATTTTCTTGCAAAAATTGAATAGATTAAAATTTTGTAGATGCAATCAAGTAAAAATTTCGAATTTTTAGTTTTATTTCTTACTTTTGTATTTTATGGATCGAAAATTACATTTGGTAAAATAAGTGAAAAGGAAAATTTTTGTTTAACTTTAATCTTTTATTAAAAATAAGTCAGCTCAATTGGTTGCTACAAGTGTACGTCAGCACTAAACGATTCCACATGTTTAGACCCATTCAATCCAGGCTTAACGTCCAAGAATTTGTATGAAGAGGAATGCAAGTCAGGCATTCAAGATCGAGTTGGTTTATTCCCTGCAAGATATTGCCTTAAAGTAAGTGGCTTCAAAGGTAAGCTGTGTCCATTTTGATTCTATCTATCGTAAATTTATAAAATTATTAAGCGGGTACAAAAGAACAAATAGTCATTAGAACTTGTACAGTTTCTAAGCTTTTGGATTCAGATAGTTCTCATAGTAGTTTTACTTTGAAAATGGAGGATAATACCGAAGTTAGAATTGTTTCAGGGTTGATTGCATCATGTAAAGATGATGGCTGCAATAAAACTAGTTATAATAATTCATATTTTTTTTTAGTAATTTTTGTTTCATTTCTCAACCTATTTGCGATTTTCTATTTAATTAAATAGTTAATAAAGCAACCTGTTTGTATTAGCTGTTATTTTAGTCATCAAAGAGTTTCGATTGTTTCCGAGAGATTTTTTATTATAAAACTGTGAATTATTTTTAATTTTTTAATAAAAGTTTTTTAAGAGTCCTTGTTCGAATTAATCTAAATATGGAAAAATTTAAATAAAAACTATTCAAATACATCAAATTTCGTATTTTAATTTAAAACTTTACTCTGGGAAAAATATTTGTAAAAAATAGTCATAATGAATGTGTAATAAAGGACAAGTTGATTTTAAAATTCTGCACTTTTTTTTTTTAAATATTGATTGTATAGAATTTATCAATATTTTACCAATATGAGAAAAAGAACAAATTTTTTACTAACCTAAATGACAATAAATAAATTATAAGTAAAAAAATGACCTAATAAAGAGTGCCTTTTTGAATCCAATAATTTATACATATAAAAAATTACTATAAAAATGTAACTCACGATCAATTCAGATCGCACATCGTTGTCAAGCCACGAACAGTTAATGAATCGGCTCTCAATCCGTCCAACATTCCGGCCAGAACTTTGGTTGAGATCACAATTGTTCAAAAGTCATAAAAGTGGTCGCAATAATAAATACATGGAACGGCAAAAAAATTCATGTGAACGCGATCATGGCTGCATGGAACGGTAAAAATTCAAATATAAACTTTGACTTAAAAATGACTTGATTATTAAGTATATACTTAATTTCGAGTTAAGTCAAATGACTTTTTTTCAAAAAAAAAAATTAATTCGCAAAAAATGACTTGATTTAAAAAATTTGAAAAGTCCTAAGAATTAATTCTTTTTTTCTGACTTTTGCACAAGTCTGTTTGAGATTCAACAACGTCTACAACAACAGAAACAGAAAAAACATTTTAAGATCACTAATTAACTGTTAAAATAAAGTTGATTTTTTAGTTTTTCGATTATTGAATCGATTGCCAATAATAAATAAAGTATTTAAAAAAATATTAATAAAAGTTTTTTGTTTGAACATTAAAATATTCAAATTAAAATTATATTTAAATTTAAATTACAAGTCCAATTAAAGATTGAATTGTGAATAATTGTAAAAATATTGTTCACTTAATATATCAAATATAAACAAAAAATTGTACATTTATTAATAATTTTTAGATAAATGCATCTAATTATTTATTTTATAGCAGGCATAAACAAATAATTTCATTCTTAAAAAAGTTAAAGTTAATTAAATATTCTTAATTAATTGGTCATTAATCATCATTTTCCACTACAATTTTTAGCAACTAAATTTTAGACTTGATGAAAGTTAAAACTGGAAACCAAGTGTATAATGTTTAAAGTTCATATTAATAGTTTATATTTTTTATTAACTAAAAAATAGTATTTTTTGTAAAATATATTTATGCGAGGCGCTTGAACCAGAATTTTTAGTATTAAAGCACTAAAAATGATACAAAAACGAGAATTAAAATTATTTAGGAGCTAAATAGATTTGCCGTACGAATGCAATTTAAACAAACTAGGTTTTACAATACTAAAGGAAATAGAGAGAGGTGATTTTTTGGAGTATTATATAAAATTGTTTTTTTTCTAATTTCAGATTAAAACTATCAGACTTTTTTAGAATAATTTAAAATTGCTTTTAAATGCAAATTCTAAATTTTTTCATGGTTCGACATTTTAATTTATCTAATTTGTGAAAATCGTCTAACCAAAATATTATTTTAAAAAAATTAAAATTTTTTTAATTGATTAATTTTTTATTAGTTAAAAATTTTTAGTAAAATATTTATCTTCACCACTTTAATTATTTATTTGAACGGGAAATTTTGGAAATAGTAATAATAATCTGAGAAAATTTTGTTTATTCTGGTGTAATTTTAATCAAACAATAAATAGGGAATATGTCTATAAAATTTATGAAGCAAAATAAATTTACTGTTTGAATTGCCATTGTGAAATATCATACAAAACTTCCAATACAAAAATAAAAAAATTTTATAACTTTTGTTCTAAGCGTCAAAAACCTGTTCTGTAAATGAAACAAAGTGAAACAACTGTTGTTTCACTTTCTGCGGAAGTCTGCAAAATCTGTGCGAATTTTGCAAAATTGCACCCAATTTAAAAGCCTTAAAAATAAAACTGAATTAATTTGCACAGATTTTGCAGACTTCCGCAGAAGGTGAAACAACAGTTGTTTCACTTTGTTTCATTTACAGAACAAGTTTTTGACACTTAAAACAAAAGTTATAAAATTTTTTTATTTTTGTATTGGAAGTTTTGTATGAAATTTCACAATGCCGTTTGAATTTAAAAAACGATTAAGTCCAAATGTCGCATAAATTATTTTTAACCTAGGTAATTTAAAGTTTATTCTTTAGAAATGATATGAAAATATTTAAAATAAAATCTTATTTTTATATATAAAAGTCTAAAAAAAATCTAGCCTTGAAAGAAATTTTTTACAAATAAATAAAAATATATTTTACAAAAAAAACATCTTTTTCTTCCGGCAGCGAAGCAATGAGTACTAGTATTTCTAATATTGAAAAGAACAAAAAAATTAATTAAATATAAAAATATAAAAATATTGCTATTTTCGTATGATTAATTAATCCCAACATTTCTGTTCAATTAATCGAAAATTGTGGGTCTAGTGGAAAGTGTTAACAATATTCCACGTAGAAATGCTACCATGGGTATCAAGTCTAAAATTTGAACATTTTTTCCACACCATTTCTGGTCAAAAATTTTTAGACTAAAAGCTGATCGCATAAAAAATAAGTTCACAAAATTTTAGCTTTAAAAAATTAAATTTAAATAATTCAAAAGACGAGAGTGACGATGAATAGACGGATATGTTACTTTGGTTAAATCTAAATCCAGAAAATGACCAGAATATTGATGCCGAGTCGAGTTTTAGTGAAAATGTAATAAATTTTTAATTTAAAACTAAATTTTTATTAAAAAATTTGTGTTCACTTAAAAAAATTTTGTCACCAGAAATTATGTTAACAAAATGTTAAACTTAATGCCCATGGTCGCATTTTTTTCGTGATCAGTTGTTCACACTTTCTGTTAGAAATAATTTCAGAATCAAACTGATTTAAAGACAACGATAAAGAATACTATAGATCATGTTTATTCGTGATTTTGAATCTAAATTTTATTCCCAATTAATTTATTAATAAGTTAAAAAAAATTAAAATAAATTTAAAAAAAATCGCTTTTGTAAATTATAACCATGAATAAAATATATTTAAGTAGCTTAAAACTTGAATATATAAGCAGATATTCTAATGCGAATGTCCATGTCCAGAACATCCACCCTCATGTGAATGTCCATGCTGCACGTTGGTTTGAGTGTGCGCGCCTGTTTGGTTGAAATTATGTTGTTGCATTTGCTGTTGAAAATGGTTAGATATTGTTTGTTGAACCAAATTTTGTACAATCTGATTCGAATTGCCACTTAATAGTTCCGGATTGAAAGAAGGCAGATTTGACATGCTTTCTTTTTGCTCTGGTAGCTTAAAGTGTTGTAGAAAGTTAACTGGGGGCTGAACTTGAACATTTTCTTGATTAGTTAAATTGGTATTGACCAGTGTTGCATTTGGATTAGGTAAAGCGGTTTGTTCAGTTTGTGGTGACATGTTTGGAAAATATTGGTTAATATTAATTGGTGCGGGTAAATTTACTTCGGAGTTCGTGTTTGCTGTTCCGAATGTAGAGGCAAAAGTTGGATTAGAACTTGGAGATTGAACTACATTTTCATTGGGAACTTGTGCTGAATGGTTTTCAGATTCAGTTAAATGAGTTTTTTCTAATTGTTTCTCAAGTTGTTCTGCTTCAGTTGATGGACTAGATTCAGCTGTTACATTTGGATTCAGAGTAATATTTCCCGAATTTACTAATGACGATTGAACACTAATGTTACTTAAAAGTGACGATTGACTGCCAATGTTAGTCATGGTGCTTAAATTGCTGGCCATGGAAACATTTGGATTAAGACTGTTGCTTGATTGCATATTTGGCACCAAGCTTGACTTTTTTTCATCTTTAATTGGTATTCTATGCAAATAGCCATATCCAATTCCGCATCCCAAACTACCCTCACCACCCCATGCACTGTTTGGAGTCAACAAAACTTCTCGCACATTATCTAGTTCAAAATTGTACACATACAGCTTTAATTGCTTGTTTTCTGATGATTCGATTAAAGTAAAAAGATCTTCTGGCTTTACCAACAAAAAAATTAATAATTAAAAATTTTTTTCCAAGTGGCATTTACCTCGGTCAAAAGAGAATCTGAACCAATGATGTAATCTGTGTTGGATCTGAGACCTGCTAATGATGCGGGCGAATTTGGCTGAACTTCAAGGACATGCCAAACGTTTTCGTTGGCCCTTTCAAATGAACAAAACCTGATGGACACGCCAAGGACTCCCTGACCTCCCCAGTTTTTTGTAGGAACTAATGTTATCTCTCTGATATTCATTGTTTTCGAACTAAACACGAGAAGCTTGCATGGTTTATCGATATTAGAGTTCAGAATCATTCTAAGTGTATCGTTATCTTGATCAAGTCTTGAACCATTTATTGCTATGATAAAGTCAAAAAATGGCTCAAGACCTGCTCGAGCACCCGGTGAGTTTTCTTGGACCTTCAAAGATTTTTGAGTTAATTGATAAAATAATGATTATGGCTGGATATTTTTACTTTTAAAACGTGGTAACCTTCCGAGCCACCACCAGGTATGTTAAGCACCGAGCTTCCGCCTATTCCCATTTTGGTTTAATTGAAAATTAATCAAAAATTTGAATTTTTGTTCAATTTAAATTATTTTTATTTTTTAGATTTTGCCTACGTTTTAAGAATCGAGTTAATTATAAATTGTGTATAAATTTTATGCCAAATTTTTTGCACAAAATATATTTTTATTTATTTATAAGACTAAAAAATTTTCTACTAGGTGAAGTCTTTTTTAGACTTGATTTGATATAAAAATAGAAGCTTTATTTTTATGATAAAAAACTAAGGAATTATTCAGATTATTATTTCGAAAAAATTTTCTGAAATAGAAAAAGACATGAGATAATATTTGGAAAAATATTTTTTTTGCTTTAATAAATGATTTCAATCAATGAAATTTTTGGATGATATATTTCACAATTATCTTGTCTAATTTTATTCTATTTTCTAGATCTAATTTTGTGTCATTGTTTTTTTGAATCGCTAAATTATCTTTCTTATTTGATTGTTCAATAGAGCCCTAAAACTAAAATGAAAAAATTGGTTAAAATTATTTTTTAGAGTCAGATGACTTAGCTTTCATTCAAATTAAATTAAAAAAAACTAAAATAAAAGAAGCAATTGATTCAAATAGATCTTGAAAATTTTTCTTTTTTTATTAAAAAAATTCACCAAGAATAATCTTTATTTTTTTTAATTTAAAATTCTTTAATGATTTGTGCTTTGTGTCATTGTCTTGATGCAATTTAAAATTAAATGAATTATTTTCAGACACAAATGGGAGTAAATATTTAGCTTAAATATCCAATTCAGAATCCAAAGTGCACTTAAAAAGCTTAAAAAAATTTCATTTTAATTTGCTAAAGAATAAGAATTTACTGCGAATTCGGTGGCTCCGTTATACGAGATACCACCCCACACATGGATACACCAAATTAAGCGCTGGAGCTTTTGCAAATCGGTCTGTCCAAAAAAACAAATAATTTTCTTAATCTTATTTGAAAAAGTTTGTTCCGTCTAAAAGAGGTTTTGGTACGGCCTGGTTTAATGCTACAAAAAGTATAAAAAACGATCGAGCAGCTAGAAAAAAATAAGTAAAGACATAAACTTTTATGTTCTTTTTTATTGTATTATCTTTGTAAACAAAAATTAAAACTTAGAAACTAAAGAGTAAAATAAAATCTCGGTACTTTACACTTTTTTCCATTTTTTTACCAAAATTTACCAAATTTTACCTTGTAAAAAAATGAAATTTTACGAAAATGTACGTAAAGTTACGTAAAATTACATTTTTGAAAATTTTAGTTAAAAAGTGAGAAAATTCAAATTCTCAAAAAAATTATCTAAAATTTTGAATTTTCGACTGTTTTTTGGCCGTTTTACATTTAACGGTAATTTTGGTAAATTTAAGTAAAATTACGTAAAATATACACGTAAAAAATATATAAAATTACGTAAATCTATAAAATATAATATTACTATTTTAAATTTATAATTTTACTTTTTGAATTGAATTATGATTCAAATTTGAATTTAAATTTAATTATTTTTCTGGGTTTAAGTTAAAACTTAACTTAAAAATTTGTTTAAATTTAAACTCAAATAAAAAATCTGTTTAAATCTGTTTAATTTAAAAATTAATTTAATTATTTAATAGTAAATTCTAATTATTTACAACACTAGGCACGAATTAAAGAATTTTAAATTAAAAAAAATAAAGATTATTCTTGGTGAATTCTTTTAATAAAAAAAGAAAAATTTTCAAGATCAATTTGAATCAATTGCTTCTTTTATTTAAATTTTTTTAATTTTTATTTATCAATTGAATTAGAATTTTTTTAATATTTCATTAAGTATTTTTCTAAAAGATGAAAAAATATCAAAATAGGTGAAAAAAAGTTCACATAATCTCTTAAAACTAGAATTTTTCCAGTAATAGATGAGCCTTAGTTCTACTAACCGACTAGACCCGAAAAACTTTGTTTTTTACTTTAAAAATTTTGACAATGCTGATAATTGACATTCGTTTGATGCAATTTAGCAAAAACTCAATTTTTAAAAAAGGGAAAACAGAGCGTAGATAGTTTGTTAAACTACAAATATTATCTTAAGAATCATCATATCACAAAACCAATGTCAAAATTTATAGAAAAAAACAAAATTTTTCATGGATGCTTTTAACTTAACTTTTGAATTATTTTTTTATATGAAACATCGCACTTTTTCAATGTTATTTCAACATAGGATACATTTTGTAATTCAAACACAAAAAATTTAACCATATATATATATAAATATCATTTTATATTTTATTAAACTAATTTTATTTTTTAAAAATTAGTCAAACTCAAAAAAACTATTCAAAAAATTAAATTGGTAATCAATTTTATTTTTCGATTTAAATTTAAAATAATAAGAATGAATTATGACTAGAAAATATAATTTCCAAGTCAAAATTGCAAATTAACTTTTTCATAGACTTGCTTTATATTTTGATTTTTGAATTAGACTTCAAAAAATTTTAATTTAAGCTTTAATTAAATCAAACGTCAACGAGGTAAAACTATACTAAATTGTGCTTATTTGTAAAGAAAAATTTAAATAATTTTAGATTTTATTGAGACACATTTTTTCGGTTCTTTAAAATCAAATTACATAATATGAAAAAATATTAAATAACAATAATAATGATACTAAAAAAAATATTTCAATTAAAATATTCAAATATTCTTGAAAAGAGTTTTTAATTTTTAACAAAAATAAATCAATATGAATAGAATTAGAATAAAATTATTTTGATTTATTTTTATTTAGAATTTTTCAAAGTGGCTGCCGAAAAGTACTCCAACCCAGTAAAATCAACCGAAATCGGCCAAAACCTGATTGTTTTGGTGATTTTAAATCATTCTAGACAATCGATTTTGCTAAAGAACGCCTGTCTCTCAGACCAAAATGATTCCAAAAGCTTTCAATACTGGTTTCCATTTTTAAATTTCAATTCAAAAGAAACTACCGGACAATTAATTGAACGGACCATTAATGTAAAAAAATACCAATTTTTGATTTATCAATAAATTTTTTATTTTATTTTCAGGAGTTTGAAGAAGAATTTTGCAAAAATTTAATAAATATCGAAACAGAATCAAAAGCCGAATCTAAAAAATGCGAATCAATTTATTTAATGAGAATATACTCTACTCATTTGCTACCACTGTATTCACATAAAAAATTAAATGCTCCTAAATTAACCTTTTTTCTTGTAATTTTAAATCAACTTTCTAAACTAAATCATTTGAATCGCCAAAATCCAAACGAGATAAATAATGATAATCTTGATGAAGATTTGATGTGGATGAATTTAACCGAACTTGAGCAAGCTCAGCGTTCCTATAAGCTTTTAGGACTAGAACCATTACTTTTTTTCAAAAAATTTATCACTGAAACAAACGAGCTAAATTTAATGGTAGATAATGTTTTCTATGAACCAAAAATGACATATTTTCAAAGCGAAAATCAATTGAATAATAAACAACCAGCTTCTCTGGTTGATTTAATGGTTTTTTCAGCAAAATTTCATAAAAATGGTAAGAAGTCTTCTTTTTTTAAAGTTATCAAATAATTTTAAAAAAATGAACTCTTAAAATTTTTGCATTTTGATTCAAATAGTTTTTTAAAAACAATAAAGGTGCGTTTCTAAATCTAAAGAAACAATTTAAAAATTACTTCAAATTAGACTTTTAATTTGTTTAGAAAAAATAAATTGATTTTTTTTAAGTTCAAGAGCGACTTTTTAGCATCTATTTTGAGTACACGTATCCAAGTGAATACTTAAGCATTGTTAGATTTAAAATTCTGTTCAGCAAATTTGCCAATTTTTTGCTTCAACAAATCGATAGTAACACAAACTTTAATAATGCTTTGGAGAGATATTTTTTTGCTTTTGATGTAAACCAAAAATGTCTGCTGTCGTTTTCTGACTTTATAATGGGTAAATATTTTGTTTTTTATTAATTTTTATCATACACAACTGATTTTGAATTAAAAAATTCTTTTTTTTTCAAAAAATTGATTTTTTATCTATATCTTTAATATAATATTAATTGATATAAATCAGGATTTTTTTTCTTTTTTTTCTTTTTTTATTTTGAATTTTTTTTGGTTATTTTAACTTTTTTTCTAATTTAATCTTGGTTACTTTGGTTATTTTATTTAAATTAAATTATTCAAAGAACCAAGATGCAAAATAAACAAAGACCAAAAAATTAACTCTTTATTGAGACTTTGAAGCAACTATTGAAAATAAATTACAAAAAAAATGAATTGAAGTTTGTTAAGTAATTAAGTAGAAAATAAAAATAAAAGTATTTATTATAAATAATAATAGATGACAATTTCAAAAGACATAATATTGGAATAGGCATGATATATCAAATTAATTTTTATATTTCAAATTAAGAAAAATCTTGCAAAAATTCAGATTTGAATAAAATTTGCTTTTTTTATAAAATAAACAATCTTCAGCAAAAAAAAATGGAAAAAAGATGTATTTAATACTTGTCCTAAGATAGTTGTGGATTCCGAAACCGGCCCTAAATTTTGAATAATTTTAAATCAGTTATAGTCGAGAAATATTTTTTGTTTTCTGAATCTCTATATTAGATTACCTACTTTTTGTCTGTTTGATAAAATAAGTCAATAGATAATTAAAAAATAGGTTTTTCAGAGTTATTTTCAAGCCCTTTTGTTTTCTTATTAGTTGTTATTTCTATCCAACAACGGGTTATAATATTTATTTTTAATTTTAGGGGTCCTTATTAACAGCCATGACCATCTTAAGGGAGGCATTTATAAATTTTTTTCCCAATTTTCCAATTTTCCCAAAAAAATAAGGTGCCCCAAATCATAAACCCTAGTCGGAAAGGGAACTTATATAAGGATGAAAATTATCATTTTTAGGTTTTCCTACATGACGAAAAAGAATTTAGACAAAAAAATTTTATGGCTCTCGGTCGAAAAACCGAACTCCATACCCCTCATTTTTAGGCCTAATTTTCTAGATTATGAGAATTACATGTTGACTTAAAATTTTTTTTGTTTTTTTCTTAAAGATCGGCCAAAATAACGTTAGAATAAGTGTTTTTTCAAAAAAATAATAATAAATTTAAATATAAATTTAGCTTTTTTATCGTAAAGATTGTAAAAATCAAATTTTTTTACTAAAAATCTATGTAGTCTGACACAATTCTTCTTACCTCCGTAAAACCTTTTTTATCTTAAAGAGAAGATTGTTTTTAATAATAGTTGGTAGTATTTTAATGATTGATAAAAAGTCTCTCGAAAAAAAAAATAAATCTTGAAGATGGTAAACCTATCCGAAAGGTCCAAATGGTTCGGCACAGATATCTTTCCAAGATAATTTTCAAAACAACTTAAAAATTATATCAAATTGTAGAGAAGAAAATTATCTATCGATTGATACCATATTTATCAATTTTTAATATTAAACTGAATACATAAATTAATTAAATCTAAAATGTCGAAAAATTCACCTTTATTTTCATATATTTTGCAAGTATTTCAACAAAAAAAAGTAGTTTATAATATTATTTAATCTAAACAGATAGATAATTATAATCTTTCTCATTCGGTACTATTTTCGCTTTGCTTAAGAAAATTATTTCAGGTAGTTATTTGCCGAGAACTTGTTTTTTTACTACCAGCTTATCTTAGTTTTGAAAAAAAAATGAATTTATTTTTCAAATTTATTTTTAAAGCAAAGCTTCATAGGTTAGTATTAAAATTTTTATTTTTTTTATGAGTTTGTACTTCTGAAATTGACTTTGTCCCAAATAATGATTCCAACACCTCTTGATAACTTGCGCCATAGTTATACATTTCTATAGCTTCCCAAAAACGATTCCAAAGCTTTATATTTAATTTTTTTGACTTAAATTTCTCAAACGATGCCATAATTAAACTATTTAGCTTGTTAAAATCTTGACCATTATGTCTTCTTACATAATGTTTAAGGTCACAAAATACTCCTTCAACTGGGTTCAATTCACAGTGGAATTTTGACTGATAATGTTTAATACTTTTGATTAACCAGGGTTCACTGTTTGAGTATAACTGCTTGTTTTTGTTATTTGCTGTTCATACTGACACCCTTGATTTTTTTGGGTTAGGGCGGTAGCAAATTGCTGAAAAGTCATATAAATCATCTGCTTTTGAAAAATTACGGATGCAAGAGGGTTGATCAATCCAAGTATGTAACGGGTCATTAATAGTCAAAAAATCTCTATTCTTGAAATACCTAGCATTAATATTTTTTAAGTTAGCGATTTGTTTTTTTGTTTTTGGTGGCATTTTCTAAAGCAAAAATTGATCAAATTTGAAGTATTTTTTTCAGGTTATATAAAAAGATATGACCAAGATACTACCAAGAACTGTAGAGAGTAGATTAAATTTCATAAAATTGAAAAAAAAAATTATTTAGATAAAATTCTTTAAGAGGACATAGATTTTGAAATATCAAATTTATCTAATATTTGATTGTTTTTTCTGTTTCTGAAGTTTGGAGTGTACACATTGGGGATCGATTTTTTTTTTATTTTTTCATATTTTATTATTTAATCTATAAATTAATCACAAAAGTTAGTTCTCATTTGAATTTTTTTTTGAAAAATTTTTATTTTGAAAATTGAGTGTTTTTTTGTTGTTTTTATTACATCATATTTTTTGAATGGTAAAATATAATTCAAAAATTCTTTCAGATTCGTAATCTGTGACTAAAATTACATAGGATTCAAAATTTAAAATAATATCCTTATACATAAAATAACGAACTAGGGTTTATCATTTGGGGCACTATACAATTTTTAAAAAAATTCATATATCCGAATTAATGCTTCAATGCACAGTGATTCAGTCTTTAGAAAAGTCGATTTTTAGGGTAACTTTTAGTCGCTGAAATCAAATTTTTAATTATTTTTGCTCTAAAATAAATATAAAATTTGATTTTTGGAACCCTTGATTTTGAACCTTTAAAATCGAAAAGAATCGATCTTTTAAAATTTAAATTTAAAAAAAAAGGCATCTTTGGGCTCAGTTTTCTCCATCATGTGCGACTATGTGCAAGCAACTTTTTTTATTATTAGCTGTATGATTGTAGTTTTAGAAAAAAAAATATGTAGATCCCATTCCACCAGATTCCAAAAAACTTATATTTGATTAAATATCAAGAAAAAAACGTGATTTAAATCAAATATTTTGATACAATCGAAAAAGAATCAATAAAATCAATAAAATGTCAATTCAGGTATATAAATAATTTAAACAAAAATTTTCGATTTCTTTATGCTATCGAAAATAAAAAAATTATTTTGAGAAATAAAAATTTTTGTGAAATTTTAAATTACAGGGAAATCGGTTTTAAAATGTTTTAACCTTTCGAGGAACTTCGGTTCTATTCAGATTTAGCAAATCGATAATTGATATTCAAAATTTTACTCGACTTGGATTAAATTCAGAATTAGATAGAAATTCAAAATCAAGCTTGGCTGAATCACTGTACAATGACTTTAAAGGATCTTGAAAATGAACTGATCAATCCTGACTTATTTCAATTTTAAAGAAATTTTAATAAATTTAGAGATTCTCATTTAATTTTTAAATTAAGTATTAGAAAATTTTAATTGAAAAATACCAAGACTCAAACAAAAATAAATTGAAATGTATTGATTTAAAAAAATTTCAACAAAGGTTTGGCAGCAATGGAGCCATCGACTCAACATGGAGGTCCACCTGCTGAACAACGATGTAAATACATTTTTCGCTATTATTCATTCAGTGAATTAAATAAACAAATTGATAATAACAAAATCGACTCCAATCTAAATGCTCAAAATACCTCAATACTGGATTTTGGTCAATTCAGGTATATAAATAATTTATACAAAAATTTTAGATTTTTTTATGCTATCGAAAATAAAAAATTATTTGAGAAATAAAAATTTATGTGAAATCTTAAATTGCAGGGAAATCGGTTTTAAAATGTTTTAACCCTTTTTTTTAAGAAATCTAACGAAAGACATAATGAATTTAAAAAAAGGGGGCTTTAAATTAGACGATGAAATACTGGAGACCGAAGCCTATAGTGGATACAAGTAAATGATAAAATTAACTGTAAATGATGAAATTAACTTAATGTTTTTAGAGCATTTGGTCTACGAAATCAAAGTGAAAACTTGACTTTGTCTGATTTTTTAATTGGAGTGGGTCAACTAAAATTTCGAGGAACTTCGGTTCTATTTAGATTTAGCAAATCGATAGTTGATATTCTAAATTTTACTGGACTTGGATTAAATTCAGAATTAGATAGAAATTCAAAATCAATAGGGAAACAAGATAAAAAATGTCCATTTGAGAGTGATAAAAATGAGATATATGAAATTGCGGCGCATTCTGTTCGCATTAAGCGAACTGGTACTGTAGCTGATATATCAGCATTATGGGATTTAGAGGGTGCTACAACACCAAATATATCAATAGGTTTAATTAATGATTAAACACAATTTATTGTAATGTTAATTTTAACTAATAGATAAACCAGTATTCACAGATTTAAACAAGCCACAATTCGGACGAATAGAGTCTTTGGATTCTTTTAATCAAGTAAGTTGTGATTTTTTGATTTTTTACTAAAAAGAAATCGTAATTGATATTGTAACTTGGAGCGATTAAATATATCCAGGAATAAAACAAGCACCAAAAATGTATCAATTTTTATTAAAGATAAAGCAGATGAATTTTTATTCCAAATAAAAAATTCTAACAATGACCAATTTTGTTTTTTATTTAAAGAATTTAAATTTAAATTTAACAATTTCTATAATTTCAGTATTATTTTCAGCGAAAAAACAATAATCTACTTTTAAAGAAACCTGACACCCTACTGACCCCCAAATTAATAAAATGAACCCTAGCTAAACCCCATTTTTCTTCAGGAAAATTTAACGAGCTTTCCAAAAATGTGCCTAGTTTTTCTGCAGAAAGTAAAGTTTTGGAAAGGAGAAAGGAGAATTTCGAATGATTTCATAATAATTGAGAAAAATTCAATTTATAATGGCAATATTTGATATTTTATGTTTAATTAGTTTAGTTTTTAAAATTTTTAAATAAAAATTACAATAAATTTAATAAAAAAATAAAGTCCATGTCTTAAATTTTTAATTATGTAAAAATATGATTAACTTGAATGAGGCGAAATTTTTTATTTTTTATTGCAATTTTTTGCCTCTATTTTCTGATTTTCGTAAAGGCAAGTTACGTTTTATTTTATTTTTATTTGATCTTTTGGTGGTGTTATCATTTTTAAAAATGTTATAAATTTAAATAATGATTGGTGTTGCAAATTTAAAGAAAAATAATAGCCTTAAATGAACGAAATAAGAGATTAGATTATTTAATTAATACTTTTTTTTGTTTTTTAAATGTCAAAAAGCAAAATCAAACAAAACAATTAAATTGCATTATTATAAGATATTTAAACATTTAAAAAATATCAAATAATTTCATTTTATTTATGGATGATTATTTGATTTTTTAATAATTAAACCAGTTCTTACTTAAAGAATTATTTAAAAATATCAAATAGTTAGGGAATGGGAAATTAAAAAATCGTTCAGCAATCCAGTTTTCCAAAATATTGCAGATGATTTTTTTTTCATATTGCATTATGCCTTTATAAAATTTGAATAAAGTTTTGACTACATAGTTAAATAATACTGAAATTAAGAAAACAAACATAACAGTCAAAAAGCCTAGAAAATTCTTGATCGCATGGTATATCGTATTAAAAATTTTAAAATCCGATTACAAAATAACTAAGGACTTTTATTATAATCAAAATATCTCGAAAACTATACTTCCTGGAGAAAAACTAGACACATTTTTGGAAAGCTCGTTAAATTCTTTTTAAGTAAAATGGGGGTCAGTAGGGGTCAGGTTTTTAAAAATATAAAAATATTCAATTTTCACAAAAAATAAAAAATTTTGGAGAAAAACTAGTTTAATTTTCAAAAAATACAGAAAAATTCAAACTAAATGATATATTAAAACTTTTAAAAATATTTTTGCTTTGCAAAATAAATGGGGGTCAGAAAATTTTAAAAAATTGGGGGTCAGTATTTTAGTAGGACCCATTAAAATCGGTCTTTTGAATGTTAAAATATATTTATTTAAATATTCTACATTTTATTAAATTTATAATTATTAGTTTTTAATATTAATATTTTTATTTTAATTAAAGAAAACTCAACCGAATGAGATGATAAATGGTTTGCGCTATTACGAAAGAGCATTAAAAGATTTAAATACATCAAATGATATAGTAACCAGCAAGGATCCATACAGTTGGGGAAAAGTGGATATGACAGCCATGGCAAAGTGTCTAATAATGATTTGTCGAAGTCTAAAAGAAATAGTTTCTAATGAAAGTCGCCTATTAAAAATAAATGCACCATGCTATATTCTAGGAGACATTCATGGAAATTATCACGATCTGATTTGCTTTGAAAAAGCGCTGTGGCGAATGGGACCAATGCTAACTCCATCTTGTTTCTTGTTTCTTGGTGATTATGTTGACCGTGGTCATGAAGGGATTGAAGTTATTAGTTACATTTTTGCACAAAAAATTTTGTGTCCAAACAAATTTTTTATTCTACGTGGAAACCATGAACTAAGAGACATACAAAAGATGTATCACTTTTTTGAGTAAGTCTTTATTAATTGTTGTTTATATGACAAGATTGATGCCTTAAATTTTAGTGAATGCAAAACAAAATTTGGTGACGAACTTGGAGAGCAAGTTTGGGAGGAAATTAATGAGGTTTTTGATTGTTTGCCTCTGGCAGCTATTGTAGATAACAAAATATTTTGTATTCATGGTGGCATACCCTCAGAATTGATTCAAACTGAGGCTAAAGTTGAAGAAATAAATAAAATCAGCTGTCCGCTAAAAAATCCAGAAAAAGAATCATCTATGGCTTGGGAAATTCTGTGGAATGATCCACTATCGTAAGAAAACACATATTTTATAAAAAAATATCAATTTAATTTTTGTTTTTGAAAAGGAGTCAATCTACAGTGGACATGAATGTATTGAAGGAAAATTGTGGTTTTACTGAGAATACACAACGTGGTACTGGCTATTTTTTTAGCCATCAAGCATTGAGTGAATTCTTGAATAGAAATAATTTGTCTTATGTTATTAGGGCTCATGAAGTTCAACAAATAGGCTTTAAAATTCAATTAGGTGGTAAATTATTAACTGTATTTTCGTCGTCACATTATTGTGGTGGAAGTAACGAAGCGGCTACTGTACTTGTCGATTCCAATAAATTGAGATTAATCAGATTAGATACGCATTCATAATTGTTATGTTTTTTTGTTTTTTTTTAATTACAATTTAGACAATAATTTTCAAAGTTAAATTTAAATTGTAACTACCATTTCAAATATTTAATAATAAACTATTTTTAAAAATTTATTTTTACAAATTATAAAATAGTACAAGGAAATTTACTTTAGTTTTTAATCTAAATGAGTTTTACTCTATTAAAAATATCTCTTCTTAATGCTATATAAAGATGTTGGAATAGATTGATTCGAAAAATATTATTAATCAAAAATGCTTCTTATAAAAGGTATTTTATCAATCCTTTTGAAATTTTTTGTCATCGGATTTTATGGTAACCTGCGGAATGTGGTTCAAGGTGCAGCTATTTTGGGTCCAAATTTAGAATATCAAGATTTTGAAAGGCTTTATGCATATGAAGAATTTTGCGATCCTTACGACTATCAATGTGATGATACAGAATATATTAAAATAGTCGATTTCTATTACACAATTGAATATGCTTACAGATAAATCAAAAAATTTAGTTAAAAGAGAAGTTTTCTGTAATATATATATTTGGTACATTTGTTATTTTATTAATTTGACTTATATTTTTTTAAAGCAGTTAACTTAAATTGTTCTTGTAGGCTTTGAAAATTATTTTTTAGTAATAAATTTTATCATATTCTTAAATTTACTTATCCTGTCTGACCCAATAGAATAAAATGTTTTTCTTTACTAATCCAAATTTAAAATTGCTATTTAAAATTTTGAATTAAATTTCGAAAAGCTTCTCCAAGTAATCCTTTTAACGATACAAAAACGAGAATTATCGATAAGATCCTAAATTCTCACAAATTTTTCGCTAATTATCGTTAATTTTTTTATTGCAATAAGCTTTATATCTTTTCTTATCGATACTTTATCGCTGATTTTTTACTTATCATTATTGTAAAGATTAAATTTTTTTTTGTCATTACAGTTTTTTAATAAGCTATCATTCACTATTTCAAAAATTCTTTTGGTTACAGTAGGAAAATTCCTTATTATGAATTTGTGATAAATTAGCATAATTAGTGATAAATTAATTTCAAAATTGATCAAAATATATTTTTGTATTCTGACTACCTCTCACAAGACCCATCAACTCTATGCGCAAGCATACTGTTTTTAAAAATATAACCCTACAAGCCTAAAACATTTTAAATTATATTTTTAGATCGTTGCTCGACCTAAAAACACACCAGTCGGCATTATTTAATTGATTATAAAATTTTGAAATAAAAATGTTAATTGGATAACCAATTAATTTTATTTATTCATAGAAAAGCTTTAGAACATTTTTTTAATCCTCATGAACACTTTTCTTCACAATATTCATTATTTAACAATAAAAAAAATAGCCAATAAATATTGAATATTTTTATTCGCTATAAAAAATAATTAAATAATTGCAGATAAAAATAATTATTGAAAATTGAAAATAAGACAAAAAATATTTCAACACAATTATTATATATACAACTAATCAAAAAAATCAGTTATTCAAAGAAAACAGTAGAAGATTTTTTTTTAATTTTAGGTTTGAACATTGTACGCTAAGCTTTTTTGAATATTGAAATAAGGTTAATTTTTGGCGTAATTAAAAATCATCATTTAATCAAAAACTGTCAAATTTTAATTTTTGATTCGTCTAAGGTAAATTGTTTAATTGACTCTAAAATATTTTTATTCATTTCTTTTTTTGAAGGATTAATTTATTTATTTATTTATTGAATTGAATTAACCTCCTTTAAGGAGAAGTAAAAGAAAATAAAGATAAAAAATTTTTTTTTTTTTTGTGTTTTTGTGTTTTTTTTAAAAAATGAAAAATTATTACCTAAAAATAAAATTACAAAAATAAAAAAGGAATGTTAGTTCGAAAATAGAAAAAGGCATGAAAGTTAGAAAGCAAGATAATTTGGACCAAAATTCATGAATTTCTTTTATTTTGAATTAGCTCATTTAGGAGAGTTCTGTAATGTTTTAATTTTAAATTGCAAAGACATAACCAAATTGAATCAGATATACCATCATTAGAAATCAGATTAATCTTAAGATTTTGTTTAAGTTGGTTTATATTTACTGAAATTTTTGAGGTTTCAATTTTAAAGTACTTGGAAATAAGTACTAAGTCGGAGGAAAAAGATTTATTAGAGGGGGGGTCACTTAGCATATATTTTAAAAATTGTGATGATAGATAATTATATTTAATTGTATCAATAAAAGTTAGTTTTGAAAATAGATAAAGTTCATCAAAGTTGAATAATTTTAGTACTTTTAAGACTCGTGACATGTGACAGTAGGCTTTTAAACCAAACATTTGTCTAATTAAGTTGTTTTGTAATTTATTTATTGAATCCTTTGTGGTCGAATTAAGAGTAAGAGCCTCAAGACCATATGTGAATTTAGATAAGCAAAATGTTTTGTATATAAATGATTTGAATTTAGGTGAAGAGGTAGGACTATTTTTAGGGAGAAGATATGAAATTCCAAAAAAGCTGCTCTGAACTTTTTTAAAATTTATAACTGCCTGTGTGTTAAGGTCAAGATTAGAATCTATAATGAATCCTAAGTATTTTAACTGATTTGCTTCTTCAAGTTCGGATCCATTAAGGTGAAATACCGACTTAAATAATTGAGTGCCAAAGTTAACAACTTTTGTTTTATTAGGATTAAATTTTATTCTCCATTTATTCCCATAAGATCCACAAATATCCAAAAGCATTTGTAGATGGGAGTCAACTGGGCTTATTAAGATTATATCATCTGCGTAGACAATGATAGAAACATTAAGATTTTTATAAAGAGCTCCAAGCTCATTGTTAAGGCATTCTATTATAAGATCATCAATATATATGTTGAAAAGAAAAGAAGATAAAATAGCTCCTTGTTTTACACCAGTTTCAATTTTAAAGGGTTTAGTTGTTAGATTATTTGGAAGAGATAAAACAGCTAGTGCTGAGTTATAATAAATCCTAAGCAATACCCAGTAGGAAGTATGCAGTCTCTTTAATAGTTTATAGAATAAGCCATCACGCCAAATTTTGTCAAAGGCCTTTTCTGCATCTAAAGATGCTATCCTACATCCAGAGCCTTTATTGATGTAGTTAAGAGTTGTTTCTTTTAATACAAAAATGGCATGGTTACATGAGGTTTTTTTCTTAAAACCAAATTGGTTATTACTAACTTTGTAAAGATCAGGGGAGTTAATTAGAATAAGTTTTTCTAGGATTTGAGCAAAGCAGTTTGAAATAGAAATAGGTCTTATATTGTTTAGATCATAGCTGTTTTTTAAATTATCTTTTAGAATAGGATTAATTTTTGAAGTATTAAGATTTTTTGGGATTTTATTGAATAGTAGAAGTTGGTTGAAGAATTCAAGTAGAATTTCATAAAAGCCAACAAAATTTACATTTTTTAAAAGGTTATAGGAGATTTTGTCAAAACCAGTTACTTTTGAGTTATCAAATTCTGATATTATTTTCTTTAGTTGAGACAGCTCAAAAAAAGGCAGATTAGCAGGACGAGTGTAGTTCACAAATGTTTCATTCACATGTTTTTTAATATTTATCTGATCACTTGAGAGAGAGGATTCATCCTCTTTGAATAAATTTAAGAAATGAGAAAAGAGTTTATCCGGTGGGAGGGTTATTTCTTTTCTAACATTTCTTTTATTTTTAGACTGTGCAAGTCTTTTCCAAAATCTATTCCTATCTTTTAAAGAGAAAAGACTTTCTATTTTTGCTTGCTCTTTTAATTCATTTAGATAAATTTGTTGTCGTTGAGCTCTTCTAAATTCTTTCTTTAATTGTCTTCTTTTAGGTTCAAAGGAGGGATCCGTTTTTATTTTTTGATTGATGTCAATTAACTTATCTTTTATCAATTTTAGTTCCTTATTGAACCAATTGTTTTTCTTTGGCTTCTTAGCTAAATTGGAGGAAAAGTAAATATTTTGATAGTCTAATGCTTCATTTGAGGCTTTAGAGATTGAGTCACATATTGATTTATAAAAGAGATCAACATGCTCTTGTGCATTAAAAATAGGTTTCGAGGGATCAGTGTAATCGAGACAAGAATTAAAAAAATGATAAGATAAATTATTATTATAGAATTCAGATACTTCAGAAATTTCAAGTTTTAGTCTGGGTTGGGCTTGAGGCTTAACATATAGAGATTCAGTCTCACAGTGGAGATTTTCATAAGTAACATCTAATTTAAGGGCGAGATGATCACTAAGATTTCCCAAGTCACTTAAAATGTTACATTGAATAGATTTTAAGATATTCCCTTGATCTGAGACTAAAATATGGTCAAGGTTAGCATAATATGGGGGGGAATTTTTTTTATACTTTGTATAGGTATACGAAGTAAATTGTGTGTTTAATGAGTCCAGTAGGACCAGGTCATTATCATGTATAAAATTGTACAGTAGAGAATCTAACTTATTTATATTTGAGGATTTTTTACAAGTGAGCCTGAATGGATCTGCATTGAAGTCACCTATTATGAACATTGGAATATTTTTGTCTTTAAAAAATTTCATGTGAGCTATTAAGATTGATAGAGTAGTCTCATATAAAGCTATCGAATCAACCTTATTCTTATTATTATAAAAGGGCATATAAACCCCAAAAATTACAAATTCTTGACCTTTGATTTTCAAATGGACATAGCTCGAATGTCTATTAAAAAAGTCACTTTCAATCAAATCACAAGAGTCGTCAAGAAACCAGCATTGGCCACCATAAGGTCGCCCTGAAGATTTACCTAAGTAATCAGGCATATCCGACTGATAGAGTGGAGTATTTTTATGATACCTAGATGAAGCTAAATCCTTTATAATATGAAATTCATTTTTTTTGGTCCATAATTCATTCAAATAGCAAATATTTGAAATATTAACTAAATGATTACAATAAGATAAATTTGATTTTAAATTGTAACAATTAAGAAAAGAAATAGAAAAAGAATTTAAAGGCATAATAATTACGTAACTATTGATTAGGAGTATTGCTCGTATTTGCTTCAGATGAAGATTGTGTATTTTCATTTGTTCCACTTGAGGAGGGTTGGGCATTTGAGGATGTTGATATCGTGTATCGCTGGCGTAATGCAAATGGTTTATGGTAGCGATTAATTACAGCACCTCTCGGCCAGTTATTTTTGTCTTTAATTTTTTCAAGATCGAACACACTAATGGAAAATTTAAATGATTTAAATAAACCATGAGTTGTTGTGATTTGTTCAAAATTGAAGTATTGTACAATTGAATGAACTGCTTTTTTCACATTTTCTATCGACTCTTCATTAGAGATGCGTCCAAGGTATATTTCTACAGTACGTTCACAAGATTTTAACCCGGTTATATTACCTTGACCAGATGTTTTTACATATGTTTCAATTGACGATTTTTTTTGCCTTTTTTCGTGGGCCAGCTACTTTATATTCGTTTTCTCTACTGTTTTCTATGGGTTTAGAAGAGCTATCAGGTAGCGATGAATCAAAGGATCGAACACTTTTTTGGTTAAATGGCTGAGTGTTTGGTCTGATTGGGAAAGCCGAGCTAGAGCTGTTGTTTATAGCCAGGGTCGGAGTATGGTGAGTTTTTTGGGTTTTGTTTCCATTTTGATTGGAATTGGTTTTCGATGCCAGATCGTGTGGTGCAGACCTTTTCTGTGATCGCGGAGTGTTGTTTGTTTTAGATGAACTTGAATTTATAGCATGTGCAAATGAGTGGTATACTTGCTGAGTAGTATTTTTGTCTGATGTGGACTGACTACTGATTAGTGGCAAGTTTGGAAAGTCACTTGGTAAATTGCTTAATGTTGTTTGGATTTGTTTGAGAATAAGATTGTTTGTTTCAACAACTGATTTCAAGGTTTTGTTCTCGTTTAGCAGGTTTTCAATTTGAGAAGATTGGATTTTGACCATTTCAATCAATCATTAATGGCTCTGGGTCTTTTTTTACTTGGGACGCTAATTGTTAAATAGCAATAAGTTAAGGTAAACTCAGCACAATAAGTCTAGTGTTGTGAGTCGACTTTAATTTCAACTTTAGAAGAAAAGAAAAGGCGCTTTCTCTGATAAAATCCACAGATGTTTGAATATTTGATTGTCTGATATTTATTTAATAGTCTTTTATCTTAGATTTTTGAGACTTGTGACTTTTAAACATCTCTAGATTTTTTCAAAAAGAGCGCCTATCCTTTTTCTTCTAAAGTCGAAATCAAGGTCGACTCATAACACTAAATAAGTCTCAGACTTATATTTTTACTCGACTCACTAATTGGTTATCAAATTCAACAAAGTTAATTCACTTAATTAACAAATCATGTTTATTAAACTTTTCTTATCTTTTATTAATCTGTAAATAAAGTTATGTACAAAAATTTTTATATGTATCTTTTTAATTGTATTAAACATTTTTATAATCGCATGCGGGTTGAAAAGAAGGTTTTAGACCATTCTCAACTTCCCAAGGGCCACGGCCCTTAAATTATTATTTAAATAAATAAATAAAAAATTTGGAGATCGATTTTTGGTCAGGCTTATTGAAAAATATGCAATAATTAATAACAATAAATAAATGATAGTTAGTATCGATAAATCAACGATATCTGCTATCGGTTCCTTATCGATAAAATTAACCAATTGTGTGGTGACCTTATCGATAAGGCAAAATCGCTAACTTATTGAAAAATTCTTGCAAAAAACGTTACTTATATCTTTTAAGATAATACAGAATACCTTAGAATTATTGTAAAATTTTTAGGCCATAGTGATAAATATCCTAAAATATTATCAGACATATAAATAGCTATCAGTGGGTAAAAAGGATACTTTTGGGAAAAGAAAAAAGGAAGAGCAGACAAATTGTCTTGAAAATAACCTAGAATGAATCTAAATCAAGAAAGGACAATGGACTCAGATGGCAAGAAATAGACTTAAATATTATTTGAAACCCTCGTAACAAAGTAAAGTCATGAATTACATCGCTCTTTTAATTCATCCGCCATTGAACCAAGTATTAGTTTTAAGTATAACGTAATTCCTAAGTATTTAATTTTTATTTCATATTTTTATATAAGTAATCACTGTAAACTTAGAGATCAAAATAAATTTTTTGTTTTAAGTTTTTTGCTAAGATCATTTTTGTTGCATAATGTTAGAAGGAGTATAAAAATGAAAAGTTTTCAAGATTCCCTTTCTATTCCTTTCATTGTTCAACCATAATACACTAGCTAGTCTTTACAAGGCACTTATTGGCTCATCTCTGGATTACAATTTTCCATATCTTAACTCATTCTCCAAATCAGGTTTGCAAAAGTATCTCTTAGAAAATTACCTTTGTAATGCTCTTGATTATTCAGTTCCATTGACTAAAAGACTTGTTTTGGATTATCAAAGAGGCTTCGATTCTAGATTTATTACGAATCTCACTCCTCAATGTAGCTGCTACCAAACTATACAAAAATTTTCTGACTCTAAAGATCTTATCTATATTTTTTTGTGTTTTTTTCCTGATTCTCATGTTATTTTTTTTCTTTTAATTTTCCAACTCCATCTAATTCTTAACTAAACAGTTCTTTAATTATTATTTTTGTCTCTCATCCTTTCATTAATAAATGAACAATAATTATTTTATTTTATTTTATTTTTTTTTTATCTGAAGGAGCTTATGCTCGAACAGAAAAACAAATTAAAAAATAAGATTCACTTTTTAGTAATACCTAGTAATTTTTTCTTTTTTCCGGAATTATCAAATATTTAAACCTCTAGTTATTTCAAAATATCGTTTTTAATTTTCTTTTGACTTATTTATCATTTTTTTAAATATATTTTCTATTTTATTTTATCATATTTAACTTTATTTTAAATATTTTTTTAATATTATTAAGGAACATTAGCACGGCACAGATAAACAAATAAATAAACATAACAAAAAATTCCCTTTCTTATTGAAAATAAAAAAATTTGCCAAATCACTTTCAAAAATTAGAGTCTTAGTTTTAAGATTTTTTTTTGTTTTTTTTTTAAGATTCAACAAAATCGAAATGAGGAATAATAGTTGAGGCTCAGATATTTCCAAAAATTTTCCCTATATCTTAAACAGTACAGTTATTTACCATCTTTAATTTGCGGGTGTATTTGTCTTGGACATATCTTTAATTTTAACTCCTTTATTTTTCTCCAAAAAAGGTCTGCACTCGAAAGTTGATTTTTTTTCATTCTATTTATAAACTTGAGCCAGTAATGCTTCCGAAATTTCTTAAGTCAAAACACAATTTAGATGAAAGCTTAATAAAACCTATCTTTAGAGAAGGACACATTTTAAAATATCTGGTAATTTTTGTAATAAAAATGGTCCTATTACTTCTGTTTAGAACGAAACCGGGTTTTGTGAAATTCAGTATAAAATGATAAAAAGAACAGAAAAAAATGTAAAAAAATTGAACAACTTTTTTTCTAAATGTTTAAACTTAATTCTGTAAATGCAACTTTGTGCAACATTCAAAGTTGCATCAAATATCTAGGTCTGCTAAATTTGCAGAGTTTAGCAGAAATTAAATTTTAATATAATCGAGCATGGTGCGTTTTGCAGAGATTTTGCACATCATTAGCAGACTTTTGCAGTTGATGCAACTTTGAATGTTGCACCATTCTGCATTCACAGAATTAATTTTTTAAACTTTTAGAAAAAAAGTTATTTTATTTTTTTACACTTTGTTCTGTTCTTTTGTACTGAACTTCACAAAACCCGAAACCGTTTGTTGCAGAAAATGAAAAGTAGCACTGAAATCTGAGTGCACTGTCGCGGAGTCTTAAAAGTTGCTTTTTTGATTGCAAAACAATATTATTTATTTTGTAAAAACAATATTTTTTACTAGATATTTTTATGATATTTTCAAAAATATCATCAATTATTGGGTGCTATGGAAAGTCATAGAGAATGGAAACTAATTTTTTGAAAGTTAAAGAGCTTGTCGTGTTTTATATGTTTTTTTTTAAATTTAAGTGTGATGATATTTTTTTTGGATAAAAAAGGGTGTACAGCAAAATTCAAATTATCAGAAATAAATATACTATATTTGCCTTGATTAGCTTTTCAATAATAATAGTATTAATAATAATAAAAAAATTTTAAAAATCAATTTTATTACTTTAACCGACTATAAACATGTCAACAAAATCCAAACAAATTTTCATAAAAGAATAGAAGTCAAAAGCCTTTGAAAATAAAATTAAAACGAATAGTGTTAATTCAAAGCTTTTGATTAATTGAATATTTTTTAAACTCTCTATCAAACCATTTCTAATTGTTGTCTCATTTATTTTAAAAGCCCAAGAATAATTATCCTATTTTACAAATCATCATTTCATCAAAATAAATACAAAAATGGTACAAAAACCAGAAGACTAGGAAAATTAAAAAAAAGAAAAATGTATCGTTTTGATCTGACTCCATTTGTACAACTCAAAAGCTACATATTTTTTAATGTACCATACAGTCCACTGTTGCCATTTGCGTCATACTTGCGACCATTGGCTAATGAAAGTGTCCTGGAGCTGTAGTTTGTGTTTGGGTATAATAAGATTGGAACACTTGAAAAATAAAAAAGAATTAATAAAATTAAATTAAAAAAAAAAATCATCTACAAAAACATCAATGCTATGGGCTTTAAAACACACTTAAGTCAAGCGAGAACAAAAATTTAAAAAACATAGGACCTTATTTAAATTCCGTCTACTTCAAGTTCTAACATTCAATCTAAAATAAAACGTAAATAAATGACGAAACTAGCTAAACAAACACCGAGTATCGAGAATTAGTATTATTTATATACTTTATGGCATTGGTTTTCAAAGTATTAGAATTATAGTGATTGTTCTGCATCATTTGATTTGGGCCACCATAATTACTGTTATTTAGATTAAAATTTCCATAATTACCATTCGAATTGGACTGAGAAGGTGCCGAAGCTAGTCCAAGGTTAACTTGTGTCTGATTGTTCAGCACTGAATAGGGGTCCGAGTTCAGCATGTAATCGTTGTGAAGTCGATTGGTCATTTTTAAGGTCTGGCTGTATGGATTCGAATTTGAGCCTAGGGTGGACGCCGCTGCGTAATTCGACCTGCTAGCGGTGTTGTACCGATTTCTGTTTAGTGTGTTGGTGAGATTAGAATTTGTGGAAGATGAATTAGCAGCTAGACGCTGAAAATTAGGGCTTTCATTGAACTGACGAGCAGCTGAAATATTGGTCCGAATTTGGGCTGTGGCTGTGCTAGAAGAGATAAATGGATGAATTTCCTCACTGAGCATGTGTCCACTGGCATTTGAGTTGTGGTACTCAAAGAGCTCCTTGGTGTGCATTCGACGCCATATCTGAGGGATGACACAAATGAGTATTGGCATGACAAAGCCAAAAATTAGGCCCGACATCACTACAATAGCCAGGCCAAGAATCGAATTTGTGCACAAGGCGTTTACCGCTTCGCGATAGCTTAGACTTGTTTGGTCACAGTTTATAGAAGCACGAATTCGGTCTATCAGACCATCTATCAGAATGGTGGTTTCGGAAAAATTGTGATTGTAAATAAAATTATTATTTTTAATTTTTCGGTATAGAATCATAAAATTGTCTCTGTAGAGTGTATTGGCTGTTCGCACTTTGGCTACTATTTTGTTAAACTCAATTGCGAATGGCAAGTGGAGTAATAGGTTTTGTTTGTTTAGGTTTTGAGACCTTATTTGACCACTTGAGCATGAAGTAAAATATTGAACCACTAAAGTAAAAAAAATATTTAACAAAATTTAATTCAATTTTAAAGCATTGTTCTTTGAATGTTACTTTTTTATTATCTAGTTACAAATATTCTTTTAGAAAATGATAATTTTAAAGAAAAAATGTTATTTCATCCAAAAGACTAGTTTAAAGTATATTTTTTTGGTTAATAATATTTTAAATATAAGAATATGAGTTAAAAAAATTGAGTTATATTAAAAAATATGTCAGAATTAATATCAAGTTTGTCACATATTTTTTAGAAAATTTGTCGCTTGGTGTTAAAGATTATTAAAAAATTTAAGATTCTAGAAATTCAGTTCAAAATGAAAAAAAGAAAAAAAATAATTAAAAATTGAAAAACCTTATTTCTATCGGTTTAAAATTATTTTTGTGATTGCGACATTGTGCAACTTTCAAAGCTGCATCAGTTTTCAAGGTCTGAAAAACTCTGCAAATTTAGCAGTAATTAGATTTCAATATCTTCAAGCGTAATGCATTTTGCAGAGATTTTGCACATCATTAGCAGACTTTGACAATTGATGCAACTTTGAATGTTGCAACATATAACATATTGCATTTAAAGAACTAATTTTAAACTTTTAGAAAAAAAGTTATTCAATTTTTTATAATTTTGTTCTGTACTAAACTTCACAAAACCAGTATTTTGTACATATTATTTTATATTTATACTGAAAATTCAATTAAGAATAATCAAACTATTGTTTTGCATCTAAGTAAATCTTGACGCTTAAAATTTAAAATAACACAAATTTAAAATAATTTGGAAGATGTACAGGTTTTTTATTAAAATCCTGTTTTAACGTTTAATTTTCTATTAAAGATTATTGGAAGAAAAAACTTTTACATTATCAAAATTTTTTCTCTTTTTTTGAGCGTCAATTATTTTTGCGTGTATATTTTATTTCAAAATAATTGAATTGCATTTGAAATGGCTGTAGCCTTCCTTATAATTTGTAAATTTTTCAAAGTCAGATCTGACTGACTTTTTTTTCATAAAGTTATAAAATGAATGAGCAATCAACTTCAAATCATTAGATATGTTTCGCTAACTCGCAGCAGTTAGTTACTAAGAATAAATTTGAAAAAACTGTCAAAATATATAAGGTTTATGAGAAATTTCATTAAAAAAAATTTAAAAAAAATATTAAAGTTTATAAAAGTTATTTTAAAAAGTTTTTTTTTTATTTTGTGGCTTAAGAGGAACATCTTTAGGAATAAGGGATATGGAATAGGCTCCAAGTTCTACTACTAATCTTTTATGCAATACATCTTTTATTTAGGCATGTTGAAGTTTATGATCAAATGCTCAATTAAAAAGTAAGCATAATAATTTCTTAAATTAACGAAATGATTTTTTTTTTATTGGTAATGATGTAACATATTATGCTACAGTCTTCAAAAATTATTTTAAGTTGATCATAAAATAAATGGATTAATAATCGATTTTTAGAATTAAAAAGAGTACAAAATCCGAAAGACAAAAGATTTAACTTCGCAAAGATAATAAGATTTAAAAACCAAATAATATTTTATATTAAAAAAAAAATTTATTTATTTGCATTATTAACTTTACTAAAAAATCAAAAATAATCGATCATTTTAGTTAATTTTGAACATACTATTAATTTAAATTTTTTTTTTTTTTTGAAATTTTAATGTAACAAACTATGTTAATCAATGTTACATCAAGAATTTTATAAAATTCTGCCTAAATCTTCAAGAATTTATTATTAAATATAAAATGAGCAATTTGATATAAAGTTTTGATCATAAACTTCAACATGCCTTTTATTTAATATTTAAAATAGCATCATGTTATCCAATTCAATTAGAAAATTCAATATAGAAAGGCACATAATTATTATTATTATTAATTATTTTTTTTTTAAATTAGCTTAAAAAAGTAAAAGTTCATTAAAGAGAAAAAAATTATAGAGATAATTAAGTGTCAAAATTATAGAGAATAAATTTATTAGGGAAAAAATATAATAGAGAAAGTAAATTAGAGAATTTTTATTTTAGAGAAAAATAATAGCGACAAAATTAATAATTTAAAAAATAAGCAAAGCCACGAATAAAAAATTCTGACTGGCTTAACTTTAAATAACTATGATAAATTTTTCTCTATTTTTTGTCTCTGTTTTTAAAGATTCTCTATTTTAATTTTTCTCTATTGTGATAGTTCACCCTTAAAAATAGATTAATCTTATTTTCACTTTAGAATAAAATGTATTCTATAATTTTGGTTAAGTTTTGGTTAATTTTTAAAAAATTTATTAAAGAATTTAGACCAAGATTTAAGTTTAAAATCGTAACAAATCAGCTAATTGTAAAAAAAAATTAAAAAAAAAATCAAAAATTCTTACTAGTTTTGGTGTTATTTCTATTTGCCACAGTCAGGATGTATTGATCAGGTGAAGTGCAATAATCGGCAAAGAATACCGTGATGCCCAAATAAAGAGAATTGAGAATCCAAATCGAAATAAGCGAGAGAACACCAGCGAAAGCAAAACTTTTCATAAAATAAGTAATTCTTTGGTTAAAAAATAAAATTCATTTTACTTACAAACAAAGGGATCCTTTCGAATTTCGAATAAGACCCAATATAAGCAATGAAATTAAAAGCATGTTTATAGTAACAACTCCAATCATTATAGCCCATCTCGTTTGTTCTATCATATCGATCTGATTCATTAGTCCAGTATACAAGTTCTTGTCCTCATTGAAATGACTCAATACTTTCAATGTGTTCAATGACTCATTTAAACTATGCTGTATTTTGCCAATTTCACTTAGCGCACTGCGTGACGCCGATTCTAGCTTGGAATCTTCTCGCATTAAATCAGCGATCTCTTGTTCGTAAGTATGCAGTGTTGAGCTCAGTTGATTTTTAATCAATTCTTTGATCTGATTTGCCTGGGAGCCGAGTTGGACAAAATAATTAGTGAAATTTTTGACGTGAAAATGCACTTCTTTGAACGAATAATGAAATTGCTCGCTGCCATACACCAAAAAGCCTAATGCCACACTCAAAAAGAATACAAATACCGAAATGAAAAATTTGAATTTGAACAAATTTCTTTTTTTCTTTGTTAAATTTGTACTAAAATAACGATTTGTGTTTTGGCTCAGTTTTATTGTTTTTGTGCTGTTGGCAAATACGACCAAGTAGCATGCATAGATAATCAATATCAATAGAATGAATATGAGCGTAAGTATTGGAACTGTTGACCAAAATAGAATAGTCTTAAAAGTAACAAAATAATTTAGTTGAAAAAATCAATCAGATTCAAAATTAATGAACTAAGTATTAAAAATTTTTTAAGGTTGTAAGAGATAAGTGATAATTTTAGAAAATGATCGAAAAAGCAAACGTATAGGGTGAAAAATTTAATTAATTATTTGAATTTCTTAAATAATTTTACTCTGAAAACTTTTAATCAAGTAAGAAATTAAAAAAAAGGTGATCGTAAAAATTTAAAACTGTCTTTAAATTATTTCAATATTATTTTATCTATTTTTTTTCAAAAATAAATTTTTAGCTTTTCATTATTCTAAACACAATACAATACAAAATAAAATATTTTTTAATCGTAAATTTGGAAAAAATTTAAAACTAAAAGATTAATAAAAAACAAAATTATAACTTTTTTTTTTAATTTAATTTAAATTTTCTAGTCAATCATTTTATTTCTCGTATATAGTAGAATTTGTTTTCATATTTTTTTAAAGATTAAAAAATAAACAACAATCTTTAATAAAAATTTGCAAATTGTATGTTAAAATCAGAGTTGTTTTTAAGTCACAAGTCTTAAGTCAAGTCAAGTCAATGCCTTAAAATTTTTTTTTTTTTTAAGTCAAGTCAATGACTTAAAATTATTTTTTTTTTTTTTAAGTCAAGTCAATGACTTAAAAAAAATTAAATTTAATTAAATTTACATAATTTTGGACTGCCACGCTGAAAAAAAAGAGGTTAAAAGATCATAAGAAAATAAAAATTTAAGATAATTAACTATATTTAATGACTTGAAAAAAAAAAAAATTTTCAAGTTATGACTTTGACTTAAAAAAAAAGAGAAAAAATTTAAGTCAAGTCATAACTTAGACTTAATTTTTGTGACTTAGACTTAAAACTGTGACTTAAAAACAAGTCTGGTTAAAATATATAGCATTGTTTTACTATGAAATAGAGTTTTTATTTGATTATTATTTTTGAATGAGCTAAATGAAAAATTTCCATTAATTAACTGTAAATTAATTTTAAATATGATAAAATTTTTTCTGATTTACAGTGATGTTCCGGATTTAGTAAAATACGATAATTTACGTAAAAAATAGTAAATTTAGCAAATTTTACGTAAAATTTGGTAAATTTCGAGCATTTTACGTTAAGGATATGGGGCAATACTCGTTGAAGAAATGAAATATGCCTCAGACAATTTTTTTTTCAAATATTCTTATAAATTTGAATGTGCTGATTTTGAATTTATGTAATTTAGTTCAATATGATTGAATTTTTCATGCTTTATAGTCAATCAAAGTTTTGGCACATTTTAGTCGGAATCTTTCTTTTTAGTTCCATAAAGGTGATATGGATACTTATTTTTCCCTGGTAAAGTTTTCTTGAACAAATTTCTTTAAGGAATCTGAAAATTAAATTTATATTTTGGTAACTTTTATAGTTTTATCAAAATAAACTAAATTAAACAAAATAAAAGGTGTTTGTCTTTAGAGTCTCTGGAGTAAAATATCCCCAACTCAAAAATTTTCAAAGATACTTTTTTTACTTATTTTTTGTCTCTTAACAATATATTAAAAATGCTAAGACCGGAAACATTCGCTTCATTCCTTTAGATAAGATCAAAATTTAAAAAACGTAATTAATTTGTTTTTTATTTGTAAAAATTAAAATTTTGGATAAAATTATATGAATAAATTTATTTTTTTTCTACAATTTAATTTTTAATGAAATTGAATTTTGTAAATATATTTTAATATTATCCATGAAATATTTTTTTTTTGTCTGAGGCATATTTCATATCTTCAACAAGTATTGCCCCATATCCTTTATGTACGGCAAAAATGCAATTTCATTTCAATGTCATTTCATTCGAAGTGCCAAATTATTTCAATATTTTGGACATTTTTTTTTACATAAATTTATGTAAAATGAACACCACTGTAAATGATTTAATTGAAAAATTGATTTATTTAATTGAATTTAATTTAAAAATATTTTTTAGCCTCTGTAATCATTTAATTACAGTTTAGGCCAATTCTTGGAATTAATATTTTTTTAAAAAATAATTGCTTTTTTGATTAAAAATAAATATTTAGAGTAGAAAAAATATGATCGAATTTTTCAAAAATCATAAAATTTTTGTTAAAGTGTTTATTAGTAGTTGTTATCACTTATAATTTAAAGTAAAATAAGTAAATTAGTCGGATTAAATTTTTTTTTTTAAAGGGTTAAAGCAGGCAGAGTCCAGACTTGACTTTTTACTTTGACAACACTGGTTTAACGGTTTAAATCATGCTCCAAAAATAAAAAAAAATTAGCTTTTTTATATTAATAAATAAGCTGAAAAATCAAAATCTTAAATTTTTGAAATTAACTAATGAGTTAAACCTGAACATTTTCTTGAAATAGAAAATAATTCAGTGCTTATCATTAATCATCTAAAATTAAAACTTATATAATTTTTAAATAATCTAATAACTAATCACTGAAGATTACGAAACCTCAAAATTTTAAGTTTATTAACAAATTTTCATTATCATGCTCACAAATTGCCTGTAACAAAAAATTAAACATTTTTAATTAATAAATTAAATGCAGAGACATTTGTTCATGTTTAGTCAAGCATGTTATACCATTCTGCATGTATAAAATATTCAATTTAAGATTGGCTGTTAAGTTTGAAACTGTTCTTCTTTTTTGTGATAAAATTTGAAATGAAAAATTACTAAATTTAATAAAATTTAAAAACCTTCTTTTAATTATAATTTTTGAACAAGATCAGTTAAATTCGATCAAAAACTACAATTTACTCAGGCAATCTAAGGAGTAGGATTAAGAACTTTTAATATTAACCAGGATTATTGATTCCGGGGAAGTGACGTATCCTATCCAAATTCTGAACATCTAAATTTTTTGGATGGTACTAGCCAAATTTTGTTATAATTTTCGGATGCTCTATCATCCATTTTTTTTATTTAAACGCAAATAATCGATCCTGCACTAATTATGGGATATTAATAAATATAAGATAATCAGTTTTTATTAACAAAATTTTTATTTTTTAACTAAACGAATATTAAATTTGAAAATAAAAAATAAATAAAAAGGAATTAATTTAACAGCAGGTAAAATTTGGATTTTTTTGGTAATATTGACTCAATTATTGAGAACAAACTATTACATTCTACATATTCAACATTTTTTTTGTTATTTTCCACAAAGCATAGATTGCATTTTTTACAAAAAAATATTTTGATGTAGTTTTCGATTAAATTTTTGAATTGTATTAAACTATCTTCATCAAATAACTACTCAAACTATATAGTCCATAGTTATTGATTTTGCTTAATTTAATTAAATTTAATTTTTTAGCATTAAGCTTTGAAATTCTAGGTAGTAAGTCAGTTAGTCAACATTAGTTAAATTCTGACTGATTTTTTGCGTTTTATTTTATTCAAGAACCAAAAAATCAAATAAAAAAAATGGATGATAGAGAATTCAATAATTGAAAATAAAAAAATTTAAATAGTACGCAGCACTTTTTTTTCTTGGTTACAATTAAATTAATAATAAAAAATTTAAATTCCTAAAATTGTTTTTTGTTTGTATTTTTTGTATATTTAATTAAAAGTTTATGTTAAATAAATAATTATGAAAAAGTAGAATATTTAAATGAATTTTTTTTAATTTTTTAACCTAACCCTAACCTCTATTCTCTCTTAAAAAAATTGAAAAAACATGGTCTGTTGAAAATTAAAAAAAAAGAAAATTAACTAGCAATGAATTATTTGCTTCAAAGTTTTATTTAATAAAAAAAAAGTTAACTTACCTCAAGATAATCAGCGTCTTTTGGATCAAAGTTCGAATCGGACATGGCAAACCACATGTTCAAATGGGGCAACGAGTGAAATAGATTGATGACAAAGTTGTATGGCGTTTTGGTGTACACAGCCACCGGCCATTTTGCATTCATGTTCATCATTGAGTCAATTTGCTCATTTTTTTTCATTTTAAAAACAATTCAAAATAAAAACTGATTCCAACACCAACGGCTTATGAAACCCAAATATCCAGCACATAGATTTCTAAATATCTATACCAATAATAGATTAGAAATTATCCAGAAATTTAATTCCAGTTGAATAGAGCGAACTCTAAATCAATTTCAGAGAAGAAGAAAAAAATTAAAATAAATGTTTGAACAAAAACATGCTCTATTTTTTTGTGAGGTCTAAAAAAACTGTCTGCTAATATACTTTGAACGTATCATATGACCATTATGGATTTTATTGTTAAGTTCTAATATTATAATTATTTTTCTAGTTATTTAAATTGATTCTGTGTGTGCATCAATTTTGCTTTAATTGGTCAGAAAGCCATCGATTTGAACATATCGATTTTTATTTATGTACAAATGCATATTTGGTTGAACTCGGCGAATGATGAAGTCGTATTTTTCTAGTCTTTAGATAAAAAAAATCGAGACTAGATTGCTTGGGGGGATATGCTGAAAAAGATTTTATGCTAATTGGTTTTCTCATGTCCTTAATGGACTCATAATCAGAATTAAAGGCACGCCATGGATAATTTATTCTAATTTCTTCTTATCGAATGTCTGATTAGATCCAGATTTATTTGTCGATAGTCAAACTATCATATTTTAAGGCCAGCAGAATCACAAAGCTCTTCATCTTAATCTTAGACTTTAATAGATTATAACTCTGAAGCAGACAAAAATATTTTCAACATTCATTTTGTAAAATAACTGCAAGGCTAAATTTAAAGCTGTTAATCTTTAAAATTGAACAATTAAAAAAATCATTATACAGCGGTGATTGTGACGAGAATTTTGGCAAATTTTATAATACACGTAAAATAGGACAACTTGAAGTTCATAATCATGATCAAGAGATCAAAATTTAATTGATTAAAATATTAATGAAAATGATGAAATTAACTTTTTTATATTATTTTTAAATTAATCATTAAATATTTATTATTTTAATTAAAAAAAAACAAATCTTTTTATTCTGATTGATTTTTAATAATAATAATAATAATAATAATAATAATAATAATAATGATAATAATAATAATAATAATAATAATAATAATAATAATAATAATAATAATAATAATAATAATAATAATAATAATAAGCTACAACAGGAAACCTGTGGAGCGAGACTAGATGTAGTTTCGCTATGGAAGCTATCTTTCTGCGAAAAAAAAAAAAAAAATTTTAATTGATTTTTCTAAAATCTTTATTTGAAAAGTTTAAAGACAAATTTAAAATCCACATTAAGGTATCCAAATTATGGCTTTAAATCATATTTAATGTTGCCAATCGATTATCAATATATGATTCAATAATCGACTTACTTTAAATCGACTAATTCTTTTTTGTCGACTATTAAATCGATTAATAATTTTTAGTCAACTATTAAAACGACTAATTTTTTTTAGTCGATTAGTAAATCGATTAATTTTTTTAGTCGATTATTATTTTATTCGATTATTAAATCGAATAATTTTTTCTAGATGACTATTTAATTAATTTATTTTATTTTAGACCTGAAACGCTGAGTTTTTTATATATTCAATTTATTGTATTTTTTATTTAAAAAATAATCTGAAACTTTAGAAAAATATTATATGAAGATGTTGTCCAATTATTTATTTAGCTTTTTTACTTGATTTATCTTTTTTAAAAGTCGATTATAAAAAACTAATCGATTTAATAATCAACTAAAAAAATTAATCGATTGATTAAGATTTTATTTTTACTCTTGATAAAAATTCATATAATTTTCTTTCTATTTAAAGATTAAACAAATCATATTTAATAAAGTTTAGTCATTCATTATTAAAAAATTGATAAAAAATATTTTTAAATTTAAATTAAAAACGAAAATTTTTAATTTGAAATTTACGTTTACATGTTGATCATGAACTTCAATTTGCCGTAAAATAGCGTAAAATCCTTAAACATTTTTTAAATTATTAATTGTAAAAAATTACAGAAAAAAAAATAAAAAAAATATTTTTTGATAAAAAATCAATTTTAATTTTATTTTATTTATTAACATTCTAAAAACTTTTTTCTTTAGCTTTGCAGTCTACTTCGACTTATAGTACAAAAACAACTCAAATATAGCGAGTTGTCTTAAATTAGATTTTTATTTCAGCAGTTTAAATTGTTATTTAATTTTTTATAACACCTTTATATAATTAAATTTACTAACATTTCATTTAATTGCATTTTTCAATTTTTCATTATTTACGAAAAAAAAAATAAATAAAAAAAATATTTTTATATTATGGTATTCTTGATCAATTTAATAATTTTGAAATATTATCCTTCAATCTTACACGTGGTTAAAATGACTAAAATTTTGAATATAAAAAATGGTTTAACATATAGGGGGTTATCTAGTATTATTTCAAATTTATCGTAAAAATAACTCCATAAAAAAAAGATACTTCTTGCGAAAAAAAGCTTCCTGAAAAAAATTTTTTTTAAACAATGAAACTATGTTCCAAAATTGTAGCCGCTTTTATGGATTAAATAAAAATTATGATACCATATTTCGAATTCTATGAAAATTTGTATGAACAAAAAGCCTTTTTGTATATACAATTTTTCAGCATTAGATCCCTAGAATTCAAATTGCTCAGAGAAAATTTGATTTTTAATTTATGATTTTTCTACAAAGTTGAAGAGGGAATTTCGTGACAATTAAATTAAAACATAGATTGTTTTTTTTTGTATGCTGTATTAAGAGGATATTAAAAATAAGCGTAAATAGTCTTAGTATTATTTAATGCAAAAAAAAAAATAAGCAGTTTTGCATGAAAAAATTTCTGAATATTCTAGGAAAGTAAAATTTCAATACAAAAGTAAAAATAATTTTTTGTAAATATTGTAAAATTTTTCAACAAATGAAATAAAGTTAAAAAAGTGTGGTAAATTTTAATATTTAGTTTGAGTTATTGGGTACTACTAGTACCCAATGCCTGATTAAGATAGGCATTGATTTAATAATTTAATTTTTTCATACAAGAAAAATAACTCATTCTTGTTAATTATCAAAAGATTTGAAACATGTAATCATAATTTTGCTAATAAAGCAACAAATATTTTGTTTCACCACTGTATCTACACTGATGAATTTAAAAAAACCTATAAATCAAATTCACTAAAGACGATTGTCAATTGATTCTAATAATTAAAGACCATTAAATATAATCAATGAAAATAATCAACAAATGTAAGGGGAATATTACTAGGATTCAAGTTTACAATTGATTTCTTTACAATGATGTGTCAATGATGTCCAAAAGAGCCTGTCAAAGTTTTTTTTTAAACTAAAAATTAAACTTTCTATAATAACTTAAAATACTCGAGTTGACTATAATAAAAAGAAAATCGAACAATGCAGCCAAATTATTTTTCAAAATGCATTTTTAATTACTTAAATTCAACTAATTTTATCTAATATAAGGGTTTTTAAATTACTGAGATAAATAAAGTCTGAATGAAAATTAAATATAAATTGACTTAAATAATAAAATATAATAAATAAAGTAAAAATCTTGACAGACTGAAGAGGAAGATAAAAAATTGAACAAAATAAAAATTTATCAAATAAATAAATAAATCAAATTACCATTAACAGATAGAATTAAACTTAATGCAAGGATAAATTAAGTAATTAATTAGATATTTTGTTAAATTAAGCAAAATATTGGATCATCCTTTTTTTTAATTTTTTTCATTTCTTTTTAAATCACCAAATATGGAGTTAATTTTTGAATAAATAAATAATAATAAATATTGAATATAATAATAAATTATTTTTTATATCCGATATATTATTTTCAAATTTGGTTGAGAATAATTCGTTCATTATTTTTAAAAAATGCAAATACATCGGAAATACATGAGAAATTCAACTTGATAATAAGTTAAAAATTTCTTTAAGTCTTAATTGTAATGACAAATGGTAAAAATATGAAATTGAAAATGAATTTGAGGATTAAAATAAGCTTAATGTGAAAATTAAAATCGAACCTTTAGCAATTATATAGTTTTGGGTCCGGTCGTTTTTAAAAAAAAATAAAAATTTTTTTGAAATGATTACTGAATCTGAATATGTTCTTCATTAATTCTTTCTTAGCATTACAAAATGATCCATACACCACTTAGTGAATTATTATGATAAAAATTATTAGTCAAATGTATTTTTTTAATTATTTTACAAATTTAATGAAAAACTGATGCACTTAGCTAAACGTTATTTTTCTTATTAAATTAATTTTTTTGTTTCATGAAAATTTTAAAAATCTAATTTAAATATTAAAAAAAAAAACCACACCATTTAATTTGTTCACTCTGTTTTACAAGCGTTTACATTTAGATTTTTCATATTTATTTAAAGATATATTATCTGTCGAACAAAGTAAGCAAAACAACACTAATGAAATAATTTTAAATTTCTATTTCAACTTAAAATTTTAGTTTATTATTTTATTTTTATAAAATATTATTACAAATACATATTTATTTAAAAAAGCGTCATTTTGGTCAAATAAAACATCTTGGTTACTCTAAATTACTCTTGGTTACTCTAAATTTTTATCTCCTTAATAGATTCTTCACAAAAATGACGAGTAGCGTAATCCTTTATTAAAAAAGTCGAAAAGATTATGTTCCGTAGTTGAAAAATACCGAATATTGTTGGACTAAATGTCTTGCAAAAGTTCATTCGGATTATATTAAATCTTGAGAACACACTTATACCGACTCAAATAACACAGATTGATTTTTTTTAGTTAATTTTACGCGTTGAAAGAGTTGGTATACTTGGATTAATAACCGTAAAAGCCCTTAAGAGCAATTTATATTCATGAATCTTTTATATGAAAATTAGTTCGTGCGAAAACTTATCTATCATTTTAAAATAAATAATTCTAGTAGCCGATAAAAAATCGATAATTTTTTAGTTTTAAAATAATAATTTTTTAGTAATTTATTTTATTTTTCTTCATTAATATTAATGATGGTCATTCAGTTTGAGTCTTGTCCGCTTTTCGCTTTAAATTCGGCCCAAAATTCTACTAACTTTTTAGTAAAGGTATCTTATAATCAGTAAATATGAGTTAAAAAAATATTTTTTTTCATTTATGAATGTATATTTTTTTCAACTAAATCAGAGAAGCCTACTTTATTATTTGTTGAATATTTTAATAAAAATATTTATTTAAAATTTTAAAGCTTCGGGCTCACGCATATATGTCTGGAAAACTCAATATCTTAACCGAAAAACAAGAGTATCTAAATAACTGAACCTGTTTTGATTTGAAGTTTGATAAAAAATGATGTCTTATTTTTTTTGTCAAAAGATTAGATTTATTTACCGATGATTAGACTTATTATTTATATTTTTGATTTAAAATTTTTTAGAAAATTAATTTTTTTAAATAAAACTTGATGTTGAGGTCAAAATTTAGAGATTTGTTTAAATTTTAACAAGCTATTGAAAATTACTTTTTGTCTAGACTTTGAAAATTTGGAATATTAGACATTTAATATTTATTTTTATAATCATTATTCTTCCTAGGTCATCGAATTATGGATTTCCTTCTAAAAATTAAACTCTTTCCTTCAAAAGGTAGCAATATTTAAAAAAGACCAACAACACAATAAATGTTTTAATTTAAATGAGATAAAATTTGCTAAAATGTTTCTTTTTCAACACATTTTTTAATTTTAATTTAAATAAAACAAAATTTTTTGGTTTATTTTACATGAATTGGTATTGGATATATTTTTTTTTGAACAATTGAAAAATGCTAAAAGATTAAAATATCTAGAACAATAAAAATTACTTTTTGGGGCGAAAAAAAAATAAATATTGAAAGTATTGTCAAAATAACAGAGTTGAAAAAAAATACTCAGAATCAAATTTTGTCTATATTCATTTTATTATAGTACATAATTAATAGACAATTGATTATTTTTTTTATTGTAAACAAAAACTAAATATATCAAAAATTTTATAATTTCTACAACTCGTCGGTTCATAAATAAAATTTCTAGCCTCCTGGTAATTTATTTATGAAAAATAAGATTTCAATTCGATTAAGATTATTTGATTAATATAAAAAATAATATAGGGTTTCTTTAAGTAAACTTAAGTTAACTTAAAGAGAAAATCATCAAAATAAAACCCGTGGCTCAATTATTAGCAGGCTCTTGGATTGCAAGCATTTTTGATTTTAATTAGAATTTTTTTACAAAAATTTTGCATAACGATTCTATTTTCGATGAAGCTTTAGCTATCCAAGTTAATTAGTTTATTTAGCTCGTAAAGCAAACAGGGTACTTGAAAAAATTAACAAATCTAAACCAATTTTTAATTTCCTACAGCTAGTAATATTTTATATATCAAGCACCTACTCGAATTTTTTTGTTCATCTTATCTTTAATTGTGAGTTAGGTGACTGAAGGTAGATTAAAAAAAAATTTTCACTTATAAACTTTTATTTAAAAAAGAGAGAAAAAATGAAATTAGATTCAAAGAACCAATTTCAGCTTGTAATCTTATAGATAAACCTTTTAAAAAATAAAAATTAAATACAAGCATTGATTTTGAATCTATGTCAAGTTATTAGATTGTTTTTATTTGAAATAGCCATAAAATTAATTTAATGCGTTTTACATTAATTCAATTAAATTAAGAAAAAAACATGAAAAAAAAGAAATCAAAATTTCAAAAAAATATGGACATAATAAAAAAACTTCAAATGGAATATTTTAATTGATGGTCATTTTGTATTTTCTGATCAAAAACTCCACAATTTTTGGATTATTTACAATACTCACTTTGAAAAATGGTAAATTAAGTCTTTTATACAAATAAGACAAGTGGTATTTACAGCCAAATTTGACTATAAAATGATAGTGTAGTCCTTTAATGCCACAATCATATTTATCAGATTGAGAGCTGATGCACTCAAATTTTTCTGCTTTGAACAAAATTTTCATTTTGGAATGATATGGCTTGTCACTCGAACATGTCACAAAATAGGTTGTTTGATCAAAATTATTGTTCTTTTTTGTAGAGCTTAAATTGTCTCCATTTGAAAATGAATAAATATGTTTATTTGAGGACGTGTCGGTCTCCATCATGGGGCATCGTTCACTCACTAATGAAGCGTCTTGAATAGGCATGCTTAAAATTTCTACTTCCGAATCATTGGTTTCGGTTGAATTGGTTTCAATTTTTTGTTCTGAATTTGACAAAATTTCGCTTTCGATTTTTTGGACATTTTCTGAAAAATCCAAGTTTAAATTTTCGCTTTCGTAGCCACTCTCAGCCTCTTCTATTTTAGTCTGGTCATCACAGTTAATAATCTTTTTAACTTCTAATGCTTTGTCGTATTCGCCTTTGTCCAAATGCTTGAGCAACAGATCGTTCAGTCTGATTGCATTCTTGTGGGTTTTTTCAACGTTTTCCAATTCAAGGTATCGTACCTGGATTTGCTTGATTTCAAGAGCGATGCGAAAATTTTGAAAGAGTTTTGCTTGTTCACCAATATATTGGTTATTATTTTGGTAATTAATTAATGGCAATTTAGAGTCTACAGTCTGCGAATCTACTGCAAAGCTGAGTAAATTTGAATTCATTTTTTTATTTTACTAATGGCGAATTTTAAACGTATAAAGAGGATTATGTTATTTTTTTTATATGTTTTGTAAGTTTTCTAAATAAAATATACTTATGCTTTGTACAATTTGAAAAGCATGCTTTCTTATAGATAATTTTGAGTGTCTCACATAAAAAAGTTCTTTTTTTTAAATTTTAAAACAATTTTATTTTATTAAAACTAATTTCATAAATTGATTAGTTAAAATAATTGTCTTAAATATTCTGCTAGTTTTTTTTTTTCTTAAAAAAATCAAACAATTCATAATTATTTGTGTTAATTTTTTGATTCAAAAGTAATATTTAAATTTCAATATGCTTTTTAAAACTAATGTACAAATTTTTGTTAAACATTTTTTAGATTGTAACATTCATTTAAGTGATTTCATAATTTAAACATAAAATAAAATTAAATATAGAAGATGAAATTTTATTTCAATTAAAAAAAAAAGAGATCATAAAATTAGATTTTTAATCTGAGAAACATTCGACCATGTCGCATCTTCTTATATCAGGATTAAACTTGAAATTGTCTTTACATGAATAATTATAGATTCTTTCAAAATCTGTGTTAACAAAAGCACAATAGTAATATTCTCGGCAGTTGGTTCCTTTTCGAACATAATATCCATTTCCTTGTGAAAAAAAGATTGAAAAAAAAAATAAAAAAAACTCTGAAAATTGCTTAAATTACCATTTGTGCAAAGAGATGAAATGGCTAAAGATGTAGTAGTTGAAGAAGTGATAGATGTAGTAGTGGGATCAGTAAATTCACGTTGATCTTTTCTACTGGTACATTGAACCATATTGGAAGCATAACACCCTTTGGATTTAATATCAAATATCTTGCCTCTGGGACAGGCGTACCGATATGCTTTAGGATTAGAAGTTCCTTGATTGAAACAAACATAATAAAAGCGACAACCAGAGTCAGTATCAGGATCTAAAATATTCAAAATAAATTTAAATCTCAAAAAAATATTTAATTTACAATAGCCATTTCCAAAAATACAAATATCTTTTTGAGTTTTACGAATAGAGGTGGTGAGGCTAGTTGTTGATCGCATAGTTGGTCGAATGGTAGGACGAATGGTAGGTCGAATGGTAGGACGAATGGTAGGTCGAATCGTAGTTCTGGATGTCTGTGTAGGAATATATCTTGTTGGTTGAGTTGGAACAAAACCACCACCAGATTTTAGAGCTGATTTGACTGCGTTTACCAGTGGAAATTTGCCTTGATTACAAAATTTACCAGTAAAATCATCAAAATCTAGCCTTTAAAAGAGAAAAATATAGAATTTTTTAGAATTGTTCTGTAGAAATCTTACGCCCAGAACATGGCACCAGCTACACCTTTTTGTTTGATAAATTGAACTTTGGCTCGCAGACTTTCCACATCATCATACCCGACCCATTCATTATTTGAATAGGCATAAGGAACCATTTGTTCATTGTTTCTATCGACCCTCCATCCTTGGTTTATCTTTTCGCACACTTCATAATAACTAAGCATTCCGGGAGCAGAAGTATACTTTTTATATTGAAAGAAGATGTAACAAGATTTTTGTACAAGAATAGAATTCAAATCTTACCTTTCCTTGGCTTCCTGGACCAGTGGCAGGTGAGCCTAGTTTTGTACTTCCACTGTAAGTGAATGATCGACCGTACAAAGCAAGACCAACGAGAAGTTTTTCTTTCGGACAGCCTTGATCCAGCCAGAAGTCTACGGCCCATTCCACGTTGAGTTTTCTTTGAGAAGGAGATTCATCTTGTCTTGGATACAATGGAGCTTGGTGACCCAAGAAATCCTCCCAGCTGCCGTGCAAATCCTTAATTAAAGATATAAGATCTATCATTATACCGCAAATCTCTTACATAGGACATGAGATTGATATAATCAAGATGTTGAGATATCTTGGCGATTTCATATCCATTTACTATTGTGTCATAGCCTGCTCCAACAGCTGCTGTAACCAGCAAGTTATGGGGTCTAAATGCCGTTTTCAATTCCTTTAAATTTTTTAATTAATTGATTTTCTCTTAAAAAAAATTAATTTTTTTTAATTACTTGACATAGGGCTGTAAATAATTGTTTATCATTTGGAGATGAACCTTCTCTTGATCCTGGATACTCCCAACTAAAATTGAATTTATTAAATATTTGATCAAAAATTTTTTTTATTTAATACTTACTCTAAATCTGTTTAAGAAATAGAAAATAATAAGAAAATTGAAATTTTTAAATTTTAATATCCGAAAACCTTTTTCGAATCTTTTTGTTTATAATATTTTTTTTAAAAATACAAAATTCTATTTTATCGAAAATTCTTTCTTAAATTTTTTTTTGAAATTTTTAGCGAATTTGACTTCGTTTTATGAAATATAAATAAATAAATATAAAAAATACCAAAGCTTAAGTTCTGAAGGACTAAAATATGTTTTATAAATTGTAAATTGTAGCAGCTGATACATCCTTTGTCCAACCAATATAATCATTCTGCAAAACTGTGCAATAAGTCTGAAAGACTAAGAAAATTGTGAATTTATGATATTATATTATATTAAAAATCCAACTCAATTTTTAGTGGTGATAAAGATGATTTATCATTTGTTACTATTTACATAAGATTATTTTGGTCCTTCAGAACTTAACCTGCGGCATTTTTTTATATTTTTTTTTTACCAAAAATTACAATGCCCTGTAAAAACTTCAAAGAAATTCAAAAATTCACTTAAGCTAAAAATTGAAAAAAATGTTAAGCATTTCCGAGTATTAAGAGTTGCTGTATTTAAGATATTATAAAGTGTTCAAGAAAACCAAAAGACCCGGTATTGTTAAGTTAGGAACAAAATTTGAATGGGAAGGAAATTGAAATTAAATTATGATGAAATTAAAAACATAAAACATTTGCACGAATCTAATTGCAAATCCGAAAAATTGTCAAAATGTTTAATTTAAATTTATGAACAATTGAAGAAATGATCATAATATTTAAGATTTTCCGATAAAAAAAAGGAGGAGTAAAGAGGTATTAGTTTGGTAAACAAAATATAACACTTATAAAAAATTAAATCGTAAAAATTTAAATTTTTACACAATTCATCAGAGTAAAAAAAAGTAGTTTTAATTTTTTTACCATAATTTCAAATAAACAAAATTTGATTCAATGCAAAAAAAAAAAATTCGGAAAAAGGCCAATTTATTTTAAAAATTACCCAATCCATCAAATTTATGTGTTTTTACAAAACTCAACGCGTTTTTAACAAAATTCATTCTTGTAAATGAATTACTGACCATTTTACTAAATGGACCTAAAACATTAAAATTAAAAAAATTAAATTTTTATTTCAAAATATTTTACATACCTGATCCAGCATTCCATCCACCAACAGCAATCAAAATTTTCAATGCACTATTTCTCTTTTTCAAATCCATTGTTCTATCATACATTCCCCTAGACCAAGAGGTACTAAGATCATTCCACTCAAAAGGCTCCAAGCGGTCGCCTTCCAATTTGGCAAAAGAATAGATGATCATGTCACAGAGTAATGGATCAATATTTTCGGGAAAAAATTTAGCATCGCCTTGACGATATTGGGCCCAGTTTGTATGATAACAAACAATTAAATTTCCAACTGATGGGGGATTATAAATATTAACTTGGGTTGTTGGTCGCATTGTTGGTCGAAAGGTAGTTCTGGTTGTCTGTGTAGGAATATATCTTGTTGGTTGAGTTGGAACAAAACCACCACCAGATTTTAGAGCTGATTTGACTGCGTTTACCAGTGGAAATTTGCCTTGATTACAAAATTTACCAGTAAAATCATCAAAATCTAGCCTTAAAAAGAGAAAAATATAGAATTTTTTTAAATTGTTCTGTAGAAATCTTACGCCCAGAACATGGCACCAGCTACACCTTTTTGTTTGATAAATTGAACTTTGGCTCGCAGACTTTCCACATCATCATACCCGACCCATTCATTATTTGAATAGGCATAAGGAACCATTTGTTCATTGTTTCTATCGACCCTCCATCCTTGGTTTATCTTTTCGCACACTTCATAATAACTAAGCATTCCGGGAGCAGAAGTATACTTTTTATATTGAAAGAAGATGTAACAAGATTTTTGTACAAGAATAGAATTCAAATCTTACCTTTCCTTGGCTTCCTGGACCAGTGGCAGGTGAGCCTAGTTTTGTACTTCCACTGTAAGTGAATGATCGACCGTACAAAGCAAGACCAACGAGAAGTTTTTCTTTCGGACAGCCTTGATCCAGCCAGAAGTCTACGGCCCATTCCACGTTAAGTTTTCTTTGAGAAGGAGATTCATCTTGTCTTGGATACAATGGAGCTTGGTGACCCAAGAAATCCTCCCAGCTGCCGTGCAAATCCTTAATAATGGAAAAATTTAGTGTTTAGAGTGCTTTTGATTAATTTTAATTCTAATTTGTCCTTAGGTAAAAAAAAATATTTTTTTATTTAAAAAAATCTTTGAAAAAATTAAAATTTTTGATCGTATCATCTTTACAAATCTTTTATGCAAAATATTTAATTAAGAGTTTCGGTAATTTTTGAAATTTTATTTATTCTATTAAATTATATTATTTCGGAGTTAATAATAATAAAACTGAATAAAAATATTCAAATTAATTTTTGCGTCAGATTAATTTTTAACTTAAAATCACAATAAAAAGAATTTTTTGTCTTGGTTAGGAAATAATTTTCTTAATATCGTTTTGTTTAAAATTCAATTTGTCAAAGTTTTCTTGTTGAAAAAACCACATTTCAAAAACATTTCAACAAAGCTTTATTTAAATATTTTTCGTCTTTTTATATATTTAACTTCGTGGGTCATAAAATAATTTTTAAATTTAGTTTAACTTTACTTTATTTTCTATAAATATTTATTAATTTAAATTTATTCTCTCTAAAAATATTATATAATCTCATTGATTTTAAATTAATAATAAAAAATAAATAAATTCAATTAGAAATGATTTTCCTGTAAAATTTTAAAGTTTATCACAAATATTTTAATAATTATAAATTTTAAACAATTCTTTTGATCTATCTAAGCAAAAACGGACACCTACTTAATCTTTACGAGACTTGTTCCCAAAATCTCAATAATGGAGTCAATAAAACATAATGCAGATAAAGAAATTTTTAATGGAACATTTTTCCAACAATTATTAGTGTCATTAAATGTTCGAATATTTTACCAAGGATTATAAAATCTTTAAAGAAGAAAATGCATCAATTATCAAATATTTGTCCAAAAAAAAAAAAAAGTATACATTCTATTAGGAAAGTTCACATTGATTACCGAATTACGTTCATATTTGTCTCAATAGACTAAAGATTCGATCAAATTTAAGCTTATTATTAATTATGAATAATAAAATTTGTTTTAATAATAGCAAGTTTTTTTTTCTATTTTACATTTTTAAAAATAATTGCGTGATTAAATTTCAAATTTTAACATGCTTAAGTTTTGAGTTTAAATTAAACAACGTAATTTCAAAATTTCAAAAAAGTTAAATAGAAAAAAAAATCTTGCCAATATTGAATTAAAAATTTTGAGATTCAATCTATATTTTAAAATTTTTAAAAATTATCATATTAAAAATATGTTTAATAAATAATAAGGTAGGATTAATTATTATTAAATAAAGCAAAAAAAAATGTATCTATTTAAAAATTAAAATAAAATTTTTTAACTTACGTATGACATAAGATTGATATAATCAAGATGTTGTGATATTTTCGCGATTTCGTATCCATTTACAATTGTGTCATAACCTGCTCCAACAGCTGCTGTAACCAGCAAGTTATGGGGCATATACGCTGCCTTCAATTCCTTTAGATTTTTTTTAAATATAAATTCAAAAATAAAATAATTTATTTTTAATAACTTGACACAGGGCTGTAAATAATTGTTTATCATTTGGAGATGAACCTTCTCTTGATCCTGGATACTCCCAACTAAAATTTAATTTATTAATTATTTGATCATAAACTATTTTTATTTAAAACTTACTCTAAATCTATTAAACAAATTTAATTAAAAACAATTTTTAATACTTTTATTAAGATTTAATATTATTTTTACCTAAACCATCAAATTTGTTTTCCTTGACGAATTTCAAAGAGTTTTGAACAAAGCGTCTTCTCATTTCTCCATTGCTAACCATTTTACTGAATGGCCCTTAAAAATAGATCATGTTATTGATCAATCAATTGTTCTTCTATTTAACAGAATAAATTACCTGATCCAGCATTCCATCCACCAACAGCAATCAAAATTTTCAATGCACTATTTCTCTTTTTCAAATCCATTGTTCTATCATACATTCCCTTAGACCAAGAGGTACTAAGATCATTCCACTCAAAAGGCTCCAAGCGGTCGCCTTCCAATTTGGCAAAAGAATAGATGATCATGTCACAGAGTAATGGATCAATATTTTCGGGAAAAAATTTAGCATCGCCTTGACGATATTGGGCCCAGTTTGTATGATAACAAACAATTAAATTTCCAGATCCTAATTTAAATTAATCTTTTTTGGTATTCTTTTTTTAATTTTAATTGTTATACTTGAAGGAAATTCTCGTTCATCTACATACTTTGTAGGCATTACTTGGTCAGTTGATTGCACAGTTGGTACTGCTGTAGTTGATGTACTTATCATACTAGTAGCTGTCGATGAAATATCAGGACCATCTTAATTATGTTGTTGGTTTTTCTGTTTTTAATTTATTAAAAATTTTTTTTACTTGGCTTGTCACAAACTGCAGCATGTGGAAAATTGCATGATTTTGTGACTTTGTCAAAAATTAAGCGAGATGGACAGGTAAAAAATGAAATATTTGCATCTGGTGTTCCCGAAAAAGAGCACAAGTAATATCTTCTGCAGCCCGAAGACGTTTCGGGATCTTGTCAATAAATTTTATATTTTCATTCTATAAAATAAAAAATTATTACAATATCCGTCTCCATTGACGCATAAATGAAGTGGTTTTTTGGTTGACATTGAATCAGTTGGCATCCAACTCATTGGATCGGTTGTGCTTACTGGCTTAATTATATCAGTCGTTAAGTTAGGATCTGGCTTTCCACCTAAAAACTCTTCTTTAACAGCAGTTATCAACGGGTATCTTCCTTAAAAATTATTATCAGCATTAAATTAAATTTCATTAAATTTAGAATAACAAAAAATTTTACCTTGTCCACAAAAAATTCCTTTAAAATCATCAAAATCGAGTCTAAAAGCGAAATTTTAGCAGCTAAAATTTGAATAAAATCTTAAATGTTCTTACGCCCAAAACATGGCACCAGCTAGGTCTTGATCTTTAATATACCGGGCCTTAAAAAATAAGATTTTTAACATTAGCTTTTAGAATTATATAAACTATATACTTTAATTCTTAAACTAACAACATCATCATAGCCAACCCATTCATTGGGAGAATAAGCATAAGGAATCGCTTGTTCATAGTTTCGTTCAACAATCCAGTCGTCCTTCATTTTTTCACAAACTTCAAAGTAGCTTAAAATACCAGGAGTACCAGTATACTAAATTTTTCAAATAAAATATTATTTCGTAAAAAAAAAGTTAAAAATTTACTTTTCCTTTGGTTCCGGGACCAGTGCTAGTAGCACCAAGATTTTTGTCTTCAGCATAAGTAAAACTTCTGCCGTACAAAGCCAACCCGACCAAAAGTTTTTTTTTAGGACATCCTTGGGATAACCAATATCTAACTGCCCATCCAACATTTAATTTAGTCTGGTTGCCAAATTCTTCTTTTCGAGCATACAATGGAGCATGATGGCCCAAAAAATCTTCCCAACTTCCATGAAAATCCTTAAGATAAAATTTAAGAAAATTATTTTTGGTTAATTGTTTTTTTGTTACGTAGGCCATTAAATTGATATAATCTAGGTATCTAAAATAAGATATTAAAATAAAAGTTCTTTTTGTGATGGATAATTTACTTTGAAATCTTATCGATTTCGTAGCCATCAATTATTGTCTGGTAGCCAGCTCCAACAGCGGCAGTCAAAATAAAGCCGTGTGGAACAAACGCTTTTTTGAGTTCCTTTTAAAAATAATTTAGCCTGAAAAATATTCAAATTTTAATTTTTGTTTTACTTTGACCAAGGCTGTAAACAAAACCTTATCGTTTGGCGACGAACCATCTCTAGATCCTGGATATTCCCAGCTTTTAGAAACATGATTTATATGTTTTAAAAATTTTATTAATCTTACTCTAAATCTAAAAAAAAATAAATATTTTTTAAAATAAAATCAATTTGAAAAAAATATAATTTATTACCTAAGCCATCAAATCGATGTTTTTTAACAAATTCCACTGCATTTCTAACAAAATTTGATCTCATGTCCTCATCTGCTACCATTTTGCTAAAAGGACCTTTTATTTTTAAATATAAAAATATTTTTTTTCTTAATTAAATTAAATGAAATTTTTGACCTACCTGATCCAACATTCCATCCGCCAATTGCAATTGAAATTTTTACATTGGGATTTTGATTTTTTAGATTTATAGTTCGATCATACATTCCCGGTAACCATGAAGTGCTCAAATCATTCCATTCGAAAGGAACTATTTTGTCTCCTTCAAGCTTGGCAAAGGCAAATATTACCATATCACAAAGATTTACATCAACATCTTCTGGCTCAAACTTTCCATCACCCTGTCTGTATTGGGCCCAATTAGTATAATAGCACACAACAAGCTTTCGACCATTTCTATCTTTAAAAAGTTGATATTAAGCATTTTCTCAGATAAAAAATATAAATATTTTACTAGGATTTATTTCCATCTGCTGAATTTCTTCATCATCTTCTTCTGGATCAGGTTCAATTTGAATATTTTCAGTTGTAGTAGTAGTTGTAGTAGTAGTAGATGGTGTAGTAGTTGTAGTAGTTGTAGTAGTTGTAGTAGATGGTGTAGTAGTTGTAGTAGTTGTAGTAGTTGTAGTAGTTGTAGTAGTTGTAGTTGTTGTAGTAGTTGTAGTAGTTGTAGTAGATGGTGTAGTAGTTGTAGTAGTTGTAGTAGATGGTGTAGTAGTTGTAGTAGTTGTAGTAGTTGTAGTAGTTGTAGTAGTTGTAGTAGTTGTAGTAGTTGTAGTGGTAGTAGTCCTAGTTGTGGTCGACTGAGTAGTTGTTATGGCAGAAGTTGGTGAAGATTTTGTTATTAAATTTGAAATAGAATCAGGGCCTAAAAATTGAGTTATTTAACAAAATTGTAGTTATTGGCAGCAAGATTACATTCGACTGAATTTTCAAAATTGCACGATTTCTTCTTGACATCAAACAAAAGACCATCGGAACAACTAAGTCTGATGATTGATGCTCCTTTGTACATGCATAGATAATAATCTTTACAATTGGTGGACAAATCAGGATCTTAAAAAATTTCTTATTAAAAATTTAAGAAAAAAAATCAAATTACAAAATCCATCGCCATTTGGACAAGGATTATTTTGTAAGGAAGTTGTAACCATTTGAGTGGTAAGCTCCATATTATCATTATGTAGCTCATTTTTGACAGCATTTATCAATGGAAATATTCCTTCATTACAAAATTTTCCATTAAAATCATCTAAATCAAGGCTTAAAATAATTTTTTTTAAAATTAATCCGAAAAATAATATTCATTTTTTAATTACGCCCAGAACATTGCGCCACCCAAATCGAGATCAATAATAAATTTAGACTTGATTTTTAAGCTTTCGATATCATCATAGCCAACCCATTCTATGCCAGAAAAAGCATATGGTACTTTTTGCTCCTCATTTCGCTCAATAATCCAGCCATTTTTTTGCTTTTCGCATATTTCATAATAACTGAGCATGCCTCTTGACAATGTGTACTTAAACAATAGTTAGTCTTTGTTATCAATTATCAAAAATATTTTACTGGTCCTAGACCACCAGGTCCCAAATTTGAGGCTCCCAATGTCGTATTTTGGAAGTACCGGAAAGTCCGTCCGTACAATGCTAGACCAAGTAGTAATTTTTGCTTTGGACAACCCTGTTTTAACCAATTTTGAACTGTCCATTGAACATTTAATTTTGCTTGGTCTTCATTTTCATCACTTCTTGGATAGAGAGCTGTGTGATGACCCAAAATTTCTTCCCAACTTCCATGTAAGTCCTTTAAATTGAAAAAATAACAAAAAAAAAGAGCTAAAATTTCGTTTATCTTACATAGCTCATCAGGTTTACAAAATCTAAATCACTTTTTTTAGTAATTTAAAAAAGATTTATAGATTTTATTTTTATTTATTTTTTAAATTGATAATTACCGACATAATTTCTCCACCTCATAACCTGCTTCTACAATCTTTTCACTCACGCCTACAGCTGCAGTGAGCATTAAGTTATAAGGCTCGAATTCGGCTTTCAATTCCTTAAGAATAGTTGTATAATTTTTCTAAGTATTTTTTCAAATTTACCGAAATTAGTAAACTAAACACTTGTTTATCGGTGACAGATGAGCCCTCTCGTGATCCGGGATATTCCCAGCTAAAAAATAAAATAAGAATTTTTTTTTCTGGCAAAATGATTTACTCCAAATCAAATCCGTCAAATCCGTGTAGCTGAACAAATTCTCTTGCATTTTTGACAAAATTTTTTCTCATTTCAAAATTATTAGCCATTACACTAAAAGGTCCTGATCCCACATTCCATCCTATGAATATTTGAATAAAAAATTGTAAAAAAAATATCATTTATTTTTTTAATTTACCTCCAGTGGAAATCAGAATCTTTAGATTCGGATTTTTTTTCTTTAAATCTAATGTTTGCTCATACATGCCGACTCTAGTATCAGTACTCAAGTCATTAAACTCAAAAGGGTCTAAACGATCGCCTTCGAGTTTGGCAAATGCGTAAATAATTATGTCACATAAAAACGGGTCTATATTTTTTGGATAAAAGCGGCCAAGACCCTCTCGGTATTGAGACCAATTGGTGTGGTAACAGGATATTATTTTTTTTCCAACAATAACTTAAAAAATAAACTTTAGTCCAAATCTGGAAATATTACACTCAGATTACTTTGAATAAATGAGCTAAAAATGGCGGAAAATGCCAGGATTTTGAATCCTAAATTCATTTTAATTTTTCGTAAGGCCTCAGTATTTTGTTTTCATTCAAGATTAAAATACTTTAGATTTGTATTTTTTTGTTTCTTTTAAAAAAAACTAAATCGAACAAATGATTTATCGATTTCAATAATCTAAATTTCTAGTCTATAAATTAAGAGATTTTTTCTACCTAATTAAGCAACACGGTTGGTTTACTCTGAATGTCAAAATAAAAAGGGTATCTAAACACCAGAGGACATGTCTCTATTTGTTTGAAGACTCTTTTATTTGAGTTTTAATAAGTGTTTTATTAGTGATCAGAACTAGGTGAATAGGTTTCGACTTCTGTATTTTAATTAGTTAAGATAATTGATGGTGATACTTGATTAAACTTGAAATTTTAAAATGACAAATTAAATTTTTATTTATTTGTTTTTATATGTGACGACTTTTGTATTTGCGTAAATTTAAAAAAAAATAATAAATGGACAATTTAGTCTGAGCCTTGAGGTTAGTAAACTTGATTCTTGTGAGTGTGAAATATTTTTTTATTACCAATTGTATTTTAGAAATTTATGATAAAAATTTTCTGTTTTATGTCAGTCTATTTTTAAATTTTTTAAAAATTTACAAAATATTACAAAGATAAAGTTTATATAAAAAAGAAGCTATTGTCGCCTAAGATTGGTTTGGTCGTTGAGTGCCGTGTAATCACGTTCTCGCTCATTTGGACTCTTTTTCTTTTGCTCATAACGCTGAATAGTTGATACACCATCAATCAATTTTGTTCTAAACAACACATTTGCATTATTGAACATACCGTCTTTTAATGACACTATGACAAACTTTAAAAATAAAATTTTAATTTAAATTTTAATTATTTTAGGCTTTGAAAAAACTCATCAATTCAATATTGTTCATCAATAATCTTTAAGTTATTTAATACAAATGCATATCTGCAAAATTCAAAATTTTGATTAAGATTAATGAGCCGTGAAAATTGTTTAGCTATATTTTCAGCAATACTCTGAATAAAGATTAATTTTAATGTGAAAATTTAAATTAATTATCTTTAAATTATTTTAATATTTATTTTAATGATTTTTGAGTTTAAAATTAATAAATCTGTTTTTTATTTGCTGTACTGAACCGATTAAAACAAAAAATCGTTAAATTAAAAAGTAATAGAAAATAAAAAAAGGCATAAATATTAAAGAGTTCAAAAAAGAAATGCATTGGAAAATGAATCATATATAAAAAGACCGAACAACTGAATTCTGAATTATTTGTGTTCCTTTGAGAATGAGTTTAGATAAGGAAAAAATTTAGATATTTTTCAATTTCGTCTATAATTGACGTTTAAATTAATTTGAATCAAATTTTGATAAATCAGGAATATAATAAAAAAAAACTAGCTGGTATTTTTCAAAAATTTGTGTTGAAACCAGTATTGATTGATACCAATATTACTGTATTTCGTATTGAACTATAAGTTGCTTACTTCTAAAACTAGTTAGTAGAGATATATCTTTTGAATTCCAGTTAAATTTTATTTCTAATCAATTCTTTAAAAAAAAAATCTTAAAAGAAATAAATTCAAATTTATATGTAAATTATAATTAAAAATAATAAAATATGTAAACAATTTAAAAATTTTTTTATTTTCGATTGAATAAAAATAAAGCACTTCAAGTTTTTTTTTTTAATTTTTTTTTAATTTTTATTATTTAATTTTTTAGGGTATTTGGGAAAAAAATCAACATTTTTAATTAATACAATTGATACAAAAAATGGCGCTGTGAAATTCAGTAAAGATTGAACAAAAAATTTTTCATTTTTATCTAAGATTTAAATCAAAGAAAAAAAACTCTACAAAAAAATTTCAAAAAAATGTTTTGTCTAGAATAAATTCTTTAGATCAATCAAATTAAATTCTTATTGCATTTTAATTTTTTGTCTTTTTGATCCATAAAAAATTCTTTTCATTAAAAAAAGGTGCATAATAAAATGTGGCTTTTGTTTTATACTTTTTTTTGTATAAAATTTCCTTCTTTTTTTTAATTTCTCATTAAAATTAAAATATTTGTGTTCAATCTCGACTGAACTTCACTACGCCAATAAATAATTCTATATTTTTGACCTTAAAAGATAAAATTATCGATTCCAAATCGATTTAAAAATACTATTGCACACTAATGAGTTTAAACTAGCTCTAAGCAAACAAACAAAGCTAATCAATGTTGAAGATAAGAGTAAAAAGTGAACTTTTTTTCTCACCTGAGATTTTTTGAAATATTTTTTTATCATGAGACCAATGTTTTGGGTGTGCGAAGTATCCAATGCAGCGTCGACCTCGTCCAAAATGTACAAAGGCGCTGGTTTGTAGAGGAGAAGTGAAAGAATGAGTGAAAGAGCCACTAGAGACCGTTGGCCACCACTTAATTCAGTAAGTGATTCTTTCCATACATCACCAAATGCTACCTTGAATTCAACACCGTCTAAAAGTGAGTTCCGATTGACCCATTCCAATTTAGCAAACGCGCCAGGAAGAAGAGTTTTGAAAATATTTCCCAAATCTTTATTTATCGCCTCGAATGCTTTCATCAGCACTTGGGTTTTTATCTTTTCCAAATCTTCAATTGTAGTCTCCAAAGTTGCCCTATCTCTTAGCACAATTTGTCTCCTTTTGGTCAATTCTTCATAGCTCTCTTCCTTTTTGGCCAGCATACCCATAGCTCTCACATCCACCTGCTTGGACAATTTCTCTTTTCGATTTTTCAACTCGTGCAAGCGATGACTAATTTCCTTTATGTTTTGCTTAGAAAAATCATATATAGAGTTAGATTGGCCAAAAAGCTTTTTTTCATCTTCAATCCAGGAATTTTCTCTCAACAAAAAATCAAGTGTTTCCTCATGTGATTTTAAATGATCCTTTAAATCAGACTTTTTGTGCGCCAATTCCTTAATTTTAAGCTCAATGGAATTTTTTTCCTTTTCCAGTCGATCACACTCTTTATTCTTTGAATCGATTTCTCGATTCTTTTCCTTTATGACCTCCTTTCTTTCATTCAGCTTTCCAATTATTTTATCTTCTTCCTCTTTGAGTTTGTCAATTTGACCAGTTTTGCAATCAATTTCCTCATTTAATGACTTGGCATTTTCTTCCAACTTTTCCAACTCTTCACTATAGCCTTGTATTTCTTTTCTCAACACATCAATGTCCATGTTTATTGATTTGTAGTCGTGTTGTAATTGACTTGAAGACATTTGTTTATTCTCTAAATTAGCTTTGGCTTCATTTATTTTTTTTTGTCCATTTTCCTTCTCTTTTTCAATATCAGTATTATTTTTTACTTTATTTTCTAGATCGATCAATTTTGTTCTTAAATTTTCCAATTCAGAATTTGAGCTTTGACTTTCTTCTTGTTGAGTTTTTATCTCTTCACTCAAATTATTGAGCTTTTCCAATTTTTGATGATGAGTGGTTTGTTCAAGGTTCAGTTTGGCCAAATTCAATTGATTAGCCTTTAGATCAAAGTCGTTCTTCAAGCGAGTGTACTGAATTGACACTTCCTTTTCTTTTTTCAGTTCCGAGTTCACCTCTAACATTTCTTTTTCTCGAGTATTTAGTTCCTCTTTTGCCTGATTGAGCTCGTTTATTCGAGCCAAAAAATTAGCTCTTTCACCTCGCGCACCACCTGACAAAGTACCTTCTGGGTCAAACTGGTCGCCATCAATTGTAATTGTGGTTGTCAGAATTTGAGGATGAAAAGCGACTGATTTAGCTGAGTCCAAATCAAAGCAAATTAATTTTGTACCAAAAACATATTCCATTACCGTTTGATAAACTGGATCGTATTCAATAAGAGACAAAGCTGTGTGCACTCTATCTGCACCAACAAGATCTTTTGCGGCGCGAACCACGCGTTCTGAAGGTGGATTGCCTCTTATTTGGTTCATCGGAGCTATTGTTACTTTTCGTCTTAATTCTCCTTTTTGGAGAATTAATTTACCAGTTTTGTCAGTGTCGACGACCAAGTTGAACAGCTTTAAAAAAAAAACTTTATAAGAAAATTTTTTTTCAAATAGTTAAATACTTTTTTTATTAAAAAAAATGATAGTTCAATTTTTAATTATTTTAAAAATCTGAAAATAAAAGAATTATTTTGATCATTTTATTATTTTTACTCAAAGAATTCTTTATTTAGTACCAAAATCATTTAAGAAAGAAATTGTTTTTGTAACTAAAATTATTTGTATTATCACTTAAAAAAATTCACTTTATAAAATTACTACCTGAATTTAAAGTTAATTTTTATTGACAAACAACTTTTTTTATTTGAAAAAATTATTTTCATATTAAAAATTATTTAATACAAAAATTTTTTCCATAATAATAAAAATAATAAAATTTTTTCACCAAATTATTGAAGGCTTGATTTTGAAAGTTTAGAAAAAAAAATGAACACTCAAGCAATTGCTAGATAAAGATAAAGACCAAGAAGAAAAAAAAGACGCCGAGTATTTTGGAGCATAGAAGTAATTTTTAGCTATTTCAAATTATTTTTGTTCGAAAAAAAATATTTTAATATTAAATTAAAGATAATCAAGTATAACCTTTAAAAATTATCGCATAGTCTCTTGTGAAGCTTTCACTAAAATCATTTCAATGAAAAAATTCCAAAATTAAAATAATAACTCATATTTTAACTAAATTTATTTTTCCAAATTTGATTATTTTAAATGATGAAGTGTTTTTTTTATTTTTTTCTAGAAAAAAAGTTGATAATTTGATGAACAAAGTTTTTTTAAATGGAATAAAATTATTGGAATAAGTTAAATATTTGGAATAAGTTAAATTACATGCTTTTATTAGTTTTTTCTATGATCTCGAGATTTCAATTAATTAAACCATCACTTTATTAAACAAAAGATTGCCAAAATTATATTTCGTTTTTAATAATGGAAGATTCCACTTGATTTTACATTAAAGCATCAAAATTTTAAAGTAATATAGTCAAAATTAAGATGATTCAGTTTTAATTTTAATAAAATGATATCTAAATATAAAATTTGAAAAATAATTTGAAAATTTCATCTTTAAATGATTATTTTGCTTTTTGATTATTGCAAACACGTAAAAAAAGTTTTTTTTTTTTAAAAAGAAATTATGATATTTAAAATTAAGTGAAGATTTTTTGTAAAAGATGTTTTTTATTTTTTTAAAATAAGTTATGATTTTTTTAAATTATAATCTCGAATCTTTTAACATACTTAAAGACTTCTTCGAAGCTTAATCACTTACAGGAACCAACTATTTAATTAATCTTCTAAGAAAAATAGATATTTTTCAGCTGACTTGAATTTAAGTTTAATTTTTAAAAGTAATGAAGGAATTTGTTACCCTTCCGCCAGCTGCTGTCTCAATTGCAGTTGAAAATCTAGTGTCCTTGATTTTGAATAATGAACAAACCAGTCCTTTAACCTTAGATCTATCAAAATTTGGTTCGGGATTCTTATAATCAAAATTCAACTGTGGATATCTGTAAAAACAAATTTTAAACAAAAAAATTTAAATCAATATTTATACTTTGCGCCAATAATCTGAATTTTCTCATTTAGATTATAAATTTGATTGCTGAGCTGATTTCTGCGCGAATTCAGTTCTTCCCATTTATTAGATTCGTAATTAAGTGAGTCCAATTCTGTTTTGAGTATATCATATTCTTTTTTTCTCAACTCGAAATTTTTTTTTGCTTCTTCATAATTATTGGTGTCTGCTTGTAATTCCTTTTTCAATTTTTCGCTTTCTTTCAGTGCATTTTCAAGTCTAGAATAAAAATTAAAATTTTCATAAGCTTATAGAAAAACATTATATTTCACTTTATTTGGGCTTTTTTGACTGAAGTTTGTCTTTCGCTAATTTTATTTTTAGTATTCAAAATTTGATCCTGAATGGTTTGCACTTGAGAAGTGTCTTCATCAATTACAAAACCGCAGCACAAGGCTTCGTATTCTTTTTGGGCTTTTTTTAAATTTTGCTCCGCTAGAGCTAAATCCTTTTCCAAATTTTCTACATTCGACTTCATTTCATTAAATTTTGTTTCTTTGTCTTCGATTGATTTTTCATTCTGAAAAAAAAAATTGAATTTTAAAATTTAAATTTCTACACATTATTTACATCTTTGATGCTTTTTCTAATTTCATCCTGACGCTTCGTATCAGTTTTTAGATTAGATTTTATATTATTCAACTCGCTTGTTAATTTTGCCAATTCCATGCGGTTCTGTTTCAGCTCTGACTCATACTTGTTCATTTCTTCATCATTCTGACTCTTTTCCATATTGGCAACACACACATTGATCTCTTTTTTTAACAGTTCAATATTGTTTTCTATTAGCTCAATGCTCTCAGTAAGATCCTGGTACTCTTTTTCAACTCCTTCATTTACCGACTTGCTCTTTTGAACAGCTTGGTCAGCTTGATAAAATTTAAAGGCAATAGACACCTTGTGTAAGTGCAGGTATTCTCTTTCACATTTTTGATACTCAATGTAGGCACTTCGCTCTTGTTTTAGCCTTTCTATGGCCGGGGTAATGTCTTCTTTGATGACTCTTTCTATTTCGTTTAATTTTGAATTTTTGTGCTCTATAGTCTTGAGAGAGTTGGCTTTTTTGATGTCATAGGTTTTGGTGCCGGCAGCTTCTTCTATCATTGACAAAACTTCGATTGGCTTCATGTTCAGAACTTTGGTAATTTTACCCTGCATAATCAAAAAATTGGGGTTGTTGACATTGAGCTGAACGGAGCAAAACAAATCAGTGACTCTCTGTGCGGTGGCATTTTGACCATTTATCAGATATTTGTGCTTATTGCCGACAGAAATTTGTCTTGTTATTGTAATTTCTTCGTATTCCTGGTACCCAGGTGGGCTTTGATTCTGGTCCATGTTGTCGAATGTGATCGACACAGTTGCTTTTGTGATACCGGCATTTCCTCCTTTGTAAATCAGCTCTTGCAGATGGGTAGCTCGCACCTGAGTCAAATTGCTGATGCCAAGCACAAAGCAGATGGAATCAAGGATGTTGGATTTGCCCGAGCCATTCAAGCCTGTTATAGCATTGAAGTGGGCATCGAATTGATTGACTATGGTTTGTTGAGCATACGATTTAAAACCGTCTATTGAGATCTCTTTAATGTACATTTTTACAATTTAAAAATTTAGAGAAAAATAAAAAAGCTATCAAAAATTAAATTTCATTTAGAATTTTAAAATTTTAAAATTTTCAGCCTTCAACTTATAATCCTAAAACGAAAATTTATTTGCAATGCTAACCATTTAGTTAAGATGAAATTATAAATGCAAACAAAAAATTTCTATTTAAATTTGAATTAAAAAAAATTTGAAAATTTATTAGTTGAGCTCTAATTGATTTTTAGAAAATGCTTAAAACAAAAGTAACTTGCTGGTTTTGTAATCAGGAATGTCAGGTTTTTTTTATGAACAAAAATTCATGGACATGTGACAAATGTGAACAATACAATGGATTTAAAAAAGTTTTGAACAAAATCAAAAAAAATATCCCAATTTTTATTTTTTCTTGCTAGGACGGCGATTATAACAAGCCGATACCAGAAATGCAAAAAGAAGTTAACAAACATTACTGCGTCAATTCGAACCAAAATTACGCATCCTCTGGTTCATTGCTTTGCGAACAGTGCAACAAGAACCAGGAGATGAAATTGAACGAAATGAAAAAATTCGAGGAAAAAATGGATGTAGGCTAGACTTGATCATATTCTCAAATTAAGATTTAATTTTATTTCAAAGGACAAAACATCTGATAAAGAATTCGAAATGTTTAAAAAGCGTTTGGACCATTTGTACGACTTGTGTCGACCATGTAAAATGAAAGTCAACTATCACCTCAAAAATATAGATTTACAAATTGGCGATCATTTAATTCGCCAGCGAAAAACAATAAATGGATCAAATGCCAATTTGCATAAACCTTTCCAACAAATTAACAACATGCCCAAGGTTGTAGCCAAAGAAAAAAGTCAAAAAATCATCAATCAAGAAAACAGTTCACCCAAGTTAAACAAAATTTGTGACAATCTAAAGAATATAAGCAAAAAAGCTTATACAATAGCAGGAACTGTTCCCAATTATGTTTTTAAGGCATCTCCTACTAAAGAGAGTAAATTTGAGATATCGCCTGCTTCTATTTCCAAAGATAATATTGACACTTCTTTTAATGCGAGTCGAACTGAAAATTCTTTTTCAAAAGCTAAATCAAATCAACACAAAAAATCTGGTATCACATGTGATTCAATTACTACAATATTTGAAGACATTCTTATCTTCATTTTTGTGGTTCTAGTTTTTGCCTGTGATTTGGCAAATCTAATGAATGATAGTGGTATATTTTTTGATGAAAATTCTACCAATGGATGGTTAGATATGTTACTAGCGTTTTATAGACAAATAATTGCTATACTAGCTTTTGTTACCATCTTGTCAATGCACACGGCTTACAAAAGACCCAAAATGTCTAGATTTTTAATGATGTTTGGATATTTATTTAATTTGGCAGTTCACTTTCAAATATTCGATTTCCGAACTGAGGAACAATACATAACCGAAGTTTTAATCTCATTTTTTTTGACATTTTATTTAACAATGGCAAGAGTTTATAATCTTATTCAATTAGTACGATACGTTTAATAGAACGTACGATCGAGAAAAGTTAACTTAAAATTTATTTTTGATTTTTTAAATGGCAATATTTAGGGAAAAATCTCTTCAATCTGTACCGAAAATTGTAAATAAACTATTGAATAGATATAAAAAAAAAAACACTTAATTTAAATATTTTTCTTATTATATAAATTTTCTAATTTCTGAATTATATTTATCAACAAATTAAATTTATATTTTTTTAAAAATTTTGAAATAAAAAATTTAAAATAGACTTCGTTATAATTAATAGATAAATTTAATAATGAATAAATATTTTTCCTCAAATGTTTTTTTACAAATTGGCAAATTTTTCACTTTTAAAAAACGTAAAACCATCCGAACTTCAGCGTGGTAATCGCGTAAAACTCACCATAGTGCCCCTCTCCAAAAAAATCTAATTTTTCTTCAGTTTAATTATTTTTTTTCAATAGGATATTCATGAACTGAAAACATTTTAAATCATATTAATAAAATTTTTTCCAATAAAGCTTCAGTTTGCTTTTTAGTTTTTTTCTTAAAGACTCTTGGGATTTAAAATTTAATAAACAGCGGTTCTAATAAAAACGTAACGCCAGCGATCCGTCCGGCCGGTTGGACAACGGTAACTAAAGCGTCCCAACACGTCCGAACCGTCCGACCTTACTAGACGGCCGACCTAAGCGACCTAGCCGGCCGGCTTTTGGTTTAATGAAAGCATTTTTTTCCCTTCTCTTATTTATCAGCACAATTAAAATTGATTATGAAAAAAAAGTGTTTCGTAGTATGCTTTAAAACTAAAATGCAAGCATTAAAAGTAAAAAGCGTATTTTTTCTGATGTAATCTAAAAACTTAGCAACCTAAGCGACCTTGCCGGCAAGGTCGCTTAGGTAAGCCGGCTAGGTCAATTAGGTCGGCCGGTTCGGAGCCGCAAAAAGGCCGGGACGGACGCCCGCGCTGGCCGTTGCTTGGTCGCGGCTTTTTTTTGCATTACGTTTTTATTAGAACCGCTGTAGATTAAGATTTTGTTTTAAAAATTTTCTTTTAAGATTTTAAAATCTAAAACTATTTAAGAACTCACAAGTTTATTAAAGCTAAATTTAGAAATCCATTTTTTTTGCTTATTACTTTATTATTATTTTTTTTTAATTGTATAAAAATGGCCAAATTTGCTCCCAAAATTATCCAAATAATCTTTCCAAATCAGAAAATAAATTTTTATCCCTAAAAAATGTCTGATTAACAAATTGTCTTTTTGAAAAATAATTTATCATTGCGAGATGCAAATGGTGCGCATGATATATTACTATTTCCAAAGTTTAAAAAATAATCAAGTTCCTGAAAAAATGCGAGAGGAAAAACGTCGAGAAAAAGCTTCTTTGGAATCAAATATATCAAAACGTTTAGTTGAGTTAACCCAAGATGCTATTAATAATGAAATTAATAATTGTTGGAAATCCAACAATCTCAAACGTAAACGTATCAACAAAAATGACATTAAGTTTGCAACTAACCGTCTAAAAAAAAAATTCGCATTGAAGAGACAAACAATTTGCACCTTATTTTCTGTAAAATGCACACCACCAAAAAATATTTGATTAAAAAATGCAATAAATTGCAGAGTTTTTGCAGAGCTTGGAATTTGGTTGTACAAATTTGTACAATATTGTGCTTTTTATAGAACCATTTTTGCACAATTAGAAAATAAATTTTAGCGTTTTTACTTTTTGTACTGTAATTTTTGTACTAAAATTTCACATTGCCCTGTTTATCATAGCACAAAATTTTTAAAATATACAAAACTTTTTCATATTTTGTTTTTTTTTTTATTCCATAATTATGTATTGTTATTTAAAAACTAGAAAATTAGAAAATAAAAGGCAAATAATAAAGAAGAAAAAAAATTCAGTCAAATAAATAAATTCTTCTTTTTTTATTTTTACTTTTTTTTTTATTCTATTCAATTAAGATTTAAGCTCGAATAAAATTAAGTATTTAATTTTTGAAATCCGACATAAATTTTTACACCATATTTAATTTATAATAAAAGTTTACGGCTTAAAACCAAAAAATGGACGAACTAGGGTTAAAAGTTAAAATAAATTATACAGATTTGAATCTGGATATTAAAAGAGAAATTATCCAATTTCATAAGCAAAATCCTAATTTCAACCAGCTACATATCGCACTACATTTTAGTAAAAAGTATGAAGTTAAGACAATATCCGACATTTATTCCTCTGAATAAAATTATTTTCTCTTGGCAATGTACGTGATGTCAATTCAAAACGTTTATCAAGTGCTAGATTTCCTTTAATTGAAAATTGTTTAATGTTAAGGATATCAGATGTTAGTAAGGAAAAATATTTAAATCAATAATTAAATTTTGTTTAATACAAGGAATAAAATATTTTAAATAAAAATTTTCTTTTTTCCGACATTTTTAATTTTTTCTCAATTCCGGACTATCAAGTTTCCGAAATTTTCATTATTCCAACATCAAATTGTCGAACCAAATGGGTCGGATTATCGAGCATAGGCTGTACTTGACAAAATAAAATCTGGAACATTTTTTACATTTTATCCTAAAAATCTTAAAAGTCAAAGTTGTGGAATATTTTTTTTTAAGAATTGACATATTTTCAAGCTAATTTTAACAAATAACTCTTGCAAGTGAACGAATCATATTATCTTTCCAGAACCCAATAGACTAGATTCTTCATTATGAATCCTGGAAAATGAACATTCAGTGGTTCTTACTTGAGTGAAATGTTTCGTTCCTAAAAGAGCAACAAAATCGAGACGCTTTCTTAAAAAAGCCAAAACTTTTCCATTCCATCCTGTTCCAACCATTCACTCTGTTCCGTTCCATCCATTTAGTCCATTCCTGGCTTGAACGGAATGAATTTAATCGAATGGAACTGAAAGAATGGACGGAGAGGAATTTGCTTTTTAAAAAGTCAATTAGAAAAAATTTTTTTTTCCAAATTATTGGGCCATATATTTTTTTTTTAACTAATTAAGTAGTTTGCAAGGTACTACAATAGATAAATTTTTAGATTGTTTAAAGTTGTAAATAAATATAGCTAATTAAAATCATTTAATTCAATTATGTAAAATTCTATTAAAAGAAAAAACTTTAATCTCGTTTAAAAATATTTATTTCGTTTTTTTAACTTGGAGCTGATCGCATGGAACGAGCAAACTGTGACGAGGTTTATAATATGATATGTGGGCAAAGGTGCAATTTAAAAATCTGTGATTCTGAAAATTTAAATTAATGAACGCATGCAATTTAATTTTTTTAGATTTTTAAATGTTGAAATTTAAATTTTACATAACTTCTTGTTTCTCACTATAAGGATTTGCTTCTCCATCTTACTTTTTATATTTAAGCTCTCATTTTGAATAAGATATTCCAGTTTTTTAGAAATTACATAGAAAATGAAAAAACAAATCTTATTCTTTTTAATTTTCTCAACCATCTTCTTATCAATCGAGGTTGCAAATGGTAAAATATTTCAAACCTTTTATTTCTTAAATTAATGTTAATTTACAAAAAGGTGCGAAAGGTGATTTTGGCTGTGGATCGAACGGTGATTGCTGGACATGGTGTGATGGTGGTGAAGGTTGGTGTTACACAGGATTTAGCTGTCGATTTAAAGGAGAATGCGACTCAAATGCCGAATGTATGAGACCAAGAGTTTGTAGTCGTGATTGGTAGTTAGATAAAGCTAAAATCTAATAATATAATTATTTCAAACAATTTCAATAATTTTCATTTTAAAAATTCTTTTTTATTTTAAATAAAGTTTAAAAACTTTTGGGTTATTTTATTTGTATATTAATTTATATGTTATTTTTTAAGTCTTCTTTTTAAAAGCTATGATAACTTAAAAAAAAAAAATATATTTATTATTAAATCAAAAAGTGGATGCTACTTGAATTATAGAAAAAGCTTTTAGTGTGTTGTTTAGTCGAAGAAAAGTATATTTTTTATTTGTTTGGTCAACACACATAAAGTGTGTGAAGAACGAACTAATCTTGACTTTGACTACTTCGACTTTTTCTGATCTAAGTTCAAAGTCTAATTTTGACTTTAAAATTTGAGAGTTAGGTTTAATTAAAAACGAAAATTTTGAAAAAAATAAATAATTAAAAAAAATTTTAATATTGAGGTAAATAAAAATAAGACATTCGAAAAAAATCTACAACTTCTTTTGTACCTACTAGTTCAATTAATCCTGTGCTTCAAATTTTCAATTTAAATGGATGACTCAATCAACCAAGATTCTCATTTTCCAGATTTAATTTTAAGTCACAAGTCGAAATTCAAGTCATGAATTTGACTTAAACTTGTGACTTTTATTCGAAACTAACAATAAAGAATTGAAAGATTACTTAACCATCAATTTCTTCAAACCTTTAAGAAAAACTTTTTTTCATAGAATATATTTATTTATTGAATTGAATTAACCTCCTTTAAGGAGAAGTAAAAAAATTAAAAAAGAGATAAAAAATAAAAATTAAATTTTTTGTGTTTTTGTGTTTTTTTTTTGATGAAAAATTATTACCTAAAAATAAAATTATAAAAATAAAAAAGGAACGTTAGTTCAAAAATAGAAAAAGGCATGAAAGTTAGAAAGCAAGAAAACTTGGACCAAAAAGAATATAATAAAAATGATTTTCAAAATTGATAAATTAATTTTTTTTTTTAAATAAAATCTGTAAATATCGAATATAAAAATTTTACATAGTAAACTAATTTTGATTTAAAAGAATCAATTATAATTTATGAAGTCACCGATCAATCCATATATCATATTGATATATCATACAGGTGGCAATTGAGTATAAAATACATAGAATTGATTACCTATAACTCAGCACGATAAAGTGAAATTCACTACAAAATGATAAAAAGAACAGAACAAAATGATTAAAAATTGAATAAATTTTTTTCTTTAAGTTAAAAATTAGTTCCGTGGATGCAACATAGTGCAATATTCAAAGTTGCATAAACTATAAAAGTCTGCTAAATTCTGCAAATCTAGCACAAATTAGATTTAAATATATTCGAGCGTAGAACATTTTGCAGAGAATTTGCAAATTATAAGGAGACTTTGAAAGTTGGTGTACAATGTTGCACCAAGTTACATTTACGGAACTAATTTTAAACTCAAAAAGTTACAGTTAGAAAAAAAGTTATACAATTTTTTATCATTTTTGTTCTGTTCGTTTGTACTGAACTTCACATTTTTTTATCTTATGCTATTTTTTTTTATTCATCAAAATATTTTCTCATTTTTTTTAATTTAGTTTACTACTGAATCAAATGTTTTGCTTTTCTTCAATAAATTTTTCCTAAAAATTTAATTTTTTTTTGCTACGACCTTGAATAGCTTTACTAAGAAAATAATTTGTAATCATTTACTATTTTTTTAAATTTAAAGATTTAAATGACCACTTTTATACTGAATTTTAATAAATGAAATGGTAATTAGTCTTAAAGATATGTTTATTCAAAACGGGACTAGAAAATTTAAAGTTAATTAAAAACAATCGAAATAAGACAAAAAATATTTGGGGTAAATGGTATAATGATTTTTAGAAAAAATGTCATAAAACAATGGCATTAAAACGATTAACCATGTTAATTATTTTCTAAACTTCCACCAACCATTAGCACTAAATAATTAAGTCCAAAAAAAGCAATAAATTCGATACCTCTAATTTTTGTCTTTTCTTTTCAGATTGTTTTTAAGCGAAAAGAATATTCAAAAAAACAAACAATTTTACTTTTTAAAAATTAATTTTATTTTAAAAACAATTAAATAATTTGTACAACTAATAGATGTAATTAATTTCTCGATTCAGCCAGAGATATGCTATCGCTGGTAGTGTTAGCTTCACTAAATCTTTCCTCCAAATTTTTCATTTTTAGTTTATTCATTTTTCTTATATTCTTTTCTCTGACTTTCATTTTGAAAGACTTTATTTGGTTGATTACTTTAATGAAAACCAACGACAAAATGACGTATATAATCCCGAATATAAAACATAAGCAAGAAATCAAGATTCCAAATGATTCCATCCACCACATCAAAATATCATAGCATCCTTTTCTGAATATATTTATTGATTGCATTTGACATTTTGACGGGATATTAGCCTCTTTAAACATGCAGCATGAATTTGGAACTATATTTACTATTGTGTATTTATTAAAAGAGTTATAATAGAACCCATTTCGGTAATCTTCATAAGAAATCACTCCACAACATTGATACTTAAAAGATAAAATTTTTAATAAATATTAAAAAATCTAAAAAATTATTTACATTTATTTGAACCCAGTCAACAGATCTATCAAATTGCCTTTCTAAAAATCCCATACCAAACCCGCCTGTATAATTTGATCGTAAATTGTCAGCCATGTGCTCCTTTAATGGGCCTGGCATTGTTTTCATATAAACAACAGTTGTTATTCCTGAAGAAATTTGTAATAGACCCATCAATCCAAATGTGGCAAAAAACTATGATATAATTTTTTTAATTTTATTTTAATTAATTTAATTTAAAGAAAAAATGTTTACTGTATATGAAATAAATTTGACTCTGTGATTCCATTGATTTAAAATGTCATTAGTCGACCAAATACCAAATAGTGAGACAAAGAACATAAAAAAGTACAATATTGTAAGTATAATTGAAATGTAGAAAAAAATTGCTGGCGTTTTTCCGGTAGAAGAATACTCATTGAACGCTATGAATTGAGAATTTGTTGTTATCAAAAGAATGTGCGTCAAAAAAAGACCAAGACTCGAAATCTATGTTAAAAATTAATTTAATTTTTTTTTACAGTAAATAAAGATTTGAAAAAAAACTAATTTATGTCTATTTATTTAAATTTGTGATAAAAACAGGTCTAAATTATGGATAGTCAAATCGAAAGATATATTCTTCTTAAATGACATAATAAAATTTCTTAACAATGGGTATTTTCTATATTTTTTTTTACAAAATTGATTAGTTTTTGCCATTAAGCGTAAATGAAAGATAGTAGGTCTGATAAAATAAAAATACTCAAGATTCAATTTTTATAAATTCAAAATTTAATTCCAACCTTTAAATTATTTTAAAATTTTGAGGTATGGACAATATTTTATTAAATACAATTATTCAACAATTCATATATTATTAATTTCAACTAATTTTTATTCGATTCAACTCTAGGACTATTCGATTATTCGATTATTCAACTCTAGGACTATTCGATTATTCGATTATTCAACTCTAGGACTATTCGATTATTCGATTATTCAACTCTAGGACTATTCGATTATTCGATTATTCAACTCTAGGATTATTCGATTATTCGATTATTCAACTCTAGGATTATTCGATTATTCGAAAGATTTTAGTTTGAAATGATATTTTTATCTAATAAATTTGATACGAAATTAAACTAAAATCTAACCCTTTTAATTTAATAAGCCGAAACCCTAAACTGGGGCTGCGCCCCAGACCCCGTTCAAGCCCCAGTTTGTTAAAACAAAATTATATTGGAAATCATTTGAAAATTAAGCAATCATTTATTTTCCTGATGAAAATTTTTGTTTTCATTTCATTAAATAAAACGATAAAGTCAATAGTCAATAAATCCAACAATCATATATTTGATTAGTCAAATAATCGAATAATCGAATAGTCCTAGAGTTGAATAATCGAATAATCCTAGAGTTGAATAATCGAATAATCTAATAATTGGTAAATATAGAATTTTTTCCATGACTGAAAATTTGATTACAAACTTTTAATTATTCAATATAAGTGATAAATTATCAAAAGAACACTGCATGATTTTAACAAAAGATATTTTGAAAATGAATTAGAATCTTTTTGTAAACTTTATAACGCTTTAGTATCCAATTAAAAAAATAAGATTTTTTAACATGTTTAATTTCGTTTCGGTTGTTTTTCTTGGATATATTTTCTAGAATAAATGCTAAAATTCCCTTTAAATCATTATGTAATATTAAGGAAATAATTTAATTAATTAGAAAAATTAGAAAATGTTTAAGCTATGTGTAATGTTTACATGAAGACATGAGACAAATGGAACTAATGTCAACACCAATACAGAATATATAAAAAGAAAATAACAAACTTTAGATGCATAGATGAATTTTTTTTTTAGTTTAGTTCAAAATTTAAATGGCTCTGAGTAATAGAACATTAATAGATGAAAATTCACATGGATTGTTTCTTTATACAACAAAATTTTATAATGTTTCCGTTATATTCGTTTTTCGTGCTTTATAAAATAATTACATTTCTAGGTTTTAGAGTCTAGATATATTTGGAATAGATGGAAGGTTTTCCAAGTTCAAACAACGGGATAGAATTGATGAACAACAATATCAAGAAATATGCAACTTTACGAGACCGTTTAACACTTAGAGACCTTGTTAGAGTTATAGATCTATTGATAGAAACGTGGTCAAAAGATAGAAATCTAAGTTTTGAAACGACGACTTAGTTCAAAACAATACCAGAGATATCAACTCATGAATGGACACTTGGCTTTAATCGGTGCAAATCGAAAAAACGAATTATTAAAATAAAACAAGAAGAAGAACATGCATTGTAGCGTCTGAGAAGAGTAACGTAGAAGCTACGAAAGAATTTGCCGTATTTATTTAAACACAAGCAATTGGAATTCGTTCGATGAATTCATAAATGGAGTGACTCACATAAAATTGTAGAAATCAACAAAGAGCGTTGAGAGTTAAGTAAATGTTCTGTCAATATTGGAAAAAAAATTCGCTTGCAAGCATGTAATTGGTATCGCATACAATATTGAATTACTAACTTTCCCAACACTTGATTTCAGAATCGAAAAAATGCTTCTAGATGTCGCCGTAAAAAAGCCTTACCAGCTTTTGAAAAAAATTAAATTGGACCTTTAAATCATTAACTTTTTTCAATACCAACAACTTCAACTCAGTCTGATACTTCATTAAAAACACTAGTCAACACAGTTGAGTCAGTTACTAGCACAATTTTAGTTACACAATCGACTACTGAACTAATTTTTCTCAACAAAGAAGCCGAGGTCGTCCAAGAAAAACCGTTTCAGTTAAATAAGACGGTGTATCAAAAATCAAAATAAATACACTAAATTAGTCAATTGAAAAAAATGGTCTTTTGTTTTATATTTTTTTAATATTATTTTGCTTCTGATAAAAAATATTTTTGATCCTAATTAATATAATAAATGCTTCTTTTTTTTTCTTCTAAAAAATAGTAATTTGCTCCTCGAAAATAAAAAAATTGCTTCTATAATAATTATTTTCTTATATTAAAACTGCAAATTTGGCAAAGTTAACTTTTTGATCAATTTTCATTTTTAAAGGTCAAAACATTTTAAATACGCAATTTTATTTAAATATTTCAAAGCGTTTTTTTTACGTTTTAAAAGGACTTTAATTTTTAAAAATACATTTAAATTTAACATTTATAGAAAAACTTTAACTTTTTTCAGAAGGAGTAAAATTTTTTTAAGGTCTCAACTAGATTATTAATTAACTTCCTTAAAAATTAAAATTTTATAAGGCAAGCGAATTTACCTTATACGTATAATTTAAATTTGTAACAACAAAATGAATGGTCAAAAATGAATTTTCTTCAAAGAAAATATTCAAATAATTTTTATTTTTTAATGGCCAGTTTTTATTAGAACTCAAAGCTTTGATTTCTAAAATAATAAAAGTAAATGCTTTTATTATTTAGATCATCTAAATAATAAAAGCATTTATGCGCGTGAACAAATTATGCGCTTGTTTTATGAAATGTAAAAAAAGTTGTAATTTTAGTCGTAAAATATTGATGTGTATTAACTTAAAATGTAAATTAACTTTTTTTCATTTCTAAAAAATTAATTTTTTTACATTCTTTTGAAAAAAGACTAGATTTTAGAAAATAAAATAACAAAATTATAGTTATTTAAAATATTTAAAATCAAAAAATGATTAATTTTCATTCATTTTGAATTCATTTTTTTTATGTCCAACCTTATTCAATTTTTATATTCAAAAAATATTAAGTAATGGAAAAAATGGCTAAGATGCCATCTTCTACTAATGAAGCAAAAAATCTTAAACATCAACTCTGCAGTGTTTATTGAATTACATAAATAAATTAAACTCTCAATATATTTTTTTAATTTATCACTAAAAATCAAAAATTCAAAAACTTAATTGTTGATTTGGTTACAAAAATTAATTATAGGATAAAACATTCCTCATATTAACATGCTTAGGAAAAAAATTAAAAACTAGTGGTAGCAGTAGTATTAAATTAATTTAAAACTAATAAATTATTTCTATATTTAGTCATTAAATCATTAGTGCTGAATGTTATTTATGTAAATTATAGTTAAAAATGGAAAGTTCTTTATTAACAATTATCTTGGACCAAAGGAAGGGTCAAATATTCAAAACTTTTTTATGTGATATTTTCTGATATAAAATCTTATATTGATTAGGAACGAAAAGAAAATCAACAAAAGATCCTTCCAATAAATTTAGATTAAATCTATGTTCTATATTTAATTTATTTTAAAATATCATAAACAAAATTATAACTATACGAGACTTTGTTTGCTATTTTTAAGAAGATTAAAGTTAAAGTCTGTTATCTTAAAATATTTTTAAAATAAAAAAAAAGATTTAACTTCTTAACTTCTAAAAATAGTATAAATTCTATGAGAACAAGTAAAAAGAAAAAGAAGACGAGTTAAACTCTTTTATAAAAATAAATGAAGAAAAATAGATAGTTTAAATTTTTTTTTATTATTTAATTTAAAAAAAATTAAAAGTCTTAAAAATTTTGAATATTTAAAAAAAAAATTATCTAATAATGAATTTTTTTAATTTATAATTTTATTCTATTGATAGTTAAGAAATATTAACACATACTGTTCACATACAAACAAAAAACTAAATTTAAACAATAAAAAATTCTAAGCATATTTTTCTGTTTGCTGTTTATCAACAATTTTCGGGTTAACCTTACCAGATTTTAGCTTAATATTAATAATGGATAAAAATGGATACTTACCAAAGCAAATATTGTGATTGAGCTAAGGGTACAGTTGGCTCTATTGAACGTGTATTCGTACATTATAGTCTAATAAACAAAAACGCTCTAAAATAATTTTTCCTTGAAATATAACAAAAATATAAATACCTTGTAATTAAAATATTTCTCTAGTTCAAATTTACATTTAAGCTTAGAAAATGTTTTATTTTCCGTCGGTTTAGATGTATCTATAAGGATTTCGACCACTTCTTGTTTGTCAATATCCTAATTTATTTTGATAAAGCCTTTCGAAGCTTTAAATTTTGCGCATTCAAAGATTCACTTAATCGTTTGAATAAATTGTGTCAAAAACCTGTATATTTCAAGTAGTTGTTTTAAAGCTGGCCTTTCTAAAAAAAACTAAGTGTCAAATAAAAGTTTTATAAAAAATAAATATTTAAAAGTCAATAGCCGACTTTGGCTATCAATGGTAAATATGTGACATGATATATTCGATAAAACAATTGGGTTATTAATTTAATTCAAATTTGAGTTCAGTTATTATTTTGGGTTTAAAATATTCAAATCATAAAAAAATGACAAATATATGCATGAGACTACTTTTATATTATTTCTACAAAGGTAAATGTTGATTTTTTTATAGTCTTTAGATAAACAAAAAATGACCTATGTATGACTGCATCTTTTAGATGAAAATATCATTGGTAATCGAATACTGGTAACTGATATGCAGAGTATTTGGATATCAGATACTTTTTGAAATTTTTTACAAATCAAAAAAGAAGTTTAAATAAACAGTATACAGTGTTCGTCTTTTTTTTGATTATTTCATTTATAAATAAACTTTAAACTTAATGATTTTTTCTAATTCAAAATATTACCTTAAAATATGCTATCAAGGTTTATTTAAAAAAAAAACTTGAAGAAATGTTTTCTCAAAATATTTGCATAAAACTTGTTCAAATCTATTTTATGGATTCTATTAAATAAATATAGATTTAGAAAAAGAATTATTAACAGTTGAATGTTAAATGCTTCAAAATTTTTCGCAAAAGTATCAAGGTATTTATACATATTTTATCAAAGACCTGTAATGTAAAAAAGTAATTGGACTTTGACATGTCTAATTAAATTTACACACATTTTCAATGTATTCAATCAAATTTGGGACAAACAATCTTTGGTTTCTTTTTGATTTTACGCTCAAAAAAATCCTTTAAGATGTCATCATTAGACCAAGATAATTTAAAATATAGAAGTTTAATTAAAATTAAATATAAACTGAACTTTTTTTGTTTCAAGGCCTACATTCGCAAGTAATAATTTTCTTTTGCTCTACGTTTCTTTTTTTTTTAATTAATCACAATAGCATTTAAAATTTTAATATTTGAATTTTGAAATGATATGCATACGGTAACTATAACACCAGTCAAAAATATATACAGAATAGACCTTTCAATAAATAATATATTATTTTAAAATTATAAAATCATAATCTTAAAATTAGAACTTATTTAAGTTTTTTGGGTAATAAATTGCAACGAGACCTATTCAATTATGGAACCTATAAAAATCGGTTTTAGTGATTCATATACCATCGATGATTTGGTAGCTGACATCCTAAGAAGAAAAATAAAAAAAATTGTCGTAATGGCAGGTGCCGGAATTTCCACTGCATCCGGCATACCTGACTTCAGATCACCAGGCTCTGGTTTATATAATAATTTGAACCAATTTGACATACCTTATCCCGAAGCTATTTTCGAAGTGTCATATTTTAGGCAAAATCCGAAGCCTTTTTTCACCTTAGCCAAAGCTCTTATTCCAAATATTGAAAAATATAGACCGAATAAAATACACTATTTTGTTAAATTGTTACAAGAAAAAAAGCTTCTCCATAGGTAATTAGATATATTAATAATTTTTAAAAAAATGCTTAATTTTTTAAAAGACTGTATACTCAGAATATAGATGGCCTCGAATCTTTGGCCGGAATTGATCCAAAAAAAATAATTGAAGCACATGGATCGTTCAGAAGTGCGAAATGCATCAATTGCAAGACACCTTACTCTGGACTTTATGTAAAAGTAAATTAACACTTTAGAAGAAATTTTCACTTTGATATCAATCCGAAAATTTTCCATAAAATATTATACAGTCTCATGCATGAATTATTATAGAATTTAAAGAAAACTTACTTTATGCACTTTGGAATATATTTTTCTTTATGGTGTTTGTGATTTTTTTTATAAAATAAATTGTTATAAATTAAGCCAACAATTCAAAAAGTTCAGAAAGCAAGAAATTTAAATTTTTTATTAATTTTACTTTCATATCTATTTCGAGCAAAAGATATCTCAAGTAAATTTTAATTTCAAAAATAGAATAAAAAAATAAAAATAAACTAATTGAAATAATGTATAATATATTCCAAAGGTTTAAGAACTAAATAATTTTAGAAATTAACAAAATATAGTAAGGTAATAATTAATGGAATTTGGTATTTGATAAAATCTGGTTCAAAACTTGCTCTCTATCGATTTTATTTTTTATTTTAAGTGTACTTCTTAATAAAGATGCATAATTCGAATAGGTTTATTTGTTAGAGTTTTAAATGACATCAAAATAATTTATAAGACATAAATAAAAATAAGTCATGTTTTGAAATTTTTCAAAGTAAAATACAGATTATTGACAATCAGAAAAAGCTGTTTCCAAAAAAATTTATCTGATTTACTTAAGAGCTATTTGTTAAGGATTTAATTTATTAAAGATTATTTATCTTAGTCTTTCTGGACGCATAAACGCACCGAGTATCCTTTTGAATTGAGTATTCTGATAATAATAATAATAATAAGCTACGACAAGCAGCCTTGAGAAGATGTCTTACTAGGAAGACATATATGGTAGCTAGATACAAAACAATCTAGATACACATACAAAGATATTAATATTTGTCTATTTAATAATAAGCAAAATCTATAAATTATAATAAGTAAATGAATACAAAACTATTTTAAAAAAGGTGTAAAAAAAGAGCTTCTAAAAAAGAGAAGATCTGATAAATGAATTTTTGAATCTTTATTTTTAAACTAAAACTTCTGGTAATTTCCGCGAATTGTCGAAAATTCAAAGGAACAAAAATAAATTTATCCTATTTTGGTTTTGTTATAATTTAAAATAATTTAACAAAAATTTTAGACAATTCGCTCAAAATCTGGAAAATTTACTGTCTTTCACTTTAGCGATTTACGTAAATTTACGTTTTTTTTTATAACTAATATGGCAGATAAATAATTAAGTAATAAAATTTAATAAAATTTTTCGAAAACAAACTCAAAATTTCTAAAATTAAAACATGAAACGTTTAAATGGCATTTTTATTCTAAGATCTTGAAAAACTTTTAAATCCAAAAAAGATAAAATGCTTTTATTAATTAATTACCTTATAAATCTTGGTTCTTTTTTACAATCAAATATCTTAGTGGCCAGTAAATGCTAAAAAATTTTTTTTTCAAACACGCGAAAATTAATTGATTCTTTTACAAAAATTTCTTAATTAATTTTTTCTTTTATTCTTTTCATTAGAATTAAATTAACTAAATAAATAATAAGTGATTCATAAATCTTTGAAAAATTTTTAGACCCATGTTAAAATATCAACGTATAATCAGATTAGGCTAAAATTTTACATACTTTCAGAGTCTTCTAGTTTTTAATTTTATGTTTGGTAGCAAGTCTGTATACTTTTGCCAAGTTCTAGGCAAAACATACCTGATACCTACTTTTAATGTCGTCTTTCGAATACTGATAAAATCGATTTTTATTAAAAAATTCTATTAAAAATATTAGATTCAAACCAAAATCTGCATTAACATGACAAATAATGTATTATAATATTTATAATATTAAGATTTATAATTATTAATTTAATCAGCAAATCCAAAAATTTATCAAGGCCAAAAAGCTGTATTGCTGATACAGTTTTTTGAAAAAGTCCTGTCATTTAGAGGTCATGTATTTCAAAAATTAAAAAATTATAGATAAACAATTTTGAAAATTCAAAAACCTTTAAAAAGTAGTTAGAAAAAAATATGTTAAAAATTATGAATCATTCGTTATGTAAAAATCAAAGAAATACAATTGATTCAGAGTTGTTTAAAAGTCCCAAAAAAAGTTTTTTTTCAAAAAAAAAGTCCAAATCAAGAATTTTTTTTTTAATTTGCTAGATCAGGCTTGACATCAAAAAAATTTATATACTTTTGGGTTGTCTAATGCAATAGATTTGCCATTTACAGAATTTTCTTGCAATTTTAGCATAAATTTCTTCTTCAGTATTCAAAATTTTAAAGCCTGGACTTGGACTTTTAAATGAAAATTTAAAAAAAAAAGTCTTGACTTGGACTTTTTTTTTGAAAAAAAAAAAATTAAGTCTTTGGTCGGACTTTTGAAAAAAAAAAAGTCGTGACTTGGACTTGACTTGAGACTTGTGACTTTTAAACAACTCTGAATTGATTATAAAGACTTGAAAAACTTAAATCTTTTGTTTTTAAGAATGAAGTTTTAAGAGATAAAATTCCTCACTGCAAATATGGTAGTTGTACAGGCGTTATAAAACCGGTAAGTAATTATCATTTAAAAAATGAAATTTATTATTTCATACTAGATAAATTGTTTAGGATGTTGTATTTTTTGGTGATAAATTACCTGACAATTTTTATGACCATCACGAAAATGATTTTCAAACAGCTGATTGTATAATAGTAATGGGAACTTCACTGGAAGTTGAGCCATTTGCCAATATTATCCGCGGTTCTCACTTCAATGCTCCAAGGTTATTAATGAACCGAGAATCCGTCGGACCATTTAAACGAGCTAAAAAACTTGATAAGCGAAAAGATCTTCAAATGCTCGGAGATTTACTTGATATAATTGATGAATTTGTTAACAAACTTGGCTGGGCTAAAGAATTTGAATCATTAGTATCTAAAGAAATAAAGAATATTGTAAGTAAAAATTTGAACATAAAAAAATTAATTTCTATTCATCAAAATTTTCAATAGGAAGAAAATATGCATTCAACTTTGGAAAAATTATATTATCGAGTTTATAGAGAAAAAAATTTGGTCAAAAATAATTTAGAAAGAATTTCGAAAACAAGCTTTGACAAGAGGGAAAGAATTGATTCATCAAAGCGGAAAACAGCTATGGATTTAAATAGAAAAATTCCGTCTGTCAAAACTTTTATGCGAACAAATGAGCGGAATAGTGCATCCAAACAAAAGCTAAATCGAAAACAAAATTTAAAGCCTGAAGTAATTTCAAAAATTAAGAAAGAAAATGAAACTATTCGAGCGCTCTATCAGGATATAGAGACTCTTTCGCTGTCAGACAGCATAAGTGATGACGAGGAACGAGATGACAAAAAGGCACCTCAATCAATCGAACTTTTAAATGAAAAGCCCATTCAAAAATCAGATTTTTTAAAACGAAACTATGATTTTCAATTAAAACTTGCATTTAATTTCAACCAAATACAAGCTTTGGAATCAAAAAATTTGGACACTAGTTTAAAAGGGCACACTGGTCAGAGCACAAAAAAAAATCAAAATACTCAGGAAAACGAAAATAAACAGATTAACCTTGGACCAAAGCTTTTTTATAGAAATAGTCTCGCGACTGCAAATAGTCGACCTTTATTAATTAAAAGAGTTCTTAGTGCTAAAAAGCTTTAATTTAGTTTTTTAACCAAATTTTATTTTAATTTTTGCTTTAAGAAAATTATTTGTAAATCCAGATCTCATTCAATCAACTTTTAGAATAAAACTTCAAATTTTTGAATTTTTTTTGTTTTTTGGAACTTAATAATAATAACAATAATAATGCCCAGGTCCTGGTTTAAAAATCGCAATTTAGGAATTAATTGAAGATTTAGACTAATTATTGAACTGAACAAAAATGGTAAAATAAAATTTTGATCAAGTTTCATCTTTCAAATTTGATTAAAATATTTTGAATGCACGATTAAAATTGATACCACAAAATTTGAATAAAATACCCCAACTTTTTTATTTTCTCCCCAAATGTTAAACAAATCCCCAATTATTGAGTTTATCCAAAAAAAAATAATTAACATTATATTAAATAGAAATCCACTAATTTTAACTTATTTACACTTTTTCTTTAAAAATAGCACTTTTTACTAAAAAATGATAACAAATTTAAGAAAAAGTACCTAAATTTTGTAATATAAATAAAGTAATGTTCTACTTTTTGTTTTATCCAAAATTAACGAAAAATTAAGTAAATTTATAAAAGTAAATATAATATAAATTCAACAGATTTAGACGTCTGATTTTACATTAAGAGCTTTGGCGTCTTTTGAGTGAGTTAATTGTATAATTTACTTTAAGTTTCATAAATTTTGGATAAAACAAAAATCGGAACATTACTTTATTTATATTACAAAATTTAGGTACTTTTTCTTAAATCTGTTATCATTTTTTATAAAAAAGTGCTATTTTTTAAGAAAAAGTGTTAATAAGTTAAAAATAGTGGATTTCTATTTAATTTAATGTTAATTAATTTTTTTATGGATAAACTTAATAATTCGGGAATTTATTTAATATTTGCGGAAAAAAATATAAAATTTGGGGTACTCAAACTAAATTTCTCATTTAAATGCCCAATTAAATTTCAATGCATTTTTAAAGTTACAATCTTTTTAAAAATAAAGATTTGAAATGATACAATTTCGCATTTAAAATGTTTTGATTAAATTTGTAAAATGAAAATTGATCAAAATTTTAGCATTGCTTCAAGAAACAAAATAAGCACCTTGAAAAAATTGAATATAATAAGTGACTTATCTTTAATACATTTTTTTCTTGAGACTGGAAACTTGGTTACGGATCCTACATAACACATAATTTTTGCTTAATTAAGGTAGTATTTGTTTGCTTAATATGTGTAGCATGCAAATCTTTTAAAAAAAGAAATTTTATTTCTGATAAAAAAAATATTAGTGTTGAAAATCGATCATTTTTTAGTAAAAATTTAATATTATTTGTAAATAAAATTTAATTTTTTTAGATAATTAAATATTTTTTCGAATTAATAATAAAAGTAATAATAATAAGTTATAAAAGGTTAACTGTAGAGCAAGCTTTTGATTGTTTTGGTATCAATTATGTACGTAATAATAGAGGATATTCTAATATAATAAAAAAAAATTTAAGTTTAAATTGTGAGCAGGCTCATAATTATTTTGTGTTTCAATAACGATTTTATACAAACCAAGTCAATTATACTTTTATATATTTAAAATATAAAATTCACTAATTATTTTAATTATAAATTTCATAGATTTAATGCTGTGCTAGTGAAATGCTGTTTAATGCTATTTCTGCTCAATTTTCGGTGCAGCAACACATGCATTATTCAAAAAATTATTTTTAATTTTTTCACACAAACTCAAACGGAAATGCTGTATATTATTAAAAAACTTGAATTTTACTTCGCTCTTAAATTAGAAAAACGACTTTGACGCAGGCAGCTTAAGTATAGAAATTTTTAACATGGGCGAGAAGGCATTTATTGCTTGCGTCAAAGTCTACAATATCGAACAAGGGAATATGGTTAAAAATATGTTACCAATTACAAAAATATTTCTTATAAACAAACTAATTGGCATTAAATGAATAGAAATCTAAAATAAAGATTTGTTTTATTTTTATCACTTAAAACTATAATAACGATTATTGAAAATCTTGAAAATTGCGAAAAGATTAGATTTTAAATCGATTTTTTCATTTTTATAAGCTTCTGTAGAAATTTGTTTTTTTACTAATTTGAAGTATTTTTGTTAATTTCGCTTTTTGATTTTGAATTAAAAATTAACTATTTTCCTAAATTTACCAACAAAATCAAATATTTTTTAATGACATGGTAGTTTTTTTTCCAATTAATTTTTTCATTAGAACTAATTAAATTTTTGTTTTTTTTCCACTTAAAAAGAAATTATGCGTCTAATTTTTCCATCTTTATAAATTCTTTAATTTTGAATTTTGAGCTATAAATTTCAATTTATTTATATCTGAAAACAATCAGATTACATTTCTATGTATGAACTAGGTAATTAAATGAAATATCAATTCCAATAAAAGCCAGCATTACTAATAAAAAAAAAAGAACTATTTTATCTATCTAATTTCATTTATTGATTTCTAAAACAAAATTATAAATTCATTTAAATTTACAGATATTATTAAATTTCTATACATTATTTCTTCAATTCTTCAATTTATAGTGATTTAAAAAAAAGAATCCTTTTAAAAGAGTTTGTCTGAAATCATTACTCGTGTGATTTCAAAAAGAAATAATCATTTTTTCGTTAACTTTATTCAGTTATTTTTTAAATTTCATAACTTTAGAATAAAAAATATTAAAGCAAGCAATTTAGTTGAATTAAAAATTTATTTTGTCGAAAATTGGATTAAATTTTTGTTCTAATGATCATTTTATGTCAAAGAGAAGTAAAATGGGAAGAATTAAATTAATATTTTGGTTTTCATTAAGTCTAACACTAGTCAACTTTTGGGTCATATACAGCTATATATTCTCCTCGTTCACTTCAAATCCCTCTCAGTCAATCGAAAAATGCCAAGCTGTCTCAACGCCTAAAAAATCATCTAAAGAAATTCAACTGAATTTTAATATAATGGATATATATCGAATCGATGTGTCATGTGATTATATAATTCGAGACCTTGGCTCAAAAATCAGCAACGAATTTGTAAATAAAAACAAGAAATGTTCGGCTTCTTCTCTGGACTTGGATGTTAATAAAAAAATCCAAAATTCCCTTTTAAACCAAAAAAATGATTCCTTTATTCCATTTTTACATAAATCGGTCGTATTCGATCCTTTTGGTGATAATACTCAGCCTGAAGTGCTCAATAATTTGCAATTAGGTGGACTTTGGAAGCCCAAATTACACCCAGATAAAGAGTGTAAATTGGACGATTTAGATCACGTGGTTTTTATAGTGCCTTTCAGTCGTTCTCGTTACGACAATCTAAAGCTTTTTTTAATAAATATTCATTCATATCTTCAAAGCTTTCAATACTCATTTAGCTATAGAATTTTAGTTGCTGAACAAATCGACATGGATTCAAAATTCAACAAAGGTAGACTGATCAATTCGGCAGTAAAACATTTAATTGAAAGCAAAGAAAATGCGGATTGTATAGTAATACATGATGTTGACTTGGTACCATCTGCTGGTGGAAATGAGCTTGGAGAAAGGGGAGATTATAGGTGTCGTAAAATGCCGTGGCATTTGTCAAGAAAAATTTTTAATCTCAAGATGTATCATGAGCGAATTTATAATCAATTTTTAACCGGTGGTATTTTGAGCCTTAGACTGGATCATTTTGTTAGAGCTAATGGATTTTCAAATGAGTATTTCGGATGGGGTGCTGAAGACGATGATTTTCAGATAAGAATGTTCAACACAAAACTTTGCATTCTGAGGCCTGATTTAGGAGAAAAAGCTAGCTTTCTGATGTTACCTCATGATTCTTCCAAGGCAAGTAATACCAGATTTTCTTACCTCAGCAATGCCTTGAGCCGTCAAAAAGAAGACGGCTTATCTAACATAAATCATCTAGCAGAAATTAAATCACTTAAATATTTTAAATCATTTACTCATTTACAAGTTTTGGTAAAAAAAAATAAATCGATAATTTAATTATTTTGTTTATTTATTAATTTTTAGTAATTTAAATTTTGAAATTTGTTTGAATTTTGAATTATATAACAATATTTTCAAAATAAATCCAACTCAAAGGTAAATTTTTTTTTAAAACATAAAAATAATTACCAAAGAAAAACAAAATTTTTACCTCAAAAATTGACATAGAAAAAAAGAGCAAAGAAAAACATTTAAAAAAATCTCACGAAGTAATTAATTTGAATTTTTTAAAAACAAATTTATTCCATTTTAATTAATTTGATTAGTAGTTCTAATTTATTTTTTATTTTTAAATCTACCGTATAACCTTGCGCGGTATTGCATGCAGTTAAACCCAAAATTGATTTTAAGTGCATGCATCCCGTACCATCTCTCCCATGTTAACCCAACCCTATTGATTAACCCGTGCATTTATCTGGTCTCTTTGGTTTTAAGCGCGGCTTTTATTGCTAAGAATTAAAAAATGAAGTTGCGCTGTAAAATAAAATTTGAATTTTTATGCGGCATCTATTATTAAGGACAATGATAAATCTAAACTAAGGATTTAGGTTTAGACGCTGGGACTAAAATTGGAAATAAAAGAAAAAATTAAAAATTAAAAAAATGAATTTTAAATTATTTTTTTAAGAAAAATTATGAAAAATGATTTAAGCGCGGCTTTAAAAGTTAGAAAAAAATTTTTAAAATTGAAAAATTGTTTAATCGATTAAAAAAATATTTTATAATTAGTCATCGGTTAAAATTTTTTTTTTGTTTTGAAGCATTTTTTGAAACATTTAATGAACATGTAGTAGTTAATTATGTCAAACGCATTGTTGTACCACATATGGTTCAAAAAGGTTTTAAAAAGGTCAATTTGTTTTTGGACTCAGCCCCCTGGCACTTGACTAAGAGTGTAAAAGATGAATTGCAAGTGAATGGTATTGTCACCAATCTTATTCCATCGCGCATGACTAATTTATTACAACCAGCCGATGTTTGCTGGTTTGCTTCAATTAAAAAACAATATCACAATAAATGGAACAAATGGTTTTTAGAGGATATAAGATCTTTTACCAGGTTTGGTAACACAAAATCTCCAGGATATGTAAAAACAATTAGTTGGCTCTCTGAAATTTGGAAAGATTTCAACTCAACTTTAATTATCAAGAGCTTTAGCCAATGTGGAATAATTGACCAGTTTAATTTACACTCTACTTTATCATATATTATGAAAACCAACACAATAATAGCCGATTATATAGACGAACTTGATGAAGGAGATGATATTGATGGCTTTGATACTGATCCGAATATAGTTTTTGAAATAAATCCATCTGACACATCTTCCCAACCAGCCCAAAATGTTAGTCCTAGTCCATACAATAGCTAAACACAACCAGCCCAACATGAAAATAATAGTCCAACTGATGCAATTTCCCAACCAGCCCAAAATGTAGCCGAATCCCCTATCGTATGAAGTGTACGACAAATGAGCCAAGAAACGCCAAATGTGTTTCAAAACGATAAAACTCAAAATTTGAAAAAAAGAGGTAGGAGTCCAGATAGTCCGAATACTAAATTGAAAAAAATTGAAGCAAAAAATGCTTCAAAACAAAAAAAAAATTTTAACCGATGACTAATATAAAATATTTTTTTAATCGATTAAACAATTTTTCAATTTTAAAAATTTTTTTCTAACTTTTAAAGCCGCGCTTAAATCATTTTTCATAATTTTTCTTAAAAAAATAATTTAAAATTCATTTTTTTAATTTTTAATTTTTTCTTTTATTTCCAATTTTAGTCCCAGCGTCTAAACCTAAATCCTTAGTTTAGATTTATCATTGTCCTTAATAATAGATGCCGCATAAAAATTCAAATTTTATTTTACAGCGCAACTTCATTTTTTAATTCTTAGCAATAAAAGCCGCGCTTAAAACCAAAGAGACCAGATAAATGCACGGGTTAATCAATAGGGTTGGGTTAACATGGGAGAGATGGTACGGGATGCATGCACTTAAAATCAATTTTGGGTTTAACTGCATGCAATACCGCGCAAGGTTATACGGTATGTTTTTTTTGTCTAAAATTCTTTCACTGCTATTTAATTATTTTGCTAATTTGAGATTCTTTTCAATATTTTTTTTTGCTTTTTAAATTTTAGTTTTTTACTGGTATCTTAACTATTTCAAATTTAAGTACTTTAATCAATGATGATTCGATGATGACTTCCATATATTCCTTAGTGAAATCTAACTATTGCTGATCTTCATGAATATGTAAAGGTGAAGACCAATCTTAGTTTTTTGTCCCCACTAGAAATTGGTTGAAAAAATTCATCGCTAATGTAACGAAATTCTATCTTTTTTGTTTCTTAGTTCAAGTCCAAAAAATACAGAATTGTGTTTCAGGCTATCAGTGCACGAAATTAAGGCGATGACATCCGCATAATCACGAGGTCCTTTTGATTTTCGGCTGAACTACTTTTCTTTAAATTGCCTCAAAACTCTCTAATAAAAATTTTAAGTTTAATAGAAATTTTTTTGCAGAAATTTTTAATATTATTTTTCAAACATAATTTATTTTATTACTTAGTATCTTAAAAAATAGATTAATAACTTGTGAAATCAGATCGATAGTTTCAATATCTCTAGTTGTTATATTATTTTCATACCTTCAAATGTATTCATAGATGGATTTTTGGTAACTTTACGTTAATATGTCCCTTTATATCCTAGACGTTAATTAACCTTAATTTAGATTTTTTAATTGTAAATTTTAGTAAAAAAAATAAATTTCAATTTAATTTAAAATTCTGTTCTATTCTGCAAAAAATTGTAATTTTTAAAAAATTATTTTCTATTCTATTTTCTTTTCTGTAATAAATGATTCTTTTAAGATTCGACTAATCTTTTTCAATAACAATTTTAATAGCCTTGATCTTAAATGGTCTTAAAATTGATTTTTTTTATATCATTCAGATATTAATATAAAATTGACATTTTTCTGGTGTTAATTCTTGTGAAATTCAAAAAAAGTTTTAAACGCTTGGACTTCATTCTGAACCTTCTTTTCCAAAAAAAATTTTCATTCCGCTTCATATCATTTCAATTGGATTCAATCAAGTTAGAAGAATTTGGAGGATATTTTATCTAGTTCTATTGTAAATTTTTTATGGAATTTATTTCAATTAAAAAAATATACCAGTTAGCATTTTTTTTCATTAAAATTTGCATACAAAAATCTGAATTATGCTTAGGGTTATTATTTTGATGTAAATTTTTCATAATATTGACCCGAATAGAATTGAATATTCAAATAATACAGTACAATTTAAAACTAACTTGTATATTACTTATCCTCGACTCTTCCTCTTCCTCAACTCATCCTTTGTATTAAGTGGAATAGTTGAAGAAGAGTTGAGGAAGAGTCAAAGAACAAAATTTGTACAGGTTAGTTTTAATTTGTATTGTAATTCTCTGTAATGATATAAATCTAAATTACACTTAAAAAGCTAAGCTTATGACCAAAAATTGTTTTGAAAAATTTTTTCATCAATGAATTTAATTACTGGAAAATTAGTTGGACCTCTAAATGAAATTCCACCCCAAACATGAATTTTACATTCAAAGAATATGGGGCAATTTTCGCTGAAACAATGTGATATAAAATATTTGTAAATTTTTTCAATTTGCTTCAATTTTTCATGCTAGATAATTAATCAAAGTTTTAGCCTATTCTAGCAATGAATCTTTCCTTTTTTGTGGATAAAAGAGCTATGAATACTTTTTTTAGAAACGAAATTCCAAATACTAATTTCATTGAGGAATCCGAAAATTTGATTAATTTATTCTTAACTTTTTTACTTTAACTAAAATAAACAAAAATAAAAGTGGCATTATTATTTATTTTATTCATATAATATTATAATTATAATAAAATAATGTGGAACCCATTAATTGACCTACTCTTTATCTTCTTAGTCATAATTACTTAAAGGTACTTATCAATATTTCACAAATCTTTAAGCATGCAATGGTTCCAAAATAATATTTTTCAATGTAAAAATAATACCTAAATATTTTAATTTTAAGAATTTTCATTTTTAATTAAATTTTAATCCATCCGATAAAGAAGCTTGAAGCTATATTTTGCCAAAAGAAGACTGTTTACACACGATTTTTTCAAAAAAATACACAATCAACTTCGAAGGTCTCTTCTATCGGCTTTTTTAAAGCTTATAAAACATTTGATTGAACGCTCTAAAAATTGGTGAAAAAATTAATGATTCTGATACTGCAAAGTATTGCAGAAATTATTAAGATAAAAAAATTGATCTTAACTTAACTAATACTATAAGTTAATTGACTTGTAAAATGAAATCTCATGTTTTTAATTACTAGCCAAAATAATGCATTTGAATACACTAAAAAATATAATAATTTTTTTATCTTTAGGTAATCTATTAATGAAAAAATGATATTTTGTCAATAAATATATATAAATGTCAATTAAAAAAGAAATATTTGTCAATTACAACTAGATAATTCTGAATTTTAAGTTTTTAAAATGAATGTTTAATGAGTCTTATTTATATTTCCTTTTAAAAATGGATTTTTAAAAGATACTGAAAATTGATTTATATTTTAAAATTCGATCTAAATTAATATTTCTGAATATTTTAAATTTAAATTAAAAGACAAAAATTTAGCACTGATGAAAAACTATAAACATTGAAAAAATTCGGTCAAAATTATTAAAACTTTTTCTTTGAGAAAATTGAAAAACTTTTTAAAAGTCTTTTTGACAAATGCCCTATGATGGAAATTTAAATAACTGTATTGAGAAAAATTATTTTTTAGAGAACTCGAATCATAATATGAACACAACGTTTTCGCATTTGGTAAATTTCAGCGTCCAGAGTCTGGCCTTAAACAAAGATGGCAACAAATTGATTGCAGCTGGGATATCAGGTATCTATATAAATATATCTAAAAAAAATTAATAATTATAAATTAATAATATTTCTAAAAAAAATTAATAATTAAATTTAAAAACAAATTTTTAAGACTGGGAGCTATTCACAATCGAAGAGGATCGATTCATTTCAAATTTTATCCTAAATCCACGTTTAGTTAATCATAGAATCGTGGATATCGGTTGGTCAAGATTGGATCAAAGACTTGCTGCATCATGTGGCTCTAATGGCATCATACAAAAATTGATAGTTACTCCATCTGAACTTAAATTGGAAAATACATACAAATTTCATGACTTGACAGTGAGCAAAATTCATTTTCATCCATCTGAGCAAAATTTACTAATTAGCGGGGGTCAAGACGGAAGTATAAAATTAATTGATTTTAGAGTTCCTCTTTCAAACGCTGAAGTCTTATCTACTTTCAAACATCATCATGAAGACAAAGTCACAGATTTACAATTTAATCCTCATTTGAGCAATCAATTTGCCAGTGGTTCAGAATCGGGATTTATTTATGTAAAAAAAAATTTCACAAAAATAAAAAATTGCTTCTAATTTTTTTTAAGATATGGGATAGAAGAAACCCGAGTGAGCCGGAAAAAAGATACAGTTTATTTAGGAATATATCACATTTGGACTGGCACCCAGAAGAAACAAATTGGCTGGCTGTTTCAAGAGTAGACCGCCTAATATCAGTATTTAAAATTTTTTAATATCAAATTGAAAATTTTTATTTTTTTTTAATTTTAAGATTTTAGATGTTTCCAACGAAAGAGTAAGTGTACTTAATTCGTTGACAAATCCGGAAAGTATATCAAATATTAAATGGAGACCTAGTCGAAGAATGCAAATTGGAGCTTGCATGTCAGGCTCTAACTATCACCTAAGGTATTTATATGTTTGGGATTTGACTCGTCCTTATGTGCCCTATGCTTCGTTTGACTCGGTGATCAACAAAGCTAACAGTAAAAAAAAATAAATTAAAAAAACTACTACTAATACTTTAAAAAAAATTCAGATTTTTTGTGGAGAAGTTCGGATTGTATTATTGCCTCAGCTAAAGCCGAGTTGGTAAATGGAGCTGTTCAAAGTACAATATACAATGCATTTATGTGTGAAACATTAAAACCAGCCGACTATGTGACTCTTGTCTCTGTTGAAATGGACAAAAATGGTTCATTAGCGTTCGCAAATGGAATTGGAAATGAAAAAAACAATGAAGGTATGATAATTTTATATGATTGCCAAGAATAAATTTTTGATTAAATTTTCCAAAAGCAATAGAAGTAGACATATCAACTGTTCTGTCATATTATCCAAATAGCGAAAAATTTCAAATAACCAGAAGCGAGCTTTTCTTTTTAGATGATCCCGTAGAAAATTAAAAATTATTTTAAAAAAAATTTCAATTTTGCTTTAGGTTACACGGACAGATTGGTTTCGTCATGCAGCAATTAATTATAGATTTAATGGTGGATCTTTTGAAGAGCTGTGCGATCATAACGCCCAGGTTGCTCTAGATTGTAAAAGAGTAGATGTATTAGAATTAAAAAATAATATTCATTTAATATATTTTGTTTTTATTTTAGGATTATAAAAATTGGATGATTTTGAAAACTTTGTACAAAGAGAGTGCTAAATTCGATATAAAGGAAGAAAATAGTAGTAAATCAACTTCCAGCTTGGGTAATTCAAAACACCTTCACTCGATCAACAAAATAAATTCAAGTAAAAAGACATTTATCATTTTTATTCTTTTAAAAAGGAGCAAAAGCCTCTGAGTATTTGAGATTTATTTTAAGCCACAATTCAAAATGTGTAGAAAGATAAAGGAGCTGATACTTACTTTAATTATTTTTTACATTTACCTTAATTGTATAGATGTGGTCGACCGGTCATAAATTTAACAAAATCTGAAGAATCGTTTTAAATTTTAAAACGGTTTTAAAGATAATTTGATTTAAAAAAAAATTAAACTTCGGGTTTAGGTTTTTTCCAAACTTTTCAAGCTATTTTGAAGAATCTGTTCTAAAATTTTAATATTGAATCAAATAAAAAAAGATTTTTGGGAAGCTTGAATTGTTTAAATATAAATTTATTTAACTTTTCCGAAAAATCTCTTAAAATTAAAATTTTTAATTTCATTTAAAGTAAGGTTAAAAATATAAACCGATTGTTATAACTGGTAACAAAATCAAACCAATTTATGAAACTTATTTTAAAATTTTAAATCTTTTCATAGTGAAATCACTTGTTAACTGATCATTTAATCCTATATTAAGACTTAAAAACAGGTCTGAATGTTTTATTCTCTTCTTAAATTATTTTTGTATATACTCTTTTTTAAAAAATTTCCTATGCTTAATAGTAGAAAATAGCTGCTTTAAATTTCAATTAAAAAAAGGTTATATATTAATTGATATTAGAACGATTATTAAGCTTAAAAATTTAAAATTAGCTTGAACAATAAAATTTCAATTTGCCGTAATTTTCGCGGCTGAGAACTGCAAACCCTTTTTTGATATAAAATGATTTGAATTAAAAAATTTATGAGTTTTAACTTTAACAATTTTTAATGTAATGTAATTTGATTTTGACTATCAAGTAATTAAATTTTATTAAAAATTTATTAATAAATTAAAAATTTCTCAAATTCACCAAATTAAAAATTTATTTAAGTTATCAAATGATCTAACATTATGATCCTAAATAACATACCTGCGAATTTTTTTAATGTTCCTTTCCTTTTTAAATTGAAATTAAAGCTATCATAAAATTCATTGTTCACATCAGTCTGAAAATTAGAATTATTTTATCAATTGTTAGACCAAGATCAATATTTACCTTTATTCATTTTGGAAATGTAATAAAGCATGATTTTTTAACTGAAATTTAATTTTGTTTGGTAAGATATTGTCCATTGGTTAAAAAAATTAAATAAAATTTTTTACAGTTTTGTGAATTTATATACAAAAGAACAGAACTAAAAGATACAAATCTAAAACTGTGATCCAGCTATACTTTAAGACACTTGATTAAAGAAATTAAGAAGCTCAATTATCAATAATGTTTACTAACCTCTTTCATATTTTTTTTTTTATTTTTTTATAATATCACTTAAAAAAGTAATTTAAAAAATACTGTTTCTCTTGAGCTAATCTAGTTAAAAAGATGGAACTTTTTCTAATAAATTTTTTAAATACTTTAAAATATTAATTAATTTTAATTCTTTTAAATTATAATTTAAAAGATGATAATAATTCGACAATACAAATTCCGATCTCACAAGTAACCGCAATAGCCAATGCTACATCTTCATCAAATGACTCAGATGTGGATTCATCTTCATCGGGTGAGATAGCCTCTGGTACAAAGAGCAATATTATATTTGAGTTTAATCTTTTTAACCCTTTAAATGAAGGTGAAAGTCCAATCATAGAATCAAACGGTAATCCTATATTGGCAAATTTGGATCCTAATATCAATTCAAACAATCTAAAATTGAAAGAAGATGGTGACAACTTAAACAATTTCCATCACACAGACAGTTTTTTTGCAAGCACTAATAACGAATTGGATCATCATGATGTCCAAGAGAATAATAATTTGCTCAATAATAGCTATTTAACAAAATTTGAAGATGAAGATGAGTATTCAATGCACACTAAAGACAATGGCGAGTTTCAAAATTTGGGTGATTTGATCGGCTTTTTGACAAAAAATGAACGAGAAGCTGATTTTGCGGATAATGATGATCAACATCTTAACACATATCCAAGCAATTTTAAAAGCCAATCTGACTTAACCATGTCTTTGGTTCAATCAGCTAAATTTTTAGATAATAAAGATCACAAATCTAATTTGAATGCAAACAACACTAGCAGTGATTTAGAAATTAATAAGTAAAGCTCAAAATTTTAATTTAATCAAAGCCATTTTATCATTAATTTCTAAAAGAATTGCTGACTTAAATACACAATTTCAAATTCACTTTGATCTTGAAAATGCACTAAAAATTAATTTTGATGAGAGATTTTGTGACCTCTTGTTTTCTTATGTTAACGAAAAGGTAAATTCAAATAGATTAAATTTTTTTTTAAATAAATTTTTATTGTGATTTTTTGAGAACGACTTGGTTACGGCAATATATATGTATTTAATTGCCGTACAGCATAATAAAATTGATAAAGAAAAAATTGACTCATTATATCTAGATGAATGGTTTATTCAATATATAGGTAAGCTATTTTTTTATTTAATATTCAATCTAATTCAATTTATTCAAAAAATTACGTCAGGCTTAGCGATGTTAAATATAAAAATACAAAAAATTTTAAAAAAGTTTAATTCATAAAAGTAAAATTTTTTCTCTATTAATTTGAAAAAAAAATTGACTGAACAAGTTTTTTTTAGTAAAAGAAATTCATAATTTTTATTTACAAATAATCTTTTCTTTTTAAATCTACATTTTTCAATTAATATTATTTAGTGTTCATGTAATCGTAGATTTTGAAAATTTTGTAAATTTGTACAACGTTTAGTACATAATGATTTAAAAAAAAAAATATTTTTTCAAAACTTCCTAGTAACTTTTAACTTAAAGAGTATTTAAAGATGCGGTTCATTTTCTAGGCCAAATATTTGAATGGACATGATTCGAATAATTCTCGCTAAAACAAGTGAAACTGATTTATCTTATTTTTCGTCTTTTTTTTTAGTATTTTTTCAAAAAGATAAAATATTTTGTAAAATAACAAAACTTTTATTTTATCTTAATTTACGTTTAGTATCGTAAAAACCTTAATTAAAATTTTAAATACAAATTTTAAACCATAAATCTGAAAAAAAAATCGATTTTAGTAAATAAAAAAATTATTTAAAAATACAAAGATAAGCAGTGAAAAAAATAATACAAAGATTTCTTTTGAAAATTAAAACATATTTTAAATCAACTTTAGTGTCGAAATCATTACTCTAATTAGACTGAATCAAATGTAAAGAACTGCTTAGCGCCTATTTAACACTTTAAAAAAAAAATATCCATTTTCAGATCATGATTTAATTAATTATTTAATAAGATATTTAGTAGATAATGTGGTATAGGTTAGGTATAACTTTTTTCTAAAACTATTGAGAGGTTCATCGTTATTTCTTAACTTATTTTTTTATTAAGTGTTTAACTGAATTACAATTATAAAAAATGTTGAATATATAATATTAGAGATAATAATTCTACGTTAATACCTAAATTTTTGGTGGAGATTTGAAAATAAATTTCCAAAATAATTACAAAATCCAATTTTATTTTATGATAAACTTAATTTAGGCTTAGATAGAATAAAATATGTAAGAAAAATAAAAGTAGAATTAGTATTGAATCGAAATATATTCAATCATTGAGTTGAATAATTTTTAAGGAAAAATTTTTATAAAAAAAATTATATTCAATCTAGATAATAAATTAAATCTAAAAATTTTATTTATAATAAGCTAAGTTAAAAATTTTAACTTAAACTTATGTCTAATAATCAAAAAGTTAATTAACATTCATTAAGACCTATTGGCAAAATATGAATTATGGAACCAGAGAATTGAAATTTTGAAAACAAATCAAACTGAATTTTTACGAAATCAAGCTCAGAAAGCTCATAGTTACACTACAATGTGCGCGTCATGTAAAATAACAATTAAGCCCGGTACTCAAATATGTAAAGATTGTAAAAAAAATGCTTTCTTATGTTCTTATTGGTAAATATAAATAATTAGTTTATTAAGTGTAATAATCATTAAATTTTAGCCATTTGCCAGTAAAACGTTTGTACGCATGGTGTAATGCTTGCTGTCACGGAGGACACTTAAGTCACATGATGAAATGGTTCGAAGCAAATAAAAAATGTCCTACTGGTTGTGGATGCACTTGTAGTCCCAATTATATAAACATGGAACAAAATACCTCTAATTGATTGTTTAATTATATTTAGTTTTACTTAAAATATGATAATATCATTATTTATTATTAAAAAAATTTTAGTTATTTATTATAGAAAGAAAGCGTGATTTTTTAATTATCGAAAAAATTATAATACACTTACTTTTAGACTGTAAAATAAAATTCTATTGGTGTAATTTTTTTAATAAAAGTATTTTTGGAAATAAGTTATTTTTTATACATTGACAAAAATTTCTGAAACCAGATGCTGCAAACGAAGTGCATAAAATCCCATAGACTTCTCTCAAGTCATTGAGAAATCTGAAAATATGGTCAGATGGGCCAAGTTTTTACAGCTAACAAAAAATTTAAGAAAAAATATCAAAATTTAAAACAATAAAACAATAAAAAAATAATAATTAATTGTAAGAACTTTATTTAAATATAAGTTTATTTAAATATAATTTTAGATTATTGAAACATCTTCCGATTTTGTACCTGTTTTAGTGGCTTTATTAAATTTTCATCTTTCAAATTTTCTTTAACTCTTCCTAATTTTAGATTATTTTACACATAATTTAAAAAAAAAATTACCCATTCGCGGCTGTTACCTTCGGTCAGTCAAATTTTTTAATATTTTTTTTTCCTTAATTTCAGATAAGGCTGACATTTTTTTATCAAGCAAAAATTTTAATTTTTTCCTATTTCGATTATTATTTAGCTTCGTATTTAAAACATATTTTTTCTTAGGTAACTATGGAGCTTACAATTTAAGTTTTTGAGTAATATTTTGTTTTTTTAATTTTCAAATTAACATGAATGCAGGTGCATCGGGATCTACTGTGTTAACAAGAATTGAAATTTTGAAACGAGAAATACAATTTGTGTCCAACTATGAACATTTTTCCACTTGTTTTATAGATCAACAATTTTTGAGTGCTTTATCACAGATAAAACACCAAATTGCGCATAAAAAAGACAAAATTACCACCATCAACTGGTCTTGTGACATAAAATTCCACGACAGCCTGATACGGGCGCTTTCACAATGCATTTCAAAAAAAATAGAAGAAAAAGATGATGTTATGGAATCAAAATACTCAACAGCTAAATTATTATACTCTATTTGTAGGACATGGTCAAATTATTCTTTAATGTTTTGCAATTGCTTTCTTCAATCAAGTGGATTAAAAGTAGTTTTCACATATTTGAATGGAGAATACTTGAGAGAAAATTTAAACAACAAAAACATGTTCCCTCTGGCAAGATCTATCATTGGGTGCCTCGTTAATGTGTCCAAATTATATGCGGTGTATAAAAATGAATGGAAGGATGAAAACAGTACTCAAGTAATACTGGACCTGTCAAATGATTTTGAGAATGAAGACGCTCAAATGGCATGCCACATCGTTTTGGCTAAAACTGCCGAGGAAGATGAAATTTCAAAGTTTCCAAATTTAATTAAAATTATTCCAAACATCATTTTGATAGTAAATAAAATAGCAGTTAATCTAGAAACTAATAAAAATATAAGTCGCACATATTTACAAGTGAATGAACAAACGACAGAGCATGTGTCACAAATTTCGATCAGCAACACACTCTGGCATTTAATTGAACTTCTAGACGCTTTATACTCAATGGCAGTCAATGACTCAATCAAAGAAACTATTTATTTTAAGTACAAAATGAATGAATGCTTAAGAAAATTGATTTTTTTTGGAAATCAAGCTGAAATAAGTCACGCGGTCAGACTCTTGTGGCAACTTTGCTTCAACGCCAAAATAGCCCAAAGCGTGTTCACTGATTCCGACTTGATCAAAACAATTGAGGCAAATTCATCGAATTCAGATAATTCAGAATGTTTAATAGCCAACTGTAAAGGATGTTTGTGGATAATAAATGGAAAAAATGATGCACATTTATCCGAGGAAATTAAAGAGTTGGAAAGTGAAAAATGTGAGCTTAATCACATAATGATTAGTTATAATCGCGATAGCCGAGAATTGTGTCTAAAAATAAAACAGGAGTTGGAAAAAATTGGTCAAAAGATTTGGATTGATGTAGAAAATATACACGGTTCGAGTCTTGAGGCGATGGCAAAAGCTGTCGAGAACTCAAAATGTGTCCTGATGTGCATGACTGAAAAGTATAAACAGAGTACCAATTGCAGAGCTGAGGCAGAGTATGCTTTTCAGATGAATAAACCAATTATTCCTTTGATAATGCAAAAAAATTACAAGCCAAATGGATGGCTGGGAATAATTCTTGGTTCAAAGATATTCATTAATTTTACCAAGTATGATTATGATGAATGTTTAAGACGAATAAAGCATGAGATAAGCACGATTTGTGAAATTAAGGAATCAAATTTGCAGAATGTTTCACAAATAAATACACAAATAAACGCTGAGGATGATACTGAGAAATGGTCAGAAATTAAAGTGAGTGAATGGTTTTCAAAAATGAATATTAACAGTATTGTTTGTGAAAACTTACTTCCTTGTGATGGACAGACACTAAGACAACTTTTTGAAATTATGCAAAACGCACCAGAGTTTTTTTATTCCTCAATTAGTTCTGATAGAAAAGTATCACTACGAGATATAGCTTATTTTACAAGGGAATTAAAAAAATTATTTAAATAAATATTTTTTTTTAATTAATTTTTAATCTTAAATACCTTTGTTAATTTAGTCTGTTACAAGAAAATAACAACTTTTTAAAGAAAACTAATTCAAAAAGTCTACAAGGCATTCCATTCTTACTGAAATAATATTTTAAATTATTTCAAAAAATATTAATTTACTACGATGCTGCTACGATAATAAGATTATACCATAATTTACGTTAATTTCCGTAATTTAACAGAAATTTACCATAATTAACTTTTTTTTTATTTAAAAAAAAAAAAAATAATTAACTTAAATTACCGTAAAATAGAAAAAATATTTTTATATATTTATTTTTTATTTATTTTCCTCTCTATCAATTATTCAATTTCGCAAATAGCAATCAAAAGGGTTTACACGAAGGCTTATGTCATTCGAATGAAATGAAGCTTTCCCATAACTATTTAATAAAAAAAAAAGAAAATATAAAGATTCATAAAGAGGAATACAGGATTTACATTGAAATTTTGCCCCTGTTTTACTTTTGATTAGATCACTCAAATTTTATTAATTTTATTAATAAAGATACCTTGTTTAAACTTTATTTGGAATATATAAAATATTTTTTCAATTTTTGTTCCAAAGTTTACCAATTTGGGAAATAAGAATTTTTTTATTGACAAATCTAACTTAACAATGCATTTTTTTTTAATATCAATGTTGATTGAAACTAAGAAAAAAATATTTTTACATTACTAGAGTTTCCATATAATTGAAAAAGATTTCTAAGTTTTTAGGAATTTAGTATTTAAATTTTTATTTTAGAAAAATTTGATACTCTTCAAACATTATAGATCAAGAGATTTAAATAAACTTCAACTACTAACACTCTTGATTCGACTTTTTGAATTGAGTCAGAGATATGTTGTAGCAGGACTGGGTAATTTTGTTACATTGGTTGTCAGACTTGTGAAAGAATATGGATAGGGTTCCGAATCAAGGCATATCGACATACTCTTAATTCAATTTTTTTTAATGTATACATTTTTAATTTTTATCTTTATATTTTATATTACTATTTTCTTCTTAGTTTTGATTTGTTTTTAACCTGAAGAAGTTTTAGCTCGACACAGCTTAGCAAAAAAATAAATAAATAATTTAATTCAATTTTTAATTAGCCACAATTATATAAAATCTCAAGCTATTCTTTTACGATCAATTCTTTTTTGTACTACACTTTTACGATTCATTTTTATTTTTTGCTTTACTTTTACGATTCATTTTTATTTTTTGCTTTACTTTTACGATTCATTTTTATTTTTGCTTTACTTTTACGATTCATTTTATTTTTTGCTTTACTTTTACGATTCATTTTTATTTTTTGCTTTACTTTTACGATTCATTTTTATTTTTTGCTTTACTTTTACGATTCATTTTTATTTTTTGCTTTACTTTTACGATTCATTTTTATTTTTTGCTTTACTTTTACGATTCATTTTTATTTTTTGCTTTACTTTTACGATTCATTTTTATTTTTTGCTTTACTTTTACGATTCAATAATATTTATTTTTAAGAAAAAACAAGTTAACTTAACTTGTTTTTATTTTTTTGAATAAAAATCAAACAGCTTTAAAAATAGGTACTGAAAATGGTCATATAAACCTATGCTCTAATTTTTGTTTTTTTTAGTTTGCCAATTTTTACATAAATAACGTAATTATCCGAATTTAGTTATATGTCACTTTAGAATCTTTTACATGTTATAACTGCATGTCATTAAAATAGATACTCTATTTTAATGACATGTCACTCGATTCGGATGATTACTTTATTTTAAAACGAAATGTGGAGATTTGTGAAAATTGCGGCGGATCGAAAAACCGTTTCTAAAAAAAATACTGGATTAAAAAAAAAAAGAATATTTTTTTTGTTTTGTTTTAAAACAAAATTCTTTACTTTCATATTTTTTGATTAAGGTAAAGAAATAACTTTTGAAAAAGATCTTTTTTTTTATTTAATTTTAATTTTGTTTATTTTGAATCGATATGACTTAATTCAAAGAGTTCATTTTTGTATTGTTAAGTTTCTGAAATGACTTTTAAAAAAATTAAATTTTTTTTGAAATAAATAATTTTAAAAGTATTTTCACTATCATTCAGTTTTTCTTGGTCTAAAAGTATCCCGTGAAATCGTGAAGTTTATTCAAATTAAAGAAAAATAAAGATTCGTGTAAAGATAAAGGTTGATGATCTTTAAAATTAGAAAAAGAAAAATTCAGATTTGTCCAAATTCAGGGGAAAAAATCAAAAAAAGTCAGACACAACTAATGACCGACATTTTATTTTAAAGACTTAAATATTTTAAGACTTGAATTTCAAAATATTTGCAGGTGACACAACATCAAGTTACTCAAAAAAGATCTTGAAACTGTTCCTCTATAGTGTTCGAATTTTAGAATAAATAACTCAGAAAATTAGAGTGATTTTGAAAGGAAAAATATTAACTTTTCTAAAATATTATGCAGGATTTTTTATGTACAAAATATTTAATCCGGATTAATTATTATAACCACTTAATTCTAAGTTTTTTAATAAGTGATGACAAAATTTTAACAATTAAGTTGTATAAATTTACCAATTACAGAATAAAATACTCTTTAGAATATATCGTTGAGACAAATTAATGGATTTAAAAATATTTATTTTTAATTTAATCATTTAAATTTCCTGTATACCCAGTCAAACATTTTAAAGAGATTTTTTGATTTTTTATAAAAAATTCTATAATTTGATCTACAGTAATAAGTTGGCAGTTGTAGCACCCACTCCAGCAGATCCCGGTCTTCTGGCGCCTTGCTGAATCTCTCTATATATATTTTGTTAATGTTTAGTTTGATGATGATTTTTAATAAAAAAGTAGAGAAGAAAGCTTTTTTATATTTTCCTCTCCCTCTCTCCCTAAATTTTATTTTAATAGCGCACGCTATTAAACAGTTTTTAGAGCACTGTGTAATTAGCTCTCGAGCATGCTCTAGAACATTTATATTTTTCTCATGCGCATGGTCTAGATTTTTTTTTTCTTCTAGTGCATCTCTAGAGCATGAGATTAAGCAAGCTCTCAGCTTTTTTCAGAAACGTAAGGTTCCGGCAATTCAAATCGTCCACACTATCTTAGGATTCGATTTTCTACCTTAATTTGTAATCTGCATTGTAAAATTCCATTTTTTTGTTTTTTTGTATCTAGTCCCAAATGAGATATTCAAATTCTGAAACCAGAGAAAATTCTGAACAAACTGAAAGTTTTATTTTTTTAAATTTTTGATTTTTAAGCCAAATGAATTATTTGAAAAAGAGTGAATTATCTCAATCTTAATTGAAATCATTGATTTTTTTAGCAAAATGAAAATGATTTTACATTTTTACATTTTCATATTTTTATATTTTCTAATAGTTTGTATGCAATATATTTAGAAAAATAAAAGTTCATTTTGAAAATCCAAAATAAAAATTTGCTAAACATTGCACAAAAAATATTAAAATATAAGTTAAAAAATAAGATTTAATCATTTTTGAGGGTAATAACTGGAAAGTTTTAAATTTTATTTTTTTTAAACAAAATTACAACTTAGAAAATTTTTTTAGTTTGCTGAATTCTTTTTGAAAGAAATTGATCAATTAAGATTGTAAATAATACTTTATTTTAAAAATCAGATTTTTTTAAGACATTTATTCTTATTCAAGGGACAAAAATGCTTCTTGTAAAATTATCCTTAAAATTCATGATAAAATTTTGTAGAAATAAGTGTTTTTTTTTTAATCTGTATTAATCTTTATCAAAACCTTTGGTTTAGATCTCTTTACTTTTAATTTTTACTCAAATTCAAGATTGAAGCCTTGCGGGAAAAAAAACTTATTTTACTCCATTTACTTAATTGATTCTATGTGAGTATTTACGGTTAAGATCCCAATACTTTTTTCCTGTTTTAGCTACGGGTTTGTTAGATGATAAGAGATAATCTTAACAAAGCAAATAAAGTAAAAAAGTATAGATGTAAAAAACAAAAATTAAACTATTATGGTTTTGTGAATTTCGATGCAAACCTTCAAGTAATTGAAAAAAAAATATTTTTCATTTATTTAAATTAAAAAAATTGAGCATTATAAACTTTATTGATGAAGCAACATGAAAAAAATATGTTTTTCTAAATTCAACAAATTAAAAATTAATTTTGATTATCCATTCAACTAAATTTTAAAGGATCTTTAAGGAAATTTTAGAGAATTTTGTAGTTTTTTTAGAGGTTAGCATACATTTTTCTCTAATATTTCTTTAAAAATTTCTTTCATATTTCTCTAAAAAGTCTTCAAGTTTAGTTCTAAAAAAGTTAATGAGAGAATATTTTAATATAATAATAAAACTTAAACCATATCAAAAATACAGAATGAGACATTTTAAAAAATTATCTCTTCTTTTAAATATCTCAATATATTCTTAAATAATATATTCACTAAAGATTTTTTAAAGAACCTGTATAGAAACTACAAAAAATCTCTGAAAACTTTTTGACTGGTTGAACAGATATAGCATTCTAAAGAATATAAAGAGAAAAAGTAAAGATTTTTTATATACATTAATGTATTTATTTTTATCTCTAGAATATCTCTATTTTTTCTTCAAAATAGGTCAAATTATAAAGATTTTTCAAAGAATCTTTAAAAAAATTACAAAAAATCTATATAAAATGTCTGATTGTGTAGCCAGTCAACTAAATTTTTAAGTACATTTTTCACAAAAATATCTTTAAAATTTATTTTATTTTTCTTAGAATAGTCTTCAATTTTTTTCTCAATTCAGATCAGTAAATCGTAAATATTTATTTATTAAGGCCATTTAACATGATTTAGGGCCTCAAAATTGGAATTGTCAAGTAATAATAAAAATCAAAATTTTTCGTCTTTAATATGATATTAAAGACGAAAAACATGATCCCCAAATGATATTATTATTTTATTTATAATTAAAAGAAAATGCATAATAAGCAATTTAAATAACTAAGAAGTAAAATATTTTGATCAAGACACACCAATTCCTTTAAAATTGAAAACAGATGACATTGTCACAATAGTTAGTTCATACAAAAAACTTCTGATTATCGGTAAATTACTACTATTTGACGTCTAAATGTTACATTAATATTTTTTTAAATTAAAAAATCGTAAAATAAACAAATGAATAAAAAGTTGAACATTTTCAAGAGAACATTAAAAAAAAATTAAGAACATAAAAAGAAGAGTCTTTTACTAGTCACAAGTCTTAAATCAACTTAAAGACCGGACTTGGAATTTAATTTTAATGACTATGGCTTAAACTAGGCTGTCAAAATAATTACCTGAGATGACAAAACGATCATTTATCAGTATATCACGGTCACATAATTCAGTGTAAAAAAGAAAAAATTTCACATTTATTAATTGAAATTGTAGAATGCACTTGTGTTTCTCTTGTGTAGAAAAATACCTCTTTACAACTTGGGCTTCCAAATAATTATTCTAAAAAGAAAATTTTGTGTTTGTAGTATATTTGATCAATTGATTCTAGCTTAATAGCTTCATTTGAAGGGGTAATGTGTGTTAACTGTTTGAACCAATCATTCGCTTAACAAATAGACCTTAAATTGAATGATATTATTTTAGTGTTGTGAGTCGACTTTAAACTTGAAAAGTCGACTCAACTCGGCTATATTTCTTTAAAGTAGAATAAAAATCGACTAATTTAAAATTATAGTCGACTTTTATTTCGATTTTAGTAGAAAAAGAAAAGAAGAAAATTCAGAGTTGTTTAAAAGTCCCAAAAAAAAGTCCAAGTTCGGATTTTTTTTTAAATTTGCTAGATCAGGCTTCATATATAAAAACTTATACACTCTTGGGTTGTCTAATGCAAATAGATTTACCATATATCAGAATTTTCTTGAAATTTTAGCATAAAAGTCTTCACAATTCTTCTTCAGTATTCAAAATTTTAAAGCCCAGACTTCAACTTTTGAAAGAAAATCTTTAAAAAAGTCCGGACTTGGATGTTTTGTTAAGTTCAGTACAAAAGAACAGAACAAAGTGTAAAAAATTAAATAACATTTTTACTAAAAGTTTAAAATTAATTCTGTGAATGCAGAATGGTGCCACATTCAAAGTTGCATCAACTGTTAAAGTCTGCTAATGATGTGCAAAATCTCTACAACATGTACTACGCTCAAATATATCAAAATTTAATTTCTGCTAAACTCTGCAAATTTAGCAGACCTTGATATTTGATGCAACTTTGAACGTTGCACTAAGCTGCATTTACAAAAATAAGTTAACCTTTAGAAAAAAGTTATTTAATTTTTTTACACTTTTTTCTGTTCTTTTTATCATTTTATACTGAATTTCACAAAACCAACTTGAACTTTCGAAGATTCTTTAAAAAAGTCCAGACTTGGACTTGTAAACAACTCTGATAAAATCCAGAGTTATTTAAAAGTCTCAAGTCTCAAAATAGTTTCCTGGAATGGGAGGTAATTCATTTTCAAATTTTAAGTCCTGAATAGAACAAAAAAAGATGAAATAAGAAAATTATGCCTATGAAATTATGGAAGATAACAAATGTGTTGCACAAAATTAAAGAAAAAATGCTTTTAATTGTTAATTAATTATTTGACCGTTTTATATAAACTTTTTATGAACTATTTAAATTTAAAATTAATAAATTTTTATATAAAAAAAAAAAAATTTATTGAGGAAAATGTTCGACTAAGTCGACTAAAAGTCGATTTTCTGAAAATTGGAGTCGATTAGTCGAGATGTCGACTTTTGTCGAGTCGACTTACCACACTAATTATTTTAAATAAATAGCGAGAATGTAAAAGCATGTTATATTTCTTAATATTTAACTCATGACCGTTTAAACATACGTAAGTTTTTTAATTATTATCTTCTAAATAGGGGATCTTTCCTGTAAATAGTTAAACAGTTGAAATAATAGTACTCTATTTTAAAGACATGTCACTCGATTCGGATGATTACGTTATTTTAAAACGAAATGTTATTCTTAGTTCAACAGTTTATTACCATGAGAATTGACTAGATTGATGAGATCATATAGATTTAGCTAATGCTCCAGATTAAAAAAAAACTCATAAGAATTGGTATCTTGCTATTTCTTCTTTCTTTCCTCTGACTTATCAATACTTAAACATTTTGCACCTGTCATTAATTACAATTTGTCTATTTCAATTGTATTTAATATTTTATTTTATATTTTATTTTAACTTATTTTACTTTAATATTATTTTTTCTTTGCATTTTTATTTTATTTTTTATTAATCTGAAGGATTTTGAGATTGGCACAGATAAAACAAATAAATAATAAATAAGAATTATTATTATTTTGTTTAATTTCTTAAAATTGGAGATAAAAAATTATTTCCACTTATCGGTATTAATAAATCTTAAAAAAAATTAACTGTTTTATTATTTTACTAGAAATTATCCAATAAAATAATAAAACAATGTACCAAATGTAGAAAAAAAAAAATGTAGAAAAATGTAGAAAGTAGAAAGAGGTTTTTAAAATTTGTCTTTTTTCAAAAATATCTCAAAATTTTCTTTAATAATCTTTTCACTATAGATTTTTTTAAAGAATCTGTATAAAAACAAAAAAAAAACTCTAAAAATGTTTTGAAAAGGTAAACTGATTAAGCATTTTATAGAAAAAGTAAAGAATTTTTTATTCAAATTATTTTATTATCAAAATTTTTTTTTAATTTAGAGAATAACTCTCTATTCTTTAAAAGTGAAAAGATTTTTAAAGAATATTTAAGAAAAAACAAAAAACCTGAAAAATATTTTGACTGGGATATCTGTAATAAACGACATAGTATTTTAAAGAGAATTAAGAGAAAATGAAGAGATTTTTTTATCTTAATAAATTTTTCTACTAAATAGGTCAAATTATCGAATTTTTTATAAAGAATCGTTAAAGAAATTATTTAACTTAATTGTTAAAATTTTGTCATCACTTATTAAAAAACTTAGAATTAAGTGGTTATAATAATTAATCCGGATTAAATATTTTGTACATAAAAAATCCTGCATAATATTTTAGAAAAGTTAATATTTTTTCTTTCAAAATCACTCTAATTTTCTGAGTTATTTATTCTAAAATTCGAACACTATAGAGCAACAGTTTCAAGATCTTTTTTGAGTAACTTAATGTTGTGTCACCTGCAAATATTTTGAAATTCAAGTCTTAAAATAATTAAGTCTTTAAAATAAAATGTCGGTCATTAGTTGTGTCTGACTTTTTTTGATTTTTTCCCCTGAATTTGGACAAATCTGAATTTTTCTTTTTCTAATTTTAAAGATCATCAACCTTTTTCTTTAAACGAATCTTTATTTTTCTTTAATTTGAATAAACTTCACGATTTCACGGGATACTTTTAGACCAAGAAAAACTGAATGATAGTGAATATACTTTTAAAAATATTTATTTCAAAAAAAATTTCAGAAACTTAACAATGCAAAAATGAACTCTTTGAATTGAGCCATATCGATTCAAAATAAACAAAATTAAAATTAAATAAAAAAAAAAGATCTTTTTCAAAAGTTATTTCTTTACCTTAATCAAAAAATATGAAAGTTAAGAATTTTGTTTTAAAACAAAACAAAATAAATATTCTTTTTTTTTTAATCCAGTATTTTTTTTAGAAACGGTTTTTCGATCCGACGCAATTTTCACAAATCTCCACATTTCTTTTTAAAATAAAGTAATCATCCGAATCGAGTGACATGTCATTAAAATAGAGTATCTATTTTAATGACATGCAGTTATAACATGTAAAAGATTCTAAAGTGACATATAACTAAATTCGGATAATTACGTTATTTATGTAAAAATTGACAAACTAAAAAAAACAAAAATTAGAGCAAAGGTTATATGACCATTTTCAGTACCTATTTTAAAAGCTGTTTGATTTTTATTCAATAAAAATAAAAACAAGTTAAGTTAACTTGTTTTTTCTTTATTTATATAATTGATTTTATATAATTGTGGCTAATTAAAAAATTGAATTAAATTATTTATTTATTTTTTTGCTAAGCTGTGTCGAGCTAAAACTTCTTCAGGTTAAAAACAAATCAAAACTAAGAAGAAAATAGTAATATAAAATATAAAGATAAAAATTAAAAATGTATACATTAAAAAAAATTGAATTAAGAGTATGTCGATATGCCTTGATTCGGAACCCTATCCATATTCTTTCACAAGTCTGACAACCAATGTAACAAAATTACCCAGTCCTGCTACAACATATCTCTGACTCAATTCAAAAAGTCGAATCAAGAGTGTTAGTAGTTGAAGTTTATTTAAATCTCTTGATCTATAATGTTTGAAGAGTATCAAATTTTTCTAAAATAAAAATTTAAATACTAAATTCCTAAAAACTTAGAAATCTTTTTCAATTATATGGAAACTCTAGTAATGTAAAAATATTTTTTTCTTAGTTTCAATCAACATTGATATTAAAAAAAAATGCATTGTTAAGTTAGATTTGTCAATAAAAAAATTCTTATTTCCCAAATTGGTAAACTTTGGAACAAAAATTGAAAAAATATTTTATATATTCCAAATAAAGTTTAAACAAGGTATCTTTATTAATAAAATTAATAAAATTTGAGTGATCTAATCAAAAGTAAAACAGGGGCAAAATTTCAATGTAAATCCTGTATTCCTCTTTACGGGAATTTACGTTAATTATCGTAAATTTTTGTCAAATTACAATAATTAACGCTAAAAGAAGTTCCAAAATTTTTCGCAAACACAGAGATAACAAAAAACATCGAAAGATTTAAATTAAAAATATTTTAAAACTATTTTAAGAATTCAAAGTATTCTATTTTTTTAAGTAATTTTTTTAAATGCATTAATTTTTAATCTTACTTCTAATTTTAAGCTTCTCACAAGGATACATTTTCACGTAACTTCTACTTTGAAGTTAACGATTACCTTTTATTACGAAAACCTTTAAAAAGTATTATAAATAAAAAAGTTATTTGATTAATTGATTGAAATTTCTAATGTAAACACACGATAAGTTAAATCACATTCATTTCTAGCAGTAATCAACTTACATAAAATTTTAGGATAAACGTAGTAGTTAAATCTTCATATGTTTTATTTTTTTTGATAATACTCCATTCTTTTAATATACAAAAAAGCCACAAAATCTGTCGTTTTGTACATTAAATGGGTGGATTAGTTTAAAGCGTTGATCGAAAAAAAATTTTTCTATAATTTTATTTAAAAATTTTTATTCAAATAGATTTTTATCCGCTGATTCAAATAAATATTAATATTGAGCTTTTTTTAGTTTTAATTAAATTCTTTATCACGACCTCTAATTTTTTTATCCTTCACTTTATTCCTATACTTATTAAATATATTAAAGTAATATTTTTAATAACTATAAGTAATTAAGATGTTAAAATCGTAAAATGAACAGGAAAACGAAATACGTCGTTCATATACAATGGCATTCAAAAGAGCCGCAATTAAGCATTTATGAAACATATAGTAATTTAAATAACTGATATTTTTATGTTTGTTGATTTTTATTTTATTTTATTTAAACAATAATTTAGGGGGTGACCCCAGGGCACGTCCGAATGGTTCAAGACCTTCGTGTTGATTGATGTTATAAAAAGGGATTGATTGTTTTAATTGGTAACTAAACACGCCTTTACATGATAAACTTAAATCAATTAGTCAATTAAGCTTTTGACTTATATTTTTTCAAGGATTAAGTTGGGAATTATTTTATAGGAATAGTTAAACACTTTCTCGTCATCAAGACAAAAACTAATAAAAAATAATTGAATTACTTAAAAAATCATTTTAAGCCTTTTTTTTTGACTATAGTGACATGTCGCATTAGTCGAAAAAGGTCAAAATGAAAATCAGTGTACGATACGGCTCCGTATCAAAATAGCAATTATCAAAATAGCAATTATCGAAATAGCTAAAAATTTACCTGAGATTTTTATTTTAATCAAATTAGCTAAATTAAAAATCGCTAAATGCCAATTAAAAATAGCTATAAAAAAATAGCTATAAACAATAATTAATTAAATTAAAATAGCTAATTTATTTTTTTAGTCAATTTAAATAAAAATCCAATAAAAATCATAAAAATCAAAAAAATCATCCCAAGATCCTGTGCATTTGGCAACTATACATCGCCAGTTAATTTTACCGACTTTATTCAGTTTACCATTGATTCGATAAAATTGGCCGTCAAAATGCAATTGAGGAACCTTTTTTTGAGACATTGAAATAAACCCTTTGTTTATATTCAGCGAACGCTCAAAATTGTTTGCTAATTCTTCAATCGAATCCATTTACTTATTACTAATAAAATAAATCACAATAAAATTTTTATTTAATTGAAAGCTTTTTTGAAACTTTTGTTTGTAGCTATTTTGATAATTGCTAATTTAATTTAACAATTAGGGGAAAAAAATAGCTAAAAAAAAATTAGCGGTTTTAATAATAGCTATTTCGATAATTGCTATTTTGATAATTGCTATTTTGATACGCTCCCGTACGATACATAGTGACATGTAACTAAAATTGAGCAATTACGTTAGTAAAAATGAAGAAAAATCTCTTAAATCTATAAATCGTAATCTATAATCCTAAATCTTAAATATTCGTTTCTATTCCAGATTTTGCATCTTCTAAAAATTAAAAAAAGCCTTTGACTTTAACTTTGAACAAAAAAAAACGGATTTGGACTGAATCTGACACTTGGAACATTTAAACAAATCTAAAAAAATCTTTGCAGAGATTTGCGGATTTGAAAAATTTAGTTTAAAATTGAATGTTTATTATGAAAATATGCTTTTGCAATAAAATTCAAAATCAAAAATAGCTTAAAACCTTTTTTTAATGAAGTTATTTGAGTTTGATTGTTTTTAATTTGAGTCAAAAAATAGTCGAAAAAATACAATCAGAATTATACTTTATATTTTTTAAAATAACAAAAAAAATTAATTGCGAGTTTCGTTTTAATATAAATTTTTCAAAATTCAGTATTTTTTTAATTTGATTTTTATTATTTTTAAATTATTAAAAAACGTGCTATTTTATTACTTTTGTTTGTAATTATTAAAGACAACTGTAAAGGACCGTTGCATTTTCAATTTTTTTCAAATATGCTTTTATTTCATTTTATATTTGTTTTTTAAATTGTAATCACTTAAAATCTCGATTATTGAAAAAAAATTTAATTCTAAAGCTATAAAAGTAAAAAAATTCTTAAAAAAAATATGTAACAAGCAAAAGTTTATCAGTTAAAAATCGTTCGAGAAACATTTGAAATAGTCTAAAATAGTTTTATCAAAAAATTTATTATCATTTGAGATTTAGAAATCTGTTTTATTAAAAAATGAAAATTCTAAAATAAAATCTTTTCCCTAAAAAATTTTTTGTTGAAAAAATTTTAAAATGAAATTATTACTACAAGTATCCATTTACATTATCAGTCTTAATTCGATTGTTTTAGGCAGTCCTTTGGATGACTATGTTAAGCTACCAGACCCTTACTATAATTATAGTCTAATTAAGACTTACACTCTTCCAACGCATAAGGTTTTTGTACTGAATATGACATCGCAAAAATGGCTTAATGGTAAAAAATTCAAGAATTTTTGACTATACCAATCAATAATATTATAAACTTTTTTACCAGAGTCTATTGTAAACAAGCCTATTTGGTGGCATTTTGTCTATTTAACAGTGCCTAATAAAATTTCAAGGAAAGACGTTGCTTTAATATGGCTTGGTGATGGATCCAATAAAAATAAGTAATAATTAACTTACATTTAGAGGTGGGAAACCGCTTCAAGAAAACAGGTTCTAAACCGGTTTAAAGGAATATCGGTTCGATTTTAAAACAGGTTCGTAGAACCGGTTCTATTTTGAAACCGGTTCAATTTTGAATAAAAGAAAATTCAAGAAAAAAATATATTTTTTTTTATTTATTATAAATAAATTGAACTTTTCTTAGTTGTTTAATTGAAAAAATATAAAATTTATATAGAACAGAACGTTTTTTTGCCAAAAATCTTCTTTTTATTCCTCTGATATAACTGGTTCAATAAAAAACCGGTAAAAAATTGAACCGGTTCGACAAACCGGTTTCCTACCCCTACTTACATTGATTTTTTGAGAAAATTACGTATTACACTTTTGAGAATTCACATCTTTTGATTAAAATATGTCAGTTTAGTTATTATTTTGATTCTTTTAATCCTCAAAGTTGAATATTTAATTTTTCATAATTATAAATATTCAGTTTCATAGAAATAAAACAGTATCATTGATTAATCGACTTTTTGAGTTGAGTGAGAGATATGTCAGGGCAGGATTGAGTCATTCTGTTCCACCAGTCACTAGTCGTTAGACTGGTGGAACAGAATAAAAAAATTAATAGATTTTACTAAAAAATATAGAACCTTTTAAAAAATTTAAAACTAAAATTAATATATTTTTCATAATTTAATCCAATTTATTGAAATTGGCTCTTTAACAACAAGTATCACAAACTTCTTTAGATTGGAGATTTTTTTTGATGAAATTTATTCAGAATCTTTTTTTTTGCTAATTGTTTAATAATCTAAGGTTTCTGCCCTATTATAAATAGAATAACTTGATTATTATTATTTTTAATAATTTTTCCCATTTTAGCTTAAAGTTTAAATGATGTTCCATCTAAGGTTCGAACACTACAATTATATTGTTTAAATTAAATTAATTATAAATTATCATTGATAAATAATTTTATGCGTCTAACATTTTTGTTTAAAATTAAATTTAAAATTAATCAGAGTTGTAGTTGTTTTAAAGCTACAACTCTCAACTCAACTCAACTCAACTCAACTCAAAGCCATTAAAATTAAGGTCCAAGTCGGAGCTAAAAAATAAATTTTAAGTCCGGATTTTGACATTAATTTTAATGACTTTTAGGATTTTAATTAAACTTTTAAACAACTATGAAATTAAAGCTGAAAAATTAATAACTTTTTTTATTTATTTTTTAATAAATAAATAAATAAAATGCTGTTACAAGAGTATTTACATTAATGCTTCTGAATTGAAAATAAAGTTAAATTTAAAATTTTTAATAATTTTTAAATTTAAAATAAAATAAAATTTATTGTTTAGCTAAATTATTGTTTAAGAGATATAAATCCAGACGATCAGGATGTAATGCTGACAACTAATTTTTCATTAGCAACCGAGACAGTCGCAGCTTTGATAAAACAAATTCCCAATCAGCCTTTAAAATTTAATGATGATCCTTTGCAAAAAAAACGCTCTGAGGACGCACTAATAGCATGGGGATGGAAAAAATTTATTGATGATACTTCAAACCCGGATATGTTACTAAGACTTCCAATGACAAAAGCAGCAGTCAAGTGCATGGACACTGTTGAGGATTTTATTAAAAAAAAATATTTTTTAAATATAAAAAAATTTATGATCACTGGAAAATCAAAACGAGGATGGACTACTTGGACAACAGTAAAAATTAATTGCCAAAATTTTTAATTTATTTATTAATTATAGAATTTTTTATCAAAAGGCTGCTGTCGATTCAAGAGTCTTTGCAGCTATTCCAATTGTAATGGACATGCTTAACATCAATACAGTAAAATTTCAACTAAAAAAATTTACAATTTTTGAAAATTTTATTAAATTGAATATTTAAAAAAAGGCCTTGCATCAAAACTTCAAGTCAGTTGGTGGATGGACATTTGCATTTAAAGATTATCATGATGTAAACATTACAAGTTATATTGACTCAAGAGGAATTTTCGAAATGCAAAAGATAATTGATCCACTATGTAAGTTTGTAAATACAACTTATTCAAAATTGACCAGAGTTTTTTTAAGACTATCTTGATCGCTATAAAAGCACAAATATTCTAGTTATTTCAACAACAGGAGACGAATTTTTTTTTCCTGATAACACTTACACATACTGGGACAATTTGGTTGCTGCAACTGATGGTAAAGCTCTTCACAGACGCATACCTAACATAGGTCATACAGTATCGAGTATATCTGACACAATTTTAGGCTCATTACAAGGCTTCTTTTTTAGCACATATTTTAATTCTTATTTAATGCCTAAATTAAGATGGACCAGGCCTAATAATTCAACTCATGGAATTCTAAAAGCAACCGTTGAATCGGTATCTAGTTTAACAAGACCGATAAGTGTTAGCTGTTGGTATGGAAGGACTAATGAATTCAAAAGAGACTTTAGAGAAGCAATTTTGACATCAACAGGAGTTACTTACAGGCCAATTACATGGACATCGACACAAGAAGGGATAAAAGTTGAGGAAATGCCAGGAGAAATTAAATATTCAATTGCCATGCAAAGACCATCAAATGGGTGGTTGGGATTTTTTTTTGAGTTTACTTTTCCTAGTTTGCATGGAAATATGAATAAAGTGACCACTGAGGCAAATATCGTACCAGAGTGGTTTCCATATGAAGACTGTTCCAAATTGTCCTGCTTTGGAAATCTTGTTTAAATAATTTTTTCAAATTTAAAGTTTATTTTTGACTAAATATTGACATTTAATAAGATAAAATATCTATTAAGATAATTTTGAATAAAGCAAGTGAAAAAAATTTTTCTGAGTTAATTTTTTAAAATCAATTTAAACATATCTGTTTAGTTTAAAAAAAAAATTTCAAATTGTTTTATTTAAAAAATGAGATCAATAAATGATAAACAAAACTCGTTAAATAAAAAAAAAAATCTTAATTTAATTAAAGAGTTAATGTGCTTTCTCTGTAAGCTTGATTATTAATCTTAATATTTAAAACCCAAATGTGTGAAAAAAGGTAAAATTTTGATACATATACTTACGATAACTAACTCTAATATTTAACTATACACTCTTTTTAGAATTGTTTTAATCTTTATTCATAGAATAAAATTAATATATAAAAAACATCATAAAAAGATATTAAAAAGACATTAATAAGAAAAAAAGTATTCAAATTCAATGAATCTTAATATTTAAAATTTAAACAATCAAATATTTAAAATAAATATGATTATTTAAAAAATATTTTGATTATCAGTAAAGGATTGTTGAAAATTCTATTAACAAAAAAATAATTTTTCAAATTGAATAATCTACAATAATAAAAAGAAACGGAGTTTGATAAGGAGAAAAAACAAAATTAAAGTTAAGAGTTACTTTTTTGATTATAAATATTTTCAAAGCAACTTTTTTCATTTTCATTTTTGTGTCCTTTTTTACAAAAAATTAATATCCTTAATAACTAATATAAATAACAACCAAAAAGACTCCAGAATTGAATTTTTTGTAACCTAAACATCTAAGAATCATATTTTTCAAATAAAATAAATCAATAAAATAAAACTCGAGTTTTTATTTTTGATTGTTTATTAATTTTTATAAAAAAAAATAATAATAAAAATTATATAAAAATAAAAAAATAGCAATAGCACATTTTATTTTTATTTTTTTCTTATTCTCTTATTTTTTTTAATCTAAAGGAGCTCTAGCTCGGCACAGATAAAACAAATAAATAATAAATAGCAAATAAAAATTCATTCATCATTGCTAATTAATGTTTGTTTGTTAAATTGTTTAATTGTTAATTGTTTAGTTCATTTTTAAAAGAAAGGCTCCTAGTAGAGTTCCTTCAGACAGTTATATGATTTTAATGTCTTTTTCTAAACAAAACTAATACTAAATAAACATATAAAGAACAATAGGATAAAAGTAAATTAAAAAAAAATTAAAACCAAATGTTGATGGAACCAAAATAAAGCTTTTTTGTTGGTAATTTTTTTTTCAAATTTAGCCTCATAGGCTGTTCTTTATCCTAGTTACACCCCATGTGCATTTTTGGATTCATGTGCGTTTTTCAGGCATCCTAATAATTAAATTAAATTCCTCTTTTTTTTTTTAATTTTTAATATTCCAGCAGCGAAGCAATGGGTAAAACCTTGTTAGTTCTGATAGAAAAGTATCATTACGAGGTGTAGCTTATTTTACAAGGGCATTAAAAAATTGTTTTCAACATTTTTTATTGGTAATCTTTTAATTTATATATTCTAAGGACATCAAGCGAATATTTTTATTATTTTTTTTTCTATTTTAGAACAGAATATGGGATCTTAATCTAAAGGAATAATAGCGTTATCAATAAAAAAAAAGATGAATGCTCAGTTCATAGAATTATTTTCATAGACATTTTTTAGAGAGATAAAATGTACAAAAAATAATTCATAGAAAATTTATCAAAGAAATTTTTCAGAATAATAATCTCTCGAAATTTTTTATTAACCATAAATTGACATAATATTGATAATTTTCCTTAAATTTACACAAATGAAAATTGGAATTGAAAAAAAAATATTTAAAGAATTTACAAAACGTAAATAAGTTAAAGTTTTTTTTTTCAAAAAAAAACTTTAATTTATTTAGTTCAATCACACTTTGTATTTTTTTAAATATTTTTTATAAAAATTAAAAAAATATTTAAAAATTATAAATTTTCTATGAATTTATACATCACCAAAAAAGTGATCAACAAAAATAATATTTGGAATAGCATAATTTAATAAAAGTATTAAATAATTTTTTTTTTGAGATAATAATAAGAGAAAATTTACTCTAATGATAAGCTATCCTTGCAGAGATGACCTGCAAAGGAGTATATCATTAAAATTATTTATTAGTTTTTTTTATTATTTTGTTCTGTTCTTTTGTACTGAATTTCACGTAACCGACTTTCTCCTTGTTTGCAATTTTTTTTTCTAAAAAATTATTCTAGTTAATTAAATTTTTCAAAATATAAAAAAAATTAGACCATTTGTTTATTTCCGAACTTTTATTTGAAAGTTATTTACTGATTTAAAAAAAAATTAAAAAAAATTGAATTGTCAAATTTTCACTAAGATTAACTTTACATAAATCTTAAAGACCTTTGGTAATTTAGCTTGATAATAGAAAATAACAACTACTTGAACATAACTAATTCAATAAGCCCACAAGGCATTCCATTCCTATTCAAATAATGTTTTAAATTAACAAAAAAAATATTAATTTTCTAATAAAATTGAAAAAATTGACAAATTTCATAATTAGATGTATTTTACAGATTAATCAAAATCTAAAATCTAATTTCATTCGAAGGTCTTTCTCAAGCTAAACTGAAAATAATGATACAAAATCTAAAATTTCAATACAAACAATATTTAATTAATAAATTAAAATTTTTTTTCAGCAAACTAACTGCTTATCGGGTACAAAAAAAATTCATTAGTATTTCAGCCGAAATTGTTCAATCGTATTTTAAACGAAGAGACTTTGAATTCTTTTGTTCTAGGATATTTTTATTCTCTTTATTATCATCATCGTCTTCTTCGTCAAATATCAGTTTTTGTCTAGTAAAACCCAACGGTGTGAGCTCATTTTTTGAATTGTGGATCGAAGCTTGTTTCCATGGCGAGGTTCTTGTTGGCGATAACGAACTTGTTGGTGACATTTCCAAATTCATTAAAAAGTTTGGCTTGTGAAGCTTGCTGTGAGCTGGTTCAGTGTGAGTCTTTCTTGAGCTTCTGAATCTTTTTTAAAAAATTCTAACATTAAATTATTTTTTATAATTTTTGCTTACCTGTTTTGTATTGAGAATTCACTCTGATCACTAAATGACGATGAAGAATCGATCAATGGATTCAAATATGAATTATTGTTCCCGCTAAAACTGTCATTGATCACTATCGGATGATCTTAGAAAAAAAGTTTCATATTAAATTAATTAACTTTTATTAATGAATATTTTTTGGCTAATTTTCTTTTAACTTATTAAAAACTATTTTTGGAAAACTTAGTATTTTTCAAAGGCAGCATCAATATTTATCAATTCTCCAACAAGTTACTTTTGTAGTTATGGAATAAAAAATTTAAAGCTAAAATTTATCCTAGATAAAATTTATTATATTTAGAAAGAAAATAAATTCAATTTGGGCCCAATATTTAATGAAATTAAATAAGCTTATCGCTACTCGTTAACCAATTTTTTAAAATGACTTCAGGGATGTTACAGATTTTGTATTTCATAACAATTTAAGTAAGTGGAGCAAACAATGTTCAGCAGCGGCAGCAAAAGCTAACAGAATTTTAGGTCAAATTAGGAATTCATTTGTGTATTCGGATAGTGAGACTCTTAGACTTTTATACACCGGACTTGTCAGACCTTATCTCGAATATGCCGTTAGTATGTGAAATCCTTCAACCAAAGCAAGTATAAATATGATTGAGAAAGTTCAGAGACGTGCAACCAAATTAGTCAAATATTTAAAGAAAAAATCATACGAAGATAGGCTTAAATCGCTAGAACTAATGAACTTGGAAGAGCGCAGAGCAAGAGGAGATTTAATTCAAATGTTTAAAATAGTCAACGGCCATGAGAAAATCAACTTGGTGAATGGGGTGAATTTTGCAAAAAGTTTGAAAATGAATCTAAGAAGAGAGCATAACATGAAGCTTGTTAGAGAAATTAGTAAACGCGGCTAATTTAGGTACAATTTTTTATCGAACAGAATTGTGTCAAGGTGGAATGATTTACCACAAAGTGTGGTGAATGCTGAAACAGTCAATAGCTTCAAATCAGGTATTGATAAAGAAGTGTTTGGGATGGTGCAGAGAAAGCGAAGAAAAACTGCCACAGCTCAACTTGAGCTAAACGCCGTTTGGTATAAGTGTAGGTTTATTCTATACTGCAGTTCTTATTACTACTACTACTACTACATGATAAAAATAATTGCAGTTATTATAAAAAAAATTGTATATAAAAGTTAAATGAACAAAAAGAATGAATAAAAAAATTATTTTTTTCACTTAATTTACCAAAATTTACTTAAATTTATCTAAGTAATTTTAAATTTTTCCACTGTAATTTTGTTTTGACAGCGGTTTTTATAAAAGTTTAACATAACGTAAATATTTTTTTTAAAGTCGCATTAAAAGCCCATGAATTTGGTTTAGTGCCTCAAAAAAATTGAATTTTTCAAGGTTTAAGATAGCAAAGATTAAAAACTATATATTATCATACATCTTGCCCGCACGAACACCACCACCACCTAAACCTCAGCGACCAACCATGGCCCAGTCAGTGAGACGGTGAGTCGAAGGCCTGGGAACTCCCCAGAAGCGTTTACGCTAGGACTGGGGGGGGGTCTTAGCTCGAAAACTCATCGTCCCACATTCCTTCTCGCCAAACGCACAACCAGTCATCATAGCGATTCAAGTTGTTTTGGATTGCTCGCAGGGTGATTCCCTGCTATGACTCAATTTATTATTATTATTATTATCTATGCTACTGGAAGCCAACTTAATGACAAAATTTTCATTTTTGACTTTTTAGTAGTTCGAAAAATCTATTTTTTAAGGCAACAAAACAAGTTATTGTGAATTTCAACTAGAAATCGAACAAAAATTCTCATTTTTTTTAAATATAAATAAAAATTATATAAATTAAAATTAAATTTAATAAAAAAAAATAGAAAAAATACTGCAACATAGTGCAAAATACTTTGTTGCACCCTTTTTACCTAAAATAATTTTTCTCGTGTAAAAAATGACAAAAACAACGAATTAATAAGATTTAAATAGATTTTTGATTTGATTTACTAAAAAAAATAAAATAAATTTTTATTTTAGGAAGAACAAGGTGCAACAAAGCATGTTGCACTATGCTGCAGTATTTTTTTCAGTATTTTTTATTTAATTTAATTTTAATAAATCAAAAAATTAATAATTTTGTTCAATTTGTATCTGTAATTCACAAAACCCAAAATCAAATTCGTGGACTTTTAGTGCGAGGCTAAAAATCAAATATTTACGTTAATTGTCTTTTAAATGACGAAAATAAATTTTACAAATTTTGCACAGATTTCTTCATTTTATAAACTTAATTTAAAAGAAAGATTTTAATTTTAAAGATTTCCCGTTACACCTTTTAGCGTTCACAGAGTTAAATTTAATTAAAAAAAATAAAGATTCCTAAGAGGCTAGACCTGATCGAATTTTATAATTCATTATAGAAAAATAAAAAGTTTTCCTCAATAGTTTTTTCCATTCTAATGTAAAAAAATATTAAAATCTCTATTTTTAATTTTTAAATACAAAAATAAAACCTGGTGCATCATCGTCATCAATATGCATCAAAATAGCCGGCAAACAATTTGAGAATTCATTTTTTTTGGGAGTTGAGGTATTTTGCTTGTCTATATCAGATGCTTCGTTTGCTTTATCATTTGAATTATTTAATATTGAATATCTGCCAGACTTTATCTTACGAAAATAATCAATCGCATTTCTAAACTTAAATATCGGAAACAAAATATAACTAAACATTGTAAAAGACATATTTTTTATTGTATTAAAAACATTTGTCAATTTTTTATGGGTCTTGGTCCAAATCAACTTGCGTTTATTTCTTTTGATTAGACTTTTTATACTTGGCATACTCAACAATTCGTCTACCTTGGCTCGTTTTAAATGATTTGGCACAATCATTTTCATTATAATGTCAACCAAATCTTGGCTTAGCGAGCTGACCAAATGTGGCGGTATCTGTCCGTTCCTAAGTTTGTGCCACGGTTCACCACCCCTGGGCAGATCAAGATCAGTCGCAAGTTCTAGAATAGTCATTCCCAAGCTAAAAATATCAGCTGCACATGTAATGTTATAATTGGAATGTAAAATTTCAGGTGCCAAATATTTCGGGTCGCCTTCTTGAACCTCTCTCAAATCATTCTAAGAAAAAAATTAATATAATGAAAATTAAATTAAATTCTAATATCTAACTTTTTCCAAATCTATCATTAGACCAAAGTCTCCTAGTTTGCAATTATTATCAAAAGAAATAAATATATTTTCCGGCTTAATGTCCATGTGAACAAATTTTTTATCATGCAAATGCTTAAGAGCTTGTAACAGGTCAACCAAAAAATTCCAAATAGTTTCTTCGGGTATGGAATGGTGCTTTTCTGCATAGGAATTCAAGCTTTAAAATTTTTAAGCTAAAATAATTTTAATCATTCTTGTAGAGTAAGTAATTTAAACCTCATTTGACAAAGTTCAATTTGGATGTACAGTCTTTGTCGCTCTTCCCAAGCACGATAAAATTTGACAAAGTTTTGATGAGGCGGCAACTCCTCGTGCTTAGCAACTTCTTCCAATTTTCTTATTCTTAAAAAGTTTTATTTAATTTTTTTAAATAATCATCAAAAATTATTATCACCTATCCGACGAGCCTTTGAACTTTTCCCGCGATTTTTTAACCGCGTAATACTTTCCATCTTCCTTGCTCTTCACTTTGTAAACCTTTGTAAATTGTTCATTTTTTTGGACAAAATAAGAGAAAAAAAATACTTTTCCAAAAGAACCACAACCTAGACTGCCTTCTATAATAAAACACTGCTCAAAAAATAAATCTTTTTTTGTTTCATCATAATGTTTGCTGATTAATTCTTAAAATCAAGTTTTATTTTTTGCTAAATAAATTTTTAACAATACCAAATACCTGGATCGTTTTCCGAGCTTTTATTGACGAACGAGATTACTCGGGCGCCTTCATAATTTGATTTTCGATGAGGCCGTAGACGGCTAATTGGAGGACAACTTTTAATCGGTGGCTTTGGTGGATGTATTTCGCTGAATTTGGGGGTTTCGCGTTCCTTTTTAGTTGAAAATTGGGCTGTTTCAGCGAAAAATTTAGGCAGAGGACGAGCTTTTGGAGATATGTTTGAGTTGCTGTTGTTCATTTTTTGACTTGGATTTAATTCATCAATTAATTGAACAATTTTAAGTGATGAAGAACTTGACTGCATTAATCTATCTAAAACTTCCATTTCTAATTTAGATTTTAGAAAATTTTATTCAACTATTTATATTTATAATAGTTAGTTTTGACTTTTTTTAAAATTATTCTTGAAAGGCGCGAGAGTTTTGGTAAAAGTTGAATAAATTATTTGAAATTTTTTATTCTCAAAACAATTAAATCAATTCTTTTGTCTCTGTTAAATATAAAAATTCCAAAATGTTTTCAATTCTTAATTTTTCAATCGAGTTTTTTGTATAATATCTCCTTAATGTAATATTCAATTAAGCTTGAATGGAAACTATTGCAAATTTATCTTAATTTATTATCCTGTTTTATGATTGTCAAATTATAGAAGCTAAATTTAAAGGTCCAATTAAATTAATTTGACCCTTTATTTTTAGATAAATCTTATAACTTTTAAATAAAGATATTAAAAAAAAATATTACACATGATTATTTGACGCATGATTTTACGAAATTTTAAGTTTAATTAATATAATTTTAGTTGAATGACTCGGATGAAACTATATCTTTTTATGAATTTTGATATTTTTTTAAAAAATTTCAAAAATCAATTAATCGTTTAATATTTTATTAAAAACAAAATTGATATTTATTCCTTAATTTAAAGATAATTTTAATTTTCGGTTATCGTATTTATTTTTTTGTGATTAAAAATAAATCAATCAAAAGATTTTTTATTTTCTTTCGAAAAAATTTTAATTATTGCAATTTTTCACATACTTTTTCAATTACATATTTTAATTAAAAAGAATATTTTTGTGTTCATCATTCAATACTTAAGTTTATCGGCAGAGATTTTTCAAATTCACATTTATTGTAAATTCAGCATTTGTCAATTATTCATTTATTGTATTTTGCTAAGTTTAGAAATATTTTTTATGCAAGAAAATTGCATGTACTTTAGTGCCTTGCACTGGATGGCATTGAATTAAAATATGAAGATTCAAAACTAACTGCCGCATTAAAGACGTATTTTCTATTTTTTAGATCATCAATACGTATCTAAAAAATAGAAAATACGTCTTTAATGCGGCAGTTAGTTTTGAATCTTCATATTTTAATTCAATGCCGTCCAGTGCAAGGCACTAAAGTTAGTACGAAAAAGCATAATATCCAAAGAAGCAAACAAATTAAAACTTTTAGAAAATTTTGGATCAAAAATTTAATCAAGAATTATTTTAATTTAATAAAAAAGACTGTAATCACTAAAATCATCTCTTTAATAATTATCCTTGATTGAGAGTCTTGAGTAGACATCAAGAGAATAATAATTTTAATACATCAAATTATTTTTAGATTTTATTTAATTTAATTAATTCGCCTATAGTTATTTAAAAATTAAGTTTGCTGAATAAAAATATGCTTTTGTTTTTTTAATTTTATTTAAGCAAATATTTTAAAGTCTTTTTGGCAAATATTTTAAATGGTTTACTTCAATATGACGGAAATATTTTATGAAACGGGGCAAAAGGGTTAAATTTGGGTTGGCCATGAAAAATTTTCGAGTTAATTTTAAAAAAACAGCTATATGTCTGATTTTATTAATTAATAATTCCCATTTATTAACTATTAAAGTGCTTTTTAATTCAACTGTTTAAAAAAAAAAAACTAATGAGTATAAAATATTAAATTTAAACTGAAATTATCCTACTTGAAATTAAAATTTTAAAAACTGAATTTTATTTGTCTTAATGTATACAAAACAAAACTTAATAAAGATCGTTTAAAAATAAAAAATAAAACATAAATATGCACTTAGTTTTAATTATACTCTCAAAAGAGGCAATTTGAACTTTTATTTTAAATGAAGATCAGTTTGTCTTTAAGATTTTTCGCCTTCAATTTTGAACATTTCTTTTTTAAATGCAAAATTAGATTAAAAAATCAAAATAAAAAAAATGTAAAAATTATAATAAAAACTCATGTTTTGGGGATAAAAAAATCATAATTTTTTATCCATCTATTACTTGGAATTGCCAAAATCACATGGCATATAAACGCGTATACTTATCCCCAAACTGGCAAAAGACAACTTTCTTCTGCTATTTATCAGGTGCTATTCTGACGAAGGAAGTACTATATATAGTAGTGGCTTAAGAGCAATTTTGATTGTACACGATCTTGTTGAGTATCATATTTTATGAAATCATGCAAGTATTAATCTAAATTAACTTTGAATAAATCAAATTTTGGCAATTTGGCCAACTATTTAAAAAAATTCTCTCTATATTTATTTTTATTTTATTTATTTATTTATTCAATGAACGCCTTGTAGGCGATGTAAAAAAAAATTAAAATAAGTTTAAGACAAAAAAACAAGAGTAGCATCCGATAATTTTAAATTTAAATGTTAATTTTTATAACTTTCCTTTAATTTCAATAATTATTATTCCTTTTTTTATTTTTCAATTTTCTTTTCTCTATTCTCTTCGTTTTTTTTGTTAAATTTCTTCTCAACCGAGTAAGCGAGATGATCCAGGAGGCAATTAATTCGAGTAAGGAGATGAAAAGGCAATATTAATACAATGCACTCAACGTTGGATGTTTATGGTATGTATTTTTCCCGCTTTTTTTTTTCGAATTTCAAAATTCCTTTTTTGTTAGTAGGATTTAGTTAATTCTACTAGCATTTTTCTGTAAGCTTCATTTCCATTATTTTCTAGGCATGTTCTTATTGAGTCACTTATACCATTGTCACTCTTTTTCGAAATTTCTTTAAGTTTTAAGTTAAGTAGCGGAATTAGTGCATCAAAATCAAGCTCATCATACTCTAAATACTCAGCTATCTTCTTTAAGCTGGATTTGTTACTTAATTTTTTTGTCTTACCATTGCATCTCCCTAGTTCTTCCAATATTTTTTTTGTGAGATCATTATTAGCAAGTCTTTTTAAGAATCCTAATTTTTCTTTCATCAGCTTCTGTTCCATCTTTTCAAGACCAAGGGCCGAAAGTAGATTTGAAGAGCGTGAATTTTTTTTTAAATTTACCATTCTTTTTATCATTGTGCTCTCGGCTGTTTGAATTTTTTTTATCTCTAAATTATTTAGTGCGTAATTTTCCAATCCATTAATTAAGACAGGTCTTACAAATACTTTATAGAGATGAATCTTTATATTCACATTTAAGTGCTGATTTTCGGTTTGTAGATATTTAATTGATGCCATTGATTTAAAAGCTGATTTTATACGATTTTCAATTTGGTCCTTGTTATTGTTCTTCCTGTTAAGGTACACACCAAGGTATTTTATTTTTTCGACCATTTTTATCTCTTCATTGTACATTTTCGGCTTATTCTCCTGTATTTTTGTTTTTTTTCCGAATACAATGAACTGCGTTTTATCAGCATTAAATTTTATTTCATTTTTAATTCCATATTTTTCACAGATATAGATTGCTTCTTGAAGTTCTTTGATACTTGGCATTAGGAGTAAGATATCATCAGCATACATGATTATTCCTGTGTAAAGGTTATGTATTTTTGTACCCAGTTTTCTTGTTTCTATTTCTTTTATAAGATCTTTGACATAGATTGAGAATAGCTAAGGCGATAGTGGACCACCTTGTTTAACTCCAATAGTTGTTTTGAAAAGTGAGCTAAATTTATTTCCATTTATTACCAATGCCGTTGATTCATCATAATAGTTTTTCAGGCATCTCCAGATTTGCGGGTGACTTTTGTTAATTAGTTTTTCAAATAGAATTTTTCTGTTTACTTTGTCGAATGCTTTGCTTGCATCTATTGCACAGCCATATACAGTGGTTCTTGCAAAAATGAAATGGTCCGTTCCCGAAAAGGAATGGAATGGAGACGCATTCCATAAAAAACCATTCCCGTTCCGTTCCATTTCCATTCCAATCCATCTGTTTCGTTCCATCAATACCATTCCATTCCAACCTTTCCATTCATTCCAACCGTTCCATTCCATTCCAACCGTTCCATTCCATTCCAACCGTTCCATTCCATTCCATTCCAACCGTTCCATTCCATTCCAACCGTTCCATTCCATTCCAACCGTTCCATTCCATTCCAACCGTTCCATTCCATTCCAACCGTTCCATTCCATTCCAACCGTTCCATTCCATTCCAACCGTTCCATTCCATTCCAACCGTTCCATTCCATTCCAACCGTTCCATTCCATTCCAACCGTTCCATTCCATTCCAACCGTTCCATTCCATTCCAACCGTTCCATTCCAAGCCTTCAATCAGCTTTCATACGGTTTGTTTCTAATTGACGAAACAAATTTCGTAGCTCTGCGTTGAATCCTTTCAACATTCTCAAAGTCAGACTTAAGAATTGGAGACCATACAGGCACCGCAAATTCCAAAAGAGGTCGAACAAAAGTTAAATACAAAGATCTTAATAACTTACAATCAAAACGAGCGATAAAATATGAATTATTTTTATTCGAATTAATGTATGAAGCACAGTATTTTGCTTTTAAATATATTCATGTTTTTTTTAATTTTTAATTTTTTACATTAAGTAATAAGTTTTTGTTTTTAAATTTGCTTTTTTTTATTTAATTTTAGCTAAATAATTAATTTTACTTATTCTATACGACATATACATTAAAAATAATTTAAATACTTTTGAACTTCCTTCTCGATTAAAAACAGTTATGTTCGGTTTGCTTGTTGTAACGTCAACACTTATTTATGAAAGTGATTAATTATATCTAAAAATAAATAAAAATCTTTATAGTTAAAAAAGGGAAAATTAAGATAAATTTAAAAATTAAAAATTAAAAAAAACATGAATATATTTAAAAGCAAAATACTGTGCTTCATACATTAATTCGAATAAAAATAATTCATATTTTATCGCTCGTTTTGATTGTAAGTTATTAAGATCTTTGTATTTAACTTTTGTTCGACCTCTTTTGGAATTTGCGGTGCCTGTATGGTCTCCAATTCTTAAGTCTGACTTTGAGAATGTTGAAAGGATTCAACGCAGAGCTACGAAATTTGTTTCGTCAATTAGAAACAAACCGTATGAAAGCTGATTGAAGGCTTGGAATGGAACGGTTGGAATGGAATGGAACGGTTGGAATGGAATGGAACGGTTGGAATGGAACGGTTGGAATGGAACGGTTGGAATGGAATGGTATTGATGGAACGAAACAGATGGAATGGAATGGAAATGGAACGGAACGGGAATGGTTTTTTATGGAATGCGTCTCCATTCCATTCCTTTTCGGGAACGGACCATTTCATTTTTGCAAGAACCACTGTACTTGTTTATTTTTCTTGATGAGATGATTTATTGTTTCTTTCACGGAAAATATCGCATGACTACATGAGCTTTTTTTCTTAAATCCAAGTTGTTTATCAGGATCAGTGCTGGTTTTTAATATCTCAATTAGTATTATTTTTTCGAATATATTTGGTATCACGTCAGATATTGTGATTGGTCGAATATTGTTAGTGTCATTAATTTTTTTTTTTCATCTTTCGTAATTGGAACTATTTTCCCAATGTTGAAAAGAATTGGTATTACTCCATATTGGACTATTTTCTCTAAAATATTTTTTATTATTTTTACCAAGAAGTCACTGCAACCATATTTATACATTTCGTTCGAGACATCGCTAAATCCGGTGCTTTTTCGATTCATTAGGTTGGAGATAACATATCTTACATCATCTTCGCTTATTTCATAGTGGTCGCTCATTCCATCTATTTTTAGCTCGAAGTCAGATATCTTATCTTCAAAATTTTTCAGATATTCTCTCTGTAGATCATCTTCTTTGGTAATTTTTTCATTAAACAGTTTTTCGAAATTCTTTTTTAAATGTTCACATGAGAGCTCTATTTGTGGTGATTTCTTTTTCAATTTTTTCGAAATTTCCCAGAATTTATTTTTGTCATTGTAATTCAGACTAAGGAGCCAGGCATTTTTCCCATCTTTTCTCCTCATTCTTACCCTTTGTTCTCGTCTGAATTTTTTCTTGAACATCTTATAAGTAAAGTTAGAAAATTGGTCTCGATAATCACTTAGTTTGTATTTTTTAAGATAATAACGCATCTTTAGGTGAATGTCTTCTAGTTCTTTGTCCCACCAAAAATTACGTTTTTTTTACTGTTTTTTTGAAATACTTTTTCAGATAGATTTCTTGTCACTTCGATGATTTCACTGTGAATATCATTTAGTACTTCAGTAATGATTATTTTAGAGTTTTCTTTGTTAATCCTTTCAAGTTTTTCATTGAGATTTAGTATGTTTAGTCTATTCTCCAAACTTAATTTGTACTCATTTTGTATGATAAGATTATCCCAGTCCATCTTCAGATAGTTTGCCTTATGGTTAATATTTTCAATGTTGTTGATATTTTTCGGCTTATTTTTAATAATTATTTCACTACAAATAGGGAGATGGTCACTCATATTCATGACGCACGGTTCAAGAATTTTAATGTTAACAATTTTCAAAGATTTGTTCTTTTTCGCTACAACATGGTCGATCCAGGATTTGTTTTTTTTATTAAAAAAAGTAAAATCCACTGTTTGTTGATATTTATATTCCAATATCTCCAAATCATTATCAGTTATTGTAGCAGTTAGAAGTTTATCAAAATTTTTGTTTCTAAGTGGATCCGAATTAAAGACTCCAACAATTAGAAGCTCTTTATTTTTTACTTTTAAAGTTTGGATTAGATTCTCCAGTGCAACTAAGTCATATAGATGTTCATTTTTTGATTTTTGGGATGATCCATTTGATGTTAAGTATACGCCAATTACTATTAGATCTTCCATTTCGAGATGACTTATTCGTTCATTCGTAAATAATACTTCAAAGTTTGAGATTTCATTTTTTATTATCCATCCTATTCCTCCATATGGTCTCCCTTCTTTAGTTTTTGATTCCATTGCTGATTTAAAGTAAGTTTTTGCTTTTGTTTCAAATTCGGTTAAGATAGATTCATTTTCATAATGCCAAGTTTCACATAAAAATAATATATCATTTTTTTCAAGGAGCTCATTTACATAAAAGTAGTTAGTATTTAAATTTTTACAATTAAAATTAACAATGCTGACTTTTCTTTCATCAAAATTATCTTCTTTTGTTAAATTTTTGCACTTGGTTTCCACGGATAAAATATCGAAAGGGCGAGTTTTCGTCTAGTTCGTTATTTAATCTGTTTCGTTCTTGCCGGAGTTCAAAGTCAAGCTTTCTTTCCGCCTCTGTTAGATGTTGTTTAACCGCGTAATACTTTCCATCTTCCTTGCTCTTCACTTTGTAAACCTTTGTAAATTGTTCATTTTTTTGGACAAAATAAGAGAAAAAAAATACTTTTCCAAAAGAACCACAACCTAGACTGCCTTCTATAATAAAACACTGCTCAAAAAATAAATCTTTTTTTGTTTCATCATAATGTTTGCTGATTAATTCTTAAAATCAAGTTTTATTTTTTGCTAAATAAATTTTTAACAATACCAAATACCTGGATCGTTTTCCGAGCTTTTATTGACGAACGAGATTACTCGGGCGCCTTCATAATTTGATTTTCGATGAGGCCGTAGACGGCTAATTGGAGGACAACTTTTAATCGGTGGCTTTGGTGGATGTATTTCGCTGAATTTGGGGGTTTCGCGTTCCTTTTTAGTTGAAAATTGGGCTGTTTCAGCGAAAAATTTAGGCAGAGGACGAGCTTTTGGAGATATGTTTGAGTTGCTGTTGTTCATTTTTTGACTTGGATTTAATTCATCAATTAATTGAACAATTTTAAGTGATGAAGAACTTGACTGCATTAATCTATCTAAAACTTCCATTTCTAATTTAGATTTTAGAAAATTTTATTCAACTATTTATATTTATAATAGTTAGTTTTGACTTTTTTTAAAATTATTCTTGAAAGGCGCGAGAGTTTTGGTAAAAGTTGAATAAATTATTTGAAATTTTTTATTCTCAAAACAATTAAATCAATTCTTTTGTCTCTGTTAAATATAAAAATTCCAAAATGTTTTCAATTCTTAATTTTTCAATCGAGTTTTTTGTATAATATCTCCTTAATGTAATATTCAATTAAGCTTGAATGGAAACTATTGCAAATTTATCTTAATTTATTATCCTGTTTTATGATTGTCAAATTATAGAAGCTAAATTTAAAGGTCCAATTAAATTAATTTGACCCTTTATTTTTAGATAAATCTTATAACTTTTAAATAAAGATATTAAAAAAAAATATTACACATGATTATTTGACGCATGATTTTACGAAATTTTAAGTTTAATTAATATAATTTTAGTTGAATGACTCGGATGAAACTATATCTTTTTATGAATTTTGATATTTTTTTAAAAAATTTCAAAAATCAATTAATCGTTTAATATTTTATTAAAAACAAAATTGATATTTATTCCTTAATTTAAAGATAATTTTAATTTTCGGTTATCGTATTTATTTTTTTGTGATTAAAAATAAATCAATCAAAAGATTTTTTATTTTCTTTCGAAAAAATTTTAATTATTGCAATTTTTCACATACTTTTTCAATTACATATTTTAATTAAAAAGAATATTTTTGTGTTCATCATTCAATACTTAAGTTTATCGGCAGAGATTTTTCAAATTCACATTTATTGTAAATTCAGCATTTGTCAATTATTCATTTATTGTATTTTGCTAAGTTTAGAAATATTTTTTATGCAAGAAAATTGCATGTACTTTAGTGCCTTGCACTGGATGGCATTGAATTAAAATATGAAGATTCAAAACTAACTGCCGCATTAAAGACGTATTTTCTATTTTTTAGATCATCAATACGTATCTAAAAAATAGAAAATACGTCTTTAATGCGGCAGTTAGTTTTGAATCTTCATATTTTAATTCAATGCCGTCCAGTGCAAGGCACTAAAGTTAGTACGAAAAAGCATAATATCCAAAGAAGCAAACAAATTAAAACTTTTAGAAAATTTTGGATCAAAAATTTAATCAAGAATTATTTTAATTTAATAAAAAAGACTGTAATCACTAAAATCATCTCTTTAATAATTATCCTTGATTGAGAGTCTTGAGTAGACATCAAGAGAATAATAATTTTAATACATCAAATTATTTTTAGATTTTATTTAATTTAATTAATTCGCCTATAGTTATTTAAAAATTAAGTTTGCTGAATAAAAATATGCTTTTGTTTTTTTAATTTTATTTAAGCAAATATTTTAAAGTCTTTTTGGCAAATATTTTAAATGGTTTACTTCAATATGACGGAAATATTTTATGAAACGGGGCAAAAGGGTTAAATTTGGGTTGGCCATGAAAAATTTTCGAGTTAATTTTAAAAAAACAGCTATATGTCTGATTTTATTAATTAATAATTCCCATTTATTAACTATTAAAGTGCTTTTTAATTCAACTGTTTAAAAAAAAAAAACTAATGAGTATAAAATATTAAATTTAAACTGAAATTATCCTACTTGAAATTAAAATTTTAAAAACTGAATTTTATTTGTCTTAATGTATACAAAACAAAACTTAATAAAGATCGTTTAAAAATAAAAAATAAAACATAAATATGCACTTAGTTTTAATTATACTCTCAAAAGAGGCAATTTGAACTTTTATTTTAAATGAAGATCAGTTTGTCTTTAAGATTTTTCGCCTTCAATTTTGAACATTTCTTTTTTAAATGCAAAATTAGATTAAAAAATCAAAATAAAAAAAATGTAAAAATTATAATAAAAACTCATGTTTTGGGGATAAAAAAATCATAATTTTTTATCCATCTATTACTTGGAATTGCCAAAATCACATGGCATATAAACGCGTATACTTATCCCCAAACTGGCAAAAGACAACTTTCTTCTGCTATTTATCAGGTGCTATTCTGACGAAGGAAGTACTATATATAGTAGTGGCTTAAGAGCAATTTTGATTGTACACGATCTTGTTGAGTATCATATTTTATGAAATCATGCAAGTATTAATCTAAATTAACTTTGAATAAATCAAATTTTGGCAATTTGGCCAACTATTTAAAAAAATTCTCTCTATAATGGAAAAAAAATCAAAAAAATTCTTTCAAAGTTGATTGATTTTTTATTTGTTTATTTTTAAAAAAAAAATTATTTTTTGTTTGGCATCAACAAATTGAAAATGTTAATGTTAGAAACTTGATTTCGACTCAAATTGACTTGGATTTGTTTTAGTAATGAAAAGCAAAAAAAAATTGCATCTTTGCTTCATTAATGAACATACATACATTTGAAATTTTTGAAATTTAATCAGCAAAAAAAATTGCTAAAATAAAATTAAAATATATTTTAAAAAAAATTATTTATTTTTTGTTGGAATAGATGAATGATATTCAGAAAAAAGCGCCCAATAATGTGACATTTAGTTCGTTGATGACAGGAAAGCAGAGCACTGGTATGGAGCAACTCAATTTACCAATTGACACAAACAAGAAAAAAAACCAAGTTGATCTTCCCTCTATCCGTTTTGAGCTAAAGCTCGAGAAGCCATCTTCGGATAAATTTTCCGAATTCAACTACAACAAACTATGTCTGCGCACATTTAAGGCAATGAAGCGGATAGAAAAAAAGCCGCAGAGTGACGAGGACGCTAACATCCCACGACTAGCCACTATTTCCAAAAAGGACTTGTCTATAATTGACGGCGTGTTTCAGATTGAAAAAAAAAAAGTTAAGGAACTTTTGGCAACATTTCGGAATAAGATTATTTTGAGTAAAGAAATGGACCGTGAAGAGGGCGATGAATCAAATGAGTTGGAAGTTGAGGAAGATACAAACGAAAGTGAAATTATTCACAATTCAAAAAGTAAAAAAAAAGCTTCAAAAGGACTAAACGGCGTGGACTTGAATAAATTCCGGTATGCCGATTTTGGCCACCTGGGTAAGGGCTATGATGAAAGTGATTCATTTATAGACAATTCAGACGCCCAAGATGTACATATACCAAAAAATCTAGTGCCCAAAAGAGGCGGTTTTTATATAAATAGAGAAAAATTAAAATTGGCCACAATTGATGAAGTCAAAAAGTCAAAAAAAAGTGCCAAAATTGAAGAAGCGTCGGAGCAAAGTGGCGATGACAGTGAGAATAGTGATGAGACCAGTGGAACAGAAGATAGTGATGATGAGGAAAGCGAAGAAGAAACTTCAAGTAGCGATGAGGAAATGGATGATGACGATGAAGAATCGGAGAGCGAAGAAGAAGATGAAGAAATTGGCATAAAATGTACCATTGAAAATGAATTGGCTAGTTCAAATAGTGAAAGTGCTAAAGCGACTGTCAGTGAGAGTTTAAAAAAAATAAAAAAAGTGGTCGAAGATGAGGAAGAGGAAATAAAAACTGACACAATCCGTGACGAAACCAGCGATTTGAGTAAAAATAAGGAAAATAAAATTGTTAATACCATGGATCCAACTTCGATTAACAGTAAAAAGCGAAAAAATGAAACTCAATCGACTGAATTTACTAATCCGGTTGATAAAGTTCAAGCCAAGATAACTCATTCAAATGGCGACTTTGATGAAATGCAAGCAAACAGCTTTAAAAAAGTAAATATTATTGAGCTGAAAAAATTTTATTTTATTTTTATAAGTGCATCTTTATTTAGAAATTTTTTGTCAACTTATTTGATAATTTTCAATTTTTTTATGATAAATTTAAGGCATTGTTAATTAATTATAGAATAAAATTCTTACAAAAAATGAAAAATATTTATAAATTTTTTTCTAAAGCCTTAAATTGCTTAATGAAATTATATTAGCTAATACATTCAATGTGTCACATAATTCTTATTTTTTTCATATGCTCTGTGAATGTTTTATCTTAAGTATTTTAGAATTTTTTATAGAAACATTTTTTACTTTGTGGAATTTTCATATGATTAGCTGAGTTTAATAATTTAATTGTACCATGTTATAATAATTTACCGGACTATAGTTCTACAAGAGCAACACATTTTTAATGTATCAACAAAGATAATTTAAAAAATTTAGTAAAAAAATATTTAGTTTATTCGGTTTGAAGTTTTTTTGATCTAAAATTGGCAATGTATTGAATTTAATCCTGTAAAAATATGTGGGACTTGTAATTGTTTATTATTTTAAAGATTACAGCATTAATTAAAAAAAATCATTTTTTTTTTATTTTATATATATTCATGTATAGCAGAGCTACACTAATATTTACTTTTGAAGATCTGAATTTTAAAATATTAATATGCACACTTGGGAATCCCAATAATACCTTTTTCCAATATTCTCAGATTTAAAAAAATAAATAATTTAGGATGCTTTGACTTAAAATCTAAAATTCTACTCAAATAAAAAGGCTCAAACAATAAATTAAATTGAATTATTATAAAATATGATGTCCAAAATGATGTTATATTTTAAAAAAATATTTACCAACTTTCCAAAGGCTTTTATTTTTCTTAGTACCAAAAATTATAAAAAACCAAAGATTAATTATTTTTACCAAAAAATAATCAGAAAAATACCCTAAGAAATAACTATTCTCTGATACCCTCCACTGTTATTTCGACTTCAATGGTAAACAAGTAAATTAGTTAAATTTTTTATTGAAAAAATCTGGTATTAATTTATTTTATTTGGTTCGAAGACAATTTATTCTTTTTTTTAAGATACGAATTTTTTATTTTTTTAGTATTAAAAATAAACAATTTTTGGTTCTACATAATTATTTTTTGGCACTAAGAAAAATATATGCCTTTGTCAAATAGACTTTGAAGTAAAAAATTTGGAATATTACCATTAATTTTTTTAACCAAGTTTTTATTTATTTATTTTTTTCTAATACAACTCTTTTTTATGCACAGTTCTGAATAAAATTTTTATTGCATCTTTTTTAATTTATAAAAAGAAAAAATTCCGAAAATAAAATAATCTTTATTTCTTTATTTTTTTACTAATCAATTAATTATTTGAAAAATTTAAGAAAAAAATTGAGCTCAACCAAGAGCATAAGAGCACAATTAATACTCAAATATTAAATGAAAAAAATCGCCTTGTTAATCAATCTAACATAGACACAAAACCCAGAGGAGACGATAGCAATGAATACATAGACGTCGAAGAAGAATTCCAGAGCCAAACAAATAAATCGCATTTGACCGACACCTCACTGGTCAGCAACAGCCTCAGCCGCAGCAATTTATCCCAATCGGTGGTCTATCAAAATTTACCCGATAATTTACCCACCGATTTTGCCGCACTTATAAAAAATTTTCTTGATTTATACGAACGCATCATTGCCACGAACAACGAGTCACTTCCCCAGGAACTCAAATCAATCCTGATAAACATCTACACCGAAAGCAAACGTGCCAAGCAACAATCCAATGTGTTCAACTATTTGTCTCACAAAACTGGCCGCAATAAAGACGCTCTGTTCCGGGTATGCCGCCGATTATTGAGCAAAGAAACTGCGCCCAATCAGTCCATTTTAGCAGGCACCAGCACCGAGTGCATCCAAAATTTACCTGCTCAAAATCAGCCCAATAAAGCACACAACTTTGCCACTCCCAATCTTCCTGTCAACCTTTCAATGAAAGCTGAAAACGATCTAAAAATCAAACAATCACCGCCAGTGTCTCCACAAATTACATTGGGCGACCTCAGTGAAGAGCTAAAGACAAAAATTGTTAATCTAAAAAAAGAATACTTAATTTGCAAGCAAAAAAATGAGTTGGCAAAATTTCTAGAAAAAAGCCATGTTCAAAATTGGATTTATTCGGTGGACATTTCGGTGCGCAATTCAAAATCGGCCAATTTGACCAGACTGAGAGATTTTTGCGTCGGAAAATTGGCCGAGTCCTTCGACATGAGCAAAGACCGCTTTCAAAAGGACTATCAAACAATTGTCACCCAAATGCGCACCAAGAACTTAGAGAACACTCTAAGGAACAAAATAAGCGAGCTGAAGAGGGAAGTTGATGCCGAAATGCCCAAAAACTTTGACAAATACTCACGACTCATGGACGAGTATACCAAAAATAAATCAAATGAACAAAATGAGGAGGCCAGAAAAAAAATTAATCCGCCGAGAAAAAAATTTGATTTTACCGAAAAAATCCGCGATCTAATACTCAACATTATCCAAGTTAAAATGAGTCTGTTTAGAATATCCGGTTCGGCGCCATCACCTCAAAACTCTCAAATGGACGCCAGCGCTAAACTTAGCTACATTGACAATTTTTTTGAGACAGAACTGCTCAATTTGTGGCCCAAAAACTGGATGCAAAAAAATGTCCTCCTTAATTTTTACCAAATAAAGTATTGCCAACAACAGCAGCATTTACAGCATCAGCGCACTGCATCACTGAACCACACTGCTCAGAAGGCGCCCACTTCTTCTTCGTCCAAACAAGCATCCAGCTCTACCATTAATATTTCTAGCAAAAATGGCAAAACAGTCAAAATCGAGCCCCAAATTCCCAGTACAATTGCGGGCCAAGCAGCATCGAGCAAAATGAACATGCCATCGACGCCCAAGTCAATCAACCAACAAGTGCAAGCTATGAATCTGTCGAAACAAAATGTTTACGACAATGTAGTCAGCCAGCACAAGAAAAAAACTGTAAATCAAAATGTTGTTCCTGGTGTGAACAGCTCTCAATCAGAAGAACTCATGCCTGGTCCAAATCCAAGTCGACCATCGAAATCACCTCAAAATTTGTTTCAAATATCAAATTTGATTGGCTCAGCTGGCCTGGCCAACTCGCCCCTACCAGATTTGACCAAACTTCAGCAGCAATTGAATTTAATGCTTCCCAATTTGGTCCAAAATTCGGCTAGTTTGCCTAATATGAGCAATTCGTTTTCTAATAATAATCACAAATAGTTTTAAGAGCTTTATTCAAGCGAATTTTTTTTTGTATATACTTGTAATATACTCGTACTTGTATTCGTTTTTGAGGCATCACATTGAGGCAGTTTCGTGCATGGTTAATTTTTTAAGTTTGTGTATAATTTTTCATTGTTGCCGTTCTAGTGATTAGCCGGTTAAAAAAAAAAAAGTTATTCATAATAAATTGAAATCCAAAGTGGAATATTTAGTGTGTCATTATTTTTTGGTAAAATCGTACTTTGAATTTTTATTTTTTTATTTTTTATTAATAAACGATACTGAATTTAAACATTTTTTAAACAATTTAGACATTCATTAATTTTGAATATTTTTGGCTACAAGGAAGTTTATGAATAGCATGTTCATTTTGAATTCATGGATATAATTAAAATTAGACTTTTAAAAATTTTACTATTTAAATAAAACTCAGTATTAAAAAACTTAGCTAACTTTGTTAATACTTTAGACGGATTTTGATAATAAAAATATATAGCTTTGAAAATTCCTTTAAAAGAAAATATCACTTTGTTAGGATTAATATTAGAGGAAAAATTTTGTCATGTGCTAAATTAACTAAAATTACTGACTTTTCGCCAATTAAACTAGATGAATATGAAAATGATTAATATTTCATAAAATTACTTAATTAATTTAAAAATGTTAATTTATTTTAAAAATCAAGTTTGAAGCTGTTTTTTTCAATATATAGTTAAATTTTAAAATTTTTTTTTGCCTTCCGAAGCTTTTTTCTTTTCTCCTGATTTAAAACAATAAACGAATCTAAACATTTTTCTTGAATTTTATTTAACTTATTTAAAAAAATTTTGCTTTTCTTTTGTTTGAACCGAATTTGTTATAAACAAAGAATAATTGAGATCTAAATTTAGAAACCAGATTACAGAACTCACATTTTTAATTATAATTCAAACCATAATATTCTAAATTATCTCAGATTTTATTTTGAATTAGAACAATATTTATTAAAAATTATTATAATTCAAAAAAAAATTTTAAATTGTACCACCTTTTCTGATTCAAACAAATTTTAAAAATCCACTTAAACATCTTTCAGCTGGTTTTTGTTTTTTTTTTAACAAAAATTTGTTTAATTTATAATTTTAATGCGATTTAGAAAAAAAAATAAGAATAATATCAGGAATAATAGATCGCTAAGAATTTTAAAAAAACAATTTATCTTACAATTTTAGAATATATTTAGATTAAAAGATTTAATTTAGTTAAAAGATTCGAAAAAATTTATACCAAATATTTTTCTATTTTATTATTAATTAAAACTTATGGATTAATTATTATTGTTAAAAAAATAAATGTGTACTTAATTAATTAAATTCTTGTGTTAAAAAAGCTTACCTTTTTTCCTTTTTAAAAGAGGACTTGGAATTTGGTTGATAATTAAATTAAAATTTTAATAAATTCTTTTTCTAAGTAATGTTGATTAATTAAGAAAAAAGAAAAAATGCTTTTTTTAGTCTTTATTTTATTTATTAATTTTTTGAATTAGTTGTGAAAGCAACCTGATATCCTTTAATTCGTTTCTTTCAAAATTGAAGTTTATAAATATATAAATTATATTAATAAAATACAGAGTTTAAAAATTTAAATTTAAAAGAATGCAATCAAAATTTTAATACTTTCCTATTACAAAAATCCATTACAAATATTATTCATTACAAAAATCTTTTCAAATTTCTTCGTCAATTACCAAAATCTAATAAATTAACAGTTTCTCAAATTAATTAATAATTTTTTTTTAGGTTTTTACTTTTAAAGTTACCCTTCAATACGATAAGAAATTTTTATTATAAATATTAACGCGTAGTTAATACTTTTATTGACTTTTTGTACTTTTTATTATTTTAATTTTTTTATTATTTATTGAAATTTAATTCAATTGTGAATATATATTTTATTTATACGGAAAAAAATCAATTTTAAAATTCTAAATTTTGAAATTAATCAGTTAAAAATTCAAAATCCAAATTGACTGTAATTTTCAACATTGAAAGCCTATTTGCAGTGGATATATAAAACATTCCTTTTATTTTTTGTTTTTTAATTTTAGAAAATTGGTATCAACTATTTCCAAATATAACTAAATTTGAATCGGATATTTAAAATATCTAAGCACATATTATTTTTATTTAGGTTATAGTAATGTTTTTTTGTTAATCTATTTTTAAATTTTTATTTTTAATTTGATAGATCCATGTCAAAACACCAAAATAAGAAAGTTTTTTTTATATATGACTTAAATTATTTTTGTCAAAATAAAATTAGATTATTTTTAAAGTATTTAAATCTTGGAAACATCTCTTTCAGATTTTGTGACTGAAATTTATTCGAGGTTCACGATTTGGTTTTGTTCGATAGTGGTTGATTGTTAAAATTTTTTTCAATCATTATTTACAAAACCGAAATCGTGTCCAGATAATTGAAATTTATTTTGAGTTTAACTTTTTAATGGAAATAAAATTTTTAAGCAAAAAATCTTTTTTTATTACAATTTCCAAAAAGATACAATCGTAAAAATAATAAATAATGGGAATTAGCAAAAAGTTACAAACAAAATTAAATGTCAGAAACCATTCTACTTTTTCTTCTTTTCATTAGCAGACGTATTTGCATCTTGCCAAGCGATATAAATGAATGCGCCCAAAATTAAATGAATAACAATTACAGTGACCGCTACTGAATAGATATAGCTTTCATCTGAATCTATAGCAAAATACTCTTTTTAATTTGAAAAATAAAAAAATTCTTGAAGCAAATTTGTCAAAGATTTTAAAAAGCTTACTTTCAAAAATGTATTTTTTTGAAGCAAAATAAGATGAAATCGGAGCAATTACCATCATTGAAGTAAAAAACAGCATTGTTCTAAATACTTGACCAACACGTTTATCGGCTTCGGAATGCATTTCCTGAATAGGATTATATTTTTTTTCTTCGTTAATTACGATAGGTCTTTTCATTTTGTTTATCTAAAAATTTTTTATATATCTAAAATTTTTAAAATAATCGCCATAATCAAATAAGTAAGTTACTACTTCCTGAGATTTTAAAAAATAATTAATATTTAATCAAGGATAATTTATTTTTTATAATATTTATTAATGAGAGCCACCGGCTATTCGTTGGTTAATTCGGCTTGTTCCTATCACAATAGCATCTACAAATCTATCAGCGCAATTTTCTAAGCATTTCTCTTGTCTGGATGACAAATAGCTATCGACACCATCAGACATGCACTTGTCCCAGCAGATATTTTGTATTCGCTTAATCTTTATTTAAAAGAATTAAAATTTTGAATTTTTTTTATTGTGAAAATTTTTTACATTCTCGAATAGCTCTTGTTTAGCCAGTATTCGCTGCATTTCCGGATCATCGCTCATCGACATTTTTATACTTTAATAAATCAATCTTAAGTCTATTTTTTTTTAAACTGGTTTGTAATCTTACTTTCAGATTGATAGACTTGTTATTATAATTAAAATTAAGCATTTCAGATAAAACGTTTTTAAATATTTGAATTTTTTTAAATGCTCGCTTTTTTGTCTTAATTTTAAACTACTAATAATTAATTCTATTTTGGCTTTTCAAAAGTTTCTTTTTATTAAACTGAAACATGTGGATAATTTTTGTTTAAAAATATGTTTAATATCTTTGCTTAATATATTTTTTAGAAATATGCATTTTAAAATTTCAATGAAGCTTTTGAGATGAATCACGCGACTAAAAATATAATAACAAGATAATAAAAAGCCCCTATAAAAAAAGCAAAAAGAGATAATTTTTTGATATGACGAATGGCTTTTAATTTAAAAAATTAATCAATTGCTTCAAATAAATTATCTTTAAGAAAAAGAATTTATAAATTCAAATATTAAATTTGAAACACCAGAAAAAAAAATTTTATCATAGTACTAGTCAACCCTGGCAATCTCAACTTTGTTTTATGTTTCATCATCTCCATCCAATTAAATGATTATGAGGATCATGCATGACTTTTTTTGATCAAAAACTTTATAAATATAAGTGATCATATTTTTTTGATCTTTAAACAAATTTAAAAATTTTGAGATCTAAATTTTATTTCAGAATTAAATAGATTGTAAAAAATTGGCTAAAAATCTATCAATATAATGCAAAAAAAGCTAAATTTTTTTGGCAAATTGTAAATTCCTAATAAACTAATAAATTATCCTTATAAAACTATTTGTTAACAATATGAACAAACACAAATTTTTACTTAAATAATAATTTGGTCACAAATTATTTAATTATTAAGATTTAAGTTAGAATTTTCTTTTAATTTTTTAATTTAAAGAATCCAGAAAAAAAAAAGAAAAAATTTTAATCTGTTCTTGAATTAATTAATTTTAACTAAAGACGTCATTTATTTTGATTGAAATTCAATAAAAAATATCAATTAAAAGCATAAAAAAGTTTTTAAAAAATTAACTGACAAATATTAATATTACATAGACCTAAAAAGTATTAAAGTTTTTTTTATTTTTTTTTAATTAATAGAAATTATAACTATTAAGTGTCATTAAGAATAATTAATATGGACAAATTTTTAAAATATTTCAATCTTTCCTTGAATTAACTTTATCTTAACATTTCATCAATTACTTTTTAATGATTTAGTAGAATCATTCCAGTAATTGCTTTTAATTGATTGAGTGTATATTTATATAGTTAAGAATTATTAGATTCCCTATCAACTGAAGCTTGCTTCATCTAAAAAGGAAATTTAAGAGAAGTAAGCCAACGAAAAAATGTCAAAAGAATTAATAACGAATTAATAGAATTAATTTTTTATTTTAAAAATTATTAGTAGTGTTTAAATCGAACTTATTTTTTTAAAAAAATTTAATTATTTAAGTAAAAAAAATAATTATTTTAGTTAATTCAAATATAAAATATTTAGTTTTAAAAGTTTTTTCCAATTTTTATTTAATTTCAAATTTTAATTTTTAAAAAATCTTGATTAAAAATTCGATTAATTTTATATTTGAATGGAGATTCAAATATTTGTCCATATTTAAACAAAAATTATAAATATTTGGAAATTTAATTTAGAAATTCAACATGAAAAATATAGATACAAATATTAGATACACTTTTAAAAGTTATTCAAAAATTAAAGTTTTTTTGTCTTAATATAAGAGCACTTTACCGCAAAAACTTTTAGTTGTAATACTACTTAATAAGTTATAAAATAACATGGAATAAGAAATCTATTAAACTAATAATTTATTAGTTTAATCTATTTCTTATTTTTTTTAAAATTAAAAAAAATTATTTTCTTACTTGACTAGTTTTTAAATGTTAGTTTTAATAATTCATGTTATATGAATAGAAGCATATTTTCCGTGAATCTTGTCGACTAAAATGGTACTTTTAAATAGGAGCATTATTTTTTATAAAAAAACTTTTAGCAAAACTTAACCAAATTTCAAGGTAAGAAAAATCGGTAATGAAGAAGATTTTTCTTTATTTGAAAGTTGAAATTCTTGTAAAAAATAATTCTCTTACCTCTATATTAAACAGAGCTCTATTTTTCATTTTTATTTTTGGGTTATTTACTTTTAACTTTTGTCTCTTTACACCCGTTAAATTGCGCGCAAATAATATGTAAAAATTATATGTAAACAAAATTCGTATGGATAACTTTTATTTTAGTAATTAAAAATTAAATTTATAAATGATCTGTAATTTTTATGATGTTTAATTAGAATCGGCGATTTTCAGAAATTTCGACCATTCATTATTTCAAGCCATATTTTAAAAACTTAAAAAAAAAGAAAACGATTTATTTATTGTACCGAGCGCAACATTCTTATTTGGAATTAATATGAAAAGTCTAAAATAAAAATTCTGAGCATCAGTTTCTGTCCCTTTTTTTTTTGTTCCAAATTTTTTATCAGAAAAATAATAAAAACTTTGTAAACTTAGTTTCTTAATATGAGATGATCATGCATACTTTAAAAAATAAATAAAATTCAAAAAAAATTTTTTTTAATTTTTATAGAGCCAAAATTTGATAATTACGAGATGTTATTCGAAGAAGAGGACGTAGCTTATGAAGAGGATGTAATACGAAATCCTTACAGCTTAAAATCATGGTTCCGCTACATAAATCACAAAACAAAATTCTGCTCTAATTGGGTATCAGTTTATCTTGTATACGAGCGAGCTCTTAAGCAAATGCCAGGCAGCTACAAACTTTGGTACAATTATCTTAAGCTAAGACGAGCTCACCTCAAAAACAAATGCATTAATGATCCTGAGTATGAAGAAGTAAATAATGCCTACGATAGAGCCCTGGCCTATCTGAACAAAATGCCCCGTATTTGGATAGATTATTGTGAATTTCTGCTAGACCAATGTCTTATTACAAGAACTCGAAAAGCATGTGACAGGGCACTAAGGTCTCTGCCTATCACTCAACATTATCGAATATGGCCAATTTTTCTAGATCTCGTCGAGTCTTTCGATATACCTGACACAGGCGTCAAAGTTTATAAAAGATATTCAAAAGTAATAAAAAATTAATTTCAATTAAAATAAATTTTTAAAACATTTCTTACTAGTTAAAGCCCGAAGATGTCGAAGACCATGCAAATTATTTGAAAAAAGTCGGCCTAGTGGACGAATGTGCTCAAAAATATTTGTTCCTTCTAAATAATGAAGATATTCACTCAAAATACGAAAAAACAAAACACCAGGTATACAAAAAAATTCAGGAAAATTTTAATTCTAATTTTTAAATTAAGTTGTGGCATGAGTTGTGCGAACTTTTGGCTAAAAATCCGACAAAAATAAAGTCAGTCAAAGTGGAACCGATTTTAAGACAAGGAATTCAAAAATATGTTGACCAAGTCGGACAACTATGGAATTCATTGGCATCCTATTACATTGGTCTGGGCAATTTTGAAAGAGCCCGAGACATTTACGAAGAAGGCATGACCAAAGTAATGACTGTACGAGATTTTACTCAAATTTTCGATGCCTATTCCCAGTTTGAGGAAAATCTGATCTCAAATTTGATGGAACAAGCTAACAATGAGGGTCTCGATGATGATGGTAATAGAAAAAAATAATTTTGCTCATAATTTAATTAATAAATTATAGATGATCTTGAACTGGAAATGCGCCTTGCTAGATTGGAATATTTAATGGACCGTAGACCTCTTTTACTGAACAAAGTTCTCCTTAGACAGAATCCTCATAATGTTCCAGAATGGCTTAAAAGAGTCAGCCTTTATGAAGAAAAACCTAAAGATGTATTTTTTTAATTGATTTTTTTAAAATAAAATAATATTTTTGTTAGATTATTGACACTTTTACAGAAGCAATTCGGAATGTAGATCCGAAGCAAGCTAATGGCAAATATCATCAACTATGGATAGAATTTGCCAAATTTTACGAAAAAAATAATCAAACTAACGAAGCCAAATATGTTTTTGAAAAAGCAATCAAATCAAATTATAAAAATGTGGAAGAATTGGCAAATGTTTGGTGTGAATGGATCGAAATGGAGCTAAGACATGAGTAAAAGTTTTTCATTAAAATTTTTACTTAAATTATTTTTTTTTCTAGCAATGCTGAAAATGCTCTCAAATTAATCCAAAGAGCTTGTATAGTACCAAAAAAAAAGTATGACTACTTTGATCCAGACGAACCTGTTCAAAATAGACTATACAAAAGTCTTAAGTTGTGGTCCATGCACACCGATCTTGAAGAAAGTCTTGGAACATTTGATGTAAATTTTGACAATTCTTATTTATTTTGCTGTTAAAATTGAATTTCTAAAGGGAGTCAAAAAGTGCTATGAGAACATAATTGATCTTCGTATAGCAACGCCTCAAATCATAATCAATTACGGTATTTTCTTGGAAGAAAACAATTATTTTGAAGAAGCTTTTAGGGTGCAAATTTTATTAATTTCTTAGTAACAAAAAAAATTAAACATTTTTTATAAAAGGCTTATGAAAAAGGAATTGCTTTGTTCAAGTGGCCAGTTGTGTATGATATATGGCTAAGATATTTGACAAAATTTATAGCGCGCTACGTAAATTAATATCTATTTGACTTTATAAAATTTTTATTTTATATTTTTTTCAAGGGTGGCTCTAAATTGGAGCGATTAAGGGATTTGTTTGAACAATGTCTTGAAAATATCCCTCAAAAATTCGCCAAAGAAATTTATCTGCTGTACGCTAAACTGGAAGAAAATCATGGCCTGGCAAGGCGAGCTATCAAAATTTATGAGCGTGGAACCGATGCTGTTTTGGCTGAGGAACGCTATGAAATGTTTAACATTTATATTCAACAAGTGGCTTCAATGAAAGGTGTCACTGCAACTCGGGAAATATTTGAAAAAGCGATTGAGGTCTTACCAGATGATCAAGTCAAGTATTTAAAGTATAAAATTAAAATGAAAAAAAATTAATTTTTTTTTCAGAGAAATTTGCATGAGATATGCAGAAATGGAAAGAAAACTTGGTGAAATCGACAGAGCTAGAGCTATTTATGTTCACTGTTCTCAAATTTGTGACCCTAAAGTAAAATTAATTTATCTTGTTAAATGAATTTGTTAATTTTATTGCATTTAAAGACAAATAATAAATTCTGGCAAACTTGGAAAGAATTTGAAATCGCTCATGGAAATGAGGATACTGTGAGAGAAATGTTACGTATTAAAAGATCAGTACAAGCAACTTTTAATGTTGAGTTTAATTTTATGGCCGCACAAATGGTAGTTCCACAGAGCGGAAGTAAAAATCTTAATTTTTAAAAAAATTTATTTTACAATTAATTTTTTTTTGCATCCAGAACCAGGTGATGCGATGAAAAGTTTAGAGTCTGCTGTTGAAGCTGAAGTGCAACAAGTAGCTAAATCGAAAGAAACATTGAATAATACAAATATACCTAAATCTAAAAATAGTATTCAATTTGTCAAGTAGGATACAAGTTTTTTTTTTAATTTAAAAATTAATTTTTTTTCCAAGAACGGTAACTACCGAAGAAGAACAATAATAAGTGGTTGTAAAGTTTTTTTTTCAATGGATCAAATTCTTATGTCATAACTTTAATTTTAAATAAATAAAAAATAATTAAATCTTAATCCAAATATATTGAATTCTTTTAACAAAAATAATTTTACTTTTAGCAAAGCAAAATTTTATTTGAACATCATTTTTTAATTTTAACAATTTTTTTTCGTTTTTATAAGAATTAAAAGATGAACCTTAAAGAAAGCTTAATCCAAAGTCTAGAATCATCTGGCTGGTATTTTCAAAAATAACTTTAAAAAAAATTATAAAATCTTAAATAAAAGGCACATATTACCGGAATCTCTGGATGAATATCTACAGGAGAATTCAAAAATCAATCTTCAATCGTTGATAAAACCACTTTTAGATGTAAGATTATCAAATTAGAGTTTTAAATAATTAAAAGAAAAAAATAAGAGTGATTTAAAAAATATTGGATCAAAGTATTTACCAGATGGAGTGGTCAGCGGAAAAAGCGACACAGTAAATTTTTTAATAAAAAGTTAAAAAGATTACAAAAAAATCTTAAGTTTGAAGCTAATGGTGTACTTCAACTTGTCAAACTTAGAAACATCGGTGCTCCTAAAGAAAATGAGCAATCGCATTCGGCACCATCTTTGTTTAAGCTTACTCTAACTGATGGTTCAACAAACATCAATTGTTTAGCAATGGAAAATATACCTAACTTGAGTTTAAACACTCCACCAGGAACAAAAATTCAACTGACCGGCGAAATTAAGATCAAATCAAATATGGTCATTTTGTTTGCTAAAAATGTGAAAATCCTTGGAGGCCATGTTGATTATTTGGTAGAAAAATGGAAATTGACTAAAGACTTATCGAATTATGTTCGAAAAATGTGCATGACTGACACAGCACCACCGCCATGGGTTCCTTTCGGAACTCGCCAAAGAACCCAAGGTAAATCTCTAAATTATTGAAAAATATAAATTAAATTAAATTTTTTCAGTTGATACTAGCAAAAAGGTTTTTGAAGAGCCAGAAAAAATAGATGATGAAATAAACGAGTTCTCTGAAGCACGTAAAGCCATCGTTGCTGAGGCCCTTGAGGCAAAATCCAAGAAAAACAAAACATTCGTTCAACAAGTATTTTAATCGACAAAATTTTAAATTCAAAAATTTTAAATAAAATATGAAAATTTTAGAATATTGATAAAAGTAAGATAATATCTGAGGCTAGACCAGAAGTCAGTGTTTTCTCTCAACTTGAAAAGACAAGTAAATAAGAAATTATTTAAAAATTTTATTTTGAAAAAATTTTTGAAGAGGAACCAAAGAAAACCAAAAAAGGCAAATTTAGAGACATTGACAACGAGAAAGATTATAGTGATAAAAATAACACTGCCCGACCACCAGCAGCTGCGACTCTATTTGATGCTTTAAAGACAAGATTAAATCTTGAAGGTAAATTTAAAAATTTAGAATATTATTTTTAAATTAAAAAAAAAAGATGAGCCTAAACCAGAACCGCCTGTTGATACATACGAACCTAGAGGTTTCAGAGGCCAGAGGAATCAAAGAGGAAGATATCAACAGCAAACAAATAATAAGCCATATGAAAATAAACAGGTTTATAATCCGAATGATTTTAATTATGAGCTTGGAGGAGATGCGAATAAAGCATCGAAAATGAATGATGATTTTTATTATGATCCTGCTGATTTTGAAGATAAACCAATTCAAGAAAATAAAACAAAGTTTAGAAATAATTATGAAGCAACTTCTTCAAATCAATCCCAAAAAACAGGATTAAATAATTTTAAAACAAAAATAAATCCTAAAGGTAAAATTTTAAAACAAAATTTAATTAAAAAAAAAATAAAGATGAGCCTAAACCAGAACCACCTGTTGATACATACGAACCTAGAGGTTTCAGAGGCCAGAGGAATCAAAGAGGAAGATATCCACAGCAAACAAATAATAAGCCATATGAAAATAAACAGGTTTATAATCCGAATGATTTTAATTATGAGCTTGGAGGAGATGCGAATAAAGCATCTAAAATGAATGATGATTTTTATTATGATCCTGCTGATTTTGAAGATAAACCAACTAAAGGGTCCAAAACAGAGTTTAAAAATACTTTCCAAGCAACAACTCTTAATCAATCTCAAAATAGAAATAGCGCAAATAGAAATTTTAATAATAAAATTGATTATCCGTCTAATCAATATGAGACAAATATGACATTTAATCGGTCACAAAGAAGTCAACAGGGATACAGCAATAATAATTATTATCAAAATTATGAACAACAACCAAACTATCGATACAATAATCGTGATGATTATGGTTATTATTGTGATGAGTATTCTAATAATCAATATGATCAAGAACCTAGATATCAAAGAGTAAAATTTAAATTTAGAAATTTTAATTTAATATCTTGTATTTTTTAAGGGAAACAACGATTATAGACAAAACAGTGGAAATTATGGTCGAAGTCAAAATTTTCACAGAAGAAATTACTAGATTAGTTATTATTTGTTTGCTTTTTTAAAGAAAAAATTAATATTAATAAAATTTTTCAACCGGTTAATTTTTTTTTGAAATTTATCAGATCTTTAATTCTAAAAACTACCCTTTCTGCTTGCTTAAGCAGCAAGTTGTAAAAAACTAGCTCTTTAAATAAATGCTAAAAAGTATTTTAATTTATTAAATAAATGCCACCTGACACAGCATGATTCAAGACTGTTAATAGTAGTATCAGATTGCTATTATGAATAATATTGTGAATTGACTGAACTGCTTTATTTTTAATTGACTGAACTGCTTTATTTTGAATTTTGAACTAAAACGTTCTTGACTACATCAACTATAGAAGTAAAGATAAATCTTGGTTCAAATTTAACCTGAAGAAATATTATTTTTTTCTTACAATAAAGTTTTTTTCATTAATTTTAGATTAAAATCTATCATTATTTATATTATGATTAAAAATGTGGCAAGATCTTTTGGCAAAAGTATAAAATACAAATTTTACTAAAATTTAAGTGAATTTTAGTTGAATTCAATTTTTTCAGAGTAAAAGCAGCATATCGTAAATATAAGTAAATTGATTTTAAAACAATCTATATAATATTGAAAATTTATTTTAATTTTACGTAAAATTTTCTGAGGAGTAGACTGGAATTTTAAACTAGAGATTTGCCATTGATGACAATCTGGAATAACTTTAAAGAACGGATTAATCAGGAATTGAAAAAAAGCATTGACTAATGTGAAAAAATTGAAAACCTAGTTTAATTTTAATTTAAAAGAAATAATAAAAGTTCGGTACAAAAGCTGAAGGAATTTAATTTTAAATTTTAATTGTTGTGGAAAACTCAAAAAGTTATAATATTTAACTTCGGATTTTTAGATCAAGAATTATCATCAAATTATTCTTTATAGTTTTTAATAACAAAATTTACCTTCTGTATTAAAGTTTGAAATCCTTATTGACTTTGGAACAAATTTTTAAAAATTAATTTTTCATATTTTTAATTGGTTTTATCTTATTCAAAAATATATCTAATATACACAAATAAATACCTTTATTTACAATGGCTGTAATTGAAAAAAATTTCGACATGTTAAAAGATTTGTAGATTAGGCTGGGCCGAGTTTAAGTTTTGCCTCTCAAATAAAATAAGCCATAATTTCTGTTTTTGTATTCATATTATTCAAAATTTATCGATTGATTAATAATAATTAATTAATTTACAAAAATTGAAAATTTAATTTGATTAATTTTTCGAAATTTTTTTATTAAATAGCGCATTATTTTACGACCAACATAAATTAAACTGATATCAAAGCAATTGAGTCAACTGAAACAAATACTCTTAGAAAAATCCCTAAATTTTCTGTCCACCTCATTCTTAATAAAGCTGAAAAAATGTTAAAAAAAAAAAAATAAAAAAATAATAAAGGCTTCGGAACAATTTTGGAAGTACATATCTTAAAAAAGTTATTATTTTAGTAAACTTAATAAAAAAATAGCAAACTAGAAAGTTGAATCAATATTCTAATATTAAACAATATCAAAAAAAACTAATAAGTGAAAATAAGTATAAAAAGAAGACAAAAAAAATGATTTGAGTAACATTTGAACATGTTTAACCTGTTACTCGGTATTTAATACATTTAATTTTTTAATTATTTTCTTTTTTTTTAATTTTTTTAAATTATATAACTTTATTTTGTTTTTATATTTTTATTCTGTAGGTGCTTTATTTTGTTTGGCTTGTATTTTTAATACAAATAAATTTCCTATTTTTTCTCAATTTTTAAAAATTAATTTTAGAAAGCAAATCGGTTCTTATTTCCACTATGAAGCTATTCCAGTAAGTTTCCTGTCAACAAGTTTACCTAAGTTAAAAAATTTTACATTTTGTTTAAAAACTACAGATCATTAAAAACCAAGATTTGTTATTAATTTTCAGCATTGATTTCAATTTTTTATTCAAATTTGTAACCACTACTTTTTCGAATTTTTTCAGTTAAACTTAAAAAAACAATTTTAATCTTAAAAATAGCTTCACATGACTAATTCTTTTTAAAATTTCCAACAAATTTATCAAATAGTAAATATTAAGCTAAATATAGAAAATAGAAAAAGTTGTTCATTCATAAAGCCTAAGTTCTCAAAAAATTTGTTCATAAAATTTATAAGACCAAAAATAATGCCTCATATAATCGATCATCTTTTATAGTTTTTATTATATTATATTTAGATTTTATATATATTGAACTTTGGTGTCGGTCATAACGAATTTTTAAGTTGTTAAAAAATATTTGTGTTTTACAATCAATAATAAGAAAATTTTTTCATCAAACTATGTGTTCACGTTTAAATTTGCTTTCTGCCACTAAAAATTCCAATGTCAGCTTCACTTTGCCAATTACTTGTCAAATTTGCCTAGGAAAAGTTAAAGATCCGAGTGTGTGTCCAAATCTGCATGCATTTTGTTCTTCATGCATCGATCTCTGGCTCGAGAAAACAAAACAATGTCCAACATGTAGAGTGCACATTGACAAAGAGAATCCTTGCAAGCGTATTTTGGGTGGAATCGACAGCCAAGACGATGTTGATCTCATTAAACCAACTGAGTTTTCCCAGCCTGCCACTCGAAAAGCTCGCTTTTTGAACTTTTTCCAACAATATGAAGATGAAATTAGTCGATTGAATAGTTTTATTGACTCATTGACAGATGAAGTTACTAAATTAAAGGTTTGTTGTTTTTTAAATTTAAAAATTTTTTTTTAAAAATTTTAAACAACAGTTAATTCATTAACTGGCGATTTTAGTAATCATTTAATTAATTAAGATTTTCTTGATTAAAAAATGAATTGAAAACCTTCAAAAAAAAGAAAATTAACTCTAAAAATTTTTATAATTTTATTGAACAAGCATATTTTCTAAGTAGACATTCAATGTTAAATCAACCTTTTATATGTGCAAATCTCTGCAAAAATTTTAGGCATGCAGAATTTCGCACAATACATGGTTATGGTATAACATGGTTTGCTACACATTTAAAAATGTTTCTCCATTTTTTTATTCAGAATGATAATTTTTGTGGATAATAATGAAAATATGGTCACTGATCAAATTTTTGATAAATTGATAAAGTTCCATTTGCCCAAAATAAAATTTAAAAAGTATTGTGAATTTTAAATTAAGAACAAAACTAAAAGAATCAATGAATTTTTTTCTAAAAAATTAAGTCCAAAATTGGTACTGTGCAGTATTGCAACGATCTTAATCTTTTCCCCAAAATTTAAGCAAAATTTAATTAAAATATTCTTTTTTATTTATAAAAATAATTAAATAAGAGGAGTGATAATCGGTCTATCAGTCATTTTAAGAGTTTTAAATCGGTTCAAAAATGTTTTGATGTTTTTTCATAAATATTTTCTTTATAATATCCGTATCTTACTTAATATTTTTCGTTAACCAAAATACATTCTAGACCCCTCAGTTTTGGGTTAACCTGATTTTAAAATCAAGGTTATAATGCAGATTTGGTCAAAAGTAAAAATCAATTTTTGACTTTAATAATTTAAATTTTGGTTTCATTAATTACGAGAATTTTGAAAAAAATTAAATTGTTTTGTTTCTGTGAATATAAATTTAATCGAAATTAATCGGTTTTTCTATACAATAAGAGACCAAAAGTTAAAAAATATCCAAGTAAGACTTGACTTTGACTTTTGACCAAATCTGCATATAACCTTGATTCTAAAATTAGATTAACTCTAAACTGTTTGATCACATGAGCATGTTCCGAATGATAATAAGATTTTTTTTGGAAAAAGACCTTTGTAAGTTCTACTTTGGCAATTTTTCTTTAATTAAGTTCTCAGAGCCCGGAATTAGGTGATTAATTAAATGCATGAGCTGATGCAATTTACAGAACCAATTCTAGAATTATTGTTTTTTTTTTTTAATTTTGTTCTGATTTATTTTACTAAAATTCACAATGCCATGTTATTTTTCTACAAGTTAAAATTAGTTCTGTGAATGCAACATAGTGAAAGCAACTTTGATGCATTTATTTTAAAAAAAGTCCAGATTTTAAGAATTTTATTCATTTCCTTTGAAACTAATCATTCTTTTCATGAATCTCTAGTGCTATTCATTTTTTATCAAAAAAAAAATAGAATTTTTTTTGTTTTAACTCTTATAAAATAATTTCATTAAAATCGAATATTTTAAAAGTGTGAATTAAAGATTTTAATGAATGATTAAAATGTTTTGAAAATTTAATTGATTTAAATATTAATATTTATTTTTTATTAAATATTAAAAATAAATTTGATCAAAAAAGGTAAAATTCTGTAGTTGAATTGAATTTTTTAATCATAAATTTTTAAATAACAAAATCTTTAAAAATTTTTATTGAATTAATTTTTATTTAAGGATTATAGTAAAAATCCAATATCAAATTCATTACCGCCAAATGATGATTACAACTCTCTAAATAAAAAGCTCGAAGACGCTGAAAAAAAAATGACAAAAATGTCTGTTGAAAGAGATCATTTCAAAGAAGTAAAATCAATCTAGTTAATCATAAATCACATTTTTAAATAAAATTATTTAGCTGAATACAAAATTAGCAAGTGAAAACTCAATGCTCATCCAAGACATAGCATGTCTAAAAGCTACTTTAAACGAAAAAAATTCTCAGATGTAAATTTCAGTTTAGAAAAAATTTTAAAAAAATTTAATCAAAAAAATTATATTTAAATTATTTTTTTAGGACTAATAAATATACAATGGCAGCAATGGAGTCTAAAATAGAAAACTATGAGAAAGAGATAAAAAGACTCCAAAAAGCATTAGAAAAAAGTGATAAATACATAGCTGAATTAGAATCAATGAAAGACCAAAAAGGAAAAGAAAACAAAATAAATTGTCCTGAATCAGAACTAAACTCAAATAACCCCACATCATCTTTTAGCTTTGTCAAACCACCTTCTCCTAAAGAAGCCAATTCTGATCATTTAAGTCGAATTTCACCTTTAAACGATCCACCATCGGCCAAGAAGAATATAATTCCAAAAAATAATTTTTATGGATCACCTAATAAAACCCCAACAAGACAAACTCAACTAGCTCAACCAAACACCCAAAATGTTTCTTCATTTGGAGATAGACTTAAGAAAAATTTGTTTAATACACCAGCTCCATCATTTGCATCTAATTTCCATTTGGTTTCTAATCATCCGTGTCCAATAATTTCCTCAAATCAATCAGCTGTATCATCCAGTTCTAATCAAACATCGAGTAATAATTTATTATTTTCCCCGATGAAAAGACTCAGACTAGAAGAAAATGGGGTGCAAATGACTGATAATTTAAGTCAACAGATTAGTGGAGCTCATAATTTAATTATTAATAATAATGAATCACAGCTGTCAAGTTCAAGCTTCTTAAACACAGTTAGTATTATTAATGAGAGTATGCAATTGATCGAAGATCCGATGATTCCAACTTTTAATACCAACACACACACCAATCTATAAAAAAAAGCTAAAAAATCTAGTTATTTATTATTAATTTTTTTATCTTCTTTTTTTATTCGAATAAATTAATTGTAATGTAAACTTTTTTTATTATCTTTACTATTTGCTTGTTAAAAACAATTCATCAAAATTTTTGAAAAATCACAAATTTTAATTTCACATCAAAATATAAGTGATCTTATTTATTTTAATTTTGCCTTAGCCCTAAGGTTTTGACCAAAATAAAATTAGAACAGAGCAGAAATTTGAAAAGATGTATACTTAAAATAAGAATTGATGGTTAACTTTCAATTCATTTGACTGTGTATTTGTGAAGTCTCAATTTTGGACTTTAGGGATTTAAGCCAAGAAATAAACAAACAATTCAATTTAGTTAATAGTTTATTAAATGGAATCCAAAGTTATAACAAAAGAGAAAGTGGTTTATATAGTAGCTAGAACATGTGCTTCAGCTGCAGTTAATGGTATTGAATTATATCTTGCGCGAACGCACATTTAAGTTCGGTGAAAAATAATTATTTTGGTTGGCTTGCATTTTTTCAATTTGAAAATTAATGTAATTTAGCGGTGTTTTTATTTTTCTATGTTATAATTATTCTATGTTTTTCATTTTTCTACGTTAATACAAAAATTCTATGTTTTTTATTTTTCTATGTTTTGAGGTTCTACATTTTTTGTCTTCTCTATGTTTTTATTTTTTCTATGTTTTTATCTAATCCCTAGTCAATACAAGATTAAATAATAAGTAGAGACATGTCAAGACTTAGGTCTTAACATACCTTCCCCTTAATAATGAAGAGGCAATTAGCCTCTGAAGCAATGATTGAACTACTATTTAACCCGTTATCTTTTTTTTTATTTTATGGCATAAAATAAAAAAAAAGATAACTAATGTTTAAACATTTCAAAGGCTCTTCTGGATAATTATATCATACTTTCCTTTAAGGTTCTTCTGAGTAAACTCTTTTTAAACTTTTTTTTTCTTTTTTCGATTGTCTGACGTCAAATTGCATTTTATCATGGTGTTTGATTGCGTTTCTTTTAAAATTCTTCTCCTGGCTAAATCTTATTGGTGTGTATGGTCTGTTTTTATTTAACGATAGGTATTGGGTTTGTTTTCTTGTAGACAGTTTTTTAGGTGGAACAATTATCGCTGACAAAGCGTATCGCGACCATTTACTAAAAACCCAAACTATTAATGCAACCACTATTGAGATACTGATGACCGAAGTAAATCTTAGCATCTGTGTGCACACATCTAGTGGTTTTTTGTCGGAGTTATACTCCATTTTCGGTTTCTGAGTTTTTTGTTGTGTCCGTTTTGAGAAATCTTTTTGAGAGAAATTACTCTCCATGTATGTAGGTACACTAAGTACTGACAATGGATGTTGTGTTTTTGATATGATAAACCAACTATTTGGCAAACGGATAGAGTCCACGTGTTTCTTAATCCAGAACCATTAAATCACTTGTTCCCTATTAGTATGAAGACTAAAACCACAATCGAAATAACGAGTAAAACCGATTGGTTTAATTGCCAGTACTGTAAGAATTGGTACTCTACCTTCTCAGCCAAAATGGACAAAATACTCCGATACGTTAAATCGTTTGGGTGTGGTATTGGATTGGTTGGGTTTCGAGATGATTCTGGTCGGAAAATATGTCCGATTAAATTCGATATTCTTTGCCTCAGCATTTTTTCGAATTTTCCACTCATAATGGATTATTTACTTTCCTCGTGTCACAACACGTGTTTTTGTTCTCTTCAATGGATACTACTAAAATATATAGCAGAATCCTCCCGTTGGGCACCAAATGTGAAATGGTTTGGAATGAGTTGAAAAGGATGATGAGACATCACTCACTTAGAAAAAAGGATTCATTTAGAAAAAAGGGGATCTAAAATGAACAAGAAGCAGTTTTTGATTTCCAAAAAGTCTAAGTCCATCAAAATGCCAGTCTTATATAAACCATTTAAAAAAGGTATTTTCATAATTTTCATTTTTTTAAACTCTAATCAAGTATTAAAGGTAATTGATATAGTGATTGAAAAGAATGGAGAATGGTCAAATCAATAAAAAAAATTTATTAAGATAAACTTAATACAACTTTGAAAAAAAATTCTAATAAAATCTGAGAAATTTTCATTTTTTTACTTTTTTTTACTTTTTTTTACGAAAATTTACCAAATTTTTCCTGGTAAAAAAAATGAAACTTTACGAAAATTTACGTAAATTTACTTTTTTGAAAATTTTAGTAAAAAAACTCAGAAAATTCAAATTTTCAAAAAAATCGTCTAAAATATTGAATTTTCGACTGTTTTTTGGCCGTTTTACATTTTACGGTAATTACGTAAATTAACGTAATTTGACGTAAATTTACGTAAAATCCACGTGGCGTAGCTCTACTGTATATATTTTTTTTGTCTTTTGATCTTTTCTCTTATTTTTATTCTTTAACTTTTCATATTTATATTTTAATTTTTTTCTGTAAACTTTAATTTTTACATCTCCACAATTGAGATTCATTTATTAATTTATTTGTATAAATAAATAATTCTCAATTGTGATACAAATAAATAAATAACCTTAATGACTCTTCTCTGAGCTCGAGCTAATGAACTTTTTATTTGTTAAATCTATTCTACTATTTTATTGCATTAAAATCAGTTTTATTCTTTGACTTTTAAAGTGGCAACTTTTTAATTATTATTTTAATTAAATTAAAAAATTTAAAAAATTTTACTTTTAAATTTAAATGAAACACATTTTTTCGATAACGAGAAATTAAATAAAAAAAATTAGTCTAGAGGAACAATTTTTGAGTGCTTATAATTTAAAAAAGAGCCAGAAAATCGATGCCATCATTGGAAAGTAATCGGTGTCATAGTAATCTTTTGAAATTTTAACTTATTTCGAAGCATTTTCAAAAGAAACAATGATAAACTAAAAAAATTATTAGAATTTCTGAGCATCCTAATTAATTTAAATACAAAATAGAATTTTTTAGCCAAAACTTATAAAATGATAGTGATATTATGATTAAAAAAGATTAAAGATACAAAAAAATATATTCTAATCATGTTTTCATGTTTTCGAGTATTTTTTTTCATTTTGAACCTAAGATAATACATCTTCCATTTCAATCGCTTCGTTTCCGATTTTAAAATAAATAAAATATAATGAAAAAATAATTAATTTAACATAAATTCTACACTAATAATATGCATTGAAAATTCCATTGTATTTAATTTAAAATAAAAAATTTTTAAATTATTTTATAAGCAAGAAAAAATTATGTAAGAAAATCTAAATTCAATTCACAGATTCCAAATAGTTATTTTAATTGTGCTACTGTAAGAATAAGTTCAGTAATTGCATATTAAATAATTCAGTAAAAACACACGTAATACATACTTTTATATGATAGCAAATAAATTTGAATAATTTAAATTCATCCTTGCCTCAAAATAATTTAAACTTAAATTTAAAATATAGATGATTTATAAAAATTTTATGTCTATATTTTTATTAATTTTTATAATCGTATTAGCCAATGCCGATGACGAAGATGTGGCAAGTGTATTCGATGAAATTGAAATATCTAATGAAAAACCTCTAAAGCTAACCCAACAAACATTTATGGATACTATCAGCCAGCCTGAAATAGGCACTCTTGTAATGTTCTACGCACCATGGTAATTGTTTATATTAAAAAATTATTAATGTTTCTTAAAAGTCTTTAAAGGTGCGGGCATTGTAAGAGAATGGTCAATGTTTGGAATCAGCTTTCCAAGAAATTCAATAAGCGCAAAAAAATTTATATCGCAAAAGTGGACTGTATTGAACAGACTGAACTGTGCTCAGACAAAGATGTTCTCGCTTATCCAACGTAACCATTTTTTTTTGTCTAAAATATCTTAAAAATAAATAATTTTAGGTTTCAGTTTTTTAAAAATGGCAATCGAGATGGAATATCTTATGATGGCGAAAGATCACTGGAGTCTATTGAGGCGTTCATGCTCAATCAAATTGAATTACCTGACAACTTAGAGACAGAAGTCGCTGATGAAATTCCTGTGCACGAATTGGATGATAACAATTTTGAAAATTTTATTTCTAGAGGATTTCACTTTGTTAAATTTTTTGCCCCATGGTGTGGTCATTGTAAAATGATGGCTCCAACTTGGTATTTCGATTTTATCTTTATTTTTTTTATCTTTTTTTTTTATTCAATTAAAAAAATTTCAAGGGAAGAATTAGGAAAAAAGTATTTAAATTCAGATGTAAAAATTTCAAAGCTTGACTGTACAAAATATGGAATCATCTGTCAAAATTATAACATTAAAGGTTATCCATCTTTAATCTTATTTGAAAACGGCAAAGTTGTAAGCTATAGTTTTTATCAATGTTTTAATTTAAGTTTTATTTTTTTTAATTATAATTTAAGCAATTTTAACAATTAAATTTGAGACACTTTTTGATAAATTATATTTTTTCGATTGTTTTAAGGTTGATTCTTACAGTGGAAAGCGTACAATATCAGATTTTTCAGCATTCATTGATAGTCAGATTCAAAATTCCGAAAAGGAACAGCAAGACGAAGCTTCTACTTTACGAGGCAAAGTTGTGGAGCTAACTAATGAAAATTTCAAGAGTTATATAGACATGAACAGTTATGTATTTGTGGTGAGTTTTATACCAAATAATCAAAACAAATTTTTTAAATGATGATTATTGATTTAAAGAAATTTTTTGCTCCATGGTGTGGGTAAGATAAACTAAATTGTAAAAGTTGTTCATTTTAAAACTTATTCAAGGCATTGTCAAGCTATGGTGCAAGACTGGGAAAATTTAGCTGTAAATTTAGCAGACAAGGAGAAAATTCTGATTGCCGATGTTGACTGTACAAAATATTCCGATGTTTGTTCTAATCAGGGGATCCAAGGTTATCCGACAATGATTTTGTTTAAAAAAGGCCATAAATTAACCGAATACAGTGGTAGACGAGATGTTGAATCATTTGTTGAATTTTTGACTCCTTATTTGGAGCACGATGATCTTTAGATCATTTGATTTGATTTTTTCTTTAAGTTAAATTAAAATTCTGTACGCTAAATAAAAATTAAAATTAATTTTAGTACTTAAGTTTTATTTAAAAGCGATTATAAATAAATGAATACCAAAAAGTATTCAAAAATAAAATTTTGACTTTTTAACGCTGATGGAACTTCCGATGTTTAATGCACTCTAAAAAATTCCTTATACCCCAATCTGCTCATTCATTCACGTTTTTCCTTTTACGTACGCAACATAAAAGTAAAAAGATAGATATATTTCTATTGACGACGATATTCTCAGTTATATTCATTTATTTTGTATTCTTTAAAATATATATTAATAGTTATTACAAGTTTGATTTTTTTTGTAATTTTTAAATTAATTTTTTGTTTCAAAAATTTCAAATTTTCAATTTAAGGATTTTTTTAATGTAAATGAACATAATCTAGAGTTTTAATTTCCAAATTTCCTATTCTCAAAAGTTACATAGTTTCGGTAAACTCTAAGAGTCTTGAAGCTTATATTAAAAAAAATTTAATTAAACACTCAATAAGAATAAATTTTTTAATCAAATATTAATCCAAATATTTCTTTAGCTTTTGTATTTTTCAAGAATAAATAAAAAGTTTAATATTTAAATTTGTTTGAACTAGTTTCTTTTGTAAACAAAACTAAAAATAGCAGAGAAAGCTGTCATATTTATTCTAGATTAAAGCCTTTAAGTTAAGTCAAGTCAGAGTTTAAACTTTATTTTTCGAAAAGGGTAATAAAATGTTAATATAATTGATTGCAAATCAAAAATCCTATTTTAATTGAAAAGAAAAAAAAGAATTAGCTGATTCGATATTTTAAAGAAATTGTCACACATAAAAAATTAAAGGCTAGAATCTTGTTTTTTTTTTTTTCAAACAATTTTAGATTCCTAGGGGATAAATCTCAAAAACATTAAGAAAAATAATCCATTTAAAAGTCAAATATGAGTTTGAATTTTCTAAAAATTGAAATAGTTCAAAGACATTGATTAAATTTAATTTGCTTAGACTGTTTTTTTCATTAAATCAAAATCATTTCAAGGGAAAAAACAAACAAAAACAGAAAAAAACTGATAAATTAAATTTTAACAAAAAATCGAGACTGTGCTAGATTAAATACAATCATTTCAAATAAAAATGTAATTAACGCTGTCTTAATTTTCAATTAATAATAAAACTAAAAGCTAATTTTAGATTTATAATTTTACCCAAATTAAAGACTCATTCATCATGAGTTTTAGTTTGAAAATTGATTACCTTTTCCGATTTGTCCGAAAAAGAGTAAAAGAGAATCAAAAGTTGCTAATTTAAATTGTCAAAAAAATTTAATAAAATCATAATTATTTTTGCAGAAAAAAGTTTTTTATTTTGAATTTATCTAATGAATTTAATCAGAAAATAATTTATGAAATTAAATTACTAATTTTAAAACTTATTAGAGAAATTTATTAAGATTTTTTTAGACAATTGTAGCAAATTATTAGAACAATTATTATTTTTAGAATCTCAATTCAATTCTATTTTGATTTAATTTTTAATCTTTATTAAAATAATATTTGCTTCAGAACTTCTTGTTATTCCTATGCGCATATTTTTCTTTACACAGAGTTCAACCTGTTTTATTAGAAAAATCATAAAAAATTAATGAAACAAAAATTTTAACAAGTGTGCAAACCTAATCAGCTGGTTGAGAATTTTGTACTCAAATGTCTAGTATCTTTCACTAAAGACTGATGAATTTTAACGACTCAGAGATTCGATCACTATTTGGATTACACATGTTCTTGATTTTTTGTTCTAAGTCTAAACAAGGATGATTGAGACCATTTTTTCTAAGAAAAATAAGCTTAAAAGAAAAAAATATAAAAAATTAACTTTTTGCAATTAACATTTAAGTTACAAAAATATTTAAAAGAATAAAAAAAAAATTACATTAATGTTATTGTTAATTCTTCGTTTAGAAACAAAAAGCAAAATCTAACTGAATATCACCCAGGAGGAATTTACTCAGTAACTTGGAATAAAAATAATCTAATGGTTTTCATCATAATCTTTGAATTTTTTTGTAGAAGGAACATTTAAATTTCTAATATCATATTCCGGTTTTTTATCAGTTTCTTATAAAAAATTTTCTCGCATCAGCAGGTAAAATATATTAAAATAAAAAAAAAAATTATATGTTGAGTTTGATTTTACGATTATATTTTTTTGAATATGTGTTGATGCAATATTATATTTATCATTATGACGCCACATCTCCTCATCCAAATATTCTTGCAAATCAAATGACAATATTTTATAAGAAGTCCACTATTCTTTAGATGGGTGACGGGAGTTATGGGACAAAATATTTTGAAGAATAAAAAACATTAATGAAGAATAAGCGAATGTTTTTTGTAGATTATGAAAAATTACTAGGATAAAAAAAATTTTCTAATAGAATAAAAAAAAATAATCGGATGAAATGAAAGTAAGTATTAATAAAACTTTCATAGAATAAAACAAGTCTTTTAATTGAATAAAAAACTCAACCCAAAATCCTTAACTTCCTCAGTACACATTCGGCTTCTATTATCAGATTCAGTAATTTCATTATTTACTGAAAGACAAGCTGAAAATTGGACAACACTAAATGTAGCATGATTAACTCGAGATTCAGGAGCATCTACTTCAGGATATCTTCTTAACATTTGGGTTTGGAATTCGAATCAAATTAAACACAGGCTTATATAATGAGTTACAGGTAATCAATTATCTTCATATCAACAGGATATATAGATTGATCAGTAACTTTAAAATTTAAAATTTGTATTTTAATAATATGTCAAAATTTTAATAATATGTCAATTTCTTATATTTTATATTTAAAAATTCTATTTTAAAAAATAAAATAATTTTTTTTTGCTTAAAAGATTATTCTTTAAGAATAATTTATATTCTATGAGCAAAAAAATATTCGTCAAAAGGCGTCATCCATTAGCTGCATGGAGTTCAAAGCTTTCAAAAGATTGAAATCCATTGGAATTTTTATTTTATATAATCGAATTCAGAATATTTTGATTTCAAAATTTTAAAAACCAAATTAACATTTAATATAACATATAACATATTGAAGTTGACAAAATTTACTTATATATTAGATGGTTTAATTTACATATTATTTGTTCATAAACTTTAATTAATATTTTTCTTCATTTAACTACGTGAACAATAGTTCATAAAATGTAGTTATTTTTTTTTTTGAATAAAAAGTAAACAAATTGACCAGCAACGAATATTTTTGAAGTGATGTGACAAGTTTTTTTTTTTCATAGTAACTTTTTTGTCTCTATATTTCAACATAACGTGTTTAACTTATAATATTTTAATGTTTATTTTTTTTAATTTTTATTCTGAAGGACCATTAGCTCGATACAGATAAACAACTAAATAAATAAGTGACAAATAATAGACAGGAGTTTAGAAACGGTTCAATTTTTTATTGCATCAATATTCTTTATTTGATTAATTTATAAAAATTTATTTAAAAAAAGATTCAAAATTTATCCAAAAGCAAGAATTAGAATCCTTTAAAAAAAAATTTGAATGTAAAATTGATTAGTAGCAAATTTGAAAATAAAAAAAAAACTATTCAAAATAGATAAAAAGATAGAAAATTCAATCTAACAATTTTCTCAGCTATTTTTTTTGTTGCTTCAAATTGAAAATGAAAAAAAAATAATCAAGAACCAAAAAATAAAAAATAAAGAAAAAAATCCAATTTTCTTCATCTAATCTCATATTGTTAAACAAAACCAAATAAAGACTAATTTAGCGCGTGCACTGCTAGACGCACTGTGTGACACCCAAAATAACAAGTGTATCCATGACTTTAACTTTTAAATGTCATTTTAAATTTAAACCAAAAAAACTCAAAAAAAAAAAAATCAAAAAGAGAAAAGAAGAAGAAGAAAAAATTAAACAACTTTAACATAACTTTAACAATTAGACAATTGACGATTTAATTTAACTTGTTGCTGTAGTTGCTGATAACTAATTGATTGTTGAGTGGCACCAACGTGACCACTAGTGGCCACTGGCATGGAGAACTGGCTCCTGTAGAAGTATTGATTAGGCTCGGTGTGCTCGCTCATTTGATAAGACTGAGTGTAAGCAGAGAGCGGCGGCGGTGGCGTCGGCGCTGATTCAAAAGTGGCCGCTTTGTCCGATCGCCTCAGCGACTCGCAGCTGTTCGTCAGAGATGAACTCGACGCGCACTTCAGCTCCATCGCCTTCATATTCTTGCTCAATAGGCTCGCTCCAGCCGACAACTCGTCCTCACTCACCTTGCTTTTGCTCGCCAAATTGGGCTGCGACGCGGACATAACCGCAGCTATCTTGGGCACCTGAGGCCGTCGACCGATCGTCAACGGAAACGATATTATATCCTTGTAAATCTCTTTTCGTTTTTCGCGAATCAACTCTTCGTCAAGACAAAACTTGTGCCACTTGTGCGCCTTCTCCAACATGTCCTGGATCTCGGGCGACAAACACGTCGATCTAGAGTTGGACTCTAGACTGAGACTGGTGCCGTCCGCGTTCGTTATTTTCACGTGTCCCTCTTTGGCTATGTGAAATTTGGTGCCTTGATAGAACAAGGCCTCGAAGTCGGGCGACGTGTCGTACAAAATACACTTGGCCTCGTCGGTGTGCAGCGTTATTTTGGGGGTGCGCGAGCGTACCATGCGCACAAACTTGGACGCTAGGTCGTACTTTTTCCAGTAGTTTTGGGGCAGAGTGGCGTACGAGTACTGGGCGTAGAGTTGCGAGTGGGAGGGCAGTGGGGGCGGTCGGTTGGCGATGGGCGAGCCCTTGCCGCCGTTCGGCTGATAAATACTGATCAGGTCGTTGTCGGGCTCGATACGAATCACTTCCATGATAAACTGCTGGCTTTTTTTCACCTTGATCAGCTCTAGCACGACCTCGTTGCCGTCCATGATGTTCAGAACGGCGTTTTTGGACGCTTGACGCGTCGGACGCATCAGAGTCGAGCCGGCCTTGAGCGGCGACACACAATCTTGTATCCGCTGATCGGTGTGGGTCGGCGCGGCCGCTTTTTTGCTCTTTTTGTCCGTGTGCTGAGCGTATAGAGGCCCGGGCGATATGGTGTGAAGAGCGTGCAAATTTTCCGAAGACAAATATTTGTGGGTGTAGGCGAGCTGGCTGTTGGCCGTGTGAGACATGGGCAGCGAGTGGGTGGAGGCGCTGATCAATTGATGGTGGTGATGATGATGGTGGTGGTGGTGGCCCGGGTCTTTGGTCGGACTGTACGAAGAGAGTTTGACGGGCGGAGATGGCGGCGTGCTGCTAGCACACTGCTGCTGCTTAAGAAAGCGGTTGTAGTACAAATTTTTTGAGTCGACGTTTAGCTTGGCGGACGAAGTGGACAGAGAGGAGGTGGACGAAGTGGAGCTGTGGGCAAAGTCCTGCTCCTGGCCGGACTGCAGTGTGGCCAGTTGGTTGCGCGATGGGTTGGAACGCTGCGAGGTGGTGAGCGTGCCCCGGCCGCTGTCTATGGACTCGTCGAACGAGCCGTGTTTGTACGAGTTGAGCGGCGAGTGGACCCGTTTGTTCATGAACGGGTGCTCGAGCACCTTGCTGAGCGGGAGGCGTTCGGCGGGCTTTTTTTTGAGCAGGCTGGCTATGAGGTCCTGGGCGTCGGGCGACACGTACGCCGGCATCTCGTAGTCCGAGTTTACGACCCGGTTGAGCGTGTTGCGCACGCCGTCCGTGTCGAACGGCGGCTTGCCAGTCAAAAACGTGTACATCATGCAGCCGAGCGACCACACGTCCGCCTCGAGGCCGTGGGCGTTGCGCGACGCGATCTCCGGCGATATGAAGTTGGGCGTGCCGCACATGGTGAAGTGTTTTTCGTCGGGTATGTTGAGCTTGGTGGCCAGGCCGAAGTCGGCTATTTTGACGTTCATTTCTTTTGTGAGCAGCAGGTTGGAGAGGGTGAGGTCGCGGTGCAGGATGCCGTACGAGTGCAGGTAGACCATGCCGTCGATCACTTGTTTGAGGTAGTGGCGCGTCTCGTCCTCGTCGAGGATGGGCCGCGGCCGGCTCTTCAGGTACTGTTGCATTTCGCCGTTGTGACACAGCTCGAGTACTAAATAGACGTAGTTTTTGTCTTCGAAAAATGTGTACAGCTCGAGGATGGATGGGTGTTTTAGTTGATAGTGGATTTTGACCTCGTGTTCGACGCGCTGGGTCATGCGCGATGCCTTCATTGTTTTTTTGTCTATCATCTTGATGGCCACCTCTTTGCCGGACGCCTTGACTTGCGCTCGGTAGACTTGCGCGAAGCCGCCCTGGCCCAGCTGCTCGAACACATTGTAATCTTTAATACTCTCATTTGATGGCATTGATCATTATCTTTAATTTTGCGGAGAGAAAAAAAAAATTTTTTTTTAGAAATTACAAAAATATTTTATTCGAAAAAAATAAAATTAAAAATTTTTTTTTTTTTTTATTCAAATTTATGTGATGTACGCGCTAACACTGTCTTAATTGGAACAATGTGAGCTAAATTTTGTTTTAGACTACTACTTGAACACAGGTCGATTTTCAAAAATGTACCCAACTCACACAATAACAATAACAACAACAATGACTCGAATACAAAGGCAAAAATCGATAATTCAAGTTCACCTGAGAGCTTATTTGTTTAAAGCAGTAGCTATAGGAATACGATATCGATTTATTTATCGATATTAATTAGAATTTGAGCCCGTGTTAAGGCCCACTTGAAATGGCCGACCGGCTACTATTTGTGTCGAACAAATGAATTTCTAAACTACACCATTGAATTAAAGACTAAACACCAATAAGACAGCACCTGTCTTTGTTTGTATTCTTATCTTATAATTAGAATAATTGCAAATCTAATTTTTGCCTAGAGATTTGTCGCCGCGTCTAATTAAGATATCGCTTGATTTTCTACTATTAGTCCCAAATTCCGGCTAGAAAATTTTTCTACCTTCGTTAGTCAAAAAAGGGTTTTAGATTTATCTACGATTAGTCGAACATGTCAAAAAGACATTTGGTTCTTTTAATCCCAGCTTGATTATTCTAAAAAATTTTTTTAATTTAAAAAAAAAACACCTCCTTTTCTCATATATTTTAAATAATTTTGAATCAGAAACCAAACAATCAAAAAACAAAAAAAAATGTCATAGTGGAAAAATTACTTATTTTCATGGTTATTATTATTGTTAATTTTTCCTAAACTTTCTCAAAAATTTTTAATCTCAGCTAAAAACGTTTTTGTTAAATTTTTTCCAAAATTAGAAATTGACGTTTAATTTACTTGTATAATTTTCTTTTAATTTAAAAAACATAAGCATAAAGGGACGAAAGTCCAAAGGTAAAACGAAACAAAAAAAATTGAGCATGACTCCAGGCTAAACTTGCTCTCTTGATACTTTTGATTGAATAAAAATATTTAAAAAAAAAATGCGAATTTAAAATCTAAATATATTGCAAAATCTTGCTACAAGAATTTCAAAAATAATTTTTTATATTATTGTTAAAAATGTAATATTGTTAAAAAAAGGAGTAATTTCAAAATTTTCGAAAAAAATTGCTATTTTGCAATCTATTTATCTTTATTTTCAGACCCTAAAATATTAATCATGTTATTAAGAACATATTGAGACAATTGGAAATTAAAGTCGCTTTTTTTTTTTATAATTTTATTCAATTAATCTGGACAAAGTTTAAAGATAGTTTTTATTTAAAAAATAAAGAAAAAAGTTTTTGATATTTGAAAATAAAAACCTACATTACTCTAGAAAATTCGCTACATCTATTTATTTTTTTGAATATTTTTTGATTAAATTCAAAAATATTATTTTGCTCAATCTTTACTTTTTTTTTACAAGCCGAGGGTCTGCGGTTCAAAACCTCACTGAAGAAGAAAATCTTACAAATGTCTCTGCAGTATGGGATACATGTAAAATGAGGGTCCAGTTTAACCTTAGCTAAAATCAAAACAACACAATAAAAGAAATAAATGACTTGTGACAAATTGTTATCTTTCTTTGGAAACCCTTAAATCTTATCCATGTTTTTAAGCAAATATTTGATCTAATGGACAACTTGAAATTAATGTCGTGTTTTTTTTCAATTTTCAATTTACCTTAAGGAGCAGAGTTACAAGTTGAAAATATATTAAAAAAAAAAAGGTTCTAGCAAAATTTTTTTTTGTTTCGAATTGAACTGATAAATTTTGAAATGTTGCAATTTACATTTGAGCTCGGAACTACAAAATTCAACAGTCCACTCTAATGTTAAAAATTCTTCATTTTACATTTTAAATATCTGCTAAGAAGTCATACATTAATCTCCAATCTAGGCTACATCCAAAAATGTATCTTCTAAATAATTATTTTGGCTCAAATTTTTAAATAAATTTTGGCTGTATATTTTAACTATTGACCAAAACTACACAATTCTTCACAAATCTACCCTATTGACTAAAATGCCTCTCTTTTTCGCTACATTCAAATCAATTTACTACAAAAAAACAAAATACATTTAAGTTGTAATTTGTCTTAAAAATTAAAAAAAAATAGGCAATTATATTCCATTGATAGAGTTCTTTAATTAGCGGCGGTGAAGCTTGGAGCAAAAAAATTGAGCACAGCAAATTATTTTTTTAATTTAAAAATAATATCATAATTTTGAAAATTTTAAACTTTAAAATAAAAAAAAAAGTTACAAAAAAAAGCTTAAACACTGTTACACTTCTAAATAAAAAAGATCTTTAAAATATTTTTGCTTATGATTGCACTTAACAACATTCGTTTAAAAATGTTAAACATTTATTTTTATAAAACTCTTGTACAATTTAATAAAATATATTTTGTAACAATTTTTTCTCCATACTTCACCACTGATAAAATAATTACGCAGAAGCTATTACCAATTGGGTGTCTGGGCCTATGAGAGAACTAATAAAGAATGCTGTTGAAAGTCAATAAAATGTGCTTTAAATGAAACGACGCATCCATTGATCAAACATGAAAAATGGGAGAGACTTGAAACAAACAAAAATACGTGACTTGACTTGATAAAAACCAACAAAAAAAAAAGAAAAAGAAAAAAGATTGATGATATAGATGCTGTAGGACGGAAATTCCTTCAGGCAATGAGCATAAATCAAGCTATTCTTTAGAATCAAATTAAACATGAAGATCGAAAGTCCGTTATTTACGGGACAGTATAATAACCGACATAAAACAAAGTTCATAAATGAATAGTGACATATTTTTTGTCTTCGAAAATTCATTAATTCTCAACAAAATTGACGCAGCCAGCATCAATCAAGCGTAAAGACAGTCTAATCAAAATGGCAAAGAGATATGAATCTGCAAAACACGAATTTTTTAGCTCATTTTTTTTTGTTCTAAAATTTGATAGCGTTCGACCACCATGCTTTCATGAAGTCGGCAAATATTTGTCCATACTGGCTAATACATTAAATAAATACTTACATTTAAATTGATACTTTTAAAAATATGTTGTTCGCTGTTTGCGATCTGGGTTTGTCTTTGTCTTCTAAAAGTCTGACTTAATCAAATGTTTAAGCATCGGATTGCTCATTCATTATACTCGTCAAATATTTGAACGAAAAAATTAAACTTTATATTTTTCTAAAATATAAAATTAATTAATCTTAAATTTAGATTTTTGAACTAAAAAAAAAAAAAAAAAAGTGAATCACTGGACACGGTCTAGAGTAATGGAAAAACTAAAATTTAAAGAACAAATTTAATTCTAATATTTATTGAGTCTTTTATTTGATTCATCAGTCAAAAATAAACTCGAAATGGTGTCAATCGACATAGATTTTTTAATTACATTACCCAAATTGTACGATTTCGAAAGCCCACTTTTTTCTTTTTTTTTTATTATTCTATAAAATGTAAATCGAGTTATTGACTTGACTATTCAATGCACAATGTAAACAAACCTGAAGAAAACTTAACGAGCTAATTTAAATTTTGAGCTTTATTTTTAGATGATCACTTGGAAACCACAAAGTTTTGTTCTATGAATAAATGCCCTCTAGTATAAATGTAAATTAGAAGTTCTTAAAAAAGTCGAATAAAAAAAAACGAAAAAAAAAGGGCCATAAGTGATCAATAAGCGTCAATTGACTCTTGACCATATTTTAATGTGCCGCTAATTGCTCTATGTGCACACATCACTTCGAGTTCTATTTTATTCTTGCTTGTTCAGTAATCTTGGCTCTTGATAAAAAAATTGTCATAAAATTTATCTTATAAAAAATATTCGAATAAATAATTTTAAACTAGATAAAATGAAAAAAAATGATAAATGAATTTTGACGAAGCAAATTTAGGGCCGAAATAATAATTTTCAACATTATATCTTTTTATAGATAAAAAAATCCAACTTATCTAACATTTAAAATAAATCATTTTATTACAGATGCTAAAATTTTATAAGATAAAAAAAATTCACTTGGCTTTTTGAGAAGACTTATTTAAAATTTTTAAATTTTTTTCTCTCTGCTACAAATGCCTGACCGATGTTGCATTTATTGTAGCTTTTTATCTTTAAAATAAATTAGTTTTTTTATCTTATCGAAATTTTCTTATTGTGATAGTTCTCATTTATGATCTGCAATTTAAAGTTCCTTTGGTCTAAACCAGTTTGTTTGCTCAAGTTTTATCTTGGCTAAAGTTGAAAATTTGATACTAATGACTGAAATAATCGAGCCTTAATTGAGCTTTTATATTGGAATAAATTTTGAACAAAAATGCTTTTAAAATGTTTTCTTTTCTGCGCAAATGATCTTTTTTTTATATAGATGTAGGTAAATAGTTTAAACCTACATAACGAGTGAAGTACAAGGTTAGAAAAATAAAAATTGGATTAAAGGCCGTCCATGAGGAACTATACACTTAGTCTATTTGGAGAGCTAATTTTTTATTTTTTTGGTCAAATTTCGACTGCTTTTAAATAAAATAAAATTGAACTAAATTTTTTAAAGACTAGAAAAAAAAATACTATTTTCAAATTTTAAATGTTCCAATTTCGGAATCAGTAAAAAAACTCAAATATTTTCATACGGTTGTCTTTAGACTTGGAATTGTGTCACTTGTGCTCTGAAATAACTTAATTTAATAACTGGGCTGTGTGTGCGCAGAGTGACGAGGGTATTCGGAAAGCCCGCAAAATGAAATAGTGAGTAGTACAATTTTCGCTAAATAAATTCCACACCATGTTCTTATATTTATTGATTACAAACAATCTCTCGACCTGGAACATTAATAATTACTTGGAAAATCTACGAGTTCAATTAGATTCAAATAAACAACCGCTTTCGGGTAATCAAAACCCGACAAAAATTTTTCTAAAAAATTTCTAATTATTTTATTAATATTTAAATTTATAGCAACAAAAGTAATTGTAACAATAGAACCAATAGATCGATCAACACCAGCATTATTGAATTGAAACAGCTATTTTATTTTATTTTTCTCTCTAATTAATTGTATTCGAGAAATTTGAGGTGACTTAAAATATAAATTTTTCAAAAGCTTTAAAAAAAACCTGAATTAATTACATCTCGAACCTAAAAATATACAGTCTGTTGCTATGGCACTCAATTGTGTTAAATGCGAAAAAAAAAGCTTAAACAGATTTTGTTGATAAAACCTTAAAACAATAAGCTAGCATTGTAATTAGTCTGTATAGAGATGATAAAAATTCCATCGACTAGATTGCAGTCACTATCGCAGCCAAGATTGAATCGATGCGAGCATCAACCGAGGTCATCATACACTTTAGTACCATTAGGCGCATTAAAATTTGAAACAACCAGCCGACTAACTAGTCTTTCTTTGCCGCGGTTAAGAAATGACAACCATGTTAAAACGGGTAATTTACTTCTAAATTAATAATAAAAAAAAAATAAAACACTTGACACAAAAAATTCCTCGGAGATATCGCGGTTGAACAATTCAAGATTAAAACATCAATTTGTTCCATTTAGGTCTTAGTGCACTTGGAAAACACTGTAGGCTAGAAAAATTAATTTTTTGTTGTTGTTCGATTAAGTTTCACATTTGCCGAGTGGCACTTTGACCAATTTAATAATTTTCCTCAAAGCTTTTTTTAAAATTTATTTCAGAATTTTCATGGTTTGCCTACGATCCGACAAATAGCTGTGTATTTAACAAGACTGCCTTGCAGGCCCAGTGTTCTGAGCATGTGAATAGTTTGGCTAGACCAAAATTTGACTACAATGGCTACCAGTTCGCCTACCCGGTACAAAGAGAAATATCTAAGGGGGCCAAGAGCGCCACAGCTACTGAGCGAATACTGAAATTAGCAACGCCTAGAATTAAAAAAGACAATCATGTAAAAGAATTGTAGATCGTATGAAAAAAATTTTATTTTAAAATTTACAAACAACCAGCAATAAAAAATTTAAAAAATAAATAAATTTGTATAAATGATCTATGGTGTTTTAGATCTAGTTTTTAGTTTAAAATCGTCTTCGTGTTTTAAATGAATTGGCAGTGGATCAAAAAATGCGTGCTCAAACGCTTTGGCTAGAGATATTCTTTAAAAAAAAAATAAAATTTTCTAGTTAATTAGATTTCTTTTTTTTTCCTCTATTCACCTCTTGTCCGGATCATACTCCAGCATATTCTCAATTAAATCTATCAAATTTTTGTGTTCCTCTTCATCGCTCAGCATATAACGCTAAAAAAAAATCAAAATTAAAAGATATAAAATAATCATGCAGGTCTAATGAAGCTTCATCAGACAAAGATTAAAATTTTAATGCCTTTTTTCTTATTTTCCGCTTTGTAATTTTAAAATGATAGAAATAATTCCATTCATTAACAAGATTAGTTTGCTTATTTGTTTTGCTTAAATGAAGCAAAAAAATCAAATCTTACTCTTAATGGCTTGCAATTTTCTCGGACATATCGGCCTGCAGAGCTTCTTTCGTCCCAGTCAAGTCTTCCTCGATAAAAATACTTTGTTTTTCTTTAAGTAATAAATTCAAATAAAAATAAAATAAATCTGATTTAAATTTAAAAAGCATTACCTTGTTCTCTTGGCCATTCGGTAGGGTATGGGACCTAGTATTCGTTCCATCATAGCCAAATGTTCCATATTGTCATGGGTCTGGTTGAGAATGGATGAAAAATTATTTGAAATTTTTTTTTTGTTTGAAAATTACCTGAAACAGAGTAAATCCGAGATAGAGCTCGAAAAGAATGCATCCGATGCTCCAAACGTCACAAGGCTGGGACCAGCCAAGCTCGAGAATTACTTCGGGAGCTCTATAATGCCGGGTCGAAACTACTGTTGAATGATGTTCCCAGTCGAATGTTGCTGAACCAAAATCAATTACTCGAATATGAGTATTTTTTACCACTCTTTCGTCTCTTTTCTTTGAAAATATAAAATAAAATTTGTTCAAAATATATTCTTTTTTCCTACCTTACGAACATTATACACAATGTCATAATCGGAATTTACAAAAAGAATATTCTCCGGTTTTAAATCGGTATGAGTTAGCTCATTATCGTGCATGACTTCATTTAAAAGATTTATTAAAATTTATTAAATTTTTTCTAGTTAGTCAGGCTTACATTTGACCGCTATACATAGTTGGTAGATTAAATGTCTAACTTGTTGAATCGGATAAGGCACATAGTTATTTTCTTTCTGAAAAAAAAGCGAAATTTTTAAAACAATCTGTCACTTCGACCATAAAAATAGACAAATTTTTTGTTTATTTTTCCATAATTAAATCTATTTTAATGATCAAAAAATCTTTTTTTGTTGAAAATCATACCAAAAAGTCAAAAACACTAAGTCCAAGCATCTCAAATGCAATGCAAATGTGACCGTGAAAGTCGAACCAGTCAAGAATATGTACACAAAGGCTTTAAATATTAAGACATTTAAGTATTTGTATATTATAAATTTAATATTTACTATTTCCCGATCGGATCTCGGTCTTTAATTGTTTTCAGAACATTTATTTCCAATTTAGCTGCTTCTCGATACTTATCTACATTTTTGATTATTTTCAAAGCGATTCTCATTCTGTCCCTTATAATATAATTTAATTTTATTTCTTTATTAATTTAATTCAAATTTTTACTCAAATGAATCTTTGACTTCAACTACTTTTCCAAAAGTGCCTTCTCCTAATGTTCTTTTGATTTTGTCTAAAAAAATTGCTTATAGATATATTTGAATAAGTTCATACTAATTTTACATCGACTCTTTAGCACATCACCAGGGACATAAATTAGATGGCCGTCATCGTCATCTTGTATCTTTAATCGACTCAAATGGCTTTTGTCACCCTTTCAAAAAAATTCAGCTATTAAAATTGTTGAAGAAATTTGATCATTACTCTTGATCTTGATGATTTTAAACTATCATTTGCATCAAAATCGAATATATTACTCAATAAGAAGGTTTTTGGATCATGGCATTTTTCTTTAGCTTTAACATTTTCTTCGATATCTTAAAGAAATTTAAAATATTCAACGATTTATTAATTAAAATGTCAAAGTATTCTGATTATGTGTTTTTAGAAATATTTGTGAAGAGATTTAAAATGTATGATTCAAAAAATTTTTTTTATTAAATAATTAATAATTGCATTTTTTTTAAATTAAGATTTAAAGCGAAATTAAAAAAAATATTAATTCATTAATTGTATATTAGTAAAGCTAGGATAAATAGTTAAATAATTATTTTTCAATTATATTATATTTAAATATTATTTTATTTTTTAGTTTTTAATCAGATTAGAATAAAGGCACGTGACCTTAAATTTAGACTAAAAAAGAAAAATATTCTACTTATTTAGAGAATTTTTAATTGAATATCATTTTAAATACAAAGCCTTTAAGCAAAAGTTCAATTGAAGAATATTTATTTAATCGAGATTTTCAGCAACCTGGTAAACACGTGAAAATAAAATCTACTTCATAGTTTAATTACTGATGCAAAACGCAAAGTGTGTGAGTTTAATAATTGGGGCATTTTTTATTTATTTTTTGAATAAAAAACCTAAAAAATTTAAATATTTATAAAAGTATATTGTTAATGCTTTACTATTTTTAAAGACTAATATTTGATCAAAAATTTAAAAAGTCTATTGACACAGACATCAGTTTTTTTTAAGTAATATATATTTTAAATGTATTAATTTCAAAATATACTTTTTAGGAAAAAAAAGCTTAAAATTTGATAAAAAAGACAAATTTACCATTCATATTAGAGATTAGTTTAATTCTAACTCTATACAAAGTAAATTTTTATAATTCAAGATCAAAATAATAATAATCGATCTTTTAAAAAATAAAATTGTCATATGATTGACTATCTTTTCAGGGCCAAATTATTTTTTATCATCAAGATTAAAATAAAATTTAAAAAATAAACTATATTTAAAAAAAAATAAAAACATCCAAAAATTAAATTCTTATTCTAATTAAATATTCATTCATCAATTAATGAATTTAAAACCAATTTTAAAATGAATTTGAAAAACACGATAATCATTTATTAACAAAATAAATTGTTGAAAAAATATAATTTAGCCAAAAAAATATTCAAAATAAATAATTAATTTTGGAAAATTTGCTATAAAATAGTGAGCATGTGTTATTAAAACAATTATTTTTTTTGTGCCTTTGATTTAATTTGAAGACGATATTTCGAATTTTTACATTTCGAAATCATTAATCTAATAAAGAGTAATTGCCCAAAAATCAATCCGATATCTCTCAAGCCGAACTTTCTAAGATATTTTTATTGAAAAAGTTTATTCCTAGTTTGATTTTTGATTTTTAAATTACAATGTAAGAATTACAAAATACTTAGTGTAAGTATTTTGAAAATTTTTAAAAATAACCAAATGGTTGATAAAGCCACTCTAATGCATATTATGAAACTCTATTTTTTTATTTATTTTTATTTAAAATATAGTTTGGGAAAATCTAGGCAGGTTGTAATGGAGCTTAATCCTTCTTTTTCAGCCAAATGTTTATGAGGTTTTGATTTTTTCTTGTTGAAGTAATAATTGAAAAGTTCTAAAAATAATAAGGTATACTTTTCCTAAGAGTTCAAATCATTTTTTGAAGATCTTGTCAAATGGTGTCAAAAACTTTTTTCACTCATGATTCGATTGAAGTTTTGGATATTCTAGCTAAAAGCTAAAAGTTTTCAAAATATTTTGTGAAATACTATGAGTCACTTTTAATCCTGTATCTAAAGAGTATTATATATAAGGATAAGAGGAGATAATGATATAAAAATGTTTATATTCATCATTTTATTTATTTCTAGACCTTAAAATTGTGCTATCAGTTGTTAAAATGTTAAACTTTGGACACGATTAAAGGAATAAAGAGCTTATATCTGAGGAATTCTCTAAATAATTAGCTTATTTGATATTTGATATGTTTTAACCTTTTTATACTTGATATAGAAATTTCTAACTTAGAGATTATTAATTAATTAATTTATTTGAATTGTTCCAGACACATAGACATTAAAGAAAAAAAAATAAGATAATAAAAAGCTCAGATAACATAGGAATAGATTAAATTAAAAAAAAATAAAATGTCTACAAGGAGATTTTTAATAACAATATGACTACAATTTATGTGTTGCATCTTGATTTTAATAAAAAAAATAGAAAATTTATTATTCTCATTTTATTTGAAATAAAATTTAATTATTTTCTTTAAATAACATCATTTTCTTTTAGTTTAAATTTTTCAAAAATTCGTTTAATAAGTTTATTTCAAAAGAAATACTATTAGAATGAGCAACTTTTGATTTACCAAACATTGGATAAGTTAATTTTTTATTTTTAATCATCAAATTTAGTGTTGTAATGATGAAATAATTATTGCAAATATTCAAAAATCAGTCGAGTTCTTTTGAAAAGACTTAATTTTATTTGAGGTCATGGAGATTTCAGCAAAAAAAAACAGATCGAAAAATTTATATTTTCTTCTTTTAAAGGGAAGAAGATCGGGGGAAAAATCTTACCTTTTAATAAAATTGTACCTTTTATTTGAATTTAAACATTTAATTTATTATTTTTGAATATTTACTCAGCAATGCCTCTTCAGGATTAATTTTTATAAAAAGCTAACAAAAAATTAAATAATGAAAAATTAAATATCAAATTAAAGAAAATTTTGAAATAAAAAATTTAAAGCGGAAGAAAAGAATATTTAAACAATATTGCCTAGTGCGATATTGCAAATTCATAAACCGAAACAAAGTTTTGGTGCATACAACAAGAAAACATCTCGCCATCTTAAAATATTCTTAATTTACACCGCATGCTTAAAGATGAGTTTTAACCTTGAGTTCACATAAAAATCAAGTTTTCTAAGGTTAATGCTACATTAAGCTTAAGATTTTTTCCAAAAATTAAAAATAAAACAATCGTTTTTCCAGTTTTTCTTTGAATTCAATTAGAGCTAGATCAAATGTAAAATTGAAAAAAATAATTTTTATTTTTTTATTGAAATAAAAATTTTTATTGGGTTATTTGAAGTTATTTTTTTTAATAATTTAATTAATTAACTTTCTGACTTGATTTTTTCAAAGTTTATTATTTTTAATCGAATACAAAAATAATGTGTAAATTTTAATTGACACTAGAAGTGGCGAGAAGTTTTTAAGACTTTTTTCGCTATTAAAAGTTAAATTAAATAAAAATCCAACAAAAAATAATCGAATTTTTTGTCACCTAATTTATATCTATTCAATAATTATATATTTAATAATTAAGCCACATTATAAAAATATTAACATTCAGACTCATTAAGCTTTTTCTGGGTTCTTAATCGTTAAAAAATATCTAGACTCCAATATTTTTTTCTATTTTGTAATTATATTTCCCTAAATTTTTACAGCTGCTTCAATTATATCATTAATTATTTTAATAATAACATAAAATTATATGATATGTATTTAAAATTACCAAAAAAAAATATTTTTTTCATTTAATGCTATTAAAATCGTATAATTTTGGAGAAAAAAAAGGAAAAAAAGTTTTTGAGCTCAAAAATAATAAAAAAATCTCAAAAATTTAAATCTCTTCAAAAATTCATAAGCAGAATAATCAATCATCCATTTTAAAAAAAAAACTAAAACGTTCACTTACCTAATTTAGCTTTGCCATTAATTTCAGCCTCGTCCACAAGTTTATCTATTTTCTTACTTGCTTTTGGTATATAGTAGCTCTTGGTTCGAGTTAAAAGCCTAGATAAGGCAAACAAAAAAAAAAAACAATTAATTAACTTCCAAATCTAAAAAATCTAAAACCAAATCATCAATAAACTCAAAAAAACAAACCAATGTATCAAAATGTATCACTGCTTGCTCAAAAAATCAAATCCATGCACAATACCACTCAGAATCACTGAAAAAAAAAATATTTCCCAAGCGTATACAAACCAGCTGGGCGTTTCGTGTACACTGACCAAGCTACCCAAATTATCCGTAGCTTCACTCTTCAAACTCAGACTATTCTGCGACCCATTGGTCTCAACCACAGCACTGTTCTCCTTTGCACCAACAACAGCACCACCATTTCCACCAACTCCCTGTGCATTATTCACCGAGCCATTGGACAACAAATCAACATTGGCATCGCCTTTCAACAGAGTGCTATTTATGTAGTCATTTAAGAAGTCGTCCACAAAATCGTGGCTGTTTGCTTGATTGGGAGTAGTGGGCACCGAGGAGCCGGGCTGATTGACGAGTGGGGCAGCGGACGCGGCCAAATCGGCAAAATTCTCCGCCATGGACTCGCTCAGCACCTTGTTTATGGACTCGTCAAGAGTCTTTTCTATGCCGAGTAGCTTTTCGTCAGTGTCATCTGACTTTTTCTCTCTGTCCTCGTTCAAATCCAAATTTTTTATGAGACCGATCAACGGGTCGGTCTTGGCCGTGCTCAAAAAACTCGCCGGCTTTTTTTCTCTCTTTTTTTGACTTTGCTGCTGTTCCAGCTCGTCCAGTTTGGCCGTGTATTTGGACGTGGTTGTGCTTGCTTTGTTGGTGGGCGTGCGGTACCTGCTCGGCACATAGCTGCTCAAATGGTCGTTTTCGCTGCCAATCGACGACATGTTGTTGTGCGACTTTGAGCTTAGATTGGCGGCGCCCGAGTACTTGGTGGCGTAGTTGACGGCCGCCGCAGAGCCCATTGTGTTCAGGCCAGAGCTGGTTTTGAGCTTGTTTCGGTTGGCCACAAAGTCGGACTCGAGCCGGCTGAGCAGGGCCGACTGGGCGCCCAGCATCGAGTCCAACTCGTTCCATTTGTCCTCTCTATTCGCACTGTAGTAGCTGGAGGCCGTGTCATTGCTGTTGGCATAGTTCGAATAGCTGTTGTAGCCGTAGGCTGACGGATTGGAATGGTACTGGCTGTGGCCGTGATTGACGTAGTTGTTGTACGAACTGTTCGTCCACTTGGGCTCGTATCTGTCTGTGTAGAAGCTTTCGTAGTCTTTGTCCTTGGCGACCAGATTGGGGCTGCTTTTGGATGATTTTGTGGTGATGCGCTCGGTTTTGGCGCCGTATTTTGAGCTGGCGTACTTGTTGGGACGGCGGTGCGGTACGGCGGCGTCGCCGTTGTCCTCGTGCAGCGAGCTGTTGTCGTAGGGCTCTTTGTGGGCGGTGGCGGTGGTGGCGACGGGCTTGGAGGTCCATCTGGCGTTGGAGACCGGATTGGTGGTGTACGAGGACACGTAGGAGCTCGATGAGGCCACGCTGGGCCTGCTGGCTTTGTAGTCGAGTGACGAGTCGCGTTTTTTGAACGAGAAGTCGTAGGCCGTGACAGGCTCGGTCGACTGCAGCGAGTTTTTGTACGTGTTTGTGGTGGTGAGCTCGTCGTCGTCCAGCTCGTTCGACTTCGAGTTCACCGAGTTTTCTTTTGAGTGGTTGCGCGACAGCAAGCTTTGCGCTTGGTGAAAAGTGGAGGCGAACTTTTTTTTGAGTTGGCGCGGTCGCGATATGTGGCACCAAATGGGCGCTATGCTCGCGTACTTGCGCGCTATTTGGCTCGGCGTGGTCAGCGTCGTCCAAATGGGCTGGTTGGACGCCGCGGACGCCGACGCCGAGCTCGCTGATGGCTTGTACTTGGACATTGTGTTCATCAATCACATCAAGGGCTTTTGATCCAATCTTTTGGCAAACAAAATAAATATTCAGCTACATAGAACTCATTTTTTTCATATTTAGAATAACATCTAAATAAGAGAGAGAGAGAGAGATAGAGAGAGAGAGAAAAAAAAATAAATACAAAAGATATTCAAGTTATCTATAGCTTCTATGGAACACTAATGATAAAACCACACACATAGGCCAAAAGCGAAGCTCACACTCGATTAGAAGGCTTTTTTTTCTTCTTTTGAATGGAATCTGTTTGTAGTACCAATGCAGCAAAATATATGTTTTTTGTGGTTGGAAAAAAAAATGATAATCAAGTTAATATTGGAATTATTTATTAAAATAAACAAAAAAATAACAAGAAAATTTTGAACATTTAGCTAAGCTCTGATCTATTCGATGAGGGTTGATCTGGGGCCAATCGGATTCAGATTTGCAAGCCGAATGATTCACCGAGAAGATAATTTATTTTGCAGCAGTGAGGCAAATATGTGCCAGGAATTAGCATAACTCTAGTGCTAATCATAATTTGAGCTTGCTTTTGTTTAGAGGGTAGCTTCTATTTGGAATAGTTTAGAAAGAGAAAAAGAATAAGAGAAAAAAAGGTTAAGATTGGATTCTCGAGATTATGATTGGGAAAATTTTGATATTTTCCTATTGATTAAATACGAATTTTGTAATTTGCGCCATAAGCAAAAATCTACAATTTGGTTATGTAACCAACTTAAGGCCGATTTGGCTAATTGTGCAACTTAATTTCATTGTATTAGGCTTTTATTAAGCAAGTATTGAATGTTTTAAATGTTCTTCGGAGCTAAATATGAGCTGTATTGCTTCAAATTGATTAAGTTTATTTTAATAGTTTTAATTTTGATTTAAAACGCTGCCTTAAAATAATTCTTCTATTCATTATTACATAAGCGATCAATGTAATATTTCAATTTATGTTCGATCTTATGTTATCTTATATTGCTCTTTGATTGTTTGCGTAGGCAACAGCTGATTATGTGCCAGCTAAACAGCCAAAATTTAATCTCTTAGCTTTAATGAACAATTTTCACTCAAAATTCTTTAATTATATTAGATTTCTCGTAATCATCATAGATTTTTTTTGGCAAGTATTCCTGACAAACTCACCAATATTTCTGTATTAAAAGCTTTAACAACTGAATTTTAATGATTTTTATTTTTCAATAATCAAAATAATAATTATTTATCCTAAAAAAAAACATTATATAAAATTTTTAAACTACTTACCAACTTAATTTTGAAGACTTAATTTTTTTACTCTTGCACAGTTATGACTAAAGAATAAATTGTTTTGGTATTATTTTTACTGGTGATTTTTCAGAAATATTGGCAAATTAATTATTTAAAATATTTATTTATATAATTTGTAGAAGTTTTTGCTACTATCTTTAGTTTGAAATTAAAATAAGTTAGTTATGAAGAAGTGATATTTAGCTTAAAAAACTTGAATATAAAGTGAAAGTTTTATTAAACCAGTCTTTTAATATAATTTTTTCAAATAATACAAATATAAATGCTAAAAATTCTTTAAAAATGTTAGATTTTTCTTAATCATCATAATTTTTTTGGGGAGCATTCCTGGTAAAATCACCAATATAACTGAATAAAAATTTCAAAAACTGAATTTTAATGACTTTTAATTTACACGATTAATAAAATCAAAATAATCATTATTTATCCTAAATAAAATTTATTAAAATTTTTAAAAAAATAATCGATTTTGAAATCGGTAAATATACAAACATAAGATTAAACTCAAATTAAAGAAGATCATAAATTCACAAATTTGTGTCCTAATGATGATGAAAAAAATTAAAGTTTAATTCAAAATTTAAAATAAAAATTTGTAAAATTGATCTTAAATTTATTATAAATACTACTCATAGAGATCTTAATGAATTCTAAATTCTATTCTCGTCAAAATCTGGAAGAAGAAAAAACATAAGATTGATCTGTTAGAGAATATTTTTTAATTTCGTAATCAATTGAAATAAAATAAGCTAGTCTTGAAAAAGTGATATTTAGATTACAAAAACTTGAATAGAATATGAAAATTTTATTAAATTAATCTTTTTATATAGTTTTTTAAAAAAATACCAAGAAAAAACACCTTTCAAATAAAAAATAGAGCCTCATTGCTGTAGCAATAAAAATCGTTATAAATCTCGAACGGAGCCAATTTTAGATTATTCTTCTTCTTTTCTAAGCTCACTTTCAGAAACTAAGGCAATACTTAAAATACCAATATTCCATTCCGAAAATACGGAATCTTTTTAAACCAATTTTTTTATGAATATCTTATTGGTACAGTATGACATCCTCTATCCATCAAATGAAAAATATGCCAAAAAGCATGGACAAAAATGAGATTGTAAATATAATCAACTTATACTTTTTGCACTTTATGATATTTTAAAGTTAGCAATTATTAACAACAAGAAATAAAGTTAAGTATTAGGAGCGTTAGTTATAAAAAATAATTTTTTTCATAAAAATTAAGAGCTAGCAATGACGTAAATGTTTTAACAAAAGGGATCGAGTATTCATAATTTTAAATAGAAAACTAGATACTACAAAATTTTCAAAACAAAATTTAAAAAATTATTTTAACACTTGATTTCATGCATATCCTTAAAAATTAAATGATTTAAATTATATAACTTTTTTTTATATTAAATTTAAGGAAATATAACTCAGTTCAAAATTAATAAATAATTTTATGAAAACTTTTTTATCTAATAATAATTAAGAGTATCGCTATTGCTTAAATGAAAAGTCTTATGCCAAACAGATAATTCAACCATTTTTATTAGTAATATAAAAATACAAGTGATTCTGCTTAATAAATTCATCTATCAGCAAGTAATATTTTTTGCTTTGATTTCAAGTGATAATTTGTTTATCAAAAATAATAAAGAACTTGAATTGACTTTAATTAAATCTTATAATCAAATGATAGCTAATATTATTTTATTTTTATTGTTAAAACTACTCATCAATTAAATTAAAGAAATACTTGTTTACTATTTTAAGTTTACCTAAAATTAAATTTATTTATTCAATCTTTTATTTATATTAAATATATATTTAAACATATTAGAATGTCAAATAAAACAATTAAAACAAAATCTTTTATTTTTATCCAACCTAATCAACGACTTAAGAGTCATACCCAGTCATAATTAAGATGAAAGATTCAATTTATTTAAAAAATTTAAAGAATGACTCTAAAAACGTAAACAAGTTGAAAAGATAAATTTGAATAGTAAGATAAATCTGATTGAATCATCTTATAAATATTTTTTATTCATTTATTTATTTTTAAATAATTTTTATAAAAAAAAAATTAAAAAACATGGCTACTAAAAATAGTTTCCTGCTATAATTAAACAATGAATTTCAATTAAAGTTTTATGTTTAAAGTTATCATACAAAGTACTCTATATTTGTTAATCTAAACAATCTCCAATAATCAGAGCACAATATAACTAAGCAGTAAAAATCTATTAGGTAATCAACTAAATAAATAAGAAAAAATTGGATTATCAAATTTGAAAGAAATGAATATGATGCTTTTTATTTAAGAAATTGATATAACCTTTTCTGATCAAACCTAAGCAATAATTTAGAATATTTTTGATTGACCTCACTCTAATTTTTCACAGTCCAAAATTTAATATTCCTTATTTAGTAACAGACTAGAAATCTTAAAGTTATATCTTGCTTTAATTTCAATTACTAAAAAGAGTATAAACACATTTTTCAATAAATAAAAAATAAATTATCTTGTTAGACTTAATGCTTAATTTTAAGAAAACCAAATTTTAGACATGATTTTACACATTCTATTCTATTGGAAGTCAAGTTTAGAATTTCTTAGTTCTTTTTTAACTTTTTTTTTATTTAATTTTTTACTTTTAAAATAATGTAGATAAAAAAATTATAATTAAAAAAAAGGAATTTAGAAAATTTAATATTATGGCCTTTATAGGTTTTTTTTTCATTTTATTTCAGTAATTTTTAAAATGATGAATGTCAATTATTTTTAAAAATTTTAATCAAAGAAGTGATCAAATCTAATAAATATGGGTAGCTGTTTATTTAATTTTATTGTTTATTTTTGTTTCTAATTTTAGTCTATTAAAATAAAATATTAAGAAATAAACAAATTTAAATTAATCTGAATATATAAAATAAAATGACAACATAAGAAAGATGTAATAAAAACAGAAAAAAAGAAATATATCAAAAAATTAATACTAATTTAGAAGTAAGATTAATAAGTCAGAAAATTTCTCTGAATTTATGAAGCAGGTACGAAAAGGAAGAGGACTTGAAATTCAAACTGTTTTGGTATTCAAAAATTTTCTTAGTTCTGAGTTATTAACCGGTATTATCGATGGTTCGTGATTATTCCTGTATTTATCAATAGTTTCAATAGTTAATTAATAAATAATAGCAATATTATTAATATTAGTAAGAAACTTAATAAATACGAGTATGACGATTATTTGATATATTTAAGAGATTTTAAGAGGCTTATTTCTTAATAGAGTGTTGAATTGACAAGATGATTTGACCAAATTTTACGATTTATTCACATAAAAATAGTAGAATCCTAAAACTAAAAATGTGAAAATTTTCGAAAATAACCATAATTTTGTAAATTTAAAATTAATTCAAATGAAAATAAAAATTGCTTAAGTGCTTGGATACATTTTTTTCACAAATTTTTTAATTCTTTTTTAATCATTATGCTGGAAAGATTGAATATTTCTAAGTAAAAAATTGGTTTATATTTATTATCTATATGCTATTTTCGATTAAATTTATCCCAAATATTTTTGAGATGAAACAAATTTTTTTAAAATTTGTTAGATAATTTGCTTCATAATTACAAGGAGAAAAAAAGATTGTAAAACTTAAATTCTCTGATTGATTTAATTATTAAAACAAATAAAAATAATTAAACAACATAAAAAATGAAGTGAGTCAAATTTTATTGATTAAATTAGATTTTAAATTATGACGCTTTTTTGTCTTATTTCTATTATGTTACTTTTATGAATAAATAAAATCTAAATTAAAATTCAGTTATTTTTTATATTTAAATACACATAAGAAATTATGATTTCCTTGAAATTTTTCAAAAATTATGTCAAAATTTTAAAATTTAAAATAATTTAATTTTTAAATTTTTTTGTTTCCAAAATTCTTATACAATAAATGTTTAAGAGATTTATTCATTAATTTTTTTCAAATATTCGATAAACAGGCCATTAAAAAGATGGGAAAAAAATATTCTTTAAATTTTTTTTTCAAAACAAATAATGAAAAAATAAAACAGCAAATCTTTTTTCTAAACTCACTGATAGGATCTTGAATTTTTTTGCATTTTTTAATATTTTTTTTTATGCAATCGACTTATTCAAAAAAAAGGTTTAGGCTAAATGTTAATGTTAAATAATATATTTAATTTTTTTCCGAAATAATTTCTTTTTTATTTTCTATTGTCCATTATAGGTTCCACTCATTCAGCTTGTCATAAATGATTTTACACTGAACCGGATCTCGGTATACACATAATTGGTTCTTATATTTTCTCATTAATCTTTTTGGCCAAGTCAAACATTTCTATCAACAAAAGTTAATTTAGGTTTGAAATCATTTTATATCATGTATCAACATGCTTTTTTTCACGATGATTTATTATACTAAGAGCATTAAAAAGCATTGGATCTATTTACAATGAGAAAAAAAACGCATAATTTTTTAATTCTAATTTTTTTTAGGAATTCTTAAGATATCTATCCGAGAACATTGAAATTTGTAAAATAAAAAAAAACAATTAATTAACGTAAACTAATGAATACCTCACATATTTAATTTTCTTTTAATATCATGTCACTTAAACAGATTCGATTTCAGCTAATCTGTCCTAAATAAAGCTCAACCCTGGCGCCTAAAATGCCAAGAAGACATGATCGTTCATCTTGTTCCGAAGTGTCGACTACAAGTCGGGACAGATCTTTGAGTAAATATTCTCATTCTAGCCGCAGGTATCAGCGATATCACAGAAAAAAAAGATCGTCCTCATCTAGTCCGAGTCGCTCTGTAGACAATCATCACAAAAAAAGGCATTCAAGATCTCGCAGTGAGCGCTCAAGGTCCCCGACACGAAGCCGAAGAAGAAGAGATCGCCAAAGCAAATATTGCCGAAGCAGATCCAGAAATAGGTACTTGAAGCTTAAGGGTTTTTATTTTATTTAAAAAATTAGAAGAAGGGCCAAGAAAAAATCTTATTACAGAAAAACGGACTCATCTGACTCTTCTAGACCAAAGCGAAAGTCTAGGAAACGGTCTACTGGCACCAGAAGCCGTGTTTCCCATTTACAAAATTTAGAGTCCAAAGTAGTAATTTTTTAAGCTTAAAAAAATTGGCAAAAAGTCTAATGGTAAAAAGGAACGAAGCGATTCAGGACATGTTAACATTCGGGATGACGATGATGGACACTTGATTTATGTTCCTGGTGATACTTTGCAATCAAGATGTAGCTAAAATTAATCTCAATTTACCGCTACTGACAACTAAACTTTATTCTAGATAAAATTAAGAAAACATTGGGTGAAGGAACTTTTGGTAAAGTGGTGGAAGTTAAAGATTTGAAAGAGTACAATTTATTGTTGAAATTTAATTGTTAAAATTATTTTTCTTTAGTCTAAATGAAAAATATAGGATTGCGATTAAAATAATTAAAAATGTTGACAAATATAGAGAAGCTGCCAAGCTGGAAATAAATGTTCTTAAAAAAATCAAAGAAAAAGATCCAGATGAAAGATAGTATGTTGATTTATAGATTTAAGTATTTAGAAGAATGTCATAAGTAAAGTGTAAAAAAAAATCTTCATTTTTTGAAAATATATTGTATCAACAAAATACATGAATTTGACATTCTTCTTCAAGTCACTGATTTCATTTTAAATATTTTAATATAACTCTTCGGGACCTTTTTCAGTATCTCAGGAACAAAATTTAAAGCGAAAACTAAAATTATGGATATCCTTAAACAATAAAAAATGCTCATATTTTTAACCACTTGTTTTCTGAACATTCTGATCACATTTTTTATTTTGAGAAAAAAATTGATCAAGTTAAATCTAAAAGATGTGAATTGAGCATATTTATTGTCCTTTATCGCACAAAAAATAAATTCTAATATTTTTAGGCCATTTAATTTGAAATATATTCATTGATTTATAATTCACTTGATGTATTTAAAAAAAATAATTTTCAAATCCATTTGATAACAAACTGGATCATTATACGCTTATTTCTAAAGTATACTTTGACCATATTTTTTGCATTGTTCCAAATTTTTTCAAATCAAAAGTACTATTTATAAAAATAAAAATTTCGTATTATATTTTTGATAATTTAATTTTATTTATCAATTTTGATCAGATATGATTTTCAGAAAACAGGTGAAGCGAAACTTTCTCTCAAAAATGTGTAAGTTTGTATTAATTTGAACACATTTTTGGAGCAAATAACATTTTTAAAAATTAAAACAATTTAAAAATTAAAAAAAAAGGCTTCAAAGAGTTAACATGAAGTAAAAAATCTATTAATAATTTTAGTTTATGTGTTCAAATTTTGGACTGGTTCGATTACCATGGGCACATGTGTATAGCATTTTCTCTTCTAGGCCTAAGTGTATTTGACTTTTTGGTAATTTTAATTTATTTGTTAATATTTATTTTAAATTAAATTTTTAGAAAGAGAACAATTATATTCCCTATTCAATTGATCAAGTTAGACATATTATTTATCAGCTTTGTATCGGAGTGAAATGTAAGCTAAAAATAAAATTCATATTATTTCTTAAATTTTACCAGGATCTAATTAAAATTAATCCATCGTAAAATTCCATAAAATGCCATAAAATTAGACAACTTTTGTTACAAGTGAGTAAATAATATATCAACAAAAAATCTGATGTAATTTTACGGAGTCTAATGCTAACTGACCCAATCTTATCTCAAATTTATAGTGTTTGATTCATTTATGACAATTTAAAAGCCCTCACCCACAATTAAAAAACTTTTTGGCACAAAAAATTACTTCTCTTTAGTCAGGCCTTTTTTTTTAATTTTAATTTTTCATTCAGAACAACTTGGGGACTACGGATAAGATAATATTCAAATTGATTTTATTTTTCAAGTCCACGTTTTTATTTATTACTTTTTTAAAAATAATCGAATCATTGGCATTCTATCTTTATTACAGATAATTTTAAAGCTTCAACTAAAGTAAAATAAAAATAAATTAAAGAATTTTCTTTCAATTATAAAAATTGTGCTCGTGAATTTTGAAATTTTGTTAGAAAAGTTTCGATTAAAATATGCAATTGTAATATTCAAATTTATAAAGCTATTAAATTAACTATTATGTAAAAGGGCATACATTTTTCAAAATCAAAAGAAAATAAAACTGATAAAATATTTCAAATTCTAAATGAATAATTCTCCAACACTCTGAATTAGTGATTATATACAGAAATAAGAAATTAAAAAAAAAAAACATAATAATAAAATAATAAGAATTATAAAAAATTTAAAAAGATTATTGATAATTATAATTTTACATTTCTTGGTTTTGTTTGGCAAAGTACAAAAATAATAGGGCTAAAAAATTAAAATATAAAAAAAGTTATAAAAAGTTAAAAAAAATTAATTTTACTTGAGTTGAATCAATCTTAATTAGTTAAATTATAATTTATCTAATGGTAAGTTGTTTAAAAGTCAGAAGTCTTAAGAACGACTAAAAATTCAAATGGTCGTGATCATGACTGATGAATTATCTTTTTGTCGTTTCAGGTAGTTATTGTCATGGCCTAATTTAAGTCAAAATTAAAGTCTGAACTTTAATTTTAGTAATTTTGACTTGACTTGTGACTGCTAAACAACTCTGGTTTATTACTTAAAATTACGAAATTTTACAATATTCTACATATAAAATGGCTTTTAAAACTTTAAAACAGAAAATGAATGTTAATTTTGTTCCTAATGTTAAGTTTTATTTAGAATTTTTGCTAATATTTCAAATAATGACAATTCTTTCAGAAGATAGTATTAAAAAAAAATACTTAAATTTGTTCAGAATTATTTGATATACCAACTGGTCTTAATAAATATATTTTTTAAACCCCCCTAAAGATTTACCTTACCATTCATTTTCACATGTAGAGAAAAAGGCTATCAAGTTAGATTTTATTTATTCAGGTAGAGTTGAAATGCATGATGTGAACCTAAGTAAAATAATTTTTTTTTAGTAGCTTTCGAAAACAATATTTAAAAGCCAAAGTCTTAAAAAAAAATAAAATGGAAGAACTAGCTCCAATTTTTAAACTTGTATAAAAGTTTTAAAATATGACAGACCTTTTTCTATCTAATTTCGATTTCGAGAAATGCTTAACTGAAAACCAAGAAAAAAAGCCAAAAATATTATATATATTTTTCAGAGTTGGTCAAAAGTCAAAGTTAAAGTCTGTACTTAATTTTTTAATAAAGTCTGGGTCAAAACTTTTTTTTAATTTTTTTTCTTTAAACGATGCTTTTTTAGGGTTCTTATTTAGAAGGCCGCTACAATAGCTACCTGGAACGGCAAAAAATCATATGACTGTGATCCTGACTGATGGATTGCCGTTCCAGCAAGTTTTTTTGGCGGCCCAGTTCAAGTCTAAATTATTAAAATAAAGGTCCAAGCCGAGACCTTAAAGTATAAAAAATTATTCAAAATAATTTCCAAACAACTTTTAACGATTCTGACTTTAAAGTTTGACTTTTGACCAACTCTGATATTTTTACAAGAAAAGAAAGGCGTAAAGAAAATTTTCGAATTATTCTTGCATTAATTTTATTTTAACTTCTAGAAAGAAACTGAAAAATTATATAAGATTTTGTTCTATTCTTTTGTACTAGATTTCAAAAAACCCTAATTTTTAGATGATCGATGCCATTAAAAAACGCTATCTTATTATTTTAGGTATTAAAAATATATTTTTTTAAGTTCTTCACGACAACCAGCTAACGCACACAGATTTGAAGCCTGAGAATATTCTTTTTGTTGACTCAGATTATGATGTCATCTACAACTCCCGAAAAGTTTGAACAAAAATTTTTATTTAAAAGCAGAAATTCGTGTTATTTGTTTCTTAAACACGAAATCAACTTCATCACTCCAATTTTACTCATTAAATATTAGAATATTTTTTTTTATAAAAAATATTACAGAAACGAGATGAACGGATCGTAAAGCAAACAGAAATAAGAGTAATTGACTTTGGGTCAGCTACATTTGACTGGGAACATCATTCAACCATTGTTTCGACCCGGCACTACCGAGCTCCCGAAGTAATCCTCGAGCTAGGCTGGTCCCAACCATGCGATGTCTGGAGCGTCGGATGCATTCTATTCGAGCTCTATCTTGGTTTTACTCTATTCCAGGTAAAGTAAATGAAAAACCCTAAATAAAAATTCTTTTAATTTTTTCGAATTTTTTTCTTAGACTCATGATAATATCGAGCATCTGGCAATGATGGAAAGGATACTCGGTCCCATTCCGAGAAGCATGGCTAAGAGAACAAGGTTTTGGTTTTGAAAAATTTTTTGTTTTATTTGAAAAAAAATTTTAAAAACTTTTATTTAATTTTTTTTATATAGAAAGACGAAATATTTTCGCCGAGGAAAACTTGACTGGGATGAGCGGAGTTCGGCTGGTCGATATGTAAAAGAAAACTGTAAAGCTTTGAGAGTATGATTTGGAAAAAATTTAAATTTTTTGATTTCATTTTGTTTCTTAGAAATACATGCTCAGTGATGATGACGATCATAGAGATTTGATTGATCTAATAGAGCAAATGTTGATTTACGAACCCGATAAAAGGTTCGAAAAAAATTATTTTTCTTCTTTTGAATATTTTATTTTTCAAATTTTTTTAGAATAACTTTGAACCAGGCATTAAAACATGTATTTTTCGATCGGTTGCCAACAGGGCTCAGACATCCCGATGATTTTCGCCTGCACAAAAAATGATTAAAATTAATTTACGCTTTTATTTTCTCAATTTAAATAAATCTTTCTTTTCTTTAACATAAACATGTTAAAGTTTTCAACCTAAACCATATTTTTAAATTTACAAATTTTTTAAAATATATCTATATAAAACACACACATATATATTTCATGTTGAGGTACTTTTTTTTTTGGTGTATTTTTACGAGTTTTATTTTTGTATTATAAAATTTTGAACGAAATTTAACGATTGTTAATAAATAATTGTTTCGATTATAAACATTTCAGTGTATATTATTGTATAACTCAAATGAATGCAAATAAATTAAATGAAGCAAATGGCCGATGTATCTTTTTGAGATTTGGTTAAACGCTTTTTGGGCATTCAGCAATTTTATTAGCTTGAAAACTATTTTTTCAAATAAACGGTTTTATTCAACCACTAAATATCTTCTTTTTTTTTCAAATTATCCAACCCTCAAAAAAAAATTAAATTATTATTTTTTACTTTATTTATTTTAATTTTGAATTAAAAAAAAATAATTGCTTTAAAAAGTTTCAAGTGCTCGAAACCCTAGAATGACAAAATAAATTATATTAATGTAGCTATCATAATTAAGTAATCTTACACAATTATAGAGGATTTTCTAATTTTTGACTTTTTTTAAATAAAGATTAAGCTAAGTAAAACTAAAAAAAGTCCTGGCAGGTCATTAATTAAAGGCTTGGTAAATAGATTGTTTTTTATTGAGTATTTTTTTGGTCGAAATTGTATTATTTTAACCCTAAAAGAAAAAAAATATTTAGATAAATATTTGTAAGCTTTTAAAAGATTCTTCACACGAATTCATTCAAAAGCTGGTATTGCACCAAAGACTTAAAAAGTCTGAATAAAATTCTTTTTCATAAATACTAAGTTTAAGCTAATTAATGATGTCAACTAGAAATTTTTCGAGCTGAATGGTATTTTTAAGAATTAATAAAACTTGACAACACAGAATACAAAAAAATTAAATCTGTCTGTTTTATAGAATTAATAAAAAAACAAAATTTTAAAGTAAAAAAATCTTTGTTTTGGTTACTATGGTAAATAAATACTATTGACCATTTTAATTAATAAGTTAAAGTCTAAAATTTTTTGTTGCTGTTAAAACTAGAACTTGAATTTAATTATTTTTGTCAACCAAAAATTTAATACAATGTCAGCAAGGGAAAGCTCATCACATAATGGAAAAGTCAAGTCCAAAAGTTCAGTCTCAACATTGCCAATCACGTGCCAAATTTGCTTTGAAAATGTCAAAGAACCTTGTGTATGCTCAAATTTACATGTATTTTGTTCATTTTGTATAGATATATGGTTGGAAAAAAATAACCAATGTCCCACATGTCATGTCCGAATAGACGAAAATAATCCGTATAAGCATCTAGTCGGTGGAATTCAAAATTTCGATTCCTCATTGCCAAAAACAACTGAATTTTCTAATCCTAGTTTTCGTAAAGCTAGATATCTAATAATGTTTCAACAGTATGAAGACGAAATCAGTCGGCTAAATAATCTTGTTGTTTCTTTAAAAGAGGAAGTTACTAAATTGAAGGTATGTTATAATTTTTTTTTTAATTTTTTAAGAAAAATTTTTAAAGGAAACAGCTAAAAATTTCGATCCACTCAATTCACCTCAACATGATATGATACAATTGCTGAAGAACAAGCTACAATATGTTCAAATAAGCTATAACGAAGCTTGTCAAGAAAATGAAGGATTAAAAGAAGTAAATTTTTATTTATCAATATCTAAATTAAAATGAGTAGTTTTTAATTAACTATGAATTAATGAACATTGAAATTTTGTCAGATTTTTTTTTTGGCTCAAAAATAGATCTATTTCGTACAAAAATAAACTTTATTACGAAATTAGTAAGAAAGGTTACATGAGATTGCGCTGGTATAGTTTAAAAAACGATGACTTATGGACCCTGAGGGTATTATTAATTTATGAGTTTATATTTTTGCTTTTTTTTCTAATTATTTTAAGTCCAAATTCATTTATTTTTTTCTTCAAAAATAATCTTTTATAAATACCGTTTAAACATAAAAGCATTGGCAAATATTAACAAATTTTCTCAAAAATTTACGACCCTTGTATAAGAGCGATGCAGTCGAACCTCGTTATAATCACTCTGTTCCGTATAATGTTGGTTATAAAAATGTTTTAAATTTTTTTTTAATTTAAATTCTCAAATTATCCCTTGTCAAAGTAGACTGATTAATTCTTCATTTATATAATTAATAAAAATTAAAATAAAGTTTATAAAACTCTAAAATATGAATATTTATGTCAAATTTTTTAATTTTTTTCAAAGTCAATATAAATTAAATTGATATTATTGTAAAATGAAAGCTTGAATGTTGAATATTTCAACATCGATCTCTTTATCAAAAAACTATTTATCAATCTTGAATAAAAAAATCAAACAGTTTTTTAGCATTATTATATTTTGCCAAAGGTTCAATCAGATTATTGCTATACTTTAAATTATAGCTTAAATGTCCTGAGTTATTTTTCGCCATTCTTTTTTTTTTAATTCTCAGGTGAGTTATGCTAGATCAGTGTTGTAAAATAGCATGATAACATTCTTTCCAAAAATACATTGCCTCTTTTGAAAATTAATCTAAAAGAGCTGAGCAATAATCAAAATAAGGTAAGATCAATGTTTTAAAAAGCTTTGACAGAAGCTGGCAAATATAAAATTTCTTGCTGTCCTTAACTATTTCTTGCTGCAAGCGAATTTAGAAAAATTTAGATTATGTTCACTCTTAGAACCTTTAAGACTGATATCGTTGACAACTTTTATACTGTTCCTACATAGGTTTATCGTTTCATAAACATTAATATTATTTATATTATAAAATACATTAATATTATGTTTGTAGGTTATAGATTTCCGATTTTAATAAATGGTAGAATTTTTTTTTGGTTCGAAAAAAAGTAAAAATTTAACAAAAGGTTAATAAATTAAAACAAAAATTGATTCAATTTTAAAAAATATTAAATTTTGGTTGTTTAAAATTTAACTCTAGTATGTAATTTTTATTACCTTTATTTTTTTGTTAATATAAGACTATTAGTTAACTCAACTGATCTAAATAGTTAAAAGCTAGATTGAATCTAATTAAAAAAAATCTAGCTAAACGCAGATCTTAATCGTTCTAAGAATACGGTTTGCTATGAAGTTTTCATTATCGAGCTAGGTCTGTTTTTGAATAAAAATCCTTGAATCTTTTAAATATAAAATAAATTATAATTTAAATTTTATCATTTTTAAAAAATAATTTTTTTGAAGCAATATAAAAATTTAGAAAATGAAATTCAATGCTAGTACAAGACATAGCTCATCTCAAGGCAAGTCTCAATGAAAAATCATCCCAGCTGTAAAAACAAAATTTTAATTATTTAATTTTAAGTAAAACTTTATTTAAATTAAAAGCGGATCGAAGATAATTGCTGAAAATCTACAATCCAAAATACAGAACTATGAAAAAGAAATAAAATTTTTAAAAAAATCTTTAGGAAAAAGTGAAAAATACATTGCTAGTTTGAAAACACAACGCGATAAAGAAAACAAGCCAAATGGGAAATATGCTGAAGAAACATTTCAGTCCAATTCATCATCAGCATTTAGTTTCATAAAGCCATCTAGTTTAACATCAAGCCTTAATTCAGCTATCAAAAATAAAAACGATTCCAGTTCCATCAATAAGACTGATTTAAAAAGCGTAAAATTTAGTGAAAGAATAGATAAATTTCCGTCTAGCTTAAGCTCGGCAGGTTCTTCTAATTCACCAAAATATTCAGCAAACAAAAACATTCCAAACTTATGTGATAGCTTGAAAAAAAATTTAATTTCAAATTCAAGTGGTAATAGCCATGACTTCGATGCCAACAACCAACTTTCTCAAAGTATGCTGATCATGAGCAACAATCAATTGTCCAATTTTCTTTCATCAAACTCCTCGAATAGCTTCACAAATCAGTCACACAATCAAAATTTTGTTTACTCTTCATTGAAAAAGTGTCGTAGAGACGAAGTTGGACTGGAAAAGCCTGACGAATCTACCAACGAGAAAACAAAAAACAAGGATAATTTAAATGCATCCACATCCGAGTTCATAGATTGCATGGAAATATTAAATCGAGCTGAAAAAAATGTACAAAATCGTCAAAAATCGCCGACTAGACCAGTTCAAAATTCTAATTTAAAAAATAACTTCTTGCACCAAAACGAAACAAATGGTTTAGTTCAAATGAAGTCTGATTCTTCGATTCACTCGTCTTCTTCATCCGGAAATTCCCTTTCAGCGAATGGAGCATCTTCGATTTCATCCAGTAGTCCCTCCGATTCTTCGATAAACTTTAATAGCTTGGGTAAAAAAAATACAAGTGAAAACTTTAAAAATGCCACATTTAATATGAAATCATACAGTTTTAATTCTTACCATCCAAATACTAAACATGGTAAATGAATACAATTTTGAAATAAAAGTTTCATTTTAATTTTAAATTTATTTAGATGCTTTGTTTAAAGAACATGGTCAAAATTTAAATTATAATAATAATAATGGAATTAGCTTTAGCATGGCTAATAGAAGCAGGACTATTGAGCCGAATAATAATATTTAAAAATAATTGATATCTTTTTCTTAAAATTATTAAACTTATGTGAATAGAAATTTTTTATTAAAATTTGGAGATTTCATTTACGGACATTAATTTTGAATGTATACTTTTATTATTAATAAAAATTGATATTTTAATTAAGCAATTAATTTTTTATTTTTAAATGAAAATTTTATTTATTTTAATCTAAATCAAATATTTATAAATTTTGAAAGAAAAACAAAAAAATGACAAATTTGACGGTGTTCAATCAAAAAAAGCATAGAGACGCTTAAAATTAGATATAATTAAAGCCTTCAAGAAATAATTAATTTTATTTATTTCATTTATTTATTCATCATTATTTTTAAATTGCTTCATATTGGGAAAAATTGAAATTAAAAATTAGAAGTTATAAAAAATAAAAAAAACAGATCGTTTATTTTTTTTTATTCTAACTTGTGATCTCAATTTTTAATAGAATTTGCCCCAAGTGGTTCAACAAGTTACTGAAGAAGCTAACCCATCTCAAGTACAAGCTATTCATATGTACTAGAATCCATCCTGGGAACTCCGACATTAAGGATCAATACCGAACTGTATGCCTCCAACTGAAGAAGTCCCTCAGACAAGCCCGCTTGAAATACGAGCTAAATATCATCTCACTTAGCAAACACAACCCCAAGTTGATCTACTCGTATGTGAAGAGTCAAAGAAAGCTACCCACCCAGATACGTTCGCTCATCGACCCCCAAGGCAACACCATTACCGACATGCCAAAGATTGTGAATATGCTTAACGACCAGTTCTTCTCAGCCTTCAACCCAGTCACCCACCTCCCTGTTCCTACCATGCCTTCTAGATCCCTAGCCACCTGCCAAGTTGCCATGGAGTCTTTCTCATCGAACAAAGTTAGACTTATTCTTAACATACTCAATAAATACAAGTCTCAAGGTTCTGACAAACTTAATCCCTACGTTTTACGTGAATGCGCCGACGCCCTTGCCGAAGCTTTCTCCCTAATCTTCTGCCAATCCTTTAAATCCGGGAAGCTCCCCACCCACTAGAAGGAAGCGAATGTTACCCCCATCTTCAAGAAAGGTACCAGAACCGACCCAGTCAACTACAGACCTATATCCCTCACTGCGGTGCCATGCAAAATAATGGAACGCATCATCAGAGACATCATGATGGATCACCTCACCATTAACCAGCTCATCACTCCTCAACAACACGGCTTCGTATACAAAAAGTCATGTGAGTCGAACCTGCTGGAAACCCTCGATATCATAACCGAAGCTTCCAGCCGTGGATTCACCTCGATCATAGTCTTCCTCGATTTTGCCAAAGCCTTCGATAAAGTGTCCCACTCAGCACTGCTGTCCAAGCTAAAGTCATACGGTTTCGACGGCCTCCTCCTCGACTGGCTCTCCGATTTCCTTTCCGACAGAAAACAACGAGTAGTTATCGGCTCCAGCTCTTCAGACTGGTGCCAGGTCACGAGCGGTGTACCTCAGGGATCCGTTCTTGGTCCTCTACTATTCACCCTGTTCATCAACGACATGCCAAACGGAGTACACCACCACTGCAAGCTCTTTGCCGATGACACCAAGATCATTGCCACCATCAAGAACGGCCTCGATATTGCCCAACTACAGTCCGATATAGACCTGCTCGCGACGTGGGCTAACACCTGGCACATGAGTTTCAACGTCGAGAAATGCAAATTCATGGTTTTCAAAAATAAAACTAATCACTTTTGCACTTCTTTCAAGCTCACCATGACATCAGCTGAAACCGGTTCTAGACTGACACTTGAAGAGATCAAAACGGAAAAGGACCTCGGCGTATATTTCTCTAGTGACCTGAAATGGAGAACCCACTGCCAACACTCGGCGGCCAAAGCCAACTCCATTCTTGGACAACTCCGCCAGGCCTTCCATGCCTGGAATCCTCAATCCTTCAAGTCCCTGTACACTGCTTTTGTCCGACCTCACCTCGAATATGCCACCTCAGTATGGAATCCCCATAGACGAGCAGATATAAGGATCATCGAAAACATCCAAAGGAGAGCAACCAAACTAGTAGGCCGCATCAGAGACCGTAGCTACCAAGACAGGCTCGCCATCCTGAATTTAACCACCCTCGAATCACGCAGATCAAGAGGTGACCTCATCTCCCATTACAAGATCGCAAATGGACTACTTGACGTCAACTGGCTAGCCTCAACCAAACTTATGTCGTCCATCGCCTGCCACGGTCCAGCCAACGCAATCAGGGGTCACAAAAAACGCCTTTTTGTCCAACTATCCAACTGCCCGGCGCGAACAAACTTCCTTAATAACAGAGTTGCATCTACCTGGAACAACCTCGCGTCCTCGACAGTCAACGCTCCAACCCTTAACAGCCTCAAGGCCCGCCTCGACATACATCTTGCCCGCACGAACACCACCACCACCTAAACCTCAACGACCAACCATGGCCCAGTCAGTGAGACGGTAAGTCGAAGGCCTGGGCACTCCCCAGAAGCGTTTACGCTAGGACTGGGGTGGCCTTAGCTCGAAAACTCATCGTCCCACATTCCTTCTTGCCAAACGCACAACCAGTCATCATAGCGATTCAAGTTGTTTTGGATTGCTCGCAGGGTGATTCCCTGCTATGACTCAATTTATTATTATTATTAATTTAATTTAATTATATGTAAAAATTAATTAAGAAATTTCAACAAAAGACTTTTTAGGTATATTATTGTTATTATTATTTATTTCATTAAATGCCTTAAAGGCGATGTAAAGTAATAAAATTAAAAAGAAAAAGAAAAAAAAGGCAAAAAATTAGATAGTAAATTAATTAGATATTGCGTATTAAATCCTGGTCTAGCTCAAAAATTATCAGTTTTTGATAATTTTGAGATCGTAAAAGCTACATTAAATAATTTGGTCGAAAAAAAACTGTATTTCAAATTCAAATACCTGAGAAATTTATCCTTGAAAATTACAGATGTCTATTTATTATTTCGTTCTAAGAAACATACTATATTTGAAAATACTTAATTAAAAAATTTTATTTTGTAAAATATGAACTAATTGTGAAAAATAATTGAAACAAAAATTTGACCCCGACGTGACTCGAACACGCAACCTTCTGATCTGGAGTCAGACGCGCTACCAATTGCGCCACGAAGTCTCATACTTTAATATTATGTTTATTTTAATAATAAATTGAATAAATAAATTTTAACGAAATTATTTTTGAATAATTTTGTAAAGAGCAATTAAATTTTATTAAAAAAAAAATTGAAAAAATTTAATTTTATAATATGTCCACGATAGTCGAAATTTTTGAAAAATTTGGCATCAATCTAAATAATGGAGAGGAGACTTTTAATAGTTTTAGTGTCGACCCTCGCAGATTTCAATCCAACCTGATACAATTAATTCAAAAATCACCTGAAAATCCCAAATGGGAGAAAAATTATGAGACAATTTGGAAAAATCTCGAATCATATCTAGATAATGAAAAAAACTTTGCAGTAGCTTTATTACCAAGCAAAAATGTCAGCAGCCAGCACACTCACAGCTCGAATCAAGACAGTCTACTCAAAATTTTGCTCGAAATATCCGACCTGCAGTCCGACCTGTTCGATTATTTGATCTCAAAAATACTAAATTACCTAGAGACCAGCGACGCCAAATCTGACATTCAAATCCTCGGTCTCCAAATCAACATACCAAGCTATATCGTTTCTCAATTTAGGTACCAGCCACGTATCAACAATCCTCAAGCGTTGTGCCAAAAATTAATCGAACTGATAAACAACACCACAAATTTTGTAATCAAAAAAGAGATCATTGCCTGCTTTCCAGACATTTTGTGTGACTGTCAACACGATGGCTTGGTAAACGACTTGGAGCTTCTTCTAGATGAAATCGAACTCATCAGTCCCACTCTGGACACACTCAGCAACCTTAGTTTTAAGAAAGAAAATTTACTCGGCATCACTCGCAGCGTGCTACTAAAATATCCACTTTTGAGTGAAAAAGATCTACCATCCAGCTTGAGGTTCATTCTAAAAGCTTCCATTATCCTAAATGACAAAGATGTGTTCAATGATTTACGTAGCAAATTAAAATTAGAGGAACTAGCAGACAATTCAATAAGACATGTTGTCTATGATATATTTAGGGAAAACTTTCAAGTTTCTAATCAATTGGTCGAGCTCTATTCGACTTGTATTCAGTACAATACTTTGGCATTTGTGAACAATTTGATTCTGCCATTTGACTTTTTGGTAGTGACTTTGAGCTATTCGATCACGCAATATTCTAAATCAATTGACAAACTTTTCAAAGCAGCAATTAAACAGGAAGCAATTAGAAATGTTGAAAAGTCTAGTTTAATTTTTATTAAATTTTGCTCAAATTTTTCCCAAGAAATTCTCGATCCAATTGAAAAAATGTCCAAATCGTTGATTCAAAATCCTCCTGGTGAATTGGCCATCGATCGGAAAGCTAATCTTCAAAGACATGTTTTTGCACATGGACAAAAACGTTCGTCAACAGCTACTCCATATGAAGAATTTTGTTGACAAAATTTTCAAACAATTATATGTTCATTAGGATTTGATAAAGTGTTTGATCAGTAGTTAATGAGATGATATATTTTTTATTTTTGTTAAAAATATCTTTTAAATTATTTTTATTTTTTTTGTTAATGGAAATTAACTAACCCAAAATAAAAAAAATGTTTGGTAATCCAAGATCCAAATTCATCCAAAGAAAATTGGCATAAATTTTAAAAAAAAGTCAGTGTCAAACATTAGATGAAAAAAATTTAATATGAAATTATTTGCTTGAACTGGTAATAAATTATACGGGTCCTATCCGAGAGAACTGTTTAGATGTGTTGGTCAATCTGTCATCAGCAGAAAAAGAAAGTGCACTGACGCCTTTTCAGATGCAGATAAAACCCTGCTTGATTACATTGAATTTTTTAATTTGTCTGAAATTCGCAAAGTATACACCATCATTTGCTCAATTGCTTATTCGCATCCAAAGCCCTCGGCACCCGAGTCCATCTCAGTAATTTCGAGCTCACAGTCTTTCACCAGACCCAGCAATATTCAAGATAATTTAAATATTCTTATCAACAAACAATTGAGCTCAAATAGCCTCAAACATAAGCAAATTGGAGTGATAGGAGCTTTGATGCTTTTAAAAAGTATGGCTATAGAACCAAGGCTAAACCAACTGAGAAACTAGAAGAAGAAAATGAAAGTTTTTTTTCGTGCTCGAGTTCTCAGTCAAGTATTTATAACGCACCAGGCAATTCCACTTCAATTCAGAACACTTCATATATTTTGTCCAACATAGCAACAGAGATTAAAAATATTTGGGAGATGATCTTGGAATCAAGTCGATCCAGTCCAGAATCCTTGGGTCTTTTCGAAGACGATCTGACTGGCATAGTGCTAAAAGATTGCATCGGTGAAAGCTTGGAGATGCTAATGAAGGAGAACTTGCGAGACATGTCCAGAAATTTGTTTAAATTAGATCCTGGCTATAAGCAAACATTGTCCAAGTACAGCAGTCAATTGTCTTCGTTCAGATTTGGCTACGATTTCGGTCTTGACCAAGCAACCCATGGAGCTCTTAATTTGCTGCCTTTGGTTCTGAATGACTTGAAAAAAAAGAACACCTGCATTCTAAATCCGCACATTCAGCAGTTGAATCTTCCTTCGATTGCCATTCCGTCTACATTTCGTCTCATGTGTGCCTTAGAACGAAATAATCTTAAAGCATATTAAGCTGTAAAAGACACAGAGAACATTTTAAAATAATGTTAATTTTAAAATTTCTAATTTTATTTTTTAATTTTTTATTTCAAGATTTCGAATAATAACATATTAAAAGGTTTTATTATATTTAGAACAAGTTTTTTTGAGTGAACTAAAAAAATTTGATAAAATAAGTATGTCTTCACTCACTATCAATTTGATGTGGCCTTATCTAGAGTCTCAAACTAAGACAAAACAAATTTTGCCTCCCTAATATACTAGTTTTTAAATAACAAAAAAATTTCTTCAATAAAATTTGATTTAAAATTATGTAAAATATATTATAAATTTAGCCCAGGAAGTGAAGCGATGGGTTTATCTTGTTCATGTAGCATTTGATAAATTTGATAATAAAATAACTTTTTTCTAGAAAAAAACACAAATTTTTTCAATGTTTAGGAACTTTCTGTTTTGACAAAAAAATATACATACAGTGGGTATTTCAAAAACGACATGCCCCCTAAGGTCGCGACCTAAAACCGAACCATTAGCGGCGCCGTACCGAACCAAAAGCGGCGCAGTACCGAACCAAAAGCGGTGCTGTACCGAACCAAAAGCGGCGCCGTACCGTACCAAAAGAACAGAACTAACCGAACCAAACGAACCGTACCAACCGAACCACCGACCGAACCACCGACCGAACCCATTTTTTTTTTAAATTTATTTTTGAAATTTTAAATTTTTTTAGTTAAAAGAATAAATTTTTTAAATTTTTTTAATTTCGTTTTTTAAATAATTTTTTCTTGAAATTTAATTTAATGTTAATTTTTTTTTTTACTTTTTTCAAAAATATCATAAAAAAAAATTTTTCTCTTTTAGCTAAAAAAATTTTAAATTTCAAAAATAAATGTTTAAAAAAAAAGGTGCAGTTTAATCGATTAACATGGTTCGGTATGGTTCTGTGGTACGGTTTGGTTCGGTGGTACGGTTCGGTTCGGTGGTACGGTTCGGTTCGGTGGTACGGTTCGGTTCGGTGGTACGGTTCGGTTCGGTGGTACGGTTCGGTTCGGTGGTACGGTTCGGTTCGGTGGTACGGTTCGGTTCGGTGGTACGGTTCGGTTCGGTGGTTCGGTCCGGTCGGTGGTTCGGTTCGGTTCGTTTGGTTCGGTTGGCACGCTTCGTATGGTTAGGTTGGCACGGTTGGTACGGTTCGTTTGGTTCGATTAGTACGGCTCGTTTGGTACGGTACTGCGCCGTTTATGGTTCGGTTCGGCGCCGTTTATGGTAAGGTTCGGCGCCGTTTATGGTAAGGTTCGGCGCCGTTTATGGTACGGTTCGGCGCCGCTAATGGTTCGGTTTTAGGTCGCGACCTTAGGGGGCATGTCGTTTTTGAAATACCCACTGTAAATTGAGCCTTATTTATTTATATTTACGAAAATTTGAAAAAAGGCTAACAGCATTACTAGATTAAAAGTTAATAAAGCTGACTAAGATTAATAAAAGAATAATTTTTTTCAGGTTGAATTTGATTAATTAAAAAAAAATTAACTTTATCTCAATGCAAGTAATATTTTATTTTTAATATTAAATTTTTTTAAATGAAATCATCGAAAAATCAAAAAATTTCATCTTCAAAATAGTTTGAATTATTTTTAATTGTTAGAACGCTATGATGATAATAATCAAATATTAATATTTTATTCAGATGTTAAATAGTATAAACAAAACTTAATTTTCTACCAAATCATCTACTTTTTTAAATGCTTTTATATTTAACTTCAAATAATAATGCATCTATCATCTAATTGAAAGAAAAGCTAAATATCATTCACCAAACCGACATATCCCCAAAAATTAAAAAAAGTTTTAAAAGGCAAAAGTTTAAATGTGAAATAGATGATTATCGGCAAAATGAAGTTTCAAATTTTAAGATCAAAACTTCTCAAGCAAACAATTGAGCTCAAATATTAATTAAAGTAATATAATAATAATTTTCTGACACAAGGAATCATCTAAAATTTTAAAACTTAATTAATCGAATTATTTATTTATCTGTTTTATCAGTGCTGAGCTAGAGCTCATTCAGATTAAAAAAAATAAAAAAAATATAAAATAGAATAAAAAAATGAAATAGAATAAAATTGTAAAGTAAAAATAAAATAAAAGAAAAATAAGTTAAAATATAATGACTAGACATGCTATGTTTAATAATGGTTCATTATCGAATCAACAACAAATTGATTGAAATCGAATTAATTTAATAAAAACAATCAATAGTTTAAATAATTACGTTAATTTAATTCAGAAATTTAAATTCATAACTTTTTTTCATTCAAACTAAGATAATTTTATTTTTCCAAATAAATTTTAAACAAATTTTAAATTAAATATTAAATTTTTTTGTCTCATTAAAATCAATTAAATATAAAAAATGTAAACCTATTAAAGTTTAATAAAAAGCAATATTTTAAAATTTTATACATAAAAATAAACTTGACATAACATGTCAAGTATTTGTATAAGGAAAAAAAATGTTTTTTCTCTATTATTAAAAAAATTAACATTAATATTTTGATCTTGATCTCAAATTTCAATTTGTCTGATTATCTCTAATTTTAACGTTTTTATAATAGTAATTCACATTTACAATTTACAATTCATGATTTTTTAATCGAAATTTCTTAAATCAACAGTTAATTAATTTGAGATTTTAATTAATTATAAAAAATTTGAGATTTTATTTTTGAATCTCAAATATTAAGAATAATTTTTTTTTAACGATTTCAATTTTTCAAATCAATTATTTTGAATTTTTTTCTCAAAATTATAAAAAATTTAAGATAATTCAATTTTTATTCAAAAATTTAGACATAAATTAATGCAAAAAAAAAACAAGCAGATGAGATTTGAATTTTTGAAAAAAATTTAAATTCATGTCTTAATATACACGTGATCAACTCAATATGGATTTTGCTGACTATTTGGGCTGTCCCATTTTATCTATTAACAAAGATGACCTGCTTCGTTACGGTAATGATTGGATAAATAAATTTAAAAGTTTTAATGATGACGAAAAAAAGCTAGTGTGCAATTGTATATTTTATTTAATTAACTGGTTTATTGAACTAATAAATGCATTTAGTGGGAAAATTTTCGATGACCAATTTCAGCTTGGAGACAAATTGATCAATCGCTTGAATGATATTTGCCAACTAAGAAGTGTTTTAAAAAATATTCTCTCTCTAATGAAGTTCTATCGTCCACCTATGGTAGTTTTTGGCCTCATTGACTCATCAGTAGATGAATTGCCATTCGTTCAGCAATTTGTTAAGGAAAACAAGCCAAAGAGTGGCAAGAAAAAAGGCTTCAAAGAGGCAAAAAAAGCTGCTAAAAAACCCAAAACTGAAATTTGTTTGACAACTCGGACTTGGAAGAAGAAAAGAGCATCGTTGATGATTCCGAAGATGACCAAGAGTCCACATCTGAATTTGACTTGAATAAAATATCAATCTATTTCCGAGAATTTGATTTAAGTCTGATTAACATGGTGAATTTCAATCTGAACCTAAATCCCAATGTAATACCAGACACAATCGAAAAGAACCAACATTTTCAAGTCTAAAACCAGAGCATTTGCTTTATGTAATAAGCGATTTCAATTCAAAACTAAGCATTATCTTAAAATCAAATTCTGCCAAAACTAATCCACTAGGTTTGACAGCTAAACCAACCAAGTCGCAACTATTTTTGCAGTCTAACCCAGTTGATGTGACTGGGGTAATAAACAATCTGATAGATAAAAACATGCCTGCTCTTATTAATCATTTGGACACTATTCAAAATCACATAAGAACCATCCAGGATAGACACGATGGCATCAAAGACCCCTCTGAGATTTCAACAAGTGAAAATAATTTATTTCTGCTAAAAATTCTCAATCAAATACTAAAGATGCTGCAGCAGACATTTTCCTATTTGAATAGTGTAAATAATCAGAGTAAATTGGAGGATTTATTTAAAATTATTATCAAATCAGTCAAAATACAGTCAAGTTCGAAATTGGCAAGTCAAATTGACAAGCTGCCCGATTTAGTGTGCTTCAATTATTTGGCCAAGTTTAAAGATGTTTTGTTGGACCTCAATTCTGGCCACACTTTGATCCAACTCTTGGATTTGATAATCAAAATTTTATCCAAAAAAACTGATGAAAACCTCTTGGCAAAAATGAAAAAAATACTGTGTACTTGTTCATTGGAATTTTTGACTAATGATTATAATCCAAAGTTAAATTTGGTATTCTCAAATCGACAGATGAGCAATGATGGAGTAGTTTGCTGCCTGAATTATTTGATTAGTAATAGTGAGAATAGCTTGAGTGTAGTCGAAGATTTGGTTAAAGTTATTTGCAATGATGATTTTATGCTCGATAGACAAAATTGTGACAAATATTCAACACTTAAAAGTCACTTTTTGTCCTATTACAGAACTTGTCTTGAATTTACGGTAAATGAGCTGAAATTTTGTGCCGGCGATACATTGGAAGTATTTTCCAAAATTCGCAGTCTAACTCACATGCACTGTGAATTGGTATTGCTTAAAAAAAGCGTCGCATTCAAAGACATTAACATGCTTACTGTGATCAAAAACTCAAAAATTTTTGTCACCAATTTCACTAGGTATTCAATGCCTTGTTTGGACAAAGCTTTTGATGGTTCGAAACAAGAGATAGTGGTTCTGCTGCAAAAAATACAAAAGTGTGTTCACTTTATACAAGAGATTTTGGTCACTAAAGACCAAGCGGCTATTGCCAAACAAGCTCCCATTTACAATAGAGTAATCGAAGCGCTGATGGTTAGAGTACAGCAATTGCTCTATGTAAACTCATTTGATGGAGGCTTTATGGTGAATTTTGTCGAGAGTAGACTAAAAATTGGCGACGATAGTCGCAGAAAAAAAGGAAAAAAAACCTCTTAAAAAAAAGAAAGGAAAGAATAATGATAGTGACAAAGAGAACGATATTGAAGAGGATGAAGAAAGTGAAAACCAAGATGAAAGCTCTGAAGATGATGAAAGCTAGATTTTTACTGATAATTTATAGATGGACTCAAGTACAATTAAAATCACATGTCAAAAAATCAAATAATATTTATTAAAAAGTAGATTTTTTTTGTTTTAAGTATGATGATATAATTTGATGAACTTTTAATTTAATTTTTTTAATTCATGAATTTTTTTTATAAGAATAATTATTCCATAGAATATTTAAATGAAAAAAATATATAAAAAATTGATTAATTTTATTGGTAATTATAATTGCAGATAATTTTTAAACTTGTTACAGAAAACAACGTTAAATTATAAAATTTTATCAAATTTTATGTTTTTTTTTTAATGATATTTTTCCATAAATTTATTCCACACTTTCTTTGAAAAAAAAATCTATGAGTAATTTTCTATATTGCTAAATAAACTTATAAAATATAATTTTAAAATTAAAAAAAAGTCCATTTGTATTTTTAAAAATGATGCTCATTAATTGGAACTAAAAAATTTTTCTATTATGCATTTTTGAACGAAAAAGGAAACAGCAAAATAACTTTTACAATATCAGAATTAGAATTAACTGAATGAATGCAGCTGAATTTTTGTGTGCCGATTAAGAATTTTTATAATTTCAATCTATTACTGTGTCATTGTGAAAAATTAAAAAAATTTAGTTCTGTAAACTCACGCTAACGACTCTAAGAGTAAAGCCCAAAACCAAACTTTTTTCTTTTAGATTTAATTACATACAGTAGTTTCTATTTTATAACAATTAGAATTGAATTTTTCTAAGAAAATATTTTGTAAGATTAAAGGTAAAATTTAATTTTTTTTTGAAATTGAGTTTAAACTCTACCTAACAGAAATTAATTGTAAAATTTTTTAAAAGTTTATTAAGAAATAAATTCAATTAGGTGCGTGAGGTAATTGGATCTAAATTTTTGAATAATAAAGAATGAAATGTTTATTTTTATCCGTTTGATAATTTTTCATTTTCATCACATGGAAGCTTTTTCCTTACCTTCACTGGACTTGTTTCACTATTTTCATGGCATTGTGAATTCCAATACAAAAAACAAAAACAAAATATAAAAAATATAACCGGTTATACATTTAAACCGGTTTCAAAAACCCGTTATACATTAAACCGGTTTCGATAACCGGTTTTCTAACTGGTTTTTAAAAACCGGTTAGATTTCTAGCCGGTCGACCAACCCTAGTTAAACCAAAACAAAATGCCTAAAACACAAAAACCTTGCCATCTACTGATTCAAGCCTTACTAAGTGGAATAATGGGGTTGTGAAGTTCGTTTCAATTCGATCTTTTCAATTCAGAAAAACTTGAATAACTTTTTTATTAAAAGAGATAATTTAGTTCTATAAAATACTTAATTTTAAGCAAATTTGCTTAATTCAGTAAAATAAGTCTGCAAAATACTCTGCAATTTTATGCATTTTGCACGCCATTAAAAATTATTCAAATCAATTGTGCACTTACTTTGCAGAGTTTTTGCAGACACATATTTTCGGATTAAGCAAAGTTGCTTAAACATTAAGCATTTTACAGAACTAAATTATTCCTTATAGTAAAAAAGTTATTCAAATTTTTCTGATTTGAAACGATCGAATTGAAATGAACTTCACAGCCCCTGGAATAATTAATGCTCATTAATCAATGGAACTTAGTTTTAGCGAAAATTCTCCAAAGGATATTCTAGCTTATAAGCCAGGTCCTTTGTCCGCTTACAGCTCAATTTTTTTCAATTTTAAATAATGAAAAAGAATTTGATTTTTGTAATTTTTGGAATGCTTTTGTTTGTAAATTCACAATACCTTAAAATACTAAAACTTAAAATATATAAACCGGTTGCCCAGTCAACCCAAGTTTAATGATTCTTTTAAGATATTAGACTCAATTTCATTAAGATTTCATTAAAGATTCATTAAAAAATCATCTAATAATTATCATGTAATAATTTTATTTTTTTTTTTCATTAATTTTATTGAAGGAATTTTTTAAGATTTTTATGAGCATTTTATAGAGAGTTTTGTACAAAATATTATTTTTTTTATTTTCATTCAGAGACTTTTTAAGAATAAATTATTGAAAACTTCTTTTTTTTTTGTTTCATTCTAGTAATTTAATTAATTCATAGTAAATTATAGGTTCCTGTTGAGTAAACCGTAAAAATAAAATATTATTTTCAAATACTAAATTTTTTTTTAAAAAACAAGTGTCCATGATTCGAAAAATTCATTCCCGCGCTAATCTGATATCTGATTCAATTTGGTTATGTCTTTGCAATTTAAAATTAAAACATTACAGAACTCTCCTAAATGAGCTAATTCAAAATAAAAGAAATTCATGAATTTTGGTCCAAATTATCTTGCTTTCTAACTTTCATGCCTTTTTCTATTTTCGAACTAACATTCCTTTTTTATTTTTGTAATTTTATTTTTAGGTAATAATTTTTCATTTTTTAAAAAAAACACAAAAACACAAAAAAAAAAAAAAAAAATTTTTTATCTTTATTTTCTTTTACTTCTCCTTAAAGGAGGTTAATTCAATTCAATAAATAAATAATATAATGGTGAGATAGTGACTAAATTGCTAAACTATCGAGTGTTTTTGGGCTATAAGCCTATTTTGTGAAAATCTAGATAATCAATTAAATTATGATTATTGTGTATTTAAACAATTAATTTTAGTGGTAAATTCTGACTATTATTAGCGAACAAATCAGGCTTTGAAAACACTCGGATATCTAAAAAAAACTGAATTGCATTAAAAGGGTTTGAAACATCTACTAAAATCTACAACATAGCTATTTAGCTATATATAAACAAATGCCTTTTGTTTAATAACATATCCAGCTTTAAGTTAACTTAAAAAGAAAAATTGAATTATTAAAAATATCTAATTTAAATTATTTAATTGAATCTTGGATCAACATCAACATTTATCTAATAGAGCTAGTCATCGATAAACAAATAAATAAATAACATATTATTTCGTCTTCTAAGAATAAAGTTTTTAAACAATTTTTTTCTCTATAATAATCAGAAAATTGAATCATACTGAAAAAGTAATGATTTTCTACGGAAAAAATCTCTAATAATTTTTTGCACAAAATTTAGATGATTTTTTTAATGATTTTCAAAGAAAAATTTCTTTAATAATATTTTTCCTCACCATTTCTTTTAAAATCCTTATTAAAATCATTAATTTTTCAATGATTTTATAATGATTCTTTAGCGAATCATTGATTTTTCATTACTTTTGGGTTGACTGGGTGAACCGATTTCAAACCTACTTCAAAATCGGTTTGGAAATCAAAACCGGTCAACCAGCTTTAAAGTTTAGTAATGACTTGAATTTTAAAATAAACATTAAGTTGAGTTTAGATTTTAATTAAAGTTGTTGTAATTTTTTATTTTTAAATACTTAATAAATTAGATAATTTATTTTGAAAAAAAAATATTCTGATTCCAAGAAAGTAAATTATCGCAGCCAAATACATTTTAATCCCATTTGCGCCACTCCATGCCATCTGGTGGTTTAACATCTAATTTCTTCGCACCAACATCGGTCCAATTTGTTGATAGAACGGTGCCACCTGATTCACTCTAAAAACAAAATCTTATAGTTGAAGTATTGGTATAAAACAAGCAAAAGCTTATTACAAATGATTTATTCATTGCTTTTCGGACTTCATCTGAACCACCTTCATAAATTTGCTTAAACAATCTAAAAAAATCAATTGAATAATTAAATTTTGTTTTTTTTTAGATTATAATCACTTGTTTAAAGCAGCATCTCCTTCTAGCTTTTCGTCTTTTTCTTCTGCTGCCACATCAGCTGCAATTTTATCCCAATTTTTAGGTTTTCGACTCGAGGTTGGATAATCGGCTGATTATTAAATTATTATAAAATTAAAAAAATTCGCTAGGCAAAAAACAAAATAATGTTACGTTTTTTTTCTTCAATTACATCAATTAATGAGGTTTTCTTCACAACAATATCATTGAGGCTTTTTTCTAATTTACTCCAATGCAAAGCTTCACATTTTTTAAGCTTAATTTCAACCTTTACAAAAATAAAGATAAAAATTGTTTATTAATAATCAAAAATATTTAATTAATAAATTAAAATCTTACTTTAGAAGAAAGATATTTTATTTGTGTTTGATCTGGAATTATTGTGTGTGACAAATTTAAATTTAAATTAATATTATATTTTACTGTATTATTCGACTCAATTTTTAACTAAGAAAAAAAAAATTAAAATTAAATAAAATTTACATTATAATAAACTTTACATTATTTTCTTGAAGAATAATTTTTATATCATTTTGCTGAACATTTTTTGCCAATAATGTGACTGTAACTTGCGATTCAGTCTGATACCATTCATGTCTAAATTAAATAAAATTATTAAATTAAAATATTTCACAAACTTTTTGAAAAATATCATCATGTTTAATTAAACATTACTGAATGAAAAAAAAAAATGAAATACGAATTTAATTTTTTTTGACTAAAAAGTTTGTATTTAGTATATCAAAAATAGCTTATCTTTGAAAAATAGTAAAAATATCTTATAAAGAACTAAAAATTTATATTTTAAAATTTTTAATTATTATCTAGAAATATTATCAAATTTTATTTTACAAAAAAGCTTAATCCGAAATCAAATTTATTATTAGATTTTTATTGTTTGGCACAGTTTTAGCTTTAAATAATTTGAGTTAACTAAAAAAGTGAGATAAGATAAATCTAGTTGTTTTTTTTTATTTTTTATTTCGAGTAGTTTGAAAAAATTTCTTAAAAAATCTTTTTTTTCTAAAATAGACTTCTTAAATGAGTTAATTAGCTGAAAATTAAATCTTGTCTTAATAAAAATATAATTACTTGATAGTAGGTGGTTGCTGAACAATAGGTGCTTCCTGATTCTGAATCACAGAAGTATTTTGGCTTGGTTTTATCACTTGTTTACATTTGTTCATCCAATCATTGAATGAATTTCGTTCTGATTCTTTTTCGACTTTTTGAAATCCTTCTTGCAAAGTTGCCAGAGCAATTTCAAATTGGTCAAGATTAAATTGAGCAATTCTTATTTAGAAAAAAATAATAAAAAAAATTAAAAAAAATTTAAAAAAAAAAAAGGTAAAAGGTACCCTTTTTTCAAAAAAGCTCTCGAATCATTTGAATTAATACTAATCGCTGAATCAGCATCTTTCACTGCTTCAGTAAACTTCTTCAATTTTATGTACGCTTGAGAGCGTCCAACAAAATAAGAATAAAGCTGATTTGAACTATTTTTTTCACACTTTTCAATAGCTGAATTATAATTCTTTAAAAATAAAAAAAAAGACTAAAATTAAAAATATTTAAAATTTTTTTTAATGTTTCTGACCTCTAGAGCTAAATCGAACTGATCATTGATCATCAACTCTTTAGCCTCTTCAAAGTGTTGTTCCGCACTTAAATCCGACACGATCATTTTAAGCTATATTTTTTCTAGAAAAAATTTTTTTTCATTAAGTTAAAAAAAAATCAAAATACTCCAATTTAACCGAATTTTTCACGATCCGGAATATTCTAAATTAAAAATATGTTAATTTAGAAATTATTTTTATTTTGATCTTCAAAAAGCTTAAAAAGTAAGTTTATAAATAATACTAATACTTGAATGAGAAAATTGTTTTTTTTTTTTAAAGTTAATTTAAATCAAACTCATGATTATTCTAGAAATAGTTTGAATTTTAGCCTTTAGGGTGAAATCTCAGTGTGAAAATTTATTTACAAAATAATTAAACAAAAATCAACTGCCAAAAAAACACATATGCATCTGAATCATTTAAATTCAATACCAATTCCGGAATTAACTAATAAATATTGGATGGAGTAAGATAAAAAATGTTTTTATGATACCAAAACATATAGTTCTAAAGGCGATTGATCGTTCGAATCAAGATGTTTTTTTTTTTTGATTTATTTTTTGTTTTCTTTTTTTTGTTAAGAAAATAAAAAAATTAAAATTTGTTAATTAGTTCTACTTGGATCATTAGGTCCATTAAGAGCGCTCAAATTAGGTGTACTTGAACTATTTTGTCCATTTGACTTGCTATAGTTGATAAAGAAGACTGCGATTGTGAATTGTGAGCATTAGCTGACTGTGCCACTGAGTTTACCACTGAGACTAAAGTTTGAGGATTAATGTAAGTGTCGTAAACATAACCATTTTGGAACAATGAAGATCCTAAGCCAAACAATTGACCACTGTACTTAACCTGATCAATTGTGTCTTCGAAATACATTTCTTTTAGCTTGAAAAAAGTGAGCCCTGTGAGCAAACTGTCACTTCCTGCCTGATGCTGTGGCCCGAATCGTTCAATCTCTAATTGCCGGGCCACTTCTTCCAACCCTCCCTTGAGATTGCGACAGCTCTTCATCAGGTATTTGATGTCGAACACATTAGGAAAATAAATTTTAAGAAGCTCTAGAAATTCAACTTCAGTGCCCGGTAGGTCTCTGTTGGTCAATAGTTTTATCATGTAGCCAAAGTCATAGCTGCTGTGAAACGATATCCATGTCACATTTTCAACCAGCACAACTCCTGATGAAGTCAACAATTCAGCAAAATGCATCGGGTCGATGCCATTTTCTAGATTTTTTTGAAAAACTATTCCTGATTTTGACAACAGGTCTATCGATTCCTGAGCGTACATGTCTTCACTGTAACAAAAAAAATGGTCAAAAAATTTCTTTTATTTTATCAAAATTACTTTATGTTAAAGTGAAAATTAAATTGAAAAGTTGAGGCTTCGGACGGAACATTTCCTTTCTCGTCCATAAAAGTAAAGCCCAGTTGAATGATCTTTAGCAAGTCTACATTGCACTTAAGGCACTGGTACTGGTAGTCGGGTGTTTTTACGTCGCCAATTATTTTGGCAACAACTCCCGGGAATTCAGTGTCCTTAAAATTTAAATTGAATTGAATAGAAATTGAATTGAAATTTAGGACATTACCATAGCAACATATGGATATTTTTGGATAATTTTGCGGATTTTTTTGAATTCATCTTCCAAGTTATTGTTCCAAACTTCAATAATTGTATAGTTTGGACTGGTCGACTCTTTCATTTTCATTTCAGATCGATTTAAAAAAACTATCTAACTAATTAATTGGTAGCCTAGAGAGCTCTATAGCAACTGTTAATTGTCAAATGCTGGCTTCTTTCCGATAAAAATAGTGGTTTATCAAGAAGAAAAAAATTTTGAATTTTTTATAAGGTTGATAATTGTGCTAAATTATAATTTTTTTTATTTCGATTTTTATTATTCAGTTTTTTGTCTAATTTGCAAACACTTCTGCTTTTGAGTTTATATAATAGTGGATGATGACTTGATGTATGTTTTAAAAATTGCACACAATTTTTTTACTTCAGATGCTTTTATTACGTTTTGAATATATATACACTAGATGAATTCAAATTTTGCATGTTTTATTTTTACTATTTGAAATTTTGTTAAGTTTTTAAAATTTAAAAAAAAATTAATAAAAAAATTTGCAATTTTCGCCCTTGATTTTTTTTTATAAAAAATAAAAATTATTTCAATGTTAAAACATTTGTAAAATAAACTGAGTCTTCGCTGTTTTGTGACTGAACTGGTCACAAACAATTGTGACTTGAAAACTAGATCATTTTAAAAAAATCCACTAAAGAATCAGATGAAAAGTAGAGTTTTTATCAAAAAATGTAAGAGCTTCAAAAGGCGCCCTAAGAAGCATAATTAGAAATTGATAATTTTTTAAAAAGTAAAAAAACCCAAAGAGATGCAGATTTTAAAGGATTTTCTGAAAGTAAGAGAGTTTTAAAAATAACACCACTAATAATCAAAAAAAAATTTTTAATATTTTTTATTTTAATTTGAATTGTTTTCTAAAAATTAATCGTTTTTCTCAAACTTTATTTAATTTTATCTTAAAAAAAAATAATTACTGTTCATAGCTTTTTTATTATTTTTATTTTTCGAATATCTTGCAGATAATTTTGTCTTTTAACTTGATTTAATTTTGTATGATTTAATATCACAAACATTTCTGCTAAATTTAGCTTAAAAGCTTCCTCAATAGTAAGCAAGAAAATAGGTTTTTTGACAGGGGTGGAGGTCATTTTGGGTGTAAAAAAATCTAAAATGGCCTTGTGTTGGTAACTTTTTTTACATTTAAAGAGAGGCGTATCTTTATAAATATCTTGTTCACCTGTTAAGTAATATTTAATATTTTTATAGATTTTAAGTAGATTGATGTTGATTTTGGTATTAAGTGAAAAAAAGTAAGCATTGGAATTTGGGTTGTGACGTGCGGCATACTCAATAGAACACAGTTGCTTGAATGTTAGAAAATTACGCGATTTATTAGTTTCAGTAAAGAAAATGCTGAATTTTTTATCATGAAAACTTGATATTTTAAAATAATAGAAATTATATATCAATAAAAACAAAATGATATAAATTATTGGAGTAAACCATTTACTGTATTTAAATTGATTCATAAAATGGATGGAAAAAATTGATAGAATTCCAATTATTATTAAAATATGATGTACAATTTGAGTGTCTATTTGAAAAATATACACAATAGTTAAATAAAATAAAAGAATAAATATCAAAAAAAATTATCTTTTTGTAATATTCGTAAAAAAATTTCTTTCTAAAAAATTTTTTTAAAATCTAATAAATGATCTGAGTACCAGATTTTTTTTGTTCTATTTAACGAAAATTTTTCGAGTTATTTTTTTCCGGTTGGAAAATTTTTGCTAATTTCTAAGAAAAAATCGATAGAAATTTATTTTGAAATTCTATAAAGTTCTAATTTAAGATTATTTATCTTAACGGGAAATTAAAATCTAAAATATTATAAATTATTTAAATCAAAGAATTTTTTTTCATATATTTTGTTATATTAATAGATTTTTTTTTAAATTTTAAATCTCTAAATTTATTTAAGAGTTTAAATGTCCTTAAATATATCGACTTATCATTTGCTAAATAATTACTAAACCTACAATAAAGTGATTGAACTTTTATCTTAATAAACAATTATATTAAACCCTTCTTACAATTAGAACTTTTTAATTTAACAAAATTAAAATTTAATTTTAGGTTCTTTCAATTAGTCAGTGTGAAGTTTTGAATACATTTTTTAAAACTAAAATAAAAATAATAAAATAAATAAATTTAATAAAATTTTGTTCGGATACTCCAGTAATTTTTTTTTGAGTAGTTTTTAATCAAATTATTGATTTTCATAAGAAATTTTTGATCTTAATTATTTATTCATAAATTTTTTTCCTTTATGATAACATCCTTAAGACAAATTTTCAAATCTTGATGTGATTCGCTTGGGATTGTGAATTTTCATTCCATTTGGTCATTTATTTATTCATTTTTCTTGAAAATTTTTCAAAAATTTTTGCAAATTTTTAAAAATTTTCAAGCTTTAATAAAATCTTATTTTTCTTTATAACACAAAGATTCTTAAATATTTTGGACATTTTTGTTTTTACAAAAATTTACTTAAAATAAAATATTGATATTTTAATTTAATTTTCGCAAATATGGTAAATTTTTTGATTTTTAATTTAGTAAATTCATCAAAATTTACAATATTTTACGTAAAAGATAGGTAAATTAGAGTTGTTTATAAGTCACAAGTCAAGGCCAAGTCCTGACTATTAAATTTTTTTATTTTTTTTTCAAGTCCGGACTTTAATTTTAGTGACTTTGACTTCAACTAGGCCTCCATATTAACTACCTTTAACGGTTAAAGGAACATTTGGCAGCCACAATAACTACAAAAAAATCATGTTGTTCGGACTTTTTTTTTATTCAAATGAGCCGCACGTTTATGGAATACCAGAGTTGTTTAAAAGACCCAAAAAAAAGTCCAAGTCATTAAAAAAAATTCCAAGTCCGGACATTTTTTTTTTAAATTTAAAAAAAAAAAAAAATCAATAATTTTAAAGGAGCCTTTGATTGATGGAATAGCAAATAAATCTGTTGTATAAACGAAATATAAATAATAATACAATAATCTTACTTTTGGACCTCATTCACATTTTTTGAAATAATTCTATCTCTTTTAATTTATCTCTTCCTTTCTCTTTAATTTCTTATTTAGAATTTTAAATGATTTATTAAAAGTCGACTTTTACACCTAATTTTATATTATTTTGCGATAATTGAATATTTTAGAAACCTATTTTGAATTGTATTTAAATCGTTTTTTTTCCCTTTTTTGTATATTTTATTCTAAATTTAACTCCATTAAGCTTATTATACTTTTATTTCTCCAAATAGATGTTAAATCAATAAAATGGATATTAATTTTCGATTTTTTTAATAAAGGATTACTTTTTTGTATTATTATTCAAACATAAGAGATAAATAAAGTAACACTTAACTTATTTAAAGACATAAATTTAAAAAATTGATATTGTTTTTTAGGTAAATTTAATAGAAAACCAAATTTTATTTTTTAGAAAATAAAATAATGATTAAATTGCTGCCTGAATTGCAATAGTAGTATAAAAAGTCTTTTTTAATAATAATTTTTATTAAATTTGATTTTATTGTTACAAATTATGATACAAAACCATGTTTTTAATCTTATTAGTTAATTTCATATTTTAAATTTATTTTGAGCAATTCATTACATTATTGATATTGAGCGAATATATGACAGTTGATAAAAATTGGGAGATCTAGTATAAAAGAATGGAATTAACCAGAATTTGAGGCAGATTAAAAGCTTGCTGATTTAAAGTTTTAAAATTATTTCACTTGACAATCGCTTAATTTCCTCATAAAGTCCATCGTTAAAAGCTCTTGAATAGTTTCTCGGTGATTGAGTATGCTTCTTAAACACCTGAATCCATGAGTCTGGTAATTTTTTTTGACAAAATATTTTTATCCAAAGTGTAGATGACCACTGTTTGTCCAATGACCCATGCTGCAAACCAAATAAATGCCAGTAAATAAATTCCTTTGCACATATTTTACAACTTTTTTATCAGTTTATAATTTTTATACACTTGATAGCTTAAGAGGTTAAACCAACATGGTTCTCGGGCGGAGCAAAATAAATGGAAATTTTATTATGAAATGAAATATTATGAAATATGAAAATTATTTCATTATATAACATTTCTTAAAATAAAAATTCTTTTTATAATGTTGGCCAAATATTTAGCCCAAAATTTCAAAAGTATGTAAAAGTTTTTAATGAGTAAATAAATTCAAGCAGCTTTCATTGTCAAAATTTTTATCTCAAATTATCTCTCAAAAACCCTTAGGTAAATATTTAATTATCATGCGTAAAGTGCTCACATTTTAGAGACATAAAAAAAAATATGAACAAAAATTCTACACCGTCATCTTCATCAACACAAACTAAGAGCTCATTTTCTAGCCTGAATCAAGAAAACATTGAACCAAAATTGTTTGGTTTATCAAACTCTTCTAAAAAAATCTTACTCACATCAAGTTTCGTACTTATAATAGCTTACTTAATAATTTTAGCCTTAAATAATTCAACAGCGAACTTTTTGTTGCCTTATTTCGTCAGAAAAGATTATTCAAAAGATACAAAATTCGAGATGGCACAAGATAACAATGCTTGGAAAGATGCAAAATCGATTTATGAATTTAGTGCTAAAGATATAGATGGAAACATGGTCGAGTTAAGCAAATACAAGTGAGAAAAGTTAAATTATATGTTGAAATTTTTTCTTAAAATCTTCTTTTTTTAGGGGGCCGAGTGGTTTTAATTGTCAAGTAATACCTCGTTATTTAATTTAATTAAAAAAAATAATTAAATAAAAATTTAGTGTTGCCTGTAATTGTGGTTTTACGGAAGTAATTATCCTCAACTGTCTGAGTTGTACAAAAAACATGAAAAAGACGGCCTGAGTGTTCTTGCATTTCCTTGTAACCAATTTGGCGGCCAAGAACCTAAAGTATTTTCATGATCAGCTTTTTTTAGTCTTCAATTTTTTTTTTTAGCCTGAAGGAGAGATTAAAGATTTTGTCAAGCAATTCGATGTCAAGTTTGACATGTTAGCAAGATAAATGTCAATGGAGATAATGCTCATCCACTGTATAAATATCTTAAAACTAAGGTTGATGGAACTTTTGGAAATTTTATCAAGTGGAATTTCTCCAAGTTTCTAATCAATAGAGAGGGCATTCCTGTCAAACGTTATTCACCAACTACTAAGCCGCTTGAAATTGAAACAGACATACTCAAGCTCTTGGAAGGAAAATCTTAATCAATATTTAAAATAAAGATTTTTAAATATTTTTAATAAAATTTTATTACTTTTAAAAATTCGGTAAAAACCGAAGCAGCATCTCAATATTATTTTTTTCGGCTTAGTCTGCGTGTTTTAAAAAACAGTTTTTTTAAGTAAGGCCCATAAAATATTTCTTGCCTAAACCTTCTCAAAGACAAGTTCTAAAACTATATCTTACATGCCAATTGTTCAAAATATCTGAAAATTTAGCATATATAATTCATTAGGTTTATAAAAGATTTAAAAAAAATTTTTGATTTTTTGATATAATATCCATGAATTAAGTCCCTTATGTAAATTAATTGAATGGCTCCAAAATATAATCTCAAAAATATAGATTAAAAATTATGAAAAGCAAAAATAAGTTAAAATATAAGAAATTATCTATTTGAGTTTAATTTTCAAAACCGTCGAATAATTTGATCCGAAAGTTTGTAATCAATAATTTTAGTCTTTAGAAAGATTCGCCAAAAAAAATATTTTTCGAATTTTTTATTTATTGTCCCAAAATAAAAAGATATGCAACTTTTACCATGATAACAATTCTAATTTTTTGATAACTGTTAAAAATTTGCTACTTTCTTCAAATTAAATTATATGATTATATAAAAATTGGAATTAGCTAATATTTTTTGCATTATATATACTTTGGGTAACTGAAAATAACATTCTTGCTATTTTCTTAAAAAATACACGACAAGCTCCTGTTTACAAGTTTTCAAAATCTTCTGCCAATATTCTGTTTTTCAGGTGCATAATTTCTTTGAGATTGATAATATTTATTTTTTACATTCGTGTTCTCTCAAAGCCAAAACATATATCTGACGGTCTTTGTAATACATTTTCACAAAGAGAACCCATTTATTGTAAACGATGTGGGAATATATAGGTTTTACTTTATAGATAGGAATTCATAAATTTTTATTTAGTTACTAATGTTTTTTTATTAGATTCATTTTTAATAATCATCAAAGATATTTATTCCAGTGAATAGCTTGCTTCTTAATTTCTTGATATTTTTACATCATGGAAAAATATGGCGACTGGTAAGTCATGTGATCAATAAAATTTTAACTTTTAAAAGCTTGCCACATCATTTTTATGACAGTGTTTGCCTGCTTGTTTTTGGATACAAAATACATTCCTTATAGTTAAGTTTTGTCTGAATTGAAACGATCGAATTGAAAAAACTTTACAGTCCCGAAAATTAAATAGCATACAAAAGATTTAACTTTGATTTGATCATTTAATAAAAAAATAATTAAGTTTTCATAAATTTAACTCAGTGAGGAAAAATATCTTCAGCCTCAGAGTTTAAATACTCAAAGCCTTTAAAATTGTAATCTTAGAATTAAAAAAAATATATATTTAAATTCTAAATGCTGAAAAATTCTAAAAATAAAGGTAGCTATACTTAAAGGGAAAAAAAAATTGTTAATATATAAACGAATATAATAGTTTTCCTTTATTTTTTTATAATCATAGCTATAATTTTGTACAATAAATTTCAAATATTGTTTTTTAAGATAAACTTTGATTCTGTAAAGATACATAAATTCCGCTGAAAAAACTTAAAAACTTTAAATCTTGAAGAATTCGTCAAAAAGTTAATATAAAAAAATCGCATATCATTTCTTTTTTATTAAGTTGCATTCAATACTTCGCTTGATAAAGTAAAAATCAAATATTTTTTCCCTCGAGGAATAAAATCATTTTTTTGTTTTAATAAAAAAATTTGATTTAAAAGTTTAATTTATTAATGTAAATCAAAATTTCAGCCATTAACAATCATTAATATAAACCAGTAATAATATTTTTTTTCCATTTTTAAATTTCATCAGCAGTATTTTTTAAAATAGCAGAAATTTTAAATTATAATTTAAAAATATATTTTTTAATCAATTTATTGATATAAATGAACATAAAGTATATAATTACTTGACAAAAAACAGTTAATTAAAATATTTGAATAAATATCTTTAATTAATATTTTTGTTCATAACAATTAAAAATTTTTTTTTTCTCAAAAATAAATGAAAACGGATGTCGAATTGCCTGATTAACCTGGTATAAAGATACTGCGAGTGCATCTAAATCTTACAAACCAACAGCGAAGATTAGAAAGCAAATTTTTTTTTTACTAAATTAAATGTAAAAACTATCAAATTATAAATAGCATTTATTCTAATATTGTTAACCATTAAGCATGGGTGTTAGTTGAAAATTTTTAAAATCAAAATCTTGTAATTACAGTGAAAAAAAAAATTTCTGAACAAAGCTGAAAAATCTAAACTGGCTTAGAAAATGTTAAGCTTGGAAAAAAAAAATTAAAATTTTTTCTTAAAAGCACAAGTGTTAACAAAACGCAACTGCTAAGTCTATAACAGTACCTACCCATTCATCAAATGTTCACATCGGTCTTTAAACTAAAAAGAAAAACTAAAATCTTTCTTATACAATTCGAAGCCACGCTTTTAAATTTTAGTTTTTAAATTGCAAATTTCAAAATTTTAAAATTTATTTTTCCAAGATTTCACAAAGCTTTTCGGCTTGACAATTTAAGAAAAAAATCGATTCTCTTCTCCCCACACGTCCCATACACATCCATTTCATTTAGGCCTACAAAAATTTAGATCAATTTTTTAAATAAAAGAAAAAAAAAATTTTTAAAAAAATGTCAGCAGTCGAACTACAACCAGAAGTGTCTGGTCAATTAATGGCGCCAAGCGATGTCAAGCCCTTGATGAACAACCAACCAGGCCAAGTGGAACAAACACAAAACCAGGAGCCAAATAGCCAGCAGCATCCTTTGCACCAGTACGACTTGACCATAATGCAGAAATTCTACGACTTGTGCTTGAGCAAATTCAGCGAGCAGAATCCAAGCTGGAAGCCGAGTGAATGGATGCACATGAACCCGATGCCAACTCAGATGTCTCTGGAGCAAAAGAACGAATGGCCTAACCCGACATGCCTCAGCCAGAAGCAACGAGTGTACGAGGCTTTTGCGAGGTTGGCGCGAGTCCGGCGAGCCCATGATTCTGCTGCCCAACTTTGAATACGGTGACCTGATCAATTTCGACCGATTTTGCAGTCAATGCGCCAAGATGGTGTCAACTCGATCGGAAAGTACAAACACTTTTGAACAGCAAGGACATTCGCAAAACCGAATGTGACTTGGTTGTAATTCACCCGCGCTTTGGCGTCCTCTTGTTCGAGGTCAAGGACTGTGATCATTTTGACTTTAAGCGTCGCAGCAGCGCCAAGTCCCACTTGAACCAAGCTCGCTCCTGCTTTGACTCCATTGCCAGATTCATTGCCGAAGTGAAAGGCTTCCAACAGAACGAATGCCGCATGCCCATCACCGAGTTCGTCGCTTTGCCCAATGTCACCGAATCTCCACTCGTCAACAACCAAGCCATGAGCCCAAAAGGAGACCACAACACGTCAACAACATCGAGCACCTCGAGCTCCCGCACTCACAGACAACTCAACTTTTTGATCAAAACAGACTTGGAGGACAGCGCCCAATTTGCCAAGTGGTGGACCCGCTGTGTCACTGAGCCCAAGAGCCAGCAATTTCAACAAGCCGAAGCGGCCAGTAAGGTCAACAAATTCGATGTGAGCCTGATCAATTTGATGGTGGGCTTCATCAATAATGTGAGAAACAACTCCATTTTGCCAGTGGTGTATGCTCAGACTGGCGACTTTGCTCTGCAACAAGAGGCCAAGGAACACTTTCAGCCTGCCTTGAACATCCATGCTGAATTTTCAAGCCGACCCACGAAAAGTGTCGCTCATGGTCCAAAGTTGTGCTTGAGCAAGGATACTGAAAAGACGCGCCGAACCATCTGCTTGCAGACTTTGTGGCTATTGCTGAACGACTCGCAGAAAAAATCAGCGTAGTGTGCTCCGAAGTGAATAAGCCCTACTACGAGGAGTTTTTTGCGCGTCAACGCAAAGTCTACAACAGCTTGAACAACCTCAGAATTTACACCAACTTTCACTCGTGCGATTCCAATGGTCAGCACACAATCAAAAACAATGGCGAAGTGTGGATATTTGACTCGGCCATCAACGGCTCGCTCAGTGAAGTATTCGAGAGAGTCAAGGAAAATGAAGTCCTACTGGATTTTCACTGAACAAGAGGACTTGGTAGCCCAACTCAACACTGAGATGACCAATTTGGATGTTAAGCTGGTCAAGCTGGACGGTGAGCTCAAGCAAGAAGAACTGATGCCATCCATCAAATTTCCCATGAGAGTCAAGTGCGATTTGTTGGTCGTGTCAGACCTCATTTCCTACCAGCAGACCAATCTGTTCAACAAGTTTGTCAAGAGCAATGCTGTGCTCAATCAGGCCATGAGCTACCAGAATCATGGTCAGCATGATCGTTACCATCAGCAGCAGCAGCAGATGCATCAGTTGAAGTTCAATCCATCGAAGAAATTTCGATCAGTTAAGTTCATTCGCGGTGGAAGCATTGACAATTTGAGAACTCAGCTGAAAATGCACGATTCAGTAGGGCTCCAGTCGTGTTGGTGCACGTGGGGGACGAAGATTTGTTCAAGACACGGGACTCCACAAAGACCCACGAGCACATCAAGGAGTTGACCACTTTGATCCGTGAGTACTGTCCCAACAGTTTTGTTATGCTGTCTACTTTGATGAGACGCAGATCAAGAAGTGAAAACGGAATTATCAATGATGTTAACAAGGGAATAATTAACTTTTGCAAACAGACCAAGAGCGAGCTGAACTGCTTTTACATGCTAAACAACCATTTTGAGCCCAATTTTCACACTCAAGAGGGCCGACAATTGACCACCAAGGGCCTCAGACTTTACATGGACAACATTTTGTTCACAGTCGACTACTTTTTGATCAGAAACAACAAGCAACATTAGAACGATTTTATTTAGGCTTTTAAAAAAAAAAACTTTAAATATTTTATTCCATTTACTTAGATTGATTCTTTTTTTGTTTAATAGTTTTATTTCATAATTAGTCCATAAAAAAAGATCTTAAAGACGTTTTAGTGAATTTGCAAGTGCCCTCAGGGATTTTTATAATTTTTTTTGCCATATTTATGGTTTTTTTCCACTAAAAAAGCTTAATTTTTTGATTTTTCTAAAGGTTTTTAAAAATTTAGAACATTGAACTGAATGATTAAATTTAGCTTGAGCCAATAGTTTAATATGTTCTTTAAAAAAAAAAAACAAAAACTTAGCATTTAAAGTTGTTATTTGTTAAATATTTATTTTAATTTAAATAAAATTTGATTTTAAAATTTTTTTTTTTATCCAAAAAACTTAAAAGTGTTTTTTTGTCTTTTCTATCCTTAAAAAGTGATCTTTCAAAAGATAAACTTTATAAATTTTGATCAAAATTAAACTTTTGACAATAAAAATGAATCAATCGAATTAAGCGTTATCCTCGTTTTTAGCTTGAAAAAAAAAATTTGTTTAACCAAATACTTAGATATAATCGTGCCATTTTACATTAAAAATGGGATGTTAATTCCTAATATTTCAAAATAATAAAATTTATAGTTTTTATCACTAATTTTACTTTAAGATTTATTTTTATAGATAGCATGTTTAAAATTCTTATTCGTTTAATATAATATTATAATTAACAGCTACATTTATTAATTTATCTCAATTTTCCTTATAAAAAAATTTCTTTATTATATTTCATTCCAAGCAATTTTTTTTCCTATTTGGTTTCGAAAAAAAAATATTTCCCGGCATTTATAAATAGTGAAATTTTAGTTAAATTTTATAAATGATTTAAAAAATGTAAACGCCTTACAAAAATACATCTATTTACTAAAATATTTTTTGACGCGTATTAGATCTTGAAAGCCTTATCAGATTACTAGTCGTGTCTATAAGTCAGTCAAATTTAACAAAATGATCCTCCAAATCTCTGATGTACGCCAAATTATATTTTGCTCTCTTTGAACCTTCTCTGATTCCATTATGGCACTATGAAATGAAACAATACTCTCGGTATGTCAAGCATGAGACGTCTTTTGAGGTCTAACTTTTAAAATTGTCACACAAAAAATTTAATAATAGCTTTGTCAATTAAAATTATTTTTTAAAGGTAATAATAAATTGAATCCATTATAATAAAGTTTTCAAATCAATTTTACAAATTAAAAAAATTTTTTAATTACAAAAAAATTAGAGCTACTTTGAGTACTATACTCACAGGCTATCAGTTAAAAGAAATTTAAATAGACAACAGATTTTATCTAGTTAACAAGAAGAATTTCATAAAAAATAATTCATTTTTTTGTTTTAGCAGGATAATTTATCTGCAGATAAATTAATATTAAATTTCAAAAAAATATTATTTGCTTTTTTAATAAGGATTGTTCATAGAAACTTGATGAACTTCTGATCAAAATTTTAATCAAAAATTGCTAGAATAAATACAGAAATGAATTTAAAGTATTAGTGTTTGATTTATTGAGTCTAAAAGATGAACAAAGACTTTCAAATATTAGAACTTCTAATATTGAAATGGCTAAAGAAATTAAATTTTTTTCAAAAATCCAAATGTATTATTTATATAAAAAGATAAAATAAAAATTTATCAAATTATAATAAATATATTTTTCTCTTTTAGAGTCTCATTAATTTGTTTTTAAATGAATTAATAATAAAAATCATAACCTAT